>JAHWGI010001243.1:2450000-3707500 GCA_029379305.1 Frankliniella fusca
GGTCTTGTAGTACACCACACACTACGTGAACACTAAAAATAAATTAGCCAAAAATATGAAATTCACTATAACTGTTTATTTTATGAGATGAAGGGTTACATCTTCACTTATAACTGCTGTCACGCTTGAAAGAAACTGCAATTTCTGAAACAACCAGTTGTTGTTCTGAGAACAACCGTACTGTTGAGCGTTTTCGAAAAGGACAACAAAAATTGAGTACTTTCACATAGCACTGGAGAGTTGAATGGCTATCGACGTGGGGAAGAGCAAACAGTTAGAAAACAGGGGATCTACAGTGAAACTGAATTGAAACTATAGTTCAACTGTATTCAAACTGTAGTGGGACTCGTCAGCCGCCAGGTTGGAACCTTGGGCATCACACTAGGTTACTGCAGACGTAGAGCTATGGTGTCGCAGTGGCTCAGTGGTTAACGTCACGGGCTCCCAACTCCGAGGTCCGAGGTTCAACTCCAGTCAGCATCCAAGGTAAAGTCAACGTTCCGTAAGGTAACTTCCATCGAATACAATGTTCATTACCAATGTAAAAAGATAGGTAAAGAGGAAGAGGGATGGGCGAATAAAAGAAATTAAAATTTTGAATTTTTTCTACCCTTAGAAACTACACTTAAATTGTACTTTACAACTGTAGTTCGGACTGTAGTAGTGAACTCCGAGGTGAACTCCGCCAAACTGTGCAAAACTATAGTTTCAACTGTGAACCTGCGAAATTGATGTAGAAAAACTACACTTTAGGTACAGTTTTTATACAGTTTTCTGCAGTTAGACTACAGTTTAACTACAGAAAACTCAGAAAAACTCGACTTGAACTGTAGTTGGTGAACTACACTTAAACTGAATATTTATTAGACACCGGACTACTTTTAGAAATATACTTCAGTCTGCAATTAAAGCGCTTCTGAACTTCACATGTAATACATTATAACTGCAGATATGAATGAAGTTAAACTTTGGTTGAAAAGACGAGTCCCAACTACAGATCCTTTCGCGCGGGGTCCTATGGGCCGAGGTCCTGAGTGATGCCTCAGCGGGCCGCGCCGGGCCGGGCCGGGCCTCTGGCGAGAGGGGGGTTACTTCAAAAAATCATTGTACGGCCCCCAAAAGGTCTTAAAAAAAAAGTAATAAAGAAATAAATAAATGAAAATAAAATAAAGGTGAAAGATACAGACAAATCTGAAAAATAAAGAACTGGACAAAAAACTTAAAAGATAAAATGGGAAAAGGCAGAAATAGGCGGAAAAGATCAAAATTTATCTAAAAGTTACAGAAATTTTACTTGAAAAATCAAAAGAAAAATCAAACTTACAAAATTCAAAAAATAAAAGTAAAGAAAAATCACTGTACACATTTTGTATGAGTGATTCCCCCCTCGGCCTCGGGGGCACCGAGCAGCATACCGTACAGCCAATGATGACGGTGGGTGACTCACTCGGGAGAAAAGTTGAAGTGAGGGGGAGGGGGTGTGTATTGTTCGGGAGGATGTGCTTGTTCAGATGAGCGCATGGGTGTAAGCAGCCGAGGTTGGAAATTTCGCTGCTGTCCGTACTTTGCGACAGGATGGGATGCTTGGGAAGGAAAAAAAATAAAAAATAAAATAAAAAGGGTTTCGAAAGGTTGGCCCCGGGAGAGGTTAGAAGAAGGTGGGGTGGGGTGGGGTGGTAGGGGGCATGAAGAAAGAGTTGTCGGTCGTCCAACCAGCGTACGTCCCGGCCCGGCCCGGCCGCTGGGCTCTGCCCCGCCTGACCAAAACAATGCTGAGAGCGTCCAGGCCATTTTTCAACTGCCCGCTGTGCCCGGGCTGTGCCCGCTGTGCCCAGGCTGTGCCTGGCTCGGGACGCCGCTGCGCCGCGCTGCGCCACGCCGTGGCGTGCTTGTTGTAATGAGTGGTTCATCGACCGGTGTGCTGGGCCGGGCGGGGCGGGGCCGGGCGGGGCCGAGCCGAGCAAGGGCCGTCCGCGCCGAGCGCAGCGCGCAGCCCCGGCCCGGTGCGATGTGGTCGCGATGTGGCGCTGGGTGTCGGCCCGGCCCGGCACGCTGATCGCTAATGACGACTTGGCAAGGCGAGTAAGGTGGTGGCGGGGTGTGGCGCCCGCAGCATCTGTACGTGTGGGGCTGGCGGCCGGGCCGGGCCGGGCAGGGGCGGGGCGGGGCGCCCGCTGGCCACCTTTTAATTGTCTGCTAATTGGCCGCCGTTCACGGAAGTATTTTTATGGCGCGGCCGCGCGACGCTCCGTGACGCCCCGGGGAGGACGCCGCCGCCGTCGCTACCCCACGCGGGGCGGGGCGGGTGGGGTGTCGCCTGGGGTATCGACTGCCACTACTACTTAATTGTTTCGCCTCGTAGTAACACGTGTGTGTATGTGCTTGGGCGTGATTGTAAATTACTCCAGGTCCGGGCCGGGCCGACCGGGGGCTTCTTCCTCGCGGTTACTGCCCCTTTCCCCTCGTGTCCCCCCTCTTTATGTGGGCCCATAATCTTGTTGAGGTGAGCAGGCACTTGGTGGTGGTAGTAAAGACGTGGCCGAGCGTAGCGCGGCGCATTCCAGCTTTACGGGCCACACAGCATCAATACCAGGGGGGCTTCCGCACTGCAGGCCCGAAGTGTGAAGACCCAAGTGACGGCTGACGCAGTATACCTTATCGGCGTTACCCGTGTTTGTTTGCGTTTTACTGCCGGGTTGCGGCGGCTCCGTGAGGGCACCCCTTCCCCGGAGACGCGGGGGCGGCGCGCGGAGTGAGGGTGGGTGGAGGTGGTTTCCGGTTGGGATATTCTGTTTGGGTCCTTTTTTCTTTTTTTTTACCGGAGGGACCCCGCTTCTTGTGGGACACGCGGGGTGCGTGCGCCCCCGCCCCGCCTCACCTGTCTCTAGGCGTCGCCGCTGACGTGCTTGGATTTTTCACGCGTGTCGTTCGTCAACGCCGTGCACGCCACCTCGGCGCCCGACGCCCGCCCCGCCCGCCACGTCGCCGCCGGCCGGACGATCCGTGATCGACTTTTAATGTATTCCTTTGTCGCCTCACTCATCACTGTCAAGACGGTGGCGCGGCGCGGGCGTCGTCCTGGCGCCTGGTGTGTGCGAGGCGTTCTAATCAGGGAGCCGCTGACCATGGGAAACGACGGGGGAGAGCATGAGCGGGTGTCGCTGGGCGGGGCGGGGCGCTACCGAGGCCCTGGTCAGCGGCAGCGGTGCTGCAGCCCCAGCCGGTAATAGGATTTGGTGGAATCGGCCAATTACTCCCCTGCCCCGCCCGCCCTACCCGCCCTGCCCGCCCTGCCCGCCCCGCCTGATACATAATGCGGCGCTAACAGGCTCGGGCACACGCGTAAGCCCGGGCCGGCGGGCGCGGCCAGGCGAGGAGAGGAGAGCGGAGGAGTAGGAGGAAGGTGGGAAATTGCGCGGTCATTGTAATCTGATTTGCTCGCCGAGAAGCCCCTCCGCTGCTATAAGGTGTCCGGTTTGGGTGTCGTTGCGGCAGTCGGCGCTGAAAGCAGGCTCGTGTATCGCGGCCCAGTAAAGCATAGGTTTCGTAGCAAACTTTATTTCAAGACGATACCAGTTCTAAATTCGTATCACCTGCTTTCACAGTCGGTTCTTGACTGGGAGATTTATTTCTTTTTGGAGTGCACTGCTGCAGAGCTGGGCTCGGTCCGACGCAGCGGGCTGTCGGGCTGGTCCGTAGGCCCCCTGCTCTGCTCGCCTTTTCTTGAAGGCCCCCAGTCATGGGGCAGAGGGACGAGCCAGCCGGGCACGTCTAATAGTCCCCAGGGGTTTGACTTTCTTTCCTCAGCTTTCGCTTTGGTCAGTCAGTCCAGGCGCCTGGCCTGGCCTGCCCTGGCCGGGCCTGGTGGGGACCATACCTTCCTCCACGTGTAGCCGAAAATGCAAGGCAAACGCGTTTGACCGCAGTGGGGCTGGTGGCCTGGCGGCGCGCCCCGCGGCTGTGAAGGGAAGTGCGATAGGGAAGGGAAGCGAAGGCCCTCCGCCCCACCGGCAGCCCCACCGGCAGCCCCACCGGCAGGGCAGCCCCACGGCCCCACGGCGCGGGGCGCGGCGCGGCGCTTTGTTGCTTTGTGGTTCTCTCCGCGGCGCGCCCCTCCCTTTCCCCTCCCCGTCGGACATGAGGCGCGATTAAGATTTATTTTTAGCGAGGCGCGGCAGGTAAACCCAACAATGGTGCTCGCCCTGGCCGCCCGCTGCCGCCCGCCCACACCCTCACCCATCGGTTCCGCGCATGTGCGCGTGTTCCCATGCCCCGTGTATGCGCGGTACGGCGAGTGCGCGGCCCGCGGCCGAGCTGGTAAGGGGACCCACCCTTAAGTGTGGGTGCTCGAATTTGATGCGCGTTGCGGGTGTAGAAGGTGAACCGAACCGAGGGGGAAACAACTCTGAAATTTTCGTAGACCTCGTAATTCCAAAAGAAATTTTTAAAACAGAAAAATTTTAGAAAATTAAAATGAAATAAAATTTTTAAAAATCCGAAAACTTAATTCTCTTTAGTTCACAGAATTCAAAGAAAAGCTCAACAAAAAATTATCAAAAATTTGCCAAAAATTACTAAAAATTCACAAAAACTGATCGAGAAAAAATCATGCCCAATTTTACATCTTGGGGTCAACAGCCATGTCTATAGGCCTTTGCTTTTGCAGGATATTTTGTTGAATTCGGGTCCATGGGATCCAGTGGACTAATATTTCACCCGTTCATCTCTTGTCGTTCAGGCTCAACGGGCAGTTTTCCGGGCGAAACCTCTGTATGCATTGATGAACTGCCCTTGTTGAAATTTTTAAGCATACTCTAGAAACGCAAGTGTGTACTTGAATGCAGTATTTCCTGCATACCTATATGTATTCAGGAAATACTGTGTACTTAGTCAAGTATGCAGGAAATAGAGTGTACTTGGCCAAGTATGCAGGAAATCCTGTATACTTGACCAGGTACACACTAAAACCTCCATACATTTATGGGGGAGATTTAGTGTGTACCTGGTCAAGTACACAGGATTTCCTGCATACTTGGCCAAGTACACACTATTTCCTGCATACTTGACTAAGTACACAGTATTTCCTGAATACATGTAGGTATGCAGGAAATACTGCATTCAAGTACACACTTGCGTTTCCAGAGTATGGTTTCACCTTTGAAAAACCCCAGCACGCATCAAAATCGGGGACTAACTCTCTAGTGTGAGTCGCCTTGTGAGCTCAGGCTCGGCCGGGAAAGGGGGACAAAGGGGCGCCTCGGCTCGCTCCACCCCGCGTGACGGGTGCAGGGCCGGCAGCGCCGGCAGGGCGGGGTGACGAGGGGCGTTTTGTCACGAGAGGGCCTCGCGTCGCACCGCGCCCACGTCGACGTGACGGCCCCGCCCGGCCCCGCCCGGCCCCGCCCGGCCCCGCCCGGCCCCGCCCCGCATCCGCGGCGAGACGACTCGGCGCGGCGGGGGGACTAGCCCGGCCCGACCCGACCCGTCCCGGCCCGGAGGTATGTCGATGTAATGAAAATCGGCGTGGGTAGGTAGGGGTGGGGGGAGTGGGGGAGTGACTTAAAGGCTTGGCGACTAACGGCTCGTGAAAATGAAAACTTAAGGAGAAGGGGCTGGCTCTGGCTGAAGTTGGCTCCAGCGCGACGCGCTCTGTGGGGCGGAGTGGGGCGAGTCACTATCGTCACGCGCTGTGGGGCTGGGGCTGGGCTGCGCTGGGGTGTTCCCTCCCGTTTAATAATAAAAGATGCCTCCAGCCCGTGTAGTTCCGCCCATTAGATTGTTTGGCGGCCACCTGAGCCCAGCCCCGCGCGCCTGCAACGAGCCGAGCCACGCCCCCCGCGACGCGCACCCTTCTGTCCCCATTGGCTGATGGGCGTATTGATTTTAATATTCCCGCCCCGCCAGTGGTCTGGGTCTTTTGTGCAGGGAGATGTTTGCCATTCTGCGCGCCGTGGCCGTGCCGCTCTGCCCTGCCCAGCCCGGCCCAGCCCGGCGCGGCCCGGCGGCCCGCCCTCTTTGCAGCGCCCCGCCGCCTGCGCTGCGCCCTCCGTGTTTGCATGGTGTCATTGTCATGGGCCGGGGCCGGGGCCGGGGGCGAGGGTGAGAGGGAGGAAGGGTGACTTTGTGGTTCAGGCCCAAGCCAGACGACGGGGTGGGCCGGGCCTACTGGACGAGCAAAAGCAAACTTGCACCATCAAGTTTTCCATGCCGGTGGGGCTGGTGCGCCTGCGCCCATGTTAATAATAAAAAGCTCAAGACGCGGCTCGCTAATGGCTCTGTGTCCAAGTGGCCTTGCATATCGGACGTGCTCCGTTGCGCCCGCGGTACATACGTGCGGATGGTTTTTCTCAAAGGCCCAGAGGCCGGCGGGCGGGGCGTGGCGGGGCGGGGCGCGGCGCGGCGGGATGTGGCTGGGCGGAGCTGTGCGGAGCTGTGTTCGACGCTCGTAGCCTGCCTGGCCTGGCCTGCGCTTCTTTGTTGAAGCACAGCGCTGCTGCTGCCGCTGCCGTACATACGGCTGCAACCTCGGCCCTCGCCGCCTGTGGAGTGGAGTCGTTCGCCTAGGTTTTCTACTCGGCTCTTTATATATTTTTTATCCGACCGCTCGAGCTCGAGCCCCGCGATCGTCTTGTCGTCCAACCCTTCCCGTCCCCCGGATCTTCTCTCTCGCACTCGCTCCCCGCGGGGCTCAACGCGACGCAATAAATCTCTGCGACAAATTTAATTATGCCCGGAGCGCGATAAGGAGGCGGGGCGGGGTGCGGGGCGCGGGGCGCGGCGGGCGCAGCGCGGCAAACGGAGTTCCGTCTCCTCCGGGCCTCGTCGTGTCGGGCCCTGCGCCGCTCCTGGTTCCGGTTGGCGTGGTGCGTTGCGCCGGAGGTCCTCCGGGGCTCCGCGGCGGTGTTCCGGTCGGGGAGCCGTCCGGGAAGGGGGCCGCAGCTCGGCTAGGCCCTAAACGACTCTTTTGGGGTAGAAAACTAGCGCGCGGGTCGGGTCGGGTCGGGTAGGGGAGGAGGGGCCAGGCCAGGCCAGGCCAAGACCAGTAGACCTGATCCACCTTTACGGCCCCCTCTGGATGTGTGCGGGGCTGTGCGGGGCTGTGCGGCGGAGCGCGGCGGGGCCGGCGGGGCGCGGCGGGTAGCGCGGCGGGACTTGTTGCGTACGGCGCGGCTTGTAATTGACAGCCGGCGTCTTGCTCGTCACCATTGCGCGCCCCGCGGCACCACCCACCCCGGCCCCGGCAGGCGCAGGCCGCAGGCAGGGCCGGGTAGGCTCGGCTCGGGGCGATTGCGGTTCTGTTTGTTTGCGATGGATGAATCTTGCGCTACGCCGCCCTCGACTACCACTCGCCCTCCCCTCGCCTCCCCCTCCGCGGGCTTCTCTCCCTCGTATGTAGGTATATGTGTTGGTTTGTGAATGTGTGCGAGTGCGCGCGCGCGCGCGCGCGTGTGTGTGTGTGTGTGTGTGTGTGTGTGAGCTGCTTTTGGGGTAGCGGCCCGCGCGCCAAACAAATCCGCAGCTGCCCCAAAGCCTTTTGTCCCGAAACAATCGTCTCTCTCTCTCTCTCTCTCTCTCTCTCTCTCTCTCTCTCTCTCTCTCTCTCTCTCTCTCTCTCTCTGGCCCCCTCCCTCCTTCCCTCCTCCCTTCCTCTCTCTCTCTCTCTCCCTCTGTCCCTATGCCGAGTGGAGCGGAGCGCCTCTCTTTGAGCGGCGCGGCTGGCTGCTGCTGCTGTTCACCTGGCACCAGTGGTGGCTCTGCCCCGCCCTGCCTCGCTTCTGGTGAAGTGTGCTGTGCTCGGGCGGGGTTCACCGACGGCCCCACGGTGAAAATGGGACGGGCGCGTTCAATTTGCCAGTACAGTTCAGCCCGGCCCGGCCCTGCCCGGCCACTGCAATTGGAGGTCGGGGGAAATGAGGCGGCCTCCGGTCGGCTCCCCGCTGTGCGGAAAGAGGCATCGTTGCTAGGGCCGGGGGCCGGGGCCGGGCCGGGGCCGAGCCGGGACGGCCCGCGGGGTCGGCGAGCCGAATTTGTTGGATTGCATTTCTGTCTGATCTGGCCGTGACAGCGGGGTGGGGTGGGGTGGGGCGGGGTGGGGCCAGGCGCAGTGGGGCGCGCGGGGGTGGCGCGGCGGCCTGGCTAGCGGAGGGTGCGTGCCTGTCACTCGCAGCGCGGGCCCGCCCCGCCCCGCCCCGCCCGCCCCGCCCCGCCCCGTGCCACGCCCCGCCACGCGCTGCCCGACGGTGGTGGCTGCTGCTGCTGCTGAAGAGTAGGGGTGCCTAGGATCCCGCTTCTCTCTCTCTGTCGCACACGCACTCTCTCTACCCCTCTCTTTTCATCTCCACCCCCTCCCCCTCCCCTCGCTTTTCATCTCTCTCCCTCCGGTCCATGTAAATGGAGATTTTTGCTGGGAAATGCTGGAATGAGAATGCTGCTGGCTGACGCTGCACTTCCGTCTTGCGGAGCTCCGGGCGGAGAGAGGGGCTGGGCACGCTCGAGCGATACCAGACACACGTTCCCTCTCTCTCGCACACCCACACATACGTGCATACACACACGACGCTGGCCCGATTGCATTTCCCACACGTAGGTCGCGATATTGCACCTGATAACGAGGTGTCGTACCGCCGCGCGCGGAGTGAGTGGACTGGTCCAATACTGGTTTGTAAATGGCGCTGGGCCGTGCCGTGCGTGTGGTGTTGTATGGTGTGTGTTGCTTTTACCGTTTTACACACCCGATTGCAGAGGTGTGAGTGTGGGAGGGGTGGGGTAGGGGGGTTGTCTGGGAGGCTCAAGTGCCCTTCGGAGGCTGGCCGTCTGGTCAGGCAGGGCGGGGCTGGGCGGGTGGAGCGGGGCGGGGTGGGTCAGGGGGTGGATGGATGGACCAGCAGTGTGTGTGTGTGTGTGTGTGGGAACCAAAACTACTGCGTGTTGCTGTAGGGGTGGGGCGGGGCAGCGGGTGGCACGCGCGGAGCGGTCTCGTCGCCAACCCCCGCAGGGGGTGGTAATTGTGAGTGTGCATGTGTGTGTGTGTGAGCGAGTGTGTGATTGTCGTTTTCTCTCTGTTGCAGGTAAGTTCTGTCGGTGTGTTGGATGGACGAGCGCGCGCGAGCCCTGCCGCGGCGTGCTCGGGTGCGGACACGGCTGACCAGCAGGTGATAGGGTTATCGCGGTGGCCGTGATAACGCCCCGCCCCGCTAGATTTCGAGAACATGTGTAATTACGACTATCGAGCAAGGAATCGTGTCCGAGGGACAATATTGGTTTTGGCGCACCTTATCGCGGGCGGGGTGTTGCAGGGAGGGGGGCACCCGCGCAGGTGCTGCCGGCGCTGGTCCGGCTGCCTTATCGAGGGTAGCGTGGCGTGGCACACAGAGCTGCTGCTGCGGGGAGGATGCGAGTAACAAGTGGAGCGCGTGCGGGCCCGGAGGGCGCTGTCGTAAACGGCTCGGACACCTCGCGGTGGCGCCCCGGCCCCGGCCCCGCCACCGCGTATGTTGTTCTGGGGAGGAGTACTGGTCGTTGGGGTAGTGGTGGCGCGTGGAGGGGGAGGCTGAGGCGGCCGAGTGTAAACAAAGTTAGGGAAAGGCAGTAAAGTGCTTTTGACGGGCTGCGCGGTGCGCGGCTGCGCGGCTGCTGCGGTGGCGGCTGCGGGGGATTGATTGGCTCTGTGTGTGCGTTCTCGCGCGCGCGGCCGCGCTGGGCTGGAGTAGAGTGGCCCTCGTACTTGACTGTCTCGCGATTAGAAAGCGGAGTCGCAATGAAGCGGTGTGGAGTGGTTTTGGCACCTCTCTCTCTCTCCCTACCCCTCTCTCCTCCCCTCGTTCCGCGCTAACAATATGCGCGTGGGCCGGGCTGGCGCGCCCTGTATGCCGCCGTCGCCAGCCTGCTTGTTTGCTTGCTCGCTGGCTCGCGCCAATAAAAACAATCAATCCCTCGCCCTCCATCCCTCCCGGGCCCGGCCGGGCCGCGCTGTGCTGCTGCTGCTGCTGCGCTACGAACAACCAGAAACCTTTATTTTTCTTTCCCGACAGCCTGCTTACGATTCACTTACTTCTCGCCCCCCGAAATTGTGACGGCCGCCCGCCCGCCCCCTCTATTTTTCGGGTGCGATGGTGTAATGAGCGGGTTGGTTTGGTATGTGAGGTGGGCGCGTAGGGCGGGGCGGGGCGGGGCGGGGTTGGGTGGGGCGAAGGTGAGGAGGGTGTGCTGCTCGTGGAACGTGACGCACGACCCACATCGGGGTCCAAATCGGGTCCACCACCACACAGGGACCTGCAGCGCGGTCCGCATCGAGGGTCCACATTAGGGGCCTCGCCGGGTCGGGGCCGGGTACGGCCGGGTCCGGCTGGGGCCCACGGGTCGGTCGATGGCCCGTTGGCGGGATGCCGAAGAGGGGAGATGGGGCGGGGCGGGGCCGGCGGGGGCCCCCTGGGGACCAGGCAAGTGCTGTGCTCCTCCGCCGGCCTGTCCGCCTGTCCCGGCCCGGCCCGGCCCGGCCCGGCCCGTCCGTCCGGCGCGTCGCTGTCCAGGGCCTGTCCCATAAACTCTGTTGTGTTGTGGCTCGACCCGCTCGCTCTCCCACCGCCCTCTCGCTCGCTCCCTTACGTAAGGCGGGGAGGCGACCGCCGCCGCATGATTTAGACAATTGTCGAATAATTACATCTGGGCGCGAAAAAGTGACGCAAACTGCCGTTGGTTGTTGTCGCGTCGGGGCAGGGTGGCGCAAACCTTGGTGCAGCGAACCGGAGGCGAGATCGAAGTGCGGGAATCGCCCCTCGTCTTCATTACCATAATTATCTGGTGGCACTGCCGCGCCGGGGCGGGGCGTAAACAAGGACCGGGACCGGGGCGACAGGCGGGGAGCGGTGGCGGTGCTGGTGTTGGGGGCGGTGGTGCCTTTAGCCTTTTGAGCAAAACCAGAAGAAAGTTATTCCCTCTCGGCTGGGTGCCGAGCCGGGCGGGTCGGGTCCGGGGCGGGAGGCCTGCTGCAGGCTGCCTGCTGCCGAGGATTCGCATGCCTCTTTTGTCAATTAAATTCTGAGAAAGCGGCAGTAAAAAATGATAAGGGGATGGGATGGGGTGAGATGAGAAAGTGATAGGGGGCGGGTCGGCAGGGCCAGGTTTCTGGGCGGGTAGGCGGGCGGGGCGGGTCTCGCAGCGGGGTGCCCTGCCCTGCTGTTCACCTCAGGGACCTGCTGATCAGACCTGGGCGGGGCGGGGCGGGGCAGGGCAGAGCCGCTGCTCGCGCCGGTTACCGTATGACATCGAGGGCTCCCAGACGCACTCGGGCGCTGCCGATCGGCATCAGATCCCATCACATGTGGGGGAAAAAGCAGGGGCCATGCGGCTAGGAATAACCCGGCCGCCGCCGGCCCGTCGTCGGACCGGCCAAGCAGTCGATATTGTGGGAACAGCGAGGCAAGGGCGGCGCTGGAGGCTGCCCCGGCCCCGGCCCCCCGCCACCGAAACCCGCTGCCGAAAAAGTTTTTCAATGCGCGACACATGTTGTGGCTCTGTGCACAGCACAGCGCCCGGCCCCGCGCCCCGGCCCCGCGCCCCGGCCCGAGGCGGTCGCGCGCGCCCACGACGACGTCCGCTGTTTTGTTTTTGACACGCGAGAACACTCCGGTCCTGGGGGAGGCTGGGCCGGGCCGCCGGGCCGGGACAAAGACTCCCCCTTATCGCGCAGTGGGCGTCCCCGTCCGGTGGGCGTCCCGTCGAGCCCCGCCCCGCCACGCCCCGCGCCCCGCCCCGCCCCGCCCCGCGGCGCCGCCGGCCCAAGCGACGACGCTCTTTTCGCGCTCGATTCACCCCGCTGCCGGGCCGGTCACGTGGTCCGGCCCATGACGCGGGTGTAATGGTTCGCTGTCACGCCGTGAGTAGCGCTCACGTCGGCGCTTTCATGTCGTTTTATATTCGGTGCAAAGAGAAATTCAGCAGCGGCCCGCGAGAGGAGGTGAGGGAGGGGGCCTAGCAGAGGGGCTGTTTTATGGACCTGCTGCTGCTTGCGGTCTGTTGTCCTATAAACTTGTCTCGGGACAATAGGCAGGTAGGGGCGTAAAGCAACTGTGTTAGTTCGTACCCGGCGGGCGGGTAGGGCCGCTGCCGCTGGGTGTGACCGACCGCACGGCTCGCGGCCCGGCCGGTGCGAGTAGTGCGGTCCATTGTTGGGATGCTGCGCTCATCTGCTGCGGCACACCCACCTGTCGCGCCCACAGCACGATTTCTACTAATTTTTACGATTTTTTTTTTTGCCGCGGGGTTCTTCACTTTGAAAAATCAGTGTGCACTCTAAAACACTAAAACAAAATTTAGAAAAAAAAATACGAAAAATCAAACAAAAATAATAAAATAGCAGAAAAAAATCAGTAAAAATCAAAGAAAATCATGAACTACCAGAAAAATCAGAAACATCGGTGTACGCTTGAATCTATAGGGAAGGACCCCTCGGGTTTTGCCCACTCCTCCACTTGCCTTATCCATGAGGACCCTCTCCATCACTCCCTGCACCGCGATTTGACGAAGGGGTTTGGAGCTCATCACCCTGGCTGGCGCAGGCAGGCCGCCCCGGGCTGGGGCCCCACTCATCATTATCTATTTTACGCCGATGAGCTCGGATGAGCTCTCCGTGCTTGTTTATGCCCCGCTGTACTGAGAGGTGTGCGGCGAAACAAGTGTTGCCTATAAAACTCGCCGCGCGATACCGCTGCGGGCGGGGGAGTGGGGGAGGGGAAAGCTCTGTCGGTCGGTGTAAGAGTGCGGTGGAGTGCGATGGGGAGAGTCGGAAAGGGGTGAGCAGCAGAGACGGGCGGAGCGGACCTCACCGGCGTAAAATCTGAATCTCGCGAGCGCGGCGTGGCGGGGCGTGGCGGGGCGGCCTGTTTTAAATGCAATAACGCGCCACTTGGCCGGTGCGCCGCGCTGCGCCACGCCGCGCCACGCAGTCCCCAGAGGCCCCGGCCCTGGAGCACTCCGAGGGGTGGCGGCCCTGCCCGCCCCTGCCCGGCCCGGCCGTCCTGCCGCTGCCTGCCTGCCTGCCTGCCAGCCTGCCTGCCTGCCTGCCTGCCTGCCTGCCTGCCTGCCTGCCTGCCTGCCTGCCTGCCTGCCTGCCTGCCTGCCTGCCTGCCTGCCTGCCTGGCGGTGCGGCGGCCCCCATGACGGCAACTCTCGCGTAGATTAGATTTGTGCGTGCGAAGTGGTGGTGCCGCCTGTCTCTCACGCTACACCCCGTTTTCCCTGCCATTTGACTGGAAATCAATTGAGTTGATTAGTTAGCTGGTCGGGGAGGCGACGGCGGCGGCGGCTCGTGGTGGGCTGAGGTGCGGGTGGTTGGGTGGTGGGTGGGTGGGTGGGTGGGTGGGCGCACCGGAGATGTCACCGAATTACAGAGCGTCCCTCAAATGGTACCACACCTTCTCTAGTCAGTGTACATGTACACCCTGCTTTCCTATCATTTTCCAATCACTACTCTGCAAATCTTAGTGTGTAGTTGTTTGTTACTTTGAACTGCAAAACTAAAGTTCTGCAGTTATAACTGCAGAACTTCTTTGTTCTACAGTTATAAGTGCAGAACTCTCTATCCAGTTTTTAGTGCAGAACTAAAGAGTTCTACACTTGCAAGTGCAGAACTAAAGAGCTCTGCACTTATTACTGCAGAACAAAAAAGTTCTGCACTTTTAACTGTAGAACTTAAGTTTTGCAGTTTAAAGTGGCAAACTACTACAAACTTAGATTTTCAGAGTATCCAGTCGCATAATTTTTCGACAAAAATCTATTTTAAGCACCTTAAAATTGCAAAATATCGAATTGGTGCCAAAAATTTATATAGCTTTCTTCAACGTTTGGTCAAATTTTCCTTCCAATCACAACACAACCCTCCAATCAGTGTACGCCCATTTCAAGACTGAGGTACCGCTCCGCCCCTCGGTGGCCCTGCTGTCACGATCGTCATATCGCAGTTACTGGAAATAAAGGCTTCAGCGGGATCTAAACACGGTGCAGTAGGGCGGGCTGCAACTGTGTACGCACGCACCTATGTATGCGTGCTCATGCCAAGTCAGCAGGCGCATGCAGCCCGCTTTATTTCTAGTGTGTTTTCGGTCACTGATCGCCCACTTTTTAGGCTTCACTGTCATACATCGCGAGTGCGATGTCCTGGCGGACTCATCACATAGGCGGGAAACTAGAGGGAAACATCTCTGAATTTTTTGTACACCTGGTAATTCAAGAAAATTAAAAAAATTAAAATATTTAAAAAAAAAAAAAAAAAAAAAAAAGATAACTTCAAAGAAGTTACAAAATTTAGGGAAAAAATCTGGAAAACTCACAAAAATGTAGGAAAAATAGAAGTGATTATTCTCAGAAATTATATTTTAAAAAAATTTCACAAAATATGTACACCAAAATTCATAGTTGTTTCCACCTCGGCGGGGAAAGGCTTCCATTAGAAAGCTGATACTGTTTCTCACTGAGCAAATGCGCCCAGGAGCCCGGCCCAGCCCCGCCACGCCACGCCCCGCCACGCCACGCCACGCCACGCCACGCCCTGCCCTATGCCGGCCGCCAATGACACCCGCGCACGCGAGCCCGTGTACGCACTCGGGGGCAATAAGTCGGGCTCGTCGCTTAGCGGTAGTGAAGGTACAATACACGTGCGTGCCTGTGCTACGGACGCATCAGCATTCGGCCCTCGACATCCACCTCTCTCTCTCTCTCTCTCTCTCTCTCTCTCTCTCTCTCTCTCTCTCTCTCTCTCTCTCTCTCTCTCTCTCTCTCTCTCTCTCTCTCTCTCTCTTCCTCTTCTTTCTTTCTTTCCCCCCTCTCGCTCTCCGTTTGGCCTGCGGCTAGACGGGGCGGCTCACAGGCCTGTGTCTGGCTGTGAGGGGCGCGCTACGCTACGCTGCGCTGTGGGCGCCCCGCCCCGCCCCACCCCGCCCCGCGCAGCACCCACCCCCATCGCCTCTTGAGGGAGCCTGGCCCAAATCAGTTTAGCCACACAACAGCTCTTGAATCGGCGTCCTGAGCACTTCCTGATGGCCGTGCGGGGCGTGGCCGGGGGGAAGGAGAGAGGAGTGTGGCACGGAGGGTGCATGGCAAGTGCAGCACGCAGCGCCTCTCGCAGTGAAATCGACCGCGAGAGCGTTGCGGGGCGGGGCGCCCGTGTGCGATTGAGACACAGGGGCGCCTCCTGGAGCAGGTGTACGGGCGGGGCGGGGCGGGGCGGGGCGGGGCGGGGTGCGAGGGCCTCTCGCGGACGGGCGGGGCGCACCGCGCCGCTTCGCTCTCCACTTCGCTCGTCTTCCCTCCAGACTGCGCGGCCCCGGCCCGGCCCGGCTCAGCCGTCGTGAAGAGAATGAAGCTTGACGTGGTAATGCGGTAATTTTGTTACTCGGAAGGCGGGCGGCAGTAGCGGCGGCGGTCCGGGGCTGCTGCAGCACTTCTCTCTCAGCTCGGCTCGTCCTCCATCTCCGATGATGACGTCCTGGCGCTCCCCATCTCGTCTCCTCGCCTCGCCTCGCCACCCAGGCCCGAGCCGAGCACGCTGGGGAGGGGCTCGTGCTGCAAACGCATCCCGCGGTCCCGGGCCCCGCGCGCCCCGCGCGCCCGCGTGCGCTACACGCACCGGCTGTAATTGCAGCGCAGCGCAGGACGCGAGCCGGGCCGGGACGGGATGGGGACAGGACAGACGGAGAGACGGATAGATAAGTTGCGTCGTGATTGGCGGCATATACGACGCCATTAATGTTTTTACGCCGAACAGTAGCATACGACCGCAGCGTCTTTCTTCTCTCTCCTTCTCGTCGTGCACTGTGGTGCTTCCCTCCTTCTCTGTCCCTCTCTTACTGCCTCTCACTCTCATCTCTGTCTCTTTCCATTCCAACTCATTAACTTGCGTGTCGCCGAGGACGCACCCCGACAGGTTGCTCCTCTTATTCCTCACCCCCCTCCCCATATCTCCCTCACCCCTCTTCTCTCTCCCCCCCCCCCCTCTTTCTCTCTCGCACTCTCTCTGCTTCCCCACATACAGTCAGCTCCTGGCCCTTTTATCCTCGAGGCGTTTCTTTGCGCCTGTCCTACGTATAATTGCTTAATTTCTTTGCGTCGTAATTAAGTCTCTTTCTTTTATCCTTTCTTAGAAGGTCCTACGCCCGACCGCTCCCCGCGGCCCTTATTTTTTTTCCTCTTGAGTTCTTGTGCTGCGAATGTACGCCATGTGCGGACGTTGGCAAGTTTGCATAAGAATATCGTTGGTTTTGCGATTTATAGCGTTCACGCACCGCCACGCCGCCGAGCCTAACATGACTGATTTTTCGCGAGGCATCTTCTGACGTGCCGATCTTTTTTTTGAAGCGCAGGTCTGTGAATAAACACAACAAGCTTGTAATTACAAGTGTACATAAACCCACGGCTCGTAAGTTGGGCCCTTCGTTCTGCTCCATTAAACTTCCCCCGTGACAATGTTGGCGCAACGTGGCGTGGCGGCCTTTTCGCCTGGATCTGCACCCGTTTTCGCTTATTCAAAAGGAGGCACAAAGGTCTGTGCGTTGTTTTTTGTTTACTTTTATTTCGCAATTTTTTTTTCTAGTTGTATTTTTTTCTTTGTCTCTGTGTATTTTAATTTCACCGTGAACTTTTCATTGGAGTGACTTCTCCTCCCGCGCCGGGAGCACCGGCATGGCACCGGCGCGCGGCTGTGTATATGTGTGTGTGCAGCCCGAAACGACTTTGTGGAATACCGGGGTTTATTTAGACGGGGAGGCGGGCTGCGGCGGGCTGGAGTGGAGTGGAGTGGCACAGCGCGGCACAGCGCGGAGCGGCTCGCGCGTGGATGTCCGAATGGGGCGCGGTTTTCCAGTCACAACGAAAGATATTGCTTCCTGCCCGTGTTTGTTTACCCTCTGGTGATCTTGCGCGGAATAACATCCTTCTTGCGGTATGGCGTTGTCTGAGGGTTTGTTGAGGCTGGCAGGGCTGGGCTGCTGGAGGACGGGACGTGAAATGGAAAAGAAGAAACAAACAAAAACAAAAAATTAATATAGACACGGACACTTTTATTTTTTGCCGTCTGGCGGCACTGGCGCTGCCTGCGCGCCCCCTCTTTTATATTTAGCGTGCCCTCGCCTCGTCACTTTCGACACCCCGCCTCGCCCCGCCTCGTGCGGGGAGGGTTTTTGTGACAGGCTCATTTCTCAGTGCGTTCCCCTAGGTACTTCCGCGCGGCCTTGCGCGGGGCGATGCGCGGCGGCGCCGCCCCGTTCTATCACGCTAACGCGGTCGATGCCAAGTCCTACCCGCCCAGGCGCCGTCCGCGCGTCTGTCGCGTCAGTGTGGTTTTTGGTATTTTTCAGGGCCATGTGCCCTAAAGCACGAGGCTGTTGGCACCGCCGACCTCGCCCTGCTCCCCCTCTGCCAGATGGCTCTCTGCTGCTGGAGCCAAGAGTTTGTAACCTGACACGTGGGAGAGCGAGGAGTGAGTGTGGTGCGTAGTGCTCTTGTGGACCTGCACCCAGCACGCCGCGGCGTCAGATGAGAAATTTATTTGAAATTTGGTCGCGTTTGTGTTGTGGTTCGAATGAGACGTCACGGATTGTTATCGGATGGAGGTTACGGCCATAAATCCAAGACTCTGCGTCTGTGATTGACAAACCGTAAACCCCCCCTTCTTTCCTTCTTTCAACTGGATTGCACCCGGGTCGACGTTTATGAGGGTTTACTTTTCGAAAGTGGGAGAAAAAATACAAGGTGTAATTTTAATTCTGAGAGTGAGAGGAAAGTCAATAGCAGGGGTTGTAAACCATCTTGCTGGATGCTGTTGTGAGCAGCCAGCCTGCCATATTTTCTTCGGCATTTATTTAGTGTATGTTTTTATGGCGGTCGATATTTCTCCATTCATCTAGTCCCTGCGGGGTGGTGCAAACAGTGGCTATGGTGTCATTATGGCCATTACGGCATCACAGAGTTGCACCAGGTCGGGGCCCGGCCCGGCCCGGAGGCTGAGGGGCGGGGAGGAGTGGGGGAGGGGGCCACGACCCCCAACCCTTTGCGCCGCTCGCGTTTCACTGTCAACTACTTACTATACAGGTGCGATAAGCAGCGCTGTGTTCAAATTGAAATGCAGCTCCACCCTCTCTCTCTCTCTCTCTCTCTCTCTCTCTCTCTCTCTCTCTCTCTCTCTCTATCTCTCTCTCTCTCTCTCTCTCCTGCCGCTCGCCTTCTCCCTCTCCCTCCCCGTGTCCCAGCTGGCTCTGATGGCGGCCGCCCACCTGGCAGGCCAGACCATTAGGCTGTCTCCAGCTGCGCGCCACCCCGCGAGACAAGCAGGCAGGTTAGACTGCGTCCCCGCCGCGCCGCGCCGCGCTGCCCTGCCCCGTGCACCACTTCCTTTAATCTGGACAAAGATTAAAGTAGGGCACTCCCCCCCTGGCGCGCAGGGCCTGGCCCGGCCCGGCCCGGCCCGGGGCTGTACCGGTCGGATCGAGCGGAGCGGGGCGGGGTGGAGCGGTCGGGACGGGGTGGGCGAGGGAGGGCCTTGAGAGGCGAGGGAGGGAGGGCCGGGCGGAAAGGAGGTTCCTCGTCATTGAAATTTTCTCCCCGTATACTTCGCGGCCCAGGATGACGCCTATATAGCTGCGGTATGATTGCACCCGGGACGCTATACGAGATATGCCAGGGAGGGACAAGGGGGAAACAACTCTAACATTTTTGTACACCTCGTAATTCAGGAAAATTTAAAGAAATTTAGGAAAATTCAGAAGGGAAAAAAATAGAAAAACTCACTAGTGAAATAAGTAAAACTCACGCGAAAATTCACAAATTTCCGTAAAACTATTATTCAGAGTTGTTTCCTCCTCGGCCATAGAGGGAGAGGGGGGCGACCCGATCCCGGTGCCACGCGATCAAGGTGGCAACTCGTCGTGGTACATAGAGGGCTCTCTGGCCGCCGCGCCGAGTGGCTGGTTGCCACTGCCTTCTCCTCTGGGCGGGCCGCCGGGCCTCGCGCCGGGCCCGATCTGGTCAGCCTTGTGTTGGGTCCGGCTCCGACTCCGGCCTCCAGCCGGTCGGAGGGAGCCGAGCCGCGTGCGATAGGCGTAATGGAAGGCGTTGGCCCCCCGAATCCTTTTTCCTCTCGTATCGACGCGTCCCGCCCGCCGCGGGTCGTAAAACGTGCGCGGTCCTCGCCCCGTCCCCCGCGGTGAATATCGCGGACCGAGTCATTATCGCGAAGAGCACGAAAACAAACAGGTGTCGCGTCACGCGAGCCTCTCGGCCCGGGCCGCTGCGCTATGGACGCTCACTCGGGACTCGAGTGTGTTCGTTTCGATCGGAGCGAAGAGTAAAAAAAAAAAAAAAGAGGGACCCCTCCCCTCATGTGTGTGTGTAAGTGTGGCGAGGTGTATCACTCGCGGGGCGCTGCCGGACTGACTCAGCACTATGAACCCCCTTCACTCTCGCTCCCTCCCCGAGGCGCGGCGAGGCGAGGCGTCCCGGTGCCTTTGACTTCTGCTTGCTCATGCCCCACCCCGCCCCGCCCCGCCCCGGCCGGCTGTGCTGCGCTGGGGCACTCCACTTGCCAGCCCCACCCACCGCACCCACCCCGCCGCGTGGTCAGACCTGCCCGCCTCGACTCTGCGCGGGGTCAAAGGGCAGAAACGCTCAAAGGAGGAGAAATCTGGTTGTGGTCCACTCTGTCCGGCCCTGCCCGGCCACCGAGACCATGTAGGGCAGGCGGTACGGGGCGGGTGGGGGTGGGGGGGACATCTTGCTGCTGTCTCGGGGGCGGAATGATCTCAACAAAGTACGCCCGTTTTCACTAGGTATTAATATAGAGAATGGAGCTGTTAGGAGGCGCCTCGACACGAAAGTATAAACACAGTGATCGGTGAAACAATTACCTAGCAAAGCGGGCTGGGCCCGGTCCGGCCCGGTCGTAGCAGCGCAGGGACACAGCACGCGCTGTCGAACACCCCGCCCCGCCCCGCGCCGCCACGCCGCCTCGCACGTAATGTGAGCTTTTAATAAACGGCTATTAGTGCTTCCATTAGTCGCACGGCAGTGTGTCTGTCTCAAACCCTGCGCTGCATTACGGACGGCCCCTGCTGGAGCCCTGAAAGGGTTTTGAAGAGGGAGAAAGAGAGAGATAGGGGGAAGGGGGGGACGGGTTAGGGTTGTCTTTGTCGTCTCGATCGGACGGACGAATTAGGACAGCGCGACCGGAAGTGGAGCTGAAGCAAGAGCTGCTTCCGGCCAGGGGAATATGGAGAGCGGCGGGTCGCGGACACCTGGCCGTGGGGGAGGGAGACCGTGGCGGGGCGGGGCGGGGCGGGGCGGGCGAGGCGCATGCTCGTCGATTGTCATTGCTCGTGTTTCTTTGTTTTTTGCTGAGCGTAGCGAAGCACTCTGTTGGGGATTTGAGCAGAGAAAATGTCCGCCCCCCCCCCGGATACCTTTAGTTTACAAGAGGTATCTTACTATTATTATTTTTCCTATCTTAAAATTTAAATGTACATATGCATGCACAGGCTGCACATATACGCATAGGTATATATGTACAGGTATATATGTACAGATATATATGTACAGGTATATATGTGCAGGTATACATGTACAGGTATATATGGACAGGTATATATGGACAGGTATATATGGACAGGTATATATGGACAGGTATATATGGACAGGTATATATGGACAGGTATATATGGACAGGTATATATGGACAGGTATATATGGACAGGTATATATGGACAGGTATATATGGACAGGTATATATGGACAGGTATATATGGACAGGTATATATGGACAGGTATATATGGACAGGTAGGTATGTACAGGTATATATGTATAGGTATATCGGCACCTTAAACTAAAACACACGCAGTATCCGCCCGTTTCAAAGCTCACGCAGTCGGCCGGCGCGTTTCAAAACTTAGTTTAAGGTGCCGATATATGTACAGATATATATGTACAGGTATATATGTACAGGTATATATGTACAGGTATATATGTGCAGGTATATATGTACAGGTATGTATGTACAGGTATACATGTACAGGTTTATATGTACACGTATCTATGTGCAGGTACATATATATTTTTTGCTGAGCTTAGCGAAGCGCTCTGTTGGCGATTTGAGCAGATAAAATGTAAGCCCACCACCCCCACCCCCACCCCCGAGACCTATAGTTTCGGAATTTTTCCCTAGCAATGGAAGGGTACTCGGTACGAAAAACCCTTCAAAATTCTAAGTTTTGTGCGCCAGGAATTTTTCCTATGCTGGGTAAAAATCCCGTTTTAATATCCCAGGCGTAACGTGACCCCCCGAGTGCGATGTTGTCTATTTCGGATTTTTACTGTCCACACTGTAAAAAATTAGTCTTGGATACGGAGCTTGTCACGGCGTTCCGTACCCCAGTTTTCGGAAAGAGAGTACGGAAATTTACCGTACCTGGTCACAGTACCTACCATTTTTACATGGGCTAGCATAGGGAAAGGGGTACGGAACGCCGTTATCAGTCCGTACCCAAAACGGAAACCGCCGGACACAAAATTAGCGGTAACTTTTCCGTATCTTGGCACCGTACCCACATTTTTTTTTACATGGGCCCCGATGGGCCCTTATGGAAAGAGGGTACGGAACCGAATGTACGGAGACACCGTAATCTAAATATACGGTATATTTCCGTATGGGCGACCGTGATTTTTTTTTACAGTGCGTTTCGGATTTTTACCTAGCAATGGAAGAGTGCCCGGTACGAAAAACCGATCGTAGTTCTAAGTTTCGTGCGCCAGGATTTTTCCTATGCTGGGTAAAAATCCCGTCTTAATATCCCAGGCGCAACGTGACCCCCCGAGTCCGATTTTGTCCATTTCGGATTTTTATTCTCCATTTCGGATTTTTACCTAGCAATGGAAGAGTGCCCATTACGATAAACCACTCGAAATTCTAAGTTTCGTGCGCCAGGACTTTTCCTATGTGCTAGGTAAAAATCCTGTTTTAAGATCTTAGACTTAACTTGACCCCCCGGATCTGACTTTGTCCATTTCGGATTTTCACCTAGCAATGGAAGGGTACTCAATACGAAAAACCGATCGAAATTCTAAGTTCCGTGCGCCAGGATTTTTCCAGTAATGCGTTTAAAAGACCGCCACCAAGAAAGTATACCTAAAGGTACGTTTGTTATACTGCTGGGTCTATATGACTGTGTTGCGATGGTAAATATGGAATAGACTCCAGGAACTACATTGTCTACCATTTAGCAACCCTAGATTTTAATTTAATAAACATTCGTCATAAACATTCGTCTTAAATAGGTAAAACATTTTAGTGCAATATGCAGGTGTTTGGAAGCTCAGCAATCAAGCCGGAGGCTTGCCTGGCTAGTAGTTTTCGGCCCGGCCGGCGCGGCGCGGCGTGGCGGTGCGGGGCGGGCCGGGCCGGGCCGGGCGCTGCGATCCGTGAAAAAACAACGTATTAATTTCGTTCGTCACGACGGTGCCATTACCTCATTACTATCGAGACGAGACAATGTCGTTGGCTGCCCGGCCGGGCCGGCCGGCACGCGCTAGTCCTCGGCGTTCGGCCACGGGCCCGTGGGGAATCAAGTCTTGTAGCTGAAGTGTATATATATATATAGCAGAAGTAAATCCAGCCGTCGGGTCGGGAGAGCCCGGCCGCCCGCCGCACTCGGATCGCTCTTGAAGTCGCTTTTGGCCGCGCCTGTGGGTCGCGCGCCGCCAGCGCCGCGCTAACGAGTCGCTAGTGTATCGAGCGGAGAGTAGGGATCGCCTCGTCACGCAGGCCATGCAGAGCAGAGCGCCGGAGTGAACGCCCCTCCTCGGACTGGGAGCGAGGCGTAGTGCTGGTGGGGTGAGGGACGGAGGCGGAGGGGTGGCTCAACTCTTTCTCTGCTCTGCTGCGTGTGACTGTCATGATGTGGGTCGCGCGCGTCGGCACGGGGGTTTTTGTTCTCCGCTCTGCCGATGAAACAATTGTCACTGGGATGGCGTTTATCGTCCAGCTGTAGGCGAGTAGGTCGGGCGGGCGACACGCGGAGCGCCCGTCTATAAATACTGGGAAATATTGTGGAGGTCGGAGGGGAGGGGGGAAAGGGGGGGGCGAAGCTCGGCGGGGAGGGGTACATCTGGTTAAAAATAGCTCGCGTTGTAAATCACACATCGGCTGTGGCGCGGAGTCCGGCGTGGCTCGCTTGTAGTTATGCTACGTCTATGAGCGAGCTGCTCTCTCGCGGGACACTGCGCTGCTCGAGGGGCCTAATTGAGCCGACTCTTGCGCCCCAAATCAGACATCGGCAGGAGGAGCCGGCTGCGATGCGCAGACGATGTCGTGGCACGTCATGTCTGGGATGGGGCGACCGGCCACTCTCCTCTCCGCCCTGCTTCTCCATCCCCTCCCACTCTGTTCACCTCTCTCTGTCTCTCGCCGTCTCATCCCTATCCCGCTGTGCTCCTCCCTCTCGCTCTGACCCCCTTTCCGTATTATTTCTCTTGCTGTGAAGACGTCGTAAAAGAGGTAATAAAATGCCACACTTCGTCATATTTTTGTAAGTTGGGAAGTTTACAGCTGTTCTCGGGGTCGCACGAGTCTGTGAGGGGGCCATCCTCCTCGGCCGGTCTCACTCTCGGCTCGCGCCCCCGCGCCTCGCTATCGTGCGCCCTCGCCCCCGGAGATGCCGCCGCCGCCGCGGACACGGCGGCCGTGTCACGTGGTCGAGGGGCGCGTGGCCGCCCCGCCCCCGCCGCGTCTTGAGTGCACCGCGAGATCGGGTGACGTGACGAGTGGGGTGTCGTGTTGTGCTGAGCCCCGGCCCCGCCCCCGCCCAGCGCCTGCCTCCCCCGCACGGTCAGGAGGTTTAGGGTTGCGGCGCGGCTGATCCCTGCAGATGAATAGTAGGGTCCGAGCCGGGGCTGCTGCCGGTGTCCCGACAACGCGTTCAGGAGAGGCTGGCCGGGGCACATTTTGTATGGCGCTGCAGCAGGACGTGGGCGTCATGCATGTTGTCGGGCCGGGCGGGGCGGGGCGGGCAGGGGCGTCGAGGCCGTGCCGGACAGGACATGCTACCGTACCCGCCGGACCGGTCCCGGCCCGGCCCTGCCCTGCTCAGGCCTTGCCGCCTGCTTTGCTCCGAATTTGCATACGACTTGCTCAAAAACAGTCCGGTCCGCCATATTTGGACGAGGCGCTGTGGCGGCGTGGTGTGGCCCTCGCCCCGCTACGCCCCGCCACGCCCGAGCCGTGCGCGGGTGCGTTGTGGAGCGTGGAGCAGGGCAACGCCGGGCAACGCCACCCCGCGGTATCGGGTTTCCGCGAGCGCGGCTCGTCATTTTACTTATTGTGTGCTTTTACCGCGACACGCTACGCTCGGCGGATGGGTGTCGCCGTCTCGTCCCGTCCCATCCCAACCCGTCCCCGCCCCGCCCCGCCGCACCCTCCCCCCGCCGACACTGAAAGGCTTTCTGAAGAGGTGGGGTGGGGGAGGGCGAGGTCCCTGCGGAGGCTGCCGCCTGAGCCTTCTGGGCCCCTCCGAGGCCCCCGCCAGCCTGTCTACTCCGGCCCTGCACGCTGCTGCGCGCGTTTTATGAAGTCGCCAAACGGGTACTTGTCGGAAACGCCACGCCGTGTTCGTCACTTTTATCATCATTTTTAGGCAGTCGATTAGACTGACTTTTACGTTTGGTATGAAGCCCAGTTAAAATATAAGCCCCGTATTGATCCAGTATCCAGTAAAAGCCAGCCAGTTAAAATATAAGCCCCGTATTGATCCAGTATCCAGTAAAAGCCAGCCAGTTAAAATAGTCCGCCCAGCCAGCAGGCAGCGCTCACTCCCCCAGCCCCCCACCCCTTCCAGACTGTATATAGGAGAGGAGCGTGTGTGGGGCTCGCGGGCGGGCTGCGGGCTGCGGGCGGGCGTCAAGAGCGTGAACGCTGTACCAGGCGAGCATAGCTGGAGGAGGTGGCCCGGCGCTCCCCGCGCAGCATGCAGCTGTGCCTCACCAGCCCGGGCCCGACCGCCTTCCCAGCCGCCCCCGCCCCTCTCGCCCCGCCCCGCCCCCGCGTGCCAGCCATCTACGGACCCTTTGTATACATGCGCGCTGCTGAACCCTCATCACTTTACACCTCTTGACAGCGTTCGCTCATATCGCAGTATTGAAGTGACAAAGCTACGATTGGTCCCGAAGTTCCAATATTTAAGTTTGAAATGAAGATAATTTTAAAAGCCAGTTAAAATATAACCCTATATGACCCAGTTAAAATTCAAGCCCGTAAGAATAAATATCAGAAATTAGCCACGGTAAAACTGGAATCTTGTTAGGCAGTCGATTAGTCTGACTTTTAAGTTTGGTATGAAGCCCAGTTAAAATAAAAAGAGCGTGTGTGCGGGCTGGGACCGGCCGGGAACCACTTTCGCTCGTATCACAGAGTAAAGAAGTGACAAAGCTACGATTGGTCCCAAAGTTCCAATATTTAAGTTTGAAATGAATATTGAATATGGTTCAAATAATTTAAACGCTACTTAAAATATAATACAATATGATTCAGTTTAAAAAAAATTCTAATTATGTCCGAAATTGTCACTTTGTAGTTTATATTGTCTCGTTTTGTTTTGATATTGTTTCGAATTGTTTATACCGGCGCATATAATTGTTTCCAGTTCCTCACCCCCTCGTTCCAAAATGACTGCAGTCGCTGTAAAAATTAGCGACTTATTTGTCGTTAATTTACGAAAAACTTTTCAACAGTTTGTCGCAGTAAAGAAGTGACAAAGTTACAATTGGTCCCCAAGTTCCAGGATTTAAATTTAAAATGCAATGAATGCGGTTCAGATAATTTTAAAGCCAGTTAAAATATAATCCAGTATAACGCAGTTAAAATTCAAGCCCGTAAGAAGAAAAATCATAAAATCAGCCACGTTAAAACAGGAATCAAAGTGTTCATGGTTTCTACGCATCTCGTTCCCGTGACAATTTGACAATTACCGTTCACAGTCATATTCAAAATCAGCCGACTGCCTTCCTACCCGCCGGTAGGCCGGTTTTTTATTTCGTGCCGAATGGAGCTGGAAGAGGGCGGCGGCGGTGGGATGGCCATGTTCCGGAAAGCCGTTTTGCGGTCTGCCCGCGCGCGCGCGCAGGTGTTTGAAGTGCAGAGGCACGGATGCAAACTGCGGTGGCGCGGAGTGTCCAGCGGGCCGGGCGGCCAGAGAGAGCGGTAAAGCCTGCCCGCCGCACGTTTTTGGCGTAAAAGCGTAAAAGTAAAAGTCCTAGGTGGTGCCGGGCGGGCAGGCAGGTGGGCTGCCGCCGCGCGTCCAGCCCGGAGCCGCCCGGTGGGCCCGGAGCCCGGAGCGGTACGGCTCGGTGGAGCAGACTGGGGCGCGGCGCGTTGGGGTTGGGTGTGTCCGCGGTGCGCGCCACTCCCTCGACGCCCTGCACGACTCATTTTCACTTCCGTTTTTCGTAAATCGTCGTCCGTGTGCATTATTTCGCCCTGGGCCGGGCGCACTGCACTGCCAGGAACTACATGACTCGTCTCCCTTCACCCGTATCCTGCACGCCCAACCTCGTCTTACGTCTCTGCCGTTTCTCTTCGTTTTCTTGCTCTACAGGTCTCTTTGAAATGTCTCTCAACGTGTGTGTGTGTGTGCGCTCGCGTGGTTTTATTTGTTTCTAATGTTTTTTCTTTTTCTCTTTTTTTTTTCAGAGACCGCCCTCCTCATCGCTATCGTACACGGGCCACCCTAACGATGATGTCCGGTCTCCAGGGTCAGTTGGGGGAACACCGGGCCCCCTGAGTCAACCTCCAGGCTCACAACAGAGCCTCGACCACGGTGACCCTGGTGAGTCATGTTTCTTTCGCATGCACACAAGGCACTTTTAGGCATAGGTTTAGGTAATAAAAAATAAAAATAAAAAAATTCCTGAAACAAACAATGTGCGTAGTAATATTCAGGCCCGCCTCTGTTTCGTGTTGTATGTGATTTCATGATTGACAAGAACGCGCTTTAAAATAAAAATATTTTTAAAAACTTTATCAACATTTTTTTTTCTTTTGCATTGCTAAGTTCCTTTCAATTTGTTGCGAGTAGGGGTGGACGGGTGCAGGCAGGGCCGGAAAGCGGGCCATCTCTTCGCGCTGACCCCAGTCGATAGTCATGTGGTGACTTAATTGCGCCTTTGGCGGAACGTTTGCCCCCCCCCCCCCTCGGCCTGGTTTGTTAATCCTCGTCCAACCGTGCGGGTGTCTGACCTCCGCCCTCGCAGATTTCCTCGAGGAAATAAAGAAAAAAACAGAGGCATAGAGAAATACAAGATTACCAACACAGTTTTCTTTTTTTACCGTCTTTCTGTAATCGTTATCGTATGCAGGCGTTTCTTTTCCAAGAGAGACGTTAGAAGGAGAGCGTTTACGAAACAGTCTTATCATCGCAGGGGCACAAGTCCAATTCATTATCGGCGCGGGGTGCTGGACCAGCGGCTGCTTTATTGATTTTTCATCGTCGTCTTCCCAATTATTATTATGGCTCTCTCTGGATTGATTTTGTGATTTACGACTTTCCCGGGGCGGACAATGTTGCACGCGTCGTGTGTGTGTGTGTGTCAGAGGTGAGGACTGTGCGACATTCCTCGTGCTCATAACGTTCGCCCGTCCGGCCCCGCCCGCCCCGCCCCGGCACGACGGCCCGCCCAGGCTGACCCGGCGCGGCGCAGCGCAGCGCGTCTGTCTCCCCCCTCTGCTCGTTATTTTGAGAGAAGCTGGATCGCTGCGGGGCCGCAGGACGCGAGGAAAATAAATTGGGGGGCTGATCTCTCCCTGCTCTTGCCGCGCTGAGCCGCGCTGCCACCCCCTCCCCCCCCCCCCGCCCCCGCGGCCGCCAGGCCAGCAGACGGGACGAGCAGACGCGACGCGCAAATGACTTGTGAAGTTGTCTTGTTTTCCCGAGACGCGCTACTTATACTTCTCGCCATAACAAGTCCACCTCTCTCCCCCTACGCCCCGCCACGCTCCCCTAGTTTTGCAGGCGCTTCATAGCTCGTTACCTTCTTTCGACGCGTTGCAGTTGCGCGACGCCACCGTCCTATTATCATTTGGGCCGGGGGCGTGGTGAAGTGGGTGTATAAAAACTGCAAGGGAAGCACTCGAATCGAAAGAGGGAGGGAGGATGTTTGCGGTTTGCTCGCATAAGATAAAGGGTATGATGAGGGCGCTGCGGAAACCTGGCAACAGGATTTCGCTATTTCATCTCGTCCTGCTGGTGGCGCGGTGGTGGCGGTGGCGAGGTGTTTTCGAGAGAGAAACCGAGGCGTTAGGGAGGATCCTCAGCTAGTACGTGCTATGGGGGCCGGGCGGGGCGTGGCGGCCCGCGAAGACGCCTTATCTCCCATCGTAATTAGGCCCTGGAAGTTTGATGGTGTTGGCTAAGACGGGGCTGGAAGCAGGAGTAGTTTTGGGACGCGGGGTGGGGCGGGGCGGGGCGGGGCGGGGCGGGGCAGGGCGGGGCGGGCGCGTGCGACACGGGGGCGGTCTGGTCTGCTTCCCGGCCCCGCCCCGCCCGGCTTTTATTTCGGGCGCGCTTCGTCGCCTGCGATGCCCAGATACACCCCGCACCGCCCGCCACGGTCCGCCTCGGCGTGACGCCGCCGAGTACAAACTGTCTCTTGTAGTGCTATCGCCCCCGCCCGATCGGAGATCACTTGATCCGCGCGCGCGGGGCGCCGCACCGCGAGGCTGGTGGCGCAGCGGCCGGGAGGAGCCCCCCCCCCTCCCCCTCCAACCCCCTCCGCCGCGCCCGCACTCGATGTAGAGCGACTTGTCGGTCTGGGAATGAGACTCCCGTTTGGACGTGTATGTCGCCTCCATACGGCCGAGTGCCATCGTGTGTAATGCAAATGGACTAAAGAGAAATTTTGGTGGAAGGAACGTGGATTCCACGTAGAACTGTCACGTGGATTCCACGTTGACAGACGACGTGATTTCCACGTTGAAATGACTCTTCGCTCCACGTCGAATTTTCGTCGATTTAACGTGCTCACACCACGTACCACATCCTCTAAGAACAGTGTTATGATGTGATTATAAAACGTTTTCATTCTTCCCCTTTCCCCCGGGTGTCTTTTACTCAACAATCCAACTCATTGCTTTTTTTCTTTACCTTACCTGGACTTGAACCCGGGGTCTTCGGGTTGGAAGTCTCGTACTATATCCGTTAGCCTACGGCGCGGCTGATGAGGACGGAGCGTCAGCAGCCGATCCCACTGTAAGGGTCACCTCACACAGCTCCTTGGCATGGTCTTACCGATTTGTGGGTTAAATACGACCAAATTCGATTTCCTTTTGTTTGCGACTAATCGTAAATAATATTTTATTAGGACATGACAGTTTTCAGACGTCTACAAAAAAATAAAGATCTGACTGAATTCTGAACGTTCAACTATGAACTTCGTACAGTGGACTCCACGTGGATCCCACGTTATTTCAACAAAGTCTGAAACTTGAAAAAAATGCATAAATCGCCCTTTCTCCAATGAATCAGGAACAGGAAAGTCGCTAGTACAGAAATCAAGGGGCGGTCAGTCAGTAGTCGAAAAATGGTGGATCCGTCCACGGTGGAGTAAAACACGTTGATTCCACGTTATTTCAACGTATTCCCATTAACGTGATAACCAAATCATAGAGCGTATTTCTTCTCATGAATCATGGAAAAGAATGAAGGAAAGTTGACGACACAGAAATTCCATTCTGAAATAGTAAAGTAGTTGAAATATGGTGGACCAGTCCACGGTGGTAAAAATAACGTACATTCAACATTTTTTCAACGGGATGTTGCAAACTCAGCTTCCAAGCAGTTGTTTCAATAGTTATTATGTTCAGGCATGCTAGGTGCACCACAGTTTCTTGCAAACATAAAGTTATGATGGTATTTTATAATCGGGAAACCAGTTGAATTTTGGTGGATTCATCCACGTCCACGATAGATCCACGCATCCACGTGGAATCCACGTTGAATCCACGTCACGCTTCTCTTTGGGTGTGCCGTGTTCGTCGGCTGCGGAGGACCTTGTCGGCGGCGACGTGCTACGTGCTCTGTTTGTTGTGATAGGTCGCGGGCAGCAGCAGCAGCAGCAGCAGCCGGGGTGGCGCGGCGCGGCGCGGCGCGACATCCACTTGGCTGACCATATTATGTTGACGCTCTCGATGAAGGCGGGGGGGAACACGTCCGACCCGCGGTGCCATCGCCGCCGCCTCAGAAGCCGCGGGGCCTCGAGTACCCGCCAAAGGGACGGACGGCGGCGGGAGGGGCCGGCCGCCCGGGCTGGGCCGGGCTGGGCCGCCTGACGAGGGTCCTCGACAATCACTCGAGTCTATCGGTCCAGGGCCCTTCGGCGCGGCGCGGCCCGGCCCGGCCCGGCCCCCGGCCCGCGGCGGCCTGCAGCCAAACTGCAGCCAGTGTGGCCTCCACTCCTCGAGCGTGAGGGCCATCGAGGCGGACGAGTGCGTGCGTGTGAGGGATTGCATCCCTCATGTGTCGTACCTTTCGGTATGGGGACGACAAAGTAAGGCACACACACACACACGCACGCTCACACATTTCGAGGACTGAAAATTTTTTGGGTCCGTCCCGGCCGGATAGCCCGGCTGGTGTGGCGAGAAGTGTTTGACTGCTATTGTCACGATAGCACGGAGGTGGGGTTGTGGTATCCCTGCGCAGACACACGACAATGAATGCATGATGGCATTTTCGCTTTCCAATAATGCGTCGTCGCTGCTGCTGCTGCCGCCCGCTCTCATGGGGGTGAGATGGATGCATCACTTTGGACCGTGACGGCGACAACCGGGCCGCGAAGTAAGAACAGAGAGAGTGAGAGTGAGGGAGAGAGAGAGAAGAGGGGAGTGGAGTCGGCCATATTCATAGGGAGCAGGGGCGGGGCAGCTTGCAGCCTGGGGACCAGTCGTACCGGCGAGCCGCCGGCTAATGTACATACAATAAACACGTGGAACAGGATAATGCTTTCAATATTCTCCCCTTTTTTCCCCGCTCCCTCTGGACCCCGGCTGTCGCGCTGGACAGCGGGGCCGCCATGGTGCTGGCTCAGGCTTGTGCCGCGGGGAAAACTACTCGGAATTTTGGTGTACAAATTTTGTAAATTTCTAGTAAATTTTCCTTAAAAAAATTTCCCTAAATTTTTCTGAATTACAGGGTGTACAAAAATTTCAGAATTGTTTCCCCCTCGGCTGGTGCACACCCTCGCTCACATGTCTCCGGCAGAGAGGCCGCCCCGCCCAACCCCGCCCCGCCCCCGCACCTATAAGGGGCGCAAGCTACAGGTAGCACACCCGGCCTATCGCCTCAGCTCGGAGTAACGACTCGGAAAAGAAGTCCTCTCCCCTTCGCCTCGCCCGCACCCTTAGATGTGACTTCCTGTCGAGGGAAATTGAGTTCCGCGCGCCTCTTTCATGTCGCAATATTTGTCGCGTGGTTGCTCAATGCGTGGAGGTGAGGTGTCGGAGCGTGGCGCTGAGGACGGCCCTTTGAACTTCCCCCGCCGAGGTGTGAGTGCGAGCGAGAGCACGTTTGAAAAATATGTCTCTATGGGTCGGGCCTGTCCGAGTACAGGCATATCCCAGTGCAAGGAGCGTGCGCTAGCCAGCCGTGCGGAGGTTTGTTGCGCGACCCGGTGGAGCACAGAGAAAAGGGGTCTTTGGCGCGAACGCCGCCATGCAATTTTCGCGATCTTTGGAAAACGCATTGCGCACAGATTGCCTTTGTTTACCGGGATTGCTTTGACAATGCCGTTGGAGCGCGTTGCTGCTCGTATGGCAGCCGCCCCCCCGCCGCGCCTCGCCGCGCGCCCTCGCGCGCCATCAGCTGATCTGATGCGGGGGAAAAGGGACAAAACGCTCGCCACCCTGTCACCTCTGACAATTAAGCATCTTTGTTGCCGCGGCCGGGGGCGCGGCGTGGCGCGGCGTGGCGTGGCGCGGCACCGGGCCGCACACAATGAGCGCCTAATCCCCGCGTAGCCTGGCCTGGCCTGCCTGGCCGGCCCGGAATTAGGTTACCATTGAAATTCATTGGGATTTGCTTATCGCGGTTGCGCTGCGGCCGGCGTGCTGCGCTGCTGCGCTCCGGTTTGTGTTTGACGGGCTAATCGCAATTAAGTCGGTCCTGCTGCTCGCACGCAGCTCAGCTCAGCCCCGCCCGGCCCAGCTGCCCCCAGGAGGTAGGCACAGGCACGACTCAATCTCTTGCGGCAGCCCGGCCCGGGCGATAATGAACGTGGTGGGAACCGCGGGAGCGGCGCGACATCGTCGGGACCTGCTGGGCTGCGCCTCGCCGCCGCCGCCCGCGCTAATACTGGTGGTGAAAATATTACGAGAACAAAAGGCGAGGGGGAAATAACTCTGAATTTCGGTGTACAAATTTTTTGAATTTTCTGGAATTTTCTGGAATTTTTATTGAATGTTTGTAAATTATTTGCTTTTTTTTAACTTTCCGTAAGAAAATTCTGTCTTTTTCTAAAATTTTTGAATTTTTTACAAAATTACCTGTTGTACAAAAAGTTAAGAGCTGCTCCCCTTTTTTGACTAAAGCGTTCGTCGGTCTGTTTTTGGTAGTGTCTGTATTTAAAATAAAGGGGGTTTCTACTAGCTGTGGGTGGCGGCGCGGGAGAGGGGGAGGGGGGAGCTGGTACATATATGTACCGATATACGTTGTTGCTGCGCAACAAAGCAGCCTCCCCCCTCCCCTCTCCCTCCTCACCCCGCGCTGCGCGGGATGCACTGGTGCGGTGCGGGCCAACGCATAATGCGGGAGACAGAGTTGCCTGACTACGCCCCGCGCCGCCCCGCGCCGCCCCACCCGTCCCGTACGGAGCGCATTGAGAGCTCGCGATGTGTGAAGTCTCGATGGGGGGTTTCAATAACACCTCGCTCCTCTTTTTATTTTTTTGTAGTTTTTTCCCTGCCCCGCGCGACCCGCATTTTGCCGCACACCGCTCGCTCCTTTGCGATGTTGCGCTGTATAGTATTGCGTGTACGAAAAGCATAGGGAGAAAGAGAGCAGTAGCAGCATCCGCAACACGCGCTGTGTCCAAACAATCAGGTCCTTGTCGTGTGACGTCACAGCTATCGTTGGTGTGAGCGAGGAGGGAGAGGGGGCTGCATTGCAGTGCAGCTGAGATAAGTCCCGGTCAGCAACCTCCCTGTTCCGCCGCGCCTCGCCACGCCACGCCACGCCTGGCCGTGACCGTCAGGGGAATCGACGGGACGCGGGACGGGGGACAGTCTGCAGGGAATTAATCATACTTAGCGGGAGCGGCCGAGAGTGAACGTCGCGTCTAGACTGGCTCTGGGCTGGGTGTGGCGCTGCCCGGCGCTGCCCTGGCCTCCACCCCTTCCTTCCTTCGAATCAATGCGCCCGTCCGCCCCGCCCCGCCCCGCCCCGTCCTTCCCTCCGCTTCTCCCACGACTTGTTTCCGGGCGCGACGGGAAGGAGGGTATAATGTCGCCGAATTTCATTCTCTCTTCTCTCCGTTTGCTCTTTTTTGTGAGGCTTTTGTCCGGCCAGTAATCGGTGCCGCTCCCCGCTGCTCCGCGACTGGTCTTCCCTCCCGCGGGCTGAGCTGGGCCGCCGACTTATTCCGTAGAGCGCTTTCATCGCCCCATCTCTCTCGCACCCATGGGCTTCGTCGCATAGTTGCGAGGGAGACAGAGCGAGGAGAGCGCTCTTCGGAACAAGTCAGCGGCGCGCTGCGCTCGGCTCGGCCAGGCGTCCCGGGGTGTCGGCTGGTGGCCTCGCCGCGGGCCCGGCCCGCGCCGCGGCACAACCCCATACCGCCGTCAGATTTGACTTTTGTGACTTTTAAATGACCCTTTGCGTTGGATCCGTATGCTAATACTGGACCGCAGATTGCGTTAAGCCGGTCGATGGTTGGGTGCAGGAGGTCCGCTCTGGCCCGCTGGTGGGCGGACGGGGTATGGGGTTGGGAGGGGTGGGGAGGGATGGGATGGGCGAGGAAGAGGGTGCAGCGCAGTAATCAAGTTATTGTCGAGAGTGACAACGGGACGACATTTACGACGTTTCACTGTCAATCGAGATGTGTTTCATTCAATTTTGAGCCCTCCGGGTCCGGGTCGGTGCGGACCGGGCGTCTGGAGCGAGGCGAGGCGGCTTGGCAGCGCGTGCGCAGCGCCCGCGGGTTTGTTTCGCCCCGCCCCCCTCTGTCTGTCTCCTTCGTATTAGCGCCCATTTCGGCCTCTCTGCGGGCCCGGGCTGCGCTCCTCTGCGCCGCGCGCGCCTTTACGACCGGACCGCTAATATTAATAGACGGACAATTATTTCCGAGCACAATTTAGCGACAATTTCCCCGCCGCGGAACGAGTGTAATAAACCCGTTACACCGTGAGGGTGCGTCCTGCGCGCGGCCCCGGCCGGAGGCTCCCCGGCGCATCGTTTGCATGGGCAATGAGGCCGAGGCCAGGCCGCGGCGAAGGCCTGCCCCTGCCGGGCCCAGCACGGCCATTGCCACACATTTAGCTCGGGCGAGGCCGACGTGCAGCAGCGCTGTCGCCCAGGTGAGGGTTGCTGTTTGGGGTTGAGAGCGCAGTGTTTGTGTGCTCAGGCCTGGCGGAGTAGGTAAACGAGGTGGGGGGGGGGGGGTAGTTTTAGAGTTGCGTGCATGTTCGGGTCCCGTCCCGTCCCGTCCCGTCCGTTTTCGTTGTCCTCCCCTTGTATGTGGACGCCTTTGCGCGAGCTTCATACTATACGTGCTTGTTGTTTTTTTTCCTTCGGAATTGCACGGGTCAGCGGTTGCATTGATGGCCCGGCCGAATGACCCCCCCCCTCCGTCTCCCCTGCGTGCGTCCTTGCTCTCAGGTGCTTGCCCTTCTTCTCCACCGCTGCGGTGCGCGCTTCCGCGCCGACGCACGCGGCACGCCCGCCCCGCTCCTCCGCGAATTCGTGGCAGCACCGGCTTCCAATTTTGTTTTGTAAAAGAGAGGATGTCGCCGTCCTGTCTAGTCTCCGCTGTTGCCTTCCAGGACGCCCCCCCCCCTCCCACTCCTTCCGGGCTGCTCACACGGTGCTCCAGTAGGTAGTCCGGGCCTGGCCAGTCGTTGCGCGTGCTGCCTCCGTTGATGATGGCCTTACGTCTCGAGGCGTCAACTCCCCGGCTGTCCGTCAGGAGTCGCTCATGCGCAGAGGTCTGCCGAGTTAGTCATGCGCTTCGCTGCGCCCGCCGTCAACAACCCGTGCAGCGCCGGAGCGGGGCGGGGAGGTGAGGAGGAGCTAGCTGGGCCCGGCGCGGTTGGACTCGCGTATTTATAGCTCATCCTCGTCTATTTTCATCGGTCTGTTATCTAATTTGTCTCGGTTATTTGTGCGATAAGCCTCTGTCCGGTCGTTTTTTAACGGCTCACTGGAGCCGCCCGGTGTGGCCGGCGGTGCAGGGCGGGGTGGGGCCGCAGGCCGCGTGCACTGCGTGTCGCGGGGCGGCGTGGCGCGACGTAGCCTTAGAATTCCCGGCCGACACATTGGGGCTGTGGGGAAAGAGGAGTGCGCGTCCGGTCCAGCGGTGCCCACTGGGTCCGGCCCGGCCCGGCCCGCGGCCCGAGGCCTGGCCTGGCTAGCTAGCTCAAAAGGCACGCAGAAGACTTTGCAGAGGCTTCCTTTGTCTGTGCCGGCCCCGGCCCCGGCCTCGGCTGGGTCTGAGCCCCACTGTACCATTAAACAGCTCGGACGAGTTGAATTGCGTTCGCCACCAATGGGACAGAAAATTTCATTTATGTCGGTCGCCTCGCCAGGCAGCCCCCCCCCCCCCCCTTTTTCCTTCGCTCTCTGGACTGCGGCCTCATCAACATATTCTAATAAAACAGAGCTTGGGCACCGTTTATTTCTTTCTCCTGGGTGGCTTTTTTTTCTTTAGTTCTTTCTTTCACTTTTTGAACCGTTTTGTTCCAACACCGTTAATTCTTTCTTGTCTTGGCGCCGGCGGCGCACTTTTTTTTCGGGGGTGAATGGGACCGGCGAATCCTTTGAATTGAAGAGCTGCAAAGTGTAGAGGCACTTGGCGGGAATGGCGGAAACGATTCCCACGGCGGCGTTGCTTACCAGGGGTACCGTGGGGGGTGGGCGATCGGGGCAGCTGGTTGATCCGGGGCGTTCCGATGCGCGAGCCCCCTGAAGCCTGCTGGTGATGACAGGCTGGCCACGGCGCCCAACTCGACGCGACTCCAGGGCCTTTTCATTACCTCTGGTGCGAAACCGTGTCATTAGGAGAGAGATGGGAGGTACTCTTGTCTAGGCAGCCAGGTGACGCCCACAATTTCTGAGAGGGGAAAGGGTGGCAGTGCGCGGGACAAAAGATGTCATTGTTGGCAAACGGCTCTATTATCTTTTTTCTCTCCCTGGGAGGACCTTACCTGGGCCGCAATTAACGAAGCACGGTACGGTGCACACGCCTGGGCCCGCGGGCTCCGCGGCGGGGCGCGGACCGGTTGACAAGTTTGCCCCGCCCGCCCCGCCCCGGCCCACGGGTACCCGCCCCCCCCCCCCTCCACCCTGCCGCGCCCCGCCCCGCCCCAGCCCGCGGGTACCCGCCCCCGCTCCACCCTGCCGCGCCCCGCTCCGCCCTACCCCGCACCCCGCCCTGCTCCGCCCGGGCGACCTGACGCCCCACCGCCTCAGCAGCCAGCCGCCCGCACGGTAGCCGTCGTGTGTTTCCATGGTGATCGAATGACGTGCCGTCGAAGGAAAGCACACAGCAACAGCCTTCTGACCTCGTTATTTTTAGTTTTTCGCTCGTCACCTCCCACACCCTGACCCTCACTTTAACCGCCGAACAGTGATAATCGCTCTGAAGGGTGCGGAGCAGAAAAACAAAGTTGGTCTTAGTTTTTCCTATAAAAATGGTGCCGCGTTATTCCCACGATACGTGTCCAGGCGGCTGGCTGGCTCGGCCGGCCGGCTCGGAGCCTGCTCGGCCGTTCCAGTCGTTTTAATGGTGGTCGGCCCCGATGAGGAGGTGGACGGTGTTAGACGCTGTGTAACCCGAGCCAGCCAGCGCGGCCCCGGCGCGGCCCCGGCCCGGCACGGCTCCAGCTCCGGCCCGGCCCGGCGCACCAAGTGACTCACGGTAGGAATGCCGTGTTTGTCCAGCCCGCTCCGGACTATCATGTGTCTATGTTTCAAAATCAGTGTCGGTGTTCCGTTCCGACCAGGAAGGGCCGCGCGGAGCCGCTGGCTCACCTGGCCGCGAAATGGGGCCGTGCGCTGTTTGAGGTTGCTGCACTCACTCACTCCACTCTGTCCAGCAGGCGGGGGCTCTGCTGGTGTGGTCTGCCCTGTGGGAACGTGGCGTGGCGTGGCGTGGCGCGCCAATAGCGAGGTGTGGTGCTGCGACGCGGCGCGACGACGCGATGTGGAGGTGTCGCCTTCCCTATTAGAGGTGTTCGCTCGGCGGCGCGCGGCCGCGGCCCGGCGTGTCGTACACTCGAGTATTCGCGACGAGACTCTCAGGCCTGCCTGCCCCTGTCTCTATTTCTCTCTTTCTCTATCTTCGTCTCTCCTCACCTGAGAGCCTCAGAATCAGCAGCTGAGCAGGGGCAATACGTAGCGAGCGGTTGCTGTCTCTGCCGCGCCGTGCCGTGCAGCCGACTGACTCCGAAGATCGCGCTCTCGTGGCTTTCGTCCTCGTCTCACCTGTGGCGGCGCCCTATGTCGGGGGTGGCAGGGCCCCATGAGTGCGACAAGGACGGAGGTACGAGAGCGATCTTCGGAATCAGACGGCTGCGCCGCACTGCTGCTGCGCGGTTGCTGATGATTCTCGTTGTTTTTTTTTCCTCCCCGCTGCCAATGACAGTCTGCAAGAAGCGCGCCGAAGGCTCGGCCCGCTGCAGCAGTACACCAGTGCCGTGGGCACCGCCGCTGCTCCTGCGGCTGCTGCTGCCGCTGCTCCTGCGGCTTGAGGTGTTTTTGCCACGGCTTTTGCTGCGCGAGAGAGATGATTGTCGGCTGATTCCAGATCATTATGGCGGGCGACACGCCGAGGCGAGGCGGGCTGAGCCGGGCTGAGCCGGGCCGCGCCGGGCCGGGGCAACAACCCTTTGGCTCCGCCATCTTATCTGCCCCGCCTTGCTCGCCCTGCTGCTGGCCCCTGCCCTTTTACGAGGCGCTTATCGGCTCGTGGCGCGGCGCCGCGAGGCTGCGGTGGCGGGGCGGGGCGGGGCGGGGCGGGGCGGGGCGGGGCGGGGCGGGGCGGGGTGGGGCGGGGTGGGCCAGCAGCCAGGGTCCCTGCGTCCAGCCCACCCCGGCCCCGCCCGGCCCTGCAGGTGGATTTGGTACATATGTATTGGCTGTCGGCGGAGATAATGGCGCCTCTGTCATTTGTTCCTTTGTTTTATGGGGGCGTTATTCTGTATCAGTAGCAGCAGCAGCGGTAGTGGCGGCGGCGGCGGCAGCAGCAGCAGCAGCCACCGGTGGCAGCCCCAGCGTCGCGCAGCTCCGTGTCTCGTTTACAGAAAAAGCGCTCATAAAGATGCCGTAAAATTGGCCGTTAAAACCCCGGCGGGCAGGCAGGCAGGCAGGCAGGCAGGCGTGCAGGCGGGCAGGCGGGCGGGCGGGCAGGCGGCCGTGCAGCGCGTATATACACGGGTGGTCAGACTGGGCCGGCCTCCGGCCTGCAGGCTCACCTGGCGCGCCGTGGCGGAGCGTGGCCGGTTTTGGCGACATTCCTCCTCCCTGTAGCACCCATGGTCACAGAAACGCCACCTCGCCTCTAATTAATGCCGTCACGTATGTTTATTCGGCATGGTCTGGATGGCGTCAATGAAAGGATTTCTCTTTTTAAATTTTTTTCCCCCTCTCTTTGTTTCATTTTGCCCGTCGGCGATGGCGTTTTGATTTGTGTCGTCTCTGCATTCCTACTTGTCGCATTGTTTGCGGGCGCCAGGGAGCGCCACCCTGCGTGGCGTGGCTCGGCGTGGCGCGCTGACGTGTTGGGACGCGCGCATCGCCACCATGTGTAGATTAGTGTCCAGTGAGCCTAATAAGACATGTGCTATTACGTTTGTTTTATGGCCGAGCCCCTCCCCCCCCCCCCCTCTCTCACACACTCACTCTCTGACGCGCCCGTGTCTATTCCTCCTGCGTAGTCATCCTTGTTGGTGTGTGTGTGTGTGTGTGTGTGTGTGTGTAGATGTGTGTGTTGGCTCAATTGTTTTATCACTTGTTCTCGCCTTGACGCCGGGGCGCCGCTCCTTCAATCACGCCTCGCCCGATATAATTTACGGCGGCATAGCCATAAAAGCTCGGCAGCACTAACGCCCTCTGTGTTTTGTCTGTTTCAGATGCACTAGGTAAGTGGCGCGCAGTGTGCCGGCACGAGGAGACGCTGCTCCCGGCCCGCGCCCGGCCCGCGCGACTCAGCAGCTGAGCAGCCCCTCCGAAGGGGAGGGTTCGTATGTCGACAGAGCGCGGCGGGGCGGGGAGGGGCGGCTTAGCAACCCCCCCCCCCCCCCCCCCCCCCTCTCCCTGCGGACTGCTTCTTGGCCCTGGACTCCGGCGGCGGCGCGCCCCTCCGCCCCCTCGCTGCTGGAAAATTTGTAGCAACAATCCCCTGATTCGTGGAATGGGCCGCAGCCGCAGCCCTCTCTATGCCCTCCTGCTTTTTGTTAGCGGTGCCCGCCCCGGCCCAGCTCCGCCCCGGCCCGGTCCCGGCCCCTACCCTACCCACGTGACGGGGGTGCTGATCGGCCGAGTGTCAGGTGGATAATAATATGGGGAGCGGCCTGGCCTGGCGGCCCGAGCTGCGACCGCACTCAGTCACTCACGTAATCTATTTGCGGAACGCTCGCAAAGTACATTTTGGGATGTGGGGCTGGGGAGGGGAGGGGAGAGGAGGGGTGGAGCGGGCTGGAGCGAGGGGGCTGACGTGCAGAGCAATCCAATGCCCTGGGCTGCGCTGGGCTGCGCTGCGCTGGGCGGGGCTGCCGCGGCGCGCTGCTCGGGCTGGAGCTGGAGGCACCAGCACCAGCATCCCCAGGGCGAGGCGGCGCGGGGCGGGGTGGTCCCGGGCCCAACTTCATGCGCGGCGCGCAGCGGAGCAGAGCCAGGCCCGGCCCGGGCCAGGCGGAGCGCTGCGCGTGTCGGGACTCTGTGAATGAGGACTCGACGCGGTGCCGGCACGGGCTAAATAAGTAAATGGAATACGTGGGGGCGGGGCGGGGCGGGGCGGGGCGGGGCGGGGCGGGGCGGCCGGGGCCCCCTTGGTCGCGGCGAACGGGCTTGAGAGAGCTTGTGTCGCGCGCTAGGGCGGCCATTATACAGCTCGTGGGAACGTTGTCATCTCGGCGGGCCGACTGACGTAATGAGAAAAGGTAACGAGTCTCATCGGGGATTTGAACCCGCGGTCGGTGCTGTGCGGTGCTGTGCGGCTCGGCGCGGCTATGGTTTGATGACGGGTGTGGCGTGGCGTGGCGTGGAGTGGCGCGGCGCCGCCCGGCGGACGGCCGTAATACGCTCGTCATTGCCGCGGCGCGCCGTATATTTTTTTCATCCGTCCGTGTTTTAATTCGACACGCCGTAATGCCCCTCCGGTCGCGCTAACACGAAATCGAACGACGATTCCCTTCTCGCGTCGTCCGTAAGGATTTTTTTCCCTCCGTCCAGACACCAACGGCTCTATTTACAAGTGCCTTTTATTTCGACCTGATGACGGTGGTTAGTTTCAATCCTTTTGACTGATATAGTGAGTTTTTATTTTTCCTTTCTCCCTTTTTTTCGCACCTTTCTCTGATGCGGCTTTTATTTGCGTCTCTCTAGCAGGACAAACAGGGCCCGGGGCTGCCTTTATTCTGCAGAATTTGTGGAGGTCGTCTGTGACGGGGCTCGCCGCAAGTTGTAAGGTCGGGACTGTTTTTGTCCAACTCCTACTATCTCTCTGAGGTCCGAAAGTGGTTTTCTGGTGGAGAGGGCGGGCTGGGCCGACTAGGAAGTGAGGTTTTCGGGGGCTGTTGCAGTCCGAGCTGTCTGCTAATGAGGCCTTCTCGTGCTGACCCTGGCCCTGCCCCACCTCGCCCCGCCCCTCCCGTGGCGCGGTCGGTCAACGCATTTCAACGCCTTTTAGCAGCTAATGCCTCGCTGGCTGGAACTGCCCCGCCCCGCCGCGCCACCCCGCGCCACTCTGCCCCTGGCTGGCTGGTCTGGTCCGCCGGCCGGCCGGCCTGGTCTGAAACAAATTACCAGCGTTGATGGAAAAGCGGTCCACGCACCGGGCCGGGTGGGCTGGCCGGCGAGGCACAGGGGACCGCAGGGGACATGGACGGCGGTGGCGCGCAAGTAAATGTGCGCGGCGCGCATGGCGTGAGAACTGATTGTCGTGGCGACAGCGTATTTTCGCGCCACCGCTGGTCACCGGTCACCCCCTCTCCTTCCCCCTACTCCAAATCCCTTCCGCCCCCCCCCCTCCCCCCGCCTCTGTGAGACTAATACATATTTGCTGCCCTTAGTAGATAATGCACGCGACCTGCCGCTCAGCCGCCTCGCGCCGTTTGTTTTGGGCTATTTTGGTGAAAGTGTCGCGTCGCGCGCGTCGCGCGTCCCGTCCGAAAACGACCTCATTGATGTCGCGCGCCGCCAGTCGCGTGTTTGCGCGCCGTCAGGGTGGCGCGGGCCGGGCCGGGCCAGGCGGCCATGCGTGGTTAATGTGACGTCCTGATGACAGCGCCGCGACGCCCCGCGACGCCCCGCGACGCCGCGCGACGCCCGATACTCACCGATATATATGTGGCCGCTGGTCATGACGGCCCGATATGATCGCGCCACCTGTAATGCAGCGGCTCCCGATGATGGTGTTGTACCCGTGGAAGGGGATAGATTGGCGGGGGCGGCGCGTGGTGGGGCGTGGCCGGGCGTGGCCGGCGGTGTCATCCCACGGAGTGAATCAATCAGGTCGATCGGGTCGGAGGGTCTCGGGCGCGCTGGTGCTGGACCTGCTGCTCTGGGCGGGGCCCGGCCGGGGCGGGAGCACGCCGCCGCCCCTGTCGCTTCAAATCAGCTCGGCTCGGAATTAAAAATTACCTAAAGAGCCCAGGCTGCTACGTGATTAAGGCTAATAATTTTCTAAATCTCATTTGCCGGTGGCCGTTTTAATCACACGGGCCACTGGGCACGCACCGGGTACCGACCGACCTCTCTGACAGCCGGCAGCAGGCCAGGCGGGCTTTAATTAGGGCCCCTCCGGCCTATCACCTGTTTTGCGAACAGTGTACCAGTTAGGTATTATGTATGCGCGCGTAATACAAACGCTTTCGGTTTCACATGTGATCTGTTTAATGCGTGCTTGTCAATTATAAGGCAATGAATAATCCTCGCGGGGCGAGGCGGGGCGGACAGCGTTTGGCGCGGAGGATAGAGACACCACACCTCACCTCACCTCACCTCACCTCACCTCGGCGCGGGGCGGGTGGCGGGTGCGACGCGGCGCTCGGGGCCTCTCGCCTCCTCCCCCAATGAAAACACCTTTCTTCAGCAACCGCATGGCGAATGATTTACGGCCTAGGCTTTGCTCTCCCTCTCTGTCTATCCCTCTCCCTTCGTCCTTCTCTCTCTTTCTCTTACCTCCTCACGGACGGTCAGCACGTTTGGCCCCTTTTTATTATTTGCTGCCCCGCCTTAACGATCTTTTTCGCACGCCGGGCTGGACTGGGCTGCGCTCGGGCTGGGCTGCGCCGGGGCGCAAAGGCCGAGGGGGAGGAAGGGTGCTTTGGCTCGCCAGGTAAGAGGATGGCCCTACGGCGCGCTCAGCCCCGCCAGCCCTCGCACCCGCCCCACCCCGCGCCCGGTGGTACCCCTTGGCATTCCTCTAATTATGTATGCATAGCTTTAATTTAAAAGCGGGCCGGCGTGGCCCGGCGGGAAAGGACCGGCTGAGCTGAGCGCAGGAAGGGGGCAAACGGGTCGAGGGCTTTGCGCCTTGGAATGTCAAGAATTTGAAACAATGTATCCGTCGAGCCCCGGCCCAGCAGCCCCGGCCCCGGCCCCGGGCCCAGCGCCGGCTCCAGCCTCGGCCCGGTTGGTTATATAGTCCGCTCGACCCGCGCAGCATCGCTCTCCTGGCGAAATGGGAGGCGGCCGGGCGAGGGGGAAGAACAACTCTGAAATTTTTGTACACCTCATTATTCGGAAAAAATTTTAAAAACATTTTTGAAAATTTAAGGAAAATCACAAAAAAAACACTAAATTTTACAGAATTTAAGGAAAAACTCAACCAAATATTAACGAAAATCCACTAAAAATTCAAGAAAATTTTCACACCGAAATTCCGAGTTGTTTCCCCCTTGCGGCCGCTGGGGGAAGCTAGAGGGGCTGGTATGCTATTGCGGCCGGCGCGGCACGGCGGTTCGGGATGGGGATCAGGAAGGTGCCGCGGGTCAGCGTGTCTGCGACCGATTGTTCGGGCTGCAGGGCCGCTGCCCCCGCCGCACTCCCGCCCCGCGCCGACCCGTAATCAATTGCTTACTTCCCTTCCTTCCCTGCGGAGCGGTGCGGAGCGGTGCGGAGCGGAGCGGTGCGGAGCGGAGCGCTCCCCGTGCGTGTCGCGCCTTGCATGCCCGCCTGCACTTGCCCCCTACCTTCACCTCTACCCGTCACGGCGCACCGACCCCTCCTCGTGGTCCTCGCGTTGGAGCGAAACGGGTCGGCGGGTGAGGTCGGGTCGGGTCAGGCGCTACCCCTTGTTGTATAGCCATCCGCTTCACGGGTGGGAGTATTGACAGTGAGGTATTGAAGGGCGAAAGAGGGTAGGAGGGACGGGGGGGGGGGGGGACGGTATGTTTGCAGCCTGCAACCCTTCCGTAGACCTTGAGACCTTGGCGAAAGACAGCGCTACTGGGCCCTGCAGCCCTGACAGAGCCCTTCGCTAGCTCGTTGCACGCAAGCAGGGCCCTCTCCTCTGGGGCTGGGGCGGGCGCGCCACGCAAACCGCCCATCACCGTGCGGAAGGAATCAAAATGTAAATTGGTGAGGCAGGCGTTGGCGCCCCGCCCCGCCCCGCCCCGCCCCGCCCCGCCCCGCCCCGCCCCGCCTCGCCCTGCGTTGCCGCAGCGGTGCCACCCCTCGTTTTAATGTCCTTTCCCTCCTTATGACTTGTTCTTTCCCTTGTGCTGCTGAATTCATTCGCCCCGCCCTGCCGCAGCCGCACAAATTGAAATGTATTGGATTTCTGGAATCACTTTGTATTTTCGCCGGGCTTGAGGGCTGCGGCGGCGCTGCGGCGGCGGCGGCTTGCACGGCCGCAGAGGTGGTGTTTTTGGACCGTGGCGCGGCGTGGCGTGCGCCGACCGAATAAAGCGGCCCATTTGGGGGGTATTTTATAGCGGTCCCGGCCCGGGGGTTTGACTGACGGAATGAAGTTGTTAATCATATCTCGCGGGGCCGTGGGGATTAAACTATTAGGCCGCGATATTTGAGGTTAAAGTTAGGTATGTAGTTTTCAGGTGACCCCCTGCCGCGCTCCCCCGCCCCCTTATTGCTTAATTATTTCTTTTCGCTCGTGGCCGCCCGCGAGTGGGCCGGGCCTGGAGCTCCGCCTCGCCTCCAATCAGAGAGGCGCTGATTATGTTTGGTATTTTATCACTAAATTAGCCATCATGTCCAGCTAATGATGATTGGTCGCTCGTCGCTACTGTCCGCAGCCTCTTATCCCGCGCGATGATGAAGGATGGCGCGGCGGCCGTGCTTTTTGGAAGGAGCAAGTCTGTGGGTCCCTCTTGGCGCGAGGGGGGCGTGACGACGCGAAAGTAAAAGTGACGCATGTTTTGGGATATAATACAAGGCCGCGGCCGGGCCGGGCTGCTGCCGGCCCTTGATGCACTGCGGTGCGTCGGGCAGCGGCGCCTCCGCCGATCTATTTCTACGCGCGGGGCGGAGCGGGGCGGGGCGGGCCTGTCGGGAGCGGAGGGCTGGGCGGTGGAGAAGGGGTTGGGGTGGCGCGGGGGGTAAACACGGTTATTGTTATTTGAACTACTTGGGCCAGCTGTTTGTTTTGCCCGTGCCGGGCTGGGCTGCGCTAGGGGAGAGGTGTGGGCCGGGCTGGCTGGCTGACCGGCGGGCGCGGTGGGGCTGGCGATTTCTTGCGCGTCATCGCACGTAATAACAACACGAGATCCCAATGGTAACAATCGGTGAGTGCGGGTGCGTGTGGAGCAGCCGGTGTAGGGCAGGGCAGGGCAGGCCGGGCGGGCAGGGCTGCGGCTCACAACCCCCGGCGCTGGTCGACCCCTTTTCTCTCCCCGTTTGCGCCGTATACTTTTGACTTTTTGGACCGTTCCGGCCGGCCGTGCTGCTCTATGCGGAGAGGAGTGCCGTCGGTCGTTTTTGGTACAGAAAGATGATTGTTGTGGTCTGCGGGCGGGGCGCGGGGCCGGTCTGGGGCCCTTGGAGCCACCCATGTGGCCCCGCCTCGGACCGCGCGCGATGTCCGTGGCGGCAAAGGCGCTCGCCGGCCCGTCCGTGACCAATGCCGCGGCATTTGGATCTAACCATCGTTTTGTGGCGAAGGTGTTTTAACGGAACGGGGCTGGCGACCCGACCGCCTGGGTAGATGCTGCAGGCGGGGGCTCTTCAGGGCCATTTCATGCACCGCCACTTTCAATAGAGGGGGCCCCCTTGGTGTAATGGACCGCGCGACAAGATGCCTTTATAATAAGCTGGTAACTGGTGAACAAGTGTGTGTCCAGCGTGGCTCGCCGTCCTGGGGCTCGGCGCGGCCCGGCCCGGCCCGGCGACCTGCAAGTCACCCAGGTGAGGCAGCTGGTGGGTGTGGTTGGGGTCGGGGGCCCTACGGGGTGCGGAGGGGGCGCTGGGGGGGCCAAGTCTTTCTACCCGCTAGTCAGAGGTTCACTGCTCATGCTTTTTGTGCTTCTGTAGCGGAGCGTCGCCGGCTGCTCTCCTCTGTGTTGCATTGCGTAGTTGCGTTGTACCCCTTTCATTTTTTAAAGTTTTTTTTCTCCACTCCATGGGTACAATAGATGGTCTACTTTCTTTTTCTCGATACCATAAGAAGCAGCTATCGCTAACAATGGGACGGTCAAACGCTGGGATAAGATGCCTTCTCGGCCTGTTAGGGTACTGACGAACAGGTACGAGAGCGAGTCCGGGGCGGCAGCTGAGCGCGGCTGAGCCGGAGACACTCGAAGGGGACTGATGAAACTAGAGATAGGCCAAGAATCCTGTAGAACAAAGTCCGAGGGGCCCATCGTCAGTCGCTGCTGGAGCCGGGCCGGGGCCCAGAGGGGGCGGGGCGGGGAGGGCTGGCGTGGAGATGACGAAGGCGATTGGATCGGGACATTGAAACTGTTATTCCCAAAGTTGTCCTCCTCCTCGTCGACTTTCGATGCCTCTCTCTCTCTCTCTCTCTCTCTCTCTCTCTCTCTCTCTCTCTCTCTCTCTCTCTCTCTCTCTCTCTCTGTCTCTGTCTCTGTCTCTGTCTCTGTCTCTCACACGCTCGCTCGCTCGCTCGCCCGCCCGCCCGCCCCATCGAGAGGATGACTCTAACAGCCGGGCATCCAGCAAAACGTCCTCCGGAATCGAGGGAAGGCAATGCAAACGGTGGTGATGCGGCGGATGCCAGACTCTCTGGCTTTGGCAGTGTTTTTTCGTGATGCTCAATCGATTAGTGGAGGGAGTGGCAGCTCGGTGTGGGCGCTCCTGGCCTGCCTTGAAGCGGCCCTACTCGTTCGCTTGCGGTGGAGGAGCAACAACAATGACTGATTAACTAACTAATTCACTATTTGACTTTACTCGTCGTCGTCGTCGTCGTCGTCGTCGTCTCCGGCCGGATGCTGCCGCCATAGTGCTGCTCGTCGTCCGTCCGCTACTCCGCGAATGGCCCCGAGTCATACTCGGCCAGGGCTTAAATACCGGCCAACGGGGTGGAGAGGGCCCAGAGGGGTGCCAGTGCCGACACCCTCCGGGTGTCTCCACACAAGTTGACCTTCAAGCCCCGGGCGAGCATACTCTCACCTGCACACGTAGAGCACAGCCCATACACTGCCCGGAGACGACTTCGACTCAGAACTCAACTCTTTTATTTTTCAAAACAACCGTTCCACAACAGCCTGGTGGAGCGGGGGGAGGGGCGGGGGTGGCGCGTCGGGCTGCGGCGGCGGTCCGGAGACGTGCGGCTGCCTATCTGCCTCCCATGGCCATATTGCATTTTACCTCCTCTGGCCGAACTCTTATCGCACAGCCGGCTGCCGGAATGGGCACATTGCGTGGAGTAATACCGCACCGCACGCAGCGGTGCGGCCGGGTTGCCTACATGTGAGGGGGTTATAAGTAGGTAAAGGAGCTATCACTGCTGCTACGGTACGCCGTCTCAGCGCATGAGGCTGCTGTGTGCTCACATGAGGTGTGAACCCGCTGTTGCCTGGTAGGCCCTCTAGACAGCAGTCAAAGAAGGTAACAGAAATATAATCGTAAAATTTCGAGCAGCGCGCTGCTGTTGGGATGGCGTACTTTGCGGCCTGAGCGGTTGGTCCGGGGCGGCGGGGCGGGCCGGCAGCCAGCACGGCTCGGTAGGGCCCGGTATGGCCGTATCGACGTGCCTGAGCTAGCTGCTGGGGGTGGAGGGCGGCGGTGGGTGGGAGGGACGCGCCCTACGATTGGAAGGGCTGTTGTCGCGACCGCTCCCCTCCCCTGACTCAGCCCCGCCCTTCACGGTGCCACGCGGCGCCACGCGGCGCCACCCTCTCACTCCCACTCCCTTTCATTCGCCCTGGCGCTGCCGCGCACCCCGCCCCGCCGCACCACGCCCCGTTTTATTTAACATTATTTCGCCCGATTCCGGTGGGCCACGCGAGCCTGGAACGAAGGCAACCCAACAAGCACTTCTTTTTTTTCTGGGGGTGGGGAATTTTTGTTGTTTTTGGGGGGTTTTGCGTACGTCCCCCTCCCTTTGCCGGCTGCTCTTCCTTTTCTCGGCTTCGGCCAGGAACTTTTGGCCTCGGTCGCCGCTGCGCTTTTGTCCCGGGTGAAAGGGTTGGCCGTCCCGGCGAGTCGTGGCGGAGTGCGGCGGTGATGGAATGGCGTCTGGGGGCTGGAGCTGGAGCTGGAGCTGGGCTGGGCTGAGCGGAGCTGAACGGAGCGCTTAGCTGCTATCGGGGGCATCAGCAGCCGGCCCGGCCCTGCCCGGCCCTGCCCGGCCCTACCCGGCCCCGGGCGCACCTGAGCCAGTCCTCATATCTGACTTGACTTGCTCCAATAATGGAGGATCCGTGTCTCACGCCAGCCCCTCTTTATCATTGTATTTATTTATTTGGCCGCTCTGCGCCAGCGCCTCTCTGCCCCCTGCCCAATGCGATGGCCGCAGCTTTATATATCTGCGCGCCGTGGTGGCCCTGCTCTCTACGCCCCGCGCTGTCACGCCATTTCGCGTTTAATGAAGACCCGACAGCGCGAGAGACAGAAGTGTCGCGCGAAAGGATCATAACAGAACGAGCCCAGCCCGTCCCTAGTGATTTACGCCCTGTTGGGACAGGTCGCTGGGCGCGCTCGTGTTTGCGTGCGCACGGACGGACCACGGAAATGACAAGAAAGGGTTGCCCTGCTCACCAAACACAGCGTATCACTAAGGGCCCGGCTCGGCCCGGCGCGGTAGGGTCTGGACCGCTCGGAGGGCCGTTGGATCGACGCCTCCGACACGTCTTGATGACGGCCCTCTCTCTGCTGCCCGCCCCGCCTCACCTCAGCCGCTGCCTGTGGCGCTGCGTTCAAGTTTCTCACGGGCGTCATCATGGGTGTCTACGCGCGCCGCCCCGACGCCATTTTCCAGTTAGAGGGCGATAAATCTCTTTGGGGCCCGCGCGCGGCGCGCACGTCCCGCTGTGGCGGTGCGCCCGGGGCGGGGCGGGGCGGGGCGGGGCGCGACGTGTGCTGCTCGTACGGGCCGAGCCCGGTCGGACCGGACCGGACTGGGCGGCATCTACCCGCGATTTAGTGACCTGTTGAGGCCCTGCCTTTCAATCAGCGAGTACCCCACGGATATCCCTCGGGTTCGGGTATGTCGGTGCGGGCCGGGCGCGGCGCCAGCCTTTGCTGTCAGCCAGCCAGTCGCCCGACACGGACCCCTTTCAGAGTGGAAAACAACTTTGAATTTTGGTGTTCGAATTCTGTGCATTTTAGTCAATTTTCGGGATTTTTCGTGAATTTTTATTTAATTTCTCTGAGTTTTTGCCTGAATTTTAACGAAATGTTTGTGAAATTGTCGGAATTTCTCTCAATTTTTCTGAATTACAAGGTGTACATATTTCATAGTTGTTTCCCCCTCGACCCTTTCCCTCCCCTCCCCCCCTGCGAGGCCCGATGCTTATTCTTTGCCGATTTCCTCATTGCAGGTAAATGGTGTCCGCGGCGGGAGTGGTCATCGCCGGTAGACGCGAGAGCGGCGGCCAGCGAGGCGGCGCGGCGGGGGGTCCTCTACTCATCCGTGTTCCTCGGCTCACCCGGCGGCGAATACAACTCATGTAAGTACACCCAGTCGCATCACACGCTTTTTTATATCGCCGTGTTTTCCTTTTATTTTATCGCACTTTTATAGTGCATTTGATTGTGGAGTGGGACTGAGTGTGGGGAGGGGACTGCTCCCGGGACGACGGTGCTGACATGGGGCCGGGCCGGGCGCTGCTGGCGCTGCTGCTGCTAGCGCCTGGCGTTCCTCCTGTAGCGAGCTGCAGAGGCAGCCAGCCGCCACGCCGCGCCACGGCCCGCCGCACCGCCCATGGCGTCGTCATGGCAACCGGTCGGTCTGACGCATGCGCGCTCTCTGGCGGCCGCGTCCCGAGGCTGCTGCCCCCACCACCGCGGCCCCGCGGCGTGGCGGAGCGTGGCGCTGCGGAGCGGAGCGGGGCGGGGGCTGGGCCGTGCCGTGGAGCGGGTCGGGCGGGAGGCGCCGCCAGGCTGCGCTGGACGCGGCTGGACGCGGGCCGGCCGGCGTGCCAGCCAATGGCCGTACCGCGCTACTCGTCCCCACGGGCCGTGCCGGGCCGGGACCCGCGTCCAGCACAACACCTCGCCGTCGCACCTGCCGGCCTTGAGCCTGGCTGCTTGCTGCTTGTGTCGCGCACTCGGTGGTGTGATCGGCCGAGCGCAAGGAGCAGCCGCGGGTAGTGGTAGCGGTCTGGTCTGCGGCCGAGGAGGAAACAACTCTAAAATTTTGTGCAGCTCGTAGTTAAGAAAATATAGAAACATTCATGAAAATTCAACGAAAATTCACAAAAATTCACAAAAGTTTACCCCCCCAAAAAAAAATCATTAAATTTTTTCATCTAAATTCATAGTTGTTTCCCCCTCGGGTGCCTGCCTGGCCCGCCCGCGCCCTGGCGGATCCCCCCGCGGCCCGGCAGCCCTGGCACGCGACTCGCCCGCCCACTGCCTGCAGTTGACGGCTCGGAAAATCAAGTGATGCGTTTTATACCCACCCCCTTTCCCCTCCCTCTCGCGGACTCTTCCACTTTCCCCTCTCTACTAATTCTCGCTGGTCGCCCCGCATCTCCCGCCCTTTTCTCCGTCCTCTCCCTCGCTTACCCTGTCACTCTATGCGTACTTTTCATACCCCCACTGTTTTTAGCCGCGTTGCCTCGTTCCTCCCTGTGCCCTACTGCCTTGCCCCGCGCGCGCGCTCGGAATCAAAACTAAACCGCACGTGAAATTGGCGCCGAGACTGACAATGACAGGCGAAGAGGGAAGACACACCGTTTGGTGAATGCAAGCAGGGAGGCAACCCTCTCTCCCTTTCTACCTCGCGCCACCACGCGCGCATGTGTGTTCGGGGGAGTGGGCGAGGCGGTCTGAAAGGCTTAACCGAGGCCTTCCCCTGCCACGCCCTCGCACGCCGTGCCCGGCCTCGGGGTCTCGTCGACTGGGGCCCTGCCGGCCTGGCCCTGCCCTGCGCGGCCCTGCCGGGGCCTGGTCTGGCCCGGCCGGGCGTGGGCCTGGTCTGTTCTGGTGGGGTTTTGGGAAGGGCTCCGTGACGCGCCCGACGGTTCTACTATAAATATATCGCCGGGCGTGGTGAGCTTCGACAGTAGCCATACGAGCTAGGGGGAGAGAATCTAGTGAGAGGGGGGAGGGGGGGGGCGCTGCGCAAGGGTTGTGGGTGGTAAGGGGGTGCATTAGGGGCCCTGCGCGCCGCGGGGTCAAAGAACGGCGGGGTGTGGTGCGGTGTGGCGTTGTGTGGACCTAATGGCGCCACCGGCCCTGCCTGCGGCTCCCCGCCCTTTGTATCGGGCCCTCGGCCTCGGCAGCTCCGCGTTGTGCGGGCCACGCCCTGGCAGGGTTCCCGCCAACCTCGTTATATACGCGAAAAATGATAATTTGGCTTCGGTGCTCGTGTCGCGGGGTCGGCTGCTCAAAAGAAGCCGATGTGACTTCCGAACAGCAGAGCAGCGGTCCAGACAGCAGCAGCGGGCTGCGCGTCACAGAGCCGCTAAGGCAGTAAGAATAGCTGTCGGTGAGGGGCGGGGGGGTGGGGGGCACCGCGCCCTGGCGGGGTGGGTTGGGGCGGGGCGGGACGTGCCATGGGTCCGCGCGAGCGCGCCGGCGGTTGACGCCTGGCGTGTCTCCGACCGACACCGCTAAGTTTAGCGCCGCGAGAGCGCGTCACCTCAGAAATAGACGCCCACGCGCCGCACCGTGCCAGGGGGAGGAAGACTGGCGGGGCGAGCATAGGGGCTGGCCGCAGAGAGTTGTGCCCCGCCACGCCACGCCTCGCCACGCCCTGCCGCCGCGGCCGGAACGCAAGAGGATGCAGCAACATTTTGTGCGAGTCGGACTGCTCCGCTGGCCTGGCCCTGTATACCCGGTCCCGGTGTGCCTCTGGCGTTATGTTTCACGTTATTGGCGCATCGCGCCTCTGCGTGCGTGCGTGCATGCTTGCGTGCGGGTGCGTGCGCGGTCACAATTGTCAACACGGGCGGGCCGGGCCGCGTGCCCGCGCATGGCCAAACACGCATCCTCCTCGCGTATTTTGGTGTGTGCCGAAGGGATGGAGGGGGCCGCATCATGCATGCGAGCGGCTCCGGTTGCGTGTCTGCGTGGTCAGTGAGCTTTGCGGCCCGGCCCGGCCCGCCCAGGCCCGCGGCTCGCCTCGCCTCGCCTTGGGATGCCTCCTCCTCTTTGGGGTGTGGGAATCAAGCCGGCTCGGGCGGCGCGGTCTGGTTGGTACGAGGGGGAAATAACTCTGAAATTTTTGTACACGTCATAATTCAGGTGAACAGAAAAATTTATAAAAATTTATAAAAAAAAATTATGAGAATTCTCGCATCAAATTTAGAGCAAAATTGAGGAAGAGTCACAATTTTATAAAAAAATGAGGTAAACTTTAAATGTAACTTATCAAAATTCTATAAAAGTTCATGAAAATTCACAGTATTCACAAAAATTCATAAAATGTTTACACCAAAATTCAGAGTTGTTTCCCCCTTCGATAGGATGGTACCTCCCAGCCACGAGTTGCATGACGGCTTCCCACGATCGTGGTGCTGCTGGAAGAGGAGAAGAAATTTCATCTGCCTCTGGTCACTTCGTGCGGAATTCTTTGCTTTGCAACAATGCAATTTTTTAATGTATTTTTTAAAAATATATATTTTTTGTCGTCTCTTTACCCGAACTGCTTTGCAGTGTACCGCTCGGAGGCAGCCAGCGAGTCTGCCGCTTCCCCAGACGTAGCGACGCCCTGTCCGTCAAAGTACGAGGAAGAAGAGTAGAGCATGGAGCGGGACGGGGCGGGGCGGAGCAAGGGGCGGAGGAGCGGGGGGAGTAATTGGTGCCTAAGGTGTATGATGGGTAGTTGATGGCCGGGTTTGCCGTGCTGTGCTGCCCTTCCTTGTTTATACCCTGCAAACTACCTCCCGTGTTTATACTCTGGTCCTTCCCTCCTCACGTCGCGCCGCTGCCGTCGGCGTGGCGATTTCGATTTTGCGAACCAATGAACCGCGATAGTGTCTTATCGGCGCGGTGGGTGGGGCGAGGCGGGGCGGGGCGGGGCGGGGCGCTCCGCGAGGCGGGGTGGGGCGGAAGAGCGGGTGAACAAAAGCTTGGTGTCCTTGATGGACTGTGCGGTGCAGCGGCGGTGCAGCTCCGTCTGAGAGGCCCTACCTGGTCCACCTGGTCGTTGTGGTTTGAGGCGGGACGGCCGCGGCGAAAAATGTTATTCTGTTGCGCATGCGCGCATGCGCACCGCTGTAGTGAGTGGTCCGATGAATGGAACGGGCCAGGCAGGCTGGTTGGGCGCCATGGCTCGGGACGGACACCCGCGTCAGAACGCACGTTGTGTGTTGTGTCACACGTCACGCACCGTAACCACGTGTGGAGCTTTTCGCGTCCAATGAGACGTCCTAAAGATCGACGCGCTTGTGAAGTGCGAAACATATTGGCGTGCAAGGGGTTTATCACTCAAGGCTGGAGTGTTCTCATGAGTACGTGAGTGCAGGAGTAGCATGAGATTTCAAGGGAGAAATAAATTGGTGTAAATTGTGGAGAAATGACATTCTTGTACAAAACTTCCAAGAAAGTCTAGCTAAAATTCAAACATGTTTTGTCTGAAAATTGTCGCCGAGTGCAAATGACTACAACCTGATGAGTACTTATGATTACAGTAGTGACTAGCCCCTCGGAATGGTGACATCGGTGCTCGACTTCGGCGGCGGACCTCATGCCTCATCAGGCTTTGTGGCTGCGGACTTGCCATAGCCGGACTGTACCCCGGTGGGGCGGGGCGGGGCGGGGCGGGGCAGGGCAGCGCCGAGGGGCAGGTGAGGTGGCTTATGCCTACCCTGCATGCCATCAGCCCGGCCGCTCGGCCCTGCCCGGCCCGGCCCATCGCGCCCGGGGCGATGTATGTTGCGTGGAGCGGCCCTGCCCTGCCCCGGCCCGCCTCAAAGCAACTCTGTGTTGTATCCCCAACATTCATGCCTCTTTATATACCGGGACACTCTTCTTTTTATCTCTCTTCGTCTGCCGTGCGTCTTTTTTTCCCTTCCTTTTTCGACTTCCTTCTTTATTTTCTAGCAGCCCCCCCCCCTCCCCCTCTGCCCTTCTGCCCGTCTGGTGCATTGTCGGACCGAAAGAATATCCATATAATATTTTTGTCGGGTTAGGCGAGACCGTTCTGCACGGCCAGAGGTGGTGGCTAGTCACACGATGAGCCCTGTCACACACGCCGGGGCGTGGCGTGCGGTGGGGCGTGGTGAGCAGCGGGGCGCGGCGGGGTGGGGCGGGGCGCAGCGGGCGTGGCGCGGCGCGGCATGGTGGCTGAACTTTGACGCGCTATTTCAGTGCGGCGGGGCGGGGCGGGGCAGGCGGGGTGGCCAGCGGTGTCCGCCCTGCTTGTTTACCCACCGCGTTCCTTGCACTTGTAGCGCGCGCCCTGCTCTTCCCCTCGCCGTCGTGTCTCTAAACTGGTAACTGCTCTGGTTTCTGATACCAGTTACGTCGTTTCGCCGGTCCCGGTCGGGCCGGGCAGACCACGGCGAGATGATGATGGCGGAGGCCGGGCTGCTGCTGCTGGGCGCAGGCAGGCGGGCAGGCTAGCCGCCGCGGCTTAGGAATGCCTGAGGTGAGGTGAGGTGGGGCTGAGCCTGAGGGGAGCAGGGATGTTCGCACGATGCCGGATATTCTATTTCTGACGGCATCACTTCCACTCCACCCTCCGCTTCCTCCCCCCTCATCTGCGCCCCCTGCTCGGAGCCGGGTAAATCATGCGGAGTCATAACAGTGGAGTTTGGATCTGTATTAGCAGCGACTGCTCAGTGCGAGTGATGGAGGCCAGGGCGCGGCGCGGGCTTTGGCTTGACGTGAACAAGACTGTCGTAGCACAAGCCACTCGTGTCTCCGCGAAAGAAGCTGACACGAACTCCTTACAGAGCACAAGAAGAAATTAAGGCAAGCTTTACACAAGGAGAAAAAATGAAGGAGAAAAAAAACTACAGGTCGTGTGGAATTTCATCTCGCAAGAACACTTTATGCTTTTTTTTTTCTTCTAAAGGTGCGTCCAGTCATGCCAACCATGTTTACTTGCTTGTTGGGAGGAAAAAAAATGTTTGAAACGCAAAACATTCTGCGGCTAATGCTCTGCGGGCTGCTAGACTCTTCTTCTTTCCCATCCCGCGCGGCCGCGGGCCGCGCACTCTTTTGACGCGCGGCGTGGGGCGGCGCGGCGTCGCCCGAAATTTTCCCAATTATTCCGCTTGAAGCGCCCCGTCAAACGGACAGTTGAATCAGTGACATTGCCCGGCGCGGCGGCGTGGTTCCGGTGGCCGCGTCCCGTCCCCGACCCGTCCCCGACCCGCGGCGGCGCGCGGACTGTACTTGTCAATCACCCGCTGGCTGTGGGCCGGGGCGGGCCGGGGCGGGCCGGGGCGCTGCCATTGTCGGGGAAGGGGTTGCCTGCCTGCTCGCCGCGTGGCGCGTTGCGTCGCGGAGGGCGGGTGGCGCGTGCTGCCGGCGCATTGTGCCCCGCCGGCCGCAGCACCCCTTTTGTTTTTCTTGCGGCTGGATGAGGTTTGGCGACTCTATTAAAACGGCATTGTTGTGTGTTCGCGCGCGCGCGCCCCGCGCCCGCTCAATGGCAGATTGCGCTGAGCTCCGCGGTGCAGTGCGGCTGCTGAGTCGTGTCGGCCCGCGTGTTATTACCGAATCCGTAATCGGCATAAGGGCGCGTGCGGCGGGGCGGGGCGGGGGGTGGGGTGGGGACGAGGGGGCCTCAACTCACCCAAAATTTGTACACATGATTTCAAGATTTCACACGATTTCACAAAATTACACCTCTTTTAATTGAAAGAAATTATTCAGAAAATAAATACAAGCGTATTTTGAGCATTATGAGCCCAAAATACGCACTTAAATCAATTTTTTTCGGCAATAGATCCACATTTTTTGACAGTGATTTCGAAGATATCAGCGATTGTGTACACATGATTTTCAGGAGTTGAGGCCCCCTCGGGTGGGGACTGCAGCCTGGTCCGGCCGAGCGGGCGTGCCGGGGGTGCCCCCGCCTGCACAGGGGACCATTGATATCTGTTGGTGATTTTGGCATTATTTTGTTTTCCAGGATATGCAGTGACTCTTTGTCTGTGTCCCGTGATGGTGCGCTGCGGTGCGTTTAGGACGTGCGCTGCGCCGCGCTTGGAATGCGCGCGCGCATATAGCTCGGGGGACGAGAGATGGAGTGAGGGGTGGGGGGGGGGGAGGTGTAGGAGTGTTGTTGCAAAATGACGCTCTTCTGAGGGACTGTCGAGGTGATTAATGATGCATACAAAGTACTCAATTTGGCGTTCATGCATATAGGCGCTTTAAAAATATACATATGCCCCTGCTCGCTCTCGCGCGCGCGCCGCATGCGAGTGCGAGCGAGACTGACGTACAACAGCGCAGCGCGGAGGGGAGAATGAGGTGAAAAACAAGAGCTGAAGCACAATAAGAAGGGACGCGCGCGGCGCGCACACAGTAAAACGTATTTGACATCGAAGCCAATTAAGTTGGCCGCGCGCCTGCGCGCTGCGCTGGGGCTGGGCTGGGCTGTGCTGTGCCGTATCTCCTTATTTTTTCCCCTTTTATTTCTTGCCTTCTTTGTCTCCCCGCCTCTGCGGGTGCGCGTCTCCCCCCTCGAGTCAGGCCTGGACACTGCGACACGGTCCGGCCATCACGAGTGCTGTGTGCTCGTCCGGATAATATTTCGGTGTAAGCCCCTATATGTGTAATGAGATCCCCCCTCCCCGCCCCCTCCTCAACGCCACGCCACGTTTGTGTGTTGCGGTCCGTCGCCGCTTTCCCGTTACCTTTTCTAGGCTACATGTGTGTGTGTGTGTGTGTGTGTGTGTGTGTGCGTGTGCGCGCGCCCGCGCGCTTGTGTTTGTGTGTGTAGATGGGGTTTGGCATTCCGATCGACCGAGGCCAGGCTTCGGCCCGGCTCAAGATCTGGCCGTGGAGCTGGCCTTCAAACGGCTTGCAAATGGGGGTACACGGCGGGTTGTGGCGGCGGCTTGGCGGCGGTATGGGTGTCGGGCCGGGCTGGGCGTGTCGCGTCACCTGATGCTCACCGCCTCGCGCCGCGGTGACTGGTCTGCCCGCCCGCCCGGGCCAGGAGCATCTCAGAAAAACGATACCCGGATCTTTAGGACTCCCTGACAGCGGGGTGGGGCGGGGCAGGGCGACACGGCTGGCGTTGCAGGAGGCGCTGCCCGGCGCCGCGAAGGGTCGTTCACTTAAAAAAAAAATCAGGATATACACCCTTAAATAAAGTCAGAAAAAATCAGGGGGAAAATGACAAGAAAAAAATCTGTAAAAATCAAGGAAAATCACGAAAAAAACAGAAATAACAAAAATCGGTGTACGCTTGAAATTATTGTGAAGGACCCTTCGCCTAGGCCGGCGCTGTCCGGCCCGGGCGCCTCGCCTTGAGGCACCGCGACGGGCTGGCTTGCCCTACCCTGCCTGGCCCTGCTGACTGGTCGTGATGCTGGCTAATTCGTTAGGGCCCCTTTCCGCCATGCAAATCGCCTGAGCCGAGCCGAGCGCAGTCCGCCGGGCCGGGGCGGGTTAGACCGGCCTGCCTTGGCGCTTGATCCTCGCCGCATTCCCCACGCCCCCTTTTCCTTTGGTTTTCTTCTTTGTCGCCGTGTACCTCGTCTTCTCGTTTGTGGCCAGCTTCGAGACCTGCCCTAGGTCCCGCCCGTGTGTCTGCATGGCGCGCATGGCTCTCCTCCGCTGAACGCAACGCCACGCCGCGCAGTGCGGCTCCGCCGCTCCGCGCTGTTTGTTGTGGTTGGCCCTGTTTACTCGCCGTGTTTGCGCGTCTCTACTTTACGAAAATAATGAACACCGGGCCCGGCTATGGTGCAGCATGCGCGCGGGGAGGGTCCGCAGCGGTACACCGCCCTAAACTGCGGCGCCATGTTGGCTGGCGCCTCGACCCCCCCCCCACCCCCTTTCTCTTAGGCCGCAGAATCGGTGTCGCTGTCCGCCATCCGAATGTCGCGGAGCAAGCTTTCTGTGACCCCTCGAGAGTGGCGCAACAGTCGCTCAATAATAAAGCTCGTCTGCCGAGATGTAATTTATTTTAAGTTTGGTTCGCGACGTCTGGCGTGTCGCAGACGACGATTGCGCATGACTACATGAGAGGGGGTTTTGCAGAGTGTTGGCTGTGCACCTCGGCTAATTGGCTGCCGCCGGTATCTGTGGCGTGGCGGAGCGGGGCGGGGCGGGGTCGGGGCGAGAAAGGGTGGAGGGGGGGGGGGGGCGGGAGGCAGGCACGACCCGCCCCCACCCGGCCCCGGCCTCATGACGCTCGGCCAACAGCGTTTAAAAATGCCGATCCGTTACTGACTGTGCAGAATTCACATTGTCTCGATGTCATGACGCTGAACCCCGCCCGTGCATGCCTTGTAACCCTTTGACACCGCGCCGGGCCGGGCCGGCCTGGCTGGTCGGCCGGTCGGCCGGTGGGCCCCGGCTGGGCGCGGTCGAGGAGCTTGGAATGCGCCCGCGCCCCGTCCCGGCTCGTCCTTCCCGTCCACCACGCCCGTCTGGTTCAGGGCTTGCCCAGTTCTCACGCAGCTTTCCTTCAGTGCCCCCTCCCCCCTCTCCCTATTGGATCAGCCCTGTGGCCATCCCATGAGCTCCGGCCGTGTGGAGGGGCCACGGCACAGCTCCCGCACGGCCCCGCGCGCAACGTGACGCGAAACGGCATATTTGCTGACTCACGGATGATGCCTTGCGCAGATTACAGGCTCTTTTCTATTTTATTTTTTTCTTCTTCTTTACATCCCCCTCGTGAGCACCTTAACGAGGAATCACCGTGACGCGGCACTCTTTTATTTTAAAGAGATGGGGTGAGGGTGCGGGGAGTGGGAGATGGGCGCGTTTAGCGAGCGCCGCGTATCCAGCCGCAGAGAGACTGTGACCGTGCGTAGGGGAAAGATTGAGGCACGTATTGACTGAGGCACAAACTGCCTTTACATCAGACAGCTTTCAAAATAACTAATAAAATAAGTGTGCGGTGGTCTGTCTGCACTGCACTTCACGTAAGTCTTGTGGGACTCAAAGCTACCAACCGACCGCGTGGACTAAAGTTACCGCACTTGTCCCATGAGCGCCACAACGCAAATGACAATGAACAACATTTTTAAACAGTTGTAGTTGTGCGCTGCGCACGTTGACGTCACCGCACAGCGTCTCTGCGTGCGATCGTCATAGAGTTTATACATACCCGCGACACGACGCGACAGTCTCCACTGCGTGCCGTCCATCATTACAGCGAGCCGCGCCCATAATGGGTCCGCACCGGACGAGAACGTCCCTATAGGCCCTCCTGCCCTGCCCTGCCCTCTCCTCTCCTCTCCCTGGGGCTCTCGTGCCCGGCCGGCCGGCCGGCCGGACCGCGCCGGGCTGGGCCGGTGTAATCTCCAGGTTACGGAAGTGTATGAAGGATGCGCCGCGGTGGGAACGCGCTCGGGGCCGCGGGCCGGGCCGGGCCGGGATCCAGCAGGGAGAGGCGAGCGGGTGGGACGTGATTGGCGTGGCCCTGGTGCGTGCGGGGCGTGTAGGGGGCGTGTTATCACGAAATGTTATTTCGCGGACCGCGCTGCTGCTGCTGCTGCTGCTGCTGCTGCTGCCGGCGTCACAGGCAGGGCGCTGCTGATCGCCCCGGGCGGGGCGGGGCGGGTGGGGTGGGGGAAGGCATGTGATGTGACGGGACGGAGCGCCGCGCGCCGCCACGCTTTGCCACGCCCGCCTCCTTGGGCCGCCTGACAACTATTAGGGTTGAATCGTGATAAGCCGACCCGTCGAAGGAAAAGACGACGAGTTTGTGCGAAGAGGAGTGGGTGGTGGAGATGAGATGAGCGGGAGAGAGGGAGGGGGGTTGGTTGGGAAGTATTCCCAAAGTCGTTTCTGCTGGTGCCAATTGTCTCACGTGTAGAGAGGAGTGAGTGAGTGAGAGAAGTGCGCGCCGCGGCGCCGCGTGGCGCTCTGCTCATTATCATTGAGGTGCGCGCGCTGCCAGCTTCCATTAACGTTGGGGTGGGGTGGGGTGGGGTGGGGTAGGTGAAGCGCGAAGAGGGGCGGGAAAAGGGCGTCGCGGCCCCAGCGCGACAAAGGAGCCACGTGAATCCATCACGCACAGGCACCGGTCAGAGGCGCCCTGCTCGCCTCGCACACACATGCGCCCGGCGGGGCCGTGGAGTGCAGCGCAGGGCCGCGCCGTACCGAACAGGCCTCGAGAGCCCAGCCCAACCTCTCCCTACTGGTCCGGAGCCGAGCAGAGCGAAGCGTCAGCTGTGCCGGTCGCTGGTGGTTTTGTAGGTGTTGGAGCGCGAGGTCTAATCCGTCCCATATGTGTATCGGAGGGGTGGCGGGGCGGGGCAGCGCCACTGCTGTGTTTGTTATGCATGGGGAAGGCTCGGGCTCGGCGCCGAGCAGCGCTGCGCTACGCTACGGGGCGGGGGAGACGACCCTCCAGCCCCGCGATAAATGACTCATATGCAAACACATTTACGAAATGGGTGAAAGGGAAATTGGATCAAGGGAGGTAATGTTTAAAATGAGATTATGTGAAGGGTTGCGGGGAATGACAAGAGGAAGGGTGACGCGGCGAGGCTCCGGCTGCGGGCCGGGCCGGCGCTGTTTGCAAGTCCTTTTTGTTTGTCTCTGAAATGGCTGTCGGGCGTTATAGCGTGACTGGGATTCCATCCCAATTAGTGCTGCCTCTCCTTCCCCTTACTAACCTTCTGTTTTTATTTCTGCTTTCAGGTGATGCGAGCAACGCGAGTATCGGCAGCGGGGAGGGCACCGGCGAGGAGGACGAGGATAGCGGAGGCAAAAAGAGCCAAAAGAAGAGAGGAATTTTCCCTAAAGTAGCCACAAATATTCTCAGGGCGTGGCTATTTCAACACCTAACGGTAAGTTTTTTTTAATCTAGTATGTATATTTTTTCTCTCTCGTCCTCGCGCCGTACCGACTCGTGTGTGCGCGGCCTTGTCCGCGGCGCTTTTGTCCGCCAGAGGGAAACCTTTTACGGCAGTTCGATCCATTAATCTCGAATGCATATGAGTCGCGTCATTGAGAACTTGCTCGCGGCGGCGCACGCATCGCCCGGGCCGGCTCGACCCGACCAGGCCTGGCTAGACCATTGTCTGCCCGGGGGAAGGGGTAAGTCCTCCGCACCCCCACCACACACTCTCTAGGAGGATGCGATAGAGGGGGTGTCTTAATGGGTTGATACTGGCGCTGGCCTTTTCGACTTTTCGGTCCAAAGGGATTAAAGTCTATTCGTAGTCCTGGCGAGGCGTTATTGACTTCCACAGGAACGGAGAGAAAGGGGACTCTCGACGCCTGAAGTTTTATTATCTTTTTTATAAACTTTTTTCTTTTTTCTCTTTTTCGCGGGATACTCCTGCAGCTCATTTCACCAGATCGGGACAGGTCGTCGAACGCCGCCCAGCCCTCTTTGTTTTAATATGATCCCTTATCTCCTCCGGGGCGGGACGGCGGCGTGGCGCTCTTGTCCCTCGCCAGGCCCAAAAGCGCCCATTTCTTTTTTCTTTTCCTCCTCTGCTAATCCGTCTCCTTTCCTCATCGTTTCCTTATTATTTTCTTTTTAACTTCCTCCCCCGTTGCCGTTTTCTGTGTTACCGGCCAGAGCCATGAGGCGGTGGTCTCGAAAAACGCGGTTGCTCTCGATTATTGATTTTTTATAAACTCAAAGAAAAAAAAAAAGAAGGAATATGAAACTGCTTTAACGCTTTTATTCCGCGTTGGCTTCCGAGTGGCATTTACTTCGTTTCATTTTTCTCTCGCCCCACCTTTTCCGCATCGCTAGTCCCCTTTCGGTAAGTCTTCTCTCCGCGCTGACCCTCGTTGTCGCGGTGGCCTCGCGGCCCCTCCGCCCGCATTTCGCGCGCCGTATCCATACCGTTTGCACACCATATGAGCACAATGGGGCCCTCTATATTTTTTCCATGATTTTTCCCCTTCCCGGGGAGACGGGGAAGGTTTGATATTTCCCTCCTTTTTTTCCCTCCCCTCTCTCCCTTAGAGCAGACCGGGAAGAGAAGGGGGACAGGGGCGTGGGGCAAAAGCCCCTCTCTCCCAATGGCTGCTGCCCTCGGCTATATACATAATGGAAAGACTGGGCCAGCAAACACACTGCTGTTTACATTCTGGGGTGCGGTTGGTTTTTCGCCATGTCTTCCCGCGCGTACAAATCCTAGACGGAAAGAGAGCTATATCGGTGCCACCCCGTCCCACCCCCACCCCTGGCCATTCCTTTCTCACCCCCGCGGGCCCGCGGGGCGGTGTGCATTCCCCACAGGGCCATCAGACCCGCGGCCAGGCCCGGGCCGGCCCCACTCCCGCCCTTAAGGTGTCCATTATGACGGATTAGTGTGTCATATGAGGGGTGCACCTACGCACCCCAGCCGCAGGGGACGGATGGGACACTCTCCATATTCGCTCGTCTCTCTCTCCATATTCGCTCGTCTCTCTCTCTCTCTCTCTCTCTCTCTCTCTCTCTCTCTCTCTCTCTCTCTCTCTCTCTCTCTCTCTCTCTCTCTCTCTCTCTCTCAATTACAAAAATATTTTTTTATTTTTTTTTCTCATTATTTTGATTGTTAAGTTTTCGTAATATTATAGAGAGCGGGTTGTATATATACCAATGGGACTTTTCAGTCCTACTGTATGATCCTTAAAATAAATTCAATTCAATTCTCTGTCTCTCACACACACATGCACAGCTAAAACTTTAATTTTGTTCCCGCGCGGTAGACAAAGCAACATATGCGATGTCCACCCTTCTGTTGTGTCCTGACGCTAAGCTCACCTCGACGCCACTCGTGCCCCAGGCGCCACACAGCAGCGCCCCGCCACGCCACGCCGCGCTCGCTAGTATCTGATGCTGATGTCTCGCCGCGCTAGCAGGGTTCTTTCCACTGCAGTCGTTTCCTCATTTCTCGGTCCATTTGGCGTCTCTTTTCTTTTTTTTTTCCTTTTCTTTTTTGCGACCCCGCCCTTCTGCGTGGAAGGGGCCCGGCCGCCGAGTCGATCAGCGCGGCGTCGTGCCCGGCCCGGCCCGGGCGCGGCGCTCCAATGTTTTGCATAGATTTGGCTCGGCGGCGCGGGGAGCGGTAGCGAGAGCACGGGGCAGCCCCGCGTGTTTAGCGCCTCCGGGCCGCAGGAGATGAATGAGGCCTCGGTGGAGGCGCCGGGGCTCGGGGCTGGGGGGCGCGGCGGGGCGGGGCGGGGCGGGGGCGTCGGCGGGCTGCCGGGTCGGGCGGGGCGCTGCGCGCTGCGTTTGTCGAAGGATTGGCTGACTTGGTGACTTCTGGCGGCGGCGGGGGTATTGCGGATTCCTGCTTGCGCAGTCTGCACGCGGATTAAGGGCTCCCCCCGCTGCGCCACGCCGCGCCACGCCAGGCCACGCCGCCGCGGAGTACGCTTAATGGCCCTTGGCGTTTTATCTAGCGGTAGCAGGGCCGGGCAGGGCGGCCCACTCCACCCCGGGCTGGGCTCGGCTCGGCTTGGCTCGGTCGGGAGGGGTTGGCGCGGCGGCCACCCTCTCCCTCCGCTCGCTCGCTCCCTCCCTCCATCGCTCCATCTCTCTCTCCCACGCGTCCCCTTCCCTCCCTCCCCGGGGATTCCAGATTGACCCCGGGGCAGTCCTGTGTTTTGCAACCCGCAGGAGGACGCCGTGTAGTGGCCATCGGTGACTTTAAAATTGCCCCATTTGACGGCGCAACGCTGCGCCGCGCGCCCGCTGCTGTTGCCGGCTGTGGCGAATACGAAAAGTGAAACGAGGGGGAGCAACTCTGAATTTTTTGTACACTTCGTAATTCAGAAGAATTCAGAGGATTCAGAGGAAAATTTCGAAATTTTTTTGAAAATCTAGAAAAATCACTAAGATTCGGGTAAAATTCTAGCAAAAATTTACATTAATTCGATGAAAATTCACAAAAAAATACCAAAATTTTTTCTAAAAATTCCCGTGAATTTACAAAATTTCACAAAGTTGTACACCAAAATGTTCCCCCCTCGAAAGTGGAACGAATGTGTGAGTGCGGCTCGCGCAGCTGGGCCTGGCGGGGTCGGCTGGCACTGCGCTGGGCTGCGCGCTGCGCCCGCGCTGCGCCGCGCCTGCCGGGGCCGTTGCCATGGCGACCTAACAACATGGCTGACCGCAGGCCAGCTGGGCCCGTGCGCGCGCCGCCGCGCCAGCCGCAGCCGCACCGGCCGGGCCGCACCTCTCTCTCGCTCCCCGCTTATTATATCGGCGGCCATGTTTTGTGACGCTGTTGTTTGAAGGGCTCTGTTATATGCAGATATTTAATATTTTTGCGCCGAATTTGTTTTTCTCTTTTCCTTTCCCGGGTGTTGCCAAGTACAGATGTGTGTGAGAGGAAAAAGAGGGGGTCTGCAGCGCGCTGCGTGAGCTGCATGACGTGCATGTACGTAACGTGCACGGCGTCTTATACACGTTTGACGTGACGTGACGTGTGATACGCCTGCATTATTATAATGTACACTGCCTGTAGTGCTATAAAGTATTTAAAGCGCTCACAAGCGGTAGGAAGGGGGCGCCGTATGGGGCCGCAGGCCGCAGGCGAGTCGGGTCAAGTTTTGTCTGCAAGGTGCCCCACACTGTGAAGAAAAAGTTAACGCTCACGATGGCCTGCTGAGGGGGAAATAACTCTGAATTTTCGTTTTCATATTTTTAAATTGTTGTAAATTTTCTTAATTTTCGTAAATTTTCGTAACTTTTTGTGAATTTTCCTGAATTCCCTGAATCTTTTTTTTTTCTGAATTACGATGTTTACGAAAATTTCATATTTGTTTCCCCTTCGTGCCCCGCACTCTTCCACTTGGCATGCCGTATTGAGAGTTGACAAAAGTTTGCTAATTGAAATTTTTAGGCTCCTGTAGGGGGCCTTCTTCCTTTTCGCCCGAAAGTTTTATTTTTCTTGACAATGGGATATAGACCACAGCATTTTTAGGCAACGGAGTTGCCTTCTAAAATCGCTGGAAAACGTGCGTGTTTTGTTTCATATGGCCCCTTACGACAGAAAAAAATCTGCTGAAGGGAATTGGATGATATTAAGCATACATTTAGAATGTAATCAAGTACATTCGATTCTGAAGTCTAGTTAAAATCTGTATTGCAGAAATTTTGTAAATTTGAATTGAAATTCGAGTTTCTATGGTAATGCTCGACTCGTCAGGCAAAATGAACAGGGGAAGGGGATATTTTTTCGTGGAGGGGGTAGGCCGAGGCGAGCCAACACGGAGCGAAAGAGAAACCTCTAAAGTCTGCGTTCAAACAAATCCAGCCTTTAGTTTCGAGCGCAAGAATGAGATAACACTACTGAAATTCGCACGTGACCACCGTACTGCCTTCTTTAAAACTACTTCAGTTTTACTGAAACTTGCCCCGGTTCTGCCAACTAAATGTGTGCCTCAAAGAATGAGTTCCAATCGTAACGTTATGAGAGCATTGATTTTTTTCATTTTATTTGGTTGGCATGTTGTGTCAACAACGCGAAAGCAGGCCAAGCATGTCCGCCATTGCCGGTGGCTGATGTGCCCACCTCGCGACTTTAAATCATTTTTTAAAGTTATCGAAACGTTGACAAGGCGAACTGAATGCGTAAATAGTAGTTTTATACCTGCGGAAAACGGTTTGGTAAGTTTGACTTCGATCTGGTGAGCAGAATTCTTGAAACGATGTACATTTACGTGTACCATTTTGTGTAAACAACGCCTTAACTCCGCGTTTTCCCAATAGAGCGCACCCCCGTCGCGGCCGCGGCGCGCTTGCCCGCTGGTCCTTCGCGTACCAGCGGTATTAGGTAGGGCCCCGGTTCGCCCCTTCCGTGCGCCCGGTGGAGGGGAGGTTATTGTTGACGTTCTACTCCGGCAGTGAGCTCGCCGCCCAATTTTTACCGTCAGAAGGAGAGCTCTCTTATCTCCTGCTCCTGTCGATTAAATGTCGGCCGAACTGTCGGAGAGTATTCATTACTTGAAACCCGCCTTATCAATTCAAACTTAGAATTATTTAGCCACTATCTTGACTATCGTAAACTAAACAAAACCAGTCGGTTTTCTTACAGTCTTATTCAACACTCACAATATTTTATTTTAGTTATAGAAACTCCGTTGTCTACCAGGATTTCGTGAAATCGTATTTTTTTTTTTGGTGTGTCGCGATAATAACAATGGCGGAATCGCGAATTGGTTCCTCTCGCTGTCTCACCTTAGTTTGCGACCCTGCCAATTTTTGTGCTCGGAGGACGGAAGTTTGAAATGGGGATGAGGGAACACATCCATTACCCGAAGTAATCTTGCGGCAGTGGAAGCTGTGCGGGCCGAGGGGACGGGACTGGACGGGACGGGTCCACATCGGATATAAATCCCGGCGGCGCGAGATGAGGATTGAAGGACATGTTACTCATGGTTTGGGACGTGGCGCGACTATCCCATTCCCACGGGGCAGAGGAGGACAGCGCGGCGCGCAAGATGATGCTGATGGTGATGGTGGCGGTGCGGCCGATACACTCAGGTATTCCGCGCACCGATGGGATGTTAGCTGCAGGCTGTGCAGTCTCAGGAGCAGCTAGCGCTCTGAGCCGAGCCGAGCCGAGCTGAGCTGAGCCAGCGCGGATCATGGAAACCGGTTGAGATGCCGCGCGCCCCGCACCTCCCCATACCCCGCCCCTGCCCCGCCTCGGCCTGCCCTGCACCGCCTCGCAGAGCGCGCCAGGCCTGGTGAAGCTCCCCGCCTCCCTCCCCCTCACCCCCGCCGCTGCGGGCCCTGCTGGTCAGGCCCTGTCCAGCCCCGTCCAGCCCCTGCCTGCTGCTGCTGCAGGCCAGGCCAGGCCTTTACCGACCAGCCCGTCCTGTAAAGTATAAGTGGACACAGCAATGAGCCCCGTGTTTTTACCGTGAGTCACCTGCCGCCCGGGGACGGGGGAAAAAAGAGCGAGAGCAGTAAAAGTGAGGTTGAAAAAAAAGTCAACAAGGATGCGTTGTGCGGCTCGTGTCGCGAGTTCGCCACCGTACATACTCGTACGTCCCTTATTATTTTCTCTCTCTCACTCGCACCGCTCTGCGGCAGGTGAGGTTGGCGCAGGCCGAGCCTGCCTGCCTGCCGGCCTGCCTGCACGGCGCCTCTGCGTCTGCGCGGTTTGGTCCGAATTTACGATGCTCTGCAAGATGGATGAGCGGTGCGGGGCGGGGCCAGGCGGGGCCGGGCCAGGACCGGGCCATCAACCATCAACCGGCACTTTACCTCTCTTACTGCCTGCTGTTTTACTTGGACTGCTCAGCCCGGGCGGCGCAGGACCGGGCGGAGGGCGAGGATGAGGTGCGCGGGGAGAGTGCGGGCTGATAACGTCAGGGTGACTGAGTGTGGGCCTTATCGACACGCGGCAGGCCGGGCCGCGCGCCCGCGCCTGCGCGCCCCGCTGAGGCTCGGCCGTGTCGATGCATTCATTGCCGCGCTAGCCGTGTTTGTTGTGGTGACGATAGCCGGCGGGCGCGTGCGGGGCGGGGCGGGGCGCGGCTGGGCCACCTCGCGGGGGGGCCGGCCGGCACCTGTCCCGCGCGGGGCTCGGGGGTAGGAAGGGGGTGAAGCTGCCTGCCTCCCTGTCCCTCCAGCCGGGAGGGTGCCACGCCTCGCCGCGCCACGCCGCGCCACGCCGCGCCACGCCCCGCACGGGCAGGACGGAGTGAACCCTGCAATTTAGGTGGCTGTCTGTGATTTAGTGCTCGGGGCTGCGCCGCCTGCGCCGGGCTGGGCTGGGCCGCGCTGCGCTGCCGGACGGGACGGGACGGGGCGAAGTGTGGGAACGGGGCGGGACTCCACGGGCTGCTGCCGGGCTGGGGCCGGGCTGGGGCGGACATGCACGGCAAGCGGAACCAGCAGGAGAGTGAGTGCGATTTTCGCGAAATTCGTGGTCTATGCCGGGTCGGGTTGGGTCGGGTCTCGGGTCGGGCGCTGGTGCTGCTGGTGGTGCAGCCTCCTCGGGCGCCGGGCTCAGCTCAGCTCCGCCCCGCACCCTCTGGCCAAATGAGCGGAAATGCGCGGCTCGCTGCTTCCCGAGAGATGTATGAGCACCCGGCGTCTGTCCATCTCTCCATCCTACTCCTACCTACATGGCTGAGGTGCTTCAGAAAAGAAAACTTATGTTGATCGCGCGGCGCCCAGGTCCAGCCAGCCCAGCAGCCGTGTGGGCCTAGCTCCCCAACGCCCCTGCCCCTCTCTGCCTGCAGTTGGATGTGGTCAAACAAAAGATGAAATTGGTTTGGATTCCAATTAGAGTTTTTATTGGCTGTTGGTGGTGTGTACCAATGGCCGGGTGTTGCCGGTGTTGGGCTGCATGTGGCGGGGTGGGGCGGGGCCTCAAACCTGTTTGGTCGCCTGCCTGCCAATAATTATAACTTAGTGCAGCGCGTACACAGGCCCCGGCTCCGGCCCGGCCGCCGCTCCGCCCCGCCCCGATCTGACCGTGTGGAGGGAAAAGGGGGGGGGGAGAGGGAGGTCTCTCGGATACGGTTTTTGCCGCTCACTAGTGTCGTTTGGGAGGTCGATTGTACGGCGGCTTCGCGTTGCGGCGGCGGCCGCGGCCGACCGTTCCGTGAACGCGCGGCTGGCTCCATCCCTGGCATGCCACTTTGACGCCTTGCCAAGCACCATCCTTGTAGCAGCGTCCTCGCTAATTGACTGCGCATGCCGTGTTTCCATCTCCGGCCTCCGGGGCCCCCGGCTCGGTCCCGCCGGGCCCGCGTCGCTTATATATCGAGCGTTCCTCGTGTACCGCGACCTTCCATTAAGTTGTTATGCAATGAACATGGCCGTCGCTGCGCTCGCTCCGTGCCGTGTGACGCACATAATGTACAGCTCGTCCGGGTACCGCGACCGGACCGGTCGAGGGGGGTGCAATGCGGTCAAGAGGCCTCTCGTGGAATTGCAGACGGGCAGTGCGCCCTCGACGTGCGCGTAGAGCCCCGCCCGGCCCCGCCCGGCCCCGGCCCCGGCCCCGTGCGTGGCGCCGCATTGTCTCGCTGGCTGTCTGTCCTGGCCTGGCGTGGTCGCGTTGGGAATGGGGTCGCAGTGCTTTGGGCAGCCACAGAGGAAGCAGGGCCGATCTGCAATTCTTTTATCTATTTCCCGTTCCGCTCTCACACTGCTGCGCGTTATTTTCCCCGTCGGAGCCGGAGGAAAAAAAAAAGTTTTGGCCATAGTAGTTGCGGGTCCTACGGAGTCGAGAGGAAATGCATGGTGCGACGGGGCCCCGGCCCGGCCCCGGCGCGCGGGGCGCTAGCTCCGCCTGGTGGTGGGTAGGTGGCTCGTTGTAGCAAAGCGGCGCTCAACGTGTTAAAATACGGCTCGAAAGGTCACGGGCTATTGGTCGGAAGGGGTGTGGCACCCACGCTGCTTGGCGCTCTCTCGACCCTTCGAGCGTCCCAACGCGCCCCGCCACGCCACGCCCCGCCACGCCCAGGCCTGGCCTGGCCTGGCCGGCGTCAGCGTTACAGATCGCGACCCCACCGGAACAGCTACATAGACGAAATGTAAATGACGCCATGAGATATGGTCCTTTTGGTCCGTCTCACCCTTTCGCTATCTGGCTATCTACTCATCCATCTATTCACCTACCCTACCCTCACGGTGTTTTCGTGTTTTTCGCCTCTCCGAGCGCCGCCCCACCCCACCCCACCCCTCCCGGCCTGGCCGTGGAGGCGCCGCCCCCGCGCTCGCCGCCCCTCCCCTGACAGCTTGGTGACCAAGAAACGAGAACGAATGGCCCGAATCCATTCTTTGGCCTTGAATTTCCTCTCTTAGTGGAAGCACTCGTTACTTTTCTCCTTCTCTCGATCCCCTTCTCCCCCTCTCTTTCTCCCCCTCTCTCTCTCCATTTCCTTTGGTGTTGCTGTTCGCGTCTGCCTCCTCCAACCACCCGCCGAGGGTGCATACCGGAGCGCTGATGGCGGTGTTCGCTGTTTTGTTGCCATGGCGAGTTGGCGTTGTTGCCATGGCGACGCGCACACCTTGCGGGGACGTGGCGCCGCGTGGCGTTGTCTCCCCGGGGAGACGTGAATTTCAATTGACGGTTACAGGAGGGTGCCCCGCCCCGCCCGGGCGCGCACCGGTGCCCCACGGCTGGTGAAACTTTGATGAAGCCTGGCTTCGCCTTCCTCGGGCCGGGCGGGGCCGGGCGGGGCGCGGCGGGGCGGGGCGGGGCGGGGCGGGGCGGGGCGGGGCGGGGCGGGGCGTGGCGGTCCCGCTAGGCGCCAGGCCTGCCTCAAACGTCGATGTACCTTTCGGTAATGGATTATACGGGGCAGGGCAGGCGGCCAGCGGCGCTGCGGGAGAGGGGCGCGCCCGGGCGGGACCGGCGAGGGCAGGGTTGATCAGGCTGAAGTGTTCACTCTTCCTCTGGCACTGCTGGTAGTGTGTATTCACACCGGCAGCTTGCGCGTTGCGGTGTGGAATGCCTCAAGGTGTTTGATGAGTTTTAGAATGGTTCCTAATGGGTGCAACCGCAGGGTTTCTTTCCCCGCCGCACCGCAGCCTGTAGGCGATGTGACGGGCACCTCTGACGCGCAGGTGGCGTCGTAGCGTCGCTCGGGGAGCACGAGAGAGGGAAATGAGAAGTTGGCGGACCGAGTTCTTTGTGGAGACCAGCGCAGCAGCGGAGGGGCAGAGCCGAAAGTGGCGTTGGTCAGAACTGATCTTGCTCGCTGTAAGCGATTCGCAGACTTAAGCAGAAATTAAAAAAAAAAGAAAAAAAAAAGGTTTGTGCGAGTATTCGTGCCTCGCACGCACGGGCAAGGTAAGTGTGCGGGGACCGGCGCGCCACGTCTGGCGGCGCCCCAGGAGTGTCGTGAGTGCGGACATGTTGATGTGTGGCCCGGGGCCGCGCCGGCCCGCACGGGGCCGGGACCCAGGCCGGGACCCAGGCCGGGGCTCCCTCAACAATATTCCGTTTGATCTATCGCCTCCAAGATTGCACTTTTCAGCGTATGCGTGGCGCGCGCGTGTGTGTGTGCACGTGAACGTCTACGCTGTGCGGTGTAATCTCCTCTGTCTGTCTGAGCTGGATTTGAATTGCTCGGAGGAAAGGGGTTCGCGGTAGTTTTTTGGAGAGAAAGAGGGAAAAAGATGCGGATTGGATAATTTATAACCCTGCTCCAAAAACGCTTGGGTCTATTCCGGGTCTCTGAGGAGAAATGATGGAACAACAAGTTCATGCGAAAGTGGGGAGGGAGACGGCCCGAGCGAATTCGCGGGAGTAAAATATAAATAAGCTTGTTGCGCTGTGCGGTTTTGAGTTTCTTCACCGTCGAGCCACCCGATCCTCTTCGGCTGAGGGGTGACCACTGACCCTTTTAAATCGCCCACAAAACTTTGATGTTTTTGATGCTGCCTTCATCTCTCTTTCGGCTCGCGTCTAATATTGCGCCTACACACCCTTGGTATGAAGATAGCAAGCACTTCCTTAATATCTACTCGCTTTCATATCCCCATATTTCGGGGAGAAAGAGGGGCTTTGGGGTTTTTTGAATCGCAGCTCTGTCGCCTCGCCCCCGTGAGCTCGTTTCCCCAATTTGAAATCCGTCAGACGCAATATTTCATATCTCCATGTTTTCATACCCGTGCGTGCATACATATATATATATACATATATATATTTATAGGAGGCCCCCAGCCTCGGTACACCCCGGCGCACTGCTCCCACCTCCGCCCAGCTCCGTCCGGGAAAATATATGAAAGCCCGCCAAGGATCAGCATCCCAGCCTGGATCCGCCCCTCCCCAACTCCCCGGCGCGGCGCAGCGCTGCGGCGGCGGTGCGTCTTCAGTTTCAATTTTGAGGGATTTTCACCTCCGTCCGGGCGGGGCGGGGCGGGAGGTACCAGAGCCGGGGCCGCAATATCGTGCGGTGCTCGCGACAGTGTGGCTGCGTGACGCACTGCGCAGCTAGTAATGACTCGGAGCGACTCGACTCGACGCGAGATTCACTGGAAACCAATTCCTACGCGTGTTTTCGTCTCCCGGGAGCCCCGGCCGCCCCGGCCCCGCCCGGCACCACCCCGCCCGGCCCAGCTCGGTCCCTCCCCTCCCCTCCCCCTCTCCCCCCGGTGGCGTCCCAGCGCAGCGCGGCGCCGCGGTCGGCTGATCATCGATGTGACAGCCGACTTCCAAGCCGGAAAACGGCGTGCGGGAGGGGCGGCGGGCGGGGAACATCGCGCCGCGCCGACCCCCCTAGAGGAAAGAGAACTAGTTTGCCCGCCAAGCCATTAGTATGTTTTTCTTCGAGAGGAAAATTGTGGAATAATCTTATGGGGATCGAAGGGGTGGGCTGGAACCTGGGGCAGAGCCTGCAGGAACACGAGGTCTTCGGGAGCAAAAGGAATTTCGTGCGAGAGAGACTTTAAGTTACCGATGAACCTGTTGAGCAAGCAGGGCGACGCGGCCGGAGGAGACGGGAGAGAGAGAGAGAGAGAGAGAGAGAGAGAGAGAGAGAGAGAGAGAGAAGGAGAGAGAGAGAGAGAGAGAGAGAGAGAGAGAGAGAGAGAGAAAAAGGGGGGGGGGGGCATCATGGCAATCAAATCACGCGTGTTGAACCTCGGGCCGAGGCGCGGCGCGACGCGCTGCCGTGTCTGAGCCATAAAACGCGGGGGGCTCTGCCGTCGCCGCCCTCGTACCTGATACCATCATGGATATCGGGGGTGGTGGCTGCGCGACGCTGCGCCACGCTGCGCCACGCCCCGAAGTGGCTGCCAGACGCGAGACAGCAAAATCCCCTCCCAGGAGCCTTGCGGAGCGTATAGGCTCCTCTTCACCGCCACCCCCGCCCCGCCAGCCTGGCACCACAATCCCCTTTCCTTCCTCCACATTGCCATAAACCACTTCCTGTACGGTGCGCCCCAGCCGGGCCGCCCAGCCCCATAGCAGGATAGGAATATGTTCAAAGGAAGAGACCCATTTCGGACATTGCGACGACACCGTCATCTGGTTCCGATCTTGTTGTTGTCGCCGGGGATGGGCTTCGCTCCGGGCCCAAATGTAACAAATGGATTAGCCGCGCGGGCGAGTCCCTGGCGGCGCCCCGCGCGCCCCGCGCCTCTGCGGTGTGTCTGCATGTGAGGAGCGCGCCAATCAGACCCGCGGAATGGGATAAGAATGGGGAGGGCTGAAAGGGGTAGCTCCCCCGCCTCGCCTCGCCTCGCCAGGTCTCGGGAGGACCGTTAGAGTTTCGCCCCGCCAAGCCGTTCCAACTCATTCCTGGATTTGAGCGCGTCGCCCTGAGTTATTGGGTTTCGCGTTTCGACAATGGTGGAGGCGGCGGTGGTGGTGGTGGAGTGTAAGGAAGGGGGCCGCAGAAGCGAGGTGAGGGGACGGGCCGGGCCGGGCCGCGGCAGGGGTGGGGCGGGGCGGGGGCGCCGCTGAGCTGCTGGTGGGTGGGGGCGGACCGAGTGGTTTGCAGTGTTAGCAATCTGATACGTCGGCGGGACTTTTTCCCAAACGCATTTCGGCGATTCGAATCAGATGTACTGGCTAGCCTGCTGCTGGTGCTGCTGCTGCTTGCTGGTTGGGTTCAGGGGAGGGTGCACGGCACGCTATCGGGCCCCGCCCCGCCCCGCCTGATCAGCTGCACGGGGGCGCCGGGACGTGTCACCACGCGCCCTGTACCCGCCCCGCCCCCGCGACGCACTTTGTGATGACGCCGCTTAACGACGTCGTGACGTTTTGCTGCGCGACTTCCTCATTTTCTGGTGCGTTGGAGGTTTCTGTCCCAGGGCGAGTCGGGGCGGGGCGCGGGTTGGGGCTGAGCTGGCCGCGTGTCGCCGCCACCGCTCTGGGACCGGCCGGCCCCGTGCGGGAGCGCACTAATTTCACTGTGCTGAGACAGCGCGCGGAGCAGAGCAGAGTGGAGGGAAGGGTGCGTGCGTGCGCGCGTGTGCGTAGGAGTAGCCAGCCTGCTCGCTGCTCACGGAAATAATTTACTTGTCCACGTCGGACGGGAGTGCGGTGCGGCTATCACGGGGTGGGCGCGGTTTTGGTTTTTTTTTCGGTGCTACCCGCTAGGGACGCGGGGTATAGTGGGAAAAGTGGGCGTGGTGAGTAAAGTGAAGCGGTCCCGCGGGCGGATCCTTTTTGTGTTGCTTCATTGAAAAGTCCGAAACTCGCATGTGGCGGGAGCACCTGACGATTGTGAGAGGTGGCGAGCGCGGCGAGCGCGTGGTGCTGGAGCTGCTAGCTGATGACGTCGCGGTGGGCGGGCCGGGGGTTGGTGAGAGCAGCTCGCGTGCCGTGGTCACTGGGGCGATGAGTGACGCGACGGCACGGGCGGGGCGGGGCGGGGTAGCGATAGGATAGGTGAGAGCGGCTCGGGCTGGCGTGGGCGGGGCGGGGCGGAGCGAGGCGCGGGTGCGCATGATCGCCACCCTTTGCGCTAATTGGCGCACCGAGAGCGCAGTGAGAGGGAGAGGGAGAGAGACAGTGGGAGGGGTTGAGTGAATGAGAGAGAGAGAGAGAGAGAGAGAGGGGAAAGCTGAGCCAGCAACGGTTGTCACGCGCACGCCACCGCTGCGCCCTCTCCTCCCGGTTTCGCCCCTGCTCTCTATCCCTCCCGCGCTGGGCTGGGATGGGGCTGGCGTGGCCTCGGGGCGGGGCGGGGCGGGGCGCCTGCCTGGGAGGGAGGGAGAGAGGGAGGGAGGGGCAGGGTGTTTGTGTGGTCTTGACGGGCATCAATCCTAATGGCAGGGCTGCTGGCGCGCCACGCCTCGCCTCGCCACGCCACGCCACGCCACGCCCTGCTCGCACCGCGCCTCACTGTGCCTCACTGCCTGTCCTGCTGCCTGGAGCATGGAGAGTGGCTACTTTTGCCAGGGGACTTTTTCTTTTATAAATGCGAGCAGCACGCTGTCGTGAGAAACCTTTTCTTATGAACACCTTAACGTGTAAATCTTTATTTTTTTTATTTTTTTTAAAAGAGATTTTTTTTTTTTTTTGCCGTTGTCAGTGCGTGAAAAATGTCCCGTCACTGAAACTCGTGCCGCTTGGGGCTGGCGCCGGACTAGCGCTTTTGAAATTCGCCTGTCGCGAGGTCGTAGAGAATTATGCTTATTTTTGTCACATGACGTGTTTCCGGGAGCGTACATGGTAGTACGTGCAGCAGCAGCAGCAGCAGCGCCGCAGCCTCGCACGCTGGCCGGAAGTGCATGACGTAGCGGCCTCCGTCCCATCTCACCGACCCGGCCGGACCGCGTCCCGTGCGAGCGCTGTCCGTGTGCGGCGCGCTGCCCGCTCCCGCCGCGCAAGGTGGCCGGCTCGGCTACCCTTTCGTATTTCCCAGAGGGCCTATCCCGTTGCTCGAGGTGGAGTGGCTCGTCGCCGACCTTTTTCTATTTGCCGTAGGCCAACCACGTGGAAAGCCGAGAGAGCCCGCAGAGGAGAAGGAGGACGGCTTTTTGGAAAAGTTGTGGCGACAGGGAGGGGGAAGGGAGCCAGGCGGAAACAACTCTGAAATTTTTTTTTTACACCTTGTAATACAGAAATTCATGAAAATTCAGGAAACTTCAGAAAAAAAATAGAAAAAAAATCATTAAAAAATCACTAAAGTTCACATAATTCTAGAAAAAAATCAAGCAAAACCGAGAGCAAATCTTAACAAAGATTCGCTAAAAATTTACAAAAATTTACAAAATTTGTATTTTTCCCCTTCGCCCCTGGCGAGGTAGGCGTCCGGGCCGGCAGCAGCTCTGAGCTCTGCGGCAGGGCCGGCGGTGTAGGGCGGCGCGGGCCGGTGTCGTATGACGCCCATTAGGTCTGTAAGCGATACGGTGTGAGCCGGAGGGCTTTTTATATACCCTTCTAATTAGGACGCTGCGCACTGCTGTATTTCCTCGCACTACTCACTGCCTCGCGCATTTTCTCGCGGCTCTCGCTTCTCCGCGGTAGCGGATGAGCCTCGTGCACTACATGTCATCCTATGTCCTGTTGCCCTCCCCTCCCCCCCCCCCTCCCCTCCCCGCCCCACTACTTTTCCATCCGCTGTCCTGTCCGTCACTCGCCACGAAAGCGGCTCACACGCGAACACGCAGCGCGACAAACGACGAAAAGCAATTTGATTTTATCGGATCCTGATGATGAAGGTTAATAATCGTGGAATGTTTTAGTGCGTGTACTTTGCGCGGCGTTAGCGGTTGTGCTTAAGTGAAATGACTTTCTGTGTGTTGTTGTGCAGTTGCAATTGTGTCTGATAAATTGTCGAGAGATTTGTGCCGCGGCCTTGTACATTTGTATAAATAACCAATAAAATTTTAACTATTTTGTATTTCTTTTTTGCAGCATCCGTACCCTTCAGAAGACCAGAAGAAGCAGCTAGCGCAGGACACTGGGCTAACCATTCTACAAGTCAATAATTGGTGAGTGAGTCTCTTTTCTACTCGTTAGTCCGTCCAGAGAGTTAGATCCACTTTTCAGGGCTGCAGACGAGCCTTTCGAGGCCGTAGATGAGAGGGGGAGGAGCGGGAGAGTAAGAGGGAGAGAGAAGGGAAAGGGGGGAGGAGGAGAAGGTGGAAGAGGTAGGGCCTGGAGGGGGAGCCTGACAGTAACGAATGGACCAGGAGGGCGACACTGGCTGGCCTGCCACCCCGCAGCACTGCACCGAGAGCACTCTCCCTCTCTCTCGCTCTCTATCCCTCTGCCCCTACGTTACTCTCTCTCTCTCACTCTCGTGCGCCAGTGCCAGTATCGAATTTAAAAGGGGTGCGCCGGCCCAGGCTGGCCAGTTTGGGGACATTGGACTCTCCACTCGCGAACAGTCTGGAGCGCGTGAGAGGAGAGACGAGTGCAAGAACGCCTCGCGCTCCCAAGAATGCGATGGCGCGCAGCGGCCCCCATTCAGGAGGATTGATTAATCGTTGTAATTACTGATCAGCTCCCGTGCTAATTACACGGGGCCTGCCGCCGCGCGCTGCCACCCTCTTGAATGGGGTGCGCCGACGAGAGAGAGAGGGAGAGAGAAAAGAAAGAGAAAGAAAGATAGAGACGGGCTAGGGGGTTGAGGAGCTGTACTCCCGATAAGTTTCATTTCCTTTTTTCCCACTCTTTTTTTTATCTCACTTTCCAACTTTGAATACGGCTCCCGCGTTTTATTTCTTACTTGTCACTACGCGCGCTCGCCATTTTCGCGCTGGCGCCACCTGGATGAAAAATTTTGTGCGCGGCGCCCCCTCTCTCCCTGCCTCCGCCTCTGTCCGCACAGAGCGAACGTAATTAACGGTCGATCCCTGGGCCAGGGCCGGTCTAGAGCGCCCACCCCCTCTTCCCCGCCCCCGGCGTAGCCCGCCGGACAAACTACAATCGCTACCGAAATTGGATTATTTGGCGACTGATGGCTGTTAGGGTCCATGGCCTTGCTGGGGGAGCGTGGGAGTGGGGCGGGGCGGGTAGCGGTGGGTGGCCGCCCTGTGGCGGGGCTGAGCGGGGCTGAGCGGGGCTGCCACCGCGCGCCGCGCCGGACTCTGGGGGGCCATTTTCCTTGTTTGCGAAATGGAGAAAATCGGACTTGGAGCGAGAGGGGAGCGAGGAGCGACGGGAAACTGTTTGCGGCTCAGGCAAAAGGGGTAAGAGGAATGAAAATGCGAGCGGACTGGGGGCGGTGGTGTAGGTGTGCGAGAAGGGTTGAGTCGAGTCGACGCTGCGCGGCTGCGGCGCGGGGGCGGTGGTCCGCTGGGGACGCGGGTCGGGTCGGGTCGGGCGCGCTCGACTGAGAGGCATCCATCAAGTCTCTGACAGTCGTCGCACGGCGTGCTGCCCGTGCGCCCGCCCCTGCGCCGCGCCCGGCCCGACCCGGCACGGCAAACACTACTAATTTGATCTCTGAGATCCCCGCGCTGCGCTGGGGTCTTTCACAGTAAGGTTTATAGCATTGGGAGTGTTTTTTTTTTCGAGGGGGAAATTTGTTTTGCTTATTTTTATTTAAACTAGAAGGAAATCTTTGACGATGGTGGGGAAATGTACGTTTCAGCTAATATAATTTTTCTATAGACCCGTATCGCCACACTAGCCCGTTACTGATTTTTCGGAACCCTTTGTCAGTATTTCTACTGTTTCAAAACGCTTCATAAACTACTGACAACTTATTTCATCATTTCCTCTACGCACTACTGCGTAGATATTTAGCAAGAAAAAAGTCAGTGCAGGTCTGAGAGAGCGGTTGTGATATATTAAGTTTTACCATTCTTTTATGCGTTATAATTCGTGAATCAGAACTTATTTTGACGTGTAAAACTCCCATTCCGCAACATGCCCTCGTCTGAGGTCGTATCTGTTCTCCCCCTGTGTCGTTGTGAGTCGGCCGCGCTGCGTATTCGCCGCGCCTCACCGCGTTATTTGTCGCTATAAAGGCGACGCGGTGACGAGCGTTATCGCGCCATAATCAGACGCCGTGGCCTGAATAATTGATCTAAATGTTGCTGTTTGGTGCCAACTAACGCGATTTTTTTCTTTCTTCATATTTTTGTTCGCCTCTCCCCTCTCTGATATTTTACATTTATGCCTCTCGGAGGGCGCACCGACTTGGCTTGGCTGGGGTGGTGAAGATGCAGAATAGGTGTGGAATGGGTCGTTCTCGTTGCTGCCCCGCTCCCGCCCTGGTCCTGCCGGCCCGGCCCAGGCTGGGGCGGGGCGGGGCGGGGCGTACCTCTCAGGAAATTGCCTGGCACATCACTCTCTGCGCGCCTCCCTTGCCTCGCTGGGGTGGGCTGGGCTGGTCCGGGGCCCAGGGCCCCTGGTTCGCCTCGACTTCCCAGTTCCCAACAGTTTTCCTCCTCTCCTGTTTCTGTCGTTTCCCAGCTCCGCATATCGCCCCCAAAAGTTTACCCGCTCCGGCGATCCCGGATACTTGAATCATCTTACGAAAAAAGTTTAAAGAATGATGTTCTGCGCCGTCCTTCCGGCGGGGCGGCGGCCCTGCTGCCGCCGCACCGCCGGGCCGGGCCTCTCCACTGACTTTTCCCTCGGTCTTAAAAAATTTAAACGCGTCCGACCAGTGGGGTGTGTCGCCGTGTCGATCCGTTTCAAGTCGATCCTGTAAAGTTGGGGGGATTGGCGCGCACTTGGGAGCCGCGAGCGGATCCGGATCCGGCCCGGGCCGGGCTGGGACCGTGAGCGCGACACGGTCTGATCTGGTCTTAGGACCGCCGCCCTGGCGGGCTGTTCTGCTGGCCGCCGCCCCGCCGCGGTACGACCCCGGCCCGGCCCGGCCTGGCCCCGCACCCCGCGCCCCGCACCCCGCCTTCGCCCCCAGTCCACCTCCCCCTCACGCTCGGCGATGCGCCGCGCCGGCGCCCAGGATCGGACCCTTCCAAGCCGACATTTTTTTCCCCTTCGCTGTCGTTCCACTGCTAGTTCCGGGGTCCCTATTTTCGGTCTCTCTTGAGAATCAACGCGCGCTCCGTTCGTTTTTTCCGTCCTTCCCTCCTTCCTCTCTCTTTCTCACTCGTGCACCTCCCTCCTCGTCCTGCCCCCCTCTCTTCTCTTTCTCTCTCCAGGCTCCTTTTGCCCTCCGCGCCGTCGCGCACTTTCTCTAGGGTTTTGGGGACATTCTGCGTGTCATCATCATTTTTCATACTCCATACCATTACTGTTTTCATCTCATTGTCCCACCACTCCCTCCCCTTCCTCCGCCGGCCTCGTGCGATCCAATCTCTCCCCCTGCCCTCTCCGCCCCTGGCGCCGCCCCGCCCCGCCCCGCCCGCCCTTCGTATCACATGTTGTTGTCTTTGGCTGGAGCGAAGGGTTGCATGTCACGGAAGCGTACCCTCCCTTCCTCCCTTCTCCCTTCCCTTTCCTCCCACCACACAACCTCCAAATCTACCTTAGATAGGCCCTACGGCGGCGTGCCACTTTCCTTCGTGACGGTACACGAAGCGGTTTTGATTTCGCTGTGCCGTACCGTACCTCCCCGGCATTCCCCTGGGACGGGGCTTGGGTTCCCCTGCGGTCTCCTCATGGCGCCGCCACATTCATAACGCACTCTGCTCCCCGTATGAAAACTAACACCGTATTCCCTCGCGACGTGTGTGTGTGTGTGAGTGTGTGTGCGCGCGCGCATCAAGAAGGGGGAAAAAAAAACTAAGCAAGCGGAGGAGGGTGACTCCATATTCATGGGACCCGCGTTTTTAAAATTCATTCATCACTCGCAGGCACCCACACTGAAAATAACGCTGTCGAAGCGTTCTGGCGCGGTGGCGGATGCTTGATAACGTGGAGGTTCTGCGGCGAGGCGTCGCAGTGCAGTGGGCCTAGATGAGACCTGGCGGAACAGTGGAAAAGTAAGGAAGGAGAAATAAAAAAAAAGTCCCAGCACTTTTCGAAATAACGAAATTTAGATTGGCGCGTCGGATTCGCGTTTTTTCGCCGCTCACGGCTTCCCGGGCGCTTGAAGGTGCTTTATGCTCCCGACAATGGCGATGTTTCGCCACCTTTGCTTTCTCGCGGTATCTTCCCCTCCTTGTCTTCCCCACCCCCCGCCCGCTTTCAGGAAAGCAACTTTTGTTGTTTTCTCTCTTCCCGCCGCGCCCCGCGCCGCTCCCCAGCCTCCTCTCCCCGCTGCTCCGCAATTTCCAGCCCAGTCCTCTTCCCCGGCCTCTTCCTCCCCTCCTTAATACCAGGAGCCCCGGGGAGGCGCGGGGCGGGCCGGGGCGGGGGCGGCCAACGGCTCTCCGAGGAGTAATATCGCCTCCTAATAGTCTCTCAAACACCTTTTTAATGAACTATTGTACCAGGAAATGAAAATGTGGCGAGGCGGAGGAAAGCTCTCGCCGCGACACCTCCGTCTTATTATTTCCCGGGGAAATATATGGCCGGCTATCGGGTTCTGCCTCCGTCCGGCCCGGCCCAGCCCTGCCCGACCAGCCCTGCCCGACCAGCCCACCCTGGCCTGGCCCTGCCCCGCCCCGCCCCGCCCCGCCCCAGAGCCAGGATGCTGCTCTAGATCGGATGCTGTGCGAAGGGCTTTATTAAGGAAGCTGGGCTGGGGGCGGCCCGTCCACGGGGTGCTATGCTCCTGCAGGCAGGGCGCGGCCCGGGCCCGGCCCGCACCTCCGGCCTGGGCACGGCACGGCACGGCACGGCGCGGCACGGCAGGGCTGCGCGGCGGGGACACTTCCTAATCGTCGCCGTGACACTCTGCCCGCGTGGCCCGCGCCCGGCCCCGGCCCGGGCCTGCACGGCGTGGCGCAGCCGGGTTCGGTGATTGACAACCAGCATCGTAGGGGCCTGCTTGGGGACGGCTGGGACGGGCCGGGCCGGGCCCACTCCGCTCCCTTCCTCTCCGCCGGCAGACTGTTTGTGGACGAGACTTCAGCGGATGTCTGTCGTTTAGCAATTGCTTGAGCCGGCCCAGAACGGCCCCGCTTGGCGATCCTTCTTTGGACCTTCTCTCTCTTTCTCTCCCTCCTCCCCCCCCCCTCTCCCTTCCCTCTCGTCTTCTTTCATCGTCGCGTTGTGATGCGGGAACAATTGATCGTGTAATTCCTGCCCGTCCCCACCCTCACTTTAACCGAACACCTCAACCAGGTCAAGCGGTCGGCCTGTGGACGCCCTGCCCCGCCTCGCCCCGCCCCGCCCCGGCGCGCCCTGCCCGGACCCGCTGGACCCTACTCTGGCGTTATCAGAGTTAATGCTCTTTAATTGGACCCACCCTACCCTGCGGGACGCCCAAGCCGGACGCTTGACCGCCTCGGATCCGGCCGGATTTACCTCGAGCATGCATCGGGCTGAGCCTGGGCTGGGCCTCGGCCCCGGCCTCTGCTCTGTGCGGCTGAGTGCGGCGGCCCTGGTGGGGCGGCAGCGCCGAGTGACACGCGACGGTAGACGCGGGGCGATCAGGACGTCGTCAGTGACACGCACCGGGGAGTGAGCCCGGACCGGACCCGAGCGTCGCTGCATTATCAATGATTTCCTCTGAGACTGGAGAGTGGAGTGGAGTGCCTCGCCTCCCGCTCCCGCCCGCCCGCCTGTCTGGACGGACGTGGAACGGCCTCGGCCCCTGTTGGTAGGCAGCCGGTCGGGCCTGGCGCACCGGTGTGCAGCGGGCTGCCTGCCCTCTGCCGCGCAGGGGCGCAGGCAAGGGCCCCTCTCACCCGGCCCGGGCCCGGCGGCGCACCCCGCCCCGCCCCGCCACGCCACGCCCCGCTGCCCGCCTCCTCCACGACACGCTCCCCGCTTTTATAGCGGGGGTCGCTATTTTACGGCTTGGCGGAGTGCGCTGCAGTGCGCGGCGCGGCACAACGGCCGTGAGGAGCACCTCTAAACGGGGCGGGATAGGGCGCCCCCGCTTCGTCCTGCCCCTGCCGCCCCGGCCCGGCCCCGGCCCAGACGGCCGGGGAACGCGGCGGAATTTTCTTCTCGCACGGTTAGAGAGGAATGATCGTGATTCGTAGGCGGGAAAGGACGACGACGACGACTTGGTGTAGGACTCTGCTTTATGACTGCCGCTCGAGTGTGTTGCGCTTCCGGGGCCGGAGGGGGGCTCGCGCTGCGGTGCGGCAGCGCGACGCGCAAGTTCGTTGTAATTTTGTCGTGGTTGTTGTCGTGATGGTGGAAATATGGCGCGTCAGTTACTGCTCATTTATAGCGAGCTCCTGGCTGCCGCTGCTGCCCGCGGCGGTCGGGTCGGGTCCCTCCCCTCGTGTAATTACTGGCCGCTTAGGCGGCGCGGGGCCAGGCTGGGCGCGTCCCCTGAGGACGCACACCCGCGCAGGCAAGGCCTGGCTGGCGCCCGAGCCGTGCTACCCTCCCTAAATTAACTTATTCCGATTGCGTTTTTGTGCAAGCAACCAAATTGGCGAGATAGTGACTTATCGAGTTTCGCCGAGTGCAGCACTCGGCGGGCGCGGGGTGGGGGAATACACCCCCTCGACCCGAGAGGGATACAACTCTGGAAGCTTGGTGTGCAAATTTTGTGAGGTTTTCTGAAATTTTATGAGTGTTTTTTTCTTTTTTAAAATTGCTTAATTTTTTCGAAATTCTTGTTAAGTTTTGTAATTTTTTTGTTATTTTCTGAATTTTTCTTAATTTTCCCGAATTATTCTGAATTTTGAGGTGTACGAAAATTTCAGAGTTGTTTTCCCCTTGCCTCGACCGCACTGGCGCCATTTGGGTAGTGGCTGCGCGGATCAGGTGTCTGCGGAGGTGTCCGGACCTTGCCTCGCCCACCCCTCCCACTCGCTCCCCCCCCCTCCCCTCCTCACCCCGCGAACCAAATCCCCGCTCCCTGAGGACGTCATCGGACTTGAAACAATAATTGGCCCGCGAGGCGTGACTCGGACGTGTTGAAGACAAATGGGGGGCGGAGGGTAGTGGCTGAGTGAGGGGTGGCTCGGCTGCAAATCGGCTTACGGCCCCAAATTGGCAGTAAGAAGCTGTATCGGACGCACATGGCTGGATGGCTTTATTTGCATTGTGCCCCGTTGTGTCGGGCTCCCCTACGCTACAGCCTCTCATTTACCACCTATGCAGGGCCGAACAGCGGGGGCTTATTGAAAAACCTTTCTGTATTGCACGCGCGCGTATCTTCTGCACTCCACTTTTGTTTGTGGTTATTGTTCTCTTTTTCGATTCGTCGTCTATCTTTATTTTCTCTTAATTGGGGCCCTGTTTTTTTTCGTCGTCCTCTCCTCTTGTCTTTAACCAGTTATGCCTCTGACGCAACGGCCCTGATAGACTAGATGGTCTGTCTGACATGTACTAGTCCATTACTGCAATGCGATGCCGTCGTTTGGCTTGATGAAGACGCGACCGGGTACACAGTCGAAAACAGTAGTACCGATTCTAACACTGGACGGCAGGGCATCGCTTTCGCCGTTTCGCTGTGCTGCGCGACTGCCAAAGCAATTCCTAATATTGTGTGTCCGCGCTACGCTCCGCCGCGCCGGGTAGGTCTGAGAGTTATGAGAAAAGGTTGGATCCCGTAGGGATGGGGGGCAGGGGCAGGGGGACGGGGGAGCGGGAAGGGGAATGTAAGGAGAGGGGTCGCCAGAAGGCGGTGTCTGCGGCGGTTAGAAAGCGCTGTAGGCAGGCGGGCCGGGCCGGGCCGGGCCGGGCCGGGCCGCGGGATGGATGTCTTAATACTGAAGCGGCGTATAGGAAAGAAGTGCGATAAAGTGTGCAGGCCAGGCACGGCTGCCATCCGGCCTAGCGATGCGCGCTGGAGGTGTGCGTGCGTGCGTGCGTGCGTGCGTGTTTGTGTGTGAGTATGTGTGAGTATGTGTGTGTGAGCACGCTTATTTTTGTATTTCGTTTCATTTCCTCGTGCCCTGTACCGTGTACGGCGCGCCGCCGCTCCTCGCAAAAATATGAGGGAGGATTGCAGGAAGGAAATAAGAAGACTGAAGGTAATAAATAACGACAAAGATGCTCGGTCGAGCTCTGGAACACACACACACACACACACACACACACACACACACTCACACATATACTTGCAGTAAGTTTCTCTGTCTCTCTCCCGCTCTGTCCCCTCTCTCTCCCTTTCTCCCTCGCCGCCACGCGCGCGCTCATACACACACACACACACACACACACACACACGCGCGCGCGCGTGCACACGTCTCGGTGTGCGGTTCATTCACCCTCTTAGTTGATAGAGGTGTTTGGGGCGCGGCGGCGGCAGCCTCGCGGAATGAACTGATCTGATCAGCAGGCCCGCGTGCCCGCGCCTCGCGGTGCGCCTTCTCTTTGTCGAGGGCTGCTTAGGCTAATCTAATTACCCTGACAATGCCAAGGTGCGATTGGGGCGACCTCTATACTGCGGCGCCTACTTTGCACCAGCGAGAGGGAGGGACCGTAGAGCCCCGGCCCGGCCCTATAGTCTGGCTATGGCGCCCGCGCGTCGCTCTCCCCCTTCGGGATTATGCAAATATGCAATACGATTCAAGTGAAAAAGACTCTAATTACATTTTGCGGTGTAACTGGAGGCAATGTAACATGCTACTGGGTGGGACCGGGCCGAGGTGGGTCTGCCGAGAGGGGTTGCTGCTGTGTTTGAGATGGGGTTGATTCTGCACCCCCTCCCCACCTACCCTGTCCGTCTCGCTCGCGTTCCCCCCCCCCCCCTCTCTCTCTCTTCCTCTCCCTCTTCCTCTCTCGGCGTGTTGTGCTGTATTGTGCGCGTTGTGTACTGTTCGCATTTTAATGCAATTTCATCCATTATTCCCCGACGCTGTACCATTATCACTCGCCCCCCACCCCCACCCCCTCCTCCTCTCGCTGTGCGCGGAAGGAACAGGTTTTGAATATGCATTCGCTCGCTTCATCTCGTGTCTGTGACAAAACGCATGTCGCTGCTGCCTCTCCAGACGAGTCTAATGCGATCAGGACGTGTAAGACGGATGAATGTAAATCGGTCGGTCGCACTTGACGCTTGGCCGGTGCAGCCCGGCCCGGCCCGGCGCGGCGCGGCCAGCCAGACTCGCCTGAAAAAAGGAATAAAGAAATCTCACAGAAATTCGAATTATTGGAGTGCGGGTCGGCCGTGCAAACAACTGGTACAAAAAGTGCATCGTCTGTTCGCGCCATGCCGGGGCCGGACCGGAGCTCTTGAGAACGGCCCCGTCACGAGGACCGGATGTGGGCAGCGGCAGGTGCCTTTGTGCGCGGACCGGCGGGAAGCAGAAGCAGAGGGGGCGTTTTGTGAGGGAAAGGCGGCGGCGCGGCAGCTTCGGGTCGGGGCGCGTTGCGATGACTCGGCGGCGCGGAGGTGTGGGCGGGTCAAAAGACGGGGCCGCCGCGCCGTGCCGGGGCCGGGGCCGGGGCCGGGGCCGGGGCTGGCCCGGGCGCTGAGACAGAGAGGAATTGACCGGCGAAAAAGAGCGTGGAGCGGCGGGGCGCGGCGCGCGGGGAGGTCAAGGCCGTCTGGTTCAACGCCCAGCTGCGCCTGGCAGGGGCATTCGTCTCCACCGTCTCGTTTGGCCCACTGCCTCGTCGTCTCCCCCAAAGAGCGGTTTCCTCCTCCTCCGCCTCTTCCTCTTCAGGGATTTTTAACAAAGGATGCAGGTGGTTTCTCTCGTGTTATTCCCTCCCCCACCCCCCTTTTCCCACTAGAACTGTGCACTGCACTCATGCCCAACTTTTTCCTTGGTTTTCAGGTAAGCTCCTGCGGTGGTTTCCCCGTGCGACAGTTGGCGGAGGATAAGTTATACCAGACCGGCTCATGTGTGTCGCGCTTGCATGAAAAAGTTGTATCGTTATTTACGTAAGTCGATATCCGGCTGGGCCGGGCCGGGCCGAGCAGGGAGCAGGGCCGGTCCTGCGCACAAAGCGCCGCCGAATCACTTACCCTTGTCCCGTTCTGCCTCGTCATTTGGCTTTACAAGTGCCTATAATTTAGATCGGCGCGGATACCACTCTCCCTCTCACTCTTTTGCCCGGTCTGGGCCAGCTATCGGTACCTCTCGATCCGGTTCGACGCGATTCGAATACCAGGCCTGCTGCTGCTGCTGACGCACAGTGCCGCAGTAACGCACCAGCCCGACTCGACGATGCTTCCTATAAATTCGGTTTCGTCTCCAGCTCGTCGGGACGTAAGGGTGTCGCCGCGTCAGCCCTTCGCTTCGATTTCTTTACAGTAATATGGCGGGGGAGCGTCTGACACACGGCCTCGCCTCGCGCCGGCAGCCAACCGAGAGTAAAATGTGGAATGGTGTTCGACCTCTTCTAACGCCCCCAGTCGACCTCATCAGAGATGGCAACACGACAAGGGGCTTGTGCTGCTCTCTTAGGGTTTCTTTTCTCTTTTCTCGCCAGCCTTTTTTGTCCTTTTTTCTTTTTTTTCTATCAGCGTGTGCCTCCTGCTCTAGCAGGCTGTATCCCTCTCCTCTTTCGCTTGCGCGCCCGCGCGCCCGCGCGCGCTCTCTCTCCGGCTCGGGCTTGGCGCCCTCCAGATAACAGTATTGCCCTGTCACACCGAATGATATATTTAGCCAGCATTTCCATACTCTTATTCCGCGCGCGCGCCCGACTCCCTCCCTCCCTCCCTCCCTCCCTCCCTCCCTCCCTCCCTCCCTCCCTCCCTCCCTCCCTCCCTCCCTCCCTCCCTCCCTCCCTCCCTCCCTTCCAGCTACCCCAAAGCCTGCCCACCACCCTCCCCTCCCTCTCTTCACCCTCCCCCGCGGATAGGGCCATTCCAATTATTTTAAAGGCCTTCCCCGATCACACCTCAGCTCGCTTCGATGGCCGCCGCCCTCCCTGCCGATGGCCAACCAATCGCGTAAATAGGCTGCCAGGAGCCCGCAGTGCCTGTCCGGCATATCAACCAAAACTATTTTCTGTCCCTATTTCTATCCCTTTTTTTTTTTTAAAGGGTTACTGTTCCTAGGTTTTTTTCCCCTGCCTTTTTGCAGCGATGTTCCTGATGATTTTGGCGTGACGGACGCATGTCCTAAACTGGCGTCAATATGGGCGCCATTCATTTGGCGTGACGCGCGACACGCGCACCTGCGACCAGCCCTACGTCATTCCGCTGAGTACACAGTGGCGCCCGGCCCCCACCCCACCCCACCACCTCTGTCCGTCCCACCCCCTCCCCTCATCCATCCCGCTCTCACCATCCTCCTCTCGCGTTCTCTCTACGAGATAGGAGAGCCCCGTGTAATTCCCGTTGCCGCATTGCGTTTGCTGCTTTCGTTCCTTTCCACGCGGTTGGATCGGCCCCGGCAACATCTCATCTCAGTGTGGGGCACTGCGGCCCCCATCCCCTTCCCCCATCTCTCTCTCTCTCTCTCTCTCTCTCTCTCTCTCTCTCTCTCTCTCTCTCTCTCTCTCTCTCTCTCTCTCTCTCTCTCTCTCTCTCTCTCTTCCTCTCTCTCGCGAGCTCCCACGCACGCACACGCGCACACACACACACACAGGGAGGAGGGGGCGCCTGCACTGCACATAGGCTGCTGCTGATTTGATCCCTGTGTCTCTCCTGTTTGATACTCCTGTACGGTGTGTGTGTGTGTATGTGTCCTTTTTTCCCTTTTTTTCCCTTAGCGTCGTTAATCCAGCAGTGCGGTGCGCGCCTGCCTGAGCCAGGAGAGCAGCCGCGGCACAGCGCAGCGGTCCCAACTGCGCACCCCACCCTGGGGATCATATGCTTAGCGTCCCACGAGATCGGGGTGGGGAGGGGCGGGAGGGATACACAGTGGTGCGCTTGGTGCTGGCGGAACAGGGGCAGCAGGCGGGGCGCGGGGTGCTGCTGCCGAGTCTCGCCAATCAAGCGACTTATTATTAGGCCCACCCCACCGCCGGCCGCGCCACGCCACGCCACGCCGTGCCACGCAGTGCTGCTTTCTCTAATTGGGCTGCGAGACTCGCAACAAACATCTGGGGACCCTCGGCAGTGCGAGCCCCCGGCAGGTAGGCCAGCGTCGCGCACGGCTGTGCCGCTGCTGCCTACCCCAGGCCCCAGGCGCCTGCTCCGCCCGGCCCGGCCCGGCCCGGGGCCGCCGCCCCCTCCCGCCCTGAGTCACTTTTCTATGTTCACTCTGCGCTCCCGCCGGGCTTACATGCACAGACAGGCGACGAAAAAGTTTGGAAAGCCCCATGAGAATAGATTTTTCATGTTTGGACGTCGCGGGCTGGTTTGATATGGCGGGGCGGGGATGGGGCCCCCGGGGGGCGAGGGGCGTTATGCTAAGCAGGAGCGGCGCTACACTTAAGATTCACTGGCACCTCCTCGGCGAGGCTCGGCGCCGCGCCGCGATGTCTGTTATTTCATTAGCGGGCAACCCCGTTGGCGAATCTTGCCTCTCTGCCGCTACCGCGCCGCTCGCGCGCACAACTGTGTGCCACTGCGGGGTTTGGAAATCCGCTTGCATCCGGAGCGGCGCGGGGCGGGGCGGGGAGTAAAAATGGTGGGTTGAGGGTTGGGGTGTTGGGGTGGGGCTCGCGGGAGGGTGGTCTGTGTTGTTATGTCGGGGAGACCGACCGCCCCGGCGCAGCGCAGCGGGGTCCTCTTGCCTGGCTGGAATGTCGTGCCCGGCCCCGGGCTCGGGCCCGGCTCGGACGGGCTTTGGGTGTAATCAGAAATGGATTTGGCACAGTATTGTGAGCCTGCCTGCCTGCCGCCCTATCCCGCCCGGGCAGGGGACGTCCAGCAAGCCCCGCCCATAAATCAAGCATTAACCCTTTTGTTTGGTGGACAGCGTCCTCTTGTCGCGGATCCCCAGCGGCCGGCCGGGCCTGGCCGGGGCGCCACGCCGCGTCCCTCCGGCTCCCTCCCGCTGAGGCGGTTTGTCACTTAGCGTGCTCACGGGGCGATAATGTCTCCCTTACTGGCTGGCACGGACCACTCGCCTTTCGCTCTTGGCTTGTGATGCCGAACGCTGTGCTCCTACTCAGTCACAAAAGAAAGATTTTTTTGGTGTGTGTTTTTAAATGTACATCGGTATAGTTTAGTGTGATTGGCTTCTGAGTCGAACGGAGCTAATAAGAAGGGAGGGCATAGGGGGGAAATGTGTAAGAAGGAAAACGCGTTCCGGCGCGCACGAGCCCCTGGCTAATGTCGGGCGCGGCTGGAGGCGAGGCGAGCGGGCCAAGAGCAGCAGGGGACCCGACCCGACCCGCGCAGATGAGGCACCTTGCGCGCCGATCACGTCTGCCGCGCCCTATACAAATTGAACGGAAGAATGTGACCACACATTCATATGAGGATGTAACAATTTCTTCACCCTCCTCTTCTCTTGGTGACTCGATCTCATGGGTCTGGTCCCGTGGAAAGAGGCCCGGCCGCCAAACCGAAGGGGAGCACGGCACGGAGGGGGCTTGGTTTTCCCTCTCCCTCTGCCTGCTCTATCTCTCCCTCTCCCTCTCCCGGCTCCGCCACCACGGCCAAAATCTGCGGAAATTGGCTCGCGGATTGCACTAACTGCGGGCCTGGCAGGCCCGCCGGGCCCCGCGCTGATTGTCGGCCGTTTCTATGCGCCGCACGGCTCTGCCCGGCCCGGCCCGGCCGGCCCCCTTCCTTCGGCTCGAGGCCTCCCTCACTCAGGCCCGGCCCGTGGCGCCACGCAGCCCTGCCCTGCCCCGGCCCCCGGCCGCCCAGCAGCCCCCGAGTACTTTTGCTTAGCAGTGTACACATTACTCCTGCTCTCATATCGGCGCGGTCCAATTGGGCCGATACGTGCCGTGCGGTACCGGCCGCTATGATTGGCTCCAGCAGCAGCAGCCTCTGGAGGGCTCGTAAGGGGCCGACCCGAACGGACCGGGCCGGGCCAGGGGCCAGACCGGTGAACTGTAACCTCGCGACGGCCATATCGGGGCGCCTCCCTGACGATCGACGAGCTTGCGCGCCAACTTCATATCCGGGCGCCGATGTCACCGCACTGCCTCCCTCATCCCGGCCACCTAGCTGCTCCCGGGCCGGGCCGGAGCCGGGGCCGTGGCGTCAAGGGGTCAAGGAGCCCCGGGGAGGGTGCTGGTGGTGCAGCAGCTGTACCGCCCGGCGCGGGCGGTATTAGCGGCCCGATAAACATCCGTGAAGCGATTATTGCGTCCGCCCCGCCCCGCCCCGCCCCGGCCAGCGGCGCCGGGCTGGAAGGCAGCAGAGCGCAGGCACGTCACCGACTTCATCATATCGTCGCGCGTTTGCCGCACATGGCGCCGCCGTCAGCTGCTCGTGAACCAGTCATCTACACGTGTTGAGTTATTAGCAGCCCGTGTTGTGCAGGGGTGGCTGACGCGGGGTTAGCCCCCGGTGTCGCCCCGGGTGTCCTCTCACCGCCCCGTCCCCCCGCCCCGCCCCGCCCCCCGGTGCCACCCCCGGGAATGTTCTGCTCTGGACGGTCCGGCTGGCCTGGCCGGTCAGCAGACGGCAACGAGGCTGACCCGCCGACCGTGGAACGTGAACCGTGAACCTGGACATCCTAACCGAAATATGCAAATGTCATTCACAGACCGCGCTCTGTCCTACCCCTCCGCCTGTGCCGCTGCCCGCTGCTCGGCTCTCGTTGCCCCCGCCTTGTCTCTGAATGACAGCGTGGCGCAGCGCGTGTGTTATGATTAATGTAGTCCTGAGCAAATTGTCTAGAAAAACATGTCGTCGCCGATCCTCTCCCCCCCCCCCCTCTTTCCTCTCCTCCTCTCTCCTCCGGCTGCTGCAACCCTCCACGGCGACGACAACCCCTTGTCGCCCTGCCCTGCCTGCCCTGCCTGCCTGCGGATCACCCTTAACCCCTCCGCTCCCAGGCTGCCGCCCAGGCACCCTACCCTCTCGCCCTCTCTCTGTCTCTTCTCTCGCTTTCGCTCTAGCAGCTGATGCATCCCGGGATGCGAGCGCGCCATGCGTTTCGCTCCATTTAGGCGAAATGTGTAAGCGCGACCCCCCGGCTGGCCAGGAAGGGAAAGATATCCGCATGGAAAAACCTTGGCACCCTCTTTTTAGGTCCTCGTATGGGCCTCCAGCCCGCTCCGCTGGGCTTTGGGGCCGCGACCCGCGCCAGCCCGCCAGGGAAAGATTTGGATGGAAATCTGCCTCCGGCCCGGCCCAGCCCGGGGCCGTAGGCCGCGCCGAGCGCAGTGGCGCGCAGGGCTGGAGCCGCCGCGCGTGGCTCAGATTTCGATGAAAATTTGTGTACGGGGAAGTTAAGGAGGGGTGTTCATTGTCTCGTCAGGGCGGAATGCGTGTTTGTGACGCGGCGAGGCGAGGCGAGGCGAGGCGGAGCCCGATGGGGATGCAGGCCGGGCCGCGCCGGGCGCCGGGTCGGGCTGAGAGGGAGGGAAGGGCTGCCTTTTGTCTGCTGTGCTGCGGTCTGCGAGCCACGCAGGGCAGGGCGGGGCGGGAGGCTGCTCGACCAGTGTGTCGTGTTTTGTTGTGTTGTTGTTTTTGTTGTCGGTGGCGCTCTTGTTGTGTTCGTTGATTGTGCTGGCTGGGTGCGTTTTGACGCGCTCGGCGAGCAACCCTGCTCGACGTGGCGGCCGGAGGCCTAGCAGGAAAATGTGTAAATTCGAGCAGAGTTATATCGTCCTGCTCGCGCCGTCCATAAACACTGTATGATAAAACTACAGCAAATCTCGTTAATTCTGATGACAGCCTTTACCGTACTTTATTTTACTGGATTTACTCTACTTTCTAACATGTTTCTAACAGGATTCGCTGTACTTCTAGAAACAGTGAACGGTAAACGCTGTACACTGCCTCGGAAAGTACAGCAAATCTTGTTAGGAAGTACAGTAAATCCAGTAAGGCTGGCATAAAAATTAACTGGATTTGCTGTAGTTTTTTTCTACACTGAAGTCCTTTGCTGTTTTTCGCTTTCCCACGAGCGGGTCGCATCTGCAAGGAGCGACTCCTCTCGGTGGTACGCCACGCCGCGCCTGGGCCCTGGCTGGGCCGGGCGAATGGCCCAATGGGGTCAGCTGCAGCAGCCATTGTGGTGCGGTGCGGTGGCGTGGCGGCGTGGCGCGCTGCCGAGTTTGGCGGCCCGCAAACCCCCTGTCATCCCGAGCGGCAGCGGCGCCCAGCAGTTAGTTGCTCCTCCTCTGACACCCAGGCCCGCCCCGCCCCGCCCCGCCCCGCCCCGCCCCGCCCCGCCCCGCCCCGCCCCGCCCCGCCCCGCCCCAGCCCGCTGCGCCCCGTACCGCCCCGCGCGCTCAACTTGTGCGGCGCGCTGCCGCGTTGCGGTTGCGCGCAGCGCACCACATCGAGACTTGGCAAATTGTGAAAGGGTTGATGTTTTATGTAAATTTTTGCGGCATCCGCTTTTAATGACTTTCCGTGTGTGTTGTCGTTGTCCCGCGTATAGATATATATATGTGTGTATACTTTTTCTCCCTTGCTAGCGGCTACGCTGTGCTCCGCTTTCTTTCTCCAACCCTCCACAATTTCCAGTCGTTCCCGTCCTCTTTGTACTTTCTCTTTCAGTCTTTAGGTGTTTCTTTCTCTCTCTCTAGCTTGTGATGCACGTCCTCGATAACAATGGAGGAGGTGCAAATGACAAGAGGACGGCACAGTAGGATAAAAAAAAAAGAAAAAAAGGTCTGGGGATGCCTTTCATTCTGTTTTTTCCCCTTTTTTTTCTCGTGTTTTTTTTTTCCCGGGGTGCGTTTTGTCGTGGATGCCCTACCTTGGCCCGCTCGGTGGGTGTCGTTGTGTGGCCGCGTTAACTTAAGGGGATGGCCTTTTTTTTTCCCTCCCGCGTTTCTTTTTTTTTCTTTCTTTCTCTTTTTTCTCCCCTTTTGGAATTCATTTGGTCCTATCGCCGTGCAGGGTATCAGGACCAATTGGTGAACGAGGGAGAGGCGTCGAACCGAACCAGGGAGGGGCGTTACACCTTTCTTCTCCCCCGTGTGTTTGAATCTCATGATCCGCGCGCATTCGTCGCTGATGGTTTCTTCTTCTTCCTCCTTGTTTTGCGTACTCCTTTTGCGACGGTGCCAACGTCCAGCCTTCTGCCGCGTACTATTGATTTTGTAATTAAAGCTTCGGCGCGCGGATAATGGGTATTTTTGTACGAAAGGAGGGAGGCGAGATGATTAGATTAACGCTCCGCCGAGGGGAGGAGGTTGCGTTTAATGGTAATTCTAATGGCAGTACTTTACGTTCGCGGCTTTATCAGCAGGCAAGTCGGGCCGGGGTGGGGCGGGGCGAGGCGGGGCGGGGTGGGGCGCGGCGCGGCGGGCACCGCACCGGGTGCGAATGCTCCTGGGACAGGATGCCCCGGTGAGGCGGGGTGGAGGAGCGCAGGGAAGGCCCGGCAGGCCCGGCAGGCCCGGCAGGCCCGGCCCGGACGGAGGAAGAAAGATATCGATGGCGGGGCGGGCTGCGCTGCGCTGCGCTGGGCTAGGCTGGGGCGGAGGAAGGCGCACGCCCGCAAAGTTTTGGCGCCGCTAGCTTTCCCTGTTGCAGTAGCAGATGAAGGCGAAGGGCGGTGCGGGGCGAGGTGGGGTGGGGCGAGGGGGGGTTGGTGCGAGGCGGGGAGATACAGCCGCGGTTTTGCCAGAGGCGCGCGTTGGTCGGGACTGACGGGCGGCTGCTGCTGCTGCGTGGGTGAAATGCAGAGGGCTATAACTCCTATGGGGCAGCCAGTCGCGACTGTGTTGTGTGGTGTGGTCTGGCTGCAAGGCGCTGATGACGTAGAGCCTCCAGCTGAGGTCGGGCCAACGTGTAATATTAAAATACCGCAATGTCACAAAAACACAGATAACATACCCAAAGTCACCCCAGATTCATCTAAACTAGTAACATCATCATGTCAACCATTTTTTTGAAAGTCTACTGCGTCCTCTGTCAACTCACAGAAATCAAATTGGAGGGAGCCTACTGTTGGCAGTGTGGTAGCACTGGTCCGTGGGCCGGCAGATCGCATTGTTTACCAGCGACGGCTAGCCCAAAACTCGATCGCATTTATTCGGAAAGAAAATAACGCGGTACAGGAATGTTGAAGTTGTGTGACTTAAATAAAATATATTAATGCGTCATGTGAGTTGAAGAGTTGTCTGTGTGTGTCATGTGCAATTTCACGGACGATGGCGAACCGGCGGATCGAAGAAGTGTGTTTTGTTGGTTATGGGTGAGTAAATAAGCAAAACGTTTTTATGTAAAATGGCATTATTCCGGCATTCTCTGTGATTGTGTTTAGGAAATGTGTGGTGAAGGAGTTAAAATTCTCCACAAATTTTTAAGTGCAATAGCATTACTTTTTCATTCAGCTCAAACTAGTGAACCACAAATAAATAATAAAGCTGTTAATAAAAGATTGAATTAATCTCTAAGCCAAAATATCTAACATTTGAGCTAAACTCTGAAGGAAAAACAAAAACAGTCTCTTTAAACATACTGTAGGTATGTTAGAAAACAATCATGATAGAAATTTTAGTTAAAACAAATAGTTAAATAGGTCATGCAAACTCAGCATAAATTTGAAACAGTTCATGCAAACTATGGAAACATTATTAAATAAATCTAAATTACAAAAACAAAACTAGACTCTGAACATGCTCTACAACAGTGATCTTTAGTTTTGAACTATTAACTGAAGCTGGAGTACCAAATACAATCAGTGAAGTAATGTAAATAAAAGTTATATCTTAGAACAGATCACAGATCACAGATCATTCAAATTATAGCAATGAATTAGTCTAAATAAATAAAATTCATAACAGAAGAATGGACTCTGAACATTTACTGATGGCTAACAACTTGATATTTTCTTGACTTTTTTTGTTGTTTCTTCATTTTGTAGGTCTGGTTTATGGAAAGAACAACATCATTCAAGGCAGCACAACTGATGTCCCTGACGATTGCTTCTCTTCTGTCTTCGTGATGTGGACACAACTGGAACGCCCGCACACTTGGAAGACTTTTCACAACATCTTGGAAAGACGCCATGACTCCTGAGGTATGTGAGATTTTAGGCACAGTTTCAAATGCACTCCTGTAAATGTCTTCTACACATTTTGTAATATTTTTGGATGGTTGTAATTGATTGAAGGTGTTTGCTGTCGATCCAAATGTGTGTAAGGCATGCAGAGGGAACTCCGGAGAGGTCAGCAAAAGTTTGCTGCATTCACTGCAGTTTATAGCAGTGCTGTGCTTGCGGATGAGAGGAGCAGCTACACTGGCGCTGTTGATACTTCCCATGCCCTGGAGTACCTTGTCACAAAATTCTTGAGTGGTGAGTATTGGGTTAGGTGTCACTGCGTTCTCTTCCCCCAGTAGCCCCTCTTCCTCGACATCTTCTTCCATTTCTTCCTCCTCTACCCCCTCTGTCTCTTCCACCACTGGTGTGGGTGGCTCAAAGAAGTAGAAAGTGGTGTCTTCTGGCTCAGCCTCACTGATCTCCTTTGCTCTCTGTTCTTTAGCAGCTCGTGCAGCATCAAGAAGGGCTTGGAGATGGACCAAATTCAGGGCATTGTCATCACGACAATTTTTTCCTTTGACTGATGTCGTCAAATTTCTGATGAGAGCAGAGGCAAAAAGTGATGGCACTTCATTTAAGGCAATTGTGTGCCTATGGCCCCCAAGAGCCCTCAAGACGCTGAAGAAGTTTTCTAAGCAATCCTGGTTAATATGCCCTACAGGAAGAAATTCATATCCTTCACTCTTGAGGTCAAAGTACAACTGAGAAACAGCTTGCATGGCTATCAAAAAATTCCTGGGAAACTGCAGGTTAGTAGACCCTATAAATGTCCAATGTTTTATTTCTTCATACATCTCCTCCCACAGCTTGAGATGGCCAGAGTTGTCTGTAAAAGCCTTCTTATATGTTTCAGTATTTTCATCGTCAACAACAATGCCATTCCACGAGTCAAAAAAATTGTGTATTCTCTCACAAAATTTTGCCGTATAAGTGGCTTCTTGAGGCAGAGAAAACAGACTGTACACCATGATACCAGCAGCAATTTTACGATTAAGTAACTGGGCAGCTAGAGGCACACTCATCTTTTGAAATGTATTAGGATTGAGGTGAGTTTCTGTGATGTTTTTCACAAGACGAGGTGTCATTTGCATATCAAGCCTTACAAATTCATCAATATATTCTTTCTTCACCAGGGTACCATCCTTCAGGCGCAGCCAGTACAACATTAATGCATTTCGCAGAGACTTCAAAAGATGGGGCACGTCAGACAATGCATAAATTTTGCGGTCATTGATAAAAAAATAAGGAGACTCAAGTGTTGCTCCCAGAGCTTTCACTGCAGCACCATTTTTAGTCAAGCCGTCTGTGACCATGCTACGAACTCTGAGACCAGTACTCAAAACGGCTGTGATGCAATCTGTGAAAATTTTCTTAAAATCACTGGCATTGAGCTTCTTATTAGTGTAAAAAAATGCCAGGGGCTGCTTCCAGTTCCCAAAAATACAGCGCACCATAGCCACCATTAACTCTTCACCAGGTAATGCCCGCTTGACACCATCACCAAGATCACTGTATCCTTTAATTTCATCTGTTTTCTGGCAATAAACAAAATTTACTTTTGCAGCAGTCTCATCAAAAACCAACAGAACTTCCTTCTTTTCTTCCTGCATGCCGTCAGCTCTGGTCTTCAGCGCAGAAATCAGAATGGGATTAATACCTGGCTTCAAACCCAACTCCTGCAGGGCTGTCCGCACAGTTTGTTGGGTTGGCTTTATCCAAGGTGAGGATCTATAAGCCTTAGGGCCATTTTGGTGCATGCCCAAAAAAACCACCTTCTCATCTTGAGTGTATCTTCGCCCTCGTGGCTTTCTATTATAATTGCGAATTTGGCATTTGAGAATTTTAAATAAGGAAGGACTAATTTTATTTTTGAGAACCAGCAAAGCATTTTCTTCTTGATTTCTTTTCAGAACTTTCATTTCCTGGCACTTCTTCAGATACCTTCTTTTTAAATCTAATAATGAACTTCTGGTGTTTCTTGCAGTGTGAAGAAGAGTGCTGACAAGTGGCGTTTGATGGACAGGCTGCACTCTTGGAACAGAGGCAAGCACTTGTTTCCGACTACTGGGTCCATCTGGCGGTATGTGTTGCTCATCTGATCGATGAAAAATTAATTAATTTCTGGAGCCCTTCGAGTAAAATGAAAGCCAAGAAAATTGTTATCCGTCACTGTGAAAAATAGCTATAGGTTTACGGGAAAATTTTCCATGAAGTGAAGTTGTAAAATTACAGTTGAAAATCGTAAAATTACAAGCAAGTATGAGCTGCTGTAAATTTTCAACATATTTTGTAAATTTTAATTTACAAAATCGATCAGTCAATCTCCAAAGTTATTTTTCACAGTGTAGTGGATCTTTGTGACACAGCACTTACCAAGCATTACTGCTGAGTGCTCTGTATAAGAGTGATCAATTAAAATTGTGCTACTCTGAATGATTTTGTTGACTGTAAAGAAAATGGAAATTAGTCTTCAATGTAACACTTAAGAAATAAGTTTTGATTTGAAATTACATACAATTATTATTTATGTCCTCTGCAATGTTGCTTCCATGAGTGGGGACTTGATCAATAGCCACTGTAATACAAAATAATAGCTTGTAAATACATGATATGAACCTAAAAATGCAATTTGTATATGTGTTTGCTGTGATTATATTTTTACCTGTTTCAGATGCTTCCACACTGATTTGCTCAACATCCATGTTCATGGACTCAACAGCAGCACCCTGTATGTGTGGTGGTTCATTCAAAACAGTGAAAGCTTCCTTATCAGCTGGAGCCATTTGGACAGTTGGGGGCGGATCATCAACACACTGCTCTTCCAGCAGAGGTGTCAGAGGTGCTGCAATAATAATTTTAATTAATTGGATCTATTCAAATTTCGGACACTACAATCTTCACAGTTGTTAGTGGAAATTTGTCGTTAGGCTTTGGAATGATAAAAGAGTATTACCAGGGAGATGTAGAGAAGGATCGACATTCCAGTTCACAGAATCTCTTCGTACATTTTTGAAGTCTGAGTCCTCAAAATGCTTTGCACAGACCCTTCTCTTGTACAGTTGGTCAATGGTAAGGTCTCTCAATGCATCATTTCCCAAAAGTACTCTCCATTTTTCAGCCCTGAAAATTTTGTTTTGATAATTAGTGTCTCAATTCATAAAATTAAATGTCCATCTAGCATCATATACTGCATTACCAAATTCACTGGTAATCTGTTTCTTACTTTGGAATTACTGAGGTAGAACCTGATAATTCCAGGTCAATTTGTGTAAAACCAACACTGTACATACCTGGTTTTGGGTATCCTGATGAAACTCAGGTCTTTATTCTTCAATGAAGTACTTTTGCAACCAAAAACTGAACATGATGACCCACCCATTGTCTTTCCCCGTCCAATAATCCAATAATGGAGGGAAGGGAAAATGGAGCCGGCAAGCCGGCAAGCACCGAGCGACGTGCGGCCACCTCTGTGCCTTTTGACTCCTTGACCTCATGGTGTGTTGTGTTATTGTGTCTAGTGTTGAAAGTGACCCTAGGGGGCTCCACTTGTCTGTATATATTTTTTTTTTCAGTATTTTGTAATAGATTGTCCCAATAAAAATCTGTATCTTCACATTCACAATCGTATTTTTGTTAAAATTATTAAAATGCATTCAAACCTTTGCCAGTTACGGCTGACAGGACAGTGGAGGAAGTACCAGGGAAAACCATCCGAACACGTTTTCGGATTCCGCGCCACGAAAAACTGCATGGTATACCACAACACGCACACCAAAAACTGCTATGTTCAAGTGTTCTTAATGTGAAATTGAGTCAATTGAGTGCGTGAGTTTCTATTTTATAGCATTGTGCAGGTGTAACATGTAAAAGTAAATTGCCTCTGAGTGTTGCTTAGCTCAAAATGGTGTATCGCATAATTTCTAATTTTTGTTGCTGGACTGTTGGCCCGACGACAGCTGGAGGACGCTCCTAGTACCTAGGCAACCACCACCTACAAAGGCGCACCGCCTGTTCTTTGTTGAGTTCGCCCCCTCTGGTGAAATGACGTGTGAGGCTCGAGCTGCGCCACGCCGCGCCACGCCACGCCGCGCTGGGCTCGGGGGGATGTGATGCGGCGACCACAACAGTAGCCGTGCACGCCCGCTCTCCCCGCCCCACCCCGCCCGCGCCCCGGCCCGGACCCCTAGTGGTCACTGCACGCGTTTCAGTCGTCCATGGTTCATTTCCCTTATCTTTTGTCCCCCCCCCCTTCCCCGCGTCCTCCTCCCTCCTCCCCCACCCTACAACCACCCCCTCGTACCGATAAGATCCACGCGCTCCCTCCCTCGGAGGACGACCGGCGACCGGCCCGGCCCTGCCCGTGGCTGCAGCGCGCTGACCCCTGCGAGGTACACAAGCGCTTCATTTCGCCTTGGGCTGGAAATTACTTTGGATGAAATGGTGGCGAGTGGCGAGAGATTGGGATGGGCGCCTTTTATAGTGTTGGATACAGCGATTCTCACGGGTTGTGGACGTCCAAAGTCAGCTACACCTGTGCAGTCGGCATGACGTCTGACGCTATCGGAAAAAGGGGGAGCTGAACTGGAATAATTATGGACATTTCCGCCCCTAACCTGAGCCCAAGTGCTATGGGCCTAGCGCCGCGGCCATTTTTCCGCCCGTTTGCTTTGCTGTCTGGCGCCCCGGCGCGGTCCCGTTGTTGAGGCGCTCTGATGAAGACGCAGCTCGCTTTCTTTATCACTCGGTGCTGCCGCTATTCTTCGGCAATTTTCATATATACAAAAAAAAAAAAAGAAAGAACTAGGTAGGAGGAACACCAGGGGTGGAAAAAAAGATCAGGGACCTACATCGCGTGGGGAAGGGGCCGCATAAAAAGAAAGTGGTTTAAAAAAAACCGTCTAGGTGTTGATGGATCGTGAGGGTGGTTTTCGCGTCTTTTGTTGTCGCGAAGCGGATCCATCCCAAGGTCCCCGGCCTGGCCCCGGCGTGCTCCCCCGTCTTACGCCCCGCGCCCCACCCTGCGCCCCGCCCCGCGCCTGGCTCTGCCCCGCCGCCCCCGCTCTGTTGTTCCGCTGGGAATTTATCGGCGGGGCGTTCGTCGGCCGGAAGATTACGACGTCATGCGTGTTGCGGAGGGAGAGCAGGGTGGCGCCGGGCCGGGGCGCGCCGGGCCGGGGTGGGACGGCGCCACGACACGACACGCATCGGGGCGCTAAATATTGTTTCTCCGCGCGCCTCGCCTCTCGCAAGGCTGCAAGGTGCGAAGAGGGAACCGCCGCCGCCGCGCTTTTTGTCGGGGTGATCTAGTGGTGGGAACAGCAGCCATCCCCCTCTGTCTGCTGCGTATTTGTATTTGTTATTGTCTTTATGAAGTGGTCGGTCGCTTTTTAGGCCCCCTTTAGGGGTGCCTATTGCTTTCTCCAGAAAGTTTTTTATTTCTTTCTTGACGATGGCCCCTTATGGCCGCAGCCGATCCTGTCGTGCCGATTCATACCAAATTACTATGAAAAATATTACGAAAAATTAGAAAATTTTTGAGAGGTTTGATGCCAATTTTTATTTCTTTGGTTTGCACTTTTATACGATAGCCGCTAGAGTTGCGGTTTTTGTTATTCTACGCTGCTCAAGTGTGGCGGGGGTGAGGGAGACGGCGCAGGGCGGTCGGGCCGCCTCACACTAACGCACTCGGACAACGGAAGTGATTGGTTTCTCAGACGAGTGATCAGCACCCTCCCTCCGGGCCAGGCGCGGGGCGACGCGGGGCGGCGCGGGGCTGGTCGGCGCGGCTCCACTCCCGATATGGCTTTCTTGGCCAGCGCATAGCGCCGCCGTGCCGCCGGGCGCGGCGCCCTCGTCCCGACCCGTCTCGCTACACTGTCGAACAGATTGGCAGGCGGAGGACGGCTTTTCATATTGCCATTTGTGTTTCTTTTTCCTCTCTAGCTGTATGTCTCTGTGCCTTTCAAACTCTGCCTCCCCCTCAAAGAATACGCCTCGCTGTTACAAAGCTCCCAGATGATTGTGTCTCCAGGAGTCTGCGCCTGTAATGTTTCCGGCATTTTTTTCCCCTCCCTATTCCTCCCCCGCTCTGGCGCTGCGTCCTTCCCTGTAAACCGCCCCGCGCGCGCTTTGAATGGTGCACCCCGCCGGGCAGGCTCTGGTCACACTTTGTCATTCCCACCCGCCCGGACTGGACCGGGTCAAACCGCGCCCGAGCCGAGCCGCTCTGCGTCGTACAGTATTTTGTTTCTCTGTCTCAGGCTGTGTCTTAATGTTTTTTGTTTCTTTTTGTGCCCGCAGGTTTATCAATGCGAGGCGGCGAATCGTTCAACCTATGATCGACCAGTCGAATCGAGCCGGTAAGTTCGCTCTAAGAAAAGCACCTCAACATTTCTTCTATCTGACTAGCCGTTTCAAAGTGTTGTCGCATCATCATCATCATCTAAACTGTGTCTGAATCAATCCGCCAAGCAATTTGCGATAGTCGTCCCCCTTTTCGTGGTAAACGGCGGTAAAAAGAACGCGTCGCGGCGGTCGCTACCGTGGGATGGCGTCGTAATTGTGGGCACTGCAGTGCCGTGCCGGCCGTGCAGGGCCGCCGCCGGCGCAGACGTTGAGGCCCCCGCCCCACCCCGCGCACCCCTGCCCCGGAGAGCCGAAAGGCCGCCGAGAGTGGCAGTAAACGCCAGACGCCGCGGTGCGCGAGAAGATTGAATGACGGAAGGAGAGTCTGCCGCTACTCGCTGCTCTCTCGTCTCCTCTCCGTCACGGCGTCACGGCAGCGTGTGGCGCCCTCTGGCGAAAGAGACGGGCGCATTGGCGAGGGGCAGCCGGGGTCGGGGGTGTGGTAAGGGGAGGACCAGCCTCCACCTGATACCAATTATTCGCGACGCTATCTTGCGTTTTACCACCTATTAGAATGGGCGGGTCAGTCTCTGCATGGCGGGGCGGGCCTTCGCCCTCGCTCCCGGGCCCGCCTTGCCGTTTTCCCACCAGGGGGTTGCAGTCTTTTACGATCGGGCCGCCCATCACATCAGGAAATAGCGGTAAATAAAACGGTCGCAAAGCGTCGCCATATAATCCACTGGTGCGCGAAGCCACTGGGGAGGGGGAAGTCCAGTGCGGCACCAGGTGTTTCTCTCCTCCGCCTCACCTCGCCTCCCCTCTCCCAGCAGCTCATGCTCGTGGTGAGAGGAGAGAGGGGGTGGAGGCTGGGGTGGTAGAGCTCCGCCCCATGTCGCGCGGAGAAGGGGGAAACAGAGAGGTGGGAGGGATGGGGGCCTTCTCAGTCTCGCTGCGCCGTTGCTGTCTCTGGGACCTTATTGCAGCAAAGTGCATGACGCGCAGGATGAGGTGACCGCGGTACTCCCTCTCCATCTCCCTCTCTCTTATTCTCTCCTCAATGTGCGCGCCCGTTTTAGCGGCCAGCTGTTGCGCGCCGGGGCGCGGCGGGGCGCGGCGGGTCGTGGCGGTGCGCGGCCGGGGAGTCGTATCCCGGTTTACGACGTCGTGGACCATTACCGCGCCCGTCACAACCCCCAGGCCGGGCCGGGGCGGGCCGGGGCGGGCCGGGGCGGGCCAGGGCGGGCCAGGGCGGGCCAGGGCGGGCCAGGGCGCCGCGCTGCCCGCCACGGCGTGGCGTGGGGCCCTTCACGTCCGTCCCGCCCCGCGGGCCCAGCCCAGCGCAGCCCCGCGCCGCCGCGGCTCCTCTCTGCTCTTCCGGTACCCTTGCTGTACTCACACGCACCCCCCCCCCTCTCTCTCTCTCTCTCTGACGGCGCGGTGATTTGTTCTGGCAGACAGGGTGCCCCGGAGTAATGGGCTGCTCGCCGCACCGCGCCGCAGCGCAGCGCAGCGCAGGTGATTGGGATGGAGATGTCTTTGTTGCTCGCCGACGCGCCGCGCCACGCCGCGCCCCGCCGCGGTCAGCGAATGCCCGGCCCGGCTCGGCTCGGCCCGTGAGCGTGCGTGCGTTTGTCCGTTTGTTTGTTTCGTTTGTTTGTGAGGCAGATTCTGCCGGGCCGGCCACGGCTCGCTAACCCCGCGCATGACGTGCCGTGATCTGCGAGCACCGTGCAGTTCGCTGTGTGCCCAGCTCGTACTATCGCAGCTGCCATGCTGTGCGCGCACGCATTGCCCCTGAAGAAAAGAAAAAAGAGAGAGAGAAAAAAGAGCGACGTCTTGTTGTTTTTATTGCACCTGTACATCGTACGTTTTGTCGTCTGCACCGGATGGAAGCGAAATGCATAACGTCTGGGAGAGCGGCGCGGTTCGGCGCGGGGCTGCGCAATGTGCGCTGCGCCGCGGCGCGAGGTGAGAGGTTGGCGCGGGGCGGGGCGGCTGGTGCATTACACTTTGCCGTATCGCACACGAGCCACGCGTCGCGAGGCCCGTCCCGGCATGCCCTGCCCTGCCCTGCCCTGCCCTGGCCAAGGCCCCTCGGCCAAGTCACTTAGCCCGGCCGCCGCTCCACGTCCCGCGCGCCTGCCTGCCTGCCTGCCTGCCTGCCTGGGCACCGGCCTGTTACTCACCATTAAGTAGAAAGCCATGTTGCGCGGATTATCGTGGATGGCGTCGACCCGACCCCCGCGCTCCGCTCCGCGCCGCCACGCTCCGCCCGGCCGTGCTGCGCGGCGCCTCTCGGCTTGCCCCCTATTCCGTGGCGTCGTACCCCCGGCCCGGCCGAGCCGATCCGGAGGACCCTCTAGTATTTCACCACCGCTGGGCTGGGCTGGGCGGGGCGGCGTTAGGCGCCTTAGCCTGAGCTTCTTATTCCCGAGCTTGTATGTGCGTGCGCGCGCGTGCAGCCCTGCCGCCTGATTCAGAAGATCGCTCTCGCGCCCCTGTCCTTGTCGCACTCATGGGGATTGCCGACCCCAGCATAGGGCACCGCCGTACGTGCGACAAGGACAGAGGGACGGGAGCGATTTTCGGAATCAGACGGCAGCCCAGCCCCAGCCACCCCTCTGCTCTGCGGAGACTATCTCCTCCGGGCGCGGCGCGCGGCGCACCACCAGCCTGGGTCGGGCCGGGCCGGCTCGGAGCCTTCTAATGGTGGACGCCGCCCCGCGCCCGCCGCCACGCCACCAAGTCATCCATCACGTCGCGAGAGGACTAATCGACGCGGTCAGGGCGGTGCGGGGCCGTACCGTAGCGCCGTGGCGATGCGATGAGATGAGGCCCTGCCGCGGGGGTTGTAATATTCTCTCATTACTCCGTATACAGGCGTGTCCCCGCGCTGTGCGGCTGGCGTGCACTGATTCAGCCCCTCCCTTGTGATGCATTTGAATCTCTCGATACTCTTCGTCTCGTGGCCGCGCGCGTTCTGTGCCAAGCGCATCCGACCTAATTAATCAGTGCCGTTTGTTGACAAGACGTGTCTCGCGCGAAGTGCTTTTCTCGGTATTCGCCAAGAACGGCACCTGTCAGGCGAGGACGGGATGGTGTAGGCCCGGCTGGTGCGGGCGGTGCGGGCCTGCGCGGGTCGTCGTCTATTTGCATGACGTGCCCCGGGCCCGGACCCGGGCGGCGAGGCTTCCTCTGGCCTGACCGAACGGGACGGCCACTAAGTGCCCACACCGACTGCATATAGATGGCCGGTCCATCCCCGCGAAATGCGAGAGGCCTGTTATGCCAATCTGTCTTGGACGGGTGGCTGCTGCACAGGGAGGATCACTCGCGCCGATCCAGAGCTCCGGGGGCGCGCGGGGCGGGGCGGGGCGAGCCGACACTGCTGCTTGAGCTGCGCGGGCCTGAAATGCTCGTTTCAGCGAGTCGCGTCAAGTAGCTTGATCGCACGCCACTTCCCCCTTCGCGCAGGCGGGCCGGGCGGCTTGGCTGGGCTCGGCCGGGATGTCATTCAGCCCGAAAAGCCCAGTCAGCGAATATCCGATTGGCTCGTTATGAGGATTTGAAGGAAAGTGGTTTCGCTTCTTGCCGGCTGGCTGGCTGGCTCGGGCGGACCTTTTCTCTCGCACGAGGCCGCAGCCAGCCGCAGCCAGCCGCCTGGCTGAGCTGGGAGTAGGCGCCGCGCGGGGCCGACAAATGCAAAAAGTTATCCCCGACTCGCCGGGCTGGGCCTCGCCGCCACCGCGCTGTGCGGTCTCTGTACTTTTCTCTCTTTCCCAATTTAATGTGCATTTCTCTGCAGTCGTGCTCCGTTTCCAGAACGATAAATAATGTTGAACTTGAGATAGTCTCCTCTCTCCCTTTTCGTTTCCCGAGCGCCGCCAGCCAGCTAGCCAACCCCTGAAGTCGGCGTGGCGTCTTCCCCCTCCGCCCCCCCCCCCTCGTCCCGTCCCGTCGCTTTCATCCATTCTTAAGCGCCGCCCTCCTCCGCCTGCCCTCCCCACCTTTCCCTTCTTGTAATCCTCCTGGAAACCCTTCCTCCCTGAACCGCACCGCACCCCGGCCCGGCCCGGGCCAGGCTGCCCACTTTTTCATACTGCCCTCCTCCCACCTCCTCGTCCCCCGGCCCCGGCCCCGGACCCGGCTCCTTCAGCCACCGCCGGCGCGCTGCCCTGCCCTGTGTCACCTCTCTGCTCGCCGGGGCCTGCCGGGGCCTGCCGGGGCCTGCCGGGGCCGCCCTGCAATTCGATTCTGCCAGTTTCATTCCGGTCAAGTGAAACCCTCTCTCTTTCTTCCCCCTCCCGCGTCTGGACCTCTCGGCCCTCCCCTCCCCGCCTCCAACCCTCTTGATGGATGGGCCCTGTGGGTCAACGGACCCCATCGCTACGCATGGTTCCGCTGTTCCAATGCTTTTATACCGCCGTGTCTCTCGCATTGGGTATTTTTCCATTCTATTGTCGCCTCTCGCTGAGGTCTGTGTGGGCATTGCTTGCTGCTTATGAGTTTCCCCGCAAAGTACTCGGCGGGGAGCACCACGCGTCAAGTTCTCTTGCCTTTAATTTTCTCCCTTAGGGGAGTCGAAGCTCCATCGGAATATTCGTTTCTGCCGAGATGCCCCTCGCTGTCCGCTCTCGTCTACTCATCCGGCCCGGCCTCCCCTCCTGCAGCATCCCTTGTGCGCCACGATGATCGCGGACCACTTCCGACGCACATTTCTGCGTTCCGGTCCCTATGTGTTCCCCCTCCCTCTCCGTGGCCACTCAGCCTTAGTTAAACCGCCGCAGTGGGCATCTAGGCCGGGCAGGGCCCAGTGGCCCCTGTACCCAACCCTCTGGCCTGGCTGGCTGGCATTTGCCGGCAGACCGGGCCGAAGCTTTACGGACCATCGCCACAACCAACAATGAGAGTGGCCCAGTCTCAATACACCAGGCATTGAGAGCCATTGGCTGGGGCGGAACCGAGGCAGGCAGGGCGGAGCGGAGCGCGGGACGCCGAGGGAGGGAAAAACTAAGACATTGAACGAGGCTATTCGGGCTCTGGTCACGCCCCTTGTCTTCTTCTCGTGTCCTCCCCTACCGCTCTTTCCCGCTGTCTTTTCCTGTAACCTTCCTCCCTATATATATATATATATATATATATATATATATATATATATATATATATATATATATATATATATATATATATATATATATATATATATATATATATAATTGGCTCGTCCGCGATGCAGACGAATGTAAATGAGCCTGCTCCCACCTATTGGGGTAGCCAATGCTGCAAACAGATGATGATGATGATGATTGTGACATTTAGGTGCTAGTGATGCTAATGTGTAGTCTTGGTGTGCTGCGTGTCGTGCCTGGCCGGCCTCAGGACAGGGATGTGACCGTTGACGTGTAGTCTTTTCTCCGCACGCAGGTCCTAGCGGCGCGTACAGTCCGGACGGCTCCATGGGCTACATGATGGACGGCCACGCGGGCATGATGCACCGGCCGCCGGGTGACCCCGCCTTCCACTCGGAGTACCAGTACCCACCACAGTACTACGGTCACCACCTGTAGTTGTAAGTACTTTTACTATTGAGTGTTATTTTTATGCCCTTGATTTATTGTGTCGGGGTTCACTGAAAAACAAAGGTGGGATATGACATCCGCAAAGGGGTGCTGCTAGTATTAGTGCCTTTACAAAGGCATTACATAAATAGTTGTATATAAAAAGGTGCTAAATATTATTGCCTTAGGACGCAGTCGTAGTTTTCTAAAGGCACCAAAATTTGGTACCGTCTTAACGCATTAGATCCTACCTTTGTTTTTGAATTGTTTTTTGCCTTTCTGTAGTTTTTAAACTGAATTGCTAGACTTTTGTTTTAACACACTGCGAAAATTATTGTAGGTTTACGGTGAAATTTTCCACAAAGTGTAATTGTAAAATTACATTTACAAATCGTAAAATTACAAGCACCTCGCATGGGCTTGACATCCAGTCATGAGCAAGAATGGGTTTTGGTAAATTTACAACACATTTCGTCAATCGTAACGTACAAAACATATCGTAAATCTACAAATACATTTTTCACAGTGTAAAAGGGTTCTAGATTAATTTTTTTTTTTAGCCGCGTGAAATTTTTGCAACTCAATACACATATTGCAACTTGGCATTATTATGGGGGATTGAGGGGCGAATCACGTGTTAGTCTCAAACATTCCTCGGTGGCCTGCGCTGCGCGCCGCGCTCGGGCAGGGAGTGGTAATTGATGCACTGCTTATCACTGTGGGAGTCTCCTTATCCGTGACTTTATGGCGCCCGCAGGCAGCAGTGTGGCAGCCGTGCTCCGGGACCCACGGGCCCGCCGCCGTTCTTCTTTACATTATGTGACAAACAAACTTAAATTAGCCCCGTCAGTGGCGCGACGCGGCGGGCCTCTGCCATGCCGGCTGCCGGCCCGGTATCGACCGGGCTCGGTCTGCGCGGGGCAGCGCGGGGCAGCGGGCTCCACGCTCTGATGAGAGTGGATGATGCTGAGAGAGCGGCTTCCAATCATGGGGCGGGCGGGGCGACGCAGGCTCGGCACATACGCAGGCGGGCTGTTGTTCCTCCGTTTATTTTTGGTTCACGGCGAAGCTCGGAAAAATTACGGGTTAGTTAGACATGAGACATGACTCGTGTTAAACTCGGTCTTATTGTATTGTGACCAGTAGTTTTGGTTAATTTGGGAGAGAGGGCTATTTTATGCTTATTCAAGGTTGCTGTCCGTCTTTGCGGCAGACCTTGGCCCTTTCTCTCTTTCGCCACGCATCATGAAGCCTTCGTGTACTTGTCCAGACTTTTGGCCCGCCGAGTCGGGTCAGGCAGACTCATGCTCGCAGATATCCGATGCTCTCGCTCGGTTGGGACCGCGCCGTGCCTGCGCTGTGATCGTATCTACTGACTCATTACAGCAACACGACTCGTGGAGGGGGGAGAGGGGCACAGCCGGGCACAGCACCACAGCCACGCGAGGAGGCATGCTTCGTTTGTCTTGAGTGCGCGATAAATTTGTTCAAGTGAGCAGCCGTCGAAATAGGACACCTCGCCGCAATATCATGCTCATCTCCTCTTGTTTTTCTCCTTGTTTCTCCGGGTGTGCCGTGCCGCACGCTGCGCTGCTCGCCCGGCCCGGCTGACGGAGCAATGAGGGTGTGTGTCATGTTGTTGAACTCCGTGTGAAATCGGAGACGAGACAAGGCGCGGGCCACAGTGCCACGAAGCTTGTCCTGATCCACGTACGTTGTCGTCAGCGTCAACGTTATTTCCATCATTAATGTTGTACTTTTACCTGGCTCTTGGTAGCTTTATCTTCGGGTCGTACTTTGGTCCCGCTAGACTATTGTGGAAAATAATCCCAACTTTTTTTTTTCCTTTTTCTGGGATGTGGATGGCTGAAACCGCTGTCGCTAATTTCGGTAGTATGCTCTAAGGGTTGGCCTACTGCATTTCTGCAGGTTTCCGGCGTTGCCCACGTGGCCCTCAAGTGATCAGAGCCGCGCATAAACCTTAATGGTATGTGCGAAACTGTCCGCACGACCTTGTGGCTTGAAATGCGCCAATGCCAAATGTAAAACGCGCCTGGTGTCAACGTAGCGTGGACGGGATGGGCTAAGGCGGCATGGGATCAAATTACCTGAGGAATGTCGTTCCGTCACGGCGTGGTGTGGCTCGGCTGGCTTTTGGTTTTGTTTGGAAACAGGTCTCGGGTTGGGCCTGCTGCTGCGCCCTGTGCGCGTCTTCAATAAACATCGGACAGAGAAAAAAAAAAATAACAATTTGACCGAGAGTTTGGGCTGATCATCGCTCATCCCATCGAACCAACATCTAACCGTTTGATGTTGCTATTCGCCACGCTACTTCTGTTCTCTAAACGCTCTGTTCTTCTCGGTGTTTAACACGCGCGTCATGAAATGTCTGGTTCTGTTGTTCCAGAGAGGCGCCCCAGAGAGTCGATCGGCGGCCGTGACGTCACAAAATGGCGGCCCTGACTGAGCCGCGTGCCGGCAGGCGAGCGGGAGCGGCGGAGAGCGGCGGGGTGGGGCGCGGGGCCTCAGCCGTGGCGGGGCCACACCCGGTTTGGCGGTGGGCGCGGGGCGGCGGGTGAGCGACGGGCAAATCCAAGATGGCGCTGCCTGGCGGCCGCTCGCTCTCCCGACGCCACACTGCGCAACGCTGCGCCACGCCACGCTACTCGTCGCCACGCCCGTGGCGAAGCTTCCGCTATTCCAGCACACTAAGGCCGCACGTGTACGAGGGCGCTCGAAAATTGTGTTGTGTGTTTTCTTAATTGAAGGAAACTCGATGAACGAAATGGCGGCTGCTCCTCCCGGCTTCGGCCGTCAGTCGAACTCTTTTTGCGTTAGCAGGCAACAAGCTTTTTAGCTGCTCCACCAAGTCAATGTGATGAAGGATCTCGGATGTGGGGTTCCCAATGGGCTGCTATACCCCAGCAAACTTTTCTTTTGACTCAGTGTAATATCTTTGTTTTGTTTTGTAATTTGTAAAGATTAATTAAAGGAAGTTATATAATTTTATGTTTTGGTTGGTGTCTCAGTAACAAATTCCTGTAAAACAGTCGCCGAACAACCTGAATTTTACGGCGAATCCTCAGTTACGAGTGGATTTAGCAAACTGTGAACGCGGAAATGTTCGTTGTAGTATAATTTTTAAGCTGCATAAATGAATGTAAAATTATATATAATTATGTATAATATATATTATTATAATTATTATTACATTTATTATTATTCTATTATATTATTATTGATTCTTTGATGTTCCTTTGTGAAAACAATAACTGAACCGCGAAGAAGGTGGAGATGTAGAAGATGTTAAAAATGCAAATTGACTTATTATTGTTTTTTGTTTCCCCAAGTGATAATTATTATGTATAAACCAGATTGCCCAGTGTAAGTAAAAATTTGTTTTCACACCATTTCTAACTTTGTCCGAGGTGGTTTAGGGACACTTTGCCCCGTAGTGATGTTATAGCCACCCCCTTTTCTACCTCACCTTTTCCGTGGTTTTCTCAAGAAACATGTTACAAGGTTGTGCTGTTGTGGAAGGACATTTGTATTTGTTATCTCCGTTGTGATGACTTTTCTTAAACGTCTTACTTTCTTTCGTCCTATACACCAAATCCTCAGACTCCGCGCGAGACCCCTTCCCCCTTTATCCTCGAAATACAAGATATACGTAAGTTATTACATTTCATATATAGATATCATTTCACATTGTGTATACCTTTTTTTGAGAATAATTAAAATCATAGGTTGTATTAATATTATAAAAAAGAAAATACAGCAGTATACTAATAAACATAAGAACATTGCATTGTCTCAGGTGTCTTTAGTACGTCTACGATTATTTAAAAGAATTGTAAAAGTCTGTCCACATTTTGTGGCCGAATTCTTGTGATTTGGTGCTCACTGGGAGGTACGGGTGGCCGAGGGTGAATCTGTCTCGAGAATGCCCCTTCTATTCATTCAGGTGACAATGTTTCACGAACTGAAGGTTCTCGGCATTCTACCTGGCAGTCACCACCTAATTATGTAGCGCCGCCAATGGCGTACAGATAGCACGCCGTACAAGTTTATTGTTATTAAATGCTGCCAATAATTTTTCCAAAAATTGTGAAAATATTAGGTAGACAGTCAGTTGGCTATGGCACTCAGACAATTAAGATTTTGAAGATTATTTGAATGGTATGATAGTGAATTTTTATTTTGTTATTTATGTGTACAAGCAAAACTAGTTCACTAGCTTTCTGATTACATTGTTATCGATGTTTTCTTGGTTAAATTGTAGTCAAATCGTATGTTGTTTGCATTTTGCATTGTTTTCGCCGTGATGAAAGATACATTGTATACCACAAAATTCTGATTTTTAAAGATTTTTTAAAGTGCTTTTTGCATGTATAATAATAATATTGGGTTTTAATGAAACATGTATACGTGTATTAAATTTTGAACAATGTGAAAACGATTATCATTTGTGCGATGTGTAGCTGCGTGTGAGGTGGTGAACCATTATTTTTGAAACGAAGTATACCTGGTGTGTGAGCGTTTCATGTATACCATTAGTTTTAAGTACATTCACTCGTGCCACCCACCGCCTTTCATGTGAACCAGTGTTGTCTTCACCATTCAACATGTTTTTTCGCCTTTTCATGTATACGGTTTTCAAATAATTAGCTCGGTAATTAATTGAAAGAAATTTTAATATAAAATCAAGATGACGTTCTGTTTTAGGATGGAAAAAATGTTGATATTTGCTGTATGTTTGTTATGGAATGCATTTGTATCAGGACATACAAATCAGTGGCAAAATGGAAGAAAGCTATTTGCCCTGTCTCAGTCTCTTCTGCAAGTCTGTCTCTTGTCTCTCTACTCTGTCTCTTGTTCTGGATCGTGAGCATTAAATGCTTTACACATTGTGTAAACAGCATATATTTCCTTTATCAAACCTTTACCATGATACACATTAATAATATCCATTTTGCAAAGTATTATCACTGGTCTCCTAAAAGGGTTAACACTAACCACGATGCGGGGTTCTTTCCGAAATTTGTTCTCTTCGATTGTTGAAATATTTCATCTAAATACAGAATTGACTTCCAAATTATTTTCATTATATCAGACTTCCAGCCAACTAAAATCATTTCCCTTTAGAGAGAAACCCCTCATAGCACATGAAGGCAAGGGGAATAGAGGGGGCGTGGCTACGTGTACGCAATGGGGGAGCCCTTGCTTTAAATTCCTCAGCGCGCCCGGTAGTATGTTTTGAAGCGTTGCTTTCGGCTTACAGTTTGTGCGTATTTCCATGGCGCGGAGTGGTAGATGCGCAAGGCATGGCAGAGCTGTGTGAAGGCGGGGAGGCCGAGGGCGTTCCGGGGCTTTTCAGGGTTGGGGCCCCGCGTGGTCGGAGGGTGAGTCTCCCTGGGTGGGGCTGAGCGGGGCTGCGGGGAAGGGAGCGGCCCGCTGCACGCGGGCTGCTAGGCGCTCCACTAAGAGCAACAGTTCGTCAATGTCACAGAATGGCAGGGGGAGACATGCTTCCCATTTCTCACGCCGAGCCACTCCGTTGTGTCCCTCCCACTCTGCTTCCCCGCCCTCCCAACATAGGGCGGTACAGACCAGCGCACCCCCTCCCCCTTCAGCATCCCACCCCTAGCCCGGCGGCAGCCCGGCTCATCAGCCCCAAACGCTTGCTCTACCATCCTATCGCTTGCCATAAGATCGTCAGACGAGAAATTCCTCGAAACCGAGACCGACGCAAAATTTAAGTTTGGTTTTTATTCCACATGTTCGTTACTCAGATGCTCACTAAACCGATCGAATGCATTTATCACTTAATTGCTTTCACGTTTCGTTCTGGAACTCATTTTTGTCTAGTTTCTTTGCTTCCAAGCCCAGTTGTCGGATAAGCATTCTTCTTGTTGTAGCTTTTTAGAAACGCATCATTTATATACGACCGATAAAAAAGAAGAATGCGAGGAATAAGTAAACGGAAATCCCTGCCATGCTATGGTCGGTGATTTGCGTTTTCTTGTTCCCTGCATTCTCCTATTTTTAGCTTTACCGTAATGTTTTATTGAAGGGAAGAGACTCTTTACCAAGGAAAATTATAAACAATGGGTGCGATGTTTTTCCTTTTTTTGGGAGGGGGGAGGGGGGGGGGTCAACGTGTATAGCTTGCTTCTAAGCGTAGCACAGTCCCACAGCAGGGCAGAGAGCTTCATAGCAAAATAATATTTTCGTTTGCAATTAAATCTTTTAAAATTAGGTATGCCTACTGCAATGAGTACTATAAATAGAAATTTATCCTATGACGGTCCTAAAAACCACTATTTGGGAGACTATGCTGTGCTGGGTACGCTGCGCCACCGCCTTCCTTTTCATCTTCTGACGAGGCGGGGACCCGGGGTCCTCATGCTCATGGGATATCATTGGAGGATACTGATTACCCCTGGTTACTTTCCAATAACAACTCCTCTTCGGAAAGAAATTTATATGACGACCATCCTGAATGCAGAACTTGCCCAGAGGGGCGGAGCGTAACTGGGCGCAATGGTGGGGGGAACCTTAACAAAGCGAAAATCTCTGGTTTCTGGAGTTTCATTTCGGTCGTGAAAAATACACATCGTGCGTTTTTAGGCAAGAAGTGGCCGTATGGTTTTGTACGCGGATCCGACTTTTTTCATTTTTTTTTCCCTTTTTTATTAAATTAGTGTGACCCCTTACCTAAATCCAGATTTTTCTATACGATTTTGATAAGACTTGAGAGAGAGTAGAACTTAATTCCCCTATTTCACTGCTGTAATGCTATCCAAAAATTAGCGGCCAATTTGCATAAATTTCGATTTAAAATCTTTGTTTCTATTGTAATACTAGACTCGTCATGTCGTGTTCGAATCTCGGTCGATCTAATTGTTTTTTTTTTTTTTTTTTTTTTTTTGGCAGATTTTCGGATGATTTCACCCTCGGGGGTTGGACTCTGGGTGCACTAGAGCTCCCCTGCACAAACCCCGTTAATTTGGAGGAAATTTTTTTTCGGACCAAAATCCGTAAAAATGCTCTGGAAATCAAAGTGTGAGACAGTCTCACACCTTTTGGTGTGAGGCCAAAATGTCTCACACCATTTAGCTCGATTTTTGTGGTGAATTAAAATTGTTTGTATTTTTTCCTATATTCATATTCTTCGTCGAAAAAGCTTTCAAACGAGCTACCATGTGATGGGTCTGAGGCTGATTCCAGACGGAAGTACCTACCCCTTTGTTTGTATCAAGTAGGACAGAGGCCGGAGAGAAAATGATTTCAGACCCATCACATGGTAGCTCGTTTGAAAGCTCTTTCGACGAGGAATATGAATACAGGAAAAAATACACACATTTTTAATTCACCACAAAAATCGACCAAAATAGTGTGAGACATTTTGGTCTCACACCAAACGGTGTGAGACTGTCTCACACTTTGATTTCCAGAGTGCAAAGGCTCCCTTTGGAAATTTGACCGAAATTCGAAAGTCTCAGATCACGGCCAAATTCACAGGGAATCTTCTTTACGCTTTGTGAAACATGTTCCAGTCGCCAGAAGCACAATACCGTTCTTGCTTAGGGAGCAATTCGGAATCCTATTCGGAAAGGAAAACTCTTCTGCGCGCGCCGGGCCCGTCCAGGCCGGTAGATACGGAATCCTTTTCGCATCGGCAAGAAGTGTGCGAACCGACAGCGTAGTGGTTAGCATACCCGTCCCCCGTCCCAAACCAACTACGCTGTCGGGACGCTTTTGTCGTGTTCGAATCTCGGTCAATTATCGTTTTTTTTTTTCGATGATTTTCGGATGATTTCACCCTCGGGGGTTGGTCTAGGGGTGCACTAGAGTCGACCTGGACACGATGCCGTTCTTGGTTTGGGAGAAATTCGCATTTTACGCAAGGAATAGTGAATTGTTCAATCGGCGCCTAATTGGTAGGCCACCCATTCGACGCCAGCCCGCGCCTGCTGTTTGAGAGAAAATCGTGCGAAACGAGCCGGATTCAACCCGGAGTTCAGAAGAGGCGAGGAGGTAACCTCCTCGAAATCGGCTCCTGGTAACAAGAGATTTTCGGAAGCTATATGGTGCCTGCAGTGCCGCTGACAGCAGAAGTTTGTGGTCCAGTGGCTTGAGCAGCCGGCACCTGATCAGAAGTTCTCGGGTTCGGACCCGACCGCCCCAGACATTTTCCTTTTTCTTTTTCTTTTTTTCTTTTATTTTTAGCAACGGTCTTGGGAGAGAAGAAGAATACCTGTTTTCCTTCGAGTTGTATGATGCGTTAAATAGCTTCCCCCTCGATTATTGCATCTTTTGGGCCCTAAAAAAGTGACAGGGAAACGAAAATTCTTCTGCGCCGCGCGGAGCTCGTCCAGGCCGGTAGATACGGTTTCCAATTCGCATCGCCGAAAGGTGTGCGATCCGACAGCCTAGTGGTTAGCACACCCGTCCCCCGTCCCAAACTAACTAGGCTGTCGGGTCGCTTTTGTCGTGTTCGAATCTCGGTCGACCTAATATTTTTTTTTTCGCCGGTTTTCGAATGATTTTACCCTCCGGGGTTGGTCTCTGGGTGCACTGGAGCCCCTCTGCACAAACCCCGTCAATTTGGAGGAAAAATATTTTTGGACCAAAATCCCTAAAAATGCAAAGGCTATAGCCTTTGGAAATTTGACCAAATATCGAAAGTCTCAGATAACGCTGAAATTCACAGGGAATCCTCTGAAGGCACTGCGAAACATATACCAGTAGCCAGAAGCACAATACCGTTCTTGCTTAGGGAGAAATTCGGAATCCTATTCGGAAAGGAAAACTCTTCTGCGCGCGCCGGGCCCGTCCAAGCCGGTAGGTACGGAATCCTTTTCGCATCGGCAAGAAGTTTGCTAACCGACAGCGTAGTGGTTAGCATACCCGTCCCCCGTCCCAAACCAACTACGCTGTCGGGACGCTTTTGTCGTGTTCGAATCTCGGTCAATCATCGTTTTTTTCTTCGATGATTTTCGGATGATTTCATCCTCGGGGGTTGGTCTAGGGGTGCACTAGAGTCGACCTGGACACGATGCCGTTCTTGGTTTGGGAGAAATTCGCATTTTACGCAAGGAATAGTGAATTGTTCAATCGGCGCCTAATTGGTAGGCCACCCATTCGACGCCAGCCCGCGCCTGCTGTTTGAGAGAAAATCGTGCGAAACGAGCCGGATTCAACCCGGAGTTCAGAAGAGGCGAGGAGGTAACCTCCTCGAAATCGGCTCCTGGTAACAAGAGATTTTCGGAAGCTATATGGTGCCTGCAGTGCCGCTGATAGCAGAAGTCTGTGGTCCAGTGGCTTGAGCAGCCGGCACCTGATCAGAAGTTGTCGGGTTCGGACCCGACCGCCGCAGACATTTTCCTTTTCCTTTTTCTTTTTTTCTTTTATTTTTAGCAACGGTCTTGGGAGAGAAGAAGAATACCTGTTTTCCTTCGAGTTGTATGATGCGTTAAATAGCTTCCCCCTCGATTGCATCTTTTGGGCCCTAAAAAAGTGACAGGGAAACGAAAATTCTTCTGCGCCGCGCGGAGCTCGTCCAGGCCGGTAGATACGGTTTCCAATTCGCATCGCCGAAAGGTGTGCGATCCGACAGCCTAGTGGTTAGCACACCCGTCCCCCGTCCCAAACCAACTAGGCTGTCGGGTCGCTTTGGCGTGTTCGAATCTCGGTCGACCTAATATTTTTTTTTCGCCGGTTTTCGAATGATTTCACCCTCCGGGGTTGGTCTCTGGGTGCACTGGAGCCCCTCTGCACAAACCCCGTCAATTTGGAGGAAAAATATTTTTGGACCAAAATCCCTAAAAATGCAAAGGCTATAGCCTTTGGAAATTTGACCAAATATCGAAAGTCTCAGATCACGCTGAAATTCACAGGGAATCCTCCGAAGGCACTGCGAAACATATACAGTAGCCAGAAGCACAATACCGTTCTTGCTTAGGGAGAAATTCGGAATCCTATTCGGAAAGGAAAACTCTTCTGCGCGCGCCGGGCCCGTCCAAGCCGGTAGATACGGAATCCTTTTCGCATCGGCAAGAAGTGTGCGAACCGACAGCGTAGTGGTTAGCATACCCGTCCCCCGTCCCAAACCAACTACGCTGTCGGGACGCTTTTGTCGTGTTCGAATCTCGGTCAATCATCGTTTTTTTCTTCGATGATTTTCGGATGATTTCATCCTCGGGGGTTGGTCTAGGGGTGCACTAGAGTCGACCTGGACACGATGCCGTTCTTGGTTTGGGAGAAATTCGCATTTTACGCAAGGAATAGTGAATTGTTCAATCGGCGCCTAATTGGTAGGCCACCCATTCGACGCCAGCCCGCGCCTGCTGTTTGAGAGAAAATCGTGCGAAACGAGCCGGATTCAACCCGGAGTTCAGAAGAGGCGAGGAGGTAACCTCCTCGAAATCGGCTCCTGGTAACAAGAGATTTTCGGAAGCTATATGGTGCCTGCAGTGCCGCTGATAGCAGAAGTCTGTGGTCCAGTGGCTAGAGCAGCGGGCACCTGATCAGAAGTTGTCTGGTTCGAACCCGAGCGCCGCCGACATTTTCCTTTTTCTTTTTTTCTTTTATCTTTAGCAACGGTCTTGGGAGAGAAGAAGAATACCTGTTTTCCTTCGAGTTGTATGATGCATTAAATAGCTTCCCCCTCGATTATTGCATCTTTTGGGCCCTAAAAAAGTGACAGGGAAACGAAAATTCTTCTGCGCCGCGCGGAGCTCGTCCAGGCCGGTAGATACGGTTTCCAATTCGCATCGCCGAAAGGTGTGCGATCCGACAGCCTAGTGGTTAGCACACCCGTCCCCCGTCCCAAACCAACTAGGCTGTCGGGTCGCTTTGGCGTGTTCGAATCTCGGTCGACCTAATATTTTTTTTTCGCCGGTTTTCGAATGATTTCACCCTCCGGGGTTGGTCTCTGGGTGCACTGGAGCCCCTCTGCACAAACCCCGTCAATTTGGAGGAAAAATATTTTTGGACCAAAATCCCTAAAAATGCAAAGGCTATAGCCTTTGGAAATTTGACCAAATATCGAAAGTCTCAGATCACGCTGAAATTCACAGGGAATCCTCCGAAGGCACTGCGAAACATATACAGTAGCCAGAAGCACAATACCGTTCTTGCTTAGGGAGAAATTCGGAATCCTATTCGGAAAGGAAAACTCTTCTGCGCGCGCCGGGCCCGTCCAAGCCGGTAGATACGGAATCCTTTTCGCATCGGCAAGAAGTGTGCGAACCGACAGCGTAGTGGTTAGCATACCCGTCCCCCGTCCCAAACCAACTACGCTGTCGGGACGCTTTTGTCGTGTTCGAATCTCGGTCAATCATCGTTTTTTTCTTCGATGATTTTCGGATGATTTCATCCTCGGGGGTTGGTCTAGGGGTGCACTAGAGTCGACCTGGACACGATGCCGTTCTTGGTTTGGGAGAAATTCGCATTTTACGCAAGGAATAGTGAATTGTTCAATCGGCGCCTAATTGGTAGGCCACCCATTCGACGCCAGCCCGCGCCTGCTGTTTGAGAGAAAATCGTGCGAAACGAGCCGGATTCAACCCGGAGTTCAGAAGAGGCGAGGAGGTAACCTCCTCGAAATCGGCTCCTGGTAACAAGAGATTTTCGGAAGCTATATGGTGCCTGCAGTGCCGCTGATAGCAGAAGTCTGTGGTCCAGTGGCTAGAGCAGCGGGCACCTGATCAGAAGTTGTCTGGTTCGAACCCGAGCGCCGCCGACATTTTCCTTTTTCTTTTTTTCTTTTATCTTTAGCAACGGTCTTGGGAGAGAAGAAGAATACCTGTTTTCCTTCGAGTTGTATGATGCATTAAATAGCTTCCCCCTCGATTATTGCATCTTTTGGGCCCTAAAAAAGTGACAGGGAAACGAAAATTCTTCTGCGCCGAAGAGTTCTGTTTAAAATACAGAGGACACTTGTAATTTCCCGAAGTGCTTTGGTTTAAATACAGAAGACACTTGTAATTTCCCGAAGAGTTCTCGTTTAAATACAGAGGAGTGTTGTAATTTAACGAAGAGTTCTGGCAACTTTTTTCACAACGGAGGTGATGTGAATTCCCGACTTTTTTTTTAACAGTGGACCGGAGATGCCCGCTTGCGACAATTTCCCTTTTCCCCCGCGGAATCCCCCTTTTTCCCTCCGATGCCAGCTAGCGACGCATACCTCCGTTGCAGGGTACAGGGTCGTACGGGTCGTCCGCGTACCCACGATTTCGGTTGTAAAATGCGTGTTATAGAGTACACGGTTCGAATTTGGACCGGTTCATATTTTTCTCCCTGACGTTTCGCAGATAAAGGTTTTGCTTCTCACTTCCTTCAAACGAGCGTGCTTTATTTTTTTCAATTGGATTTATTTGTCCAATGTAGTAGCCTTTAACATGGTTTGTACATTTGTCACATTACTTTTCTATGAACAGGTCAACAAACAGTTAATAATCTCATCTGGAATTTTTCATATAATTTACAATCACTATGTACTGTTTCTCTCCATTTTCTTTCTTAGTTTTTTTCCCCTTTTAGAGGTTTTTTTCTTTTTTTTCTTCTTAAATCTTGCTCTCTTTCTTTGTATTTAAGTATGATAGGGGATTTCTTTTAGTTATGATTGAAGGTAGCTAGTAGGACTCTATAAAGTTATACAGTTTTGATTGTCATATGACTCTTCATCCTTTAAGGTAGTAGTAGTTTTCAACTGTAAGCTGGTTATGAAGAAAATGAAGGTCAGCAAGTAAGTATTCATTAATTGCACCCTCATTCAATTTTCAGAGGTATATGTAATAACATAGGGGCACAACTATAAGGCTCCCTCACATTAATGGAGTTAAGAGTATAAGAGTAATACACTCACATGAAAATGTTCATCTGTTAACTTTTAACACCTTTAAAGTGATCAAGCCTAAAAATTTGCAGCTTTTTATGATCAGAGGCGGGATAAAATTCTTGAAGATAAACAGAAAACCATTTCATGATTAATTGTAGCCGAAGCCACAGCTACAGTTCTAAAAATTATAACAATACTAAACCAAAACTGTTGTAGGTACAGAGTTTCTATCCATAACTGGTTCAATGCCACACATAGTATATACAAAGGGATGGAAGTGTGCCTATTTTTTTCAGTCAAGTACTACAACATACAAATGAAAAAGAAATATTTAAAAAAACTAAATTACTCAACATTTAAAGACACAATTCTTTACTTAATCTATTTAGAGATAACAAAGCAGCAAAACTGTCTCACTTTTTAGATTACAGAAAGGGTTTGTTTTCCTCAAAGGAAATGTGCAAAGATAATGCCTACATAACATTATTTAAAGTCAGTACACACAACAGGAAAATAGATTTACTTTAGTTGCAAAAGTGGGGAAGTTCTACAAGTGCCCTCCAAGAGATATCCCTGTAATATTTCACATCAAAAATAACATACATTTTTTTAAGTTAAAAAGTAATCAAAACCTTAAAAAAAAGGAAACAGTAATTTTTCATTCAAGAAAATAAGGAACTCAAAAAATGTAAATTTTACATAGGAAAAATTCAGAAAAACACATGGGGCTAAAACTGCCAACACTTACAAGTTTTTAACTCCAAGGTACGCATTTTAAAGTGATAAAGCACACAAACTATGTATGTGAAAATGTCCAATTCGATAGTTGTGAACTTGTGTAAAACACTAAATGTACCGGGTGTTTCTTTGAATGCGTAACAGTGTTACGGGATTGCATACTCGCCAGGGCTTCAGGGGCCATGCGGCGCCTTACGGGGGAATGGGGTACGCAAACCCGCAACACTGTTACGCATTCAAAGAAACACCCGGCACACACTTCCTTAGTTGGGTGCACCCCAACCAAAGGATGACTGGAACCAAGGAGTTGAACACACACGTGACCTGCTGTGTTGCCAACAAAGTAGGCAGAAAGCGTCTAACCCACAGCTACGTGGAACGGTCGATATTCATGCCTGCCTACTGGGCAACATCTATACACCTGTGCAGTAGTAGGCAGGCGTGAGTACCGACCGCTCCAAATAGCTGAGTGTTGGGCGATTGGGTGCTTTTTGCCTACTTTTCTAGCAACACTGTAGGTGACCACACAATGAGGGAGAAACGATCAACCAAGAGCCACGAGTCGCGGACTCTTCACCCATTTACATGTAAAACTATTTTCATGGAAGTAGTTGATTGCGAGTGGAGACAGTTGGGTCCGAGGTCTCTTGGCACATGGATGATGGCTGATTGCCTTCCTTGAGAGACCACCCTGGTTTGAGAAGGGTTGTCACTAGCTCATGGTTGATTACTTCCTAAAATCGAATTGAACACTTTGTGCATATAGATGACATTTTTTAATGGCTTGCCATGCACCTGATCACTTGCAGGTGTTGGAGGGTTAAACATTTTCCTCCTTGTTCCACAATGGTAACTCATTTCTAAGTAAAACATTCTATTGTTTTGTAAGTTTTTATATTAAAGAATATTCTTTAAATATTCTTACTATAACATATTATAGGGAGTATCCATGGGAGGGTGCGCCAGTCCCTACCCCAGAAATGCACATTGGTAAAAAAATAATTACACCTTTTGTTTTATGGTTGAATTAGTCAACATTGAGAAAGTAGCCAGTTACAATTTTTACAACAAAAAAACAAATATATATATATATATATAAACCACAAAATGAAAATAATTTCAGAGTTTTTCAAGTCAAAATTATAAAATATGCAGAGTACATCTGTGATATTTCTTCTAAAATATATAGATAAGATGCAACATTAATATAATTTAAAATATTTAACCCATTCAAACCTCAGCTTGTTAGACTAAACACAACAAAATTGCCTTTCACAATCTAGATCAATTCTGAACCTGAGTGGGTACAACAGAAATTCCCAACAGTAAGTTACATATTTTTCTACTTAACAATTTTAAAAATTATACATAACTTGACCCACAGACTTGCAGAGGTATTATTATTGTGATTTGAGGTAAATCATCAATGATAAAATGTAAAAGATTTTCATGTGAGTGTTTTGTAGGGCTTTGGGTAATTAGTCTGCATCTTTCAATTCCCCACATGTATTCGTATTACTGACACACGGACACTACACTGCACCTTTTGATCCCAAACTTATTTGGTATACCTAATAATATTCTTTATCACAAATCTTCTTCTTCTTTCTCCTTCTTCTATTTTTCTTGTTATAAGGTTTTCCTTTTTATTTATGTCTGGAGATGAAGCTACATTGTGAATCAGTAGCAATCAGCATATGCACACATATTCTGGCAGTAAGTGTACAATATAATGTAATGACTTACTAAAAATAATAATGATCACTTACTCTTTTTCATTAAAAAAGTTTAGGTCACTCACCAAATCACATATTGTGAGCTTCCTTCGACAATTTTAAAATACAAAAAAATATCTTTTAGTTCTAACTGTACAATATTTAACAATCTTTTTACTTAGTAGTAAGTTTAACAAAATTATGTCATTTACATCACATACATAAGCAGCCTTGCTAAGGGCTAATACTGAAACAAACTTGGAAGAGCAGCGAGAAAACAAATAGAAGTTTTCTAACAATTATATGCTGCATATTGTATTAAATTTGGAGCAATCTGAAGTTACAGGAAAGAGATGCTCAGTATAATGAGGACCATGGAACATTGCATTTGCAGCTTCATTGGACGACAAGGATGCTACGTGGTTCTCAACAAAGCGCCTGGCATCATAAAACCAACTATATATTATCATGGTAAAATCAGCTGTTTGCAATTAAACACAATTTAGCTTGTGAGGAAGACTAGATTCAGATTGTACTATAAATGTTGATGCATAAAATCACCAGATAAAGTGAACATGCAATAGGGGGGAGAGGAGAGGGGGTGTTTCGTTTGGTTGTGGTAGAAGCCATGGCCAAGCATTAAAACAGCATCACTAGTTTTTTTGTCAATACTCATCGAATCAATAAAAAGTAATCTCAAAATGTTAAATAAATTTAGCTTGATCTCTCCACCAACAATATATAACACCAAAATAATATCTACCAAAATAACATCTATCTGACTCTCATCAATATCAGAGCTTTGCCCTGTGAAAGGTTTCTTAGCAAGGGTGATCAAATACCAACAGCTTGAGAGATTTGATGAACAGCATGGCAGGAGGTTTGAAGTTGTATTGCTTGGTTGGTCCATGTTGGGTCCTTAAGAAGAACTACACAGGAGTTTCATGGTCAGTTTCTTCTATTCTTCCCAAGCGCCACGCATTTGGGTCTGCCGCTGCAATCATTCAAAATGTGACTATAGATTGAGGCAGTAGACAAAAGTGTACTGTGCTAAGACATGGCTGTTTATTGTGAATGAAGTCACAAGTATATAAAACACATCCTACAGGAAGTCACACAAAGAGGTGAGGGATGACTTCTTATGTGATTTAGAAACCATATGAACTACCAGTGATAAATTTTGGACATCAGTTTTACAGGAGAGAAGCAGTGGCTCCAAGGAAACAGAGCTTCAAATTTCATGATGCCCATTTAAAGCTTAGTGCAATTTCCCCAAAACTTGTGAGACTCCATGCCAGACAACCTGAATTAGACCATGAAGATGAGAAGCATGCAGACAAATGAAGCACCATGCAAAAGTTAGTAGGAAAGAACAGGAGTAGATCAGGGGGCAGAAACGCACTAGGCTGGGCTGGGGGCAATGCGCGACCGCATGCTTCCGGCTGATGGGGGAAGCTATAACTTTTGAACGCCGAAACATATCGTCAAAACGGAAAGAGCACTTGAAAGAGGGATAAATTCTGCGAGGGATAGACGTTGTGGGAATTTCGAGAAATTTAACCCTACTTTTCAGAACGCGGTGTATTCTAAAGCGCAAAAACCGCGGGAAAATTTTCGATTCAAATATCAAAAATGACACTTTTTACGGACTTCCAGGCTTCAGGTGACAAGGCTCTGACAACTGCCACAACGTCTATCCTCTGCAGCAAACCTTCCCAATTGAAGATCCGTTTTGGAAATTGCGATTACTTGATCCATTTGGAAGTTGTGTTTTCCCCCATCGACCTCTATTTGAGGTGATTCACCAGGTGTCGCGCATTGCCCCCAGCCCAGCCAAGTGCGTTTCTGCCCCCTGAGTAGATAGAGAAGAAAGACAAGATGCTGACTAATCTGGATAGATAAAAAGGAAATTAAATTAGCCAACAAGTGAATTTTGATATTAAATAGCATGTTGAGAGTGTGCCCTTATAGATAAAATTAAATTAAATTCCTGCTAAAAGTAAAGATATCTGAAAAAAACATTGACTAAAAAATGAACTACAGCAATATAATCCCCTCATGAGTCCTTTGGACAAAAATTATGCTTACACACACTCTTTAATAGCTAAAAAAGTGACTACAAAATGACTCATAAGAAACCTGAAAGAAATGACGCAGTTGAGCCCTGCTTCTAGATTTACAAGGAATATGTTCGAGAAACAAGTTGTCTGTATACTGCAGATTTTCAGAACTGATTGTTCCAACATGCAAAAAACTTAAAGGAAATCCAAACATTCAAAAATATTGATGAAAAGAACTATGACCATGCGTGTATCCACACAAAACTACAAGAAAACACAAGCCAATGAGTTGTTCTTTCATTTTCTGGGGGTAAACTCCACAATATAAGATGTAAGTAAATGCTTGACTAAAGTTTACATGAAGAGAACAATCAGTATGCCAACACACAGATAGCAAACAAGGTACATATTTCTATGCCTTTAACTTGTTGGATTTCATAATGACATATCAGAACATAATACAGGAAGACCAAAGAGCCGATTTCACAGTTAACATGGACACCTGATACAAAAAACAAAAACAAAAATTGTGGTCACTTGTAGGTGTTGAAGATGCTATAACAAGCAGAAATTAGAAAAGTGCAAGTGCTTGGCTCAAAGTCAGCAGAAAACCATACAGAATGTGAATTATTAAACCTGGGAAACATGCTACTACATTACACAACAGAGTAGCCTAAGAAAACACTTACCACAGTAATAGTACCTAATCCTAGGAATGCCTAGTTGGACAGAAATCAACGAGGACAATCAATTACTCTTTATACCACCTTGATTAGTCGAGCAGCAAATGACTTCAATGTAAAAGACATCAATGACAGAAAAGAGACTGAGCTGCAGGAGACAAAGTTACTCTCAGGAATTTATAGTTTATTATGTTTCAATTGTGAAGGGACACTAAGCAGAGGAAGGAGATAAAAATTATGGGTGTCATAAGCCATTGAATGAAGTACTGAACAGAAATAGGAAAACCTTCGAGAAATTACAGAATTTTTAATAATATTGTTACATAAGGAACGTTCAACTACTTAAGCTTCAGATAGAGTAAGAGTTGAAAAATTCAACTGAAACATTACAGTGATTACTTTGTACCTCAGGATGAGTATTATTGACTAGAGATTATATGTTGTAGATAATTATAAATATAAATTTAAAATTCAAAACTTCACATTAATATAACGAATTTGATGAAGACAGATATTAAGTTAAAACTGCCTCCCAGCCAGAGCCTACGTTGACTTAAAGTACGGTCATGAAAATAATTACACAATAAGTCTTAAATACTGTTACACATAACTCAACCCCAAAATATATAAATGCATTGTATAGCTCTTAAAAGCCCGCCTCGGTTTCTCCCCTGGTGTCCTGACTAGGAACCGGGGCAACGGTTTTCCAGCTTACCCGGTGGAACACGTATGTAGACGTGGTTGCCTAACTGCATGCGCAGTTCCACCGGGCTTACCATGTAACAGGTAACCCACTGCTACCGGGTAGAATACGTAGACCCGGTTCTTACACGGGCAGGCGGGCACCCGGATACAACTGAGAGGCTAAATGCATTGTTAGATAAGAGAATAGTTTTTCTGTATTAAAAATTATATTAACTAGTTTGGGGTATATACAGGACGAAAAACTCCTGAGTGAGTATTTAGTTCCAACATGAGCCTCTGAATCAGTCTCTAACACAGAACCTGAAATAGCCTGATCATAAAAGTCACAAGGTTGAGGCAACAAGCAGACGGAAGCAGTGAGGTGCTTTCCTCAATAGAGGAGGAGGCATATGTTAAATATTATTATTTTTAAAAATTGTTAAAATAAAATCAAAATGTGATTTGAGAATCACAGCATTGCTGCAATTTCTTCCACAGATCAGGAGAAACAAAAACAAATTAAGTTACTTCGATAAATCAGTCAAAATAGGAAGTAGCAAAAAAGTACTTAACATAACAACCAATAATAATATACGTATTGGACAAATGATGATTGGTTTTAGGGCAGATCATTTTGGTTTTGATCGGCTAAATCCTGCTTAGTTCCCTCTAAGCTTTCAGCAGCCTTTGCTTTGGCTATCGCAGTCGCGACAGCATCTCGCTGCGAACGGAGGGCCAGGAGCTTAGTGCAGCGCAGGGGGTCAGCACTAGACAACAGGGGATCATGCTCACACATAAAGCCCTCATCTATAACAAAACAAAAGGACAAACAAAATGAAATTGGAGAAGCAAGGGAAAGTGGAAAAGGCACAGAACAAATAGTGATAAATATATAAGAGACTAAATAAAATAATAAATAACAAAAAAATCAAGTAACCAGACAAATAAAAACTCTGAAAGATATGAAACTGATGACAAGCATACAAAATAAAAAAGAGCAAAGGCAAAAGAGATTGCATTCATTGTTAAGATAAATACATAAATTTATGGATGAATCAATTGACAAATTGACTGAAATCGTCCTGTTAGAATAAACAAAATCAGACAATTAAAGTACGTAGTTAAAAACAAGTTTAATTGCTTTTAGCTTTTCTTTCTCTTTCTTTATTATGTGATGCAGGAAAGGCAAAAGCGTGAGACAGAAAACAATACCTACAACACAGAAAGTTTCAATACAGAGAAGAAAGGAAAAAAGAAAAAAAAATGCTTCACAGCAAAGTTAAGACTCTTCTATGTCCTCCTCTTAAAAATACTGTGTATAAGTGGGGTGTATAAAAAACAACATATTACACAGTTGCCTCAAGTAATAGATAACTGTGATAAGCAAAAATGATCGATGATCGAATTGTATTTCTATTACATTTAGACAAGGATAAGACCAAACACCAAGTGATCCTACCTTGCAACTGCCTGTTGATGAGAGCAGTGATGCCTGGACCATCACCAGATTTTTTCACGATGAGCATAGGCTTCTCTTCAGCCTCACTGGTCTCCTCTAGGCTATTAGGCAGGTGGCCATTCACGCTGGCAGCCATAGTCTCATTCACCTACATAAGAAAAGGAAATATTAACAACAGCAGGTTTAAGAGCTTTCTTTTGCTTGAGAAACTAGGCATAAAACATTGTGTTAAAAAATCTATTATCATTCTAAAGTAAGCATCATGCTTCATGCAAAACAAATTTCAAAAATGAAAAACAATAGGTTGCAAGCTTTGAAAACGTTTCTCAAAACAAGCTGATGTGCTTTCAGAAATATTAGCAGAGTAAAGCATCTATTTGCACTGCAACAAACTAAATAAAACAAGTTTTTAAGCTTCTGAATTTGAAATAAGACAAAAGCAATTCAACCAGACCGACAAAACAGCAATGTTCTCATCTGAGGAGTCAACTACAGGAATCTGAAACAACAAGCACACAAACCCACACTCACACATGGAGACAAGATCCAAGCATCTCAAGCAAGTACAATCACTGATGTTTCTGCTGGATATCCACTAAGTTTGAACAACTTCAAACCATTTTATATACAGTAAATATAGATGTATGAATTATAAATATGTTACTACTACAACAATCTCTAAAATATGGTACATTTTAAACAACCTGTTTTTTAAATGCATGAAATTGTTTTCACTAAACGTGCAATGAAGACATTCAATATGGAAGAAATACCCAAAACAACAAATGAACATAATAAGATAAAAACAAAAGAATTCTAAAAGATTCCTTAAACCTGTTCAAAACTTTAAGAAAACTCATGCTATTCTATAAAACTTGTTAAACCAACCTGCATAAGTTTCTTGACAACATCTCTTCCTAGGATGTGGTCAAAGACAGCCTGAAGGAAGGAATCAGTGATTATGGTCAATTTAAGTTTATCCCGATGCCATAGTAATACCCGGGACTCCTCCATGGCTGTCACTGACACCTAGGACAAAAGACACAAAATCAGACACTGGATAGCACAAGGTAGGGTATGGATGATTACAACCACACAGTGAGGATGACCAACCTGAAAGTACTCGTCAGTTGACACCCCAAACCATTCAGGAGAGTCCAGGAACTGATGTGGGAAAACAATGTGCAGTGCACGAAAGTTTTGAGACACAACAAGTCTGTAAAATTCAATTAAGCCATTAGCTCCTAAGTGTGTGGCCACAAAAAGTACATCTACCTTTGTACTCACTTTCCAGAGAGCACAAGAGAAAGGGAGTCCACTTTGGTGACTTTCTCTTGAGCATACACCTCCTGATATTTAAGTGGTCTGATCATCTTCATGCAGTCTAAAACCTTCTTGAATTGATGCCTTGAGACCTTGAGTGGTTGGAAAAGAGCAGCATACACCTGCAAAGCCAATGAGAGAGCCCAAATTTCCACATTAAGTTTTTGCTCTGGAGAGAGGGGATTAATGGAATTTAGTGAGTCATGAATTGCTCCTTGCTATGCCCTCACCTCTTCCACTTCCTTAGAAAACTTGATCGGCCGCAAGCGGTACAGCAGCACACATACATGAATGAAGTTGATCACAACAAAGTTCGCGTTCCACAAGAATGCATCAAAGGAACAAATCACTGACCAGCCCCAGAGCGCAAACAAAGCACAGCCAATCAGATGTGTGCATCTCAGATATACCAGGCCATACAGACCACTAGGAGCAAGATAGGAGAGAAAGAAAAATGTGTTTGCTAGTTGGAAATACATGTGGTTGACAGGACACCACTGTGGACATACTGAAATATCGAACACTGATGACATAAATGATATATTTTTTGCACAAAGGAAAGGGTTTCCAGTTGTAACACTTGGTTTCTCATAGTGCAATACCCCCATCGAGACGGAAGGGCTGGCAGATGTTAAGGTGTTTGAAATGTTTTCCATAAAACTTGACCCACTTCCACTTCCAGTCAAAGTTTCTGATGGTCTTCCTCCATTTCCGTCAGCTAAACTAGCAGCAAATATGCGATCATAAGCCATTTCTCTTTATTCTTCTTACTTTCAAAACCTTGCTTTCTTTCATTCAGAAATCTGTTGAGGCTTTTGTTCAGCATCTACTAAATCACAGCACTAGCATTCACAAACAATTAGTCTTCATGCTTCCGTCTTTTCATCATTGGTCCGCATCTTTGATTCTTGAACCTTATAGACAGGAAATCTGAAAAGAAGACGGAATTCAAAGGGTTAGATGAAGAGTGAACATTTTGAGTGTGTCATAGCTAAATAAAGAACTAAACAAGTAGAACACACAGAACTGAACACATGGGGGAGCAAAGAAAACATTTTCCTTTGTAGCTCAGAGAAGCCATTGAATAGTTATAATATTAAAACAACTAATATTCACAGAAGACAGGAAGAAAGGAAAAACAAAATTAGTTGGTTTCAAGGAGTTGCTTCATAGGACAATGGGTGGAGCCCACGACTGTCAGTCAGTCCCTCCCTCCTCGGAGACCTCCTCAAATCGTAACACGCCGCTCTTTAAGCTTGGAAAAAACAAGAGACTCGAACATGCCGTACCTTTCTGTACATCTAGGTCCAGGATGACATAACTTGTACATAACCAACAATGCGCTAGTTTGCGGTGTGAAGGGAGAAGAGGAGATCATCTACATGGAAGTCAGCAGCTGAATAGCTGCAGATGGTACAAGTGATGAGTGACAGTAGGTTAAGGACTGGTTAACACTTCTCTAGCAGCAGTGACGGACAGCCTAACCAGTCTAACAGCCTACAGCCTGTTTTCGTCTTGATGTCTAGTCCTGCCAAAAGGACGAAGAACTTGTCGCTCGCATGGCGCCGAGTCAAAGGGTTGAGCTCGCGATCGGGTCTCCGAAGTCCGAAGGATCCCCGATCCCCGAACGCACGCATCGTCTGCTATCCTTACTACCACAACTGACCAACTGTTAAAATTAAAAAAGGTGGCTATTTCCATTCGTATCATATTAAATGAGAAACTTTCTTTCCTGACTTATAATAATAACTGAAATTTCAATTTTAAGAATTTAGAATCGGTTTGCCTTGTTCGTTAGTAAATGTAGCAACATAAAAAAATATGCTATCTTGTTGTTGCCACTGTTCAATTTACGCATCATAAACAATTGCATTAGATACTGTACTGCTGTCTGTCATGTTACCTTTTAATTGAACTCTTTTGTTATTACAATTGTCATCACTTTAATAATTTTTGTGCGATAGACAGCTGAACGTTCTTTACTGAGCGTATTACTTTTTGCCCTCCTCTACCTTCTCTGTGATGGAGGTAAAATAGGTTATTCGCTAAATCTAGGTTATTGTGGCAGCGGTTGACGTGTGATGGAGATGAGAGGCGATGTCTCTTGTTTTGATTATCTCCTTTAAATCCTGAGAAACCCGTCTCGTCGTCAAGTCTCAAGCCATGGGCAGAGTGGTTGAGGCAAACCGGCCGGCAGCCGAGCAGTCGCCTCCCAATGAATTCAGTGTCATGGACGCAAAGCCCATTGTCACCTGTAAGTATCCCGACTGTTTACATTACACAAATGCTTTTTCTTTCTTTCCGGTTCTAAGTTTATTTGCCATCATTAACCGAAAGCTTATTTCAATGGACAGTCTTGCAATCTAATTTTTTGCTGCCATGTTTGACAGATGCAGGGGACAAGAATCTGTTTTCTAGTTTAGAGGGGCTGCTTGTGCAGCGCATCCCTCAGGAGGCAACAGAATGGAAAAGGTCATATGGAAGGCCTGTTAAATCTGTTTTCACTGAGGCAATATTTGCACCTTTCAATCGTAGTCAACTGCCTAAAGATGGAGATTGGCACCTTATCGGCCTACCAATATTTCACACCTACTGGACGGAATGTGTTGTAAGATAAAAGCAATAAAATTGTTCTAGTTTTTGTATAAGTGTACTTTCCTAATTATTCTATTCGTCTACAGGATGTAGATATTTATAAGACATCAGTACGTGAAGATATTGACTTGTGGTTGAAGACCTTACAAAAATTTGGTATTGAGGACTGGTTGATTGTTCAAGTGGAGACCTATGATATTAAAAGAAGTAACAAACTTCTGCCTCGCACTACAGTTCTGGATAAGATTAGAAGTGATTTTGCTTCTAAACACCCTGATAGGTAATTTATCAGGTTCTTTTTTAGCTGTGAACTGGTACCATGTAAATGTTAATTCTATAGATGTATATATGTCGAATTACAGATGCATATCTGTGATTAATCCAATACGTAGTGAATCAAAGTCTGCAGAGACTTGGAGAGGTTTACTCTCACGTATAAGAGTTCTTCTTTTACAAGCGTATGATTCTACTCTTGTAAGATTTGAGGAGACAATTAGAAAACAAAGGGAACGACGCATTGAACCTGGATGGAGTTTTTGTAAATATTTTTTATTACAGGTATACCCTCAAAACATGTACATGTATAACTTATTTAAACTTGCAAGTTTTTATCTAAATTTATTCTAAACTCTTAAAAATTTTAAACAGGAGGAGCTGGCATTTGTTCTTGAAATGCTGGGGCTTTTTGAGGAGGCCCTTGTCCAGTATGATGAGTTAGATGCATTATTTACTCAGTTTGTCTTAAACTATTCAGTTGGAGGTAAACTATCAATATTTCCTCACAAGTTCTTATTAGTATATTTTAGTTCACATCTATGAATATTGTTTTTTTCTCTTATTGTAGAAACTCCCAACTGGCTTAGCACCTTCCAAGGTCCTTTGGAGTCCTGGCCAGGGCTCCAGCTTACTCACAAAGTGAACCAGGAGCAGAGGCTTCTTATCCAGAACTCCAAAGCCTCTCTCCTACAGTTCAGGAGCTATTTGTTTTCAAGGCAGAGCGCCATGCTACTGCTCACACTTCAACCTTGGGAGGTGGTGTACATGATATTTGTTTGATTTTGAAACCAATGACTGTCTCATTGGGACAATTGTTATCTATCTTTCTATCTGTCTATCTTATCTAATCTTATGATGTCAAATGAAATCTAATCAATTTGCACTATTCAAATATCTTATTTTAGATAGCAAAACGAACGCTTCCATTCTTGCATAATTGCATTGCTGAGTTGCGAATTCTTGAAGTCACTTGCCCTCCGGGATCAGTTGCCTGCTGGATATTCCTTGGTTGCCTTGAAGTCTTGCGGACATGTGAACAATTTAATGACAGTACACAAGTTCAGAAGTATTCAAGATTCACTGCCAGTCTTTGGGCCTATGCAAGTGAAAAGGTACTTTTCTATTTAAGGTGCTCTTTGCTTTTAATGCATGTATGATGTTAAAAATAAAATTTTAGGTGAATCATGTTATTTTAATAAATTGCAGTTGAAAGAATTGGGGGAGTTGTGTGGACTCCTTCCTGGTATGCAACCTACCAGTGAGCAGCTTCACCTGGTTGTTGGCCTTTCTGCAGGAATGGGAGATGTGCCTCTGAGTAATGAACCTACTCCCACAGACCAGCTCAAGGAGGCATTATCATCAAATGTGGCATTCAAGAAACATTACTTGGTAAATGCAAAATGTTTTTCTAAAAACAAAATGAAATTCTTTTATTTCTTCAGGAGTTCTCAAAAGTTAATTGCAAAATGAGCAATTCAAGAATAATATGTATTTTTTGTTTTGGTGTGTGAATATGTAGGAGTTTGCTGAACTTGCTATGGGGACGTTTAAGCATATTAACCGCGTAAGACTAGCAAGGGTCATTGGAAGAGATTTGGCTGCTTTTCACCAGAGGCTTGGGGACTACCAGACAGCCTCTCTCTTCCTGGATGCTGCCCTAAGAATGTTGGAAGTGGAGGGTTGGCGGTCACTCGCTGTGGAAACAAGACAGGAACTTGTACTATGTTACCATCATACAGAAGACAAAGAGAAGTTAGCATCTTGGTACATTTTGACCTGGCCATCAAAACAATTTTTGTAACAGTAAATTTATTTTATTTTAATTTAATAGATATGTAAAAACATGTGCATCTCTTGCTTGCTCTCATGAGTTAGATGTGGAAAAGAGAATGCATTACCTTAATCAGATGGTGGAAGTACTTTCAAGTATAACTTCAGGTCTGTTTTAGATTTTGCAATTTTACTTTTTCTTAGATTTTAACTCTTTTTGTAAAATATTGGAATTTTTCACCTTTAGGTCTTCCATTGGTGACACAGTTTACTGAGGCATTTGAATTCCTTAGTGTTGAGGTTAAAAAAGAAAAACAAAACTTTGTTGTTGGAGGGAATGTTGAGGTTGTTGTTGAACTGCAATGCCTCCTTCCCCGTTCTATGCCGCTAAAACAGGCTTCCTTATCAATTGAAAAGATTTCAAAAGAAGAAGCACGAAATGAATTTGCTGACAAGAAAAACACCAATGTTTCCTCATCCCTTCCTCAGCCTGAGGAGCAGCTTGCCCTGAAACAGTGTGTATCTTCCAGCTGATCTAAACCTATAACACTGTAACTCGTCATTGTAATTGATTTAAATTTGATATTTAATGTGTCATATGCCTTCTGCAGATGCTTGTCAAATAGATCTCCGGACAACCCTTTATTATCAAGAATTACCATGAATCAGTGCCTAGACTACCAGCAGGACCAAAGTCTGAAAGCTGCGTGGGCATCATGCAGAGATTCTCGTTATTTTCTCAGGCAAGTTTCACAGTTTCTACTTCTTCCACTCTATTTTCAGTGTCCTAAATGTTTACCATTTACCATCTTTATCATTTTGTTATAAAATGTTGTTTTCTGAATGCATAATGGTAATAATATACCATGTATGGCATAAATGGTATTGGTTTTTGCCAATTAATGGATTAAAAAACAAAATTACAGGCGCGCTGATAGTCAAGGTAATCACCGAACTGCAACTGCAAGCCTACAAACAGATTTTAGTCTATCTGCCTCAACGGAAAACATCACTTTGGAGCCAGGAAAGAACTCATTGTCTCTTCAGGTCAAGGTATTACCTTTTCAAAAAATGATTTAAATTGGAAGGAATTGTATTGTATTGTCAAAATTAACTCAGTTGTGTGAATTTAAAGGTTACAGAACCTGGAAAATTTCAATTTGGTCAGATGTCCATTAAAATGTGTGAAGGTCACCTAGAATTTTTATCAAATGTTTTACGTTGTGCTGTTGGATTTGAAGTGACCTCTGAGCATCCAACAGTTTCAGTACATCCATTTGCTGCTGATCTTTTAGCTGGTCTTGTGCAAGAAGTTACTCTTGTCGTAAATACTGGCAGCCAGTGGGTGGGCAAGGTAATTTGTGTTTTCTTCATTTTTGTTAGTTTTTGAAAGAGAGGACCATGATTTACGCTAGGATTCTTTAAAATTTTTAGGGTTCCAAACTTACTCTTAGGCCCAGTGAGGGACTGCAAGTACAACTGGCTGCATCCGGTAGTAGTCAATTTATGAGCAGGCTGGAAGTTTCTCTCCCTGAAACAGAACCCTTCCAAACCATACAATACTCACTACAAGTTTTTGCTGCACTTGGATCCCAAAGAGACAACAGTGTCCTTGAGCACAAGGTTTGTACTGAAAAACAAAACAAAAAGTATTTGATGCCTCTGTGCATTTGCCTGAAAAAAGACAAACAAAAAAAAACTGTAAAGTTGTGGTTGAGGCTAAATCTCCTACAATCCTCAATGTAGCTAGTTTCAAAATATGAACACAAGGTAGCTGTTACTATCATTAAAAGTATGTACATTTATATGCTGTTGTGAATTGTTTAAAGGTTGATATTGACTGCCCATGGTCCAACGAAGCACAAACAGCCGTTCTGCAGTTCCATCCTCCCTTTTTCTCAAGCCTCCGCCTACATACCTCACATTGCAGGAAATTCGCTCAGGTGCTTGTCACAGGTCTGACTAAAAGTTTCCTCCAAGTGACCAATATGGACCTCACACTTGTTGGTGATTGCTCCTCTGTTCAACTACTCCCCTTGAATCCCAAAGCTGGACAGCCCCTGGTATATCAACATGCTTTAAGTTTTCAATATTTTCAAGTTCATTTTTTAAAATTCTACACATTTTTTTTGTTTCTTGCTTTTTTTCTCTTTCTTTGGTAGATGATACGCCAGGGATTCAATGTAATGCTTCTGTGGGAGCTGGAGGTTGCTAAGCAGAAAGAAGAAGACTCAGGAAACAGTCCTGTTCAGGCTGTCTTCACCATGTCTTACCAACCAATACTTAAAAGTGAAACATCTGAAAGAATATACAAGTGTTCATTTGATATCAATGATTACAGAGTATGTTATTGTTTTTATTACAAAAATGGTTTTCTAATTTCACTTATTATTATTAATTGGTTTTCATGTTTCTGACAGACCTTGATTGTTGTAAGTGCCAAAGTTGAACCATCAAAAGGAAGTGAATTTTGTCGTGCAAGTACAATGTGCCATTTACATTTAACTGTTGAACGTGTCAGTGAGAATTTGCATAGCTCACTCATGTATGAAGTTCTTGTTGACCAGACAATGTGGGCAGTATGCGGTAGAACTACAGGTATGCAGCAAATCAGCTCATGAAAGACCTGAGAGTGGCTCTTTTTGTGCTTTGTCTTATGTTACTTGTTTTTATCTTCAAGACAAAATGTAAACATGTCCTTAGATGATCATATACATAGAAGATAAATATGAATTTAATTATATTTTTATGCCCTCTTTTAAAAGGTGTTGTCACTTTAGATGAAAGTCACAAGCAGACTATACAACTTGATGTGATGCCTCTGATCAGCGGATACCTCCCAGTCCCTCAGGTTAGACTGTCCAAGTACATTCCTGCTGACCAGAAGCCTCTTGGGAAAGGTAAGAAAGTGAATCAGTGGAGTAAAATCTGCTTGTAACTTGCGCTGATTCTTGAGCCAAATTTAAAATGGAAAACTGGACACTTTAAGTATGAGATGTTTAGAATTATAAGCAGCTTTTAGCTTTTACTCTATCTACACGTCTCGTCTGCCTGACTCTGGTGGTCTAATAGAACTGTTCATTCCCTCAGCTTCTTCACTGCACCCTCGTCGAGAGCCCTTCAGCCCAGGGCAGGTATTTAACAACAGCAAGGCCCTGCAGGTGCACGTGCTTCCCTCCGCTCCACCTGGGGAGGCTCCCTGATCCCTGCTACTGCCCCAACCTGTGTCAGAACGACAGTTCAGCTGTGATTTAGAGGAAGGAAATGATAATTTCTCAGATGACAATAACTATGACCAGGAGGGGGGCATTTTTGAAAATAGTGATTCTAATGATGATGAGCCTCAGAATCGATCAACAATGATAAGCTCTTTTTTCAGTAAATTCCGATCTTTTAAGTCATTTAAATAATGATTGTGATACCTTTTGTTATGTGCCTTTAAATTGAGACATCATTATATTGCTATAGTCTGAGTGCTGTCTCTGCCACTGTGATTGCAATCTCAATTTAAAGTTCGGGCGAAAAGTAATGTCTTAGAGTATGATGGGCTGCTGCAAGTCATAATTTATGTAACTTGTTATTCCTGGTGAAGATATTTTTGTGCCATCCTCAGAAATAAATTTTTCATGTTTTTTTAATTGTTTGGTAAATGCATAATAGGGGAAAATGTATGTAATTTAGGAGGATAAAGATTTCTAAGAAATTATCAGATTATTTATATCACTGTTGATTACTGTTGTCCGGTTTGTTGATGTGCTAGTGCATCATATAGAACCGCTTTTGTACGTTGTAAATACGATGAAACATAAAAGTTATGTTTTTGTTTTTTGTTTTGTATTTTTTAAATTTATAATTATGAACGGAAAACTACTTGGAGGAAGTTGTCCTGTAAGGATGTGCACTTTTTCATTTTCATAGGAGGTATACAAAAATTTTACATACAACCTTATAACACTACAAGGAACATTTATTCACATTAGGGCGAGTCTACAGTGGACTTGTCGCATGGAAAGAGTTTAAAACAGACGACATGAGTTTGAATGTTTTAGATATAATTTATTAATTGAACACTACAGTTTCTCATGCTCACCAAAAAAGTTACATCCAACAAATTACACATTACATTAAATAGGTTCAAAACTTGTGCTATACAGACCTTAAATTCTTTGCTGAGTAGTAGGTAAAAGAGGATCAGATCTAGCAATTGTTCAACAGACATAAATTTTTACCCTCTGCATTGTAAAAATTTAAGAAAAAAAATCTATTTGGGTTGCTGAGATGTACAATTAGGAATGTTTAAATTTTAATCCTTCATTTAAGTTAAAAAGATTTAATATTTTCTTAAAATTTTGTCTAGTCAGTCAAATTAAAACATTATACTGATTGAACAGTATACTACATCATCAGTTGATCCACATGTTCCTGAAATCACAACATTACAAACTGAGAAACCAGTAAAAATGACTGAGCAATAGGGTAACTACTTTGGATAACCTAAACTAGTGACTGAACAAAAACCAGGGTTAGTTTATAGAAGCTGAGCCAGAGGCCCAAGTCAAAACCTTAACTGCAGAGAGGAGATGCATAACAAATTACAACTGAATGAATTTATAGTGCACCAAATAACCCACTGCAGAAGATTTAAAGTTGATTTGAAAGTTCAATTAAGGCTTTATCAAGTTAAGGAAAATTCAATGTTCAACGTCAACGATCAACGTATGGTTTGGTATACAAAAGTGAGTGCCGTTTCTCCCTACCCTCTCCCTTCTGTCTACCAAGACCGCCGTTGATCGTTGATGTTTATCGTTGATTTTTCCTTAACTTGATAAGCCCTAACATTCCACAACTTAAGGAAACAATTTATAGGAATTATGGGTCTTAACTTCAGCTTGTGATCACTAAATCCTCTCAAATCATCTGTACTGAATAGTTTCATCTATCATGCTACAAAATACTGAAAGTGTGTTACCATCTGAAAAATAACAATAATTTTAAAAAAACCTTCACATAAACCCTCTCTTCCTTATTACAGCAACTAGGGTAAATGAACTTAAAATATTCCTGCCTTCATGTTTTGATATGAGTCTTTAAATGACACAAATTGCAGAACTTCACAAGTAACAGTACAATTTTTATCATTATAGGAATAAATACCAAACAAACAAACAAGCCATTTGGAAAGTCTCAAATTTTACCTCCCCCTCATAGGCAGTCCATGATTAAGATCTCTTTCAGTCTGAAACAGTCCTAGTTAGTCCTCAGCCTCATTTTTAAAAATGCCATATTGGTTTGCTGACAATCCGGAAAGATCACCTTTACTTCAACTTTGGTTCTTATTGAGAAAACTGGAACACAGAAGAGAAACAAGTCTTGGCAAAAAAAAAAAGTTTTTCTTCTTAACTTTACAGATTAATTAAAATGAACAGCGTTGATGCAACATCTTGGACAGCTCTGAGATCTACATTTTAAGTATGAAATCTTGAAAACAGTACACACAACTTGGCACTCTAAATACAGTACAAACACACTTAAATTCAGCTTCCATGTAGCAACCAAATTCACTCTGACACTCACAATATTATCATATTGATTTTGATAACATTACACACCTCTGTAACGTATCTGAACAGGTAGACACCTTAATCTGGCAAAACATCACAGCAAGATAAGTAACCTTTGTCACTTCTTGATTAATTTAATATATATAATAATATCTAGATATATATATTTTAAATGGTTGAGAGCTGTTAGCCAAATTTCAAGACAAGCAGCACAGTATTGAGGAGCAAGAAAGCGATCACGGCAACAAAGATTACAATAAAACAATGGAGGAACAATTCATTAATCAAATGTTAGGAGCAGTACATTTACAGCTTTGATAATGACGTATGTAGTTCTAAATTTGAATTGACATAACACAACATTAAAGAGCCACTTTTGTGCAATAAATTTTACATAATTGAGCTGAAATGTTGGGTGACCAACATGAAGGTGGTCTCTCCAAATTATCAGAGTCAAGGAGAGTGTGTCATTAGAAGACATGTTTGACATCAAAACCTTACTTGCTTTGCTCCTGGTATGATTTCTGCAAAACATTTTTGAGCAAGAACTTTTAAAAAATATTCTCACAATAAAGGCAGTGAATCTTGTGGTTTAGAGTTGAGAACAATGAGCATTGATGATCCAGTTAGGGTAATAAGCATAATCGAAGTGCACATGAACATATTTACATGTTTCAAAATGGTGCTTGGTTTAAGAGAAATGGTGCAACATCCCTGAAAGTAAAAATACTCTGCCCGCCCCCCTCCCCCCTCCTTTTCCTCCTTACTCCGATTTTAAAGAATGAATTTTTACAGGATAGTTTTACAACAAATTATTAATCTCCTGCATCAGAATTTTTAATATCGGTCTATTTTTGAGAAGATATAATAAGCAAGCCATTTACCTTGCCCAAATCTATTTTTAAATTTGATTTCAACAGAATAGTTCAAATATATGTTCAACTTCTAGAAACAAAGGACATTAAAACTGAAAGGGGACTTTGCAGCACTCCTGCTACTGATTGTCACAGTTCTGATTTTGTAAAATAAATTTGTTAGTCAACCAACGATTGTGTACCAACCCCCAAAAATAGAGCTGAGGATCTTGGGGTATATTGTAAATAAAAATTTCAAAAGAAAAATTTTAAAAAAAAACTTAGGCTATCAAACAGATACGAGATTAAATTGACCCAACGTAAAATTACAGTAAGTAAACTTGGTAAAATCCACACATACTCCAATATTGGCAAAGTATTGGCAGTGATTGAGCTCAATTCGTAAAACTCATTAGTCATGATAATCCATAATGATAAATAAGAGTATAAAGTTCCATTCAAGCTAGACATAAAAACTGACGATTAAGGAGATAATTTATTCATAGAGCACCACAGAGAATTCAATAAATCTCTTAAGAACAAGAAACTAAAGAGCTTTCCCACTGTCTCTCAACTAGATATCAGGTCTAGTGAATTTCTATTCATCTCCAATGTATTCTAGAGCTAAATCTAAAGTTCTTCTCTGAATTTTTTCATTACTTATTGCTTGTTATTCACTCACATATGATTATATGAGGAGGTTTTAATCCAAACTGAATGTTATTCATGAATGTTCTCTAAAGGAACAGTGGCCATTGGGCTAATAGCACATAAGTTATATATTTAAAAATTGAGAATGCATAACAAAACATTCATGTCTCAAAATAAAAAATACAAGCTCCCAGCTGCATCTGGTTTGGTTTTGAACATTTAAATTAAGGTGAATAATAGAAATGGTTGGAGTAAAGGTTCAAAAAATGAATACCACATCAAGGTGTCGGAAGCGGATTCTAAAACCTAGAGGCAGTCTATTTGGTCGATGTACAAGATGACGCAGCTGAGAGGCAAAATGTCAGACATTCAACGAGAAGCAGTCACTGCTCTCGTTGGCTAATTCTCATACTTTTTCTTTCTTACTCTGCTGAAAATCATCTTTGGTATTGTAGAGCTTGAGCATGTGCAAAGCGTCTTGAGCTTCACGGCGCTCGGCTAGGAAGCGCCCGCTTGCCTGCTGTAGCTGCTCCACAAAGGTCCTGTAGACAGAGTAAGCTTCGCACTTTAATTATCACATGGTTACTTGTGTTCAGGAAGACCAAGATGTAAACCAATGTAAAAGCCAGTAATGTTAATCATTAATTTCTCACCTGTCAATATCTGATAAGCTCTCTGGGTCCATATCCGTCAGCATTTCCAGCTCTTTGCCACCTAGCATGGTGATGTATGACATATCAGAGTGAAGTCTTTCAACCAACTGACGGGCTTGCCCACATCTACCATCTGTCTCATCCATGATTATGCAGCCTCTAAAAAGATTTGATAATTTGATTTGACTCAGAATTTCAAAAGTAGAGAAAATAAAGTTTTGAGAGTAATTTACCCACCGAGGTTTCCCATGCATAAGCCATCTCTGAGAATCAATCAGCAGCATTAAAACAGTGTTGCTTTCAAGAGTTTCAAAATATTCTTCATCATCAACTTCTGTGCCATCAACATCCAGCACAATTTTTACAACAGCATTTTGGTTAACTTCTAGCTTCTCGCAAGCTACATAGGTTTGGAAAAATATATCAGAAAACACTAATTAATTATTTCAATGGTACAGCTTTTGCTGATACAAAAGCATTTAATAATTTGTAAAAAAAACAACCAAAAAACACACACTTAAAAGTTATTTGAATTGATTACCTTTTGAAACAAGCTCTTCTAAACTGCCTGCAACAATCCCAAATTTCTTCTCCCTTGTGTAGTCTACAATTTTAAATGGAACACGACTTGGAGTGGTCCCAGGAGAATCTTGGTCAGACATCCTGAACCTGCAATCCATCATAAGTTACTTCAATACCTGTAATACTAATGTGTGTATAAGTAATGAAGATTATAATTCTTATAATTTTGAATTATAACTTTTGGTGATTCCATAACAACATCCAACAGAATAGTAAAATGTAGAATTTGTGAAAGTATATGATTTAGACATCAAGATATTGAAGAGAGGAGTAATGGTAACCAATAGTGATGGGGCAGGTCACTGGAGTGGGCCAACGCTATTGAGGTCGCAGCCCAGTTCACCCAGCTCAGGCCCGCCACACCCTAAGCTCCCGGTCCAACCCACCTTGGACCCCAGCCTCCCCCACCCTGGCTAGAAAAATCAATACCATGGGAGACTCAGCCAAGTGCAGCAGCAGCCACAACAAGACGACCTAGTTGTAGTTGGTGGGGGTGGGCAATCGGGTCAGGTCTCTAGAGCAATGTGATGACTGTCTGAGGATTTCACAGAAAATCTCAATTACATCAGACACGAAGGGCGGACAACATATATTTTGTGAACTCTTTTCCACAAGACAAATCTAGGTGTATAAAGCAACGTAGGAGCAATATTTTATTAAAAGGAAAAGAAGGAGTTCAATGCAAACATACACTTGACGATGCATATAATAAAAACCTACATGTCTGTACAGTCACCCTGATAAATGAGAGGTTATAATTAAAGAGAAACCAAGATAATTACGTATGTTAGGAAAGGGGAAATGCAGTTTGTTTCATTGACCCATAAACGTATGTAGATAATTGGCTGAGCAATCTAATTTAATCTAATTTTAAACTTAATCTAATCTAATCTAATCTAATTAGCGAAGCCATACGTGACGATTCGTGGTACTGATCCGGACGGCAAACTTTCTTGGTTCATGGGCATTTACACGTGGGCATGTTGCCAACCTCAACTAAATAAAACTAAATTTTTTCTTATTGAATTTAGACTGAATTTGAATGTCATCCATTCTATTTCTTATTATTCATTACATAAGAAACCTGCTGTTTGCATTCTAATTTAATTTTAGAAGGAAACAAGAACTTAGTGGATATTGTGTTTTGTCGTTGTGATGTTGGCATTCTGTGTAATTTGAGTTAAATGCCGCGGGAAAACGTGTAGTCGTCTGCTGAGAACTGTTCTGTCGCGTAGAATAAAGTTTTGGAGGAAATATGAGATGTCGGTGTTTTGTGTGTCGTAAACAAGATGGGCAGGTTAATCATTTTTGTGGGTGAGTGTACTGTATCGTACGAATCAATTGTAAATTGGTTTGGTTATTTCTATTGTCGGATTGAAGTAATCATTGCTTTTATTTTACGTCAAGTAATTTTTTTGTAGGTTAGCGAAACAGCCGGATAGGAAGAAGTGGATCGAATGGATCTGTATTAATCTTAATATTCATAAAGCGGCTATAGCGTCCCATGACCTTTTTTGTTCAGACCATTTTAATTCTGGTAACATAATGAAGATAAGATTGAAACTTGGTTCTGTGCCCGAACTGTTTGTCGAACCAAACATTAGTATTGTACGTGATTGTATTGGTGGATTGGTGATTATGTATTTATTCTATATTTGTAATTGTTTAAATTTAAAACCATCAGTTTCTAATGTGGCTAAGGCAGAGTATCGTTCTGTTTTGGATCAACCAAATGGAAATGCTGTTGTGATTGATGTAGGATGTAATGACATGGGTGGACTTTTACTATCGACCTCCTTGTTGTTTTAGAGGCTTGTTTGGGGTTAGTTATTTGGGTTGTTCCTGAAGTATGTGCGGCCCATGGTGCTAGGTGCAAAGAATCGGGCCCAGGATGGATTTGTTTGGCGCTGCAACAAGTGTCAAAGTATGTGAAGTGTACGCGTCTGTTCATGGTTTGCTGAGTCCAAAATGCCCCTGCGTAAAATCATACTAATTATTTATATGTGGGTTTATAAGTTCTTCCAAGATCACATCATGCGGGATGTGGATATATCCAAGAAGACTGTTGTGGACTGGTTTAGTTTTTGCAGAGAGGTGTGTGTTAAAATTATGATCAGGCAACATGAGGCCGCATAGGTGGGCCTGAGAAGACTGTCGAGATTGAGGAATCATTGTTTAATAAGAGAAAGCATAATAAGGGGAAGAAGAATGTATGCCAGCAGTGGGTTTTTAGTGGTGCTGAGCAGGGCTCAAGCAGTGTTTTCGATCGGTCGGGTTAGCCTCTCCTCGCTTGCCCGACGCCGGCTGTTGTCCATAACCGACCCGACCCGACCGACGGATGCTTGTCGGGTACGTCGGGTGAGCCGGACAGTCTCCGAATCACCGGTCCTCCGCCGCGCTTCCGCACACTCTTCGGATGCAGAGCCCCGCTCGGCCGGGCGAGAGGTGAGGTTGCGGGGACAGGTGACGCCCAGTGCTACTTGGCGTGGTGGGCAAGTCAGAGTCGTGGTCATCGAGAGAGACGTGAGCGAGAGAGATAGCTGTTGGCTGCATCATGCTGTCTCACTCTTACGCTCTGAGAGTCGGGCAAGCGAAGAGAGGCAAACCCGACCGATCGAAAACACTGGGCTCAAGGGTCATTCTCTGTCAGATCACCACAAGGTATAAAATGATGGTTTTCGGATTGAGTTGGAAGTGGTTAAATATCATTTGGGACCACCCCAAGGACCCATATGTCAAAGGAAATTTTTTAAAAAATTTTGGTTTGGGAGTTATAGGAGGTCAAAGTTTGGTGTTCGACCAATCTGTCTCAAGTTATGAGTGCTACCTAATATCCTTTATGAAACACAATACCAACTCTAGTCATGGTGTTTTACATTCAGTTTTTTATACTGATTCAAATGATCCATGGTTGGATTGGATCGTGAAAAATTTTTCTTGGCTCTATTTAGTAAAATCCCGTTAAAATGTTGTATAATTTCACTGTTTCAACTCTAGCAGAAATACGTCATACGTACAAAAATTCCAAACCATGCTTTTTTTAAAAGCTAATGATGGGTCGAACATCCACACCAAGTGACATGTTGGCCCCGGAGAATTTAGTCCCTTCGCCTTAGACTTTAAGGTTTGGAACTACTATGAAAAGACCGTAAAGAGTGACAATTAACTTCACTTGGTCTATATCTTACTAAAATCAGTAAAGTGACACATCTCCTAAATATTTAACTATTTTTCAACACATTAGTCATAAAATAATATTATGAATGAAATTAAAAGCATTTTATATAGACCTAAATTAACAGTGATGTCCCCAAACCTACCAAAGCAAGTGTCCAAGCAATATATCATAGCAATAAGAAAAGCTTCCCAAGAAAGGAGAGCTTGCTACTAACCTCCAGATTAAAACAACAGGTTGACAGATTTTCCTCTATCTTAATAGTCACCAGTCTTTATTCGATCCCTTCACATTTTAGCCGTTTTCCAAAAAGTTAAAAGAGGTAATCGCGGCTCGGGGACATGGAAAATTAACAATGTCAGAGAAATATGTACACGGGACAGGGACAATAATAAATGCATGTTTATAACAGCCTATAGCAGCAGAAAACAAAAGTCACAGCCCTCGCACCAACATGATGTAGCCCATAAGTGCGAGAGAGACAGGACGAGAAGAAAAGCGCTAGCTTCATCGTATAGGTGCGGGGGCTGTGACTTTTGTTTTCTGCTGCTATAGGCTGTTGTAAACATGCATTTATCACGGATGCATTTATTATTGTCCCTGTCCCGTGTACATATTTCTCTGACATTGTTAATTTTCCATGTCCCCGAGCCGCGATTACCTCTTTTTACTTTTTGGAAAACGGCTAAAATGTGAAGGGATCGAATAAAGACTGGTGACTATTAAGATAGAGGAAAATCTGTCAACCTGTTGTTTTAATCTGGAGGTTAGTAGCAAGCTCTCCTTTCTTGGGAAGCTTTTCTTATTGCTATGATATATTGCTTGGACACTTGCTTTGGTAGGTTTGGGGACATCACTGTTAATTTAGGTCTGTACAAAATGCTTTTAATTTCATTCATAATATTATTTTATGACTAATGTGTTGAAAAATAGTTAAATATTTAGGAGATGTGTCACTTTACTGATTTTAGTAAGATATAGACCAAGTGAAGTTAATTGTCACTCTTTACGGTCTTTTCATAGTAGTTCCAAACCTTAAAGTCTAAGGCGAAGGGACTAAATTCTCCGGGGCCAACATGTCACTTGGTGTGGATGTTCGACCCATCATTAGCTTTTAAAAAAAGCATGGTTTGGAATTTTTGTACGTATGACGTATTTCTGCTAGAGTTGAAACAGTGAAATTATACAACATTTTAACGGGATTTTACTAAATAGAGCCAAGAAAAATTTTTCACGATCCAATCCAACCATGGATCATTTGAATCAGTATAAAAAACTGAATGTAAAACACCATGACTAGAGTTGGTATTGTGTTTCATATAGGATATTAGGTAGCACTCATAACTTGAGACGGATTGGTCGAACACCAAACTTTTACCTCCTATAATCCCAAACCATAATTTTTAAAAAAATTTCCTCTGACATATGGGTCCTTGGGGTGGTCCCAAATGATATTTAACCACTTCCAACTCAATCTGAAAACCATCATTTTGGACTTTGTGGTGATCTGACAGAGAATGACCCTCAAACAAGTGTTTTTTGGCAAAAGTTGTTAAACGGGATGCCTGTACTTTGATTCCACTCATTTAAAAGAATGTGCTGCCCGGAACTAGCATCTACTTAGACTCATCGAAAGCCTATGCCACCCTTGGCCTGCACGGGTTTAGGCATATCCAAGTTAATCATTATGTCACTTTCAAGGAAGGCAAAGTTTGCATAAATACTATAGAAGGAATGTGGGCTCTTGTGAAGTGAAGTTTTTCAAGATATAATAGGCAGAAAGCCATGTTCGACTCATACTTAGCTGAATTTATGATTAGGAGGAGGTGGTTAGGTTACGGTGATCAAAGAGTTACATTTCTGGAGAAAATAAAGGAGGTGTATAAGCTGGAGTGTTCTGATGGAGTTGATTCAGAAACTAAAACTGCTGAAGCAGATTAGTAATTTTTGTACTCTTGTTTTGTTTACTTTGTTGTGATTTTTCTGTGAATAGTACTTGTATTAATTTTTGCTTTTTGGGGGAAATTATAAAATATATAGTTGTTGCAGAAGTATGCCTTTAGACCCCACATTCCTTCAATAGTATTAGTGCAAACTTCGCCTTCCTTGTGGGAGATATAATTATTAACTTGAAGGGACACTCAAGTCATAAAAACAACATGATTTTCTCAAATATCTCTCTGCGAAAAGTGAACCAGTCGACAACAGTCTTGTTGGAAATATCTACCTCACGCATAATGTGTTTATGCGAAAACTCATGAAGACGAAAGGAGTGATTAAGCCAGATTTTAGCGGGGGTCCAACAAGCGGCAGCCCCCTGGTAATGTTTCGAATTTTTTTTGGTTTGCTGAAAATTAGAAAATTTGAGGTTGATAGTACACTTTGCCCCATCCGCGGAAGTGCAGTATCGACCTCCTTATCGACCTCCCCTCAGCGGGATCCAGGGGGCGGCAGCCCCCTGGTATAGTTCAAAAAAAAATAAAAAATGTGATTTTTAGTAAAAATTAGAAAATGAGGTATTTTCCGAATTAGAAGAACAGGAGGAATATTGCCGTTCCCGGACCATCATAAAGCCTCGACCAATCAGAGAAGTGCTCTAAGGACCGGGCCAGGAGAGAAGCCCCTCTGATTTTGGTCGAGGCTTTGTGATGGTCCGGGAGCAGACGATACTTTTCCTGTTCTTCTAATTCGGAAAATACCTCAGTGGCAGTCGATAGTACACTTCCCTGGGAAATATTTTAGGTGGCAAAGTGGTCGGTATTAAAATGGATTTCGACATTTTAAGTGGCAAGTTGCCATTTAAAATGTCAAAATCCCTTCTAGTGCTACTTTGCCACTTAAAATTTTTTCCAGGGTTTGAGTGGCAAGTTGCCACTTAAAATGTCAACATCCACTTTACTGCCACCTTGTTACTTAAATTTTTTCCCATGGTTTACCCCATCCGCGGAAGTGTAGTATCTAACTCCCTTCAGCGGGGGTCGAGCCGGGGCTGCCGGCCCCTGGTAGCTTAAAAAGAAATTGTGACTTTTGGTAAAAGTTCGAAATAAGAGGTTGATAGTACATTAATGGCTAAAGTTATGTTGGGTTTGGTTTGCTTAATTGTGCGTAGGCTGGTTTCCCTGGTCAACTTTAAACAAGGAGGCCTATAGTAGAATTTAGCCGGACGCTCGAAGCAGAGGTGTGACTGAATTGCAACTCGTTTTCGTTTGAAATAAAGAATTTGTTATGAGTTAATTATGTTAAATTAAAATTGTGCCATTATAGCGCGTTCCGCCGGCAAGGCCACCCTCCCCCCCCCCTAATTTATTGTTGGTTTCTTTTTATTCCAGTTAACTGTTCTCCTAATAATACACCAGCATAGGTCACCTTAGGTCCAAAAAAAGAATTTTTTTTTTCTCCTATTAATACGCCCGGTAGGGCCCTTGCTCAGCCCCAAATCTCCGATTTCTACTAGTAATAGCGTAAGAAAACAGACAATATTTAGGTGGAAAACAATCTTCACCCAATTCACAGAGACAAAGACTTACGTTAGTGAGGCAAGCCTAGTCAACACACGTGTTCTAGCCAATAGTAATGTCCTACAGATTTCACGAGCTATAACAACTCGTGTACACTACGACTAGTTGTAGAGATTTCAGCAAATTTCTCTCTGGCATTGACACTGTTTACACCCACCGTGCTTTATTGCTGACTGCGTGCCTGGCGCTGCGGCTGCGACCTATCCCTCCCGCAGCAGACGACGCCGACTCTCCTGTCTGGCTAGCTAGACGGTGGCGCGCTCTCTCGCCCGGCTCTCGTGCTGAACTGCGGGTTGCCGATCTACCCTCGTACCCGCTGAACTCAAAGAGGAGCAGACGCGAGGGGGAGGGGGGAGGGGGAGTCGGAGGGGCGGACAGCGAGGAGGAGGAGGAGGTGCGAGAGGGAGGTCGGCAGACTGGAAGGCAGACGAAGCTGGCAGCTCCGCTCCTGTAAAAGGGGGACAACGGAGGGTGGGTAGGGTGTCGAGGGAGGAGAGGGCGCCAACGGGGGTAGGTCAGGTCACGGACCGCACCCCGCCCTCGCAGCTCGCAGCCCCCTCAACTTCACCCCCCGCGCTGCTCCGCTCCAGACTCACCTCACCATAGGGCGTGGTTGTGCGCAGCTTGGAGAATGGCTGGTGGAGAGAGGCGTCACGCCCTCGAGCGGGCCGAACTTGGTGACCGAAGAGCGAGAGGGAGCGATTCTTACACGCGACTGCTTATGCCGCATGCGGATTGATTTTGAAGTTCAAAAACTTCAACTCGAACGTCGAGGGCACTAGAGGAACACAATCCCTCCAACTCGGAGGGGAAAATAGCCGCATCTTGGGAGCTATGCCACAAGTTGGTTTCAGACACTTGCTGTCTCTCTCTCCAGCTCCGGTCGTAGAGTGCGGCAGATCACTTTTCTTCGTATTTCAAGCTTCTCAGGGGCCATTTTGATTATTTTGAACAGTTTATCGTCCATCTATGGACCTTAAGGATTAGAAATCTGCAATCCCTTTCTTTCTAAGTGAAAGGATACGCTCTCTGTGCAATCAAGTAGAGGGTCGCGCCACCGACAGATAACTCCAGTAACTTACATGCTCTATCCTCCTCCATGTTGCGCAGCGGGACAGAGTTCGCAGCCCCCGTTGAGGTCCCTTGCGGAGCACTTTGTCTGTCGAGACAATATTTGGCCATCGTGGCCATTGTGGCTCTTATGGCGAAATTTTGAGTTACATATATGTACATCTATTTAATTTATCGAATTATTTTCATAGAAGCAGCAGTAAAAAGCATAGTTTTTCGTAGTGTGCGTCAACAGTTTATCCAGCAATATTTTGCGTAAATTTCACCGAAGTCTCCCTTTCAGACGTGCACTCTAAAATGTTTACTACCAAATTTGCTTAGTAACTAACTACTAAGCTTTTGTGCTGTCATAAGTTATAAAGGAATTCTTTAGTATTACTAAACTTATTCCTAGTATTACAAAACGCTTTTTCTAGTATTATAATGACGGTGAAATTAAATACTACGAAAACGTTTAGTATTACTAGGAAAAAGATTAGTAATACTGAAGAATTTCTTTATAACTTATGACAGCACAAGCGCTTATTAGTAGTTACTAAGCAAATTTGGTAGTAAAAACTTTAGAGTGTGCTCGCCGCATTCTCAGATTGTGGACAAATGATTGCATTTCACAATGATGTTGGGGCGAAGGGGAGGCCGGCGGGCGGGTCTCTGTCTAGAAGTAACTCGCCAAAGGGTCGCGGGGCGGTCACGAGGGGCGTTGCTCCACCTCCCACTGCTCGCCCTGCTCGGCGAACAGCGAGCATAGAACTTGCAAAACCGGGTCGCTGCCCGATTAACTAGAGCGCACACACAGCAGCGGAGCGGCGCGCCTGGACCACTCAACGATTTCTCCTGCTACTCCCAGGTGGTGTGAACGCCTTCAGGTTAAAATACCTCCCTTCCGAAGGTCTCGTGCGAAAGTACAACGTGCCTAATTTTTGGCTCTGTTTGAGTGGCCGTGGCCGGCCGAGCCTTTTCCAAAAGAAGCACTGTGAAATTTTCGGAATTTCAACACTTTAATGCATGCGCGAGCTGCCAAACACCACTAGAGGCAAAAGTTGGTAAGGAATGAAGATAAGTGATCTCAATTCAAGGAAATTTTGGAAAGAATACACTTCTGAAAATGCACTCAGAATTTTCAGAGTGCTGCACACAAAATACTACGTTTGATTGTCAGAATGCAAGTTTAACTAACGTCAACGTTCAACGTGGGCAAACGTAGGTCGTGGTATACAGAGGGGCGGGGTGGAAGCAGCGGTCACTTTTGTATAACAAACCATACGTTCATCTTTGACATATTGATCGTTGATTTTTCCTTAACCTGATAAAGCCTGTGTTTTATTTTTGTACGGTTGAGTGGTTTGCTTCCACAATTCCAAAAATATTAATGAGGCGCGCTGAGCTTGCCATTTAACTGGAGCATGCCCGTATTATGCGTTTTCTGTTGTCCGATAAGAATTGCAAAAAACAAATATATCAGATTACAAACCGTTAGCGTAGGTGGTAGCATGTCAGAGAGTCACGGTTATTGATCCATTGTCTAGAACAGCGGTTATCAACCTTGGGGTCGGGTCGGGATCGCGGCGAGATGCAGGGGCTCGCTTGGGGTCGCGACAAGGCTGACGCTGCGCTGGACCCGGCAGGACCCCACTCCCACCAACGCACAGGTCCAGCGACGGCCTGACCCCCCCCCCCCCACACACACACACACACAAAAAGAAGACGAAAGCCCGTTCTCTGTACAAGAAAGTGCGCTTAGCTTAATCCCATATTTCTCTTAAACCAAGTCAAAAAGACGAACCCTTTTGATAAAAATGACACGAGTAGTGTGTTTCACGAGCCCACGTTCAGGCAGAGCAAAATAAGAGGCTCGGATACCATCGCGAAAAATGTTATATTTGACTTTTATGAGTATGGCTTTACATTTCAGTATCTAAACCTTTTACGCTTCTGTCACTGATGGAGTCATGAAATCTGGAGAACAGGAATACCCTAGACACTCAGAGACTCTCTCGAGCGAGGAGTAGACGCAACGCTTAAAGCACCATCTCATACTGGGCGTGTCTTTCACACCCTCCCCGCGGTAGGAGTATGTCCTCCCGAGAATAAGAGGTTGGAGATTCACGAAGCGCTATTTCTGCTTCTGGTCTTTTTAATATTCCGTTTCAAATATGTCGGGGAGAGGTACATCAAAGAATGAAGGTGGAGTTTCCTATATTCTATCTAGCAGTTTTGGAAACACACCATCATGCCATCTTTTCTAAGAAAACTAATGTTCGAATAAAACGAACATATTTTTAAAATGTTTGTTAGACATTTGTAAAAAGTGCAATTTAAATTAGATATGAGCAGCATTTGTGACGACAAAAAGTACCGGGTGACCGGGTGTTTCTTTGAATACGTAAAGGCGTCCCCACAATGGCAATGGACCTTATTTCGGAGGTGATGGCGCCTGCGAAACACTGGGTAGGCCGACCCGCCAAACACGTGTGTGAAGGTGGTGGCCTATCCAGAGACCGCAAGAGCACGGGGTGCGGAAATAAAAGTCTTGGTACGCACATTTTCGTGGCGTCGTCGTCTCTCGAAGAGTTCGTTGTGGGGGCACCCTAACAGTGTTGCGGTGTTGCGGGTTTTCCTACCCCATTCGCCCGTAAGGCGCCATGGCCCCTGTAGCGCTGGCGAGTATGCAATCCCGCAGCACTGCTACGTATTCAAAGAAACACCCGGTACACTATGTTACAAAAGCATACGCCTCCGCTTGTAACGACGGCTGCAGGTCGACAGTTAACATTTGGCACAATGGCAGGAAATAAACGGACCAGCCGCGGGTTGTTCGCGGGCGCATTCAGTCGGGGAAATGTAAGGTCAGAGGTGGGAGACGGACCACTCCGACCGTTGGCGGCGGCAGGCGGCAGGCGCAGGGTGTATGGCAGATGAAAGAAGGCAGCGGAGTCGGCCCGGCCCGCCCGGCCAGTCTGGAGGACCGCAGTGAGAGATGTTGCGGGTGCGTTTTGAAAAGGTAACTAAGTTATGTTCGTTACGCGGTCCGAAAGGCTGTGGGTGACCTGGCAGCTCTCCCAACGCTGCTGGCTCTGCCCCGGGCACATGACTCAGGGCACAGCGCAAGGGACATACGTCATCACAGGAAGGGGAAAAGAGGGGGGGGGGGGAGAAAGGGGTATAGCGGTGCCTGGAGAGGGGTAGGAGAGCAAGCGAGTTTTTAAACGACTGCTCTCTAGCGGTGAGGAAGGTGGTGTCAATCAAGTGGGTTGGGGTCCCCCCCCCCCTACCCGCCACTCTTCCTACGCTCCGTCCCGCACGGGCATGGGCCCGCTAATCAGAGGTAACTAAGTTTCCCTCAACCCCAACAACAGACCTCACACTCCCCTCCCCTACACCTTTCGGATATTAACGGGGATCACTGCATTAAGTGTTGCTCATGACAAAAGGTTCAAAAAAAATAAAAAATGAAGTACGGATGTCCCCAGGCCGAATATTTCTATCACAAGCGTGTAACGTATGACAGTTTTACTGTCAGCAACAGTCCGCGAAAACGCAACATGAACTACGGGGGTGGGAGGGGGGGGGAGATCCCTCTACTGGAAACACCTCTAATTTTGATTAGAGGTAAATTTACCTCTACGGCAATATACCTCTAATAATATTGCTGCGAAAATACCTCTACAAGATTTACATCTACGGTTAGGAGTAAAACACAGAGTTGGGAATTTACCTCTAAAAAGTTTTAGGAGTAAAAACTCTCCTACTGTGTTTTACATGTAAACCTTGACGCGGCGTAATCACGGCTACGTCAGTTACCTCTCTACACTTGGGATGAAAATTGCGCAGTTCGGGAAAAACGTGCAACGGTCACCCAGTGAGAGCCGCAGTTGTCGAAATAGGTTCTGTGAGAGATGGGTCCAATTCATCTAAAGAAAATGCCTCTAAAAGAATTCACCTCGCTAATTTCCATCTAAGTATTTTCAATCTACCAGAATACGGCAAAATTTCCATCTAAGAGAAATGCTTCTAGTTTTTTGAGGCAAATTACTCGAATACAGCAAGAAGTGAAAATCTTTCTATAAGACCAACCAGTTGCTTCTAAGAAAAATCAGTGGATGCATCTAACGAATATCTACAAAAATAACCGTAATGTGACCTCTAATGGATTTGCATCTAAAAAAAGGAGTGTTTTACCTCTAACATATTTGCATCTAATGAAATAACAGAATACTAGGTATCTGAAAAACCCCGAGAATGTTTTCTCCAGCCCTTTGGTGGCCCCTGCCCTTCGGAGCACATGGGTTGTCCGACCTTCTTTTTGTCCAGCCTCGGGAATTTTGCGCACACCACCGTCACACGTTTCTTTTTGTCCGACCTGGCACTCAGGGTGTGATAGTAATTTTTTTTTTTTTTTTGTCCGACCTCGATTTGTCCGACCCCAACCCTGATGATTTCCTCAAAATCAAAAAAAGTGCCCTGCTTTTTTCTGACCTTGTTAACACGGGGGAAGTGGAGAAGGAATGGGTGTCATGGTCGGAGCACACCTCTAATTCATTTTTATTTTTTTTAAAAAAAAGAGCTATTAGAATTGGTAGGCCCCTACCTAACTCGCAACCTGCGAGCCCCGCCTGCTTAACTTCGGAGTTCTGATGGGATCCGGTGTGTTCCAGGCGACCGCCACCCCGCGGGCACGAGAAGTCCTCTCCACTTCGGGGAGAGTCCCCGCTTAAGGCTGGCGGCCTGTCAGGCCCGCCGTACTACCCTATTTAAACAGCGCCTTGAAGCCGTAGGTAGCATTTCGGACCAACGACTGGGCACCACCGGACCGCATGACCGGTCAGTGGGAGGTAGAGGCAAGGCAGGACGATAGAGGGGGAGAAGAGCAGAAAGAGAAATTTTTGCGGAAGAGTAAGCGTACGGTTGGTTAGACCTGTACTGACCCGCTCCCGCACAGGTCATGGAAAAGCTGTTTACTAAGGAGCCAGATTCATAGGCCTTACTTCCCCACGAGGGACCACCCCCCGTGGCATGGGACGGAACTTCCTGACAACTCGCTTTCGCTGCCAGTGAAGAACCTACCTGGGAATTGAACCCAGGCCCCAAGTGCCGAGTCTCATGACACCCCGCGGCTTTCGTGGTACTAAGACCACTAGACCGTCGGCGATTCCACGAGGGAGCTCCGTTGAAATGGGGGGTTTGAATTCCACTCCAAGCTGCTGTCCTCGGAAAAATTTATATATTATAGCAGGATTTGAACCCGGGGTGCTACGGCCTCCGGAACGTCACTATGCCGGCACGGCTACGACTCCATGTTGCATGTCGGCTTTCCACTAGGGGTGACGCAGCGAAGAGCCGTAGTCGCCGACGAACCTGTACCGGTGGCGTCATCAGTAAGCCGCGTGGCGACTTTGGTATCCACACCACATCGGCACCGTTAGGAATACCGATCACAATGATTTGGTTTTTTTTTTTCGAAGTAGCTTTGTCTCTTTCAGTTGCCCGAGGCACAAGGACAGTGGATAAAAAGGATTAAGTAGGTAAAAAATAAATCAAAACAAATCCGCACTCGACATTAATGTCGTCGCCTGTGAAAGCACGAGTTGGACAAAAGGTTCTACTGCCACCCATATATCTGTAACTTATTTTCCTTTTATTTTTTCTTCTTTTTTGAGTTGGTAGCTTTGAAACGAACCTGTGCCCGCCCGGTACTCCTAACGGTGCCGATGTGGTGTGGATACCAAAGTCGCCACGCGGCTTACTGATGACGCCACCGGTACAGGTTCGTCGGCGACTACGGCTCTTCGCTGCGTCACCCCTAGTGGAAAGCCGACATGCAACATGGAGTCGTAGCCGTGCCGGCATAGTGACGTTCCGGAGGCCGTAGCACCCCGGGTTCAAATCCTGCTATAATATATAAATTTTTCCGAGGACAGCAGCTTGGAGTGGAATTCAAACCCCCCATTTCAACGGAGCTCCCTCGTGGAATCGCCGACGGTCTAGTGGTCTTAGTACCACGAAAGCCGCGGGGTGTCATGAGACTCGGCACTTGGGGCCTGGGTTCAATTCCCAGGTAGGTTCTTCACTGGCAGCGAAAGCGAGTTGTCAGGAAGTTCCGTCCCATGCCACGGGGGGTGGTCCCTCGTGGGGAAGTAAGGCCTATGAATCTGGCTCCTTAGTAAACAGCTTTTCCATGACCTGTGCGGGAGCGGGTCAGTACAGGTCTAACCAACCGTACGCTTACTCTTCCGCAAAAATTTCTCTTTCTGCTCTTCTCCCCCTCTATCGTCCTGCCTTGCCTCTACCTCCCACTGACCGGTCATGCGGTCCGGTGGTGCCCAGTCGTTGGTCCGAAATGCTACCTACGGCTTCAAGGCGCTGTTTAAATAGGGTAGTACGGCGGGCCTGACAGGCCGCCAGCCTTAAGCGGGGACTCTCCCCGAAGTGGAGAGGACTTCTCGTGCCCGCGGGGTGGCGGTCGCCTGGAACACACCGGATCCCATCAGAACTCCGAAGTTAAGCAGGCGGGGCTCGCAGGTTGCGAGTTAGGTAGGGGCCTACCAATTCTTTTTTTTTTTTTAATAGCTCTTTTTTTTAAAAAAATAAAAATGAATTAGAGGTGTGCTCCGACCATGACACCCATTCCTTCTCCACTTCCCCCGTGTTAACAAGGTCAGGAAAAAGCAGGGCACTTTTTTTGATTTTGAGGAAATCATCAGGGTTGGGGTCGGACAAATCGAGGTCGGACAAAAAAAAAAAAAAAAAAAAAAAAAAAAAATTACTATCACACCCTGAGTGCCAGGTCGGACAAAAAGAAACGTGTGACGGTGGTGTGCGCAAAATTCCCGAGGCTGGACAAAAAGAAGGTCGGACAACCCATGTGCTCCGAAGGGCAGGGGCCACCAAAGGGCTGGAGAAAACATTCTCGGGGTTTTTCAGATACCTAGTATTCTGTTATTTCATTAGATGCAAATATGTTAGAGGTAAAACACTCCTTTTTTTAGATGCAAATCCATTAGAGGTCACATTACGGTTATTTTTGTAGATATTCGTTAGATGCATCCACTGATTTTTCTTAGAAGCAACTGGTTGGTCTTATAGAAAGATTTTCACTTCTTGCTGTATTCGAGTAATTTGCCTCAAAAAACTAGAAGCATTTCTCTTAGATGGAAATTTTGCCGTATTCTGGTAGATTGAAAATACTTAGATGGAAATTAGCGAGGTGAATTCTTTTAGAGGCATTTTCTTTAGATGAATTGGACCCATCTCTCACAGAACCTATTTCGACAACTGCGGCTCTCACTGGGTGACCGTTGCACGTTTTTCCCGAACTGCGCAATTTTCATCCCAAGTGTAGAGAGGTAACTGACGTAGCCGTGATTACGCCGCGTCAAGGTTTACATGTAAAACACAGTAGGAGAGTTTTTACTCCTAAAACTTTTTAGAGGTAAATTCCCAACTCTGTGTTTTACTCCTAACCGTAGATGTAAATCTTGTAGAGGTATTTTCGCAGCAATATTATTAGAGGTATATTGCCGTAGAGGTAAATTTACCTCTAATCAAAATTAGAGGTGTTTCCAGTAGAGGTACTAGAGGCGACCCAACTACGGTCTGACTTTTGCCTACGTGTCGCAAGGGCGCTTCCATCCTGCGACTCCCGCTCCCTCACGCTCTGTCCCTTCTTCACCTCCTTCTCGTCTTGGTCCAGCCCGGCCCGAGCGGCTCCACGCTGCGGCACCCAAACAGCAGTCTCTCCCTGCTCCCTCGCGCTGCCCTGATCGTTCGACCCACAGCAGCAGTAGCAGCGGTGGCGGCGGTGACGGTGTTGCGAGTCTGGAATACTAAAAGAATCCGACCCAGAGGGTGGTAAATAACAATTATTGCATAATGACTGGGGATGGGAGAGGCGAGGGTTGCGGGTCCGCGGGGCGTGGAGAGGACGAGGCGTCGGGGTCAGGGAGGGGCGGCCCCCTGTTGCTGGAGCTGGCGGCGACGCACCCCCTCCTGCCTGGCCTGGCCGTGCAAGCCCGGGATCCTCCCGGTCGGGTCGCTCCTCTGTTTTGGTCACGAGCGGATGGAGAAGGGACGACAAAGATCAGCAACCTTCCGCGGGTGGACCCTCCAGAGGGAAGAAAATATTACCCTGCAGAAAGTTTGAAACTCGTAATTTCCGGTGATGTAAGGATGTAAATGACACACATTTTACAGAAAGTAGTTTGGCGTAGAAAGAGAGGAGGCGGAGAAGGAGGGAGTGAAGGACAGAGAGAGAGAAATTGAAATTGAAATTGAAATTGAATTTTTTTTATTTTGAGACTACATACAAAAGGGCTACAAAGCCCCACTACAGTAGGCAGTCCGCTCTCTCGAAAGTTTACATGTTATATTGTAAATTACAGAAAAAAAATATTAAAGATGAGAAGAAATAACAAGCATATAGAATTTATAGAATTTGATAAATAATAGCAGTAATTGATGACATTCAGGCACAGTACTCTTTTAGCATTGCATTAGTGATTGCTTTCTTAAAGGAGGGTGAGAGAGAAAGAGAGAGAGAGAGAGAGAGAGAGAGAGAGAGAGAGAGAGAGAGAGAGAGAGAGAGAGAGAGAGAGAGAGAGAGAGAGAGAGAGAGAGAGAGAGAGAGAGAGCTGCAGGAATTTTCGCGGGATTTTGGTGACAATTTGGGCTGAGAAGTGTGTGCTATTTAGCTTTATTGAGATACGCGTGCAGGTGTTTATATTGCCATCCTGAGTGCTTTTTTTTATTTATTTTTTTTTAAACAAAAGATTTTAAGGCGCAAAAAGTTTTCAGAAAAGGGGTTGACGCCTGGTTGTTAGGCAAATCGTGCGAGGAGATACATGGGAGCTGTGCGGGTCAGCCTACTCACGGCCCGACAGGGGCTCTGCTGAGTGTTGTGTTGTGAAGCCTGTGGAGCATGCTGTGCTGTGGAGCAAGCGTTCTAATCAGTTTGGATCATCAGAGCTGGATGGCCGTTGTGGGCCTCTGCTTGATGTCAGGGGTTGAGCGGGTGCAGGTCGGCGCCGGCCGTACCCCGGTCGGTCGCGGAAATTCAGAAAGGTCTGCTGCTTAATTTTCCCGTGCATCCGTTTGGTTCACCCGCCCGGTCCGCTCTTCCCCCAGGCCAAGTCTACGCCATATTCCCGTATGAATATCAAACAACAGAGCGCAGCGGCTCGCCCCCGTCTCTCGCACCCCCGCACCCGCACGACCGACCTAGCCGGAGCCGGGCCTGTGGCCTTTGACGTCTTTCCTGTCGACTGCCTTGTGGACTGTGCCTCGCCATGCTCTGTTGCGTCTCCTTTGGCTCGGTCCGTCCACTCCCGGCGATGACGTCACATGGGGACGGCGACGTGGCCCCGGAGACTAGCCGGGGGCGGTCCACCACGAGAAACCGGGAGCACCCAGTTCTGCCACGCCCCACCACACCCCGCCACGCCCCGCCACGCCCAACCACGCCCCACCACGCCCCACCATGCCCCACCACGCCCCACCACGCCCCGCCAACCCTACCCCACCGTAGGGCTGAGGGTTTTTCGAGTGTATCGATTTTCCGATTTTTCTTTTTTCTTTTTTAACCGAATCTCATGTCTGACATCAGAATTTAAAGAAATGCGAACTAAAAATAAAATATCATATTTCGAATCCGTACTTTTCCTATACCTTCATCATTCTTTTCATAAAAAATTGTGTTTGGTTCGGTTCGGTTTACAGCAATGACTTCGGTACACTGATAAACCAAGTGTTCAACCCTTCAACACTTTTAAGTGTTCAAATACCATTTAAACAAATAAAAGTGTTCAACAGAGTTGTTGTGCACTTAAAAGTGTTCAACTCAGAAGTTGTGTACTTGTAAAAGTGTTCAACTCCCCAGTTGCACACTTCCCCGATACAGTGCGTCCCAGCAAAAGAAGTGTAAAACTGGGGAGTTGAACACTTTTAAGTGCACAACTTCTGAATTGAACACTTGCAAGTGTACAACAACTCTGTTGAACACATTTATATGTTTAAATGGTATTTGAACACTTAAAACTGTTGAAGGGTTGAACACTTGAATTATCAGTGTAAGGGAAAAAAACATTTAGTAACAGAGGGTTTGAGTCGAGGGGGCCACTATCCCCGCAATCCTGGGTACTGATGTAAGTCGGATCCCTGCGTAATCCGGGAAGTAGTTACTTAAATTTTGAAGAATTTTCACCAAATTCCACCTAATTGTTCATATTTAATGGTTTTAGCCCCAGAAATTTATATGTAATCCCACAAAATTCATGTGTAATCCCTGTAATCACGTAATACTTTGTTCATCCCTTATCGAAGTGGTGGCCTCCTCGTTTGAGTTAGACACCGGTTTGGTGAAAAACATTGTTTTATTCAGAGGACAGGTTTATTGTTTACTGTGAATATAATTTTTCAGCCCCCGAAGCCGGTTTCGCATTTCTCCAACCGCACACAAATATACTCGGAAAGCCGAAGCCGAGGGCTTAGGGTGCTCTATTTCGAGCTTTGCAGGTATTTCAGAGTTGTGGCAAAAATGTTCTTGTTTATACCCAATGGTTTCTAGACATTTTTCAAGCTTTTCCATATGTTGAGCAGAATGGGCATGAAAGCTGGTGTAGTCGTCATGGCACATGCGATTCCAAACCGATGGTTGCCATAGGGTTGCCAGAGCTCGCTACGGGGGCGCACGTTTGGGAGCGGTGCGTCAGGGAGGAGGGGGTCTCGGCGGGGGCGTTGGGTGGCGAGGCGGGGCGGGGTGGGACGGGGGTGGGGCGCCCACACGGTTGGCCCAGCTCGCCAATCCGATGCTCCGTTCGCACAGCTTGCCGGGCCGGGCCGGCCGGGCGTGGAGCGTGGAGGGGCGTTGCGGCGTGCGTCGCATGCTGGGTTCGGCTGCTGCTGCTGCTTCGTTATGGACAGCTGAAGGACGGCCCAACGACATGACGGCAGCACCGCAAAGTCTAAATCAGCCAAGGAGATTGTTTGACACAAATCTTTGCCAATACAACTTTGCAAACTCTTCGATGCTCAGAAAACCCTCTGCGTGAAGCATCAGACGGATAGAACCATCCGTACTCTCACCCTGGACACGACGTTCTTCTCATGGCTGGTGATTGGTTGGTTGCCATTTTACATTTTGTAAAATGGCGGCGGGTTTTGGGGAAGATATGTAAGGTGTTAAAATTATAATAATAATAATAAACTACTCCCCACCTTACTAATAGAACTCCCATAAATACTATTTAAAGGGCTTAAATTTACTTTTCTTTCCAAAAGGTGTCCGAAACAAAAAGGTCTGAAAAAGAGAACTATTAGCACGCCGGCATCCTCTTTTCTTTCTTTGAAAGAAATCCAACGCGGTGTTTTCTTAATTATTATCATCATTGTTATTATTTTTTTTTAATGTATGCTGTAATAGAATTACTTTTCCTCTCTCTTTTTTTATCATTAATATAAAATGGCCCTTCTCGGAACCACACCAGGCGTGTTCCTGGGGCGGGGTGGAGAGCAGCGCGACGGGGCGAAAGCAATGCCTTGTGACATGCAGATGCGCCCGGCCCGGCCCAGGCACAATTCAGTGCCTCGCCCCGCCCCTCTCCACCCCAACCACCAGCACCATGAGCCAGGCCTGAGGGGAGCACGGGGCAGGGTGATGAGTTGCCCCCATGAAGGTCACAAATAAATTTTGAGAGGCGGGAAACTAGTAGGAAACGAGCAGCAGCCCGGGTCTAACTCGCCCCGCCGCGCCCCGCCGCGCCCTCGGCCGCCATCAGCCTGCTGCTGCTCACAGCTGCGCAGTTGTGCCCTGGAAGCGCCCCGCCCCGCCTTCTGCTGCGTCCAGGGCTGCAGCATGAGGTGCTCTGGTTCTGCACACGGACCGATACCCTGCGGCGGCTCCCAGAACCAACGCCCGAGGGGTCGGCAACTCCACTATAGCTGTGCAGGGAGGAGTAGACTATATTGCCAGTAATATAGGTACTCTGCAAACTCAAGTGTCGTACAATACTGCACTAAAAGGTGCAGGACCAATGGTCCTGCAGTAAAAAGTGTAGGACCCGATGAGTCCTGCAGTAAAAAGTGTAGGACACTGTGTGTCCTATAGTAAAGAGTGTCGGACACTCTGCTTCCGGCATATGGTGTCCTACAAATACAACTGTAGGACACACCGTGTCCTACACTTTTTCCTGCAGGACCATTGGTCCTGCACCTTCTACTGCAGTATTGTACGACACTTGAGTTTGCAGAGTAATGTGTATAATATAAAGTAATATACAGCAATATGTACTAATATAGGGGTAATATAGAGGCAAAATTGTGGTCCGCAAGTAATATAAAGGTAATATAGAGGTAATGCAGCCACCGCATACGAAGTAATATACGAGTTCTCGACCCCTCGCCAACGCCTCCACCCAAGGGGACCACCACTCACGTAATCTTGTGTATAAGTGCACCTGTAATCCCCATGTAATCACTGAGAAATATTCAAAAATGTCACTAACTTAAACATATTTACTCAAATTTGGGGGTTTCAAGCAAGAAATTCCACAACATTATGAGTAATTGGCCAAAACTTATTTTCAATCCATGTAATCATGAAATCCTGTGTACGTCTAAACTCAGAGTGGTGGCTCCTCGCCGCCACCGTCCCTCCCCGCCACTGCACCAGTCATATAAGTAAGTTATTCTGCAACGCCAGGAGCAGTTCAAGGTCCGCCTGCATGGCAATGTTGCCGAAAAAGGTAGGCAAACTTTCCTCGAATACACCGGGCATAAAGAGTACGGCAATCCGCGCCTGCCATCTTGGCAAAGAGTATAGTCTCTTGAGTGGATAGCTTACCTACGCAGGCACCTAATGTCTGCCTCACATACTCAAGTGGTGATAGGGGGTGGGAGGAAGGGCAAGCATAGTTGTGTTGACTAATTACAGGTGTGTTGTCTTGCAGATTGCCTACTTGTCAGGTGTATCGCCAGGGGGGGGGGGGTGCATCGGCACCCCTCTCCTTTTTCTACCGCCTTTGAGCGCAACGCAACAGTGCGCAGTGGGGGGCCCTCCCCCATGGAGCTCGCTGGGCGCAGCCGCCCCGCCGGGAGGTATTGCGCTGCGCTGCTGCGCTGCCGTGTATTACCATACGTCTTCACGCCCCCGCCCCGCCCCGCCTCGCAGAAAACATTGCACACTAAATTGCCCCAATAATGGAGGGGCCGGCCACTTCCATTAAAGAGATCACCGAGCGGGCGCCGGTGGGTGGGGATGTTCTGATGCTATTTTATGTTTTTGAAAATATTTGAAAAAGAAAGAAAAGAACACAAGATGACAACAACAACTGCGGTCTTCGGTGCGTATGAGAATTGGCTGGTGGGCACTCCCCTCACCTCTGTACTCGGTGCACCGAATGGACTGCTGCCGTGATTGCCACGGACAGCTCACCTGGCGCTGATACCCGTGGCCATTGTTTCGTCCCGCCAAAGCCGAGCCGAGTCGGCAGGGCGGCAGGGGGCCAGCGGGCCAGGCCGGCCAGGCTCAGGCTAGCTCAGGCTATGGCGAGCTTCCGCTTTGCTGCGCCACGGCTGCCCGCCCCGCGGGCCTCATGACCCGGGAATGGTTTGGAATCAGGAACTCGCCGTGGCTTATGACGGATGCCTGGCCACGATTGCACTCGAGCAGGGATGCACTCCAGGATGCGTTGACGGCGCATTTCTTTGACGGATGTGAGTGGCTCCATTCAAGAAAACAAATAAAAGGAGAACAAGGAGGACGTTTTTGTGGTCGGAAATGTAGGGCAGTGCGCGCGGCACCACGACGCGCCACGCTGCGCCACGCTGCGCCACCACGCATTAGCCATTAGCAGACGATCGGCCGCCTCATTTGTGAGGCAATCACCCCTCGCCGCCACCCTCGCCCCCTCGCCCGCCGCGCCCTGCAGCCCGCCGCGGAGCCTCTCATTTCCATGTGTGGGAACCTCACACGCCCTCCAAAATGCCAACAAACTGGTATGCGAGCGACTTGACACGACGGGACGGGCAACACGGACACGGCCAGCGACACGGCGGCCCGGGTGGGGGCGGGGCAGGGGCAGGGCGGGGCCGTAGCGCCACGCGGGTGCCGCGCCGCGCAGCACCGCCGCTCCCACAAGAAGGCAGCGACCTTTGTGCAGAGAAGCTACATTCAATTAATCGTTCTGTCCGCACTCGATGTGCTGCGCTCGAGCGAGCGGGTGTGGGCATTTAAGTGAATTCGAGAGGAGGGAAGGGCATTCGAGAACGGGGTCAAGTATTCGGGCAGAGATGAAAAAGAAAATGCGCCGGCGGAAAAGATGTTTGTGATAAAAAGTAAACGAATAATAAATTGCGTAGACAACTGATGCTTAATAAACTAGAATACCTTTTTTTCAGCAATAATAAGTAACTTACCTACGAGATTTTTTTTTATATCGTAATAAATAATAAGCAATCCGCCATTTTCCGAAATCGTCGCGCCTTCCGGTCTGATAACCCGTGCGAAGTTAATTACGTCGTAGTGCGAGCAGGGCTGTTTGTGCTCTCTGTGGTGCTTCCGGTCGAACTGCCTGTGCTTCCGGTCGAACTGCCTGTGCTTCCGGTCGAAATGCCAGTACTACCGGTCGAACTACCGGTGCTTCCGGTCGAAATGCCAGTACTGACTGTGGTGCTGCCTGTGCTGCCGGTCGAAAAACCTGTACTGCCGATCGAAGCGCCTGTGCTTCCGGTCGACGTGCCAGCACTTCCGACTGTGCTGCCCGTATTTCCAGTGGTCACCGCTGCGGCCGCTGCCATTGCCACCGTGCTAGCTGCAGCCTCCGCGCTGGAGGGCGCTGGCGTGCTAGTGCTGGCGGGGTGTGTGACCGAGCTCCCTGTCGAGGAGCCGTTGAAGGCTGCGGTAGAGCTGGCTCTGGTCGTCGCACTCGTGCTGCTCGACAGGCCGCTTCCGGTTGTACTAGGGCCCGCCCTCGTGGTAGCCGAGGAAGAAGCGTCCACCGCACTGCTGGTCGGTCCTGCTGCTGCTGCCGCGGCCGTGGCCGCCTCCTGAGCCGTCTGAGCTGTCGGCAACGTCGTGTGCTCCACCGAGGAGCTGGCGGTGCCCACAGATCCGGTAGGTGTCGTGGCGGTGCCGGAAGATGTCGTAGAGGTGCCGCCAGATCCGGCAGGTGTCGTGGAGGTGCCGGAAGATGTCGTGGAGGTGCCGGAAGATGTCGTGGAGTTGCCGCCAGGTCCGGTAGATGTCGCGGAGGACACGGTTGTTGTGGTGGTAGCGGCCCTGTTCCGGCGAAGAAGATCGAAAACTCGCTTGAGATACACTAGTGAGTGCCATTTATATCACAAGTTATTATTGATTATACTCTCACATCGCGGTCGCCGACACGTTCGGCACTGCCGTTGTCGATTTCTTTCTCGGTGCGGCCGTCGACAACTCGCCGCTGCCCACCGTGGTCTTCTCCCCAGCGCCCCTCGACCCGGCACTGGTTACAGGAAAATTACAGTGGTTCAATTCTCATCTGCATCGAACGAAGCTATTAAGGGGTAAGGCATACATGCAGCTTATTTTTTCGGCTCAGTCATCAAATAAAACCTACCGTGCGGCGGGAACGTCGGAGGCGGTGGAATGCGAGTGAGTTGGCGTGAGGGACTTAGAGGGACTGCCCGTCCTGTGCGCCCCTGCAGGAGTCCTAGTGGGGGCGGGGGCCCCTCTGGGGGACGCTGAGGCGCCCGAGCCCCCCCTGCCCGTGGAGGCGGCCCTGCCGGCGGCCGCGGCAGCTGCGGTCCTGGCCCCAGGTGCGGCTGCGGCGGCCGCGGTGACGGACGGCCGCCGGCCCTGGCCCTCCTCTGCGGGGGTGGTGGCGGACGGCCCCTCCGTGCCGACGGTGCTGACGCGGCTTGTCTTGTACGCGCCGCTGCAAATGCACTCGCCCTCCGGGCTGCAGTGGCCCCCCGAGCCCTCCTCCTCCGCGCACACTTTGCGGCATGCAGCCGGCCCGCCCGGGCCCTCAACGCATTTTCCTGCAAAAAAGAAAAAAATGAAACAAGCAGGCTGATACATTCGTATTAATCTGCTACAAAGGAAGAATGGAAAGGACAAACCGAGAGGGAAACAATCCTGCGTGATTTTTTTCTACACCTCAGAATTTAGAAAAATTCAGATGAGGGATTCAGAAAAATACAGAAAATTTCAGAAAAATTCGGACAAATTCATAAACTGAAGCAAAAATTAACAAAAATCACTAAAAATTCACTAATAATCACAAAATTGGTCCACCGAAATTCGGAGTTGTTTCCCCTTTAGAACAAACAGACTAAAACGAAGTCTCAGCAGCCCTGCTGCCTTTCCCCCCCGCTTCCTCACATGACATTCTCCGCGCTCGACCTACCCTTGTGCGGGCGGGGATCCTGCGTAGACACGTAGCGCGCCTCCGACTCGACGAGCACACCCTCGAGTAGCAGGCAGACCCCCGCGAGCGACAGCACCAGAGCCCTCCTCCTGGCCGAGGGGTGCGTCATGGTGGCGGGGAGGGGCCGTATGGCGTAGCGTGACCTGGCTCCCTGCGCTCTGCGCTGCGACTGCAGCGTGCGGCAGCGTGCGCCGCGGCGTCACCTGGTCCAGGGCCTTATCAGCCGCCGGCAGCATGCTGCAGCACACGTCACCTTGGCCGCTGCGTAGCGGCGCGCAGCAGCGGGCGGGGCGGGGGCGCCGGCCCCGGGGGCGGGGCGGGGCGGGGCGGGGCGGGGACCATTCCGCGGGTCACGTGACGCGGCTGTCCTCTTTGACGGCGACCAAGTCTGCCGGTGGATCGGGACACCTTGGTGTCGTGACCCCTGCAGCGGTGTGGGGCGGGGCGGGGAGCGGGGCGGGGAGCGGGGCGGCGGGACGGGGGGCTCGGCCACAGGACGCCGGCGACTCAGCAGTAGCCCGTCAGCCACGACAGAGGGTGTCGACAGGCAGGTCCGCCCTCGCAAAGATACTCGACGGATAGCTTCGTTTTGCTTCCATTTTTTTTCCTCGGGCGAAATTGGTCATTGTGCTGATAACATCCGACCACCCCTCGCCTCGCTCGGACGAAAGCCGCAGCAGTTTTTGTGAGAAGTAAAAGTGAGAGGACACGAGCCACATACAGTGTAACGCCACTACGACGCCGTCCTCTGCCGGCGCCGTTCGGCACAAGAAGTAGAGCACCATGATCAACGGGGAACTTACGGAGCAGCAGGGCTTACCGAGCAGCAAGGTCGGCTCAAAAGGCAACGGAGTTATCCTAAGTCACTTCTGCAGCGACCATCTCCGCGAGGAAGGTGAGTTGCCAGTAGGAAGGAAAACGGAATGTCAGAAAAAGCTACAGAAGAGATACTCTTATATTTCCTTTCGAAAATACAAGAGTTCCCGCCCTTTTCCTTCGTTTTTCTTCAGCCATGACACGCAATCGTCTTTATAAACCTTAAAAATTTGCTTTTCGTAAATTGTGACACTTCTCGTAATTAATTTTTTTCAAACGGTGTTGTTTATTTTCGACGTAATTTACGATTGGAGTCACAACTTCATGAGAGCGTATTTGTTCTTGTTTAAGATTGCCAAGTGTCCGCATATTTTGCGATTATACCGGGTGTCCCAGAGAACACACGGCAGTGTTGCGGGTTTGCCTACCCACTCCGGCCGTAAAGCGCCATAGCCCCTGCAGCTCTGGCGAGTATGCAATCCCGCAACACTGCCGTGTGTTCTCTGGGACACCCGGTACAATTTTGTATCATAATTTACGACATTTCTCATGGAAAATTTTGCCGAAACCAACACAAGCACTTTTCACTGTCGTTTTTGAGTAAGCGTCAAAACACAAAAATTTCGATTGAAACGAGTAGTGTGTTATACATTTGCAGAAAATTTTATTTAAAAATAGAAATCCATTTACTATCAGTTAGTTGTTAGTTCGAGAACACCAAGTGACAGGTGAGGAGAGAGTGTAACGAAGACTGTTGCGGAGGCTGTCACTTGCTAATCAATATGAACATTATGAACTCACGCTGCTGCATTAGACAGCTTGGGAACGACGTCAAATGGAGAAGAATCAATTGTTAGTTTACATGTACACTTTAGCTGCATGACGTTTGGGATATTACAGCTATCCATAGAATTTCTCCCATAGCCGACAGCCGGCAGCGCAAACCGCATCCACCATCAACCTGCCGATTTTGAAGAAGCCCCTCCGAAGTGCCAGTCGTTTCAGTGGTGCCAAACTGATGTACTTGTTAGTGATTCTGAGAATGCAACAGTGGTGACTTTTTGGTGTTTCAGATAACACGTAACAATGTTGCGGCCGGCTTACCCAAGGGGCCACACTCCAGGGTTATGTACTTTTTTGTTCGTAGCCATGTAAGTCTATGTGCACGCGTAGCTTACGTAAAAAAATCGTACATAGTTACGCATAAATAAGCTTAAGTTGTGCATAACTACGTACGATTTTGTTCATATTTTAAAAGAAGTACATAGACCAGGAGTGCGCACGGCGCCTCACGGATGGAGCGAGCAGGGAGACCCGTACACTGTTCCGTGTTCTCTGAAACAACCATTACATGTGTTCAATAGGTGCACCATGAAAACTATGTTACACAAGCAACAGCATATAGGTGCCAATGAGCATACTTTACTCACAAATCCTATACGCTGTAGACATTCTCATTAAACCTAATGTGGTTTGAAATTCTCTAGAGTAGAAAATATGAGAGCGCTGGGGGATTGCCCCATGAAACAGAAAAGCAGATATTATTGTAGAAAAGGGCGCGCCTGGTGTAGGGATGGGTCAGAATTCAGCCTTTGGTCGAGTAACAGCGAGGCCAATCTGCATAAACAATGGGTGAACGGCCGCAGTAATTAGAAGCTTTAAAATGGATCGCGCAGGTCCGCCTCGGCCCCAGCACGGCCCGACCCGGCCCAGCGCGGCCCAGCGAGGCCCAGCACCGCCCCCCACCTGTGGGCCACACTGTGGGCACCCCGCGAGGAAAATAACGCGAGGTAATAAAATACAAGCTGAACCTACGGACGGACGCAATCTGAGGCGGATGTCTAATGTCGCCACACGTACAAAATGCCCATTTATCTGTCGATCAGTATAACTTATTTGAGAAACTCGTTTAAAATACAAAACGAAAATGGCTCCTGAAGCGTTGATTTACACTTCGAGGGGGTTCCATATAACCTGAGACAAGCGTCAGGAATTTGAAGATTGCTATCAAGCATGAGGCAGCGATTGTACCGCTCTAAAAGGCGTGAAAATGTAACATATGCGACTGACTAACTGAGTAATTCGAGACCTTATGACAAAAACACTGACAGAAAAAAAATAGTCTCCCGTTCAATTACTACAAAATTGGTTGTTAGAAATTTTTTTGAAAAAAATGCTCAACTCACACAACAGAACAAGGCTGCCGCTATAGCTGCCTGCTACAATTCCTTTGCTCGGTCTCTACTACAAGCCCATGACTGATTCTTGAGCCAGCCGGCGATACGCTAGCTAAACGGTGCAGCCGCAGCAAACAATGGGTTAAGGTCGGTCCGATTAAGCACCACTCGACTTTATCACCTATTCGACCCTGCTTATTCTGTCTCGGAAAATTATGCTGATATGCAAAAATAATGACGACGCATAACCGACGATTATTTCATCGAATTTTCACTCCACTTCTACCTCTTTCAGAACCTGTGATGGTGGAACAAAAGTACTTGAGATTTAACAAAAATTCTTTGTTGGTTTGTCTTGATTGACAGATTTGATAATTAAACAGAATCGCTTCTATAGTGCAAAATATGAAGAAACTTTTCGGAGATCATTGGAGGACCGAGAAGCATTTTGGTCAGAGGTTGCCGAGTCGGTTGTTTGGACAAAGCGTTGGGACAAAGTCATGGATGACTCGAACCAGCCTTTTACAAAATGGTAAGAAAAAAAATTGGCTACATTTTTTTTCTATACAGCTGCAGTGACGCGCTTGAGATACGAGATTTATGGCTCTCGACGATTACCGAAAATAAGTTTCAAGTTTGTTATTGGTCCGACAGGTTCGTGGGTGGAGAGCTGAACGCTTGTTACAATGCGGTGGACAGGCACGTTGAGGCGGGACACAGGGACAAGGTGGCCCTGATCCACGCCAGCCCTGTGACCAACAGCACGCGGAGGGTTACCTATGGCGAGCTGTACGACCAGGTAAGTGCGGGGTCAGGGCTGTCGCGGCCAGCCCGAGGGGGGCGGAAGGGGCTCATGGTGGTATGAGACAAGTTACTTCTGTCATGATTTAAGTTCAAGTGCTTTCGTGACATATGTCGTAGGTACCCCACAAGTAAAGACTCCCTGTTCTGCAAATCTAAGTGTGTAATAAGTTGCCACTTTAAACTGCAAAACTAAAGTTCTACAGTTGTAAGTGCAGAACTTTTTTGTTCTGCAGTTTTAAGTGCAGAACTCTTTAGTTCTGCACTTGCAAGTGTGGAACTCTCGAGTTCTGCACTAAAAACTAGATAGAGAGTTCTGCAGCTGCAAGTGCAGAACTAAAGAGTTCAGCAGTTACAAGTGTAGAACTAAAGAGTTCTGCAGTTATAACTGTAGAACCAAAAAAGTTCTGCAGTTATAACTCCAGAACTCTAGTTTTGCAGTTTAAAGTGGCAAACAACTACACACTAAGATTTGCAGAGTGTGCTTTCATTATTCAACACTTCCACCTCCAAGTCGGAAGGGGGTAAAAGGACTGACAACCCCTTGACATTTTGCTAGTCTCTCGTTCCTGTTGATACAGGCCCGGCGGGACTGGGCCGGGCAACGACCCGCCCCTCCCATGGGGTGAATCCGACCGCACGGCTGCGGCCTAACTCGCGGGCTAAGTGCCCTCCAGCAGCGGAAGTAGTCCGCATGCACTTTTGAAAAAGTTTGTCACCTGAGGACATTCGATGTGATGAGACTCTTGTTTGAAAATAACGAAAGCAGTGTTTTCGTGGAAATCCTCACAAAACCTTTTATTGGATTGCCTAGTTTGGTCCACAATAGCAACGTCTAAGAAGCACTGTGTTGTAACTAGAAAATGAAAATCTAGTTAATTTTTGGAGCAAAACATTTCGTTTTGGAAGAAGCCCTTTTGTAACTACAACTCTTTTCAAAAAACGTGTCAGAGTAATATTTTTTAAACCAAAAAAGAACAGAATTTACAGAACAGATATTATTTTTCGTTGTGTACGAAAAAAAAAAAGAAAGAAAAGAAATGAAATGTCAGAAGAAACTTGTTTGTAAACGAAATGTTTTGCCATGAAATTTAACAAGATTTTTCTTGTTAATTTACAACATGTTTTAACATTGTGCGTAGGCGTATTTGCGGGGGAAGGACCAGGAGACGCAGATTGCGACTCTGCGACGCTATAAACCGCCAGGAGCACCCCGCGATAGTCACGAACGGGCAGCTTCCGGGTCGACTCGTACTCGTAACGGTTTGAGTTCGAGAATCAATAGAAACTATGTGGGATCTCGAACAGTCAAGAGCTGACCCGGAAGCAGCCGTTGCAGAGTATCGCGGGGGGCTACCAAGTGACCCTTCTGAGAAAGGGGCAAGGTGCGATAACCTTTTCGTGAACTGCAGGTGTCGCGCTTGGCGGGTGCGTTGGCGGCGCTCGGTGTCACGAAGGGAGACCGCGTCCTCATCTACATGCCGCTCATCCCGGAGACCATTATCGCCATGCTGGCCACTGTGCGCCTCGGAGCCGTGCACTCTGTCGTGTTCGGAGGTAAGCGCCGAAAGCTCCTTTGCAACACGGCCCCTCCCCCTCTCCCAAAAATAAATGAATATTCATACTTGCCGGATGCAGGGTTCGCCGCGCGAGAGCTATGCACGAGGATCGAGCACGCCGAGCCTAAAGTCATAATCGGAGCAAGTTGCGGCGTGGAGCCCCATAAGATAATCAAGTAAGGAGCCGCAGCCTCTTTTGTTCTTCCGCGAGACGCCGAATCCATTACATTCAAGTCCTAACGCCGTGTTCTGCTGCAAAGGTACAAGGACATTCTCAACGAGGCCATAGCCGCTTCCGCCTCCAAGCCCAAGAAGTGCATCATCTTCCAGCGGCGAAACGTGGAGACCGCCGACCTGATCCCCGGCATGGACCTGGACTGGGAGGACGTCGTACCGGCAGCCTCGCCGCACCCCTGCGTGCCAGTCGAGGCTAACTGGCCCCTGTACATTCTCTACACGTCTGGAACCACAGGTAAGAAAACGACAGGGGATATGTATAGCAATACGTACAATCTACAACAAGTAACTCGGTTTCAGCTGTGGTACTGCCCTTTTTTCGGCATCGCGATAACGCGCTCTTCCCGATGTTTAGCTCAGCCCAAAGGCATCTTGCGGCCGACGGGCGGCCACCTGGCGACACTCTGCTGGTCCATGCGCACCATCTACGGTATGAGGGACGGCGACGTGTGGTGGACGGCCTCGGACATGGGGTGGGTGGTGGGACACTCGTACATCTGCTATGGACCGCTCTTGGCCGGCCTCACCTCCGTCATGTACGAGGGCAAGCCTGACCGAACACCGGACGCGGGACAGTACTTCAGGTAAGAGCAATGTAATTAGAAAAAAAAATATTTTGTAAAATAGTGGTTGAGTATCATGACACTCTTGCCGTGCCCTTTCAGAATAATTCAGGAGCACCAGGTGAATGCCGTGCTCTCCGCGCCAACTACAATGAGACTGATCAGGAGAGCGGATCCCATGGTGAAATTAGGTGGAAAATACTCGACAAAATCGTGAGTTTTTATTATTTTCTGCGAAGTGAGACGGAGGAAGACCACACAGAAACTTCACCATATATCTCATCCCCCTTTTTTAGATTACGCCATGTGTTTGTCGCCGGCGAGCACTGCGATCAAGAGACAGCCCAGTGGGCAGAAAACGTATTTAAAGTAAGTTAAGAATGTATTTCATCTGATCTACACACACGAAAGGAATGCGTTTGTAGCGCCGTAGTGCAGGGGCCACAGAGAGCAGACGAGGCGCCGGCCGCACGGAGTCGGACCTCTCGCTCACTCTCACGTCGGCCCGCTTGCGGCCCACTTGCGGCCCGCTGGCTGCCAGTCTAAACCGGATCTCTGCCTTAGTGTCCCTCTTCACCCCCAGTCACTATTTCAACACCTAGAAGCGATCAGCACACCAAAGCCTTGCCCGTCTCTTTATCCATCACTGCTCCCTTCCCCCCAAGTTCGCGCTTCTGTCTAAGCAAAAGTGTTTTCTTCTGTTTATTTTTTTTTCGGGGGAAAAGGGATGGGGGTGGGGGGGAGCTTTGAGCGAGCTTATTACTGATGAAGAATTTTCCTCCAGGTTCCCATACTCAACCACTGGTGGCAGACTGAGACAGGTCACGCGATCACTGCCACTTGCATAGGCCTCAACCACAGCACGAAGCCTCCAAAGTACTCAGCCGGCATGCCCTTCCCTGGCTACGATGGTGCGTGGAGAGGATTTGAATCGCCGTGGCGACCGGGCACTACTTTAAACATTATTTTAAATTCACAACCCATTCTACTTGCACCTGTTTGCAGTTCGGGTTCTGAGGCCGGACGGCGAGGAGGCCGCGCCCCAGGAGCTGGGCAGGATCGTCGTCAAGCTCCCCATGCCGCCGGGCACCGTCTGCACGCTGTACAAGGCCGACGAGCGCTTCAAATCCATCTACTTCTCGAGATATCCGGTCGGTACATGACGGGCATGGGTGGTCTCTAGTTTTGCGCGTTCCTTTTCACGAATTAAGTTATCGCTTAAAGAGATAACGCAAAAATGACGTTACGCGAGACCGGACTGTGCCTTGGACCGCAGGGGTACTACGACACCATGGACGCGGGCTTCCGCGACGAGTTCGGCTACGTGTACGTGACGGCTCGCGATGACGACGTGATCAACGTGTCGGGGCACCGCCTGGCCACCTCCGCGCTCGAGGACATCGTCATGTCGCACCCGGACGTCATCGACACGGCCGTGGTGGGCGTCCCCGAGCCCACCCGCGGGGAGGTGCCCCTCTGCCTGTTCGTCATGCGGCAGGGTGAGCGCAGGCCGCAGGGCTGGACACAAGCGGAAATTTTTTCTTTTTTTTTCTCTTCTTACACTGTGAAAAATATCCTCGTAAATTTACGACATTTTTCGTAATTTTGATTTACAAAATATGTCGTAAATTCACGACGGCCAATTCTTGCTCGTCGGTCAATTCCAAGTCCATAGGGGGTGCTTGTAAATTTACAATTTCAAATTGTAATTTTACAACTTTTATCATGGAAAATTTTCCCGTAACCCTTACGAGTATTTTTCACAGTGTATCGCAATTCGTGTATGACACCGATGACATGTATCTATGCCAGGCACCCAGAAAAAAGAATCGGAGATTTCGCGAGAGCTGGTTAACATGGTCCGAGAGCTCATCGGCCCGATCGCCGCCTTCCGCCTATCGGCGGCTGTCAGGGGGCTGCCCCGCACCCGCTCGGGAAAGACATCCCGGAAGTCCATAGCAGATTTGGCAAGGAATAAGTTTGTCAAGGTGGGTAGCAGGCGATGAATGATATCTAACCCATTTTAGTAAAACAGAAAATCATCTTTTGTAGACTGCCAACCACATTAGCATCTTGCATTGTGGCTTTGAGAATCATCATGTTTTCGACATGCGCTATACAGCACCTTGGGGGTGCACACAATGATCTACCAAAATATGTCCTACCGTCGTAAAATAAATTAAAGGAAAATTAAAGTGAAAGAATGCTGTTTTTAAAACATCTACCAATATTTGTTCTACCAGAATAAAAGGAAAAATTAAAAATCAGAAAGGAATAATAAAAATATTATTTGTCAAAATCCTGGTGCAGTGGGGAAAAATGCAGAATAAAACATCCTTCCAAAAATATTTAAAAAAATCCTCAGAAATTTATTTTTTTTCTTAGTATTTTTTAAACGTTTGGTAGATGATTAATTAGTAGGATATTTTTATCCTGCATTTTCCCCCACGGCACACAGTGGAGTAAAGTCGAACAAAGAGGGTCATAGCTAAAACATGCTGGGAATTGCACAAAAATTGGTTTGTGTTTGGGGGGGCGGGGGGGGTTGAAGTGTGCTTGATCGGTTGCTGATATCCGTTAGCACCCCCCGGGCCATCCTGGGGGTGTCATCGGGGACCTCACGAGGTCGCCGATGACGCCCCTCTTGAAAATTCCTATCCTGAGATTGTCGAGGGTCCCCGATCGATTCCCGGTGTCCGTTCGCACCTCCCGCGTCATCCTGGGGGTGTCATCGGAGACCTCATGAGGTCGCCGATGACGTCGTCCTTCTTGAAAATTCCTACCCTCAGGTTTTCGAGTGCACCCAATTGATTCCCGGTGTCCGTTCACTCCTCCTGGATCAACCTGAGAGGAGTGTCATCGGAGACCTCATAGACCGAAATAGGACATATGATTTGTTGCATGGTGTCGCGCATTGTAGCCACTAGTGGCGTACTGGTGCACGCCCAAGGCAGGCTGTCATCTGCAACCTCGTCAGGTCCTCATTGAAACACCCAGGTTAAATCGGGAGGTGCAAACGGACACCTGGAATCGATCGGGCCCCCTAAAAAACCCCAGCATACCAATTTTTAAAAAGGGCGTCATCGGCGACCTAATGAGATAATGAGGTCTCCGATGACATCCCCAGGATAACCTGGGAGGTGCAAACGGACACCGGGAATCGAACGGGGACCCACGAAAATCTCAGGATATGAATTTTCAAGAAGGGCGTCATCGGCGACCTCATGAGGTCCCCAATGACACCCCCAGGATGACCCGGGAGGTGCAAACGGATATCAGAAATCGATCATGCACACTTCAACCACCTAACAAACACAAACCAATTTTTGTGCAATTCCCAGCATGTTTTAGCTATGACCCTCTTTTTTCGATTTTACTCCACTGTGTGCCGTGGGGAAAAATGAAGGATAAAATATCCTACCAATTAATCATCTACCAAACGTTTTAAAAATACTAAGAAAAAAAAATTTCTGAGGATTTTTATAAATATTTTTGGTAGGATATTTTATTCTGCATTTTTCCCCACTGCATCAGGATTTTTACAAATAATATTTTTATTATTCCTTTCTGATTTTTAATTTTTCCTTTTATTCTGGTAGAACAAATATTGGTAGATGTTTTAAAAACAGCATTCTTTCACTGTAATTTTCCTTTAATTTATTTTACGGCGGTAGGACATATTTTGGTAGATCATTGTATGTTACCCCCAGCACCTTCCTTAGTGTGACATTTGTGTTGACAGATTCCCGGCACGATAGAGGACCCCACCGTTTACCGGGAAATTAAAATGGTTCTGCAGAAATTAGGATACGCGCGGACCGCACCAGATCCGGAATGATAGAAGGGCACCGTGTTGTACAAAAGCTATGTGATGTAATGATTATATTTTGTAATAAGAACAAACGCAGGCATTTTCAATTCATACATTTTATTATTCATTCTTATTATTTTTATATTTAATTCAATTCTGATCTATTAATATAAGAAACGGTATTAGACTTTCCATTAAGTTGCATGGCTTCTGTTTCGTAATTGCCACTCGTCACTCACAATTTTAATCATAAGATAGCGTTTAAGTGTTTGCGGAGCCTTTTTTGTTAAAAAAAAAGTAATAATAATTGTTCTGATTTTTCAACAATGTCTGGGATTGGAAATTTCAATTATCAGTTAAAACTAGCAGCGAGTAAGGAATATTGTACATATAGTGAAGGAGTTCAAATGTCTGCGGGACGGACGTTTAAGTTTTAGTGGTTTTCTAGCTAGTATTGACGATCGCATTAATGTCTGGTCTCTGTTTTATTCATGCGGGGATTGTATTTCATTTTGTGGCCTCTTGGTGCCTAATATGATTATTTGAATATTTTTTTTTTTTACCAAACTCAATTGTTGCAAGCTAGTTCTTGGTTATTTACTGTGTCATGCTCACCATACGTAATACAAAACTAAGCAAAATAAAGGAATGTAAATGAAAAGGTCGTTTTATTGGCTTGAAGCTAGACTCTCGCACTGGAAATGTCACATTTCTTGCTTGTTATGAGCGAAGCATTTTTTCATCGGTCAGTAAAAGTGACGTTCGCGAAGACGACTCTAATCGAGTCTTTTCTGGTATTTTGAAATCGCTCAAGTGGTGTTTGATGATATGACTCAAAAAGAGTCATCAAAGTGACTCTAATAGAGCGATGTTAATCAATGTCGCTCCCCCCCCCCAGGAGCATGAAAATTTGGTATAGAAAAGTCGCTCCCCCAAGAGCGACAAAGGCGACTCTTCCATTTTCAGTGCGCCCCCCTATTGCCACACGAATCGTGCATTATTCTCGAAGTTCATCGTAACGCGTTTGAAGTGATTTTGAAGCGGCTGGTGTGATGTACAGAGAGAGGCGGAGGAAGAGGGGGCAGGGGGGGACCAGGGCTAGGGGGGAGGGGGTTGTGTCACGTGCCGCGGCGTGGTGTAAGTGAAGCCCCAGTCAGCGCATCCGCCCGCGCTCCTTACTCCTGCCTGTGAGTGAGACTGAGTGCGCTGCAGGGCAGAGGGGCCGCGCCTGCCGGTGCGAGAGAGACACCTCACCTCCGCCCCACCTCTTCTCTGAGTGACCGAGGGGGGCAGGGCAGGTCGGCCAGGGGCGCCAGGGGCCTCCCGGCCTCCTATGGCTGCACGTCGCGTGGCGTCGGAGCAGTGGTGCGACTAGGCCCTATGCATCAGAGAGAGAGAGAGAGAGAGAGAGAGAGAGAGAGAGAGAGAGAGAGAGAGAGAGAGAGAGAGAGAGAGAGAGAGAGGCGGGAGGGGACAGCAAACCCATAGCAACGCATCTCCCTTCCCCTTACACGGCTCCGGTAAGCGTCAGTCGTGCCATCTCCATCACACTAAGCGCGCCAGGCCCCCGCCCCCGCCCGACCAGTCGACAACAATGCTGGTCCGCAGTCGGCTCGCGACGGTGCAGCGCGTGCAGCGCGACCGCCAGGATGACGACGTTGTCGCCGACGGCGGCGATGGCGGCCGCGGCCTCCGTTAGCCTCTCGTTTACCTAACGTCGCACAGACCCCGAGCCGCCATGGACACCATCCTCGACGTGTTCTTCGAGAAGGTCTTCTCACAGCTGCCGCGCGGGGCGCTCGTGTCCCGGTACAAGCGGGCCGAGCTCTCAGACTACTTCGGCACCGTCATCGTGGGCTGCGTGGGCGCCGAGCAGGTGAGTGCAGCAGCCTGCGCGGCGCGGTCCAATTCCCCTTCCCGCGGAGCCCGCAACACAAAGCTTGGTAGGTGGGCAAAATGTACTACTTTTCTGTGGTTGCAAATAAAAAGTATCGTGTTGCCTCGACCTCGACCGGCTACAGTTCCGTAAGACCACGGGTCTACGATTTCCATAAGCCTCGTACGCCCCTCTAGATGATTATTGATAATCACATAATCATATAAAATCTCCAAATATAGACAAATTTTGACAAATATGGAGAAATATTATCAAATTTGACCAAAAGTTGCTTGATTACTGGCCAATAATCAGTGAATATGTTAAAGATAAACTCAAATAATCATTGATAATCACCATAATCCTGACTGATTATAATCCTCGTGCGCGATGTTTCAAAGTGCAAAGTGCAAGTCTACCATGGTAGACCCGTGAGTAAGACTTGCGCCCCGGGCCGGCAGGTGACGGCGCAGGAGGCGGTGGCCCGGGCCGTGTGCGCCGCGCTGCGCTACCACGCCGCCACCAGGGACGCCAACGGCGGCGTCTGCCTCAAGGGCAAGTTCCACGACATCCTGTACGTGGTGGCCAAGCTGGCGTACGACTGGGAGCTGCGCGACGGGCACACCGTGGCGCGGCTGCTGCGCGACCTGCACTCCTGCGAGGACACATTCGAGCGGCTCATCGTGGGCGCCATCGTGGGCACAAGGGTGAGTGAGCGAGTGAGTGAGTGAGTGAGTGAGTGAGTGAGTGAGTGAGTGAGTGAGTGAGTGAGTGAGTGAGTGAGCGAGTGAGCGAGTGAGTGAACGAGTGAGCGAGCGGGCGTGCGTGCGCGAGGGTGAGTGCGGGAGCGGGCGCTCTCCCGAATGCACCGGTGGTTCTAAGCTCCGGGCTGGGGCTTGTTTCAGGTGTCCCACCTGCTGTCGGGCTGGAAGAGCGAGTTCGCGGACCGGGAGGAGAACCTCCAGGCCGTCGAGTTCTTCCTGGCGCACGCCGACGAGCAGCGGCTGGTGTTCCGCGAGGCGCGGCATGGCGGCCAGGGCGCGCGGGGGGCGCACGCCCAGGACCCGGCTGAGTGGCCGACGGGGACGCTCGGGCTCGGGCAGGCTGTCCCCGCGCGCGCACTGCAGGACAGGAGGCTGGCCGACGTGCCGATGAGGGCCTGCGGCGGGCTCACGGCTGCGGCGATGGCCTTGGACGTCGGCAGGGTGAGACTGCAAGGGGAGGGAAGGGGATAACAAGGCGTATGTGACGCGCGTCGCTAACGGCGAGCCGCGCTGCCGCGCTCACTGTTCCAGATCGACACGCTGAGCCTGCTGATGAGGCACGGCGCCACCATTCACTTCCCGGAGCGCGAGAGCGCCGACGACTCGCGGGCGACGCCGGCGGACGTGCTCCTGGGCAAGCTGCTGGACTTCCGGGAGCGGCGGCCGGGCGAGCCTTACCCGGAGGAGGTGCTGGGCTGCCTGCGGCTGCTGCTGCGCGCCGTGCCCTCGGCCGCGGACTCTGCCCTGCTCCGGCACTGCCCCGACGTGATCCTGGCTCTGGCGACGGACGACGGCTCCCCGCTGGTGCCGCCCAGCCGCCTCGGGGTCACGCCGCCGGAGCTTAAGCACCAGGCGCGCTGCGCGGTGCGCCGGTGCTTGTACCTCGCATGGAACCTGCCGCACGGCATCCAGGCTTTGAACGTCCCCCATGTGCTCAGGAGGTACCTCGACCTGGAGCTGGACTGAGTAGACGGGCCGGAGTCACCATGCGACTCCATCATCACTGTTTGACATGTGTCGGTATTTTAACAACCTCCTATTTATTTATAGCTTTCGTTTTATTTTTATAAGCTTTCACAGCAGTAAGGCAAGTTTGTTTTAAGTGATGCTTGATGTAAAGATGCTGGTTAATCGGGACCAAATAATCGTCATTTTCCAAATGACTGTGTGAACGATTTTGGATGATGTCCGACATTGTCCGGGTAATGTTAGGTATAGACGATGGTACGTAGCTCGGCTTTACATTACCCCACCACCCGGAGGTGGCTAGTGCCAGACCATCCGGACGTTATCCAGAGGGTACTGGATAATACCAACATAGCGGGTGGGAAGGAGGGTAACGTCAGGGTAACAATGGTAAATAATTTTATAGCCTCGTGTAGCACCATGGTATGCATCCTCGGTGGCAGCGTAGAGCTCATTCGTGCCTCGGGTGGTGGAGGGCTTCACAAGTTTCTCCTCCCCACCAATTTTAGGAACAGCGTACCGTTTTCGCCGGCGAATAACCGACATTCGCCGTTCTCGCACTTTCGCCGTTAAATGTATAAAATACAGTGTATTATAAGATATCTAGGATATTATCAAAGAAGAGCCTTTTTGTCGGCTATTGGAGTGTGCTCTAGTCAATCATCAATATATTTTCCATCAATGAATGTAAATGTATGTATAAGCAAACTTTTTTCATACAAACAACGACAGTGTTTCATAAATGCTATAACGTGAAAACTAAGAACACTTCTAAAAAAAATACAACCACCTTGAACTCATTGTTCAATTTTATTGAACCTTCTTAAAATAAAACGAAGGGATTTTCAGCAAATTCTAATGTTGTCGAGGGCAGAAATGGGGAGAGAGAAAGTAGGAAGCTGACGACGTGGGAAAGGAAGCACTTTTGTAGCGTCGCGTCAGTTCATAACCCTACCCCCTCCCCTACCCCTCTCCCTCTCCCTCACTGGCGAACTTAATCCTCGTTGCATAATGCAGTTCTCGCGGCGTCGGCCCTCTGTCTCTTCCTGAGTGAGACAGGAAAATACATACCTCCGCTTCGAACGCGGCCCCAGTGTGAGGGTGGGGCCGTCTCCGCACATCAGGGCTGCCAGAGGCACGACAGGGACAGACAGCCCCAGACACCCCCTCCCGTCCCGGCCCGGCCCGCCGCGGCCGGGCAGCACCCGCGGCGGCACCCGACCTGGCAGCCCCGCACCAACTCACGGCGAACGTCCTGGATTAATTAGGTTTTCCCACTACAGAGCTAACCTGCTCTGCGCTAGTAGTGCGTCAAAGGGGATGATAAAACGGTATACACTTTTTGATTACAATCCCGTTTAAAAACAAATTGTTCCTGAATCCGTCCGCCAGCGGTCCGAATGACCCCCAGAGGCTCCGGGCTGTCCCGTAGAGAGTCCGTACGCCTTCGGGGTCTTCCGTATTTAGTCCGGCCGCGGGGTCGGACTAGTCCGAATTATGCTCCGGGGCCTTCGGACAGTCCGGTTTCAGTCCGGAGGTCCGGTCTTAGCCCGGAAAGGGTCCGTGGTCAGAGTTCGGTCTCCTTGCGGGCTTTTTTGCTCTTTACCCGCTTCAGTGGACTTGTGAACTTCACGATATGGAAATTTTGCTATACACTGCTATTTTTTAAAAAACTTTTTTAAGGAAATGGGTCACCTCATTACAGTTGATAGCGCTTACAATGTGAGTGTCTTTGTTCACTGCTCGGTCGTACATGGAGGGAGGACACTCTAAATAATATCCGTGGACTATGGTACTAGAGATCACCGGACTTCTGTGTGCATATCTAATTAAACACATTTGATATTATCAGTACCAAATTTTGTTTTATTTGGTAAGACATTGTATCTGATCTAGTTATGAGCAGTCCGAAACTAGTTACAAATATTATTCTTAGATATTCAGAGTGCAGCAATGTCACATGTATGTCTAGGTAAATTAGTGGTGGTAAACATTTAACGAAGGGTAAGGAGGGAAATGAACCCAGCATCAAAACATCTGGTCGGAAATTCCGCGAGCTGTAAACAGTTGAAATGGCAGGAGGGCACCCGGCCACGCCTTCCGGGGCGCGCACTCCTCCTCACCGGGCCATCCCCGATCCGGGGCTGGCCGGGGCTGGCCCGGCGGGAGGGGCGCGTGACTTCGGGATGACCTGGACACGCTGGGGCGCGTTTCCTAGCACGTCCCAGTGGTCCAGTGGTCAGCGTGGCGGCCTCGGAGCAAAGAAGTCCGGGTTCAACTCATCATCAGGTAAGGTAATTCTTCGTTAGTTCAATATGTAATTACATGTGTCAATTAACTGTCATAAGTAACGTGTAACGAAAGGTAATCGAGAGCAGTACAGGAAAGCAAGAAATCTCTGTTTTCTCTTTTGAAAGAATGTATAGGGAAATTTCTATATATTTATGGTGAGACCACCACACATAAATAGTACATTCCCTACACACATGTATTGAAAATTTCCTATAGACGTAGATGTTAATTGCGTCACCGACATTTATAGGAAATTAACTATATTTTTTTACTGTGTAAATCGGACTCGCCCCGGGGTGGGCCCGCAGCCAGGAACCCCGCGTTTAGCCCGTAGTTTGGCATTCGGACACACCCGCCAAGTTGCCGATTTGGGAACATTCTGGGTGTAACTCGGAGTAGTCCGCGGAACTTCTCCCGGACTAGACCCCCGCTCGGGCTGGCTGCGGATGAGGCTCATTTTTAACCGGGATTGAATCGTTCCAAGATGTTGACGATTTATAATGCGGTCGATTTAGATTTATATCAAGCTCATAGCATACCAATCATTCACGAGAAAAACAAAAATAGATTCGCTATAAGAGATAATATTTTCAGCTAATATGGTACCAGCTGAAAATATTACCTCTCTCAGCTAATTTTTGCCTGATAAAGCTACTAGCGTTTGCTATACCAGGTCGAGCGTTTTCCAGTACAGCAGAAAAAAGAAAAAAAATTGTTAAGGCAGCTAATATTTCACCTACTGCATATCCAGCTCCTACGTTTTTTTGTCGTGTTTTCTTTTTCTTTCTTTTTTCACTTGCTTGGCCTTAGTAAATCTGTCCTTTTTCACCCACAGTCCGTCCCGTCGGGTAAATCTGTCCTTTTTCACCCACAGTCCGTCCCGTCGGGTCGGGTCGGGGTGGGGCAGGCGTCTAGAACTTGTCGAACTCGACGCGGTCGCAGGCCTCGCACAGAACGTCGGCGCCCCTGGGCAGCAGGCGGCGCAGCGCGCTGAGCTGCTCTAGGCAGGCGGGGCGCTCGTGGCAGCAGCCCCGGCGGCGCAGCACGAGGCGGCCGAGCGCGCGCAGGTCGCACTGGTCCAGCAGGGCGGGCAGGTCGGCGCACGCCATGGGCCAGGCGGACGGGCCCTCCGTGCCCACGAGCAGCTGCAGCACGGCGAGCGCGTGCCCGTGCGCCTGCAGCAGCGAGCGCAGCGTGACCCGGGGCAGGCCGACGGCGGTGAGCCAGCGCAGGCCGGAGGCGGCGCGCGCCGCCGGGGGCAGCACGGGCGCGCCGAGCGGCCCCGCGCCAGGGCCCCACAGGTCGGGCGCGCACCACACCTGCAGCCGGCGCAGCCGCAGCGCGCCGCTCACCGCGAGCAGGTGCTCCGCGCCCGGGTGGCTCACGTGCAGCTCCTCCACCGTGGGCGCGGCGCTCTGCAGCAGCTGCAGGCTCCAGTCGGGGTCCCAGCACCGGCTGCACACCACGCCAACCAGCCGCCTCACCTGCGGGGCGGCCGGGCCGCCATCCGGAAAAGTGCATTACGCCGCGAGCGGGAACCTTTCACGCGGTAAAACCAAGGCCTAGGATTTCCAGCGAGAGGGAAACAACTCTGAATTTTGTTGTACAAATCTTCTAAATTTGGGGGAATTTTTAAAATTATTATTGAATTTTTGTGAGTTTTTGCTTGAATTTTGCCTAGGTTTTTGTAAATTTTAGGTAATTTTCTACGAGTTTTTCTGAATTTTTCTGAACTCGTCAGCATTTTCCAAAATTTTTGTGAATAACGAGGTGTACAAAAAAAGATGTTTTCCCCTCGATTTCCAGGGTATATGCATTGGAAACAATTTCCTGAGGATCCTCCGGGTTTCTAAAGGGGATCCCCAAGGCATCACCTAGTTGCCCGCTACCCTGTGAATCCTAGGTCTTAACGTGCAGGGGGCAGGCATGTTTATCCCGCCTGCGCGTCCAAAGTCCTTACCCCTTTCGCGGCTCGCAATGCTCTTGCCTTTTCGGGCTTGCGGTCGTTCGGGAGAGAACAGCAGATCGTGGCAACTTCTAACTCCTCGCGGAGAGGAAGCGTGGGGCTAGGAGGAGCATCGTGTAGGTGACTCAGGACCTGATCATCTGACAGGGAGAGTAGAGAGAGAGCAAATGTTAAGGTGATAAAACCGGTTTGACACTTCTTCGGTGTTCAGTATCCAGCGATTTCAGCCAATTGGTGGAATTGATAATACTACCTACACTGTTCTGCGAGAGACGTATCCTGTGCCACCGGTGTGCGTACGCGTCGCTGGGACTCTCGCAGGGGTCCCTTGGACTTCCCCGAGGCATTCAATAACACTCCCCACTTCGAAAAGCGCGGTTGCCGATTGTCAGGGTTGCTGTTTGGTGCGGTCGAGAGCCCTCTGGCAGCAGGTCCCTGGCCTTCAGGCTGGCTGAGTTCCACTGGCATATCCGTAGGCACTGGCGTTGCGGCTGAGCGGAGGCTGAGCTGGTCCTACGCAGCACTGCTCATGAACGCGCAGGAAACAAAACGACAAAAACTTTGATCTCTCTCCTCTCTCGGACTATTTACCTCGTCTGGGACCAGCCTGGCCGCCAGCATGAGCAGTAGGGCCTTGGTCAGGGGGTCCTTTGCTTTGGGAAGCGTCCCCGAAACAAGACGACTTCCATCTCGAAGCGTGACGTCCCAGCGGGCGTCTCCGTCCACCAGGGCGAGGGCCAGCAGCGTCTGCTGCTCCTGGAGCTGGCCAGGCAGGCCCTCGAGCTGGCGCGCGGCCTGCGGCAGCGAGCCCTCCAGGAGGCTCCGCAGCGCCGTCCTGGTGCCCACCATCTCGTGCTCCTCCCAGCAGCGGCGCGTGGCGGCGGCGCGGCAGTCGAAGCACCACTCGCGGGCGGACCGGCGGGACCGGCGGCTGAGCAGGATTTGAGCATTCAAAAGGTAGTTTTGCCTTGGAGTAAAACGCTTCGGTAATTTTTTGTAAAAAGTTTTTTTTTTCTCTCTTTCTTTTTCAAATTTTATCGACATTAATATTCTATTTAAAAGCCATCAAAAAGCTAAGAAAGAAGAAATTGTCTCCGCATGCATGAAGCAAAACATTTCTGGCCGCCCTCTTTCGCAATCTTCAATAGACGTTTCTGTAGTAGCAGTAGTTTACCTGGAATCACCGTGACGATCCACCACGCGTAGCAATGAAAAGTTGTTTGGAAGGGACTCTGGTGAGACGGCAAAAGACTGAGGGACGGAAGAAATCACATCACGAGTGAGCCATGACTGTCATCGTGATAAAAAAATTTAGTTGCTGTACTCACGGTGCGGCATATGGGGCATTCACTCTTGACGGCTCTCTGGAGACACTGGAGGCACACCGTGTGCCCGCACGGCACCACCTTCGGGGCGTGCTCTCTCTGGTCCAAATCCTCGAGGCAGATCTCGCAGTCCATGGTTTGTGCACCGCGCCTGTTAGGCGGCGCGGGATCCTCTGACGCGCTCCGATCATCGAGAGGCCGTCTGAGATAGCGCGGTAGATAAGGATTTGATGTGTCATCGCGCGTCCGGTAACCTGGACGAGCGGCGGACTCAATCCCAACTTAGACTGTTTTATTTTCCTGGTATATTTTTTAAACGCGAAGAAAGTCACCCAGTCGAACAGGCAGGGGCAAATTCATAAAACGACTTTTAGTAAAACAACCATATGGTGTCTTTACTCTTTTTCCTCTTTTTCATTTAAAAGTTCACGAAAAAAAATAATTCGCGTCTGAGAAAAAAACAAACAATGCAAGTGTACTAATTTTTTAGCTGGATAGGCGCAGTTAATTTTTAAGCTACCGCACTTATTTTCTAGCTACCCTGCTATTTATTTTTCATCTGTTTTAATGCTTTTAGCAGCGTAGTGATAATTTTCCACATCTAATTTCAGCTAAGCAATATTTTTATTTTTATTTTTAAAAACATGTGAACATTGCTAGTCACTTCCGGCACGTCTACGCACTGCAGTGAAGACTGGGCAACTACCACAGGGCTGTTGGGGACGTGGAAGACTTCGCTCCAAACTCTTGACATCCTGCATCCCTGGGGATGTCCTCTTCCTCCACTCCCTGCCTGCGCCTCCCGTATCCACGGCGACAGCGCCATCTCTCCCTCCCTTCTCCTCTGAAATGCCACTATACAAATAATTCGGCCCATGAATCGTCTCTCAGAGTAAGAAGGGAAAGAGAAGGGATAAAAATAAATAGAATAAGATGTGCACTCCTTGAACCATTGAGAACTGACTCAGCATCTTTCTCCGGCCGTAGCGAGAGGCAGGCCCTCCCGCACTGCACTGCTGTGTGCTAGGTTGCCTACCCCACACTCGACGGGCGCGGTCCATGCGGCCCCGCTCACCTCGCGGCCGCGGCGGAGGAGGTAGGTGTAGGCCGCGGAGCAGGACGGCCAATCGCCTCTCACTTACTTATCGGAAAGTTATCGTGGATATCAAAATGATATCGGAATGACACAAGCGGCCGACCGGTGACCGGTGCGCACGTGCAGGTTTATAAGCGTTTACACCGCTCACCGGTAAATTCACCAACCGTTCTTGACCGTTATTCCGTGCGGGGGAGGCGTTAGGCGCTAGGTACTTTGGCAGGGCCGCACTGTAAAATTCTTACGAAGAAAGTTCTTCGCAGCGTTGCGAAGAACTTGGCTGCTTCGTAAGGCTTCGCAATACGAAGTATTTTCTTCGCAAGCCCCACCTTGCGAAGAAATTTCTTCGCAAGCCCCGCCTTGCGAAGAAATTTCTTCGCACACTACGAAGAAAATGCTTTGCAATACAAAGCAGCCAAATGCTTCGCAGCTTACGAACGATTTTCTTCGGAAATGCGAAGCATTTCTTCGCAAGGTTTTTACAGTGCGTCGTTGCGCTGTTTGCGCTGGACTGGACCAGCGCACACCCACGCGTCTCTCTCTCTCTCTCTCTCTCTCTCTCTCTCTCTCTCTCTCTCTCTCTCTCTTTCTTTCTCAATAAGGACCGCGCCCCTGCGTCACGGCAGTGCAGCAAAGCAACAGTGTGGTTGAGGACTAAACCGGGACTAAAACTTGTGGGACGCTCTTTTCGTGAAACATGCCACCCCCGACTGGTCGCGTCCGCCCCCCGGCTGCTTCCTGGCCGCACCCCGCCCCGCCCCCCCACCCCCACCCCCCGGCCGCCCCCAGCCCGCCCCCACCACGCACGCGTCTGAACGCATATAAGAGGAGGCCGGGGCGCGGGCCGGTCCATTGCAAGCCCCCAGCGAGTGCAGACCAGAAAGCCTCCCGCTCCTCAGGCTCACCGAGGCTGACCGCGGCTCAGCAAGGCTCAGCAAGGCTCAGCAGGCTCCTACAGAGCCTCTACGCCCGCTTCCAGAACCGCCGAGCTCACCAAATTCACAGGTAGGCAGCGGTCCGCGGACTCTAGAAGACGGATGTTTTCCCATTTGTATTTTGCACAGTTGTAAATGTTCTGTGCATTTGAAGGCTGGATCGGTAGGCAAACTTGTCCATTGACATGGTGGATAAAGGAAATAATGTCTTAATAACGGTCGATGTGTATTGAAGCATTGCAATGAATTTCATAAAGACCTGGTGCCCCAAGTTGATGCAGGAAAGAATAACCTTCCGAATGAGAAGTCATTGATCTAGGGGGTTTTAACTTGTGGTTTACGTGGATCCTGCATCACATAATATCTATAAGGTACCTTAAAACTACGTGAAGCTGAGCTGAGCTTGCGGGGCAAAAACTGGAATTTAAATACCAAAAATCTTTCATATTAAATTTCTTTCTTTTTCCCTTGTTATTATTAAACCTAGTTTCATCATATACGATTAGTAGTTGACTGGCGCCTCACTTCACGCCGTCTTTCCGTCGGTCTTCTCCGTGTGCATTTTAACAGGGTTGAGCATTTAAAGTTCAAATTTTCATTTCATTTTTTATGGCATATTTCATAAATTTCATAAATTTTTGGAATCATGCTAAGCGTAAAATGTAGATCAGGTGTACTTTGAACTACAGCTCTGGAAACCACCCTCCTCTCCTTATTAAACCATTGTGTATCTTATACAGGACGCACAGTTTTCTGCACTTTTAGTGAGCGGCACACATTTGCAAGTTTGCCTGTAAAGGGGTGGAGGGTATCAGGAGCAGTGTGCGCAGTGAACTAGTGACGACAGGCAGGCGGCGGACTCATTCGGTGTGATGATCATTCCATAATTGTGAACGACAGTGCGGAGTCACACTTCGCGTATAGAGCCCGTCAGGGCGCAACCTGGGCAGGTACATACATATGCGTGCGTGACAGTTCAACAATAGCGCGAGTGAATGTGAGCGCGAGCGGGCGGTGTGCACCGCCTGGAAAAATGAAAAGTTGAAGCACCCATCGTATGCTTACCTCAGGGACAGTTAAAACCATGGTTGAAAGAGCGATATTTGGGAAGGGTCGGTAAGGTTTCGGTCAGCAAAACCGTAATTTTGCTGCGGCAATTTTATGGTTGGTCCATGAGCGAACCATACGGTGGATAGTACAACTTTTAAGTTCTCTCTTTGTGTCTGTCTGTCTGTCTGTCTGTCTGTCTGTCTGTCTGTCTGTCTCTGTCTCTGTCTCTCTCTCTCTCTCTCTCTCTCTCTCTCTCTCTCTCTCTCTCCCCCCCCCTGTGCCTGTGTGTGTGTATGCGAACGCGCGCGTGTTGGCGGGTACCACTAATAATATCTTCATCACGCTGAAATACGCAAGTTTTATCGTCCCCTTAATGGCAGCTGGTCCCGCTGGTCCTCAGGACTTGGCGTTGTCGCGTTCATATGCTCGTGGAACTTGTGCTATAAGCCCGCGAGAAAATGGCAGGGAAAAATTACATCTATTTTCTTGTTTCCACATTTTAGTCATGTTACTTTAGTTACAGCGTGAAGGCTCACGGGAAAAAAAAACTTCGTACTGGTTTTCAAGCAGCCCCAGAAACCCTGTGTATTTTCTCCATAAGAGCTGCTTGTTTTTTGTTTTGTTTTTTCAAAACTGCTTGGGAACCAAGACGTCGTTTTCTCCGTGCTGCTAACGTCGTAATTACACTACTAGCTGTAGTAACGAATGTCATTGGTGAAAAAACAAGGGCAAAACGACTTAAGCAGGTTGCGATGTCAGCCGGATTACCCGGATAGCACGCATTACCCGGAATACCCCTCGGATAACTATCGCTTTCTTTCTAAAAACTGCCTTAATCACCCTAAATTTGACCCGAATTTCCTCGGATTACCGGATTACCGCTGGTAATACGACTAATCCTTCTCAGCCGGATTACCCCAGTCGTTTTCCCCTCGGTGAATAAGCTCGGGGGCGTACTTGTCAATGGTTTACCACTTCCATAATCCTCGTACACCGCTCTAGATGATTACTGATAATCACATAGTCATAATCATGTAAAATTTTGACAAATTTTGACAAATTATGTGGAGAAATATTATCAAAGTTAACAAAAAGTTGTGTGATTACACTGGCCAACAATCAGTAAATATGTTAAAGATAAACTCAAATAATCATTGATAATCACCATAACCGTGACTGATCATAATCCTCGCACGCGAATTTTCAAAGTGGTAGGCCCTTGGTGCTTGTGCATATCATAAATGGATTACTGATTACCCCATGTCGCGGCCTTATTGCGCGTGTACATTCGCGACAACAAGCGCAGCTGTTCGGTTCTTCGCAAGGACCCCGCGACAGGAAAGGTCGCGGCGCATAATTTATCGTATCCGGTGACACAGGTCCCTTTCCGGCCGACCCCGGCCCAGCAGACTGATTCCGAAGAGCGTGCTCTCCCCGCTCTGTCTCTCTCGCACACGGCGCACCCTATGAGTCCGAGAGGGATGGAGCGAGGAGAGCGCTCCTCTGAATCAGTCGGCAGCCCTCATTATTATCAACCATCATTAAAGAGGTCGCGCGTGATGTGAGTGAATATGAACGGCGGCGCGAGCGAGGATGTGAATGAGTTGTAGGCTCGGCCGCCTGCGGACGGGCCCCGCCCCGCCCCGCCCCGCCCGGCCTGCTATCAGAACAGCGCATAGGGTTGTGTGTGACACCCGGTGCTCTCGCCCCGCTATCAGCGAGTGACCATTGTTGAGTGCGCCCTCGCTCAATCAGCCCTCCATTTGTTTCATCACAGGCCGGGTGCGCTTCTCAGCGAAGCGAGGGGCCACTGCAGCAAATAAAATTGTTCGCAGAACATGGACGGAATAATTTCAAATGTTATTTATGAAAGTAAAATTGTGTTTCTCACGAGAAAAAAAAAATTATCGCGCAGCTGAAATTAAATGTGAAAAATTAGCACCACGGCTAAATACTTAAAACAGCGTATATATAAATAGCAGGGTAGCTAAAAAAAGCAGCGTAGCTTAAAAATTAACTGCGCCCTTACAGCTAAAAAAATGAGTACACTGCTTCTTTTTGCCTCCGACGTGAATAATTTTTTTTTGCGTGGAGAGACGTATCCATGCATTTTCCAACAAAATCGTGATAAGGAAAACATCATGTTGGTCGTAAAATTTTGATTTTATATTGACGAACGAGTAGGATCGCAATGTTGTGACTACCCTTTTGTGCTCGTCACGATTCTCGCTAAAACCCTCAACCTTCGCGCTGATGGGGTGCGCGTGCAGTATATTGCATATAATCCTGCTTGCGGTAGGGGATCAACTTAATTTCGCCCCGATGAGCTCGGCAAGCGTAGCGGGCGGGGCGGGGCGGGGCGGGGCGCGCCGTATCAGTGGCAGAGACATGTGCCCACCTTCCCAACCCCTTCCCCTCATCGACACTCTTCTCGTCTGGCCTGACCACGCGAGCGCCAGGTTCGAGGGGTGATACAGAAATTTCATTCAGGAGGCGCGTGGAAAAGTCTTCAATGGCAAGTTTAAAAATGGAAAGGGGGAAAAAAAAAGGAATTTAGGTCGGCGAAAGGCAGACACGAGCGCGGAGTGGTAGACCGGACCACATGTCACCCCGCGTCGCCAGCTCTCTTACCCCCTTATCAGCAGCGAAGCACAAGGGGGAATTTTATAGCCGTTTTCCTACCCCTATCACAACTCTCTGCTGCCCCCAAGCACACAATTGCAGAGACAACGAGTGACATAGCCTGTTTATCTCAAAATTGCGTTTTACTCCAATGGCTTTCTTTGTCCTTCCCAGCGAAACAGCTAAGTTATTGCTCTTTTAAAACGCTTAGATATAGCGGTGTGCGGGAAGTCAAAAAAATGGAGTAGGTTAAATCATGCGGCCTCCGGCAGGGCGTTCACGATGAATTAACGTCGAAATGCTTGTCACTGCCACAACACATTCGCCTCCAAACCCCGAGAGCAAAAAAGGGAAACTTTCCATCACAGACGACGAAGCGTGGCATCTTAAAAATTCTGTCACTTTGCTCACTCGTCCGAACTCACGCCAGGATGCTCGCCGCTATAGGCCTAGCAGCAGGGGGAAAAGAAGTGAAGGAGGGTGACATTTGGATGTATCCGAGGGCCATTCGAGAAGAAAATGGCACACTATAAGGAGAGAAAGAGGGGGGGGGGAGAAATCTTCGGTAACAATTCATATGGAAATAGAAAGAGGTCGATCTTTCGTTTTTTTTTTTTTAAAGGAAGCGCAACCGAAAACTGTCCAAAGGAGCCCCCAACTCCCACTCTCCAGTCCAGCACCCCGCAGGCACTCGAGTTCCGCTCTTGTTCGTTTGACCCCAATTTGGTTCGCTTCTGAAGACGTTATCACATCAACATGCATTGAACTGTTCGGCATCCCAGACCAGCTCAAAGTTGACGATGATGGCGGGAGGGTGAAGGACGGGAGGGAGGGGCGCTCGCGGAGGGGGAGGAGGGTGACTGCGGACTCACAACAGCCGGGGTTCAGTGTACACCCTAAAACAAAATCAGTAAGAAATCAGAAAAAAAAAGATCAAGAAAATCAGGAAAAAATTAGAAAGAATCAGCATAAATCAGGAAAAAGTCACAAAAACTCAATAAAACCAAAGAAAATCACAAAAAAATAATACAAAAAACTCAGAAAAATTCGCGGAAAAATTATTCATAGTGGAGGACCCCTCATCATCACTACACGAGCCGCAAGTGCCCTGGCGGGGGCGCGGCGGCGCGCGGTCAGGTGGGCGGGCACAGGGGAGGGGAGCGCGAGGTCGGGTCGGGACTCGGCAGCACAGCACGGACTCAAGTCCGGTGTGACACCTCAGGGAACGCCGTTCCAAGTGACGTTCCCTGACGATATGAGCCGGCCTGCCGCCGCCGAGAGACCAGGACACCTGACGCGCTGGGGCGGGGCAGGGGCGGGGGCGGGGGCGGGGGCGGGGGGCGGGGGCGGGGGCGGGGGCGGGGGCGGGGGCGGGGGCGGGGGCGGGACGGGGGGCGCCGGGCCGGACTGGACCGGAGCCAGCACCGCCAGCACCTCGGATCGTCGGGACCCGGAGAGAATATGACCCTTGAGTCGCTTCGCCAACAAGGAAGGTAGTCGACCAGACTGCCCAGCCAGAGAGACTCTTCTTATTTTTGCTTCTGCCTGACATGGTATGTGAGGCGCAGCACGCGCAGACACACCGGCTGCTGACTTTAGCGGGAGCGCGGGCGCGCAGGGAAAATGTCAGGGCGGTGAATAAGGCAGTAAAGGATTTAGTATACGATCCTCTCCGTCGGTGACCCGTCTAACGGCGCCCCACCCCCGCCCCGCCGTCTGACCGCCTCTGCTTTAATTCGTAGAACACACAGACGGTAGAACGTGACCGGCACGCGCTGCCACGCCTTGTAGCGCCGCCTCGGCCTGTGCGCCGTGCCCTGCCTGCCCTGCCTGCCCTGCCCTGCCCTGGACGCAGACCCGTCCCCCTCACTGATATTGAAGCACGACGGGCACAATGCCCCTACCCCCGGCGCGCCGGACTTCGCCACACGCGGCGCCTCGCCGCCCACTCCTTCCTCTTCCCATTGTCAGCATGTTTATTAAAATTGAATCAGAGGGTTGTGGGGGGGGGGGGGGGGCGGGTGCGGTTTAGGGAGCAGGACGGACTGGACTGGACTATGCTGAATACTACGACGCGACCCCAAGGGGGCCACAACTTCTGAAATCATGTGTTCACACCGTGTCGCAATCCATCCGCAATCCCACCGAAATATCCTGCAATCCCTTAGGAATCTCCGAAATCACCCAAAATCCCTCCAAAATCTCCCGCAATCCTCCCGAAATCCTCTGCAATCCTGCCTTCTTTGCAATCACCACTGCAAACCCTGGAATCCAATTTCTCACCCAAAATGGGAGAGGACACTTTTCCATACTAAATTAGAGTGAGAATTTTTAACCTCACTCTTTTCGAGCGAGATTTTTCTGAGCCTCGCTCTATTTGAGTAAGGATTTTTTAACCTCACTCAATTTGAGCACGAATTCTCACTTTATTTGGGCGAGGTCTCAAAATTCTTTCTCAAAAAGGGCGAGGAAAAAAATTCTTACTCTCCAGAGAGTAATAAAATTGCCCTCAAATTCTCACTCGTATGGGGGCGAGAATTATGACTCGTAGATTTTCAGTGACGTGTTCACCCGAAAGGGGAGTTGTGGCCCCCTCGCGCGACCCCCTTCTTTGCCTTCCCTTAAACTTATGCTTTGCGCCGACGAACGTTGTATGGGAGGTCCGGGAAGATCGTGTTGTTCAGGAGGAAATGAAGGATGGCCGGAATGCTGCAACCGTTTTCACATCAGCAGGCGAGCGGGAGCGGATGGAGTAGCTAGGAGCCATCTCGTCTCGTCTCGTCTCGTCTCGGCTTCCCCTCGAGCCGCACCCCGCCCGCCACTCACCCGCCTATCTCCCTATGCGCCCTCGTCTTCACTTCACCGCCCCTGCCCCTCGCTATGCACGCGACCTTACACGACGGCAGTCGAGAGGGCTCACGAGGATGGGATGGGGGAGAGGCGGCATGCAGGGGATGACACCGGGAATGACAATCTAAAAACACACGCTCAGGATCGGCTCCTTTGGAGTCAATCTCTCGCTTGTCGTGGCGTAAATGGAGCGATAACGTGGCGTTCGTAAATTAAATGATGTGAACGTGATGGGCACCTCTCACAGCAACAGGCCAGGAGTCGGGGGCGTGCCGGGCGGGGCCGGGCGGGGCCGGGTGGGGCTCAAGAGAGCTGGAGCAGAGGTGCCAACAGGTGGCAGGGGAGCGGCGCGTCCACGCGTCCGCCCGCAGCAGAGGGCACAAGTCCGACACTTGGAGATTGGCGAGTGGGATGTCAGCCAACGTTTCAATAAAAGTTTTGGTGTCTGATTTTCTTTCCCCTCCCAAAAAACTATTTATTCACACGGACAGTGCCAAAAGGAGCAATGGTCAGGACACTTCTTGTAAAACTAAGGCGTAAACTGTACGCTTGAATGAAGCGTACAGTTTACGCTTCACTGTTATTCAATTACTGCGACGTCACATTCTTTTTCAAGTGAAAACTGTCACATTCCTTTTAATATTAATGTCACATTCTTTTGAATGTGGCAATAAAATTTAGCCCGCATACTCTGGCCGATTCACGTGAAAATGGATGTGACATTAAATTTTAAACAATGTGACACTTTTCACATGAAAAAGAACGTGACGTCACAGTAATTGAAGAACAGTGTTGAAGAGGTTACGCTTGAAATCAAGCGTATGAAAGAAATTCTCCTATGCATTTAGATAGGACAAATATAGGAGCAGATATAGACATGTTACGCTTGATTTCAAGCGTAATCTCAGTATTCTTGAAAATTGAGCGTAAGGTTACGCCGTACTTCAGAGGAGGAGTGGCAGAGAATGCGGCATAGCGTCGGCGCGATGTCGCGAGCACTCTATGCGGAGGGCTGAGAGCGTCTTGCCTCGGTGGGTGCTGTGACAACCCGAGGGGTCCTTCGCTACAAATTCAAGCGTACACCGATTTTTTCTCATTTTTCTGTTTTTTCTGAATTTTCCTTGATTTTTTTCATGATTTTGTTTCCTGATTTTGTTTTTGAGCGTAAGTACACTAATTTTTATTTTAACGTGAAGGACCCCTCCTGACAACCCTCCGACATCGCCGCGGATATAGACTGGTTCCCTCAACAATCGTCAAAACTAAGAATGAACGTCGCCGACCTCCTACCCTCTTTCTCCGTCTCCCTTATTGTAACTTCAGTTGTTGTCGACCTCCCTTCTCTTCTTGCCCAGCCCTTTAGATGGAGATGACATCGAATAAGCGCTTGACAGCGTCAGCGTCATACGTCCGCTCCCCGCGGGTCCGGTCGGGTCCGGTCGGGTCCCGCTGGCGCGGCGCTCCCTGCGTGTTTTGCTCCGGGACAAGGGCGCACGCCACCCGCCGCCCTGCGCGCTGCGCGCCCGCGTGGGAGGGGGAGGGGTGGGGGACGGGATCAGCTGCCCCTCAAAGAGAGTCGACTTTCGCTTTAATCACTCCTCGCCTCTCGGCGCTTTGAATTACAAACGCGTAAAACCGTTTAGCGTGAGAAACTTAACGGTACGGGACGGGCTGAGAAAAGGAGGGGAGGGGGGAGGGGAGGAGGGGGCAGTGAAGTGGGGCACTTCTTCTTTCGCCTAAACAGCCAGTCCGACGCGAGGGGAGGTTCGCAGACTGTAACCCCCCGGTTACTCGCCTCGCGCCCACTAACTTGTCAGCCGCAAACCTGACACACACACACACACACACTCACACAGAGCAGCAGCGCACAGCGCACCCGCGCCTCCCGCTTACTTCCGGCTCCGGCACGCCTCGCCTAGCCTCGCCTCGGGGCGCTGCGCCCGTCTCTCCTCTCCGCTCGCTGCCTTTTGGCGCTCGGTACGGTCAGACTGTCCAGACTAGGCCGGCCAGGGCGGCCAGCGGCCAGGCGGGACCTCTCTCCATGTGCTCCATCCTCAAGGCGTAGGCGGGGCGGGGAGCTCTTGTTTGCAAATCACAAACTGGCATGGCGTTCCGCTCCGACTGCTTTGAGCCCGGAGCCGCACGCCCTCCTCGCTCGCCCCGAGCCCCGAGCCGGAGACGCGTTCGCTCGGGTGAAACGTCACGCAGCGCGCGGCAACGCATCCCTCACATAACCTCTCGTAGCGCGTCTTAACTTTCCGAGGCTCTGAGAGCATTCTGTAATTGTTTGTTTCGGCCGAACCGGACCATAACATGTGCTCGAAAACTACGATTATTGTACCCCTCGCCTCGCCCCTCTGCCCCTCTACAATCGGATTCCGTGATTGTTGGGAGAGTTGACCGAACTGGGGCTGCGGGAGGAGAGTCAATATCAGCGAGTGGCGAGTGGCGGGCCCGGACCCGCCCGGACCTCGCTGTCCCCCTGCTCCTGCTGCTGACTCCCACAACTTGTTGAGCAAACTACTTTGAGAGGTGGGCGGGCCGGGCTGGGCCGGGCTGGGCCGGGCGCGGCGTTTAGGATCCTCGCGATGCACCTACAAAGTCTCCTCTCCTCTCCTCCGCGCCGCGCTCGCCGCCGGGCTCAGACGCACGGAGGAAAAGCACAGCGTCGTCCAGTCCCTCCAGATCTAATATAACTCAAGGATGGAAGGGGGGAGGGGCTTCCAGCGGGGTGAGGGGGAAGGGTCGCATACCAGAGAGAGAGAGAGAGAGAGAGAGAGAGAGAGAGAGAGAGAGAGAGAGAGAGAGAGAGAGAGAGAGAGAGAGAGAGAGAGAGAGAGAGAGAGAGAGAGAGAGAGAGAGAGAGAGAGAGAGAGAGAGAGAGAGAGAGAGAGAGAGAGAGAGAGAGAGAGAGAGACCGCGGGGCGGGGGCGCTAGAGATAACGGCAGGTGCACGTGGACTAAGAGGAGGTCGGGGGAGGGAGGCTGTGCTGTAATGGACTTTAGATGAAACATTTTGAGCGCCGCAGCATTGTGTCACGACGGGAGCGCGAGGTGAGCCGCCAGCTCCCCAGCAATATATCAGCCCAACCGCGGAACAAACTCCCATTCTTTGCGGCACGCTATTATTCGCGGTCGTTTAAAACGTGCCCTCGAAGCCGATCGAAACCGCCGATTCGCTCCTGCCGCAGCTGAAAGGTGGCAGCGCCAGACCTCTGCTTCGCGGCACCGACGCGATACGCCGTCACGCAGGGAAAGCCACATACAGACCTCCTATGTGGGAGTTTTTTTTTTCCTTTCTCCCGCGTGGGATATTGGCGATTCCCAATAGCGGCTGCTCGTCCGGCAGAGCCCGCGTCCGGGCCTATACGCTCCGGAGCGGACCGGATCCGGATCCAGATCGACCCTCTGTAGCGGGGGGCGGGGTCTTCACGGTATGGCGGCGCGGGAACGGTGCGCGGCCCCACCGCCGCGGGCACCACGCACTCGAGGCTCGAGGCGCGAGTAATTGTGGACGAGATACGGAACGCGCTGCACCGCGCGCGTGACGATGGCACCGCCAAGGTGCGAGGCGGGAGACACCTCTCTCTCTCTCTCTCTCTCTCTCTCTCTCTCTCTCTCTCTCTCTCTCTCTCTCTCTCTCTCTCTCTCTCTCTGAATGCACCGTCTCCCTTGCACTAACCCATTACGTTTGGTCGGGCGGGAGAGGGAGAGGTGGAAGAAGCCGTGTGCTCGGCGCAGCTGGAGAAAATCGTATGCCATAATTTGTGCGCTCCGGCAGTCATCCAGTCGCACCCCCAGCACTGGCGTACGTGTTTGGGAGGGCGACATGGAGCGCGGGCCGGGGCCGGGGCCCAAACTGCAGTGACTGCGATACCTGCAGCTCGGGCCCGCGCCCGTGCAGGGCCAGGGAGAGGATAAGCGCGGCATCAATAAGCTAGAGCTTATTGAGAATAGTCTCCATCGCTTTTTGGCGTATGGTTCCATAGCGACAGCGAGGGCGGGGCCGGGGCCGGGGCCGCGCCGGGCACACCATCAGCGCGCCGTAATCGCTTTACTCGACGGCGCTTTGATGATGGTCTCGGTGTCTTATCATAAAACACCCCCCAGCCCTGCTGCGCGCCCTTTCTTTGGCAGAGAGCAGAATATCACCTGTGGCGGAGAGAAACAGAGCGGCGGCGGAGGGGTGGGGCGGGGGCGGGGGCGGCGAGCGAGGGAGAGGGGGGTAGGAGTGTTATGCCAGCCCCTGATGAGATCATCGCGGCAGTGGCGCCTCTAAAGGCGGGGGAACGGGAACACGACAGATCCGCAGAGAAGAGCTCGTCTTTTGCAGGGCAGGAGGAGGACCACCTTCTCCTTCCCCGGTAAAACAAAAAGACCTTAGTGACTCTCTGGCTCTGTGATGCCGCACGTCTCGCCCAACACCATCTCCTCGCTCTCTTGCTCTTGGCCTCGCACACGACCCCTGCTTCCCCGGCCCACGCACACTCGCGCGCGGCCGCACACACTTTAAGGGTTCAGTTTTCCAAGCAGCCACACACACGTTCTAATGAGGACCCAACCCCACAGGCAAGGAGATACGGCGCGGTTGGAGGGGGCCAGTCCGGGCGCTGGCGGGGCGGGGCGGGGCGGGGCAGGTGGGGTAGAAAGCAGACGCGGGGTTGTGGCGGGGGCGGGGCGCTCGCCACCAGGTGGGCGCGCAGACACAGTGGCCCAGGTGCAACGTAACTCGATACCTCAAAGCAGGACTTAGCCTTTCACCAAAGGGTGACAGCGGCTTAACTTGCGTTGAGGTATCGTAAGTGGACCTAGCACCCAGTAGAGACAAAAAGTGTACTTCAGCGGACAGATGCTCTTTTAAAGAAATCTAATATGATTTATTGGGTCACAGTGAAATGTGTATGTATCGGTTATATGGGATTTTGTTTTCCATGCGAGGCGTTTCGACGGGCAAGAATATATCACCGTTAAGTTACATCGTCTATTGGAAACAGTAATTGAGATAATACTTGTACGCGGATATTGCCCCGACTGGGTATACGACAGCTGGGACGCTCCTGCCTCCGTAGTCCGTAGTCGGTGGCTGTTCGACACCGCAGTCACATCACACATACGCTGCTGTTTTCCCGCGCTGTGTACTGGGCTGACCCGCGCCGCGCCGCCGCGCCGCCGGTACAGGAGAGAGGGAGGGAAATTAATTCTGCACACGATGCCTCGGGAGAGAGAGAGAGAGAGCGAAAGAAGGGAGGCGGCGGCGGTGCGGCGGTATAAACGACGAACGGAAGCACGAGAGGAGAGGTAAGGGCTGGGTGCGAGCCGGCTCGGAGCGTGGGGCGTGGCGCGCTGCGTACAAAGCCAGGCGCGTGGCCCGGCCCGGCCCTCCTCAGCCCTTCCCGCCAAAATGTAATAATGAATAAGGCCCATGGCAATGGCAGCTGCGTTGGTCTTGACGTGAGGAGAGGTGAGGCGCGGTGAGGCTGGTTGCGGCTGCAGCGCAGGTGGCGTGGGCGCGAGCATTGCCTTCCCCGGCCTGCCATGATTCTTCCCTGGTGGTGAAGATGGATGAGTTTTGCCGTATTTATTCTTCGGCGTTTTATCGAAGTGACTGAAGAAAGGTGGGCGAGTTGGGGTCGGGTCGGGCTGGACTACGCAAGCCGAGAGGGAAGCAACCCTGAATTTTGGTGGATAAATTTTGTAAATTTCAGTGAATTTTTCGTGATTTTTTGTGAATTTTTAGCGATTTTTTTGTGAATTTTTGATTAAGTTTTTTTTTCTAGAATTCAGTGAATTCTAGTGATTTTTTGTGAAGTAACCCGATTTTTTTCCTGAATTTTTCTGAAGTTTTCCTAATTTTTTCTGACATTTTCTAATTTTTATTTGAATCACGAGATGCACAAAAATTTCAGAGCTGTTTCCCCCTTGACGCAAGCGCTACGCTAGCCGAGCGGGTCGCAGCAGCAGCGGGCAGGCGCGCCGATAGGCCGCAGTGCTACTCGGGAGTCGAGCGGGTGGCCTATCCCCGAGTCCGCAGGGGCCCCATCCTGGTCGGACCGCGTGCGGCGTGCGGGCGTGCGAGTTGGCCTTGGAGTTTGCGGAGAGGTCGGCGGCGGTAGGTCTTCGGTCTTCGGTAGGGCTACTACTTTGCCTCCGCAATATACCTGAGTGAAAAACCCTCGTCTCTTGCGACCTCAGAAGGCGTACAGGCGTGCACAGCACGACGGTTGGCAGTTGGCAGACGCCCTCTTCAAACACGTGTGTGGGCTGAGCCTGTGCCTGCGCTGCGCACCGCCCCGGTCCAGCCCTGGCCCCCGGCCCCGGCCCCCGGCGCGGCTCCGCCCGACCAGGCAGGCACACACGGCTCCTCTTATCCTTTCTTGCGCCGGGCCGGCCAGGGCCAGCCGACTTACTCCGAAGAGCGCTCTCCTCGCTCTGTCTCTCTCGCACCTACACGGCGAAGCCCATGAGTGCGAGAGAGACAGAGCGAGGAAAGCGTTCCTCTTGGAGAAGTCGGCAGGCTGGGCTTCCAAGCCAAAGCACATCGGTTGTCCGACCTTTTTTTGTCCGACCTCGGGATTTTTGCGGCCGCCACCGTCACACGTTTCTTTTTGTACGACCTCATTTTGTCCGACCTGGCAGTCGCGGGGTGTCATAGTTATTTTTCTGTCCAAACTCGTTTTCTCCGTCCCCAACGAACCGTTAGAGTAGCCTGCCATCCTCTGCGATGCAGCTCGATTGTCCGACCTGATACTTTCCCCCAAATCTAAACAAGTAGATTGTAAGCGCATCAAACACGTTTGATACAAAAAGAAAAACCTCGTTCTTTACCTCTTTACCCTTAACGTTGATAATGTTAGCTTTCAACTAGAAATGGCAAGTCAACAGCAGGATAGTGAGTCCATAACACACGACACATAGTTGTCAGTCACGGCTTTCCACTTTCCACGTTCAAACCTTTCGCGGCATCTCAATAGAAGGCGTTGCTCTACTCGCGCATGCGCACAACCCATATCGGTTGTGTTGATATTGATACTCTCAATGTTGATAAACACAAATGAATGTAATGTTTACTTTTTAATTAGAAACTGCAGAATGTTGAAAATTGTTGATACGTTTCGTGATAACTTTATTTGGCAAATAGTGTAGTTTGCTTGTATGTTCGTCCGTAATTAACTCGTAATGCGTACGGGATAAAAGTGGTCTCGCGGCGAGCAGTCGAACGTCTCTGTTCGAAATTTAGATTCTTAATTTCTTAAAATTTTGCTTAGTAACTCGAAAAAAACCTCTATTATTGACTCATTACTGGGTAAAAAGCTACAATTTGCTTACACAGACATAACCGTAAGTATTACCATTTCTTCGCTGAAAATGGGGTCTAACTTACACCGCACTGAGCACAATACTCGTTCTTTCACCTCTATGTTAAGGGAGATGTGGAAAAGGTAAAGAACGAGTAAAAAGTGCCTGGATTTTTTCCAACCTTGTTTACACGGGTAAATTGGAGAAGGAATATGTATCATGGTCGGAGCATGCACCGAAAAAATTGTACAACACCTCAAATAAATTTATTTTAAAGATATTTTTTAAAAAGTTGAAAAATTGGTAGGCCCCTACCTAACTCGCAACCTGCGAGCCCCGCCTGCTTAACTTCGGAGTTCTGATGGGATCCGGTGTGTTCCAGGCGACCGCCACCCCGCGGGCACGAGAAGTCCTCTCCGCATCGGGGAGAGTCCCCGCTTAAGGCTGGCGGCCTGTCAGGCCCGCCGTACTACCCTATTTAAACAGCGCCTTGAAGCCGTAGGTAGCATTTCGGACCAACGACTGGGCACCACCGGACCGCATGACCGGTCAGTGGGAGGTAGAGGCAAGGAAGGACGATAGAGGGGGAGAAAAGCAGAAAGAGAAGTTTTTGCGGAAGAGTAAGCGTACGGTTGGTTAGACCTGTACTGACCCGCTCCCGCACAGGTCATGGAAAAGCTGTTTACTAAGGAGCCAGATTCATAGGCCTTACTTCCCCACGAGGGACCACCCCCCGTGGAATGGGACGGAACTTCCTGACAACTCGCTTTCGCTGCCAGTGAAGAACCTACCTGGGAATTGAACCCAGGCCCCAAGTGCCGAGTCTCATGACACCCCGCGGCTTTCGTGGTACTAAGACCACTAGACCGTCGGCGATTCCACGAGGGAGCTCCGTTGAAATGGGGGGTTTCAATTCCACGCCAAGCTGCTGTCCTCCGTAAAATTTATATTTTATAGCAAGATTTGAACCCGGGCACTGCGGCCCCCGGGACATCACTATGCCGGCACGGCTACGACGCCACAGTACACAACGCCTTCCCATTAGGGGTGACGCTGCGAAGAGCCGTAGTCGCCGACGAACCTGTACCGGTGGCGTCATCAGTACACCTGCTCTCCATGCAGCCACAGCCCGGCCGCGTGACGACATTGGTATGCACATCGGCACCGTTAATAGCACAGGTTAGGCAGAGGTTCGAATACCGATAGCAATTTCTTTCTTTTTTTTCACCACTTTTGTTGCTTATCTGAGCACTTAGCACTCTAGAACACAAAATTTTCGGTTCCGCCCCACTGCGCCGCTCTGATTGGCTAGGCGCTGGTCCCCCGCACCCCACCACTCTCTTCCGTGAGCAGCTGATGAGCTGTCATCGTTGTCACTGTCTCCTCACACGTGGTGAGAGTTTGTTGTGCATATTGACATTAATGAAAAGAACGCAACAGTAAGAAAGTATGAGTGCTTTCCTTTTATTCTCAGTTGATTGGTGATTTGAAAATATTAACTTCGATTTAATTATCAAATGTATTCATGCTCGTGGTAATCGGGGTCAAAAATTTCTTTTAAGGTACGGATTAATGAAATATCTTGACAGAAAACATTTTGTCACTTGATTTAAAAGAATAAAATTAAATCATTGTTTGTGTTTAGTTCGACTGTGAACAAGGGGTTGTTCAGTTCCGTTCGTTCGTAGAAAAAATATTGTTGTTCAGTTCGGTTCAGTTCGAAGATTTACAGACTGAATTTGTTCGAGCTCATTCAGTTTCGAACTGGTCTGTTCGCTCACCATTCTTTCAATATGGAGTGTGGATTTGTTTTGACTTAATTTATAAAACCTACTTGTTCTTTTTATCCACTGTACTCGCGTCCCTACGGGCAACTGCAAAGAGACAAAGCTTCTTAAAGAAAAAGGAACAAAAAAAGAAAGAGATTGTGATCGGTATAGGAACCTCTGCCTACCCAGTGCCATTAACGGTGCCGACGTGCATACCAATGTCGCCACGCGGCCGGGCTGTGGCTGCATGGAGAGAAGGTGTACTGCTGATGACGCCACCGGTACAGGTTCGTCGGCGACTACGGCTCTTCGCAGCATCACCCCTAGTGGGCAGGTTTCGTGTACCGTGGCGTCGTAGCCGTGCCGGCTCAGTGTTGTCCCGCGAGCCGCGGAACCCAGGTTCGAATCTTGCTAAAAATAAACTTTTCCGAGGACAGCAGCCTGGAGTGGAATTCAAACCCCCCCCCGTTTCAACGGAGCTCCCTCGTGGAATCGCCGACGGTCTAGTGGTCTTAGTACCACGAAAGCCGCGGGGTGTCATGAGACTCGGCACTTGGGGCCTGGGTTCAATTCCCAGGTAGGTTCTTTACTGGCAGCGAAAGCGAGTTGTCAGGAAGTTCCGTCCCATGCCACGGGGGGTGGTCCCTCGTGGGGAAGTAAGGCCTATGAATCTGGCTCCTTAGTAAACAGCTTTTCCATGACCTGTGCGGGAGCGGGTCAGTACAGGTCTAACCAACCGTACGCTTACTCTTCCGCAAAAACTTCTCTTTCTGCTTTTCTCCCCCTCTATCGTCCTTCCTTGCCTCTACCTCCCACTGACCGGTCATGCGGTCCGGTGGTGCCCAGTCGTTGGTCCGAAATGCTACCTACGGCTTCAAGGCGCTGTTTAAATAGGGTAGTACGGCGGGCCTGACAGGCCGCCAGCCTTAAGCGGGGACTCTCCCCGAAGCGGAGAGGACTTCTCGTGCCCGCGGGGTGGCGGTCGCCTGGAACACACCGCATCCCATCAGAACTCCGAAGTTAAGCAGGCGGGGCTCGCAGGTTGCGAGTTAGGTAGGGGCCTACCAATTTTTCAATCTTTTAAAAAATATCTTTAAAATAAATTTATTTGAGGTGTTGTACAATTTTTTCGGTGCATGCTCCGACCATGATACTGTTATGAGGTGCACCATAGGTGGCTTCATAACAATACATATTCCTTCTCCAATTTACTCGTGTAAACAAGGTCGGAAAAAATCCAGGCACTTTTTTAGATTTGGGGGAAAGTATCAGGTCGGACAATCGAGCTGCATCGCAGAGGATAGCAGGCTACTCTAACGGTTCGTTGGGGACGGAGAAAACGAGGTCGGACAGAAAAATAACTATGACACCCCGACTGTCAGGTCGGACAAAATGAGGTCGTACAAAAAGAAACGTGTGACGGTGCCGGCCGCAAAAATCCCGAGGTCGGACAAAAAAAGGTCGGACAACCGATGTAGACTCCTCCCCAGCCGGCCGGGGGTAGATCAGCCCCCTCTTCTGCACTTCCCTCCGCCGCGACGCTTCGGCTCTGCTCTTTGCATATACGATTCAGGCAGCCGGTCCCTCGCCTTTGCTCGCCTCGCCTAGCCTCGCTCAGGTTACAGCGGCGGTGGCCCGCTCTCCTCCAGGGGCATTCCTCCTCTTCACCGTCCTCCTCTTGCTGCTGCTGCTGCTGCTATGCTCACGGACGTACTCCTGTTCTGGCTGGACCCGGCCCGGCCCCACCACCGCTCGCTCCAGCCTGCTCCGTGTCCGTGTCCACCACGTCAAAAGTCTTTTCAAACTTCAAGGAACTGGGCATTTAAATTTTCTCCGTATTCTTGCCTTCATTCCCGGATTCGAAATTTCTGTCCGTGACCAATGTTAATGTTGGTTAATGTTGGCCTACTTTTCAAGAATACCAAGTTCTGGCCCTTTTTTCAATGCCGTAGTTTGCCATTCTTGCAGCAGGAGGCTGAGCCTTGGCATTTTAAGTGGCCCACATTCCTCAGGAAAAAAGGGTTGAATTTTGACATTAAAAATGGCCACATTTCGGCAGTCAAAAAGAACGCCAATTTTTGGCAAAATAAAAACAGCCACGGTGTTGTATGTGAAGCGGGGCCACTGTAGCGTTGAAAGTATAGCCCACGGGCTCTGCCGAGAGGTCCTTCACTCGAAAAAATCAGTGTACGTCCTAAAACAAACTTAGTAAAAGATCAGAAAAAAAAAAGAACAGGAAAAATCAGAAAGAAAATTTCGGAAAAAAATCGGAAAAATTCAGTAAAATTCAAGGATAATCACGAAAAAACAGAAAAATCGGTGTACGCTTGATTTTATAGTGAAGGACCCCTCGGGCTCTGCTGTCCTCTGTAACGTTGTCACTCGAAACTCGCGTAAATCTGCGCTAGACTTCGAGGCTCGGATCGGAACCCATGCTCATGTCATGTCTGTCCTGTGCCCCAGGATGCGCTGTCTGCCGGTGCTGTCCCTGTTCGCGCTGCTGGCGGCGGTGATGCTGGCGACGGGGGCGCAGGGCATGGCGCTGCCGCAGTGCCACCCCTCCGTGCTGCAGACGGGCTCGGACCGCATCCGCAAGGTGTGCGCCGCGCTGTCCACCATGTACGAGCTGTCCAGCGCCATGGAGTCGTACCTGGACGACAAGGGGACGCTGCAGAGTGAGTCCGAAGGTACCACAGCACTACTCCTTGCCATGAATTTTGCGCTCGCACTCTACAAATGAGGATGAAAGACACATTAAGTGAACTGACTTCTCTGGAGGCAGAAGTGTGTGTGTGGATTAATATGGAAAGTTTTCGTCACGAATGTGATTTGTATAGCGTTTGTATTGAGCACAGAATTCATTGTAAGACAAAATCAGCTGGGTCAGAAAGATTTTTTTCAGTGCAGTGCAGTGAATTCTATCTTGAACTGCAAGAAAAATAAGCTGAACCCGGACAGCCCATCAGGCTGTTTATCAGCTCAATGCAGAGCGAGGGGTCGTCAACTTCCTTTAGCCGTGTTACGGAGGAATATTGGTATTATCAGTAATATCAGAGTAATATTAGGGTAATATTGTAATATTGGGGTAATATTGTAGGTAATATGGGTAATATTGATGTAATATGAAGGTATTATCCGTTTTGTGTACGAAGGAATATCAGAGTTGGCGACCCCTTGATGCAAAGCAAGCAACAGAGTTTACTGCACCCTAGCTTGAGTCACCTATACACTGGAAAAACTAACGTGACATGTGTCACGTTTCTTGCTGCACTCTCCGGGGAAAACGTTTCTTGCTGCATTCTCTCTGTGATGCCCCTATCCTTTTGCATGGAGAGGAGTGCATCAAAAAACGTTTTCTCCAGAGAATGCATGATAACATGTGACAGACACATGTCACATTTGTTTTTCTAGTGTATGGGCTCGTTAGCGGACTGTACCGAACACATACCATTGAATGTTGGTGTGGAGTGTTATATCAATTATCTAATCCCTTAGATAATTAATGAACTACTATTTAAGTTGCAGTTTACTGATTCAGATTGGTCATTTTTGTCTCTTTCAGTGTTACGGGAGAACGCTCCTCTGGTGGACAGCGGGGTAAAGAGGCAGGACGTGGATCACGTCTTCCTGAGGTTCGGCCGCCGCCGCTAAGCCATGCGCCGTTATATCTGTTTTGAAGTTGGAGTTCAAGCGGTACCGGGCGGCTAAGTAGCCTTCAGTCGCCCTTCACTGTCTTTCCCTCCCTCTCCGAATATTGTTTTCGACCAGTCCGCGGACTGCTGTAGAAAGTCAGTTTGTTTGTTATTTGAATCCAATATCTTGAGGTGATCTGAGCTCACAAATTACATACTGTTCACGCATGTAACCCTTTCTAAGATTGTCGAAAAGAACTGCTGCAGCTTAGTGTGATGGCCATGGACCCAGCCCATCGCTCTAAGCTACTGTTTTCTCTTCTGACAAGTAAATCAAAGTTTGTTTAAGTTGTAAGTTTGAAAGTTTTAAGCAAAGTAAATTGAAAATTTAGATTTGTAAATAAAGAAGCCTTAGGAGATGTGCACAAAAAGAAGTAAGGCTTCTATGCTGTCGGGATATTACCTTTAAAAATTTTGTAACAGTATGAATAAAAGTTCCTGAGGGTGTTTCGTGTGATTTAATCCACTTACACAAAAAATACTGCAGTTTTTCCAGAAAAATGACCCTGATTCTGCTGCCACAAAGCAATGGCAAACAGGTCGGGGTGGTCTGCATGCTTGCCTACCAGGCAATGTCATCACTAATGCAAGCACACACCAAAAAAAAAAATCACTTTTTGAAAACAAAAATATTGGAGAATAAAGGGATCCCTGGTTTTTGTTCACTTCATACGATTTATTTTCTTGCTACAATCAAAAAAAAAAAAAAAAAAAAAAAAAAAGTAGAAAGAAAGATTTATATAAAGAGCTATGAAAATGTTAACACAGGAATACATGGCAATAAATTAACATGAAGTGAGCTTGCAAAACAATTGGTTTCAGTACACCGACCACGGCAAGCACGAATTGCTCCAATACTGTTCTTTTAACATTTCAGTAATGAAATGGGAGGTGAGCACTAAATTGTCTTCAATATACATCATATAATAGTTCAAGTGTCTTCGCCATGTTCACACAACATCACATTTCATTTATTACCTAGCAGAACTTTTAGATAGGATAATGACTCACTCGGCACACACCTAAGTCTCACTATCACTTTTAAGTTATTGCACTGGAATATCCATATCCATCTGGAATGTTAATAAATTTTTAAATCTAACAGAAAATACTTGAGCCTAAAATAAAGAGGGGATTTGAGAAGCTCAAGTTAAAAAATAGCACAACATGGCGTTTTAACTTCACATATATTCATATATAATTTCTGTGTACATATAATCTTTTCATCATTTTTATACATATGTCTCAGTTTCGTGCACATTTACTTGTAACTTTACATATTTATAACCTTCCAGGATAGAAGAGAACAGCAATATTTACCAATTTATAGTCCCTATACAGAATTTTGACCTCAATTTATCTACACATACAAAGCAATAGTTTCAAAGCATTGAATTACAATGGTTACCAACACTTTGTCTCAAAGCCATAGGACAACAGTTAAACACTTTGAACACCTGATAGGTAACATCAAATATATTTATTCTCTTTTAAATCTTACATTTCATACAATTTTGATACTCTACACAGTACGGAAATACTTCCTGAATCTAACATTTGATTTAAGAGTACGGTTCCAGATTCAGGACCTGAACCAAGTATTGTCTCCATACGCGCCTATCTTTTTACAAAGTTCTAAATCTATTTATGTACACACATCCGGGCACATTCAATACTTATAAAATAATTTGTATAATACAATACAAGCAGACATGGTGGCAGAACAATCCTCTAAAAAGTTCTAGTCACGGTCACTTCCGCATTTGACGAGCACACATTTTTACAAACATTCACACAGTCACATTCACATACACAGTCATACTATCACAATCTTGCATCTTTCACCCATGAGTATTTAAACAAGGAAACACGGCAATAGATGAGAAGCCAGTATGGCATGCCAATAAAATTATCACTATACGTTGCAGGCAATTAGACTATTTGTGCAGTCGCTAACATGATCGGAGGCCTATCAGTACAATTCACCCACTTTTTACTTCTGTTAACAAGCAACAATTTAAAAAATACTTTAAAAAGAAAAAATTTAAAACAAGAGGTCTGTTGACCAAACAGAGCAAATTGAAACATGATTTACAGATATGTATCCATGCAATTTCCAAACAACCCGTTGTCCCTGTAGTACCTTGGAAGAATTTTGGTTTCATGTAAACAAAAATAACCAAAACAACAACAATAAAAAATAACAGCAATACCTAAAGACTACATAATAAAAAGGACACTTAGCCTCCATAAGACAGACGGTATCTAGTTTACTTGGAGGGAGATAAGCACTCAGGCCATGAGAAGCAATGCTTAATCCGTCCACAGCCACATCATCCAATTAATCCAACTTGGCTCACACAAAACAAGTCCTGATGAGATTAATATGTACAACATGGTGCCATTAATTCCACTTGAAGTCCTGTAACATGAAAAAGAGGAAACAAAATCTGTCAAACTGAAAAGCTGCAACATATGGAGTACAAGACAAAAATATACTTCTTTCAAGTAATGGACAAAATTTCACAGTTAGAGGAGTTATAGCCACTCAATTAGTCATGAGCAAGAATATGGAAAAAAGCATAGCAATTGATTACAGAAGAAAGAATTATCTATAGGGGTAAGAAACAGAAAGAGAAATTCTGTTCACATAAAGGAAAAGTGACGCTTCCTTAAAATCTGTCTTATAACTGATTACACAATTTAAAAAAAAAAAAAACAATCTAGGAACACCAAGAGTCCAAAGGAGGTCCCACAGCTCGCATAGCTGAACCGCAGTTAAAGGTTGCGTGTAGCACGATGATGGACCAGAATAAATTTACCTCAAAATGCCTCGACTAGCTCAAATTAGACAATTTAGAGGAACATGTCAAAACAAGGTGGGGACCAATATCTGGAAAGGACGATCTACCCACACCGCACAGAGTGCAAGAGAAGGCCGAAAATGTACCTAGAGAGTGCATAAGGCTGCGTGCCGAGCTCCTCACAGGGCTCCGAACGGATCCAAGGTCTGAGGTTGCGCCTGGACGGGCGCCGCCGCAGGCTGTGCAGGGACCGCCATGCTACCGCCACCAGCACCCCCACCCAGCATGGGCTGCACGGGCCGCATGGGGGCCATGCCCTGCACCGGCACCGCCACCGGCACCGGGGCCATGCCCTGCACCGGCACCATGCCGGGCATGCCGGGGGCCATGCCCTGCTGCAGGAGGGAGAGAGAAAGAGAGCAAAACGGAACGGTGAGTCCAGGCTTCCAAATAAAGAGTGGCATGAGAGAAAGGATAGGGGCAGAGAGAGAATGTCGTTGCTGACCTTTAAAGGACATTCCTGAGCCAAAAAAAAAATAATTAGTTTTTGTAAAACATTCCAAGATGATTTGATCCACACAAGGTGTTTTGAAACTTGGATGAGATTAATCTTAATAAGAATCATGGCTGGCTGCACTCATTGCATCAATGCAATTAAACCAATTTCAAGTTTACTGAGCATGCCACTGAGCTCCAGCCAAAAAGTAATGAGGCCATGAAAAACACCAAAATTGATTTACATAATATATTTTACCATCTTATGATGCAGCATCCAATTACTCAACTTTTGAAAGATATGTTGCAACCAACACCAAAATTAGACAGGAACATAAGGTAGGTGCAGAGTTTTGCACTGAAGAGTTTATGAAGCATCTAGCACATTGCATTTGATAGATATGTATAATATATACATCATGTTTGTTAGGCCTGCAACTGCTGGACTTGGTGAATCACAGTGCATTAAAGAAACATAACACTGTTAAAAAGCATGTTATATACAGTGGAACCTAGTCTTAAGGTAAATATTACACTTGATTTCTTATAGGAAGCAGTTATTTGATCATGGAACTGTTTCTAAACGTACTACAAGTAAACGTCAAGCAGTGCCACAAATAAGCACTCAACTCACAAGCTGAACAGCTCTTTTGAAATCAAATCTAACACTATCCAGATAATGAAAATCAAATTGGCAAGAGAGACTTAAAAACAAAACAAAACTGAGGAATTTATTCTTCTCTGACAAATTGCCCGCCCTATCCTCTACATTTGTTTCTTGCAGAAGCGGGCAGTACTTACCATTGATTGCATGGCAGGGAACTGAGTAGGCATAGTCATATCCATATTCATTCCCATATGAAAATTCATTGATGAAGCCATTCCTTGCCCCTGAAACAGCAACCAGCTCATCATGCAGGATGCTGCTTGAGAGAGGAGCAGCACTACCAGAACTACTATTGCTTAATAACAAAAGTACAAAACATCTCAGGTAAGGGGGCCTAAGTGGCTAATGACTAAAAATAGGTATTTGTAAGCATGAAAAGATTGAATTGGTCCAAATTATACAAGCTACTATGGCTGCCAACAGCTTTTAATTCACTAGAACTGTGAAAAGTTTTAAACTTGTAAAATTGCATGCACATGAACCACTACATTCAAGAGTGAACTTCCCAGCCCAGGTAAGATTTTGTGCTAAACTTTTCATTTTCAAGTTTCCATACAGTACAGTATTTAGGAGAAAATATAATACAGAACATCATGCTCATTCATATATAATCAAAAAGAAATTGACATATGTCACAACAGTGAAGGCTGAGGTTGTTGAATTAATATAAAAGATACTTCAATAATTGTACCTCAGAACCAGAGAGAGTTAAAAAGTGCCAGTAAAAGCACATTTTACTGTGATGTGAAAATTGTTCAGTGAACATTCATATAGGCATACAGAAACAATCCACAAACTACATTCTCACCTAAATGAGTGACATTTTACATTACTTACCATTGGCCTGTAGTTGGCACCTGTTGTTGCTGCCATAGGTTGAGGAGTCCACCCACCGGCTACACCACCCGCCTTGGCAGTATTTTTAGGAGAATTCCACTGGACACCCCTGAGACAGTACACACGACATGATTGAATGAGAATGCTGAAAAGCTTAGCTTCACAAACTCTACAGGTCTCTGCAACTCACTTGACATTTTGTTGTGCACCCTTGTTCATGGACAGGTTTTCCGCAAGCGATGCTAAACTGGAATCCAGGTCCCCGGTTAAGACCTTCCCCGGCCCAGACTGCGCCGCGGTTCCGCCTGCTGCTGAAACGGCCACAGATGAACCCCCAGCCGGCTGTAGTACTTCTCCTAGAGCGTCAAACACGGAGCCTGCCCGACACCAAGCCAGCGAAAGCAGCAAAATAAGCAATGGAACCATGCACAACAACTTTAGACTAATGTTACAAAAAGCAAAATATATAGAAACAGCTTATAGTTTAGAACAAAACAAAAGCATACACAGATGCAATCTTTAAATTTAAAGTAAAGTTTGATTCAACTCCGTTAGAATTTAACAATAAGAATCCACTGAAGCAAAAGCATTGAATAAAATAGACTCTAGTTGATGTGAAAATCTTTGAAGATGATCTCCACTAATAATCAACTGAATCTCACTTGTCCTTCAAGCTTGTGTTAAGAGGAGTGCAGTCTATTACTAAGGTTGATTGTGAACTAAGCAGCTGTCAAAGTTACCTTAGATAATATTTTAGGGAAATAAAATGAACGAAAATGCACCCCAAACTCGCACAGCCTATCCTTACACACAACGAAATTCATAAACGGCAAATTATTCGGCACATTCAAATGGATATGTTGAACAGGAAGTTAATCATGACTATTAGGGACCAGTGAGGTGCAACATAACTAAAACTTACACAGCTTTTGGCTACAAAATTGCACATTACAGACTTATTGTAATACAAAGTCAGTGCCAGAGAGCTATAGATTGCTAGCAAATCGATCTAATTATAGAAGCAAGCCACATTTTCTTCTTTCTTTGGAAATATCACCTGCCACCGCCAAGGCGGGCTGCTTGGCTGGTGATCCGAACCCCACCAGTCCCGCCGGGGGAAAAGGCTGAGCCCCGGGCGGCCCCGCCATCCCTGGGGCTCCGGGCCCCGGGGCCTGCACCCCCTGAGCAGCCATGGGCCCCGATTGCTTGGCGGGGGAGCCGAGGGCAGCGCGAATGCTGTCATTCAGATCATCGAAGGCCGACTTGCTGGCACGCCGCGCGGGAGAGTTGGTCTGAGACACATTGGGACTGTCGCCGACCACTGGTAGCGGCGGGCGCGCCGGGGAGCCCTGTGGCAGGGCCGGGGCCGGGGGCTGGGGCGCACCGAACAGGTCTCCGCCGAACATATCGGCTGCTACAGGGACAGCGGCCGCTTTTGCGGGGGACGGGGCAGGGGCACCACCCACGCCATCAAAGGGGTTCGGAATCCCAGCTGCTGCACTAGTTAGACTACCTCCTCCCACCATAGTTGTAGTAGCAGCTTGCGCAAAAAGACACACATTGTTGTTGTTATGCTCTGTGCAACTTTAGCAGCCAGTGTTACGTTAGCCACCGACCATCCCAAACGGAGGCATTGTCACATCTGTTCCAAGCAAGAACCTCCACACAGCCAGCCAAAAGACAAAAGTATTGCAGCCATGTTTCAAAACATTTGCAGTATGCACCATGTGCGGTTACCATAAGGAAAGCTAATAGATGGTACACTCAAATCACACGAATGTTAAACATGTTAAACTGATAACTGAAGTCGTAACAGATGTCATGTGCCTCTTACCCACTAATTTTAAAATTCAACTCCCTCATCAACACATCCATTCCTTCCCCAAACTCAATTAACTTATAAAAGGCCAAAGCATTAAAATTTTTCATAGTTGTCATGCACACGAAAATAAGGTAGCTTGGTCCCTTCAGTCCCTATCAGAAAAAAGCCAAATAAATAAGTTTCAAGATATTAAATGTGCTATAAAATACACACAAAAATATGTATCTACAAAGAAAAGTGAAGGATGCAAAAATCAGAAAGGTTACTACAGTATTTGGTAATAAAAATTATAGATACAAATGTCTAGATAGATGTTTGGTACGTATGACTAACTTCATACTGTGTTGAAATAGGTAGACTTAATTTGTAAAGAAATAAATCCTAATGTCCTTATGGTTTGGCTTCATCAAATTCACCCAAAGCAAGAGAGGTGGTATAGGGTTAGGAAGGAAGTGTGCTGATAAAAGGATTGACCAAAACAAACAAAAAAACATCATACAGAAAAAAATATGAATAAAACAAATGTAAGATAAATAATTGCACATGATAGGGAGAGGGCTTTTGAGAAATAAGCAAGAGATGCTTTTCCCACCCACAAAAGTGTTTAAATACTAAAATAGCTGAACTTGAGGTATCTCGCTAACTTCATTACACACAAAAGTAACTGAACATAGCTCTTCCTTATGAAGTAGCAGAGCAGGATTTTCACTTACCGTTACTTGTTGCGTCAGAATCACCAAAAATGGCAAAAGCGTTGTTTGGTGCAGGGGCAGGTGCAACGCCTCCAGCAAATCCTGAGAGCGCAATTAACCTGTTACATAATCACTGAATTCAGAAAAAGTATTGTCGAAGACTTGAAAACGTACCATTGGTCATCCAGGAGTTGGCAGCAGGCGCAGGGGCTGGGGCTGAAGTTGGTGCAGGACCAGTTCCAAACATATCAGCAAATGGGTTACCACTGAGCTGAAGGAGATCATCTGATGCTTTTGTGGACTGTTGTTGCTGTTTGAAGGAAAGAGAAGCGTGATGTCTTAAAACAAAAATTTATGAGAGAGAAGTTTGAAAACACACCAATACTTACTGGTGCACCACCCAAGTCCACCGGAGCAAAAAGATCGACTGAGCTTGAAATGGTGGGTGAAGAGAGGAAAGGGTTCGTACTGGCCGCAGTTGTAGGGGATGAGACCTTGGCCTGATAACAGAGCATACAAGCTTTTAATGTTATACTGTCATCATTTTTTTGTACTTTTTCCAAACAGTGAGATGTTTGGACTAACTTTGTATTGGTTCATTGCTGCCTCCTCTTCTGCTAGAACTTGCCGTCGCAGGGCCTCATCGATCTGTCCTCCATGCTCATCCAATCTTGCACTGCTGGCTGCTGTTCCAAATGCGCTGCTAGTAGAAGACAGGGCGGACACCCCGGACTTAACATTCGTTCTGTTGCTGCGGAGTCGTCGTGCCGTGCCAGAGTGAAGGAGAGTGACAGGTAGGTGGGAAGAAAAGAAAAGACAGGAGAGGTGCCAAAGACAAAGGACATGTGTCAGGGTCACACGGGTAGGATAGATAATAGAGAAAAAAATAAAGTTTAATGAAGCAAAGGGATATGTGAAGTCAGCAAGTTAGAGAGAAGAAAGGAGGGGGGTTTAAGAAAAAACAAACAAAAAAACAAACAAAATAAATAACATACAACAAAACAGCATGAAATAAAAATCATAATTGGAGTTAACTCTGGTAATTAAGAAGATGGCCCTTTAGTGCAAGATAATGTAATTTGGGAACAGCTGGAGAAGCAGGATATTTGTGTTTCTGTTAAAATATGGCTTTTACAGATATATTTTTAGATATTAGATGCCATGCAAAAACCAAGCGACAAATTTTAGGCTTCTCATGCAATGTCATGTGAAAGAATTGCCAATACTCCTTCATATCAAATATTGCAATTGAATCATCAGATTGCGTTTTGATTTTTCATGATTTCCATGATTAGAAACAATATTTCATGCTTTGAACCAAATAGAACAAGAACAAAAACACAAAATTAAAACCAAAGGATATAAAAACAAAAACAAACAAACAAAAATAGAGAGGAAAGGGATGGAGAAACTTTTCCAGAGGAGGGAAGGAGCTGGAGCACAAGCAGCGACCACACCACAGCATAATGCAACCATAACAAAAAATTTGGAGATGGTCATCATTGTTGAACAGTAAAGAAAGCTTCTCTTAAATGGATGCATAGCTAAAACAGGATGTTGTTTTCAACATCATTCAGCTAGAAACAAGCAAGGCCTGCTAGCCAAAGCAATTTTTTGGAGAAGTCCCACGTCCCACTAGACTAGCCCAACCACCCAAAGAACCACAACATAAAATTTAGATGACTTAATTAATGAGTGGTCTACATGATGATATAGCTTCAGAGCTTATCATATCCAGTATACCATACATTTCATGCAAGCAAAAGACTCCAATTGAATTTCAAGAAATGAGACATACAAATAAATGCATCTTTCTCAGGAACAGAACCCAACAGGAACACATACAGATTCGACACCAACATACCTTGCAGACTGGGTAGGTGTGTTTGCAGCGCTACCCTTCTTGCCTTCCAATGCATTAAGGTGCTGTTCCAACGCATCCAATAAGCTGCTTGGGGCTTTCGTTAAATCTGGTATGTCTCCTTTGTCGATCCCAACATTCTAAAGAGACATATGTGTTGAAGGGTGAAAGTTTTTAAGTAAAAAGAAAGTGCAAAAAATTCAAACTTTACCTCAGCAACTTTAAGGAACTCTCCAACCCGATCCATCCTTATGAGGAACTTTTTATACAAGTCTAAGGCATCTCTACATTGTTTTTTATTCATATCGAAGTATTTTTCTGGTGATAGAAAAAAGTTAATAAACATTTTGTGAAGTCTTTGCAAGCTAAACTGTAGAAAGGAACTCTTACCAAGAAGATTAATAATTCCATCGTTGTAGCAGGCAAAAAGGCGTATGAGGTCACGGAAGAGAAGCATGAAGCACATATTAATAACACCATTAGTAAGGTCATTTGGAGAACAATCAAATTCTAACAAAGCATCCAGTTGAGATTGAAGTACAGGCAATGTCTTCAATAATTTCTCAGCATTCATTGTGCGAAGTGTACCATCTTCTTTTCTATATAAGAAATAGAGGATTAATTCCATGGTAAGAACCCAACTATTATCGTATTGAAGGGGAAGCAATTAAAAGCACTTACCCTCGCTTGACCTTGCAAAAATCAAAGGCTACAGTTCGATATGATAAGGCTTTCTCATTTAGGTACTTGGCATATCTCCTGATGAATGGAGACATATCATAACCTGTTAAAGAAATATAAAATAAGTAATATATACAAAAACAAATTCCTCCTGAAACTGACTTTGTATGTTCTTTTGCATTTAATTTAACGTTGCTACGTTGTTAGTACCCAAACAAAACCATAGTTCTAAGAAAGGATCCCAAATTAATTTTAAGAAAAAGACTCCACCAGAACTTACCAACACGCGCTCCTGGCAGCAGAGAAGGACCATAAAGAAACAATTAGCACAGTGTAGCTATAGAGAAAAGAACTAAAGACCTTGTTAAAAGTGAATTAAATAAAGCCAAGATAGAAACCTATGAGAAAGAATAGAATGAAAGGAAAGACTTCCCATAAAATCATTACTTCCTTCACACATTCAACAATAATCCCTCCACCAATATGTTAGGAAAGGAACAAAATTAAGGATTTTATTGCCAACACTTACCTTGGACCCCACTTTTGTCTAAAAAGTTACTGAGTTGGAATGTGCTGTTGCTTGATGCTAAGTACTGTGTAAATCGCTGTAACAGAGGGAATGTATTTAATGTACTGAGTGAAAAAAAGAAATACATGTATAAGCCAAAGTAAAGTCATTTACACCTATAGTACATATGAACTCACCTCATTTCCATAACACATCATGTGATGAACTGTGATAAGGGCTTTATAAACAACCACCCAGTTGGCATTTTGTGAACGTTCAATGAGCAGGTTCGCCAGCTGTGGAATTGACACGTTGGGCTCATTGGTGCAGTGGATGAGATCTGAAACAAGACGACAAGACTCAAGATGATGCCACAACACAGTACTGCCTGTCGACAAACGGTGAAGCGGCCAGCACGGGGAAAGGGGTTGGAGGGAAGCCAAGGGACGAGAGGAGGCACACACGCTACAGAACTGGTGCACCGCGATAAAAATAAAAATCGCTTGTTTCGAAATGCGGCAGCGTCTTTTAGCGCAGCTGATGCTAACCAACTGCCGCAAGTCATTCATTCATCTGAACCTTATCATATTTATTCCAACACCGAAGTGTTAACGATCGGGGTAGAAGCCCCGTTTACATTGTACAGTGTGAGAACGTGCACATGAGCCAAACGGCGGTGCATTAGAAAGGTATCGTGCAAACTCCGAAATGTGGGCATCCCCGACGGACCTCGTGACCAGGTTGAAGAATGGCCCGCCCTAACAGAAGTGCGTGCATGGAAGCTAACGCAACTAGAGACGCATCGTACGCGGCGCTGCGTGGCGGTCAAGGACGGGCCGGGCCGGGCGGGGCGGGGCGCGGCACGGCGGGGCGGGGCGGGGCGCGGTGCCCCACCAGCCCACCACGCCAACGCCAACACCAGGCCACCGCAGACCTCACGGTGGAGAGCCATCGACCCGGACCGAGCCGAGCCGAGCCGAGCCAGGCGTCCTGCGCACAGGAAAAGGAGAGGCACCAGGCACCCACCGCAAACTCCAATCGTATCTCACTTTCACCGACAAAGTGTTTTTTCTTCTTCTTTTTAATGAAGATGAAAGTAATTTTAAGCAGCCAAAAGTTGAAGTGCTGTAGCGCCGGTTGGAGTCTGGATAGGCCACCCGTCGTGTAGCCGAACGTAGTCGCACACGGGCTGCCTAACCAGCAGGCGTCTCGCAGTAGCAGCAGCGGTCACGTGCAAGTATCGTCACAATTTCTAGTATAGGGGTTGTAAGGTTACCATTAGCTAATGAAAAGTAAATTATTGAAAAGAAACAACTGTATGGTATGGATCCCCTCCCCGGCCCCAGGCATCATCAGCGGCGTAGTAAACAAACGCAGCCACGCGGTCTTGCCCGCCGCGTACAGTGCCCCGACAAATTTAGACACTTGGGACCGCGACCGGCACCGCCGGCCCGGCGGATGGGGAGGGGTTGTTTTCAAGGGCCGCGAACAGGCAGGATAAACAACTACAAACACGAGCGTGCGGCCAAAACCTTAGCGCCCTTCTTGCGCACCACCCGAGGAAACAACTCTTTGGTGTACACATTTTGTGAAGTTTAATAAATTTTCGTGAATTTATAGATTTGTGAACTTTCGCTTGAATTTTATCTATTTTTTTCGTGAATTTTCCTAAATCGTTTTGAATTTCTAAGAATTTCTGAATTTTTCTGAGTTACGAGGTGTACAAAAATTTCACAGTTGTTTCCCCCTCGGCACCACACTGTTTTTCAATTACTGTGACGTCACATTCTTTTTCATATTAAAACTGTCACATTCCTTTTAATATTAATGTCACATTCTTTTGAATGTGACAATAAAATTTAGCTCGCATATTCTGGCCGATTCACGTTGAAAAGAGACATTACATTTTAGACAATGTGACACTTTTCACATGAAAAAGAACGTGACGTCACAGAAATTGAATAACAGTGCATCTAAACGCGTTATGAGAAAAAAATAATTAAAGTATCCCTTTCTGTAGTCTAGCAGAGTGACGCGGCCAGCGTCCAGCTCGCACATACGTCCATACCCAGTATAGTCTGAGTGGTCTGAGTCACTATGACGCACAGTTCACTTCCGCGCTTAAAAAATAAAACCGCACCAGGCTCGCGGAATCCAGGAAAGGGTGAGGCAGGCAAACACCACGACACCACTGGGCGCCCGAGCCCGAACCCGAGCCTGGACTCGACCGGATGGGAGATAGCAAGGGAGCACCAGGAGGGCGTTCGGGTCGGATCGGGCCGGGACAGCAAACGCTCTGAGGCAATGTGGCCCCTGCCCGACTGTTGGGAGTTTCATCTCAGCATCAAATTTCCACAGTTTTTTAGGTGCATGTTGCCGGTTGGGCTCCAGAACTGCTAGAAACTCGCAGAATGTTTGGAGAACCATAGTAAGGTTGACGAGAGGCAACCAGTGCACAACGATTGTAATGGTTGTGCTAGCATGTTCCGCACTTAGCATAGGAATAACTACACACTAAATTCTTATGAACTTTTTTTATACGCAGCTACCGATTTCTGTAAACATGCTCTATTTACGCATAATTTTGTGCGTAATTATGAAGAAAATTGTTCATAGTCGGCTCATTTTGTTCATAATTGGGCACAAAATTATTCATAAATAGAGCATGTTTACAGAAATCGGTAGCTGCGTATAAAAAAAGTTCATAAGATTTAGCGTGTATGAGTGTCACCATGACCGGTCCCTCGTCTATCGTTTAATAGTACAACATTCCATGATCTCGTTGTAGTGGAGCCAAAGAAACGCAACCCGCACCGGGGGAGAGAGTGGCAGAGCGCCGCCAGGCGATGACGACTTCATTCTGGGAGAGAGGAGAGGCCACTGGGCCGGAAACTTCAGAACACGCCCGAGGGAGCATCTCTGCGAGGAGACACACTTCTCCCTCTCTGACCCGGACCGGGCGAAGAAAAGACAAAACATGACGAAAATGCAGCCATTGCTAGGAGGCGAAAGCGAGGGTGAAAGAGCAGCCCCTCTTGATTAACGGGGGTGCCTCCCCCCTCCCCCCCCCCTCCCCCTCCCCCTGGAGGCCGGTGGTGCGCTGAGCGGATGGCATACCCGTTAGAGCAGGCTGAATGGAGGCAGACCTGGGAGCATGGCGAGGGATGGGGGAGGATGGGGGTGGATGGCGGGGGTAGCAAGTGGGGATGGCAAAGATGAATGTAGCGTCATGGACTATGGGGTGGGGAGGGGTGCTGTAGGTTAGTGCGATTCGAGGGAACAGCGGGGCATTGCGAGGAGGGGGTGCACGAGTGAGTGGGGCACAAGACGCCCAGGCAGGGGTAGAGGCGGGGTAGCGGGGTAGCGGGGCCCACCGCGCCCGCCCGGTCGATATCAGAGAAAGAAAGAGGAGGTAGGGGGTAGAAGAGGAGATGGGGAGGGGGTAATAGGGAACGCAAGAGAATGGAGGCAGATGGGGGACGAGAGGAAAGAACCAAGGAGGGAAAGGCAAGTCCCTGAAGAGATACAGAAAATGTGTCACGATTCCCGATCCGAGCCACAGCGATAGTGCTCGGCGGGATGGAAAGTAAGGAAGCAAAGCTGTCGAGAGGAGCAGCATTCGGGTGCTCGCCCACCCTGCATCGATACGGAAGAGGGGAAAAACCAAAGAATGTCACGGCGGCATCGCGCGCGAGCTACGATAGATTCATTACTTGAGAGGGTACACTTCTGTGCTCGGCACAAGTTTATAAATCTGTCCTGATAATACTAAAATACTAAAATAAATAACAGTACAGCACCACAATGTGCATCACGAAAGGAAGGGATGAGGGAGAGGGGTGGGTAGGGGTGAGAAAGCGGAGGCGACGTCGCTGTCAGCCAGCACTGACCGAGCAGCGCGTGGGATTGGACTTGGCTGAGCTGGGCTCTGCTCTTGGACCTAGAACACCCCACCCCACAAGAACAGGGCCTTGCGAGGAGCTGGAGGACTAAATGCTTTGCCACGTAACAATTTTCGTTCATTGTATTGTCAATATATTGTTTTGCAAAGCAAATCTTTGCAGCTTTATATGGATGTTCTTACGAACAATCGGCTTGAAATACGAAACATGCATTTGCCAACGAAGAATTAGTTCGTAGCTTACAGGAGATTTTTAAGTTTTGGGCAACGAAAGGACCCGGTTTGAATCACAAGCGTATTTTTGAAAGCGATTTACAGTGCAAGTACGTCACGCACATGGTTTCCGAGCTTTATATAGGAGGCGACCCCACAGACACCTTAGGGAATGCCCTTCCGTCATCCAACCTTCACCACAGGAGGGACCAACGCTACACCGAAATGACAGCAACCAATCGCATTCTGAGGGGGAAACAACTCATAAATTTTTGTACACCTCGTACACTGAAAAATATCTTCGTAGATTTACGATAAAATTCGTAAATCGTGATTTACGAAATATGTTGTAAATTTACGACGGACCTTTTTTGCTCGTGAATGAATTTCAAGCCGATATGAAGTGAAGTTTTACGATTTGCAATTGTAATTTTACAACTGCAATTCGTGGAAAATTTTCCCGTAAACTTACGACTATTTTTCACAGTTTATTTCAGGAAAATTCAGGAGGAAAAAAAATCAGATTAGATTAACCAAAAAATTAAAGGGAAATTCAGAAAAAAAAAAATCAGGTGAAATTAAAGTGCACTCTAAATGAAAAAGGACAATTTTGTCCCAGAAAAGGTTGCGTTTTTGTACACATCACTTTCTGGGGACAAATTGTCCCACTAAATTGAGACAATTTGCGTCCGAAATATTACAAATCGTCTCAAATTATTACATAAATTTGTCAAAAGGGATTGGTGTGCACAAAAACGCAACATTTCTTGGGACAAAATTGTCCCTTTTCATCTAGTGTGTGACAACGAACAAAAATTCACAAAAAATCCACAACACGTGGACACTAAATTTCAGAATTGTTTCCCCCTCGTCGCCTCCCCCATCCCCAGCAGCACAGCACCCTCTCCTGATAGACCCGCGATGTCCATAACGCCGCGAGAGGCGCTCGGCGCTCCGCTCGGCGCGCCACCAGAGAGCGAGAGATTCCTCTCCGGCCCGTGCGCACGTGCACCCCTCCCCCACAGGGCTGGCGCCGCGGGGGGCGCCGTGGGGCGGGGCGGGGCGGGGCAAAGGGGCCGCGGTGGATCGAACGGGCCGCCCCTCAGGGCACGGGACGCCCCGCCCCGCCCCACCCCGCCCGTCAGCTGATCACCCCCTCTCTCCCATAAGCGGAGGTCGGGGGTGGGGGAAAGTGGAGCAGGGGGAGGGGAGGGGAGGAGAGGGAGGCGGCCTCAAGGTCACACTGATACTGCCGCGGCGGCGCACGGCGGCCCGCTACTGCTGCTGCTGGTGGTGGTAGCGGCGGCCGCGGCCGTCCCCAATCACAGCTAGTGGACCAGCACCAGCACGACAAGGAGCCCTGCAGAGCGCATTGCTGTGCCGCCACGGCCGACGCGCCTCGTCTCATCTCGCGTCTCCAACGGGACAGAGTCGAGCGAAAGGCGGCCGTCGCGACAGCGGGAAACAAGAGCACGGGGCACAGAGAGGAAAGAGCGCCATCGAGACCGAGCGAGCGCTTGCTTGGATCTGCGAGCACTACTGCACTGAGATCCCAACAGGCACTTCAGTAGATTGCCTCTCTTCTCCCACTAATGCTATGGAAACCCTTAGCAGTGTGTGTCCTACACTTTTTCGTGTAAGGCATAGTGTGTGTGTGCACTGCTAAAACTAAAGCGTAGTTGTATACCCCCTTTTCAAGCGTAAAAAACCTTACGCCCTTCTTGAAGCGTACACCTACGCTCCAAGGCAATTTCCCTCATGCATTTCGGTAGGAGAAGAGGAGCCCATGAGCCCTTCTACGCCTGAATAAGGGCGTGCGGACTCGTACGCTTCAAAAGGGCGTAAAACTCCGCTTTAGTGCAGAAACGCAGGACTCTCCGACACAATCATGTTCATGTTCTGGGCTCATTGTCATTATGCCTCACAGCATAAAGGTGTAGGACTATACACCAAAAAGTGTAGGACTGTCCGAGGGGGCCTCCACTCCGGCAATCCGGTGTTCCTCACCCTGGCAATCCGACAGCAATCCGCGACGGCAATCTTTAAGAAACTACCACCAAAGTCACACTTTTTGCCTCCTTTTAGGAGCAAGGTAGAGCATTATTTTGCCTATTTACAGGCGTTCGATGATGAAGAACCCCAAACTTTACGCTGGCAATCAGGCAATCTCGGCAATCCCGTGTTCCTCCGAATGAGGAATGGAGGCCCCTCTCGGGACTGTCTCACACACAGGTTCCCCTCGCGCTGCTCCGGGCGCGAGACGCGCGTGCGTGATCCGAAGGGAAGAGAAGCTCCGCCTCACCTCCACCAGCTGGTTATGGTCGAGCTGCGCGCTGCTGTGCCGGGGCGGGGCGGGGCGGGGCGGGTGCCCTCCGGCTCGGCTTACACACACACAGGCAGCCCGGCCCGGCCCGCGCGAGCTCAACCTGATACTGCGTATACAGTCGCAGCAAACGACGCGTGCCATGGCGGGGCGGGGCGGGGCGGGGCGGGGCGGGGCGGGGCGGGGGCCGGAAGGCGTGAGCTATACTGGGTTACGTTCTTCCAAAAGTTCAATGGTGGAACGAGCTCTTTCCCTCCACAGCGCAGAGCAGCGCAGCCCGCGCTAGCGCCGTGCAGGTAGGCAAGCGAGCGGGCACGCCGCGCGCCACTGTGTGCCGGGCTTGCCTACGCTGCGCCTGCGGCCTCCTCCTCCTCCTCCTCACCCCGCGCAAAGCGCCCCGGGCCCCGGGCCCGGGGGTTCCCTCGTTCTCCACCCACGAAACAGAATACACGGAAAAAAACAATGAATGACCTTTTTTGAGGAGAAAGGGGGAAATTTGAGCCACTGCCTAATTTGGAGGAAAACTTCCCAGATAAGGGAAATTTCCCTGTTTCCCGAGGAGTTTTTCACAAAGTCATGGAGCGACCCAGAGCATTCCCTTTTTTTTCCTCAAAAATTCACTGTAAATACCAGAGCGAGGATTCTCGCCCTCAGGAGAGCGAGAATTTTTCTCATTCTTTGAGAGCGAGGTTTGGTTTCCTCGCTCGATTAGAGCAATAGTCTCTAAAATCTCGCCCTAGTGGAGTGATGGTTGGGAAACCTCGCCCCGCGCCTCGCCCTTTTTGAGCAGGGGTTAGAAACGGCCTAGGCGGAGCGTGAAGCGATGCTCCCCCACCTGGGTCCGGGCCCGCGTCGCGACCCGCGCGGGTACCGCTTGTTGCAAAAAGACTCGTGTAGCCCTAACTGCTGCACTAATCACAAAACTGAGGACAGATTTGGATTCAGAATGAAATTTCCCTTGTCCCTGGCCCACTCTCGACGAGGTTAAGGTAATACTTTTAATGTTTTATTAGCTCAAACGCAAATTTGTCGCTCGTAGCGCCGCGCGCCGACGACGGACTTTGACTTTTTCGACCTTTTCTACACATTTTAGAGCAAAACTTGCAGTGTACAGGTTGTTCCCCGTCACTTTTTCTATCGAGTTCGGCCATTACATTTGTTGTGGGACACTTGTTAAAGTAAATATAGCAATAAATGTGTCGTCGACAAAGTGACTCCGTAGCGACTACTCAGACTTTACGATTTTTTTCGAATTATTTACCGGCGCCGAGCACATCGACCCCTGTGGCCACTCAACCCTAAATTTAATTCTCTATCTACCACAATTAACGTTTTAAGTCATAGCGCACATTAAAATGAAATCTCGCAAAAGTCCGAAGACGCTGTGAAAAGTGTCGGTTTGGGCACTTCGCACGGGACACGTTATAAATGAAAAATTACTCACCAAATCGACAAAACCTGCTCAGGTTACTAAAATTTGGACTTTTCTACGTCCCTTTGCCAAGTTTCACTAGTTCCTGTCAAGTAATTCAATCGAAATAACACATTTCAAAACTTGTTGTCACAGAACGGGCTCCGCCAGCAGACAACATAACCTCACTGCCCAGAAGATTTTCCATACAACCTGCCCTGCAACAACAAGTTTTGAAATGAGTTATTTCGATTGAAATACTTGACAGGAACTAGTGAAACTTGGCAAAGGGACGTAGAAAAGTCCAAATTTTAGTAACCTGAGCAGGTTTTGTCGATTTGGTGAGTAATTTTTCATTTATAACGTGTCCCGTGCGAAGTGCCCAAACCGACACTTTTCACAGCGTCTTCGGACTTTTGCGAGATTTCATTTTAATGTGCGCTATGACTTAAAACGTTAATTGTGGTAGATAGAGAATTAAATTTAGGGTTGAGTGGCCACAGGGGTCGATGTGCTCGGCGCCGGTAAATAATTCGAAAAAAATCGTAAAGTCTGAGTAGTCGCTACGGAGTCACTTTGTCGACGACACATTTATTGCTATATTTACTTTAACAAGTGTCCCACAACAAATGTAATGGCCGAACTCGATAGAAAAAGTGACGGGGAACAACCTGTACACTGCAAGTTTTGCTCTAAAATGTGTAGAAAAGGTCGAAAAAGTCAAAGTCCGTCGTCGGCGCGCGGCGCTACGAGCGACAAATTTGCGTTTGAGCTAATAAAACATTAAAAGTATTACCTTAACCTCGTCGAGAGTGGGCCAGGGACAAGGGAAATTTCATTCTGAATCCAAATCTGTCCTCAGTTTTGTGATTAGTGCAGCAGTTAAGGCTACACGAGTCTTTTTGCAACAAGCGGTACCCGCACGGGTCGCGACGCGGGCCCGGACCCAGGTGGGGGAGCATCGCTTCACGCTCCGCCTAGGCCGTTTCTAACCCCTGTTTTGAGTGAGGATTTATATCCTTTATCTCACCTAATTTGAGTGATGTCAAGGATTCTTTCTCCATGAGAGCGAGGTTCTCGAACTCTCACTTAAACGGGGCAAGGGAAAAATTCGCGCTCTTTATAGTTGAGACATTTCATTTTAGTATTTGCAGTGTTCGGATATTGTTTTTACCGTGTATTCAGAAGGGAACGCATAGCAACACGGTAAAAACGATGTCTGATTTTTTGAGGAAAAAGGGGAAACTTTGAGGAACTTCTGTAATTTGAGGGAAACCCCTCAGGTTTTAAGGAAGACTCCTCAAAAAATCAGGGAAATCTCCAAAAATTTTGAGGAGACTTCTTCAAAATCTAAGGAAGTTTTCCTCAACGTGTAAAAAGTCCCAAAAGTTTTCCCCTTTTCCTCAAAAAATCAGACATTTGTTTTTACCGTGAATACGCCCGCTCCCCTTCACGCACTACATGACGTACACACTACGAACGGCCGGCGCAGGTGCATCTTATAGAGCAAGTAACGAGGGCGACGAATTAGGGGCGTGGCTAGGCTGGGCTGGGCGTACCGAGGCGTGGCGCCTAATCCTGTTATCAAGCGCGGCGTGGCGCGAGCTACACAGTCTGCTACCTGGCGGGGCATCACCTCGTCGCTAACTCCAGCAGGGCGGGGCGGGGCGCCCAAACTACGTTACACTCGAGGCAGGGGAGGGGGGGGGGGAGATATTAACTCGCAGCAAGGAGCAACTCTCGACCCACCCCGCAAGGGACAGCTGCCACGCAAGCTTAGAGAGTCGACACGGCGGTGCAAATCTTCATAAGCGACAGTCAAAAGTCGTGTCACTCATAAAATTGATAAAACGCGCAGAACTTGTGGGCCCCTGAAAGAAAATTAACAAATGGGCACACCTGAATTACGCTACGCTAGCACCACAGCACCACGACTACTGTACAGTACGTCGGAGAGGGACAGTCCGCTCGCACGCTCGCACGCACGCACGCACTCACGCGCACGCCTCGTCCGGTTCAAGGCCCCTCCCCCCTCCCCCTTCAAACTGGTTGCGGTGCAGGCCATCCTAGTCCAGTCGCGGTATGCAGGCGGGTGGGGAGGCACACTGCGCACCGCGCGGCCGCGGCGTGAGCGCCTGGACTGGAGAGGGGTAGGCTGGGTGAAAACTGCCCAGGGCTGCGCTTGGAAGTTTACCTCCAAAACGGGTGGGCGGATGATAAAGAAATCACGTTTGCGTTTACAACATAAAAACGAGTCGCGAAATGCAGAAATACTGCGCGCTCTATTGCCGTTCTGGAAGAGCCCCCAGCCCCCGCCCGCGGGACATCTGGCCGTCCGCTCGCCTACTCCATGAAGAAAGCCACTTGGGTTTCGCACGAGGCTAAAGTAGACAGAACAGGGGCGTTCCACATCCACAACAAGACGGCCGGGGCGGCGCGTAGGTAGAGAGAACGCCCCTCCGCTCCCCCGGCCCGGCCCGGCCCGGCCCGGCCCGGCCCCGCGGAGCACTCGCGCGTGGAGTATATCCACGTGGTGCAACACACGGCATTGCGCCAATACACGGCGGCGGGCGCCCGGCCCGGCCCGGCCCGGCCCGCAGCACCGCGCGCCCCGCGACGATTGCAATACTTCTTTATTTATTCGATAGTGGGGCGGGGCGGGGCGGGGTGGAGCGGGGCTGGTTCGCGCCGCCAGCACGCCGAGCCGGGGCCAATGAGCCCAACGGAGAGGCAGTTGTCCTCGTAAGACTCCCGGCGCGGCTCGGCGCGGCGTGCGTCGACCCGACCCCGTGTGACGCGCGGCCGGTCGGGCTCGGGCCCACCGCTAACCGCCCCGCCCCGCCCCGCCCCGCCCCGCCGCTGCAACCTTGACGCCCGCCCGGCCCGGCCCGGCCCGGCCCGGCTGCTCGGGACGCCGGCCGGTCCGCCGCGTCTTGCCTGTACTGCCAGCAGGCTGGCCGGGGCCGGGCAGGCGGTACCAGGCGCGCCGCGCGCCGCGTTCAGACCGGCACAAGTGTCATCCGTGGCCGCCGAATTTAAAGAGCAGCGCCTCCCCGCCTCGCGCAAATACCTGACCTCATCTACGAGCGTGGCCTCTCCTCTCCTCTCCCGCCCCGCCCGCCGTGCCATACAGGGTCGTCGCCCCGCGGCTCCAGACGGAGGTACATCAATGGTCTCGAACCCGAGCGCCATCCGAGTGGTTCTTCACTATTAACTAAAGCGTACACCGATTTTTTGGTTTTGTAAATTTCCTGGATTGTTGCTGATTTTTTCCAATTTTTTGATGATGTTAATTTTTTTTTCATGATTTTTTTTTTTTTGTTTTATAAGTGATTTTTTGGGGGTGGACACTTGCGCCATCTACCGAAAACAAGCGCTTGCATCGGGCACACGCACTAAGGGCATCTGGGGAGTCAATTGTGCGACAGACAGACTTGCGCGTTGCGAAGGATTACGCTGCAGCGTAAGCTTACAAAGAAATTTGTTCAAAATTGCGAACGATTTTATTCGCATTGACGGACGAAGCAGCCACAACTGTTCGGATGTTCTTTCCTGGCCACATGGATGCCGCAGTTGCAGCTCGCGTCGGGCTCACCGGCCAGCTTGTGTGTCTGTCTTTATCGATCCATAGGGTACGCTACTGAGAGAGACAAATACAGATGTACACGCCGAGCGAGCGAGCTTCGGCGAGTATCCGCCACGGTGACATAGAACAACGTCAGCCCAGACTAAAAAGCCATACCCGAGCGGTTCTAGGAGAGCCTCGGTTACACACTCCATCGGAAAAAGCGCGCGATGCGAGTTTGAGACCCCAGTTTATGAGTTTCAAAACCATGACAGTCGCTCGAAAAGAGCAGCTATATCCCGGTTCTTGACCTAAACTCGGTTCGGAGCGTCCCGGTGAGCACGGGGTCATGGAGCTGAAGGCAGCGCTGTCGGGTTCGTGCCTCATGGCATGGGAGTACTGCAAGCAAGTGCACGCCAGCCCAGCCTTTCCATTATCCAGAATAGGGGTCGCCACCTTGCGGCGGCAGGGGGGCACGAGGAGAGAGCAAGAGAGAAAGAAAGGGGAGAGCAAGCCGACGACGAGGAAACGAAACGATAATCACGAGTGGTTATTCTAACGGCAGGAGGGGGAGGGGGTGGGCTCGCGGGGTCGCGACCTTCCGCGCGGAGGGGAGGGGAGCGAGCAGTGTCGGCAACACGAGAAGACAAAAGAAGTTTCTCCCACAACGCGCGAGGAGACGAGGTGGCTTTATCGAAATTGGAGAAGTAATCACGACCTAGACAACACAGCATCCACGAGGCAAGCCACAAACCTACCTCGCTCCCAAACGGCATCCCTGTGATGAAGTGCGAATTGAAATTACACATTTCACCGGCCTACAAGGAAGGAATCCGAGTCGTGGAAGTTCACATCAAAAGGCTTAAACAAATTAACACGCATAAGCCGAGCTTAAGTTCAAGATGCACGTCCACACGTACACGAACTGATCAATCCTCGATGAAAGTGCTACGACAAGGGAACCGGCATAAAACTGGGGGGTCCACGACTCGTCGCGGGAACTCTGTCGGCACCGACCGCCGGCAATCCTTGGGCCCGTTCCGGCCAACAATGTACCTGGAATGAATGGGAGATGTACATCCATCCACATTCCTTTTGAGCGCGGCCGGGCCGACCCCGCAGGAAGCTCGGCTCGGCTTGCCACTCCCCCACCCTTCCATCCGCCACTCCCATGCAACAGAGACGGGGTCGGGGCGGGGCGGGGCGGGGTACGCCAGAGTGGGGCAGGGCACAGGGGAAAGGAGTTGGAGTAACAGAAGGCACCGCAGTGAGGCCTGTCCGTCCTGGACCCGGCCGGCCGGGCCGGGCCGCCGGACCTCATCTCCGCGGACACAACGACACAGCCTGCCCCGGCCTGCCCTGCAAGCGCTGAGGGATCACCGATTTTCTAGTTAATTTGGCTGCGAGTTTTTCGTAATTTTCTTTGATTTTCTTCTAATTTCTTTCTCGTTTTTTCGTTGATTTTGTTTCAGGGCGTACCGGGTGTTTCTTTGAATGTGGAACAGTGTTGCGGGTTTGCCTACCCCATTCGCCCGTAAGGCGCCGTGGCCCCTGCAGCGCTGGAGAGTATGCAATCCCGCAACACTGTTACGCATTCAAGAAAAAACACCCAGGACACTGATTTTAAAAAAAAATTATAAAGGCGGACCCCTCGGGGATTGGTCAGTCTGAACATTGTCGGGTCCCCACACGTCTATGCCACCTTACTCAAAAGGTTAGCGGAGAACATAGCTGCACCTTATCGCGCAACGCTGAGGGATATGGGATAGCCAGCCAGGCACGCCTCGTCTCTCCCCCGTTCCGCTCGGCGTCCCGTTAACTCTTTTCGACAGGGTAAACACGACTGCATCCTCTCGGTCGCGACCGGACCGGACCGGACCTGACCGGCGGCGGCATGGCAGTATGGCAGTATGCGGTTCAGCCACCTTGGCGCCAGCAGCTCGGCACGCCGGCCGGCGGGGCGGGGCGGGGCAATGAATCACAGTGCACCGCCCTGGCCCGACGCGACGGCCACGTCCCGCTGTGCCGCAACCACATCTCCCCGCGCTCCGCTCTGCTCTGCTCTGCCCGCGGGTCAGCACGGCCCGGCTCGGCCCGGTCCAGTTCTCTCATAGCGCACGGGTGCGACACCGGTGTCGGGCCCGGCTCACTCTGAAGATATCGCTCTCCTCATTCTTCCGTCCGTGTCGCACGTGTGCGTGTGTGAGTGAGCGAATGCACCCTATATGCTGGGCATTGCTCACTGTAGAAAAAAACTACAGCAAATCTAGTTAATTTTTATGCCAGCCTTCACTGTAGGTTATTTTACAGGATTTACTGTACCTTATTCTGACAAGATTTGCTGTACTTTCCGAGGCAGAGTACAGCGTTTACCGCACACTGTCTCTAGAACTACAGCGAATCCTGTTAGAAAGTACAGTAAATCCAGTAAAGTACGGTAAAGGCTGTCATCAGAATTAACTGGATTTGCTGTAGTTTTTTCTTACAGTGCTGCGCTCTGTCACTCGCCAGGCGACCATAGATCCCGAGATGTGTCCGTTTGAGAGCTCTGCCTGGCCTGCAAGGGAGGATTCGTTAAATAAAAAAGCAGAAGCAGCAGCAGCGCCATAGCCAGCCAGCACCCGCGGCTGCCTTCCTCACCTCACCTCGTGGGGCGAGAGCATTCCACAAACACGTCGAAATAGAGGTGGGAGCTGCTGAGAGTGGCCGACCAGACCAGAGCCCGCGTGGCGTGCACTGTGCACTGATGTGGGGCCGAGCCGGGCCGAGCCGCGGCGGGGCGTAGCGGAGCAGGGCCGCGCCAGCAGGGGCCCCGGCCCGGCCCCCACCGGCAGGGCCAAGCCAGGCCGGTTCACGCCAGCCAGGCGCACCGAAAATCTACATTCTTTCAGCAAACAGAACAGAACCCGCGTGCTCTTGCTGGGGAACGTGCAAGGGGGAAAACAACTAGGAAATTTTTAAACACCTCTTAATTTAAAATAAAAAGTTTTTTTCAGAAAAATTCTGGCAGAAGTTCCCAGATTGAGATCCAATTTTCTTAAGAAAAATCACTACAAATTCACGAAAATTCACAAAAATTCAAAATAAAGTACAAAATGTGTAAATTAAAATTCAGAGAGTTGTTTCTCGCTCGAGCACGTGTAAGACTAGGGCGTCTCCAGCATCCTGCCGGGCTGGGCCGGGCCGGGCCGGGCCGGGCAGCAGCCTCCCCGCTCCACGAGCCACACGCGGTGCGAGGCGACGCGACGCGGGCCGCGCCGATGCAGACAAGGCACCAGACTGACGGCCTGCTGGACTAGAAATGGGTCATTTCCGGCGAACCCTTCGGCGGCTGCTCCCCCCTGCGCTGCCCACACTGTGAATCAAAGTGTGGTGATGACTGCACTTATATTGTGATACAAAATATATCACAAGATTTTGAGATGATCATCGTAAGCAGCGATACAATACACATCGCATTCGTGTTTGATAATCATCGCTTACATCTGCACACCCCCGGCTTATGTACTTTTGGAAGGTAGCTATGTAAATCTATGCACATGCGTAACTTACGTAAAAATTTCTTACATAGTCACGCATAAAAAGGCTCACCTTTTACGTAATTACGTAATAATTTTTGCATAGTTATGTAAGAAATTTTACGTAAGCTACGCATGTGCATAGATTTACATAGCTACGTGCAAAAAAGTCCATAAGCCGGGAGTGTGTGCGATGCGATATTCGAAGTCAACGTTATTTTTTAAACACAAAAACAGAAGTGGTCAAATTTTTATGTAACGATTGATGCAATAAAAATTTGATCACTCGGCAAGCCTCAAATCCTGAGAAACACGAGGGGGTTTTCGCACGCAAATAATGAGGAAACTTTATCACATCAGTACAGGGAATAATGGGGGGAAAGGGGGAGGGGTCGCACATCTAGCCGCAGCCAGTGCGGGAGGGGAAAGGAGGGGGGGGGGGGGGGTCAAAGCGCAGGGTGCGAGGTCAACAAAAGGTCAAAGACATGCTGCTCCGACCACCATACCACCACATACCGACCAAAGACTGCCCAGCGCGAGGGCAGGGGAAAAGGCACGCATAGGTAAAACTCTCGGGCAGAGCTCGGACATACAGCAAGAAGATGCGGACAGCGTGGCAATACACCTCACAGCCACGACGAACCATACAGCGCGACGGAAAGAGCCACCGGGGCCCACCGGGCACGGCAAGGGCAACATGTGCAGAACACGTTTGACATTCGCACCCACTTCGCGGAGCGGGAGTCCAACCGATTGCGAGAGTAGAAACGGAGCGGTAGCGGGGGGAGAGAGGGGCGCACGCGAATCTGATTATTGCCACGCGCCCAGCCTTGAGACCGGTGCGCGCCGCGCGCTTCACGTTTCAGGTTGTAAAGAAAAGGGCCGCGGCGAGGCGGGCCGGGCCAGCAGCTGCGGCGGGACCACGAGACAGGAGTCAGTCTGGAGCCTGTAGTCCTCTCCAGCTCACCTCCTCCACCCGAGGGAGAAACAACTCGGAAATTTGGTGCACAAGTTTTTTTTTTTTTTATTTATTTATTTTTTTTAGTTGTGAATTTTTTTGAGTTATTTCCAATTTTTCAATTATTATTATTTACTATTTCTAAATTTTTCCTGATTTTTCCCTCGTCTTTCCTTGAAGTACGAGGTGTACAAAAATGTCAGAGTTGTTTCCCCCTCACCTCCAGCACACATGACTCGCACCACGCGGCAGCCCGGGCCAGCCCGGCCCGGTGATCCGCTCTGGATCCGCACCGCTCCCGCCGGGCCCGGCACCGCACCGGCACGTCGGGAGGAGCTGATGTTTCCCACCCGGATTCAGAGCATGACCCTCCTCTCTCTCCTCCTTCCCTCCTCCGCCGCGCTTAATCCACACGCCGACCAGCCGCCGCGCCCGGCCGCGCCCCACGCCACCTCGCCGGTAAACCAAACTCTACACATTTCTTGTATTACATACACAGTAGCGGCGACGCAAACGTGTGTGTGTGAGAGAGAGAGAGAGAGAGAGAGAGAGAGAGAGAGAGAGAGAGAGAGAGAGAGAGAGAGAGAGAGAGAGAGAGAGAGAGTGTGTGTGTGTGTGTGTGCGTGCGTGTATGCACGGCGCTAGGCTTAAGCCCGCCCCAATCAGCTCGGGCACACACCGTCCCGATTCGGGATTCGTTAAAATTCGAGTGTTTGATTCAGAGACCTTGATTCGCTCGCGGCAGGGCATACATAGCAGAGTGGTGGGGCGCAGCGGGGGACAAGGGGAGGGGGGCGGGAGCTCGACATCCACTCTCCCCTCCCTACTCTCTGCAAGCAAAGCACAACACGGTGGCGTCGGCCAAAATACATTTTCAAGGTGGCGCCCGCCCCGGCACAGGGTACCGAGTGCCACAGCCGATTGGTTCCGTGCCTCCGTCCTTGTCGCACACTCGAAGGTGTCTTATCTAGGGGATGGGGTTGCTCCATGAGTGCGACAAGGACAGCGGCATCAGTCGGCAGCTCGTGAACGCGCGGAAGAAAGGAGCACCTGACCCAAGAACCGCCGCACAAGCGCCACGAGACGCGTCCGCGCCTGAAATTCGCCACGCCATGTACGCTCAATTAACACTCTTTGCCGTTAAAGGCATGAGGCATGAGGCGGCAGGGAAAACACGGGGGGGGGGGGAGTAAACGGTAAAAGAAACATGTGCTGCAGCCGAAGGAGGGAAAAAACACAGAGCTACTCTCTCACGCCACGCGTGGCTCGGAGCGCCGTTCGGACTCCAGGTAGGCAATCCCGCCAGCCACACGTCCGCACGGAGCTGCCTAACCATGCGGGCGCTCCATCAACCCGGCCCCGGCACGCGTGAGCGTGAGGACCATGGGCCTTCTGGGGCCGACGGTTTCCAAGCGAAGTAAGTCAAGTGCAAGATAGCAAGGGAGTCGAGAAGAAAGGTTGACTCTGGGCGCAGCTCCAGTGTCTCGACACGACGGCCAGCACGATGCAGGGCATCGGGGCGGCGACAAGCGGCAAAAGAAAGCTGCGGAGCGCCCCGCCCCGCCCTGCCCCACCCCACCATCCCACCGCGACCAGCGAGAGCCAGGCGGCGGCACGATTGGCGGATTGGCGGAGGGGGAGGAGGTACTATCAAGGTGGTGCTTAGATGGTTCAGTGTGCGTCTCCCACGGGAGACCGTAAAGGCAATGCGACCAAGCAAACGTCCCGGATTAGGTCGGGCCAGGCCGACCCGCCAGGCGATTACTTAGCCTGCTCGGCCGGATCACTTCAGGGAGGCTGAGGGGGAGGGGAGGGGGGCAACTCCTGCGAGCTACTCGCTGTAGCCACCGCCCGTCAGAAGGGCTCTAGTTCTAGAGAAGGGCGACCGAAAAAGAGCAGTTGAACGAAGAGTTCGACGTCAGTTAGAAAACAAGCAAAGTTAGGAAATCACGTCAGTGCAAAGTACGTGGTGATCAATTTAAAAAAAAAATTAAAGAAAAAAAAGCGATCAGCAAATTTGCAGTTTCAAAGAGAGCGCGAATGACGGCCAATAAAGGGAAACCCGTCACTCACAAAGGGGCTGCTCACTTTCGCCTTCTTAAAGGTTCACGGTTCTATCTGCGTCCCGCTCGCTTCTCTTGCACCCGAAGTGGGAAACAAGAGACAGATAAAAACCCTGAAACTCGGAGTGGAAACGCACACGCAGTGTGCGGCGACAGAGGCTAAAACGCAACACAGAATGTTATGACAATTCGAGAGTTTTTTTTTCTTTTTTCTTTTTTCGGTGACTGCAGGTAGACTCGCAAAAGCTTGGCGTTTAATATTAGCCATGTGGCCAGCCAGTGCCGCGCCCGCCGCCCGCGCCGCATCAGCGGCAGATGATAGTGACTGCCCGACTGCCCACTTACAGGAAGTGTCAGATATCCTCGCAGCGCGCAGTGTTCAGAGGCCCCGGGGACCGGACCCCCCGACCCCCCCACACTACGGCGGATGGTAGGATCAATATTTGGAGGCGAGAGGGATGACACCCCACCCCACGAACCACGCGGTGCCAAGTGTCGCACGTAAGACCTCAAAAAACGGCAATATTCTGTGGACGCAGTTTGACGCTTTCTTCCTGTCCGTTCCGTCGGTATCCCATACAAGAGCAAAACTTTACACCACGCGAGCATATGCGGCTCAAAATTGTTTCGAAGCTTTGGTACAACCATAGATAAGGCAGGGGCGGTTTTAAGTCCGAATGACGGGAGGGGCGAAGTGCTGTGGGTTGCCTACATACAGGGGTTTTGCACCTCATGTTGCCTACTTTTCAGGCTGCCTTTAGGACGCGACCGGGGGGGGGGAGGGGGGGGGCGAGCAATTGCCCCCACTGCCCCTAAAACCGCCTCTGTGATAATGGACAAATGACAGCTTTAGTCGAAACCACTTTCTTTCTGGTATTGAAGACAGTCTTGGTCCTTCCAGTAATCGTGCATGTAGTCCTGTTCACTTCCTGACCAGCCTCGGAGGGCGGGCCCGGGCCCAGGCCTGGGCTGGGCCGGGCCGGCCGGGTTTGACACTTCTTATCAGCGTTACGCCCCGCCCGGCCTCATCGCCATGCCGGCAGAGTGGGCGGTGCCGGTGCAGCCACAAACAGGCAAACAGGACCGATCACAGTTACTTTCCAGCTTTACTCGCATCACTGATCACAATTTGTTTGGTTTAGATTATTAGCGCCCGAATAAAAGGTCCAGCAGTAATTAAGGACAAACGTTCAAGATTAGGCAAAAATATCCCTGCTTGAAATTTATCCTGTGTAAATTGCTTCTATATTATATGGCAACTAGAAGCTTGCAAAGCCATGTTGACAGGGGAAAAGCACAGATTTGAAATAGAAGATGTTTAAGAGACTGCTTTAGTTCCATAACTCAACTCATCGAATACAACATGCTGACAGAGGTCAGGGAGAGTTCTGAAGATGCCAGTCCACATCCTTGCTGCTACTGTCAAGGCAATTACTACGACATAGTGCCACTGCCAGTCAGCTGTTCAATTGTACAGTGCACAACAAACTAGAAACTCGAATGTATGAATATTGTATGTATTACTTTCAGCATCACAACCTCAAAAACCAAAAATATATGGTAACAAAGGAATGCAACCACTACAGTCGATACAAGGCAAAAACTCAAGTAAACAAAAATTTAACAACTTATAGTAATAAAAACTGGTAATCCTTAGCATACTTTAACCAAACTGAAAAAGAAAAAAAAAAGCAGATAGGAAAAACTGCAGACAATGAAACGATTCATGGTGTGAGCTCATGCAACTAAAATAATTTCTTTCCATTATCATTTGAGGAGCGAACCACGAAACTTAACTACTGATTAATAAAAGGCTTTGCAGTTATGTAGCAAAAGAAAGTATGTGCGACTGGAAAGATGTCTTCGAAAACAAACCAACGGCATGAGGCCAATGCTCATAACAATCAACCTCTCAGGGGTAAATCTTGAGAAATTCTTGCTCTGAGCATCTCGTAATGACATTTAATCTGCTACAGGCTGTTTGAGATGGTAAACAGACACAGACTCAACGTAACTCGACAAATTCCATCCCCAAAAATCGTCGGCACTGCAAGGTGTACTACGTCCCCACCCCACCCCTCCTCCTTCCCATTCCACTCCCCCTTCATGAGGACACTCACAACAAGCAACACACATAAAGCATACCGACACGCCCACGCACCGTAACATAAAAAGAGGTCATTTGCACATTCTGCTCCAACTTACAATCAAGATGTTTCTTCTTGGGGCCGATCATCTCCTCAGTGGTGGCCTTGCACACCGACTTGGCCAGGCCCTGGCCGGCGATGCTGTGTCGGGCGGCGAGTAACCTGTCATTGATGGTCTGACCCGCCATCATCTTGAAGCTGTTATCCTAACTCGCTCACACACACACACACTGCACGGCCCACCCGCGGCAGGCACTACACACTGGCACTCGCGCCCCTGCTACTCACTGCACTTGCACTAGCCCTCCCTGCGACTGCGAGCGCTACCGCCCAGCACTAACCGTCGAGTCCAATTCAACACGGTCCCCGCGACACTGCAGCGAAATGGCCGACCGCACCGGACTGACAGGCCTGCGCTAGCGCTGCGCTGCGCTGTCGGGTCGGACAGGTGGTGACGTCACAGAGACCGCCAGGGTCAGCAAAGCACAGTTGGCTCGAGGACGGGACGCAAGGCAGCCCAACGCCCTGGTACCATAGTAGAACTATTTTTCCTCGCCTCTTAGCGTTAGTGCTCTATTCGCTAGATTTTTTTGCTGAAGGAGAGAATTTTTTACGAAGAGAGGAGCTCAGTTGACTTTCTGGCAGGCTGCCTGTGCGAAGCGTCGTCTGCTAAAATTTTAGATTTTAGCGAGGCTGCCCTTGCATATCGGAAAAGCTACACGACGTAGATTGGAAACCTTATTAGAACTGTACGGTGAAATGAGGTGGAGTGAATAAATCATAATGTAAATCCCAGTCACGTTTCGTCCGAACAACAATTTGTTTAGTAGCAGAGGTTGGTATTACCGACCTAGAGCCTGTTTAATTTTCAGGCGCGCAAATTTCAAATGTTAACCTCAGCTTAAATATTTTCTTTGACCAGTTCTCCTTACATAGAGACTTTTTTCCTTTTTTCTCAAAAATTAACGAAATGTGGTGCATTAGGTTAGATTTTATTGATAGTACAAGTCACTACAAACATGTTACACTAGTTTACGCATTTCTTGACTAATGAATGAGCAGTATTTACAAAACTCTGGAATGAGTTTACTGGTTACTCTGAATAAAAAGAAATAAAATTTGAGATCATGGGCAGTATAAGAATAAACTTAAAGTAAGAGAACCCCACATAAAGAGCTTAAAAATGTCCTTTCTCTTGTCTGTGGGATAAGACTATTCTTTCATGTATTTTTGAACAATTTTCCAAACAAATCCTGTAGAGCTAGATATTTTTCATAGACAATACAACCACAACCAAAACATATTTTTCCTTAAATCTACCCGATTTTAATAGCCACTTCAGATCAGGAGTAAAAACTGACATTTCCAGAGCCATGTAACAATCTGGTATTCATTCCAGTTCAGTCCTACTGATTATTAATATTGCACACAAAGGTTTCTATACAGTAACAATTTTCCTTCATTTTATAAAAACAGATATGACAACAACACAACTTTCAACATTTCATATCACAAAAGAAGAGGACCACATTAGCCCATATATGTTTCTCTGAGACCACTTTAGTTATTATTATAATAATAATGGGACAAAGGTTTACATATTAAATGACCACCAATCGCTCAGAGCTTTGCATTATGCTTAATATCTTACACACCAGAGATATATTAGTATTTCTTCAATGTTTTCTTTATCAACGCAAGGCGCTGTTTGTGAGCTTCAGTCATGGCAGCCCGCTTGAATGGGCGTATTTCATCATTTCCAAATCCAGGTATCCACATGTTCCAATTACGCTCTAAAAGAAACATAAAAATAAATTTAAATAAGGCACTCTTCTAAAGGATAAAAATTTGATAAAATATTTATCAGCTATCGTTACCTAGATGAAGCTGTACATCTTTCACATCAATAGTACTCGCTTTCCTGTGTTTGGCTAATAAACTAGCGGAGTTGACAGCTGTTTCAACAAAGTCATCTGCAAGTTGCATGAGAAGTTCTTCAACCTCATCATCTAACTGAACAGTAGGATCTATTTCTCTGACTAAATCCTGTAGACGTGCCTTGCTAAGGAGCTGTATGAAAATACCATAATAAAATTATTGAAAAGGTTGATTTTGGCTATACCTAAGGACTGTTGTAGTTTAATAACCTGGGCAGGGGCGTCTGCCACGGAGTTTGCTGCGCTTGAAGTGCTGCTCTGATTTTTTGTGGTTGATGATCCTTCAACAAGAGAAATGATTGGGATAGGCAAAATTTCATTGTCTACAATTAGCAAAAAAATCAAAAAGTCATATGAATGTTTTTACCTTGTATAGGAGTTGAGGAATTTGCTGTGCTTGGTTGTGAATTAGCAGTCTGCATTACATTTCCTAATTGCATTGCTGGGATTGTAGTTGTAGTGGGAAGTGAACTAGCAATGACTGGAGTTGGGGTTGTGTCCATTGGAGTTGGCAGTGCGCCAGTAGGTAAAAGTGGCTAAAACATGAGATCGTATTTAATATAACATTATCAGACATTGTTACATCATTCTTATCATATTTGATATTCAACTTACTGGGGGTTGTGCTGGCAAATCTAAAGACTGGGAGGGATCAAGGCTGGGGAGAGACATTCCAATGTCTCCTAACTTCATGAAATTACGCAGAAACATGGAAAAGAAGGAAACATTGGAGTTACAGGAGCGAGCAAATTGTTCACTTTTAAATCTTTTTAAATCTATTTGGAGATAATAACAAGGAATTAATAATAATTTTAGAAATTAGATATAGCAGGGAAAGAATTACATAGACTTAATTTTTGAAAACTCACAAACTATCAAATGACAGTATAGGTTAGGTTCTGGTATAAAGTCTTTCGTCACTCTCATAAAACTAGTCTCTGATGTATGAAAAAGAAAAAGAAACTTTTAAAAAGAAATATTCATAAGTTTCTTGTCCAATAAGAGCGTTGAAATAGGCAAATACGTACAAATATTTTCTGAGAGATAAATACAAACAACTGTCGACTGCCCGCTGTTGTTGTGACTTGAGGAAACATTCCGCGCAAGAATTATTTCTTACCTTGAAATATTTATACTGGCAGGATACTGGTCATATTAAATCACGAAACGTTAAGGACTGCATATTTTAAAAAAATATGAAGAGAAACTTCCATACATGTATCGAAATGTACCAAGACTTAACTTAAACTGTTGGTCGTTTCAAGTTCAGGTTTTAGACCCTGATACTCCTTGTTATTTCTGCGTTCTTGCGACTCATGGCCTTAAGAGACAGGCCACACATTTGGAGTGAAGGTGTTTCATTGATACTGGAACTAGGATTTCCCTCTTCGGTGGAATTCACGGAAGCCAAAGCATGGACGAATTTGTTCCCCTGTGGAATAAACGACGAATAGGCGTCCAACGCCAACAGTGGGGACGAGAGCAGAGAGTCGTAATCGAGGCACTGTACAGCAGGGTGGAAGGCTTGTGGGTCGTGACGTCACGGCGCACAGTCGCGTCTGCCCGCCAATCGCTGAGCCCCCCCGCTCCCAAACAGAAACAGCTGTCGAGTCCGGCCAGCCAACCTCAGTTCTCGTCCAGAGGGGCTGGCGAAGGGTTGTACGCGCCGGTCCTGCCGCGCCCCCTTGCTTTACTCGGGATCGACTATGTTGTTTTGTGTGATGTCCAGTGACAGATAGGTCCCTCTACCGAAGAATATCATTGCCTTATTACGCGTAGTACGTTTTTGAGTGCTGATTGTCTTGTGTTGAGAAGAATTTAGTGCCGTGTGTTTATTTTCACAATTGTGGATTTTCTTCTTCACTTTGGAGTATAGCGTCTGCTGCACTTCAAACGTTGACCTTTACCCGAGGTATGTTGCTCGACTATGCTCTTTATCATCTGTGCCTGTGTAATCCTTTACCGTTTTCAGGTCGTTTAATCAACTTGTTTGAGTATGGTCCCTTACTTCATACTTATGTACCCTTTGTTTATGGTATTGGTTCTGATTCAACAATGCATGCTCATATCTGTTGGGAAAATGTCAAAATTAATTCAGTTCATATAGGGTGTCACATAGAGAAAAACATTTCCAAGTTTTAAGTGTTGGCATAATATCTTTGAAGTGAAGTTTTAGGTCTTAATCAACATAACCTTTACAATTAAATTTTATTTTTGCACATTGAATGCGTAGCTATTGTTTTCATCATATAGCCATACATTTTAAGGCATATTTTGTAGAACATTCTTGAGCATATTTTACTTCATTATTTAAATAGTCAAACATCTCACAATTAATTTTGTCATCCTAAATCTTTAAATTTATTCCGGGTTGTCCATCTGCTATTATCAATGTCATCTGCTCCTGTTGAAGTGTCGTTGACAACATCGTAAGGAATACAAGTACAGTTTGTCTCTTGTTTGTGCCTTCCCCTGCTCTGTTATCTGGTGAGAGGCTGTGGTAAGCTTTCATCTGTCTAGCTCGGTTTGCCCCTACATTTTTCCTACCTCTCTCCTCTGCCCCCTCTCCCCCCCTGCCCCTCTTGTCTTGTTGTGCCAATGCTCCATCCAAACAGAGGGCTTGTGGCTATCAGGAGGCACTGCAAAAAAATAATTAAAAAAAAATCGTGTACTACTGGGTGTTTCTTTGAATGCGTAACAGTGTTGCGGGTTTGCCTACCCTATTCGCCCGTAAGGCGCCATGGCCCCTGCAGCGCTGGTGAGTATGCAGTCCCGCAATACTGTTACCCATTCAAAACAAAAACACCCTGTACATGTGTATTGAAGTTTGACTCCTGCTGTTACATATCCATTAGGTCCTCGGTCCTATTAGCTAAATTTTATATTCACTCATGTTTCACCCGACGGGTGCCGTCGTGAACCACGAACCTATGGCTGGGTGGGCTGTCTGCCAGAAAGACGAGGATTTGTACTTGGCATTGCCGAACCGTTCTAATCAGGTGTGGTCCCCCTCTCAGTTGGTCCTTTCATCTCCCTGTCTGTCCCTGCTCGGTTAATGCAGTGCACGTGTGCGTCGTGCGTATTCTGCATCGCAGGTCAGAGTCGCGAGCAGGTCTAGGTTCCCCTCCTCGGTGAGTGGCCGCCGTACCGCGGCAGGGAACTATGCTGCACCGCAAGCAAGTGTGCGCGACGGCTGCCTACCTGAACGGCGCGGCGAGCAGCGACAAGCATAGAGCAGCAGTCTGATTCAAACGCAGTGTAGCCAGAAAAGTAGGCGGAAAGCGCCCAGTGCGCCCAGCACGCAGCTGTGAGGAGCGGTCGGTATCAACGCCTGCCAAGGCAACATCTACACTCCTGTGAAGATGGATGGTCAAGTATGCAGGCGTGAATGTGAATGTGAATATACCGACGCTGGGGAGTTCCTTTGCCTATTTTTCTGGCAACACTACAGGAAGAGCTCTCTCCCTCCTCTCTCTCTCTCTCTCTCTCTCTCTCTCTCTCTCTCTCTCTCTCTCTCTCTCTCCCTCTCCCTCTCCCTCTCCTTCTCCTTCTCTCTCTCCCTCTCCCCCTCTCTCTCTCCCTCCCTCCCTCCCCCTCTCCCTCCCTCTCCCTTTCCCCCCTCTCCCTCCCTCTCTCCCACTCACTCATATTAATGGCAAACCCCATGAGTGCGAGAGAGATAGAGCGAGGAGAGCGGCTCTGCAGGTGGATAGTGGCGGCCGGGACTGATGATGCACCCTGCCGCCGTGAGGAGGCGCCTGTGGTCCTGGTCCCGGTAGCGCCAGCTGGCAGAGCCCCTAGGTGGGCCCTGGGTGGGCCTGTGGCGGTGCCGCGGAGTATGGCGCGGGGGAGGAGAGGCCTTGTGCGTTGCACTTTCATTGAACGGGCCCGGGTCCCGAGCCGGCACGCCGCGGCCCCACCGGCCGCCAGCTCCACGGTATGGGCCGCCGCGGCCGGTCCCCGCATGGGGCCACCAGCCAGCCAGCCAGCCCGTCAATCTGGCAACAGCGCCCCAGCAGTGCGGGGCCCAGCCCAGCCCAGCAGGCCCAGGCCGGGCGGCCAGCCAGGGCAGGCAACCTAGCCTCGGCTCGCAGGCGAGGCAGGGCAGGGCAGCCCCCGCAACCCCCGCTATAGGAGGCCGACCCGGCCCCGGCCCCGGCCAAGCGACCCGCGGAGTGGAGCCCGCCCCACGGGGACGTCATTAGTCCAGGGGGAACTCACCTCATCTCACCGACAAGGCGGAGCACCAAAGGGTTGTGGTCATGGTCATGGCCGGCTGGCCGGCCCACCAACTCGCACATGTCGTAGAACATGGGGTCACACCGAGGCTCGAATGCTCTCAGTCCTGCCGCGTGACGCCTGGTCTGCCCCGGGCCCGGGAGCAGCACTATGTGAATCCTCTGAGCTGCTCCGACTGCTACCTGGCTGACGGGATCCGGCTGGATGGTTTGTATTCGCGGCCCCGTCCCCGTAGCGGCTGCGTAGCGGTGACGGCCCATTCATCAACCTCGTCTTTGATCCTGAGGGTGTTGGACGAGGGGCACCTCACACCTCACCTGCTCGTGCATCCTGCGTCCCATTCATTTCTCAATCGCCATCCAGTCGCACAATTTTACAACAAAAATGCATTTTAAGCACCTTAAAATCGCAAAATATCAAATGGCTACAAAGAATTTATAGCCTCCTAAAGGTTTGATCAAAACTTCCTTCTAATCACAATACAACTCTTCACTGTAAATGGCGGAGTCGCCTTTGTCGCTCTTGGGAGGGCGACTTTTCTGTACCAAATTTTCATGCTCCTGGGAGAGCGAGATGGATTAACATCGCTCTATTAGAGTCACTTTGATGACTCTTTTTGAGTTAAATCATCAAACGTCACTCTTCTGGGGCGATTTCAAAATACCAGAGAAGACTCGATTTGAGTCGTTTTAGCGACCGTCACTTTTACTGAGCGATGAAAAATGGCTTCGCTCATTACGGGCGAGAAATGTGACTATTACTTTTCCAGTGTTCAAACAGTCTCGATGTTCCCTCCGCACGAACACCGTCCAAGAAAGCGATCTTTGTGAAAAGAAAAAGTGCGTAGCTGCTCCGATATATTCTTAAAGAACCCCCGCTGTTTCCATTGCCCTTTGCTCACCACAACCGCCGTCTCTTTTCCGGGTCCACTAATCTCGGTAGAGTAGATGAAGAGCAGAGCAGAGCAGAGCTGGCCGCCGCGGCCGGCGGGCCGGGCCGGACCGGACCGCGGACCGCTAGGCGGAGGGCATTGCAAGGTATTGCTTCATCCGCTGGCCCCGCTATTCGCTGCTCCTCTCCCCCCTCCTTTCCGGGTCTTTCCGACGCCTTTTCCAGCGGGCGCGCAAATGAATAAGTTCTCCTGCAATGAATAGCCCACCATCCCAATAAGTCCGTCTCCCTTGCCGTGTGGCCGGTGCCGCTGCCGGGCAGTACCGGGCGGGCTCGCCTCCTCGGCCGGCCCTTCCTGATCCCGAATACTATTGCGTCATCTGCTGGCGTCTGCAGATGGAAATGGGTGGGGTGCGATGCGCTTTCCATGCGTGACTCCGAATGGCGTGCGGTACGGTGACCTCGTTAGCCGGCAGTCATCACATTGACAAAGTACATCACAGGCGACCGAGGGGGAAACAACTCTGAAATTTGATGTACACATTTTGTAAATTTTTACTTGAATTTTTCCTAATTTTTTCTGATTTTTCTGAATTTTCTTGAATTACGAGGTTTACAAAAATTTCAGAGATGTATCCCCCTCGCATCGCGGCGCTTTCAAGCAAACACATACAGACACTACACGGTAAAAATAGTTTCTGGTATTTCAAGATCTGTCTTGGATGTCCATTATAATTCTCCATAAGATCTTGAAATACAAGAAACTATTTTTACCGTGTAGACATGCACGCCGACGGTACTTTTGGCGGCGGCGGCGTAAGGCCAAAATGTCACCGGCGTTGACGCCGATGCAATATTTGGCGGCGGCGGCGGTGGTGCCATCGGCGGAAGCTGGTGTATTTTCTTGTAAAACACCACTTATGGGGACAGTAACGAGTGCATTCAGGCGCTTTGCAGTAATTTTGACAAAAGTAAAAACTTAAGATGAATTTGACAAAGTTGTTATGGGAAAATTTGTGTCTACCGAGTTGCCTACTTTCCCAGCGCTCTCTAGAACGGTTTAGGATCAAAAATTGTCGTTTTAGACACCCGATGCCGGCGACGCCGACAATAAAATTGGCGGAGGCGGCGCGCCGAGAAATTTTCGTCAGCGGCGGCGGCGCCACTGAACTTTGTCGGCGGCGGCGTGACGGCGGCGCGGCGTTTATGTCTAACAGACACCTTTCTGATTGCAATTCCAAGGTCCCGCGGGTTTCGTACATATCCGTAAGTGTCCTTTGAATACGGGGCGCTGGGGCTGAAGCCGAGAGATCTCGTCTTTTGTTGCCCCGCCAAGTTTTGCGAGCATTGTCACTAATTAGTGTTCTGCCCGTGGCCTTCGCCAAGCATTGACTGAGTGGGAGCGCGAGCCCCATACAGCACCCTGTTCCCTTTGCCGCTCTGCGCGTGATGGCGGGGCGTGCGGGGCGTGCGGGGCGTGCGGGCAGGCGTCAGTGCAAGAGCAATTAGAATGCGGCACGACGTTCTTTTAATCACTGCTCGGCCGGCCGCTCACGAAAACAGCTCTGGTAAACGAGTTTTGCAGTTTTATTTTACGAAAGGGCACGACAAAAACACGAAAGAAGACGCACTACTTCACGAGTTGCTGTTTGAAAAATGCGTAAAAGTTCATATTTGCACCCTCACTCTTACAAGGTTTGCCAACGCCGTTGTCACTCGCAATGGATTTGCCGTGCACGTGGACCTGCAGAGGGATGGCTTGTCGGAGCGCGAGGCGCGGGCGGGCGCGAGAGAGGACTGGGGGTGTGAGGGCCGCCGTGTGCCCTGCCCTGCCCTGCCCCCGCGGGGTCGGGGGCGGCGGCAACTCTCTCTCTCCTTTGCGTTTGCTTTTCTTTAGATGAGCAGGCGCAGAGTGGGGGTGGCTCGGGGCGGAGCGGCACGGCGCACAAGGACCCCTCTCTGGGGGTTGTGCGTGCCCCGCCCCCGCGCCCCGCCCCCGCGCCCCGCCCCCGCGCCCTGCCCCCGCGCCCCGCCCCCGAGCCCTGCCCCCGCGCCCTGCCGCTCAGGGCTCAGCTAAGCTCCTCGTCTCTAGTGGGCGCCGCGCCTCCCGCTGCCCCCTAGCTCTTCAATAGCGTCTCTCTCTCTCTCTCTCTCTCTCTCTCTCTCTCTCTCTCTCTCTCTCTCTAAGGCCCGCCTCTTTTACCAAAATGTTTCCTGAGCATAAAATTTAAATTTTTTATTCCTTCATGTCTACTGTGATCTACGGTGCTACATTCTAAGTTTGCTGTCAATGTCGTAAAATATTGTACTCTCGTAGGACTTTTTAGTCCTTTTGTACAATGTAAATAAATATATCAAATATCTCTCTCTCTCTCTCTCTCTCTCTCTCTCTCTCTCTCTCTCTCTCTCTCTCTCTCTCTCTCTCTCTCTCACACTCACTCACTCACTCACTCACTCACTCACTCACTCACTCACTCACTCACTCACTCACTCACTCACTCACTCACTCACTCACTCTCTCACTCGCTCCCTCCCTCTCCCTCCCTCTCCCTCCCCTCTCTCTCTCTCTCTCTCTCTCTCTCGCCCTCTTTCTGCCTTTTTCTCCGCTTTAGGAAGTCGTCGCAGAGGAAACTTGGGTAATTCCGACTTGTGCCACGCGACAGCACACGACGACCATCGCCCTTACCGGCCCGGCCCAGCCCAGCCCCACGGCTGCAGCAGCTGCAGGCAGGATCAGCCGAGTCTTTGACCGGGATGACGCTCTGCTGCGGGGTCCCCTCAGCCTCCCCCCTCCCCTCTGGTCCGCCCCCAGTCCACCCCCTATCTGCCCGCCCCCAGTCCGCCCCCGGCCCAGCCCACCCCTGTACACGCTCCACCTGACCTCACCTGGCTGGCGCGGGGCAGCTCCCCCCCCCCACCCCCCCTCGCCCCCGTCTGGCAGCTTCCACACGCCCGCCCGCAGCTCAGCCAGACCTCGGCAGATGGAAGCGCGGCGGCGCGGCGGCGCGGGGCGGGGGAGTCGAGACTCAGTAACGAGGGGGCGGTAGACGGTTGAAACAAAAGCAAAGCAAACTCGATGACGCTGGGGCGTCAATAACGCTAGACCGCCTGCGTCCCGCTGCGTCCCCCGACCCACCTCGTACCCTTTTCACTCCAGCAGTCCGGCTCCAGCAGCGGCAGGGTCGTTGCTCTGGCGCGGCGGTCTGGATCACACACCTGCGCTGCTGGAGGCCACGACACATAAGCACCGACTGTCTGCCCCGGGTTGTGCCCCGTGGCGCGGACAGGCCACTCACTCACCTCCCAGCGCTCAAACGTATTCCAAGAGGGAAGTGCTACGCTCGCCGAGTGTCGAATGAGAATGAACCATCAGATTGATAAGAGCTGACAAGTGAGGAGCGCTAGATTGCAAGGATGCTATAATGTACAAAAGGGGGGGGGGACGACTAACGGAAAACGTCAAGTCCGTCCCGTAAATTTGTTTCCCCTCCTTTCTTTTTACTGTAGTTTTCGCTTGCGCTCTGTACCTATAGTAGACCCCTTAACTTTGTCTACATTTTTGGAGAGGCTCAATACAGGGACAATCCTGCACAAGAAAGTACGGTTCGCACCGTACATAGAAGACGCAATACGGACCATTGACAAACCGCTACTGCCTGCGGCAATATTTGCAGTGTGGTGTGGTATGATTTCCTCCTCTGCGGGGGCACCGAACCTTTCCCACCAGGGAGGGTCCTCAACTAGAACCCCATCTCCCCCGTACCCCCGCGCGCAGCGCCGCGCCGCCCTCGACTCGACCCTTACGACTGCTTTGAGGCGGCAGCCGCCACCGGTCGCGTACAACCCCCCGAGGGGGGGGGGGGGGGCTCGGCTCTGCTCAGCCCTGCCGGGACAACGACCGCGTGGAGTGTAGTCGCGCCCCGCCGTGAGACGGGAGCGTCGCGTGGAAGGCACAGGAACTCGTCGAAAAAGAGTGCAATCCTCAAGGGGTTGAAAAATACGGAAATACAGGAAAAATAAAAATATAATTATTTAAAAAAAAAAAAAAACAACTAATTACGGATACCAGTTGGACTTCTTCGTCTCTTTTCTTTTCTATCTGTCGTTCTCTCTCTCTCTCTCTCTCTCTCTCTCTCTCTCTCTCTCTCTCTCTCTCTCTCTCCCCTTCCCGAGCAGACCCGTCCCGCGTCCAGCCCGGTGCGCGGTGCGAGGCGAGAGGGTTGGGGGGGAGGGGGGGGGGCAGCCCGATGACATCAGTCCAGGTGCGGCACCGGCACCGCTATGGGGCCTCTCCTCTCGTCGTCCTCTGACTCAGTCGCATGGCCTCTCCACAACGGAGCTCCCCTCCGACCTGACGCGCGGTGTCGCCGGCCTGCCTGCGCCTGGGCCTACGGGTACGCTTCTCTGTTCGTATCCGAGAAATTGTCTGCATGGCGCGGCGACGGTACTTTTGTGTCGCTGAATTATAGTTTCAAATTTTAAGAGTCACAGTGAAAAATGTATTTGTTGAGTTATTTTGTTAATTGCGTTATTACGTTTTACGCAACATGTTGTAAATTTTAATTTACGATAGTCCATTCTTGGTCGTGATTGAATTTTAAGTCAATACGGAGCGCTTTTAGTTTTACGTTTTGTAATTATAATTTTCCAACTCTTCGTGGAAAATTTTCCCGTTAACCCACGAATATTTTTCTCACTCTCTGGTTTTTGATGGGGAATAATTTTTAGCTAATTATCAGGCATGCGCTGTTGAGTGGCCTCCTTTGTTATGTGGGTCATCACGATGGGCGTGAAAATTTTATCCCTGTTCATCTTGGTCGCCCCTTTTGTTTTTATTTTCATACTGAATGAGGACCTTCTTGCGGTGCAAGACGCAGAAAGATCCAAAGGAGTGACTGGACGGAGACGGAAGACGAAGGCAGGCAACGATATAATCGGGGAGATCTAAGGTCCAGTTCCTTTTGGTGCGGTTAATGTTCTACACCAGGCTGTGCTGTGATCGCGCTAAAAAGAAGACTGCCGCTGTGAGTTTAAGTGTGAATCTCTGCAAAAGTTTTTCGATACTTTTCAACCCTCTTCGAAATTAGGGATAACACGAAGACCACGAGGTTCCCCGCCTCGTAGCGCTTGCGACCGGCATAGGAAAGGAACCGAGGGGGAAACAACTCTGAAATTGTTGTACACCTCGTAATTCAGAAAGATTCAGAAAAATTAAAATAAAATTCAGGAAAAGTTCAGGAGATGTCAGAAAATTTCTAAGGAATTCAGAAAATTTCAAGGAAAAACCCCAGAAAAAAAAACAGGCAAATTCACTTAATTTCTCTAAAATTCTCTAAAATTTACAGAATTTAAGAAAAAACTCAGCCTAAAATTTACAAACAAAAAATTCACAAAATTTGCACAGCAAAATTCCGAGTTGTTTCCCTCTCAAAAGGAACCCCACCCCTCGCAGGCCGTGGGGCTGCGGTTGTGAGACATTGTCGGTCCTCCGCGAGCCCCGCCCCGCCCCAGGCGCCCCGCCCCCTGTGCACCGTGACGCACGACCCGCCACCGGCCCCACCTGGCACTGCTCCGCCGGCCCCTGGCCTGTCTTGGCCTGTCCTGGCACTCGGTACCCGAAGGCCGCCTCACGTGACACTGTTGGCGAGATGGACTGCAGCAAAGCGACGCGGCGGGACTTTAAAATGCGACGCGTTTTGCGGCCGCAACTGTACGCCCTCTGCCTGCCTGCTGCCCGCACGCGGCGCTCGCTGTGCCGGCGGAGTTCATTCACCTGTACGCCTGTCACAGGAGCAGCAGCAGCAGCAGCCTAGGATTGGCGTCCATCAGCCAGAGAGTATAAATAGTGCATCAGCTCCGCGGTGTCGTGTCGCGGCGGGGAGAGGAAGGGCGGCTCTGTCGCGACAGTTGCACCGCAAATAGAGTCCCAAGGCGTCCACTCCCGCCCGGCCTGCTCCACGGCAGTCGCACGCACCGTGTGAAAACGGCGATATCGCGCGGCCGTGCTACTTTCGTTGCGAAGACTCAAAGTGATGCTGCAGGTCGGTCAGCTTGCCGCTCTGGCCACACATGTGTAGTCCTCGTAAAAGAGTGAGCACGACGATGAAAATCTTCGCGAAAGCGCGGGGCGCGGTGTTATCGGCAACCTCCGTACCGTTCGGCTGTGCTCAGCCCGATCACTGCGGCGGGAAGCCTCACGTCCTCGCCTCGTCCAGGCCGCCGCGGCCACGACCTCTGGCACAATAACTCTGCCTGCAGAAACTTTCTCCCGACTTGCCTGTCCAGCGGAGAGATAAGCACCTAAAATTGGATAATTTGCGTGGACCTTCTCCTCATTCCCTTAGCTCCTCCCCCCCCCTCCCCTCGCCGCCCACTCACTCTCCCATCCGACGCAACCCCTCTGCTCTCGACCAGAATAAATTACGTCATTCATCTAGGCGTCCTCCACGTAGAAAAGTACTAGCAACATACCAAAAAAATAAATAAATTGGGAATGTGCACAACGGTGGTGCTTACTATAGAAACTCAAGTGTGCATGGCATGCTTCTTTTGGAGTCAACCACAAAGCACACTGTAAAATGGAAATGGAGTGTGCTTGCCAGGTATGCTTTAAATAAAAGCATGCCTGGCAAGCACACCCCATTTTACAGTGTGCTTTCTGGTTGACTCCAAAAGAAGCATGCCATGCACACACTTGAGTTTCTAGAGTATAAAGCGCATATTCCCTAGAAAGTTCTCTTAAAATAAAGAAAAGATTGCGCATGTTGTCCGTGTTGAGCTTCACCGCACGCCCTCACGAGGTCAGCGGAAGTGTCTAGAGTTACTCTCCTCTATCCCCGAAACATCTTCCTTCCTCTTGCAGGTATACGAAAGAGAGTTTCTGCACGACCCCGAGCGAGAGTTAACAACTGAATAGCACATGGCATGAAGGCGGAGCGGAGACTCGCTTGTCTCTCGGTTGGCCGGCCGGGTCGTGCGGGTGGGAGAGGCGAGGCGAGGCGACGTGTTCCTGTTCCATCTCCACCTCCCTCCCTGCTGCCCTGGTTTCCCACGGTCTGAGTCAAGTCGGGCTCTTTCCCAGCGACTTGCAATTTTCAAAGTCTTTAAAAACACCAATCTTAAAGGAAAAGGCTGACTGGGGCTAAGGGTTTTGCATTCCTCTATAATTTGCCTGTAAGTCATCTATCTATGGTCGTCCAACGAGGGGAAACAACTCTGCATTTTGGTGTTCATATTTTGTGAATTTTTATAGAATTTTTTGTAAATTTTCCTTTTTATTTTTACCAAAATTTGTGTAAATTTTTCTGATTTTTTTTTCCCTGGATTTTTGTAAAGTTTCCTAACTTTTTCGGAATTTTCCAGCATTGCGAGACATACAAAATTTCGTAGTTGTTTCCCCCTCGTCATCCAAGAACTTGCAAGAAACCATGGTTTCTGTGTGCATCCGTCCCTCGTATCGCTCTGTTCGCGGACGGCAGTGCATTTTGACATTGCATGCGCGGCCCGCTGCTGTCTCTCCTCTGATAGCCCAGGCAGCACACGTGCGCCCCCCCCCCCCCCCTCTACCCCTTCCCCGCCTCCTCCTGCGAGACGTCTGGGTTTCCGACCGGCCCGGCCCGGCCCATCGGGTCGTACAGTACGGTCGACGAGTAACGCCCAGATATTCCGTTCCAGTCGATGAAAGTTGGTTTTCGTTTCGGGCCAATAGGTCACGTTAGTGGCGTAGCGTGGCGTGACGCGCGACACGCAAAAGCGTTATTTTACCGTTGAGCGCTCTACAAAGGGAGCAGGCAGGCTGCGGACGCGTGACCGTCGCACGAGGCTGGTTGTCGACACGTTATTGCTCCTCGTCGCTGGCCGCGGCGCGATGGTTTCGAAAGGATAGAGAGCGAGCCAAGCAGAAGAAACAATATTTTGGCCTGGGAGAGATGAAAATGGATTTTATTTTATGCTTCTATTGCATGGAGGTTCGTCGATTGGTGTCGTTGCAGCCGGTTGGTACGAAAAATTCCGTTTCAGAAGGAAAGCGACCAGGCCAGAAGAAGATAAGCGCGGAGGGGGAAATGCTCGGCGCGTGTGGGAGATAGAAGCTGCCGCCAGCCCGACGTATCTGTGCTGTGAACTGCTGGCCCTGCTGGCTTGGCCCGGGCCGCGGGCCGCCGGGGCCAGACGCGTGAGTAAGAAGCAGCCAATCTCCACCGCTGCGGCCGAGAGAGTGAGATGCGGCTCATCTCAGATACACGAGAAAGTGCTCACGTGGTGTCAACCCTCCCTTTACCTGGTACTTCAAAACCGAATTTCTTTGAGCCAACTGCGTTGCGTTTCAAAAATAGGCTTGCATGAGTTGAGGAGTCGAGAGGGAAACAATAACCCTGAAATTTTTGTACACCTCGTCATTCAGGAAAATTCAGAATTTAGAAAAATTCACAAAAATTCAGCATAATTCACAAAAGTTTTGGTAAAATTCTAGGAAAAATTCACAAAATGTGTACACCAAAATTCAGAATTGTTTCGCCCTCGGGAGTTCGCTTTTTTGGCCAGTAGGAGCACGGAGGGCGGCCACGCGCATAAATTAGACACGGACCCCTCTCTCCTCGTTGTCTTTGTCGTTCGTGCGTCGCTCGTTAACAGAAATATCAGTCGTTTTTTCTTTCCTAGACTCTGTCGCGGTTCTGTTTGGCCGAACGCTGCGCTGGCGTGACCGGACTGGGCCGGCCGACGCGCCTCTGCCTCCCCCTTTTTTCAAAATGAAAAGTGGGGTAAGTGCAGTCCAGCTGGGCTGTGCTGTGCAGAGCCCCGCCCCGGGGCGCGGCGAGAGCTTGCCCAACGTGCGGGGCGGGGCGGGGCGGGGCAGGGCGGGACAGGGCGGGGCACGCTGCGGCGGGCAGCGAGTTGCGCCCCGGTTTATGCGTTATGTTCGCGAGGCGTTACCACCCGCCGCGGCCGCGCGGCCCGACCCGACTGCCCATCCATCAGCAGCACTGTAGTAGGGCACTGGAGGCAGCAGGCAGCGGGCCCCACCGGTTGGGAAACATTTTCTTGTCACTACTAAACTATACATAATCGCCAAAGTGCGATTAACGCAGTCAGAGCAGCTTCCAGCAGTGCGAGGTATTTTGTTGGAGTTTTCTTTTCTCGCGCGCACTACTCGTAGCTGGTGCGGGACACGTGTCTGGTCAGCCTGGGCCGGTGCTGCCCAGCTGAGGCCCTCTCCTCTCCCCGCAATACAGTTTCATTGTAATGGGCCCGTGTCCGTCCCGAAACAAGAGCGAGAGATGACGCCGTTGCCCAAGCTGCGCCGCTGCGCCGCCCGTCGCGTCTCCTGCTCAATCGTTACGAACTCTGCAGCGCGACGTCTGACGGATAGACTCATTCTATTACGTCAAGCTCATTCCGTGTCCACCTCCGCGCTGATCTGATGGGGTAGAATTTTTAAATCTTGTTTCTGTGTGATAAAACAGGAGTGCATAGCGACATCTCGATATAGGCCCTGCTTAGGCCTACCAAAGGGGCATTTTCTACGATTTGAAATTCCCCCTATCTTCTTATCTAGCTAATTTTGATCCAGGAGGGGCACCGGTTGTCGATGACTTAAGCGTCGTGAACGTCTCAACTAAACTGGTAGTTTTAAAGGTTGGGACGGGGAGGGGGGGGGGGGGGGGCTCGTCACGCCTCCCCAGCACTCTGTACACGCTCCCAATTATATGTGGCTTTTTATCTTTAACGACGTGACGATTAAGATGGATGGGTAAGACACGTTTTCTAAAGCAATAAAAAAGAACGAAACTGAGAATCGACCTCACAATCTCCCCTTCTCCCTATCCCCCATTTCGTCGTCTGCTCCAGACGTTGTCGTCTTGAGAAGAAGCGCTTGCTCTATGATAGACAATTTATTATTCAGACTTGGCAGACGTCTTGTTGTTTTAAGCCCAGAGTTTATGCTTCCCCCGGCCCACTTCCTCTTATCGGCCCACCCCCACCCCCACCCCGTCTGCACACCTCACGCACCCACCCTACTCCTCTCCTCTATTCAGTATTGTTTGCTTCATCCGGACACTTCCTCCCCGACCCCTTCTCTGGCGCCCGGGGGGAGGGGCGTCGACCAGTCTCCGCATCAGAACCCCTCCTGCTACAGCCTGTATAGCAGAAACGCTCTTAGTGGTGTGCTACAAAGAGTGTCACTAACATTCCCAACAGTATCTTCTCGTTGGAGTTGGCTGCCGCCTCAGGGTTGTTGATTTTGTACCCCTCCTCCTTAATTCAGCGCTCTGTTTCCCCCAAAGGTGTTTGGCGGGTGAGGGCTAGGCCCGGCAGGGTGGCCAGCACGGCTCCCCCCTCCCCCATCCCCATGGAGAGCTAGACGGTTCGTATCACTGGACTGCATGGCTTCAGCTCCCTCCCCCCTTCACGTGCCCCTCCTCTCCTCCCCTCCCCACAGCGTCCTTTCCTGTGTCGCTGCACCCACCTTGTTCTAAATGCGAAGTGGTTCAGCGCCCTATCGATGTATTCTATGGAGCCAATATTATAGCTGATGGTGGCTTCAAATCAAAACGAACTCCTACCCCGCCTACGCCTACCTCGTTGCGCGGGAGCCATGATCTCCCACACACCCCTGACGAGTTTTGAGGACAGGGCTTCCTTTTCATGTGACTCTAAGAGAAGGCTCCGGGGCCCCTCGACGTGCAGCAGGATCAAGCCCCGCATTTCCGTAATGCTATAGCCTCCGTTGGACTGCAGTGCTGCACGCGCGACACCGTGCGATCGAGGAGGGAGGAGTCTGGCGGTGCGAAGTGCTGATCCCGTAGTAATTGGATCGAGAGCGGACTTGACGGAATGACATTGGCTAGCGGGGCGTGTGGGAGACCTCGCTCACCTCGTGTGGAACCGCTGGACGTCGCTGACTCACGCTAAAAGTCGCTTTGCTTCCGTCTTGCCACTTTTGTTTGCATGACTTGAGCCCGGAGAATGTTCCACGAGGGCTAAAACGGTTTCACGTTTTTGCCCGCCCTTTCTTTTTCTGTTTACTTATAGCGCAATATTCTGTTGCAGGTGCGTGATTTACCTTTTTCGTTGGCGGATTACTCGGTTTAACGGGTCGTGGGAGGCAGTTTTGTAAGTGACCAACGTGAGGGAGGGATCACACATACAAAATGTGTAGAATATTATATTTTTTTCACTTTTCCTTTTTCTTGTGATTAATTTATCTTTTGATTTTTCAAGAAAAATTTCTAAGACTTTTTGATAAATTTCGTTTTTTCGGATTTTCCTGTATTTTTCTTTTCGATTTTATTTTGATTGTTTATTTTAGTTTTAAATGATTTTTTGGGTGGCCTTACAATGATTTTTCTAACACTGGTAAAACAAATGTATAGTTCTAAACATCAAATGATGTTTAAATGCTAATGTTTAATACTTAAACACTATCATGTTCAGTTCAAACTATACATCAGCACACGGAGAAAAATAAATTAGCCATGTAGCTAATTCAGTTAGCTGAAGCGTGTTAGCTGTGCAACTAAGTCCCTTAGTTGCGTGGTTAATAGTTAGGTATCAAGCTAACGTTGATTAGCTGCAACACTAAGGAAATTAGCTATAAACATTAGCACGGTGGCTAAAAAGTGGCTAGCGTGGTCGGGAAAGGCCTTGGATGCTCCGGATGCATGACACCGGGTGCGAGCACGACCCCGCGTAGGTAGCCTCGGTGGCCGCGTGGTTAAAGGAGCAACTCCATGAGCCAGAGATCTGGGGTTCAACTCTCGGTAGGTAAGATAGTGATTTCCACATAACAAGAAAAAATGTGCCCATAAGGTCTAAAGTACATGAATAAAAGGGAGGATGAAGAGTTGGGTGGAGGATTACTTTATTCACAAACGAATGTAGACTAGTATTAGCACCAGTGCTAATTCGGAGCTATGCTGCGAAGAATCATCAACTAATCGGGTTCGTACACCCACAAATTTTGAGCAGCACAGCTAGTTTTCTTCATCCTACAGCTAATTTTATCGAGCTAATTTTATTAGCATTCCAGCTAATTTATTAGCTGTTCCTATGTAGCTAATTTTATTAGCTGGAGTAGCTAAGAGTTACCTATACAGCTAAAAGGTTTTCTCCGTGCAGATGATTATTTTCCAAAGTCTTTGCAAGTGTTCAGTTGGCTATACACTTGGCTCAGCGTGGTATCCCTATGCTTTTCCATATGAAGCTTCGACCAAGTGTATACTTCTATAATCACAAAATGTTTAACCTCTAAACATTTGCGAAGTGTATAGGTGTTAAACATCTTGTCATGTTTAGTTCCTGCTATACATCATGTCATGTATAGAATTGCCAACTATACACCATGATGTATGGAAACTAAACATTTGTTTTACCAGTGAAGTGACTCCCCCCTCCCCCCTCGGACCAACGCACTAAACGTGGGCAAGTCCTGCATGGCTCTGCTCTGGAAATCCCGTCGTCGGCTCTCGGGCCTGGATCGATGTGTAGCCAGCGTCAACACGGGCGGAATAAATAAGACGGCCGTCCTCCCGCACTCCTCGCAGCCATTTGACAGTGCGTGTGCCCCCCCCCCCCCCCGGGCCCCGCCCCGCCCCACCCCCGCGCCAGGCGAGCAGCGGCCGCGCCTTACCACGCCCGCACGCGCGCCCCGCCCCGCCCCGCCCCGCCCGGTCCAGATCGGACGACTTTGGGATCGAGTGGAGACCTTGGCTTGTCTCCGAGCAGTTCGAGCCCACGCCGCTTTTTTTTTTTTTTGCCCCCAAATTCAGTCGTTGTTCCCGTTTTGCTTTTGTTTCCCGTGCCCGCGTCGTCCCGCGCCCCGCCCGCCCGAGGAGTGGCTCAAGTAAACCGAGCCGTAGCGGTGCTTTTAGGTTGGCGTATCCGGGTGGATTAGGGACGTCTCGGTCTCGATGCGTGTCCGCAGGTCACACGACACCACCCGGTTGTGCAAAGGGCCCTGGCCCTGCTGTTGGTAAAAGGGATCAGCCTTTTTCATTGCACAACGACGCGGCCCGAGCCGGCCGGACTGCAGGCGGAACGCAGGCAGAAGCCATTGCGTGACGTATTTATGGACGGCCCCCGTCGCGCCGGCGCGGATTTTGATCTCCAGGGGAGGGGAGGCTATCGGTTTCCTATCCGCACCGTTGGCCACCTGACAGCTTGGCCGCGCCGTGCGGTCCGAGACTCGCATGTCGGTCTTCCGCCCCACCTTGCGGAAAATAAATAAATTCCATTATCAGAGCTCTTACGTCAACGCGCCTGGTCTCCACCTTTTTTTCGCGCTCGTCTTTTCAAAAGTGAGAGAGAGAAAAAACGAAACGATTCTTGAGGCTTGAGTTCCGCATTAATATTCATTTCGCAATTTCGCAATAATGTGTGTTTTTGAAAAGACAACTTTCACAAACCCCCCCTTGACTTCAATTTGCACCAAACATATTCTCGAACAGTTGCAGTTTGTATATCTCTAGCCTGAGGCCATTTTACTAGTAGTGTAGGACAATAAGTAAGCCGCTTGCAGAGCACTGTACCGGGGTATGGTGTGGCTAGTACAAAGCGTCGCCCCCTTTTTCGACCCGTCCATTAGGACTAACGATGCTTTGGCATGTGGCGGACGGACAAAGACCCAGAGCCATATCCCCGTGTATCACTGCGTTGCGCTGCGCTTTTAACGCTGCGCCGTATGGCTCGCTATGACCTAGTTTTTCACGTTGTGCAGGCGGGAGGGGGGGGGGTGCGTGACCAGACGGCATGGCGCATGGGTCCCCGACAACCCGAACACGGGCGGGGGTGCCCAGCTTGTGGCCCTCCGCCCTCCCCTCCCCTCCGGCACAAGCTGGAGTCAGTTAAGCGCCATGTATTGTGTGCTTGTCGAGTCGGGCTCTGGCCTTGCTCTTGGCGTGATGGGAAACGCCTGGATGTAGGCTGGGCTGTGGCGCACGGGTGCTTGGCGGGATTGCGTACCTGTCAGGGTGGGTAGGCAGTCCCGCGGGACGTGCGAGCCAGGCGGGTCGGCCTAGTCGACCAGCGCCCGGGGGCTGGTGCGGTCGAGGTGTCCTTCACTTAAAAAAAAAGAAAGAAAAGTCCGTGTTCACCCTCAAACAAAATCAGTATAAAAACAACAGAAAAAAATTCAAGAAAAAATCAGAAAAAATCAAAAAATGAAGGAAAACTAGAAGAATTAGAAAATTATCGATGTACGCTTGAATTAATAGTGAAGGACCCCTCGGACCACCTATCCTCGCTCGTCTTACGCAAAGCGGCAGAAACAGGTCGTAAGGAGGCTCATCAGCAGCCCAGCCCGGCGCGGCCCCTTCACTCACTCACTCACTCACTCACTCACTCACTCACTCACTCACTCACTCACTCACTCACTCACTCACTCACTCACTCACTCACTCACTCACTCACTCACAGTCTATCCCTCGCCTTTCACTCCCCATGCTAATCAGCGCGCAGTGTAGTCACACGCAGCTGCACTCCGGGCGGGATGCGGCTGGCGCTGCTGGCGCCGCGCTCTGGACTCGCGGAGGCTTGCAGCAGCGCCTTATACGCAAAAAAAAAAAAATTCCCGTCTCAGAAAAAAAAGCAGATGTACAAATGTTCTAGCTCTATAGGCGCAGCTAAGTTTTAAGCTACAGTGCCTATTTTCTAGCTACAGTGCTATTTAATTTTCCGCTGTTTTAATTGTTTATTCGTGGTAATCGGGGTGCTATAATTTTTCACAACTAATTTTCGCTGAGCTGTCATTTTTTTTGCGAGGACCCTGCCAAGTGGCATGGGACAATCTCGCGTGAAGCTTCCTTTCTGCTGTTTCGCCCTCATTCGTCGGTACTCTGCAAATCTAAGTGTGTAGTAGTTTGCCACTTAAAACTGCAAAACTAAAGTTCTGCAGTTATAAGTGCAGAACTAAAGAGTTCTGCAGTTATAACTGTAGAACAAAAAAGGTTCTGCAGTTATAACCACTGAACTTTAGTTTTGCAGTTTAAAGTGGCAAACTACTAAGCACTTAGATTTGAAGAGTAGCAAGCCGCGATGTATTAACAATAAATATTTCCATGAGAAGCATTTGAGACATGATATGTGCAAAGTAAATTTCGAACGTTAAAGTAACAAGGTCTGTTTCATCTTGATCCACCGTAATCAATCGCAATCATTTCTTTGTTTTAGCGATGCCCTATGACTGACTGCAGCGTTCTATTCGACGGTCCGACGGCGTGCAAAGCGTTTCGCGTGCCGTTGTGTTGTCCCCCCCCCCCCTTCTCTGCTAAAGTGACATGAACTGTGCTGCTTGTTACTGGTGAATGCGCCGGTCTGTCCGTTTAAACTATTCAGCGTGCCGGGCCGGGCCGGGCCGGTGCCGGTGCCGGTGTACTCGCGGCGGGGCGGGGACCGGCCGGACGGGGCGGGAGGTGCATTCAAAGCCAGCCGGACGAGACGGCACGGGGTGGGGTGGGGATCGATTCCTCCCCTCCCTGCTGCTCCCGATCCCCCTCCCCTCCCCCGTCCCTCCTTAACCTTGGCCGGGCCGGACGGGACGGGACGGGGGCAGGTTGGACACTGCGGGGGCGCGGCCGGGCGCGGCGCGTGGCGCAGAAGGGGTAACGAGATTAATTCCAACACTCCATTTTGGCGGCGCACTGCTGCTTCCGAGGACAAAAGTAGAGGAGAAGAAAATTGCATTTCGGGGTTCGGGGGTCTGCTCTGACTTTGTTCTGCTGTGTGCGACGCGGGTGACGGAGTGCATGGACGCTTCCAGTCCGTGCGTCAGGCCTAGAAGAGGCAAAGCAACGTAGTTCGGTTGATTTTGGTTTTTTTACTGTCTACCTTTTTTATCGCTTAGCTACCCGTATTTGAAAGGAGATCTTGGAAGGCATTGTTTTTTGTGAAAATATTTGTGATCGCCTTTTGTGTGTCAAATAATACCAGTAACACCATTAAGTATATTGTTACACTGTGAAAAATTGTCGTGCGGGTACAAGATAATTTTTCCTTCGAAGAAGTCGTTCAATTGCAATTCAGGATCGCAAATGTACAAGCTCTGCGCATCGACATAAATTCGAATGACGAGCTTGAGGTCGTACGACACATTTTCTAGAAATTAAATTACAAAATATATCGCACAGGTACGAACTTATTTTTTTACAGTGTTATCACAGTTTTGCACCAGTGCCCCAACCTACTGCAGCTGAACAGGGTCAGCAGGATCAGCAGCAATTATAAATTTACCCAGAAGAAAAATGTTGGTTATCATTTCAAGCTCCCTCCCTCTATCTTTCCCACGGATTCACCGGCACCGCACACCGCGCTGCTCCCCCACCGCACTGCAGAGAAGTGCCCAACTAGGTCGGCTTCCCCCACTACTCGCTACCACAGTGTCGGCTCTTCCAGGGGATGTTCTATGTCCTGCAAAGCATCTCTCTCTCCCTCTGTCTGTCTGTCTCTCTCTCTCTCTCTCTCTCTCTCTCTCTCTCTCTCTCTCTCTCTCTTCCTCTCTCCCTCCCTCCCTCTCTCCCTCCCTCTCCCTCCCTCCCTCCCTCTCTCCCTCTCTCTCTCCCTCCCTCCCTCCCTCCCTCCCTCCCTCCCTCCCTCCCTCCCTCCCTCCCTCCCTCCCTCCACCTCCCTCCCTATTGTTTTAATTTTACTTGTACCACTGGTACTCTTGTAAGACTTTTTAGTCTTTTTGTACCTTTTCACGCAATAAATTCAAATTTAAATTCCCTCTCCCGCAATCCGAATCAAATCAGAATTTCCTCATGAATTCGCACCTTTTATCTCTATCTTTAGCATTCCGTGTTCTGAGAACAATTTCTAAATATTTCCTAACTTTGTTTTATCGCAGCAGTTTGTCTCTAACGCAATAAAAGAGTCTGTTATAGATGAGGACGCTAGGGCCCCAGCCCAGAGGCGCCCAGATAGGGCGGCGGGAGGCGGGGTGGGCGTTGGGCGTGTGGGCGTCCAGTTCGCGTGCAGGCTCGGGCCCCTCCCTCACCAGCACGTGCTATCGAAGTGGAGCCGGGGCCCGAGAAGCGCCTCGCAGATACATTTCCATTGCCAAGTATTAAATATCTGCGTTGTCACGTGCCGTATAATTTTTATTTCTGGGTGCCTTGGTTTATGCGGTGTGTTTGCCCCCGGCAGCAAAGGTAAGGTGGGTGGGGCGGGGCGGAACAGAGGGGGTCCGTATGATAAAGCGATCCTGGGCGTGGCGGCGTGCGGGGCGTGGACTGGACACCGACCCGGTGCAGTGTGGTCAACGCGTGTCTGACACGGAAGAGGGAGGAGTAGCAGCCCAGAAGGCCTTATTTGTGTCGGACAATGCTCTTTTTATTTTTTTCAGCTTCAGTTTTAATTGATAAACTAATCAGGTTTGGCAGTTTAGTTTAAACTTTTAGACTAAGAGATCTTGTCAGTTTCAAACTTGAAACTGAAATCCTGCAGTTGTGACAACTAACTGAAAAAAAAATCACTCATCTGAAATTAGATGTGAAAAACGAGCACTGCGGCTAAAACCGTTGAACAGCGAAAAAATAAAAAGCAGGGTTGCTAGAAAATAAGCAAGTAAGCTTCAAAAGTAGCTGCGCCTGCCTATACACCTGAAATAATAGTATACCTGCTAATTTTCATTTTGGCTCAGATGCGAATAATTTTTTTGCGTGTTCTTATTGACATACAATCTGCCGGAGCCGTGGTGGCGCACACGCACCGCATCGGGAGAACATTTATTTTACAATCGGGTTTGGCAAGCAGCACTGGACCGAACATGGCCGGCCGGCCGGGCGGATGACTACCATCATCGAGCGTCCACAGTCATAGCCCAGCCTTAGCCCCTGCTCCACGCACTCATGCGCAGGCGACCTCTCGCCGGCCCTATCCTTACGGCGGCCCTCTCCAAGCTCCCTGCATGACAATAGTGATAAAAACAGTGCGGAATGAATGGATAGCCCCTCCCCCCTCTCTCTCTGATAGCGCAACAATAGCCCCCTCTGGCCTGGGTCGATACGCCCCCCCGCGCCAAGCCGCGCCACGCCCCCGCAACGCCCTCCGATACGAAATACGTCTTCGCCGCCTCCGGCGAGGATACGAGGCCCGACCCGCCACGCCACGCCACGCCACGCCCCGCACCGTGCCACTCTCGTGCGAAAAGGGCATTGAGATCCCTACAAGTGAAAAAGATCATAACTTTTTTTTTATTTGGCGCGCGCAGTACATGAAAATACGTACTCAAGTTGGCTACGACGTTCACGGCTGCTCTTCTGTTACGATTTCTACTTGTTTTCTCGTTTTGCGCTGTTGTATAGGTGGTACGCACCGCTTTCGTTCGTGGAAGAATGGTGCATCGAAACAAAGCTCATTTATATCATAGACACGTGAAAAAGCGATCGCTTGTTTCTTGTTTCACAAGCACCAAAAAGCAAAGGGATCGTGTCGGGCCGGCCACGCGCCGCGCGCCCCCTTATGCAACTCACAGAGGTGTCGACGTGGAGAATGGACTAAATTTAGCGGACAGTAGCACAACGGGTTGATGCCACGCCACCCCAACCCGCGGCCTGCGGCCCGGCCCGGGCCAATATTGGCGAATGGCGAGACTAGAATATTGCCAAACAACGGTGATAAGTTCTTGGCAGCAGATGGTGCTCGGCACGGTGTGACCGCGGCCTGGCGCTGCTTGGAGGCGGCCGGGCCTGGCCGGGAGGCGAGGTAAGGCCCGTCGGCGCCGCAGTGACACGCCCCGCACCCCACCCACCCCTTGCCGACCTTGACGCGGAGGTCCGGCCTGGCGGGGCGGGAGGGGAGAGGGGCGGACGGGCCTAATACATCTTACGCGTTTGCTAACGACCCTGCGGTGCGTGGCGGCGAGCCGAACGCCAGGCCATTCATCTCGAAAATTACATCGAGAGTAACGAATAACTGTCGCTCTGGCCTCGATCCCATCGACCTAGATGCTTTGCAAGCAGCTCGGAGACCCGGACGCTTGCTATATTCAGCCAAGTCTGTGCCCAGCGTGAACACGTAACGGCGTTGCGGGTCTGCCTAACCTGAGGGGCACGGCACCTTAGGGGTGGGGCGGGCGGGTCAGCTACCCCGCATAATGTTACGTGAATTGCGATACAGTAATAAGTCACATTCACTCACAAGTTTGCCGTTTTTGGAGCATTTCATAAACCATAGGCCGGTCCTAACCTCATTTCCGACTGTCTCAATGGGGGGCCTCGCTGCGCTGCCCCGGCACGCCTCGCACGCCCAGCGTTGTGTACCGATAAGGCGCTGCACGCGTCATGCCAATGGTTTCCGTGTTCCGTTTCTTTTATGACGTATTGTGTGACGCCCCAGACCTGGGCCCCGCCCGACCCGGGTGCACTGCGGCCGGCGGGCGCGGGCTCCGCAGGCACGGACGGCTCGGTTTATCATCAAGGTGAACGAACTCACCTGCGTCCTGCCGCGCTGGCTTATCCGGTCGGGACGGGAGCATGCGGGGGGAAGGAATAAAGGGTGTCGCTGTTTTAGTTTCATTTATGTGTTTTTGTAACGAGGAGGCAAGGCAGGCTCTGCTGTGGCGACGTGTAAACAAATTAGGGTGTGAGGGACGGGGCGGAAGCGGGTGAGCGGGTCGTGTGCCCTTGGTGACCCGCCGCGCCATCATCGAGTTGAGCGCAGCGGGAGCTCCAAATAATGCAAAGATATCACCTACTCGAGGTCGCCGGGGAGGGAGGGAGGAAAGGGGGGCCACTTCCTATTCTGAGCTGGAGCCCCGGCCCGGCCCCCGCCCCCGCCCCTACCCCCACCCCGTGCCCCGCCCCCGGCCCCGCAGCGCCGTACAGCGCCGCTGTCATTGTCAAGACCATAGCGGTGGCGGCGGAGAGAGAGCAAATGGAGTAGAGGAGGCTGGAGGTGTAGTTGCGGGGCTGAAAGGTGAAGGTGAGAGGTGGGTGGTCCAGTCCCTTGAGCGGCACGAGCTGCTTTGTTCACACAATTCGAAAATAAACATATACCTTTTGTTCTTTTTCGTTTTTCACTGTAAAAAGCTTGCGAAGAATTTTGGAGCATATTGCAAGAATGTTTACCTTCCAAACTTTTTCCTTTGCTTTGCGAACTATTGATTCTTAAGTTGCGAAGAGCAAGTTTGAAGCTTATGAACTAATACTTTGCAACGTTACGAATAAATTTCTTTGCAAGGTGCGAAGAAATAGTTCTCAATGTGAAAAGAAAAGTTCGCAATGCGAAGCATTTTACAATGCTTCAAAATTATTTGCCATACGAAGAAGAGTTTTCTTCGCAAGATTTTTAAGTAAACAAAACGTTCGTTAGCAGTCATAGTTTTTAGATTTTTTTATTTTTATTTTTAAATTTAACAAGCCCTTTAGGAAATAAAGTCCATTGATGTGCACCGTCGTTTAGACGACTTCCCTCTGGTGTCCTCTTTCTTCTCTCTTTTTTTTTCTTCTTTGCTTAATTTTCACTTTGCGCCTCTGGGCTTGTTGGGGAGTGTTTTGCGCGCCCGTCAGTTCTTTCCTGTCGTGAAGCCCTCGTCCTTCTGCCCGGGCCGGGCCGCGCTCTGTGCAGCTCTGTGTAGACAAGATCTCCACTTCCAGTGGCCTTTCCCCTCCCCGTTTTTCTCTGGTCGGGTCCCGGCCCGGCCCGGAGCGCAGGTTAGCGTTGCCCGTTGCACTCCTGCTCCCGGAGGCCAAAGATTTTGTATTACTAGCGGGATGTGTTTCAATGCCGCCCGCGACGCGACGCACGCCGCACACAGATACAACCTTGTGCTTATGTCCTCGCGAAAATAGTGTAGGGGAGAGTGGGGCACATTGGTCCGTTTTTTTTCTTTGAGTTCCCCACGCCGCGTGTGATGACCCCCCAAAAAAATTTTTGTGCCAAGTCTTAGTTTGTACCTTACTTTACCTTAGAAAACCGTCCTCAACATTTTGCCGACCATGCAAGCTGAGATAAACCGAAAACCCAAGAGGCCTGCAAGTGGACCAATGTGCCCCGGGCCGGGGCACATTGGTCCGACCTATGGGGCACATTGGGCCAAGCTGGAAAAAATGGCCAGAACCGTTATCTACGCCACTTAATGATGTGTTGAGTGATACTCTGTGTTAAAGGAAGTCAAATTTGCCAAAAAAAGTAATTTCAGTTAGGTACTTCGTACTCTTGTATTTGTACTTTAACAAAAGTAGGCTAATCAAAAATAAAATTCTGCTAACTAATTAAAACAGTAAAAAACAGTTAAGAATATTTTTTATAAATGTCAGAAAATGAAAACATAAGAAAACCTAACCAAGCATTTGTCACAACACTTCCTAAAATATCAAAATTTGCAATTTTAACGGATACTGTTAGATTGGCACAATGTGCCCCGTAAAAAAGCGGCCCAACCTGCCCCGAGTGTAGCAAATAAATTCAAATGCTTCTAAAATGCTACTAGTTGTTTCTAGCCCATTCAAAACTATATTCAATTTAAAGGTAAGTGATCAGGCTTTCGTATTAAAAAGGTGCCGTGATCAAAATATAGTGTTGTATACCCCTAAACGAGATGGTTTTAGAGTTGAAACATTTTACTTTAACCTGTTTTATGGGGTGTTCAATATTTCACCCTTGGCCATTTGGATGGCGACCGTTGACGAACGGCGGACTCTTCGGAAAAATAGTCGGGTCGGTGATAGCTTCTTCCACTGTCCGAGTGGTGACGCTGCGGTCGCTCCAACCTCGCGAAATTTGAAATGGACCAATGTGCCCCATGGACCAATGTGCCCCACTCTCCCCTACGTAATAATAGCCTCTTCATGGTAGCTTCACAAACTTTCAAATACATTTTTCAATTGATCACTCATAAAGCAAAGTCAGGGCCTGTTCCTACATGGTCGTTTTCATTTTTATAGTCAAGTAACTGACCACACAATTTCTCTGTTGCAGGTCATTTGAGCTATCAAGGAGGTGAGTAGTAAGCGCCCTGCTCCGGACAGACGTAATTTTACCACACTCACGCACGCTGGATGTAACCTTTAATATATACGTTCTACTCAAGAGAATGTATGGGTGCAATAATTTAGCGTATATCGCATTAAAAAGTGCATGCTTCATAACGAGGCAGGGACTAAAAAGTTTGCGAATTTTTTTTTCCCTCATCTATAATCACTTTAGCATAATTGGCCATTTAGGAGTGTATAAGAAATTTCCGTCACTCAGCCCAGAGGCCACGCCGCCGCCGCCGCCGCGCTGGAGGTGGCCGGCCCGGCCCGGCCCGCCCCGGCCCGGCCAATCACCCGCAGCGTGGCCCGCTACCCTCCCCGTCTTTTGTTTGTGGAGCGGCGTAACGCCCGCCACGCCACGCCACGCCACGCCACGCCACGCCACGCCACGCCACGCCACGCCACGCCACGCCCCGCCCCGCCGCGACACGCTTACTCACTTGCGGCCTTGGATCAGCCATGGTCAAGCAGCCGCCGCCGCCGCCACCGCGCCGCTACCCTTCCTGCACGTCCTGCACGTGCGGCAGCGCAGGACACACCCGCTCTAGCCGTGCAAGGCCGTGTGTCTGTACCGCTACCGCGCCGCGCGCCGCACCGGCGGAGGAGCAGACTCGCTCATGGAGCCTGTGGCACGACTGGCGCCGCGCGGGGTTGCGCAGACCGCCTCAACACAAAGGAGAGGAGTGTGTGTAACAACGTGGGGGAAACAAGTCTGAAATTTTTGTACACCACGTCATTCAGAAATATCAGGAAAAATCAGCAAAAAGTTAGGAAAATTCAGAAGAAAAAATTGGAAAATCTAGAAAAGAATCACTAGAATTGAGGTGAAATTCATACAAAAATTAAGAAAATTCAACGGAAATTCTCATTAATTCCTGAAAATTCACATAAATTTACAAAACTCGCAAAAAACACAAAAAGTGTACACTAAAATTAAGGGGGTTGTTTCCCCCTCCTGTAACACCAAGTTGTTATCAGTAAAAGATTGGGGATTTTCTTTTCTTTTTCTTTTCTGAATTTGCAGGAATGCTGTGTTTGTCATATTCTGTTTGTTCTGCAAGTATCGGTGTCTCTTTTCGTAAAAAAAAAAGAGATGTCAAATTAAAAATTGCAGTTTGACACCACGCAGACTCGATTTTTCAATCACTGTACGGCGAAACAACGTCACGTTTTGAAGGCAGAAGAAATCTCGCGGGCAATGTCGAGGTGGTCGGAAAGTGTTTTGAACAGTGTACAGGGGACTTCAACGCGCGTTGCGTGAGTCTGCTGCGCGCTCTATTTACGGGCTCGCCAGTACCGCTGTCGAGGCGATAGGTGTGCCCGGGAGGGAGGAGGCGCGTACGTTATTAGCGACAATAATTCCTCTCCTATATTCCGAACCGTTTCCAGATCACTGCGAATATCAAAGTCATTTAAGTTTTAATATTCACTGTGAAAAGTTGTGCAGGGTGCAGGAGTTCTCCATGGAAGAAGTCGTACAATTATAATTCAAGGTCGTAAATGTTCAAGCATTGCCCATCGACATGAAATCAAATGACGAGCAAGAGTGGGAGGTTGTACGTGTCCGACACATTTTGTAAAAAGTAAATTACAAAATATTCACGAACATATTTTTAGTGCACTCTAAAAAGCTTACGGCGAATTTCACTGTAAGCTACGGTGAACTTGGCATCACCGTAACTTACTGTGAATTTTAACCGTAAGCTACGGTGAATGTCACTGTAGCTTACGGTGAAATTCACTGTAAGTTACGGTGATGCCAAGTTCACCGTAGCTTACAGTGAAATTCACCGTAAGCTTTAAAGAGTGTGTTCATCGTCAATACTCGAATAGTTAAAAGCTCAAATTATTGCTATGAGCCCGAATGAGCCGGAATACACTAGATTTTAGACCATTGCGTATAGGTTGTATGGCCCACACGGCGATAACGGGTTGGAAACGTTGGAAAAAATTGGAGCATGAGTGTGTGCCAGAAGAATAAGAGCGTCGCGCATTCGATTACTACTGGGCGCCCGGTCCGGTCCCATCGGATCGGACAAGCCGAGCCGAGCCGTGTGTTCCGTTGATCGCGTCCGCCGGCGCCCCGCCCCGCTCCGCCTCGCCCCTCCACAGTGGATGTGGGTCAGCCATTACTCGGCGATTATGTGGGAGCCTCCCGGAGCCTCCAAGTGCCCCCGCCGCGCCGTGCCGGAGCAGCACCACGCAGGGGAGTGATAGGAGAGAGAGACAGAGAGAGAGAGCGAGAGAAAGAAAGAGAAAGAGAGACCGCCCGGAACCGCCGTCTTCTCCCTCAGCTTCTGCGGAAACAGCCGGTGGCCAACTGGAGGCGGATTGTGCGGGCGCGGGAACCGTACCTCGCTGGCGGCGGGGCGGGCGGGGCGGGGAGCGAGGCAGAGGATCCGGGTCCGCCCAGGAGAGAGGCGCCCGGCGGCGCCCGGCCCGCCCAACAGGTAAAGGTTTCTCATTAGGTCGCGCACACATCGTTATCCTGTACTCTAGGCGGACGGGACACCCCTTCCTGCATCCCCGCGCGCCTTGAGAAAAACAAATCCTAACTGTAACCTGGTTCCTGCTCCGAGAGCGAGGGGTCAGCAACTTCGAATATTCATCGTACAAGTTGGCGGTAATCAGGTAAATATTCACAATATTCATTCGATATTCGCAATATTCATTCGTAATCACAATATTCATACATAATCATAATATTCATTTATAATCACAATATTCATTTATAATCACAATATTCAGTCAATATTCACAGTATTCAGTCAATATTCACAATATTCAGTCAATATTCACAATATTCAGTCAATATTCAATTAGTATTCACTATATTCAGCCAATATTCGCAACATCAGTCAATATTCAATGCTTACCCTTCCCCTCCCTCTGCCGCTCGTAGAGAAATCAGAGAAACCCACCAACGACCCTCCGACGTTTTCGCTGTTAGAAAGGTACACCGGCACTCGGGTGATAGCTCGCGTAGCCCTTCTAGACCAACAGTGTGACGCACTAGGATAGCTAATGGCCACTAAACGCAACAAAAAGCTATTTCTTGTGTGGTCGTGGTCATTCCATGCCACTGGACTAGTACCAACCTGTAACGTGTACCAGCCCGCTAAAGGCGGGAAGGGACCTGTCGACTGTCGAACCAAAGCGACATCCGACCGTTGCGATAGGCAATTGGTGCGCTTTCAAAATTGGTGGACGAAAGCGCGGAAACATGTTTGTTGGTCGTATAATTCAGTTCTCATACCTCTTTGGGAAGGGAAAACAACGCCAGTACACATGCAAGCTTGCCCCCACTAGTCCGCCCAAAGGTCGCAAGAGTGTCCGAGGCATTGGAGTGACCTGTGACTGGTACAGGCTGGAGGAAGATGGTGTTCTCAAAAAAACACAAATAGATGGCAGTGTTCTTTCGACAGCACTTGCATGGCTTCTGTTCAAAAACCCCTGTATCAAGACGGGGAATTCATTGTTGACGTGAAGACATGCGCCTTTCTTCAGGCCTAAGTACTCTAAAACTAAATCAAGTATATTTTGTGATAACCTGAATACTGCAATACTTTCTCATTTCTTTAACCATATTCAGCAATATTCAACGCTATTCGGCGATATTCAGCAATATTCATCTATATTCAACCATATTCATCCATATTCAAAATATTCAACCATATTCAAAATATTCAACCATATTCAGAATATTCAACAATATTCAGAATATTCAACAATATTCAGAATATTCAACCATATTCAAAATATTCAACCATATTCAAAATATTCAACCATATTCAAAATATTCACAAATATTCAACTGTAATCAAATATTCAAATATTCATCGTACACGAAATTTCGAAGTTGTTGACCCCTCGTCCGAGAGGCTCTTGGTTAGTGCCGCGCCGCGCCGTGCCATCCTCGCGTGGCTCCCCCTGCCCCCTTTATGTCCCGCGGACTGGGCCGCCGGGCCGGGCAGTAAACCGGCATAAAGAAGCGGTCTGTGGGGCGGAGTGGGCAGGGCAGGGCAGGGCAGGGCAGGGCAGGGCAGGGCAGGGCAGGGCAGGGCAGGGCAGGGCAGGGGACAGGACGGGGCGGCAGCGGGCGGCAGCGCTACCATGAATCGATACGTACGGCAGAACCGACCCGTAGCCGCCGCCGGGAACTGCACGCCTCCGCTCCGCAGCTTGGATTAGTCATTTCACTCCCGCCCCGCCCCGCCTGCTGTCACTGTCGCCGCGCGGCCACACGTCCTCGCTAATAGAGGCCTCCGGCCCGGCTGTGCGCCGCCGAGCCACGCCGCGCCCGAGAACGCTTGTGCCTTCCTCATGGTGCGCGATTGTGATGCCGCGCCGCGCCCGCCCCGCCCCGCCACGGTGGCTGCGTTTCGCCGCTGAACTTTCACGTATTCCATCTCCCTCATCTCCGCCCGGGAGCAGGAGAAGAGCGCCCGCCTGCTCCGCCTGCCCTAGGATCTGTGGGCGTGTCCGTCCGTGTCACGTGATCTTTCACAGCAGGAAGTGGGTTGGCCTGGTCAGTCCGGGCCGGCAGGCACGCTGGTATTTGAATCTGGCGCGGGGGCGCGGGTGGAGCGGCCGTGGTCATTGGTCATCTGCCTGACTGGAATCGATTGCTTGCTCTCACCACCTCGGCCCACGCACAATAAAAGCGTGTCGATTCCCCCCCCCCCCTAAAAAAAGTTATTGAATGAAATGAAAAGCTATCAGAGTGAAATTCTAACGGCACTGTCGGACGTGCTACATGCTATATGGTAGTGTGACCCGCACCCAACCCGATCCCCAACCCAAACCGGGGTCGAACGGTACCCGCATATTAACTTGCGCCACTTGGCGTCATGACGTCAGCCGGCTCCTGGCACCACAATGTGACACACGCCGGGGAGAGCGGCGGGGCGGGGCGGGGCGGGGCGGGGCTCACACACTCACCCGCCTGCACGCGCGAGGGCGGGGCGGGGCGGGGCGGGGCGCGACGTGCACACGGTGTGGATCTTCCGGTCGACTTTCACGCGGGCTCCCCCGCGCACCACAGCTCCCCGCCCCGCCCTTCTATACTCCCCTTCCATGCATGATTCCTGGCGTTTGATACCGGGAGGCGAACAAACATGCCACACTCTCAGTGGGACGTTATATTTGGAGTTCTGCGCCGCATAGTGATACTGAAGTGCCATGGGAGGGGCTCCGCCGTGGTCTGCTGCAGCCGAGGCCGTGGCCGGGGGGCCGGGGCCGGGGCCGGGACTGACTAGGGCACCGGCACCCCACCGGATGTTCCGTCCCGTCCCCTCATTGTCCCCCTTCCCGCCTCCGCTCCCCGCTCCCCCTGCTGGTCCAGGACGCCGCCTGCGCCTGCAGGTGCACAGGTGCGCGGCTGCATGGCGCCACCTGCAGGATCCCCTTTCCGTCTCGGACTGCAACACAGCACGGTAGCTGAAACGAAAACAAACGATAAACTTTGAAAACTTTCTCTACCGAAGCATTTGCAGTCGCGTTCGCGCCTGGACTAAAGAGTAAATAAGTTTGCTTGTGACCTGCTCACGACGTCATGGCAGGTTTCGTCCTGCGGGAAGATAGAAGTCGAGGGGTCCTTCACTCAAAAAAATCAGTGTACAGTACACCCAAAGACAAAATCCGAGGGGGCCACCACTCTTGTAATCCTGTGTACAGTTGTAAGTGTATTCCCTGTGTAATCTGTGAAATACTTAACCAAATTTTGAAGACTTATCACTAAATTTCACCGAATTGTTCTTATTTTTTGGTTTGAGCCCCACAAATTCATGTGTAATCCTACAAAGTTCATGTGTAATCCCTGTAATCACGCAATCCTGTCTACATCCTAAGCTGAAGTGGTGGCCCCCTCGTCAAAATCAGTGAAAAATCAGAAAAAAAAAATCAGGGAAAAAAATGAGTAAAAATCAAGGAAAATCACGAAGAAGACAGAAAAATCGGAAGGACCCCTCGGGAGTATCCGCCGCTTGTCGTCACGCGGATGACACCTCATTGGCCCGGAAGTGGAACGGATGGAATCTCCTCCTCCCCATTCAGTGTCGCATCAGCACCACCGTCTGCCGTCTGATCCCGAAGATCGCTCTCGTGTCTTTCCTTGTCGCACCAATGGCGTTGCCCTATGTTGTGGGTGGCGGGGCCCCTTGAGTGCGACAAGGACGGAATCGCGAAGCTATGTTCGGAATCAGGCGTCAGGGCGTCTCGAGCGCAGCCGCAGCCTCGGCCGCAGCCTAGAGAAGGCTCTGCCCCCGGCCGCACGCGCCCGTCGATCACTTTTGACGGCGCGTGACGACATTTTGTGGACTCTTGTCGCGCGCTGAGCGGTGCTGAGCGGCGCTGAGCCCTGAGGCCGCGCCTGAGGCCCGTGATGAGCCCCTCAGACCGACCGCCCTCACGCACTGCAGTCGTCTCTCTCATCCACGGATCCCACGAGGGAAGCGCCGAAGCGCCCCATCTGTCCGATCCCGCCAGGGGGGATTACGGGCTCAACTGGGAGCTCCGCTGCTCTGCGCTGCTCTCCGCTGCTCTCCGCTGCTCTCCGCTCGTCTTGCCGGTCCGTTGCCCCCGATCTCTTCCCAGTGAGATGCGCCTCGGCCGCGACACCCGCCGGGCCGCCCCGCCGGCTCTCCCCTCCCGCATGGAATATTGATGAATATGAAAGCGAAAAGATTGGGAGATTAAGTTGGGGGCTGGGGCAGTGGCAGAACTGGCAGACTCCTATACGACACTGGCATTCATGCTCAGCTCGTTCCATGAAAAGAATTAAAGGTCTTTCGCTATATTTACCCATCTTAAACTACACTTCTCTCGTTTTCATTTTCAGCCTCATAGCGACCGCGACCAAGCGCCTCGATTGTAGGTCACGGGGGGGATGACTCATGTCTCGCATTATTCTTTTCGGCGGCCGCGGCGCGCGATTCTGTTCATCCCCACACGTTCTGCAGTATGGCCTCGTTTCCCAAGACCGTCGGCGCGCTGCGGGGCGGTGCGGGGCGGCGTGGGACAACACCGTCTTATACCGTTACAGCTGGACCCGGCCCGGACCATGCATAAGTGGAAAGCGCCCTGGCCAAACGACCGTGTCTGTCTTGCCTCCCGGCCCGGCCAGCCTCGAGTAAGCCTACTGCCCCGCGAGCTTTGGCGGCTCGCTCCTCGCCCCGCCCCGCTCCACGGGTAACAATGGCGTTCGTGCGCCCCTCGCCTCGCCCCGCCCCGCCCCGCCGCGCCCGGCGCCATACGCTGGTCAGGTAGCGGCACGGGGGAGATCGACTCGGAGTCGCAGTGTTGCATTATCACAACTCCCGGCCCCGCACTGTCACGGTCACGGGTTCAGATCCCAGAACCACTTCGCCACCGCGCGGCGTGAGCATAACGCATACGGCGCGCGCGCCTGTGTGTATACACCTCGCTCCCGCGCACCGCAAAGAGAGTCAAACATTCTACCTGCAGTCCTTGCCAGCAGTTCCACCTAACGCATTTTTAGCAGATGATACCTTTAAACACTTAACATAAAATTTAACTTGTAATTTGAAGGTGTCAGCTAGCTTTTTTTTCCCGTGTAGGCCGCGGCAGCTGTGCTGCATGACGGTCGGTCCATCTGCCATGTCCACCAACACTGTGCGTCCGTCTGTCCGCACTTGCTCTCGCATGAAAACTACTTGCTGGAGCACTTTATATGCTCTTAACCTTTGAGTGCAGCCATCTCTGCTCCTCCTTAGACTTGCAGGAACGTAGGTTTAGACTGAATTAAACAGAATAACGGGAGTCTCCCGGCCCGGACATGTAATACTTTAATGAAGAGTGACGTATAGTATAATGTTGTTGAGGTAGTAATGATCGAGTTAGCAGGCGCGTCCGCCCACGTAACGACTTGTGCAACACACAACGAGGCATGATGAACATATTAGAGCGAAAAAGGAGAGGGAAGGGGGTGGTCTTTGCGAGCGTTTTCTCTCCGAACTCAGGGCGGTGGAACGTAATCGGCAACACAACATCACCTTGGCGTGATCTGGAGGTGAGGCGGGGGCGCCAGCTTCTGGAATTGTACTTGTGCCGAGGGGGAAACAACTCTGAATTTTAGTGAACATATTTTGTAAATTTTTTTGTGTAAATTTTCGTGAATTTTCCTGCATTTTTGTAAATTTCCCTGAATTTTTGTTTGAATTTTCCTGATTTTTTCTTTTAAATTTCCCTGAATTACGAGGTGTTCAAAAATTTCAGAGTTGTTTCCCCCTCGACTTGTGGGCATCGTATGGCCGCGACGGGGAGGCTGGCGCCGAGCAAAGAAACGGCACCACCGGCGCGACAGGGGGGTAAACTTGAGATAGGAGGGGGATTGATAAATCCCAGCAGGGCGCGTCAAAGCGTTGGACGCAGTGCAGGGACTTCCTTATTACGTCTCTTCCGGCGTAGCGTGACTCGTGACGCCTCTGCCGCGGGGCGGGGCGGGGCGGAGCGAGCGGCCCGTCCCGTCACCTCTTTATGGTGGAATTGAACGTGTCTGTCTCGCCTCGGTGCGCGGCCCGCGGGCGGGGGCGGGCGGGGGCAGGGCAGGGGCAGGCGGGGGCAGGGCAGCGACGTGCCGGCGCGTGCCGCAGTGCGCGCGTGACTGGCGGGCGGGTCTAGTGTCTGGGAAAACATTTTCCTTGTAAACCTTGTCATCCCAATATCACTGTCGCTACACCCCGCTCCCGCTGCTCAACCCGGAAAACATACAGCACGGTTTTCTATCCCTCGTGCAAGAGACACTTGTATAGTAGTGTCGCTCAGTTTTCGTCCTGTCACAATTGTGCGTGTCTGCCATGTGTCTGCCAATAAATATAGCACATTGTCTTTAAAAATTGACAATGAGAAATGGCAATGTTGTGATGATGGACTCTGTTCGATGGGCAAAATTCGATATGGAATGGAAAACTTGATTCTCAAAGCTTAGTTACCACGACCGAACACTTAGACTTCCCCCCCCCCCCCCTCGCTCCCCCCCCCCTCTTTCTCTCTTTTTCTCATCACTGTAAATACCAGAGCGAGGATTCTCTCCCTCAGGAGAGTGAGAAATTTTCTCTCAATCTTTGAGAGCGAGGTTTGGTTTTCTCGCTCAATTAGAGAAATAGTTTCAAAAATATCGCCCTATTTGAGCGAGGATTGGGAAACCTCGCCCTTTTTGAGTGAAGATTTTTATCCTTTTTACTTAATTTGAGTGATGTTGTAAATTCTTTCTCAAAAAGAGCGATGATCCTAAACTCTCACTTAAGTGGGGCAAGAGGAAAAATCTCACTCCTTTTTGATCCGATACCTCACTCTTGCATTTGCAGTGATTATGCAGGTGTCCGTCCGTTCCAACCCAAACTTGATTGTGATTTGGTGTCGGATTTCCGATACCATAGTTATCGGATTCCACCCTGAACTGCCAGGTTTCCCCCAGTAAATGCGTAGCAGGTATGAAACCGTCATCGAGAAAAGGGCGCGATGTTCTCGCGTCATCACCTTCCCTCTTCTCGACGTGTGCGCCTCCCGCAGCGGAGTGGGGGATGCTGCTGGTGCTGCTGATCTAATTCTGTATTCAATCGCACCGTAACCCACTCTCGCGGCGTGCATGTCTGGGCGGGCCTCCTGCTGGGCCGGGCGCTCAGAGTGCGTTCAGAGAGTCCCCGAGGCATAGCGTGAGCGCGAGCGCGCTCAGAGTGCCCCCAGCCCCCACCGAGCTTTTTTGCGCACCCGCGGCAAATCCAGTTCCTCTTGTGACGAGAAAATGTTTATGCGGATTCTAGAACTGTGCGTCGCACCAAAAAAACGCACTTTGAATCTGCAAGGACATTGGCTTGCGTCAAGAGGCAATTTCCTTGTTACAAGCACGCGGCTGGCTTACGCTTTTCGGTGGGCGGTAGCGCTTGCAGCTTGGCTCGCATCACTTTATTTCGTCTGTCTCCATTTGAATTACGTCGTCACTATTATTTATTTTTTCTTCTAAATGAGAACGCAGCAGGATACGTTCGACCTTGCCCGCAGGAATACAGAGAGTTGTAGACCCCTCCACGTTACCGCGTGCTTTGGAATTATTAACCGCGGGCTGTTTTCTGCGGGGTACTGCCGCCACTGTAGAAAATAGTTGTAGTTTATTAAAGGGAAAAAATTCCATGACATGTGACGCAAAATTGCAATTAAAAATTGTAAAATTTCATCATCTATCGACATGGAAGTCATTGACGAGGAACCCGGTGGAGGAGGGACGAGCACGAGCACGAGCAAGAACGGGATGTCACCGCAATCCACGCATCATAAGTTTTATACGTCGTAAATCACAAATTTCACTGTAAATTAATCTACGACGGTAATTTTTTACTGTGAGCCCTACGGCTGACAAGGGACTGGTCGTTCTGCCGTGCACGGATCTCGTTCCGTGCCGCGTTTGGGTCGCGGGTATCCTCACAAGGTCAGTGGCCGGCACGGCTCGGTACGGTTACGGTACTGCACGGCGCGGCGCGGGGCGGCGCGCACGCGATGCAGCGCGGCGTGCTGTACCTCGGCCAGACCGGACCTTCCCCCATCCCAAGTCTTTCAGTTCCTTAATTGAAACTGTGCGAAGGGTGGGTTTGGCTGGAAAGTCCCCGCAGAACTGCGTAGTTGACAAGCTCACGTTTACCTCTGGTCTTGCGATGGGCGAGCCATCGAGCGCTTTTTTGGGTGGTCCTTCCACTAAAATACTCGTTGTACACGAGGGTAAATGGAGAGGGGTCATTCACTGCCCCCCAAAACAGCACTGAAAATGGAAGAGTCGCCTTTGTCGCTCTTGGGGGAGCGACTTTTCTGTACCAAATTTTCATGCTGCTGGGGGAGCGACATTGATTAACATCGCTCAATTAGAGTCACTTTGATGACTCTTTTTGAGTGAAATCATCAAAGGTCACTGATTTCTGATTTCAAAATACCAGAAAAGACTCGATTAGAGTCTTTTTCGCGAACGTTACTTTTACTGAGCGATGAAAAAATGCTTCGCTCATTACAAATTACAAGCAAGAAATGTGACAGTTAAATTTCCAGTGAGTGTACACCCTAAAACAAACTCACTAAAAAAATCAGAGCAAAAAAGAAAAAGAAAAACAGAAAAACCAGGGGGGAAAATCAAGAAAAATCATAAGAAAATCAGAGAACAAAATCAGTTAAAAATCAAGGAAAATCACTAAAACAAAGAAATATTATAAAAATCGGGGCACGCTTGAATTTATAGTGAAGGACCCCTAGGTAAAAGGTCGCAAGAGACTAGCGAAAAATTTATCTCGAAAAATTCAAGGTATTGTCGTCAATACTCACGTGTACTCACGATTATACTCTCGAAACACGTCAGTCAATTCGAGAACGGCCTCTATGGGCTGCACCCTACGCCTCTGCTGCGCCACCCTCTTGCTGCTACGAAACGCCCTTTCGCAGGTGGTCGATGCGGGGTGGGCCTGCCGGCCCCGGCCCCGGCCCCGTGTCAGTTCGGCAGAAGGACTCTGTCATTGCGGCCGACAAGTCACGATTAATAAACCAAGGCTAAGGCCCACAGCAGGGCCGGGACCGGGGAGGGGCGTGGTGGGTGGGTGTGGCACGTGGCGGCGAGGCGGTGGCGGTGGGCGGGGCAGCACGAAGGGCCGCACTGGAGGCTATAGGGGCGCTGGTTCAAGGGCGAAGGACCTTCTTTGTTCACTATTTTGCAATACTAAATCGCCATGGTGGGGGGAACAGTTTAGATTCACGACTTCTCATCGCCAGCAGGGTGACCCTGTGGATGGTGGCGGACAGTGCGGTACTGGACTGGGGAAAATAACACGCACGCCGCGGGCCCCAGGCTCCCCCCTCATCCACCCGCTTTTTTTTTTCCTATTTTTCCCTCTCGCGTGTCTGTCGCGAGCTATGCGTGTCGCCAAACTCTCCTCGCCAAAACAATTGCTCACTCAGTTTGATCCTGGCCAGGGGCGGGGCGGAGTGGTGGCGCGGCGCGGCTCGGCTCGGCGCGCCCGCCGCAGCATTGACCTCGATTGGCGCCGCCGTGCTACGCCGCGCCACGCCGCGCCGCGCCTTGCTCTTGTCTCGGAGGTGGACTGGACCGGGCCGGACTCGGGCTGTGTGCGTAGGTGGGCGTGTGTCTGCACGGCATTGTGTAGGTTACTCGTTCGACGCCGCGCTCACGAGGGTTCCCGCCGCCGCGCTAGATTGCGGGTTATTTGTGATCGGAGGACAGCCCAGCTGAGCCGCAGCCGGCTGTGTCGGTGTCGGCGTCAGGGCCTCGCGGTCGGAGGACTGCGCCGCGCCAGAGTGAGTGTGACTCAAATCAATCCAACAGATATCGTAAAATCGAAGTCTATGTACACCTATAGCTGTAAAAACCGAAATAATCGTTGGCTTTGCCGCATCCCCGGAAATCCGCTGCCCCTTGCGGCGCTGCTGTATGTACTCTCGCAACTGCATCATAACTTTGGCACCGCGACGTGACGCGGGCGGGGCGGCGGCTTGCGCGGCTGCGCGGCTGCGCGGCTGCGCGGCTACCGTCTCGTGGTTGCTTCGGATGGATTACATCCAAAATCCATCAAGTCTTTCCTCGCTCCACCACGCCGCACCGCGCCGCACCACGCCGCAAGGTCGCGCGGCTTTACGCTCCTGCTCCGGGCCCGCCCCGCCCCGCCCCTCGCCACCTTGGGCTCTTGGGCAACCCCTTGATAGTCCCGCCCCGCCCCGCCACGCCACGCCACGCCACGCGCGCGAAGGCACGCCGTGCGGTTTGTCGCGGCGGACGCGGCCGGCCGGGCCCAGGCTGCGAGCCCCATCAGAGTAACGCTAGTAACGCTTCATATCACCCCGCCCCCGCCCTGCTGGATTTCGCAAACCACTGCACTCTATTTCCTGGAGAACTCCATGCTTCCATTCTTCTCTGTTTGTATCCTATTTTTCGTCAACTTATTTAAGTTTGGAAATGCTTGGAAGGATGCCTCACTGTGTTGGTGGTTCGGCAGAGGCGGCAGACGAGCATCGGCGGCAAGAAAGTAAGACAAAAGAATGTGGAAAGTAACTAGGGATGGAAAAAAACCGGTTTTTTAAAATTCGGAGGAAAGAAACGTTTTTTACCAGGAAAAAAACGGATAAAAACCCAAAATTTGGGAAAAAACGATTTTTTTCGTTATTTTACTCTAAAAACCATTACAACTGTTAAAAGCTTATTTTTCATTTAAATAGTAGGCATTTTACTGGCATTTCGTCCGTTCGCGCCGGCTCGATATGCTCGATATTTTCATTCGATCGCATGAAATGAGCTGTGTTGCCTTTAATTTAATCCTTTAATTAGAAAAGACTGAACTCCTTTAAAAATTATAATTGTTCTTTTGTTGTTTACTATGTCTTGTTTCTTTGCAAATATATGCATTATTAAAATGATTATGTACATGTGGGTGTGTTTTTCTCCCTCAGTTTCTGTTGTTTGTGAAACTAATAATATAAAGATTGAGAACATCATTGCTTTATCCATTTTCCAAGGAAAAGGTTTGGATAACATTAGAAAGACAGAGCACACTTTATAGCTGCAAATATCTTTGATTTATAACTAAAACTTTTTTTTTAAAATTAAGTCTAAAACATATAACCTGCTACTGGTGGAATTTATTTATCAAAGTAAAGCATTTTCCTTTCCCTTATTTGCCCTGAGGGCAGAGCGGACTAGCACTTCCGCTTTAGATACTGGTCACCTACGGAATTTTCCAGTGATACCCCACGCGTTCGAGGCACCGCAAGTGCTCGTAGTAGGTGAAGGGCTATTGGTAGGCAGGTACGTCGAAACTCACCAAAAAATATCTTTTTTGTGATATTTTGCTGTTTATGCTCATTGCAGCTTCAAAAATCGTTTTTTCCCGTTTTTTCGTTTTTTCCCGAGGGCTTCGGAAAAAAACGAAAAAAACCGTTTTTTTTCCTGGTTTTTTTCCGAGGTTTTTTTCCATGGGCCATCCCTAAAAGTAACTCGCTGCAGTCCGCCTATCTGGCCAGCATCTGCATAGCAATGAGTGGAGAGGGGAGCGGCTCCGGGTGTGGTGTGTGGAGGTGGGAGGTGGATGGTGCAGTGCCGTTCTGTACAGCGCAGTCCAGCTGAGCTTAATAGGAGTCATAAACCAGCTGCAGCAATAAGCCATTTTGCCGTTGGATGTGCATCTCTTTCTCCGTTATTTGATTTCGTTATCTAAGGACTCAATTCATTATCTTGGCTTGAGAGAACTAGGCCACAGATGACCCGCCGCAGAAAAATCTAACCGTGGTCCAAATGGAGACTGTCGTCAAGAGCGTATGAAATGATGATGATGATGAACGCAAAAGAGATGGTATCGCAACCGTTTCTCCCGCACCGCACGCTGCTGCACGCATCGCGCTCTCGCTCAACACGCGTCGCCAACCCCGCGGACTCTTCCGCCTACTCAAGTCAAGAATGGGGAAAACAATGCGAATCGCGGATGCGGCATGAAAGTGGAATTACCGAATAATTCTGATGAGGAGAGCGGCACGCGCCGTGTCTGCCAGCTCTGCGCGGGGAGGGCAACTGGGCGATGATCTGCAGCAGGGTGATTCTGTCCTCGTCACTCTCATGGCGCGAGGCCGAAGGAATCAAGAGAGAGGACGCTGCTAAACGCTGTTCGGATCGACCCTCTGTGGCCGCCGACCAGGGCAGACCCCGCGGCCGCCAAGGAGACTGCCGAGCCGACCCGACCCGACCCGGCGGACATAACGGACCATTACTCTGATCGGCCGAGCGGCGAAAATTGCATTGGTGGCATAGGGAGTTACTGAGGCCAGGAACTGCCGCAGGTGAGTAGGAGAAGGGGGGGGGGGAGGGGGAGGAAGAGGCACAACGCTGCAGGGGGCTGCAGCGGCTGCGGCCGAGCTGCGGCCCTAATGAAGAATAGCGGCGGGCTTGTAGCGGGAACGATCGATGAAACGGCAGGTTTTCGGCAGAAACGAGAACAGAGTATTTCATCCTCTCCAACACCGCACCCAATGCAGCGCGTCTTCTAGTGCTCAAGCTGGTCGGGGGAATGAGGAGCGAGCGAGGGGGAAACAACTCTGATTTTTTGGTGTAAAAATGTTGTAAACTTGTGCTTGAATTTTCCCTAAATTTTCTTAATTTTTTTGTAAATTTTCCTGATTTTTTCTAAAGTTTTCTTATTTACTCTGAATTTAATGAATTTCTCTAAATTACAAGGTGTACAAATATCTGAGAGTTGTTTCCCCCACGTGAGCGAGGAGGCGGAGGAAAGAGCCCCCCCACCACGATGCGACAGTAGTTAGTCGAGGATCTCGCGCGCCTACGCACGCGCCTAGCTAGTTCAACGCAGCGCAGCCCGCGTGCATATTTACTTTCACATGGCGTGAGGGAAGGTGGCGCAGGCCTGGGCCACTTTGCTTTCGTCTTCGCGCGGGCGAGTGGGAAGAACCTCCCCTGCATGCGAGGGTTGACCTCTCGCCACGCCTCGCGCCACCACAACCGTCCACCTCGCCTTCGCACCTTCATTCGCCGTGGGAGAGATGTATGCTATGCTGTTTTGTTGGTGTTGTTGTTGTGTCGGCTGAACGTGCTAAGGTCGTGTTCGCGCGGTGACCATCATGGGCTTTGTTAAAACTTCAAAATTTATTGAAAGGCCTTTATAAGCAGATGAGATATTTCTCGGGATTATGACAACTCTCTGGTGGTTTCGGCGCGGGGTCCGTGTGATGTGGTATGGTTGTTCGCAAGCAGGGGCATTCTCTCTCTCTCGCTCTCTCGCGTAGACTCGCGCGCGCCCCGCGGGTACGGCACGACCTGTGCGCACGGCTCCCGTAACATAACGGCACGGTCCCGCGGGGGCCGGGGCGGGGCGGAGCGCGGGGAGACGGAGTTCGCACCTCCAGTTAGATATTAGTTTGTGCGGTGCGGAGCCGGGCTGCGGTAGAGCCTGGACCGGAGCGGAGGAGGCTGCTGGCCTCATCTCCTGACAGTCGGATTAATGCTGAGGAAATAACTAGCAACGGACCAGCTACCATGCAGCTGTCAGAAGAAGGGTGCTTCCAGACAGCAGCAGTCTCGTCTGATAGTTTTTTCCGCACTTGTTGGGCATGGCCGTGAGGAGCAAGAGACCGGACAACACTAAACGCCGTTTGAAATCAGGCTGCAGTGAGGGCCCTCTTTCAGAAGCAGCAAGGTGGTGGTGGTCGAGCGGGCAGGGCTAGGGGCAGGGCTAGGGGCAGGGCTAGGGCAGCGCAGGGCAGCGCAGGGCAGGGCTATAGGGGGCAGGGCTAGAGGCAGGGCAGGGCTAGGGGGAGGGCTATAGGGGCAGGGCAGGGCAGGGCAGGTCATAGCTTGGACGCGGTGACGCTGCTGGAGCGGCCCCGGGCCGGGCGCCGGGCACTGCAGCCTGACTGGTCTGACCCTGATGCGACGCGGCGGGGTCTTCGAACTCAAATGCATCCCCCTGCTCTTCTCTTCCCCTCCATCCTTCTCCTTCCGAGACGCGTTTGGCCGGGCTCCAACCCAGCAGCAGCGGCGGAGGCGGCGGCAAGCGGCGGCGGAAAAAGTTAGTTTGTTGTTTCGCAAGAGCGGAGCGGAGCGGAGCTGATTCAGTGGGTTCGCCTCTGCAGTGGCCCCGCGGCAGCCCCGTGCAGTCAGCTGCTCATCGGGATGTGGCGCACGTCCTACAGAGCTTGTTCACGTTGCCGAACCGCCGCGCTGCGCCGCGCCGCATCCTGGTGGAGACTGTAACATGCACGGCCTTGGTAATGTCTGTGACAGGACAGGACAGGCCGGGCCGGGCCGGGCCAGGAGGAAGTGGGGCGCTCAGACTCTGGCCCCATAAGCTCAGTCACCATCTGTCTAGTTCGCTGCACCGCGCGCTGAACCCGAGAGCACACCTCGGGTTTGGATGCGCGCTGTTCTTTTCTACCCCTATGAGAAAGAAAAAGACAGCGCTATCTAAAATCGAAATGTTGGAGATTTTTGTTTACCGTGCGGAGTTGTTGAGAACCATAGGCACACCCATACCGGCGCATGCGTTATTTCCTTGAGTGCGTTCGCACGGAGGGGAAGGGGGTGCGGGCGGGCGCGCCCAAAGGTTGGCGGACATGTATTCATGTCGATTCATGACCCTATTGCGAGCGGCGCTGGGTGACGGGCGGGTGCGGGCCGCATGAGGCTGCGGCAGCTGAGGGTGACGCATGGTGATGTAACGCGAGGTCGGGAGAGGCTGGCCTGGGCCTGTATGCTCCTCCCAATGACATGAGCCCCGCCGTTATGCAGGCTGGTCACGCCTACCCCGCCAGGGCCTTCCTAGAGCGGCGCTGGAATAAAGGGAGCGTAGCGGCACATGCACAAGTGTCGCAGCGCGCCCCGCGCGCCCCGCCCCACCCCGCCCCACCCCGCCACACTCCGCCACACCTAGTCGAGGTGGAGTGGAGCCACGGGGCCACTGATATGGAGAGAGAGAGAGCGAGAGAGGGAGAGGGAGGGGGAGAGGTAGAGAGAGAGAGAGAGAGGGGGAGGGAGAGAGAAGGAGGGGAGAGGGAGAGAGAAGGAGGGGAGAGGGAGAGAGACAGACTGGCAGAGACAGGCAAAGAGACAGTGAGAAAATGAGTGAGACCCTGTGGGGGTTGCATTGGTTGCACCATGAACTGCTGCTGTTGTAACCCAAGTTGAAGTTGAAGGCGGAGCGTCGGGACTGCCACGTGTAAGAGCCCCTGGGAGGTAGGCAGTCAAGACGCACTAATGTTTAGCGGGCTTGCCTATCACTCTCCGGTGCAGGCGCTCGCACCGGCCTGAAACTTTTTTTTTTTTTTGTGAAGTGAAGTTGAAGGCTCCTTTTTTTCTTCTTTTCTGCCACTGTGACTCTACCGCCTAACCTTCGTCAGGTGAAATTTGTCCTCGGTCGCGGTTCGTGCGCCAGGGGACGCACGACCTTGTTAACTTCGCGATCTTCCGCGCGCGCGGTCTTAAGTCCGCAGCCCTTTTGCAGTGTGTTTCGGGAGCTCTATAATCCTTTCTCTCACGGTCCGATTGCCGCTTCCTCTGTTGCAGACGCTCGAGCAGCGCGGCTGCATGCGTCCGCAGCGGTGGCGCGCTGCCTCTCATCGGAACTCCCCTGGAGGTAAGCCGATCTGCGCATCAGCGCGGCGGGCGCACCCGGGCGCACCCCTGCACAATCTAACGGCAAACGAAGTTGTTTTGTGAACAATTTGCTAGGGGAAAACAACTCTGAAATTTTGGTACACCTCGTTATTGAGAAAAGTTCAGGAAAATTCAGAAATATTCAGTAAAGTTCAGAAAATTTCAGGAAAATCCTGGAAACTTTAGGAAAATTTACAATAATTCAGGTAACATTCAAGAAAAGGTTCACCTAAAATTCAAGACAAATTCACCCAAATTTACAAAATATGTACACCAAAATTTAGAGTTATTTCATCCTCGACACGTTGCCTTACAGTAAAATTGCGATGCGCACGTGAGACATTTTCGTAGCTTGGCGAAGGAAAAGCAGGGGAGGGGGAGGGGTGGCGGCGCTTGGCCTTCCGTGTATCGATTGACTTAAGACTGCAGGCGATGACAGTGATGATGTGACTGGCTGCGCGGCGGGGGCCTTAGGCAAACCATGGGCGTGGCGCGGGCGTGGCCCGGACCCGACCTGACCCGGACCCGGACCCGGGCCCGGGCCCGCCTCGAGACTCCAATCAATTGGTCGAAGTAGCGATGCCTGGTTCAACCTGAAGGTCAAGGGGACAGTGTCACCGGCGGGCGGGGCGGGGCCTGGCGAAGGGCGCACGGGCACCCCTCCTTTTTTTTCCGCGGGAAAAGGAGGGTGGTAGAAACCGGACCCGATACCTGAAAATAGATAGGGATTATAGTTCGAACTCTCCTGATCGCATTGGTTACTGTGCGCGTCGGCGAGGCGTGCTGCCGTGGACCTTGTGGTCGCCACGTTAAGGCGCAACGAATGACACACGCTCGTGACTCGTGACTGCCACGCAATGGCTGCGTGTTACGTCAGAGTACGCCCTCCATCCTTCTCCCCTCTCACCTCACATTGCAGTCCCGTGAACTGAATTTGTTTTTAGAACCCCTCTGCCAAGCTTTCCTATTACTAGTGTATCAAGCAATAAAATTTGTAGCTCCAAATTTTGGCGTATTTGAAATATCCATCGATTTTTAGTGCCGACGCGTACCTACTCGATCTCTAGAAAATTAACTTGTTTCAGCAAAAACATATTTTATGGTAAATCAAAATTTTTCGATAGTTTATGAACTTTGTAGATTGTATCTCCAGCTGCGAAACCTTTCGTATTGTTACTGCTCATCGATAATTATGAATTTTTCTCTATTTGTTGCAGGTGTCTAGAACAAATCGAAAATTGGATCAAGTACGAGACGTAAGTTACTCAACACTGTAACCCAAGGGATTGGCATCAAAATAAAGTTTTCTTTTTCTTTTGCGCCTTCACTGGAAATAAGACAAAGGTGTTATCTAATGCCTTTTTAGAGGCGTTAGTGAAACAGTGCCTTTCCAAAGGCACTACTGCCCTCTAAAGGTGCTATTTTCGGCTGTTTTAGTGCCTTTCCAAAGGCGGTATTGCAGTAGTGCCTTTGAAAGGCATTATGTATCGCACCTTTGTTTTTCCAGTGTTTCTCTGATATTTCCCAGGGCTTTTTTAAAATATAGTTCTCGATTGGAGTAGGGCATGGGTAAAGTATAAAACTAACGTGATGAGTCCTCCTCTCCTCTCCGGGCCGCGGCCGTGGCGTGACGCCGGCGGCAAAGGGAGCGCGTCGCCGCAGGGGCCCGGCCCGGCCCGGGGCCCGACTGGGAGAAACAGACCATGGAGCCTGGATGCTGATGCCAGTACCGCGATAAGCAGCCCTATTGCACAATAAGACCGTGCGAACCCCCGCCGCCCCCCTTACTTCTTTCTTCTCTGATTCGGATTTGAGCGATGTATCTGAATCTCACGCATTAGAAGAAACGGATATATTTCCATTACTAACACTCAGTTTTTAATGGCGACTGCGGGACGTCGCTGGAGGATGTCAAACAGGCGAGGGTCAATGCTGTAATGTTCGACAGCAGTTGAGGAAAGCAAGCCGACGAAGCGTAACGACTCTCCCTTGTGAGGGAGATATCAAATGTTTCTTAAGTCTGTCAGCACCTGACCTGCCCTCTTCGGTGCGTCCTCTACACGGTCGCTGGACCTCGTGGACTAGATGGGCCTCTGCTTGTCCCTCTTCTCGCTGAATCCGAGGGGAAAACAACTATGATATTTTTGTTCGCCCCGTAATTCAGGAAAATTCGGGAAAATCTTGGGAAAAAATCACAGAAATTTAGGTAAAATTCAAGCAAACTTCACAAAATTTCTATTTAAGAAATTACAAAAATTAACAAAATGTTTGCACCAAAATTCCGAGTTGTTCCCCCCTCCCCTGAATGGCGGCGCTCTCCTCTCCGTTGCAGCCGGTGAGGCGGAGGCGGCGGGGCATGCATCCGGACCGGTAGGAGTCCGACATCGCCGCTCCGTCCACCTGGAGAGGCAGGGGCCGGTGCCGGCAGACGGCGGCATGGCCAACAGCCACGGCGCGGCCGGGGGCGGGGGTCCCGGCGGCGGCGGCGGAGTTGGCGGTCCCGGGCCCGGGGGCGGCGGCGGCGGCGGCGGCTGCTCGACGGCCCCGCCCCACGGAGCGTCCGGCGGCGGCGGCGGCGGCGGCATCGGCCTCGGCCTCGGGCCCGGGGGCGGACACCGCCGCCAGGAGTCCATGTACGCGCTGACCGGGCTGTACGCGGACGCCTCCAACAGCAGCGGCAGCGACGGCGAGCGGGACGCGGGGGCGGCCGGGGGCGGCCACGGCGGGGGACACGCAGCGCCCGCGCTCGCCAAGGACCCTCCCTTCCACAAAGGGCACTCGAGAAACGCGTCGCTGGGTAAGTCACTGGCGAAGGTGTGGGAGTGGATCAGCTTTTTCCGCACGCGTGCGTTATACTGATTGCCACGACGATTATCTCATTTTGAAGGTCTCGCCGAAAGAAAAGAAAAGTGCCACCGGAGGACGGCCTCGCTTGGGGTTGTTCCCGAGAAATCCCATCATCATGGAAGCGCTCACCACCACCATATACGGAATTCCTCACTTGGTCGGTTCGAACACAACACCGTTAAGTGTCACATTCGAAACTTGTCGGGAGGTTTCGTTCCTCCAACTTTCGTTCCTGCGACTCTGGTGGAAAGGTGAGCTGTATTTTTTTAAATACTTGCTTCACTTTTTGTGGAATTAGTTACACGTCAGTGGGTTGTGTTGTTTATCTAAGAGAAAATTTAGTTTGGTAATAAATCATTCACTTTTGTCTGTATTTGTAGTTCTTAATTTTTCTTTTCAAATTACAGGAGTGAAAAATCTCACCCTTCGTATCCGGAAATTCCTACGATACTCCTGCCAGAATCCCAAGACTGTGGTATATTGTCATGTAGGCCTCAAATGATTCAGCAATTTGCTACAATTAAAGTAAGTAAATAAATAAATATGTGTGCAATATGTATTCAAACATTTCTTCAAAGCAATAGCATCATTCTGCTTTTATCTGCATTTAATTTTGTTTTCTTTTTCTTTTGTTTCTAGGTTTTTGTGTTTCTCTTGTCATTTTTAGTTACATTGCAACAAGCGTTATCATCAGGGTATATTAACTCTGTTATCACAACTATAGAAAAGAGGTAAATAAATAAATATGTCTTTTTTTTTTTTATTATTTTTTAACTTTTTTAATTTTTTCTTTATATTGTCTAATGCCATCCTTAAATCTATATAGGTTTGAAATTCCATCCAGCCTATCAGGCCTTATAGCCTCCTCATATGAAATAGGAAATGTTATCACTGTGATTTTTGTGAGCTACCTTGGTAGCCGTAGGCACATTCCAGTATGGATTGCCATAGGTAAGCAGAATATTGTCCTCAATTATCCTTAATATTTTCAGAAAACTGACTAATATCATGTTTGCTGTAATTCATTTCAGGTGCTGTAATTATGGGTATCGGATCCCTTATATTTATGGTTCCTCATTTTATAGCTGAACCCCACGCTAGCTCTTCATTGAGCAATCTATCTAATGATAATATATGTAAAGGGGTGTCGATCAGAGAGCAGGATATGGGCCTAGGTCGCCTGTCTACTGGCTTATCATCTCCTCCCCTTTCACCCCACAACAACCTGCGTGGAGATAATTGCATACAGGGTACACCATCAACAGCTGGACCAGTTCTGCTGTTTGTAGTGGCACAACTACTCCTTGGCTGTGGCGGTTCGCCTCTCTTTACCCTAGGAACCACATACATAGATGATCATGTCAGACCAGAGAGTGCGTCATTGTACATTGGCTGTATGTACAGCATGGCAGCATTTGGTCCAGTGCTTGGTTTCTTGTTGGGAGCTTACCTCCTTAGCTTCCATATGGATTCATTTTCAAGCCTACCTGTGACGATTGGTAGGTACCAAAGAAATATTTTTAATGCTGTTAATTCTTATTTTTTTGGTCTTATGTAATTTATCCTTTTTTTTTATTTTTTTATCAGATCCAGGAGATCACCGATGGGTGGGAATGTGGTGGGGAGGATTTTTATTGTGTGGACTGCTACTTATTCTAGTTGCTATACCATTCTTCTCTTTCCCTAAGGTTTTAACTGTAAGTGTGGACACATAAAGCTGACATTATTATGGTGACTTGTTTACATTTCTCTCCCTTATGAAACAATAGTTGCAATGAAGTATTTTTTTCTTTTGATTTTAGAGAGAGAAAGAGAAGATTAGACTCGTTGAGAAGTCACTACCACACACTGATGCAAAACTGAAGCCTCAAAAATCATTGTCAGATGGAGCTGCAAATGGCTCTCCAGAAAATGGGGATTCTGGATATGGAAAAGATATCAAAGGTGAGTATGTTTTTCCATTTTCAAGGGAAATTAATAATGTGCCAATTTAGACAAAATGTAAGTTCCTTAATCACTACTTTTCTTTTGCCAGACATACCAAGGAGTATGTGGCGGCTTGTCACAAATCCTGTATATGTTGTTACTTGCCTTGGGGCTTGTATGGAACTTGTAATAGTCTCTGGATTTGTGGTGTTCCTTCCTAAGTATCTTGAGACTCAGTTTAGCTTGGGTAAAAGTCAAGCCAGCATATTTACAGGTTTGTCTTCACTTGTAACAAAATTTAAGTTTCTTTAAAATTATGCAGAGCCCTATCTAACATTCTTTTTCTTTGAAGGATCTATTGCTATACCTGGAGCATGCATCGGTATTTTCTTTGGAGGCTGCCTGCTGAAAAGACTAGAATTGAGACCTAAAGGAGCAGTCCAGTTTGTTCTGATATCCAACACAATTTGTTTAGCTTGCTATGGTCTCTTATTTTTCCTCGGATGTGATAATGTAAAAATGGCTGGAACAACTATTCCTTACTTCAATAAGTATGTTGTACAAAGCTATCTGTAGAAGAAAAAATCATTCTAGTGGACTTTGTGTTTATTATTCTTTGTATTTTTACAGTTCTCATGAAGCTCCTTTCACTGTAAATCTGACTGCAGCCTGTAATTTTGGTTGTGAATGTCGTTTAAATGATGTGGAGCCAGTTTGTGGAAACAATGGCTTAACTTATTTTAGTCCATGTCATGCGGGTTGTACTGCCCTCACATCCCGATCAAACTATACAAATTGTGCCTGTAAGTGTTTCTTGGATTAAAATAATTGCTGCCTGGTAAGAATAAGATTGACTTTCACTAATGTTTATTCAATTACATTTCAGGTATTCATGGAAACATGACTTTACCACCTGGTGCAGCTAGTGGTGGAGACTTTGCAGAAGTCACAGTTGTTCCAGTAGCAACAGCTGGACCCTGCAGTTCACCTTGCAAAACAATATTTCCATTCCTAATCCTCCTCTTTTTCATGACTTTTGTTGTGGCTGTTACTCAGATGCCTCTGCTCATGATTGTTCTAAGGTAAGTCAGTGATAAAAAGAAAGGTATGTTGTATCATCTCTGAGCAAGTAATATCATGTATGTTCACTTATCAGGTCTGTCAATGAGGAGGAACGATCATTTGCATTAGGCATGCAGTTTGTTATTTTTAGACTGTTTGGCTACATACCGGCTCCAATTCTTTTCGGAAATCTTATAGACTCAACCTGTCTCTTATGGAAACAAACTTGTGGAGAAAAAGGTGGTAGATGTCTTTTGTATGACATTGAACAGTTTAGATACAAGTAAGATTTTTTTTTCTTTTTCCATACTATTTATCAATATGTGCAGTACTCAGATACAAAACACTAACTTTATTTTAATTTTCTAGGTATGTTGGTTTATGTGCGGGAATTAAAATTCTAGCCCTGGTTCTGTTTACTTTGGACTGGTGGCTTGTTCGACGACGTAAAAAACTTGAGGATCATCAAGAGCTCTCAGTTCATGAAATTGTTGGCTCTATAATTAGCTTGGACAAGTGTAAGCTTCTATCAAAGAGGAGACTGAAATTATGTTTTTCTGAATTTTTATTGATTTTTTCTTTTTTTTCAGTATTTGAAGAAAAGTCGGGAACCTTACCACGAGAAACACAGCTCTCACCTTTGCCATCAAATCATTCAGAGCAGCCAAGTGCATCTCTTACAGCTTCTCCTGCCAGCACAACCTACAGTATGGTTGCATCTCATGCGTTAGATAGACGCCTTTCAGGGGACACACCCCTTGCAACCCCGCACCTCAGCCAAGAAATGGAAATTCATCGAAGACAACGAGCAAGGAGAGACCTTGTTGATAGGAGGCCATCAAACACTTCGTCAACATCGACTGCATCACCACTTCCCCACTTAAGTGGTAATATAAATCGTGCACTTGTGCTTGGTGAAGGGCCAGATATTGATGGTGGCTTGAGCACTGAAGTCTCAGCACTATGATTTGCTAATTATTATTATTAAATGAAATTTATATTTTTATCTAAGAAACAGGAGAGTAAGAATTGTGATGTTTTGTTGAAGTATACAGTGTCTATTATGGTGTCCCATGCAATGTTTTGATGAGTCTGCTTAGTGCTCAGTGCTATTATGCACTCCTGGATGCTGTATAGTGTCTGTAAAAAGAGCATGTGTGATCTAGATTGTTTATATTTTAAACGTGATTTCTTTCCATTACACTCAAACATGAATGTATATTATAATTTTTTAAAGTCATTAATGAACTGAGTATGTATAAATAGAAGAATGTTTAACATTAGTAAAGCCTATTTGTGTATGTGTGAATGAATGGTTATTGTTAATTACTGTCAAATTATTAATGTGCTTAGATGCCCGCACAAATCATTTGAAATTTGCATACTTTTGTCCTGTTAATTATTTTGAAGAATCTCAAAATGTGAAGGGTGCAATAAAGAACTTGAAAATGGACTTGTTTCCTCCCATAGTAAAAATGTCAATTACTGTTGTAAAAATAAAAGAGCTTGATCTTTGTTTTGCACAAAGCAAATATCTGCATCTTGTGTGGTATCAGAAAATTTTTATTTGAATTGTTGCACATCATCCCACCTTATTTCAACTGTCAATGCAAAACAACTGTTAAATATTTACCCATTTATCACTCCTGTTTATTATTTTTGACCAGTTTTGACAAATCCATGCACATGTGATATATATACTTCCCTGTTGACACCTGTTTTCTAAATCAGAGCATTATGCTGTGAGTGTCCCCTTGTGTACTTTGTCTTGTGGCATTTACTGTACTTAAAAAGCTTAACCACAAGCTACTAAAGCAGTACAAGCAAATTGTTTAATTTAAAAAGTGTTTTTTTAGTGTCACATTTTCTTTGCTAAAACTTTTTTACATTTATTCTAGTTAACTCCCATCTACCTTAGATTTCTATGTTATTTTAAAATCTTTATTTATTTTGGCTCTTGCATAGTTGCAGTTGTTATACCGGGCTTGATTTGAGGATTTCTAAATTATTTGAAAGTGGTCGCTGTCTTTCATTATAAATGCAGTGATATTTTAAATTAACTAATTCAATAAACAGTTATTTGCCTGCTGTAGAGTTTTAAAGACATATTGGCTTGTGATGTTTTCCCCACCTATTTGAAGGACTCTAAACATTTTCAAAAATTAGAATCTTTAGAAGAATTATGTTTTTCTTCATGCCCTTTCATCTAACAGTGAGGTTTCAGTCCGTAACTTCTCTAACTTATTTGTTGTAAATTAACGCTAGGTGTATGTTTTGTCATGCTGTAAAGTTATCCTAAAAATAGAATTTTTTGCTGATACACATGTTTTATTTTTTAAATATTGGTTTTAGCTTGAAGAAGGAAAGGAAATTGAGAAGGGTATCATATCCATTTTGTGATAGACTGTCCATAAACACACATGAAATCTCAAAGAGTACTAAGAAAGTCCTCTCACCATTGTGATTCATAAGCAAATGCTGAATGATGTAAGACTGCACCTATGAATGTTAAAAGCAGAAATAAATTTCTGAAAATATTTACTGTTTTGTTCTTTTCTACTTATTAAAACAAATAGAGGAATGGCATATTATTCTGACTTTCTCTCTGGGGTTTTGGGATATAGATATTTGTCAGAGAAAATATTTGCTAGGGAAGACGCTTTACATTCCCCTTGCATTGGAGAGACTTTACTAAGTGAACCGGGAAAATTGGTCAGACGTTTTTAAGAGAACCCGGAGATGGAGGTGATGTCAAAAGGCCTATGGGGATATGGCAAATGCATCATCATGGTTTTGTTGGCTTCGCTCAAACAAGTCTCACGATGACTCGTCATCGTCAGTTATGATTCAACGACATGGCGCCACCTCATGACAAGTTGTTCGGGCTGCACTTCTCCAGGATGACCAACTGGTCTGTTGTCTGCGTGACAACATTGGCACTAACACAAAGAGTACTTACAGTTACTATCTTGAAACACCAGCCATGAGAAACCTTGCACTTTTTCTTTTTTTGAGACTGTAAACTTAGCGCAAAGCCCTGGTGGGAAATTCGACATTGGCGTTATAACACTGGACTCAGTGATTTCATAACATTGCTATAAATATATTTTTGTTGTCGAAAGAGTATCATGTACTCGCGCGATCTAAGATCTTGTAGAAGTATAGACAATGAGCCATCAGATATAAATTAAAATTCTGACGAATTAGTAAATGTACTGTGATCTAGAAAGTTCCCTCTTCGTGCTTTAGTGGAGTGATTCATTGATTCATTGAAATCTTCCACTACTTGTAGACCATAATACTCTGGCGAATGTTTTAAATAGCGCCAGACGGAAAATTAAAGCACTGAAGGAATTTTCGTGGGATAATGAATGAAAATTTCTACCAAAATTAGAGTAACATCAACCCTTTGCGGAATGTCGCGGCAGAATAACTCACGAGGGAGCTGCAGCATAGAATTGTTTCTTAGATGTTGGCTAAAATGGATGCCAACCATGACGTCACATCCTCCTCCACTTTTTCCTTTCGATTTGCAGCCATCTTGTCTAGGGGCCTGTGTATCTCTAGGCGTCTCGCAGTCACTCACTTTGGGTCGGATACGGGTTATTTTATGCAGCCGTGCAGAGATATTTAGAAGTGCATGGATTTGAAGGTGAGCTGCCTCCAGCGAATAATTTGTCTTTAAATCCGCTTGGATCACGGAATACTTTATGATTTGTTTTTGAACGGTACGGTAAGGCCTAATCGATCACTCCACCTGGTAGAAATTAAAGTTTTCTGGCGATTTCCATCTAATTGCGTAATTTGGTTGTGATTAAGACGGCGTGGGTCCAAATTTTCACGCCCTTGAATAAGTAGAGGCGTATTGTGACAGTTGTCAAGTTCTTGGAGTTATCGGGACCTCTCTGCTATGTAGGTTGGCCCCGATGTAGCCTGTTGCCAAAATTTACGTATTGCCCTATTGGTTTGCCATTTATTCATAAAAATTAAGCTGGTTTTCGTGAACTTAACATTTTGACTGGCTCTAGTACCCTTGTGCTCTTAAGTGACGAGTTCAAAAATCCTTTGTCAGGTTAGTGGCCGTCCTCTATGGCCGCAAGTGGTCCAGTCAGTTATTATCCGGTCCAATACTTCTGCAGAGACGGTGTTTTGTTCGTTACAGGCTTGTCTTTTCCCTTGTTACTGGGCATTTAATAAAATTCTGTTTGTTGATGGAAAGCTAAGTGTACATGGAATAATAAATCTTGTGTGAATTGCTTTAAGTTTTTTTTCTGTTGAATGGCATCAGGTTAAGTTTCCTTTCCCCCGTCTTCTAGTCTGAGCTTGTCTGATCTCTGGAGTTTCAGAGAGTCAGATCAATTTATTCATAGTTTTTTTTTTATCGATATTCATTTAAGGATGCACTTTTTTTCTGTGGTCTTTTCTTTGTTGGTTGCATTTGCCATTCTGTCATTTTAGCAGAATTTTTTTTGTAAAAGTTTTATTTGAAATTTGTCCTCAATTTTTCTTGCTGTTTTTTTAATTTATTTATTTTTTTAAATTATGTACTCTAAGCGCACTTTTAATGACTATTGAGGATGTTGCCTTTTTCCACCATTACCCCTGAGCAGTCCTGTCTCAATTTTATAATTTCACCATTTATCAATCTTTTTTAAACCATTCAGTTATAACCAAACTCGATTTATTTTTGTACCATGTCCTTTATTATTTTGTGCCTACAATAATATTTACCCAAAATCTTAATCTTTTCTGTTTGTTTGTTTTGTTTCAGGTGCAAGTGTGTTTTTCCTAGCAACACTCCCGGGAAGCCCTACATAAGGCCAAGAGCCTCCTGCAACTTATTTCAAATAGACACCCTTTATAGTTATATATTATAATGGCATTGAAACGGATCAACAAAGAATTGATGGACCTGGGAAGAGATCCACCTGCCCAGTGTTCTGCGGGCCCTGTTGGGGATGACTTGTTTCATTGGCAAGCAACAATCATGGGACCGCCCGACAGCCCATACCAAGGAGGAGTTTTCTTCTTAACAATTCATTTTCCTACGGATTATCCTTTTAAGCCCCCGAAAGTGGCATTCACTACACGCATATATCATCCAAACATCAACAGCAATGGAAGTATTTGTTTGGATATTTTGAGGTCGCAGTGGTCGCCAGCCCTCACCATCTCCAAAGTTCTTTTGTCCATCTGCTCGCTTCTTTGCGATCCAAACCCAGATGATCCTCTGGTGCCCGAAATTGCAAGGATCTACAAGACTGACCGAGAAAAATACAACGAACTAGCAAAAGAATGGACCCGCAAGTATGCCATGTGATCAAGTGGATGATGTTGGGGTTCCTCAAATTTCTGATCCAGCTACGATTCTTTGAAGACTTCACCTGATGTCAACCTGTATCATGTAGAACTTATTGAAATTTTTAAACCTTTTGGAGACGTTTTTTATCATAAATTTACTTTATACAGAATGTATCTTCATAAACCTGTCACAAAGCTTCTGACGAGGTGATCTTCGAGAATCTGAGCCAAGCTCGTCAGGTTGGCTATATCCAAGCCAAGCATATTTGAATTTGTGATGCAATCTTTCTTGTAATGTAAATTTAATCCAACCAATGTTTGAACAATTTTAAGTACCCCTTTGATTCAGGCTGTGTGATGAGTTACTAAACAGTCTTGTATGTAAATCCACGGCAAATTAACTGTTCTTGGAAGTTTTGTGCTTGGCTGTTCTCAGTGGTTGGAGTCCTGGGGTACCCAGTAACTACCATAACTGCAGCACCATCTGACATTGTGTACCTGTGTACTGTTGCTGCCCAGTGCTGCTGTTTTGTATTGCTTAATTGCGTAGAGCTTATGAACCAAATCTGTTCCCACCTCAGTCTATGAGATGAGTTTGGAGTAAGGCAGTGTATTATCTCTATGTGATTTTGCTGGCGGAGAGTGGGAGTGCCAAGCCTTTCAGCTCGGCCTATGGTGCTGAAAAATGAAATTAGTTCATATCATGGGTCTGATGTTTTATATCTTGTAAGTCAAGCACTGGTCTACGCTCAATCTTGCTCTCAGTACCTTGAAATTTAAATTGCACCTAACGTGCGGTTGTCTGCTGTCTATTGGTTTTATTTATTCATTATTTTGTTTTATTTTTTATTTTATCTTTTGTGGACTGGGAGTATTGCTATCTTTCGCATGGGGAGTCGGTTGGCTGTTTCCAATTGCGGTTGTCTGGATGGCTCCAATTCGTCCGCTACTGTCCTAGGAAATACACTTTGTGTAAAAAAAAAAAGTAAAATATTGAAAATAAAAATATTTTAAAAATCGAATTGTTTTAAAGAACCAGAACTCCAAGAAATTTAACACTTCATTGTGTTATGTTGCAGCTCTTACAGTATTGTTGCAGTGCTGACTGATAGTCTGCTAGCTTTGTCGAGTGCGCTTGGTCGCGGGTCGCGGTTGGATAACCACTATTATTGCGGTACTGAAGCCCTGTGTCGTTGGCTTTGGGGGAGAGCCGGATGACAGCATGGCCTTATCTGGGTCTGCTCTTTCAGTCTAGAGGTAGTGGTGGTAGTGCTGGTGCCCGCCGTGCCCGCTGCCCGCCCGCCGCACCGAACAAGGCAAAGGAAGCGGTGCTGCGGCCCGGCTGTGGAGCAGCGGCGAGGCGAGCCGAGTCAGCCGCCCTGGCGGGGAGTCAGCTGATGCCGGTGCTGAGCCGAGGCCGAGGGGCCGGAGCGGAGAAGAGAGCTCGAAAATAGAACGGAACACGGCGCTACCCTGCGTCCCAGAGACTCTTGCATCTGGTGGCGAGCTTGTCCGTACCACCACAAGGGCGCGCTAGAAGCCCGCGGTGTGACGTATCCTATGACTACGACGGCGGCGGGCGTTGCGCTGCGCTGTAGAGGTTTGAACAAATTTTATTTCACGCAAACTTGCCGCCATGGTATCTCCCAAGGAAACTGACTCAAATCAGTCGTGACAGTTTCTATTGACACGTCTGGACTTAATTCGTGGATCGGACCACAATGAATAGCTCAGTGGACCAAGTGGTATCAGTCGTTCCAATGAATGAATAGCACTGTAAAACGGGGCGTTGGAGGAGAAAATAGGTAGAACACTCTTCTTTCAGTAGAGCGAAAACATTGGTATAAAAAAAGGTAGATATAAGGGAAGAAAAACCGGATGGATAGGGGTTGATCCAGACGAGGTCTTAAACAGAGAGGCTGGGTCATGCTTTCTGTCTATTCAAAGGATACGCCCCGAGCCTGATTGAGTATACTTAAAATTAGGGACACACATTTCGGCAGAGACTGATTAAGTTAAAGAAACCTCACGGTGTAGCTAAATTCTAAAGCATCTGCAGATGGGGAAACTTCGCTTCGAAATTTCGAGTAGTTGAAAATGGCGGGTGGCGGGATCATTGTGAACGGGTTCGCGTCTGACGTCACGGTGCACTGACCTCTCCGGCCAGGCAGGCCAGACCCAGGCGAGACGGTCTGCACCGGGCTGGGCGGGGCGGCGCGGGGCGGGAGGCTCACGGTGAGCGGGGTGGGGCCCGGGGCCCGCGGCGGGGTCCCTCTCCACACGCACCAACGCCCTGTGCCAACGCGTGTGAGGGGGTGGTGAGGGGGGCGGGGCAGGACACTCCGGGACGAGGAGGAGGCCAGAGGAGGCCGCGCCGTGCCGCCGGGGCCGGAGGAGAGCTTGGCGGGGCGGGGCCGAGGCGCTATAATAAAACGAGTACACGCCTGGGTGCCGAGTCACAAAGGCGTGCGCTGCGCGTGGTGTCGTATGGGTAGTCTACTTCCAGCCTACCGCGCCGTTCGGAGACGCAAGTTGCTAAACCCCTCGAGCCGATCGGTGTGTGTGTGTGTGGGGCAGATTGGCGCACCTATACAGCAGAGTTTTGCGTCCCCCCTGAAGGTCGCTGGCCTCCCTCACAATGCACCTATAAAGTCGGAGTGAAAGGGTTATACGTAACATACCATTTTCTCTCTTGCAAATCACTCTAAAAATAAGCGCCGAGTATGTGAAGCTCCTCTTTTTTCATGTAAGTTCACAGCTCCAGGACGATTGTCCACTACGTCCTCAAGCCAGGGAGCTGAGCTCCTCTGAGGGGAGGGGGAGGGGTCACTGACCGGCAGCGCGTGGCGCGACACGCACCGCACACTGCTTATGCCATTTACCGCCCCTCCCCCTCCCCCTTTCCGCCACCCGTCTTCGTCTTCCCCCACCCCTTTGTTCCAACGACCGAATCTCCTCTCGCCCCGGCACGTCCCCTCCCGCCCGCGCCCACCCCCGACAGCCTCCGATTACATGTCTTAAACTTTTCTCTCTCTCTTTCTCTATTTCTTCGCCCGGAAAAACCTGAAGAAGGATGACGAATGTGACGAATCCTGAGCAGTGAGGGAATGATGTATTCGCACTGCAAATCTTACTATCTCTCGTATTTTTTCGTCTTGAGTCTATTTCCGCGCGCTAGATGAATAGATAATCGCGTTGGACCAATAGCCATTCACCTCACTCGGCCCACGCGGCGCCTTATCGACGGTGACGGCTCCTTTATCGAAACGCGAGCGGCTTGCATTGTTCCAGCCCGGGCCGCGAGCCGGTGGGTCCGACGCGCTGCCCGCTCCTCCGCTCCCTCTTCCGCCAGCCTCCCGCCCTGCCCGGCCCCGGCCCCGGCCCGGTCCCAGCACCCTCCCCTTCCCCGCAAACTGCCTGCAGGCCACGTTCGAATTTCTCTCTCTCTCTCTCTCTCTCTCTCTCTCTCTCTCTCTCTCTCTCTCTCTCTCTCTCTCTCTCTCTCTCTCTCTCTCTCTCTCATACCTCACATTCGCTTATACACTCAAGTAGTCAGCCCTTTCTCACAGGCCAGGCCCCTCGCCCGTTGTGCCTTGCTGCCGCCCCATCCCAGCCCGCCCAACGGCATGGTGGCACTGCGACGGGTACGGGACGAGGGGGAAACAACTCTAAATTTTGGTGAACACATCTTGTGAATCTTTTGAGAATTTCCGTGAATTTTTAGTTGAACTTTACTTATTTTTTTGTGATTTTTTCCTGAATTACGAGGTGTACAAAAATATCAGAGTTGTTTTCCCCCTCGGTGCGGGAGCACTCGAATCGAACTCGCCGTTGTCTCGGACGCGGACGTCGTGGCGTCTCGTGGCGGGGCGGGGCGGGGCGGGGCGGGGCGGGGCGGGGCGGGGCGGGGCGGGGCCGGGACGGCCAGGTGAGCTGCATCGTATACATACTACGTATCTCCTGACGCGCGGCTCCTCCCGTCCGGACGCGTCCACGAGGGCAATGACCTCTCCGAGGTGGGAGGCACTGCAGCCCGGCCGACATGAATGGCCCGGGCTGGAGCTCGTTGGAGAGGGAAAGGGGGGAGGGGGGAGGTGAAGGGTCGGGGGAAGAGGGTGGGGGTGGGGGGGGGGGTCAGTAAACTCTGATTAATCAACCATAACGCATGCGAAATGTATTGCCACGCGGTGTATGTGCGCTCGTTCTCGCGCGGGGTTCAGTCTGCCGGGGCGGGGCGGCCGGGGCGGTTAGGTGGTGCCGGTGCCGGTTACCTCCCGCCGCCGCCGCTGCAGCACGGGAGGGCATTGGCCTCTCCCCCTCCCTCTGGCAGCTTCATTGCCTGGTGGCCTTGTACGCTTCTCGAGCAGCGGCGGTGTCAAGCAGCGCAACGGGCCTCCTCTCGTTCAGCCGCGGCCGGCGGGGCCGGCGTGATGCTGGTCAAGGAACGCCAACGCCCCGCGCCTCGGCCCGACCCGGCCCGACCGAGGCCCGCAGCCCGCAGCCCGCAGGGCGCTCAAGGGGTTTACATGTCCTTGTCACATGAGTGCAGCAGAGACAGTGACTGCTTCCCTCTGGGTCGTACTATACTTGTTAGTAGGAGGCCCCTTTCGCGTTCTGTGAGATCAGTCGACTACAAGCCCCGCCCGGCAGCCCGGCGACTGATTCCATTCTCCGGTCCATGTTGCACTTATGGGGCACTAACTCAAAATAGGGCCCCACCATGGAAGCGACAAGGACGGACGTACCAGAACTAATTTCTGAATCAGCGAGGGAGTCAGAGGGAGTTCACAGGCAGCGGCTTGTAGCGACTTTCAGCAGCAGCGGGCAGCAGCGGGCAGCAGCAGGCAGTAGCGGGCAGCAGCAGGCAGTAGCGGGCAGCAGCGGGCAGCAGCGGGCAGCAGCGGGCAGCAGCGGGCAGCAGCGGGCAGCAGCGGGCAGCAGCGGGCAGCAGCGGGCAGCAGCGGGCAGCAGCGGGCAGCAGCGGGCAGCAGCGGGCAGCAGCCTCCCCCAAAGAGGCCGGCACGAGCATGGGACGAGGTCGCGGTCGCGATCGCTGCTTGTGTTGGCGTTCGCGGTCGGCTGCGCAGCGGGGCGTTGAAACATCTATCCGGCAGATTTACAAGCAGCGCTCCGCTTAGCAGCGCTCAGCCCATGCCCGCCCGCGGCTGTTTGCCTTCCTGCGATTTACAACGACGCGATGTCATGTGCGCATCACCACGCTTGCCGTGCTTCTCTTCCTTTCTCAGCAGCTTGCACTCACATATCAATCTCTTGCGACATCCCTCCCCTCCCTCCTGCCCATCTGCTTACCTACCAGTCCACCATGTTCATATCAAACAACGAAGCCCACCCATGGTCTCTCCGTGAGCAACCATTAAAGTTGCTGAAAATACGTGCTGAAATTGCCATGGCAGTGAAGGTTGTAGTTGAAAGCATTGAAGGAATCATACGTCTAAGAGCACTTTCCTTTGAGAGTTGAATTGATAAGAAAGATTGGTGATGGCTTTCTTGTTAACGTTGGAAGCTCTCACCTCCTGTGCTGTCCTGCCCTGCGCTTCACCTCATGACAGCCGCGCACTTGTTGCTGTAGTGATGCATGTCGATACGTCCATCGCGAACATCGTGGAGAAAGAAACGGTCCTCTCAAGAGACACACCCATCTACCTCTACGGCTGGGAGGAAGACTAAATAGTTTGCAAACATTTTTCGTTATCGTGGTATTTTCTCGTTGTCCGCGTCTGCGTCACATCCTCGCAATGTCTCAGAAAAAAAAGGGAAAAAAACAAGTTTTTAAATTGTAATGCCGTCATAACCGATGGGTCGGCAACTCGGCAAATATGCAAGTGATTTATACTGGTAATATATAGGTAATACAGCCACCGGGTACAAAGTAATATACGAGTTGACGACCCCTCCCCTCGGTCATAACTAAGTATCCAATCCCTTGTCAGCAAAAGATGACAAGTGCCCAGCATGAAGGAAGGAAAGTTGCGTCACACTCACACTATGATTGGGAGCAGGATGGGGAGCGGAGCGGAGCGCCCGGGCAGCGGGCCGTCCCGCACGGCGGCAGTGCCGGGCGGGCTGGCCTACCCCGCGCCGTCACGAGGCCCCACAGCCGCTCCGCCGCCCCGCCGTCACCGCTTCCGCTATCGTCCCGATTTTCCTAAAACTGCAAGGTCAACTGAATTCCAAATAATATGAGCATGCTACCTCTCGATATATGAACTGGTATGTAGACCGGCGATAAGACCGTGTGGTATTTCACTATGTAAATCCGAGCGTATATCGATTTTTCTGCTTTTTCCGAATTTTTCTTGGTTTTCTCATGACTTTTTTCTGAATTTTCTCATTGTTTATGAGTGTTTTTTTTCCCTCTTGATTTCTATTTTACTTAATTTTTTCCTGTTTTCCCCCTTTCTACTGATTTTTTTGAGGTAGAACACTGATTATTATAATTTTTTCTTTGGAGGTTGACACTGATTTTTAAAGGGGTAAAGTACCCCGAGGCCACAGTGCCCGAGGCGAAGACACATGACGAGGTCAATTGTATCTGGAGACGCCTTTCAGACATTTCTCTTCGATAGGCATCCCGTGACTCGCCAATGGGTGAGACTGCAGGGCGGGGCGGAGTGGCGGCAGATCGCTTATTCAGTCTGTGCAGCTTTGCGCTGGTCAGATCCGGTTCACATGGTGTGGCGGCGGTCCCCACTCGACTGGCCGCTGCTGCTCGCCTACTGGGCTATGACTATACCAAACTGGGACTTGTGAAATCGTTCCATTTTAGTTACAGTTCCGAAACTGTGATACTTTTTTTTTTGCGACATTTTTTCTACGCTCGATACAATTTATGCAACCTCATTATTTTGTCATGGTTTCGTTTCCCCGCATTGCTATGACGTTTGACATCACGCTCTCCACCGCCCACCTCCTCCCTGCGTAACGTCACTGGGGAACTTTTGGAGGAGGGAGCGGAGCGGGGGGCCGGGGGGCAACCCCACGCGATGCTGCTATAGGAAGCAGTTGGAGTCGGCTCGGATAACCCCGCCCCTCCCTGCCCCACCCACACCCCGCCCGGCCAGCGGTCCCGAAATAGAACGCACCCACGTAACGTTGTCGGCTATTGTGGGACTGCGCCGACCTTGAGGGTCCTCGCCGCGGGGGCGGGTACCGGCGGGTACTCCTCGGTACCGGAGGGATGAAGGCTTGGCGGCGCGGGGGTGCACCGAGCACTGCTCGGCCTCGCGTGTCACCAGCCGTGGTCTCCAACAAGACAGTTTATGGAGGACGACCCCCCCCCCTCCCACCCCTTCCTCCCTTTCACCTCCTTGAATCGTTATACGCCCTGCGCTCCGATCGTTTTCCAATCCCACAACTTTACGCTAAAACTGCATCGTCGGCCTTAAACCATCGCAAAGATGAAAAAGGAGCTACAAATTTATGCTAATGGATTTTTATAAGTTTGGGAGAATTTTGATCCCAATGACAACTCAATCCTCTTACCAGATTGCACAAGGAGAGAAGGTATCCTTTGCCTTCTTCTCAGCCGGAGTGGCCCTGACAGGCCAGGGCCTAAGGGGTGGGGAGGCAGGGGATGCTCCGCGAAAAGGTCGCGGAGCAGCAAAGATGACAGACCAGGGGAGCACGGTCACGTCTAGAAAAATAACTTCTAGGAACCGGAGGAGACTTTTCGGCCTCGCGAATGTCCACGTCCAGACGGTACGTGAGACGGATCGGGATCGGACATGCCTCGCGCCTCTCCACCCCCGTCCCGATCCACACGACCACGGAGCTTATTCTTCTGTGCCCGGTAAATGAGGGCGAGTGGATGAGGCCGGGCAGGGCAGGGCGCAGGACTGGAGGGAGGGCTGTGGTTCCAGGGGCAGTCAGCGCAAGCCTGTAATGATAAACTGGCAACCGGCATGACAAGCGGATGAGAGGAGAGGAGGATAGGAGAGAGGGGCACCGCACCGGGGAGGTAGGAAAATGTCAGAGTTGGCTCGTGAATAGCATGATTGTTTCGGCAGTCGTTTTCTCGTTGACAGAGGGGGGAAGGGTGGGGGGGGGGGAGGAACTCTCTTGTGTCCACGTGCCTCTATGCTTTGGGCGCGGCCAGCAGGGTGTGTCCCGTGCCGGTGCCGGTGGGCTGTGGGCTCACCGCCAGGGTCGCCGCGCGCTTCTGCGCCTCTGCGCTCAGATAAGTAAGACGTAGAAGGGGTGTTGGAGAGATGCGTCCGTCTCTCGTCTCCTCGAGTCTCCTCCTCTCTCCCACAGTCCGTGACAGTGGCTCCGCCGCCACCGCGGGCGGGCGTGCCAATAACAAGGGCCGGGGTTCAGTGTGATTTTTCAGAGACACCCCCTTCTCTCAGCCTGTCGAACGGTTGCAGGAGGCGCAGCCGTCGCGCACTTCGGACGCGTCCTCGCATGACATTTCACCGTGCCAAGAGAGTGAAGGAGCATGCAGGAGGGCCGCAGTCGACGAGGTGCGAGGTGGGTCGAGTGGAGGCCGCCAGCAGCCGCCAGGCGCCAGGCCGTGCTGTACGTCCGTCACCTTGGCATAGGCGCTGGATGGCGTCCGCGGGGTATGGATGTGGGGAAAGGCAGGGAAGCATTGCTTCTTGTTTCCCCGATGCGAAAAGTCACGCGCTCCGACACCTACCTGGACCTGCCTCCCTTACCCACTCTCCAACAGTCTACCTCCAAGGGTGCTGGTCGGGAGAAATCGATGACGGCACAGGGGGGCGTCATCACCTCCATGACGCCATCAATGACGCAGCGCGATGACGTCAAACTACCCCCTCTTCTTTGTGCCCCTTCCTCGGCGGCTCCTATTCATTTCGCTCCGGTCTCGGTGATTTGGGCTATCCACGCTGACCTCGCGAGCGAGGGTTGCACAGCCAGCGTGTGCGATACATGGGGGAGAGAGCGACGGGGATGGTGGGGTTCGTGGAGTGGTGCGGACGCGAGGCGCGAGGGCCTTGGTGTGCGCGGGGAAGAAGATGGGTGGGTGGTTGGGTGTCGGGGGGGATGACCGCACGAGGGACATGCCCTGGCCTGGGCATGAAGTTGACGGGAGGGCCGCGGGGCGGGGTGGGGCGGGGCGGGCGGGGCGGGCGGAGCGGGGGCCTTTGGGGCCTCGGCCCGGCCTGGGCCAGCCCGCCGCGCCAGCCCTGGGCCAGCCCCGTGCGAGCGGTGGGGGTAGCAGAGTTTAGGGGTAGCGGGGTGGGGGAGGGGGAATGGGTTGCGGGTCGGAGGGTGGCGGTGCCTCTTGCAGCTGTTGCGCAACCACTCCGGGACGGGTCCGGAGGTCCGGAGGCAGAAAGGTCACGCCGTTCTCTCGCCAGGCTCCGGCCCGCAGGCGTCCGGCCCGCCCAGCCCGGTCCAGCGGCGCGTGCCGCGTGCCGCGTGCCCAGAGAAATCCTACCCTTAACGACCCGGCCTCACCCTGCCACGTGACCCATAGCCCGTGGGCCCCCCGCTCGTGCTGCGTTGCCGCCTGTAACTCCGCCCTCCGCCCCCGACTATTGTTTCGTCGAGGCAATTGTTGCCCGTAGAGCGTCTGCATCTCTGCATCCCAGCCCTGCAGCGCAGCCCCTAGCCCCTGCGTCCGCAAGCCTGAGGCAGTAAGCGGCAGTAAGCGGCAGTAAGTAGCCCAAACTTAGCGGATATACGCCCTCCTGCCTACTAGGCAACATCCACGTACCTGTGATAAGAGCTGCTCGAGGGCTGGGAGACCTGGGGGACAGACTTTCCGTTTTTTAGTCCCCACACACCGACTGATAACGACAGTAATCAGCGCGGGCCGTGCGGCACCGGCGCCAGTAGGCCCAGGCAATTGGAAAACGGTGATGAAATCAAAATGGAATCCACCGCTGCTGGAAACCCCTCGCGGTACGAGTCTTGGAAGTCGCGCGAATATAGCTGGCTGCAAAGTAAGATAGTATTGAGGGTCGTAGACCATGTCTTTCCAGCAGGGAATGTTTTCGAACACGCCTGTGCTTGTCCCGATAGCGACCGGCCGCGCCGCGCCCCGCCCCGCCCCGCCCCGCCCCGCCACGGGCATGAGCTGAGCTTGAGCGTGGCGCTCGGCCCGCCCCGCCCCGCCCCTGAGCCCTGAGCCTGAGCCCCGCTACGCGCCCCGGGCCGGGCCGGGCCCCGGGCCGGGCGCCATCGACCCACGGTCACGGACAAGACAAGTCGCCGCGTCGTGTCGTGAGGAGCGATCGGGAAGGGGCCACGCCCGCCACGCCTGTAGGGTGATTCCGAACTCTGGTTTCGTCGCTCTTTCCTTGTCACACTCACGGCCCGAAGGAGCGAGAGAGAGAGAAATTGAAATTGAAATTATTTATTGAGGACAACTACAAAAAGGCTGAAAAGCCCCACGGCAGTAGCGCCCGCTCTCTCAAATAAAAAAAAATATATATTAACAGAGAAAAAGAAAAACAGAGAATTTGAATTTGAATTTATTGAGAGAGAGAGAGAGAGAGAGAGAGAGAGAGAGAGAGAGAGAGAGAGAGAGAGAGAGAGAGAGAGAGAGAGAGAGAGAGAGAGAGAGAGAGAGAGAGAGAGAGAGAGAGAGAGAGAGATTACTCTACAAGACGGTTTTCGGAATCACCTTGCAGGGCCTCAGCGCACCAGCAGCCCTCGCCTCGCCGCCGGGTCCGAGGGGAAGCGAGGGGCATACGTCGAACGCCATCCGGAGCGATGCACTATGAATGCCCGGCGGGCGTCCTATATTATTGATGCGAGGACGTCGTCGTCCTCCTCATGGTCCTCATGGCGCGCGGCGCGCTCATGCTTCATGCAAGGGGTCACGGCGCAATGCGCCAGCGACAGGTGTGGAGCGCCGCTCTGCACAAGGGGGACATCACCCATGAAAATGGCCGACCGACTATTACAATTTGAATGTATTACAACTATTACAGATCAATGACACCTACTACGCAAATTACAGGTATTACATCGCTATTGCGGCTATTGCAGTACCATTATATAGTACAATTACGGCAATTACAGCAATTCCATTCATTACATTATACGCAAATTACAGGTATTACATCGCTATTGCGGCTATTGCAGTGCAATTACGGCAATTACATCAATTACAATCATTACATCAATTACGCATCTATTACACAATTACACGGGAATCACACATCAATTACAACTATTACACTACTATTACAGGTATTACACGACTATCACAGCACTATTACAAAGCTAAAACGACCTTAGAAATAGCTCCCAGCCTCGATACTTTTTTTCCCTGTCCACATATTACACCTTACACACCTATTACAGGTATTACAGAGCTATTACAGGCATTACAGAGCTATTACAGGCATTACACCAATATTACATATTACAAGGCAATTACAGAGCTATTACAGACCCCTCGACCGACTATTACATGAGTTATTTCCCCCTCGGCTCTCATTCCCTCCGTCCATCTACATGACTCATCCGCATCTCCCGCGTCGTCCTTATCCGTCGCATCTCGAGGCAGCAATGGCGAAAAGACGACTCTGCTATTTTCCATTTGCCCACAAGTAAAGGCCACGGCCGCCGTGGGCTGCTGACTTTTGCCAATTGTTCTGGCAGCTTGAGAGAGGGGCGCCCTTCTCTCATGCTAGGAGGCTCGGCGCGGCGGTCGGATATAGTCATGCTCGCTGTTGATAAGAGGGAAGGACACGCGGGCAGACGGCCGGCTCTAAGGCTGGGATGGGTCGGGTCGGGTCGGGTCGGGTCGGTTCGGGTCGAGTCGCGCCGGGAGTGCCATGCCGGTGAGTAGTTATTCCGGACAGAACATATTTCGGGGCTGAGCAAAGTCTGAGAGACGACGGCGACGACGCAAACTACAAGGTCTGCTGCGGAGGGAAGTAAACGGCGCGGCGGCGTAGGCGGGCATACGAGGAAAGTAAGTAAGGTACACTAATTCACGTTCTAGAACGTACAGCTGTACCCAAATACAAAGGTCAAAAGAGTAGCTGGTACGTGCCGTACGCCGTACGTGCACGTGCACACACGTAACTGATCTGACGCTGGCGTTACAAACTGCAAGCGATGGGTGGGCACCGCACCGGGAATGCCAGGGCCGAGAGAGTTGTTGCCGTATCTCTTCTCGTGATAAAATAGCGATCAGACTACGCAGACGATCATTCTATCCGTTTGTCTTTGACTATTCACTGTGCAGACTCCAGTCGAAAAGTAGGCGCGCGTTTTTCTCTTGTTTTCCTGTCGGCCTACTGTACCGATTGCCGATAACGCAAAGACGGGGGTGAGAGGGTAAGACCCTCGCCCTAGCCTAGCCCACCCTAGCCTCCCTGCCGACACACTCAGAGAGATAGACTGACTGACACCTACTTTTAGACAGATGGATGGACGTGGACGGACGGAGAGATGGACGGAAGGACGCCCTCCTGCCTACTAGGCAACATCCACGTACCTGTGATAAGAGCTGCTCGAGGGCTGGGAGACCTGGGGGACAGACTTTCCGACGGACGGAAGGACAGACAGAAGACAGACAGACAGACAGACAGACAGACAGACAGACAGACAGACAGACAGACAGACAGACAGGCAGACAGACAGACAGACAGACAGACAGACAGACAGGCAGACAGACAGACAGACAGACAGACAGACAGACAGACAGACTTACTGACTGACTGACTGACTGACTGACTGACTGACGGACTGACTGACTGACTGATAGACAGACAGACAGACAGACTGACTGACTGACTGACTGACTGACTGACTGACTGACTGACTGACTGACTGACTGACTGACAGACAGACAGACAGACAGACAGACAGACAGACAGACAGACAGACGGGAGAGGAGGGTTTAGGCGCCGATGGCGCCGACGCCGACGGCGCCGACGCCGACGGGACGACGCCCTTCGGGATAACTTCGGCACGAGCCGAAAGAGGCGGGCGGGCCGGGCGGACCTAGGCCGGGTGGGGGAGGGGGGTGGAGGGGTGACGAGGCAGCGTATCGGAGCGGCGCGCGGCACGGCGCGGCGTGCGGCGGGCGCGGGCGGGCGGCGGCAGCGCTGGCAGCAGTAGTCAGTAGCAGGCGAGTCCGACCGTCGTGCGGACGCTCTCGCACATCTCGCTGCCCGCCGCGCCCCGCCGCGCCCCGCCACGCCCTCACACGGCCCCGCCGCTGTCGTTGTGTTATGGTGCACGGCGCCTGTGTTAACGGTATCACTCTTACTTCCATGGTGATTCGGCAGCGAGTTGGCTACGAACGCCCCTGGCTGACCAACGGCTACCAGGTTAGCTTTCGCCCGAGTGTGATTCGTGTTTCCTTCCCCTCCCAACTCTCCCTGGTGTCGCGACAGCAGATCGCGATTGGAGTATTGTCCTGCCCCCACCGGAGTCATCGGCCTCCTTTCACGTATGGCGCACCCTGGGTGATGGTCAAGAAACACAATAGGGAGCCATGAGCTTGTTTGAGGAGGAGAGATATGTGTTCTATGAAACGCCCTGTATTTGGAGGTTATAGCGAAGTGCTACATTTTTCTTCGTGAAAGTGCTTGTGAAAATCGGCGTCTGGTCTCTGCTGTGTCCTGAAGATATTTACTTTATTCGTGCTGCTGCTGAGCTACCCACTAGAGCGGCCGTGCGCCCGTCGTATGGCGAATGGATTCCCAGCCTGAAAAAGTGCAAATCCTCATCCTTTTCCTTTGTCCTTTAAATTTATGTGCTATGTGGAGATGTGATGCGTATGTGTTAGTGAAGACTCCACGGTGACGACGTTGGTGTGCTTCTGAAACTGCTTTCGTAAAAATAGAACGAAACGGCAAAGGGGAGAGGCGAAGAGAGGGCGAGGAGGAGAATCTGGTGGCCGTGGACGGGAGAGGAGAGGAGAGGCGGGCAGGCGCCCCGACACATCCTGTGGCGCTAAGCCTCGCGGCGCTCGGCGGCCGCAAATGAGACAAAACGCCATTCTCACCGACTTGCCTTTGCACTCAGCGCGACAAGCCAATCTCGGAGCCTTGTGTAGGGCTACCATCATCACTCCTTCTAGCCTACGGCGATGTGTGCCGCGATTATTTCCCTCTCGCTCCTCAGCGCATCTGATTATACTGGCCTCGGGACGTGAAAATTCCCCGTCCCCACGTATCTCTACACTTTTACGCGTCCCAGTGACAGCTGCGGTGCCGCGGCGGCCGCGTCTGCGGGAGATGGGGAGAGGAGGGGGAGGGAGGTCCCCGACGGGGTGTCGCTCTATCTCTCTCATGCACCTCGGTCTGTTGAACGGAGTGAAAGAGACGGAGGTAGACACCCTTGGCTGGCCCCGTCAACGACGCTCTCCCGTCGAAACGAACAAACCAACCTCCTAAAATATAGGAGATGACAGAATTTCAAACCGGCACCCCAGAGCTAACTAGTCGTTAAGTTTGAGAGGGTTGCGGGAGACCCCCTTTGGGATGAATTACGAACACACCAAATGGCTGGCAGCCTCTTAAACTCCCCTTTCACTGCACTGCACTCCGCTGTCGGGCTCCCCCGCGAATTCAAAGGTTATGTATCGATTCGTTATGGTTGGGCCCTTGCCCCGAATAAGTGGAGTGGGGGTGGGGGTAGGATACGGTGTCCCTTAGCAGTGCTGTGGGGGCTCTGTCCTGTAGGGTTGTTGTGCTCGTGCGGTGTTTTTCTCTACCCCCTTCCCCTTGCGTTCACCCCGACTCCCCTCGCCCTCGTCGGAGATCGATAGGCCGACTGAAACGAAAGCAGGTCATCCACCGTGCATTTAGCGCAAGAGCTGTACATACCCACAGGCTACGCGTATTGCTGACCTACAGACTCCTTTGTAGAATACTCACTCGTGCACATGGAATTTATATAACCTATTTTTCCCTCTAAAGTATATATAGCCTATGTAATTTCCGTTAAAATGCAGGGATGCGTTATTGCCATATGTTATATTTTACACACACGCCTACAGAATTTTATTATCCGTAAGCTTATGCATGCTCGCAGTTGATTGTCTTGCGTACAAAATTTTACACAGAAATTCTGTGTGCAATTCGCATGTCCAGCCGACGGTGTCCCCAATCTGTGCTGTCCTAGTGACCAGCTCGCGCAGCGCAGCCCCGCACCGCCCCGCACCGCCCCGCACCGGACCGGACCGGCAATGAAAGCCCTATGCTAATTGAATCGGTGACAGTCGTAGCGCAGGAGCAGGGCGCTGGGTTGTAGTCTATACAGTACACCTGAAGTGTTGCAGGTCTGCCCCTGCCTTGCCCAGCCCACTCGACCCACTCAGAAGGGGCTTTGGTCTCTCAGAGTAAGCACACTTACCACATGTCAGCGTCAGCTGGTTGAGGCACCAGTCAATTGAAATAATAGAAAGGGCATAGGCATACTGTTGTCTAAGAAATGTGCGTGTGGCCACATTTTATTAATAAATACATTGCTCTGGTTTAGTCCTCTGCCCGGGGTGGGGCCGGGCTGGGCGCGCGGAGGTTTTCGGTCCGAGGCAGGGGAGAGGGCATGACGCACGCTGTGACGTGGCGCCGCCGGCCGCCCCCGCCCCCCTGCGCGGCTGGCACGAAGCCTCAATAACAAAAAATATTTGCCTGTCTGGTGTTCAATTTCATGATACTGTTGAGGAGGTAAAGGTGAATCTTCCGTGTCACATTATTTTTAGGAATGAGAACACTGTCGCTCCCTATCGACGATTAATCGTTTTTTTAAGTTTATTTTTTTTTTTATTTAGGAGGGGGGGGGGGGGGGGGGGGGGGAGGTGTTGACTTTGTTTTACGTTTTTTCTTGCTTCTTGACAATGGAGAATTCGGCGGCACCTGCCTTGACGACAGTTTTCCCACGCTTTGCCTCTCACTTCGCACGACCGCGCTACAACCGACCGCCGCCGGCCCGGGAGATCGACCCTGTCGGGGACTCGTGCAGGAGGCACTAGACAACCTCAGCTGGGCGGAGCGGCCCGGGGCGACGCGACAGCCACAGCTGCTGTCTGACGACATGACTGGCTGGACACTGGGCAATTTCCGGCTTCGGTGGGCCTCGTCCTGCAATTTCCGTGGCAGGCTGAAAGAGGGGTCGCTCCGCTCCGCGACCCCGCAGCCACGGGGCGGGGCGGGGCGGGGCGGGACAGGCGCTGCTGCTGCATTGCGAAAACGCACCCTGCCGGGTCTAGCAGGACTAGGGCTGTGCGGTTTTCCGGTTAACCGGTTCAGCGGTTCGGTTTTTTGCTGAACCGGCTTTTCGGTTTTAGATTTAAAGAAAAACCGGTGCACCGATTAGCTGTGAAACCGGTTTTGCACCGAACGTTCGGTTTCGAACCGATGAACCGGAACCCCGGTTTTGAACCTGTGAACCGGTTCGAGTACACTGTGAAAAATATTTCCGTAGATGTACAATATATTTTGTAATTCACTATGTACAACATATCTCGTACATGTACGACTTTACACGTTATAACTTTGTTGGCTTACCAATCGATTCTGAGTTGATACGCATAGTTATAAAAAGTTTACAATATGAATCGTAATTGTACAAGACCTCTCATGGAAAATTTTCCCGTACCGGTACAAGGATTTCTCACAGTGTAAGCTGAACGGTTCCGGTTCGGTCCGGCCAGGGGAAGGGAGGGGGTGAAGTGAAGGCGAGTCAAGTCTCGTGCGGCTAGCGCCGAAGAACTGATATTTATCGGTATGAACAAAAAATACGTGTCATGTAATTTTTAATGAAATGTGATTTAATAATCTTCTTTCTGTATTTATGTACACTTAATTAAAATGAAATTGAGCCTAAAAAGTACTTTTGGCATTTTTTTAACGGTTTCTAGCGTTGACTTAACGTACACCGGTTCTGTAAAGAAAAAAAAAAAAAAAAAGCGTTTTTTTGTTTTTAAACACGGTTCATTAAAAAAACCGTTCATTAGCAAAAAACGGTTCATTGGAAAAAACCGGTTCATTGGAAAAAACCGGTTTGGTGGAAAAAACCGGTTTATTTGAAAACACCGGTTTTTTCCACCGAACCGGTTAACCGCCGACTCGAACGGTTTTTCGCTGAACCGAATACCGGTTCGGAAATTCCTGAACCGCACAGCCCTAAGCAGGACTACAGGACCGAACCACAACGTATGCTTATTTTCCAGGGCCCGCACGGAAAAAAATACATAAGTTGCCGTAGCTAATATGTTAGCTGATATCGTGACAAGCAACTTATAAGCTACCATAGCTAAAAATTGTCTCTGGTAGGCAAAAATTAGCTACTACAACTAACGCTTAGCTGGATTTAGCAAAGGCTTAGTTAGGGTAGAGAACATCCCATTCACTGAATCAAACATTGCGTTTTCTCCTGCAGATGACGCATTAGCTCTCATAGCTGCCGTGTCGCTATGGCAGCAAACAGATCGCTGTGGTAGCTAAAAAACTTGCTTGTCACGATATCAGCAAACATATTAGCTATGACAGCTAACATTTAGTTAACACAGCTTAACTTTTTTTTTCCGTGCGCTCGGCTCGGCTTAGCTCAGCTCAGCCCCTTTGCAGGTGAACATGTCGTCGCGGGCGAGGCCAAACGCGGTTCGCTCGCAGCAGTATAGCGGGAGCGGGACAGCAGCTGTTTTTGCCTCGTATCCTACGCCTGTCAACGGGCAAAAGCAGAGTCACCCGCAGGAAACTATCCGTTTGGGAGGCACTGCAGGGAATGCCATGTGGCAACGTCGCATAGAGCTGGTGGCTGGGACCGCGGGGCCGGGCCGGGCCGGGGCACAGCGCACGCCGCGCCCGCCGGCCCTGCCCTGCTCGGCCCGGCCCGCTCGCCGTGAGGCCCGCCCCGCCCCGCCCCGCCCCGGCCCGCCCCGCCCCGGGGAGAGCAAAGCTGCTGCCGCTGGCTGCATGGCTCTCCTGAGACTGCCGCCTTCCCATTGGTCGGCGCTGGAGGCGTGCCTGCCCCAGCCCGACCCGGCTGTCTAGACCCCCCCCCCTCTGCCCGCCCCGCCCCGGGCCAGGCTCGTCGACCTAGTCCGGATACCTATTGCACCTCGCCTCGCCCTGCGCCGCCGTGGCCTGTCTGCTGTCTGGTGCGGCTGCACTGCAGCCTCCTCGTAAGTCCCTGCACACGGTGCACACTCTCTCAACCGCGCTCCGCCCCTCCTGCCCTCCTCAGGAATCAGTCGACAGACTATATTTTTATCGCGCCCCCAAATGCATAATGCATGTCCCGAGCCCTGTCCCTGTCGCTACGCGGAGCGGCCAAATGCTGCCGACGCAGCAGCTCGGCGGTGCAAGCGTGACGCGCGCCGGGCCACCGGCCTGTGACTTCCCGGCTGCCCCGCCCTGCCCGTCCCTTCCACATCGTGCTTCCACTCTCAGGTTTCCATCCCCCGCTCTTCCAGGCTTCCCTACCCGCGTCCCCGGCTGTCCCCGACCCCGCCCGCTACGTTATAGAGGTCTCCCCTCGAGGGGAAAACGACTCTGAACTTTGGTGTACAAATTTGGTGAATTTTTGTGAATTTTGTTTTGAATTTTCCCTTGACTTTCTTTAAGTTTTCTGAATTTTCCTGAATTTTATAAAATTTTTCTGAATGTCTCTGAATATTTTCGCATTTCTCTGAATTTCTCTGAATTTTTCGGACTTACCAGGTGTACAAAAATGTCAGAGTTGTTTCCCCCTCGCCTCCTCTCCGCTACAACGGCAGCTGCGTCCTGCCTGCTGGCCTGCTCGAGCTCGAGCGCACCCATGGGCTCTCGGCAGGTAGGGACCGTCTGGTCCTCCTCCCCCGCCCCGCGCCACTCTCTCGTCCTGTCAGCCCTCTTTGGGCTCCGATCAGCTGACGAGGCCTTCCTTTAGTACATACTCCGGGCCGCGTATACATCGTCACACTCAGCCTGGGTGCCCCGCCTACCTACCCAGCCATCCAGGTCGCATCGAAGCATTTGACAACTATCGATGTCCGTGTGGGATGGTGGTGGATCGTGGGTAACGGGTGTTTCAGAAAACTCGCAGCAGTTTGCGCGGGATAAAGCCTACCCTCTCCAGCCGCACGGCGCCTTGGACTCTTGGGTGGGCAATCGCACGACACTTGCGTGCTCTCTGAAACACCGGGTACCTCGCCGATCGAGTCGGCGGTGCCCAGCCCTGTAGACTAATGCAGAAGAGCGCTCCTCGCCCTGTCTCTCTCGCACTCATTGAGTGCGCCTCGCAGGTGCGAGAGAGACAGAGCGAGGAGAGCACTCTTGCCCTGCCCTGCCCGTGTCCTGTTGAGGATGCGATGCGGTCCGAGGCCGGGCGGGCGGGACAGGTTGCCGTGCACTTTCTCCCCATCCCACTCTGCTTACTCACTTTCGCGAGCTTGCTCCTGCTGCCGCCGCCTGCCGCCTCTTGTACGGGTTTTGTCTCGGGTTTTGTGCAATAAGTTTTGGGTTCACGGCTTATTTTCCACACTCGCGATGAGTTGAAAAGAAAAGAAATAAAAGAAAGGCATAATCCGAAATAATAATATAAATAACTAATAGAATGCTAAGCATATTTTTAGGCTTAGTGTGCTTGAAAAATTTTGACGAAATTTTGAAAAGACAAAATGAATATGCTTATTGCATATTTATGCCATCACAAGGACATGAACGCCAAGAACGCGACGGACATAAAAAATATAATAACTATAACAAGATTTTTTTTTGAAATTCTGTTCTTTAACACTTCTTCATGTTTTGTTTCCAATTCCTGGCGTTTCGCGATTTGCTCCTCTGAACACGTGTGACCCTGGGTCATTGGCCGGGTCAGGCCTCGCGCGCGACCACGTGTCTGTGACGCTCTTGGGAGCGGGTGGCGTGGCGCGGCAGGGTGCTAGGATGGCAGTTTGACGTGAGTCTGAGCACGACCCTCTCCCTCCTCCCTCTCGGTGAGGTCAGCGCCAGCGCTCACGGCCGCGTCGACAGTCGCGAGGCTGAGTGAGCTCGGCCGAGCCGCACCAGGAGGACCTTTCGCTTGAAGGGTGAGCGCTCACGGACGAGCACTCAGACTCGATTTTTCTTGATTTTTCTCAATTTTCTCTGACTTTTTACTGATTTTATTTCATGGTGTACACTCATTTTTTTTTGAGGGGAAGGACCCAGGCTACGCTCTCACTCGCTGGCGGGCACCTTGGCGGACACCTGTGCCGCACCGCGGGCCGGACCGGACGGCCTGGTTGACCGGATGCAGGCCCCGCCCGGCCCCGCCCCGCCCCGCCCCACCCTGGCAAGGAAGTGCAGCGCGGCGGGCATCGATCCGTGTCGGCACGGCGCGCGGCGGGGGTGGGCCTGGCCTGGAGAGTGCCCTAGTTCGCCAGCCCCGCGCACTCCAAGGGGTGGTTTGTGAGACCTGTCCTGCTCCGGTCCTGTCCCGGGTTCTCCTGATGCCAGCGCCCCGGAGATGTGTCAGGTCGTCCTAACTCCCTAAACCGACAATGCAGCCAACCCGCCGCCCTTTGCCATTCCCCGAGCAGAAAACCGCGCGGCTCGCTAACCGTCCAGAATAGTTCACATGACGCACTGCTTGGCCGGGCCGCTGATTCAGCCCTGCCGCAGGTGCACGGCGCGCGCACGTGCCTAGGCCCGCGCGTCTCGACGCGTGTGGGACGCCACGGCAGCGTTATCTGATGGCGGAGGAATGGCAGCCTGGTGCGTGGCGATCGTGAGGAGCCGCTGGTCGCCACCATCCTGTCCTGGACGAGTCCCTGCCCTGTCCTTTTGGAGGTCCAGTTTGCCGCCCTCTCTCCATGTACACTGCTTACACGCGCTGCTTGCTGCTTGCGACGCGCTATGGTGTTTTCCTGTTGTGCTAGACGCGCACCGGCCGGGCCGGGGGCCGCCCGGGCCGCCCCGCACGACGCCAACGTGTTGATAAGCGTGCTCCGCGCCTTACGCCGGCGTGCCCCGCCCCGCCCCGCCGATAGTACACGGAGCGACTCTCGCCCAACATCTGGACACGGCGCTATCTCTGCCTGGGCGGTGCGGGTCGGGCCGGGTCGGGCCCGAGCCGCACGGCCCCTGCGCCCCGCCCCGCCCCCGCCCCCGCCCGGCCCCACCACGCCGCGACGCGCCCCGCGCATCCCGCGCCTTGCCGCGGTTGTTTCCACTTGTGTAGGTTAGGGCCGGTACGGGGTAAAGCGGGACTTTGGGTCCCGACATGGAGTCTGACGGCACGGCCCGCTGGCCTGGCCTAGCCTGCTGGTCGGACAGGGCTGGACTACCGCCTAGCCGGGCGCCGGTACAGGTTGCGCTGACTCCACGCCACAGGCCGTCTCTTTCGCTGCGACGGGAACCACTATGCGGACGAAAATGCTGCCCCAGTAAGGTAATTCCGCGCACAGTGGTTTCGTTTCTCCGTCCTCATGTCGCACCAGTAAGGAGCAAGAGAAAGAGGGGGAATCACTCTGCAGCCCAGTTCAGCAGGGCTCTGCCGAGGCGGGGCGGGGCGGTACCGAGGTGTCCTTCACTCTAAAATTAGTATACATCCATAAAAACAGTTAAAATCATGAATAAAATCAGAAAAAAAACAGTTAAAATCATGAATAAAAGCAGAAAAAATAAAAACAGTTGAAATCATGGAAAATTACGAAAAACCAGAAAGATCGGTGTAGCGCTTAGTTTTTTTTTTTAGAGAAAGGGTGCAACGGACCGCAAGCTGCAAGTGGTTCCTCGCCTCCCCGGTACGGCGTACGGCGCGCGGACCCGCCCAGCTGCATGACACCCGCGTGATACGAGTCGCCGCGGCGTGTGCGTCTCTTCTGCTTACCGCCCGGGCTGTTATTGTCGCGTGTCGGAGCGAGGGGGGGGGGGGGGGAGGGGCGGTCAGTGCCTTACGTACGCGGTGGCGCTCGTCACGTAGGGGGCGGAGGCCAGTTCGGTCCGGCGGGGCGGGGCTGGGCGCTTTTGGAAGCCTCGCTCCGCACTGCACTGCACTGCCCCGCCCCGCGGCACGCCCGTCCAGAACTGCCTCAAACCGGCTTTGGCCCGCTCTGCGGTGCCGTGCCCCCCTGTGTGGTGTGCCGTCTGCCTGGCCCGGTCGCCGTTCCGGCGGCTGAGGTGCCAGTGTGTTCGGGACACTGTGCCGAGAGATTCGAGTCGCCGTGATATCCTTATCCTTAGACGGCTGCGGATGGGATATCGATTTCACCTTGCGCCTTTTGCCGCGGAGACTAAGTGTCGTTGCCGGGCCGGGCGCAGCGAGGACGCGCCCACCACGCACACCTCGGGATGCCACGCCCCGTTGTCACCTTGGTGGCAGCCGCGAGGCTGTAACAGCTGTATTGAACACATTTTGTGAAGTTTCGTGAATTTTTACGGGTGCTTTTCTGATTTTTTTCTGAATTTGTTAAGTTTTTCTAAATTTTTTGAATTTCCCTGATTTTTTTTTTAATTTTCCTGAATTTTTTGAATTATCCTGAATTTCTCTCTCAATGTTTCTGTATTGTACGAGGTTTTCAAAAATTTCAGAGCTGTTTTCCCCCCTCGAGCAGCCGCGTCCCTGATTGGCTTCTCGGAGGGGAAGTTTGACGTGTTTTAGTACCGACTCGCCAAACGCGTCACTGCTGACGGTATTTTGACCTGCCAAATGCCATGCAGGACCGAAAAAGGGGGAAAGCATTGCACCGACGGGACACACCTGTTGGCGGCGGCCGCCCTGTTAGCGGCCGTCCTGTCAGTTGATGGAGGGGAGGGGTAACCGCCCTGGCCGGGCCGGGCCGCGGGACGTCTTTGTTGGAAATCCGATCGCGCCTTTTCCTCGCAGAATTGTGCCGTCGCGTCGTCAGAACTGCTCGCGGGTAATGCTGACGCAGGACGACGGGCTAAGCTCTCGTAATGGAAAACCAGGGGCGGGGGGGAGAAACTGAAGGGAACCATCGTCACCGTCAAGCGAAGCCTGTTCACCATTTCTGCTGTCAAGACATCGGTCTAAGAAAATATTAGAACCGAATGCATTTCGATTTTGGAGGTTGGAAACAAACCGTGTGAGGCATCCGAAGGCATGGTGGCTTAGTCGGGAGGGAGACTGGCTTAAGGCGGCCCCGGCGCCTGGCGCCAAGACCAATGTCATTGCGGGCGAACAGCTGACTGATAGCAGACAGACCGTCCCGACTCGCCCCCTTCCTCCACTGTCAGTTTGAGTCGAGTGGGACGCTGTACGCAGACAAGTACCAAACTTGTAATCAGGCCGTGAAAAAAATATCGGAAATGGCAACGTATGCTTTGACATTGACGGGAGTAATCCGACATCCTGTGGCTGGCAGGTGACGTGCAACGTGCAGGCGCTCGGAATGGGGGGGGGGGGGGGTCGAGTGAGTTTCCTGATAGGCAGGCAATATTCACGACAAAACTCCTGTATGGAGCCATAACCGTAGGTGCTGCTGGCTCGGCGAAGCGTGCCTTTGTTAATAAACCGCTCCCGCTGACAGGAGCCGATCTCCCTCCGCCGTCAAGAAGAAAAATACTATTGCAACAACATTGCAAGGAAAGTATAGGTGTAATGCTGGACATTCACACCGGCATTTAGCCCTAATGTGGTAAAGAAACAAGGTTTTTCTTTTCACAGTTAGATGCTCTTTGATTCTCAGCGCAGTTTCATCGCTGACGCGATTAAAGTTGCCTTGCCGTTGCGCAAGGCTGCGGCGTTGACCTTGACAGTGAGTGCGGTAGGCGCGGGGTAGCGCTGTCCGCTGCAGGCCTGTAGTGCGTCGCGTCGGATGTTAACTCACTTAATATGGATGTACTCGTTCAGACGCTGCTTAAAATCTTCGGCGGATTCCCCCCACCCCCCGTCTTATCCTTTGCCGCAAGGCCGATTGGATTACCTCCTCCTCGGTTACAATAATGCTGATACGCGAAGGTTGGCCAAAGCCCAGAGCAAAAACTTGTGGCGAATAGATAAGTGTTTAGGACGGCTCGGCATTGCTTTTTGCCGATAAAGAACGCCGGCCCGCCTCCGTATCCTTCTGGTGGCGGCGTTCCGGTCGTGCCCTTATCAGAGGGTGCAGTGGCGGTGCGCTGCGTCACGGTGATAGCTCCTCGCCTCCTTCCCACATACAGTTGTTGAAGCAGGCATTCCTTCGCCGTTGCGGCTACTCGTATTTAGTCGGCCATTTTCTTTAAGAGATTGCTCTTTGTATCATTCCAATTGGGACGGCTCTATCTCATCTCGCGTTCACATCTAACGACACTGACGTTGCCGGCGCGGCGCGGCCCGCGGCGGCGGCCTGGCCGTGCCCACCTGTTGGCGACTGACGTCACCGCCGTGCGGCCCGGCGCGGCTGGCGGGCGCCGCCGACCCGCCCGCGGTTGTGTTCAGTCAGACGGGAGTGCTGCTCATAAAGTTCTCACTTGTGGTATTGGTGCGTTCTGTTTGAATTCGGTATTAGTTTTTATTCCTGTGCGAACCGAACCCGGCCCGGCGCGCGGGGCGCGGGTGTGTGCCTTTGAACAATGCCAAACATGGCGCCTTACGGCTCTGCGATAGGCAACCCTCTCTGAACACGCGCATCCGGTACAGTATAAGCAGGAGAGAGAAGGGGCTTGATGGGCCACCGTGTGTTACGAGACATGATGGAGCTCTGTCATCTTTTCAGTAGGGTAATGGTATTCCTTGCGAACAGGTTTCAATAATGCCGTACTCGAGGGGGGAATAACTCTAAATTTTTGTGTACAAATTTTGTGAATTTTCGGGAATATTCTTCAAGCTTTGTGAATTTTTAATGAATTTTTCTGAATTATCCGGAATGTTTCTGAATTACGAGGTACACTGAAATGTCAGAGTTGTTTCCCCTCCGGCTGTACTCCACATACGGTAGTATCGATTCGTATTGACCTCACTTGGCGCGTCCACTTCCACAAAAAAACTTCAACTACTTGCTTGTTCCCGCCAGTTCTCGAAGCGCCACCACGTGCAGGTCAGATAGTTGCGCAACTCACTATTTTCATTCTTCCGCTACCATTTCACCAGCCTGACTCAGATTTCTACTCGTGACATTTAGCTTCACATGGTTTATAGGGGAAGCGCATGGCTTCTAATTGCCTATACCTACAGGTCTATATCGTCCGCTAAGCCGTACTCCTTATTATCACTTTATCTCTTAATCTTTATTCTCGAACATGTCTTCTACTCTGTGATGTGCGCTGTGCCTTGCGCTGTGCCCCTGTTCTCTCTTTATTCTATATTTGACCGCATCATTTTCCTCGCGCCCTGACCCCACACACACGCACGCACGCGCATAGACGCACACACGCACCCACTCGCACACACACACACACACACTCTTGGGCGCCCGCGGTACATGCCTGCTCCGTTTCTAAATGTGTTTGTTGCACATCTAATTTTACCGGCATTCCCTGCTCGGTTGCGGCTCGGCCGACATGTTTGCCGTGCGTGTTTTTTCGTGCACGCCTGAGCGACCTTGGCGGGGTCGAAGACGCGGAGGGGGGACACCCGAAGTAGCCCGTCCTGTTTACCGCCCCGCCAGATCCGCCTGGACTCAGCGACACTCTCCGCTAGAAGGTGACTACACATTAGCTGGTTTCGTGCGACCGTCAGTAAGTCAGTCACTCGGTTCGGCTCCATATGTACCAAGTTCTTTTTTGAGTGATTGGTTGAAAGTGTTACCAGTTTCATGAAAAAGGAACCTTTAGAAACTTGGGATTTTAAAATCTGGACTGAACAGGTGTGAGGGGGTGAATGAAGAGTCAGAAAGTGACGGACTTAACGGGCTGATTCGGCTAAATGTCGGCTCCACCTTTATTCTTTATTATGTTTTTTTCTGGCTCCACAATGCGCGAGTCTGAAATTTTTGGAAGGGGAATAAAGCGGTGTGATCTTATAGTAGTCCCGCTCTCGACCTCGCCTCGGCTCGCTTCGCCTACAGTGCCAGCACGAGCGTGCTGCCCGAGGCGATGGCGACCTGATGAAGATGAGCCAAACAAACACCGCTCACCCCTGAGCCTCCCCCCCTCCCCCGCCCCCACCGCCCCGCTGCGGTCACAACTGCGTCTAAACTACCCTCTTTTCTCCCTCCCCTCCCGCTCCCCCTCGTTCTCGGTGGGGGTAGGAGGGGTCTCGGTCTCGGCTCGGACGCCGCCGCTGGGACAGGAATACGTACTGGCAGGTCCTTAGCTTTGGCTTGTGATTATTTGGCCAGGCTCGGCTCTGCTTTGCTCTGCTTTGCTCGGCTCGTACCGCCCCGCAGCGCCAGTGCGACCTGCTGGCGGGATTGAGAGGTTATTTGCTCAGAAGTCGCCGTCCCGTCTCCATCGGCGGTGTGTCTCCTCTGTCCGATCCTCTCTGCACATCGCCTGGGGAGGAGAGGTTCGCTCCTTTGGCCGGGCCGACCCGAGCGCACGGCCGTGGAAAGTTTGCGTTTTTTTATTAGAGAAGTTTCTATGGGGCTAATCTTACGCGACGCGACGTTTTTCGTGTGCTTTGATTTTTTTTTTAACTTTTGACCTTTTTTTTTTCCCTGTTCGTCTTTTGTTTTTGATTGCGTTTTGCCTGTTGTCTATTGGCAGTAGCAGGAGCATTTTGTTTCTCTCGGGTCTGCAATCTTCGTTTCTTGAACATTTTTTTCCTCTCGTCTCTTTTTCTTTTGATTTGGAACTTTCGTCAGGACTAGCCCATGACACGTTGAAAATGACGTGGCAAACTCTTCTTCTAGCTTTGAGATGCCCTGGAGCTGCTGGTGGACTCCTTGGCCGTGGCCGCAGCGCGGGCGCTGGTGTTGCGGGGGTGCCGCCGCCGCCGCTGCGTCGCGGCTCAGGACTGTGCTGAGGGGCGGTCGCTCCATTTTGTTGCATTACCTTTTGCTCCGGCCGATCTCAACTCGAGGCGCTGGTGGTGGCGGTACGTGTGTCCCCGGGGGGGCGGGCCCACACTCCCACACTGGTGTACGCTCGAAAAGCAAAGGTGCTGCATAGCGTAAAGGCACGAAAAGTACCCAGAGTCGCATCTTCGTGCCGTAGCATCCCTCCAGGGTTGTTACGAAGCAACTTTGTTGTTCTAGCGGACCGTGTGGGAAGGGAATGCGCCTGAGTGTTGCGGGTCTGCCTAACCTCGGGTCTTTTGCGCCTTGCGGCCGGTAGAGTCCTAGGGGACTCTAGCGGCCGACTGTTCTGACCCGCAAAAAGGCGGCGCACAGTCACCTGCACAGCTGGTACAGTGTGTGTTTGGGTGCTCGCGTAGGTGGGCAAGGCTGGCGCCGGGCCGAGTCCTTAGGATGTCCTCCGCCCTTGTTTGCGACCTTCGTGGTTTGAATGTTTTCACGTGATGCAACCCGCTTAATTTCGAGTCGCAGAAGTAGGTTTTTCATCACGGCAGAGCAATGATGGACATTTAACGTATACAGACACTGAGAAGTAAATGGAACTAGGACAGACGACGAAAATGAGAATTGGCAAAGAACCACCCGTAAGCTGCATTTATAAATTTTATCTCTCTAACACCCCCCCCCCCCCCCAATTTCTGTTGCAGATTCCAGGCGCGCTCTTCCCTTCCCTTATGGAGTTCCAGCTGGATAGCGCCGAGTACTGCCAGGCCCAACACAAGTAGAGGGCGTTAGCAGCTCTGAGCAGCGCGCCCCGCCCCGCCCCACCCCGCCCCGTCCAGCCGCACTGAGAGGGAGAGACAGCGCAGCGCAGGCGAGCCGGCAGCAGCAGCAGTGAGGGCAACAGCAGCCCCGCCCCGCACGCCCCGCTCCGCCACGCCACGCCCCCGCCACGCCCCGCCACGCCCCGCTCCGCCCATCTCCGCTCGTCAGCCCCGCCAGGCCACCGCACCGTCGTCTGCCCTCCGTCTGGCTGGACTGGACTTGCCCCATGGGGTGAAGCTGCACATCGCCGCCTCATCACTTCACTTTCAACTTCATCAAAATATTCGTCAACGCCGTGGACGCCGATCTCATTACTTCTCAACGTCACTCCGCACGTGCGCGAATAGTGTGCGGCTTGTAACTGCTGCTGTAGCGTGATAAAGTTTACCAGTGTGTGTATGTGTGCTTGCGTATGTAAATGTGTGAGTGTTAGTAGCACCAAGTGACTAAAAAAAGAGGGAAGACGTTTTTTTAGCATATCAATTACTTCCAATTATTTTTACCTATTTTTTAAGATTTTTTTCCCTGCCATTGTGAAGTGTTACAATTTTAGTTGTACGAGACTCGACTAAGGAAGTAGTTGTCTTTACCAAGGGGGAAGTGTTTGGGGTATTTTTTCTGTGATTTAGTTCGGAAATGAGCAACAACATGCGGGCCAAGGACATCCGCCCCGCTCCATGCGAGATCGAGTACAAGAACATGAAGTTCCTCATCACGGACCGGCCGTCCGACACCACCATCAAGGCCTACATTCAGGTGAGGGTCCACCTTTTGTCATGGCATCCCCGTTTTTATTATTTTCAATCGGGAAAAAATAAATCTGGACACGCATATCATCAATGATACGTTTCGGCACTGGGCTGTCGCTGTACTTAAACGTGAAAAGATTCGTAAAAACCATGCCCACCATCTTTTGCGAATGGTGCTAAGGGACGAAGCAGAGTCATACAGAGTCCTCTCGCCAACTTGGGCCCCAGCACCCAGCATAGCGTAGCCAGGAGACTCCACGGAGCGCGCACCCTGCGGCCCGGCCGCCCCGTGTCCCGTAGTGTGGAGAGGGGAGGGGAAGGCCAGAAAATGAATGAGTGAGAGAGAGGGAGGGGGGAGAGTAGGGGGGAGGTAGAGGGATGTTGAGGGGCGCCTGCCCTCATCCCACCCCTCCCCTGGCCGTGCGTAGACCAAAGCATACGACTGGGCGTCTGCCCTGCCCCGCCCCGCCCCGCCGTCGCTTTCAGGGGTCGACGTCCGATCGTGGTGCGGTGAGTCGATCCGGCAACACCGCACCGGCGTTCGTTGCGGAGAAAATATCCTCTTGCAACACATTTTCCAAAATAAAACGTGCCCTTCCAAGATTTTGGTACCCGGGGTCAGATTTTTGTTGCAAGGTTGAAGTTCGTTTTAATTTTTATAAAAAATTGTCAGCTTACATTTATGTAAAGACATAGGTTTCATCTTTGACGTATGAATTGTTTATCATATAAATGCAGGCTTCTCTGAAAGACCTTTTTCATGTCCTGGGGAAGAGGTTTATACTGATCTGTTGGCATGGGATTAATTTTTTCCCCTCTCTGTTACAGGAGCTGAAGAAGCACAAGGTCAGAGATGTGGTCAGGGTATGTGAACCCACATACAAGGTGGAGGAACTTCGTGAGGAAGGAATTAGTGTAACTGATTTAGCATATGAAGATGGAACCTCTCCTCCAGCCCAGGTAAAACAAAGTCGCAAAATCTTCTTTTTGATTTGTTATATTATGTCAGGGCTCAGAGCTAATATAACACTTCTTTTTTCTCATAAAGGTGGTTGATGAGTGGTTTGAACTGCTTCGGAAGCGCTTCAAGGACTCTCCTGACGCCTGTGTTGCTGTGCATTGTGTTGCTGGACTGGGTAGAGCACCAGTTCTTGTTGCTCTTGCCCTTATTGAACTTGGGTTGAAGTATGAAGATGCTGTGGAAATGATTCGCCAGTAAGTAATTTCCAAATTTAAGTTTGTACTTGATATGTTCTTTTCCAATTTTGAGATGATTAATCTCAACTCTGAACCTTTCTCGTACAGGAAAAGACGAGGGGCTATTAATGCCAAGCAGTTAGCCTTTTTGGAGAAGTATAGACCAAAGTCAAGACTCAAGCTGAAGAATGGCCACAAAAATTCATGCTGCATTCAGTAACAAAAAAAAAATTAAATGTGTTTTAGGGCACAACAAACTTGTTTAAAATGCAAATCCAAATTAGAAGTCAATTGAGAGGGGCTTTACGCTAACTTTGTGTCATATTTGCATAGTAGTCTTTTAGCCTGTCCTGGTCACAACTGTTTGTCTGTGTGTGTGATGTATGCATGCGTGTGTGAGTGAATGGAGATGAAAGCTGGAGTTGTCAATCATATTCTCATGACTTACCATAATCAATTCTATAATTTCTTTTCCATATTCACTCTTTTCTCCCTCCCTCAAATAATCTAGATTTACTTTGGTTATTTGACAATCTCTTCTAAAACCTCATATCACATAAGTGTTGGTTGTGGTTAAAATTGCAGTGAGACTGTTTTCATACGATATTAAAATATCAGCTATGTCCAGCCAGAACCTCTAATTCGAAACGTAGTTTTAATCAGCACTAAAATAACATTGTTTCTTTTTTTTATTATTTCAGCTTTTCCTCTATAAAACATGAAATACTGATCAGTGTTGTTTGGTCAGAAATTATGTATAATTTAGTTGATTTATTTTTTTGTTACAATTTGTTTTAATATGATGTACACTTCTTGTCACTTGAAGTCAAGATCTGAATCTTGAATATTACATGAGTAATGAACTTTTTGTCAAATTGTTTGATTTTATGTTTATTTTATTTTGATTTCTGAAATGTTGTAATGCAAACTGTACTTCTGCACATCATGGGAATGCTTATAAACACCTCAAAAGCTTTGAAAATTAGGTAGCCTGTATCTTCATAAGTCGCCCCTCGCTATATCAGAGCTTTAGTCATGAGTTTTGGCAGAGCTGCAATGTCTTGTTTGCAAGTAATTTCAAATCAAATTTTGCACTGCATTTCTCTTGGAGGAATAGTTTTGACTTGCAGATAATGGATGTTGTAAATATTTTGCCAGGAATGCCACTGCAGCGTTGAAACCTTGCATTTTAGATCTATTCTTTGACATGCAATCAAACTCATTCTTCCTAATCTCACTGTGTTGGGCTAGTTGTGAATCATGGCTTAAATACTTTATCAATGAAGTTAAGGTGAAAAGTAATTGACTTTGCATAGATGCAGGCCTTTATTGACTGAATCATATTATTTTGTTATAAGCTTTTCTTCCTGCCTGCAAACAGCACTGAAGAAATCTCTTGATGTTGCCTGATCTGAAACTCTATGCAATGAACTCTTGGCCTCTAAGACTGACCCAATTAAGCTGTATTCTGCAACAGAATTTCTATGAAAATGCCTCTGAACTAAAAATGAGGGAAGTCCCATAGTCTTTTCATATCAGCACATAGCTTGTGGAAGGAATTGTTTGCTTTTGTATTTTGTTGGTAACTGATTTAAATGAAATGAAAACCATGAAATTAATCTAATCAATTTTACCATATAGACCCTGAACCCTTACGTTCCATTCAATCGGGTAGACCTACATACCAATAATATAGCACTATATTGGTCAACTGTTTTATCCTGACTTCAATCAGTCTCTTTGATGTATTTCTAGCACTGCCATGTAACAAAACATATGGTGAAACAGTTAAATTGCTATTGCCTGAATACAAATGCTTATAATTTATGAGCTAAATAGTTCATTCCACATCCTTGTAAGAGAGGTCTCTGCTATTTTTTTCCTGTAACTACTGTATTTTTACTGAGGCGTAAATGTCTTTAGTAGTAAAAGTTCTTTTCCTTCTCTTCAATTTGGACCAAGTTAAGTATGGAGAAGGAGAAGTAAGGCTGCAATCAAATACGAAAAAATTCTTTGAATACGAGAAGTTACAATACATCACATGATATTTGATTGCAACATTCAATGAGCTACCCCCTGAAATCATCGTCAGAACCGCAGAGACCCCCAGTTTCTCAATTCAAAGCTGTCTCTACCCTCTCCCCTAGTACTTTCTGTATGCTAAAAATTGAATCATAAATTAATTCATCATAAAGAATTAAAGTTTTTTTTTATTGTTTTCTACGCATGATTAACGGGAAATGTAGTTGGTGTTATTTGTGTTGTGCACCACAAGAGAAACAGTGTGTATGGCCACATTTTCATCAGAAGACCCCTAAACCCGTGTAACATTATTATTACAATGATGCCAGATAAAAAAAATAAAATCAAATAAAAAACATCCTGAACAAAACTTTAAAACTGCATTGTGTTTGTTTCTCCTGTTTTTTCCTCCTCCATCAATCCTTCTCACTGACTTTCCAAATTTTAAATCTATAAGAAATAAAAATTGGCAGGTTCCACTACTTCGTAAAGGAAGGCCATATTGCTAACTGTGTGAGCCACCTCATGTATCAGTTTTTTTTTTTTTCCATTTAGACCATTCAGACTTGAAACAGCTGTGAGATACCATTTAATTCCGGTTGGCTACTAAGAGAAACGTAATTCGACAGTCACATCTCCACGTAAGAGCAGGTGGAGGCTGGAGCTCAGCCGGCTGAAATCGCTATCAGTCGACAGCACCTTTCGCACGGGGTATTGCCATGCCTGGCTATACCCGAGTCTATATGCAGAAGCCGGGAACGGACCTGAGCGTTATTTACACTTCTCAGACTGTAAACAAAGCGTTAACCAAACCAGCAGGGAGACCGTGAACCACTACATTCCTACAACAATTATTTCAACTGGGTGATCATAAAACAGTTACGCCTTTGGACTCGCTGTTACTCAGTAAATTGTTGCAAGAGTTATCAATAGTTCAATTATGAATGACGGTAAGTTCAGAAAATTATTATTTTTTCTCCGTGAGAACTGTCGTCTGGGATCCTAACCTTTGTAGCACATCTGTTTGAAGGCTCACAGAAAGCCGGATTCTCATTTTATATCTTTATTTTACTTCAGAGGAGGTGATTCGGCGTCGCCTCTTAATCGATGGTGATGGCACTGGAGACGATAGACGATTAAATGCTCTATTGAAATCATTTGTCAAATGGTGCTCAAGCGATGAACCAGAAGCTGAATGGTACTGTTTTATTTTCAAGACGTTCAACTGCAAATTTATCAGAATCTGTTACTAATTTGTTACCATTTTCCTTGTTGTTCTCAGGCGGTCTGGTCAAGACAGAATGCTTGCGCACTTGGCTCAATGCGACTTTGCCCTTGCAAAGGCAAGACTAACTAGCACAATGAGTGCCGAGGAACTGGAGAATTATCAGACTTGGGCAAAGCAAATAGAGGTGGATATTGCCAGGGCTAAAAGCCAAATTGAGAAAACGAAAGCAGATCTTAAAAATGCTCGCACAATACGGCGTAACAAAATCGAATATGATTTACTTGCTGTGGTCATTAATCAACAGCCAGACAGGCGTAAAACTAATGAGGAGCTGAAACAACTTCATGAAGACCTAAGTGCCTTGCAGGTTTGTTAAAATCTCATTTGTTCATATCATATACCTTTGCACAGTTTTTTCACTACACTTTAATTTGTTAACCTTGCAGGCAACACGAGAAGAGCTCGAAAAGAAATTAGATATGAGGCGGAAACAGTTTAGTGTTATGTTTTCAAGTGTTTACCAACTGCAAGCACTTCTCAACGAAAGTGATGATGAAATGATGGACGTGTCTTTAGATGACATGGATACTGCAGCACCTGAAGGGCTATCATCATCATCATCATGATCTGGTTTGCCTTTTCAGATTACTTGTGGTCAGTTGTGTATGGATCTTCCAGCATTCCGTTACTGGAAAAAAAGAGGTCTTTCTTTTGTATTTGATCCATATTTTACTCGCACATGTTCCCCTCTTACTAGTGAAGGTGCTATAGAAGGCAGTATTGATCTCACTTTAATTTCCTTTTTTTAAAAATTAAAATTATTTAGAAACAGAATTTTTTTTTTGTACTTTTTAATTTTATTCTATGATAGAGCTTCCTAAATTTGTAACAGTTCAGCATCTTCACATTTTAAGTTATATGAAATGAAAGAAAATATTTTATTAAAGTTAAAACACTTATGTTAATTAAGCAATTTCAAACAATTGAAAGTTATTTATTTTTCATTAGAAATATGGGCACTTTACTGGTCTTTGGAACATGTCTAATTGTTAATGATATACGAGTTTTTCTTTGGAGAACTTCTCCAATCGGCATGTTTCCTCGATTCACAGTAAGGTCAGTTATTTCATCAGACTCAGTTTCATCTATGGAATGCAAATGATTGTGATAGAGATCATCTTTAACCACCAACAGGCTCCTTGGTTCTAGTAAAATAGACATGACCCTCTTCCTTTGCTGATTAGAAGGCAGTTGAGAATCTTTTTCATCCACCTGTGAGAGATAAAAAAGTTAATGGTCATTATTAATATGGAGAATGTAAGACTACACGCGCTTAAGAGAAGTTATAAAGAGGCACCTTATCTGAGTCCAGTCTTTCATAAAAATTTAGTACTGTGTGAGATCCAAGACTAATTGTTGTGATGACTGGGTGAAATAAGGGTCCATCAGTGTGAGGCTGAAAATAATCAAATATTTACAGGAAAAAGAAACTTTGAAACTTGAAAGTTTTCAGGTTTATTTACCATTATACCCTGCCCAGGTAGATATTCATTAACCAACACATGATTGGCCTTTTTGTCACCAAATAATTGAAGATTGTTAACTAAACTCACATATTTCATTAACCACTGAAAAATGAAATGCAAAAATGCAATGGTTTGTTTGAGGGTGTTGATTGATTGATTAGTTAAGCTGGAAGTATACAATACAAACGTACTTCAGGAATTGATTCTGCTATCATTCCTTTTGGATGTGGTAAGCCACCCCAGTTCTGGAGACGACGATGTGATAATTGCTGCCATTTCGGTTTTGGAGCAGAATATACACACTCAAGAAGTCGCTTTTCTTCCTCTTCACTAATGAAGTTGGGCTCATAAAACGCAGTAGGAGGGCCCTAGAAAAAAATGAAAGGATGGAGACAAAGAGGTTTCAGAACAGGTGGCCAAAAAAAAAAAAAGCATGGCACCAAAACAGAGAAAATTATGAACAAAGCAAAACACATATTGGCAAATATGCTCTGCAGAGATACAGAAAAAAATACGGTGAAATGAGGCCTTTGGATTAAGCTAGTTCATAATAGAACCATCCCGTCATCCACAAAAATAAATCTTAGACAGCACATGTTTATCAAGTTTATGACGTTTTGTTGCCAGGGTGATAAATCAAATTGAACAAATGAAAACATTTGCAAATAATCAAAATAGGACAACATAGAATACATTTAACTGCTTCATTCCTTCAGCCAGTTTCTCCTAAGATAAGAGCTTATGGGTTGGCTGAGAGAAAGTGCAGCTGACGGCGGCAACAAAGAGGAAATGATACACTGAAATCTCCAACGACACTACGATGACGTTAGTTTTTTTTTCCTTCAGTTTCAAAAATATCGCGGCCAGCAGCAAGCGGCAACCGGCTGAACTGAAACAGCAGTTGGACTGCAGACGGCAGCCTAAAGTTCTGTCCGCATTGCTGGTGGTGATCGTTGATCGTAGCCTACAGAGAGGCTACACTATGAGAAACATAGCGGTCTAAGTTGTTCCTATTCGGGTCGTTCGGGTCTGTGCTCGGCCAAGTTCGGCAGGATCGGCCAGGATCGGTGGGGGCCGGGAGCAGGGTGAGCAGGGTGCAGGGAGACCATGCCGGCACTGCGCCCTGCCTGCGCCAGCGCCACCGGCCACCGGCGCCATTCTCGAGTCGTCCGGCGAGAGGGGAGGACCAAACGACGGAAAGCGCGGCGCGCGCGCGTCTCTCCGGTCGATTTAATCTTAGCTCGGTGTTGTTGTGTTCCACGCGGAGTTTGCACCGCGCGACCACTTCCTGCGTCGTGGCGCGTGCCAGTGTCTCACCCCGGTTCCGCAAGTGTCTTCAATGTGGTTTTGTTAGAGTGTTAAGTGTTGCCACGCCGAAGAATTTTGAGGAAAAGGAAAGACGAGAGACGAGCGGAGGAGCGCCGAGCCCTGCCCCGTGCACACCATCCGTTCGGATTCAGGATAGTTTTCACCCCGCCCTCTGATGATGGAGCGAGAAGAGGAATCTTGCGCGGAGAGCAGCGAGTCCAACGTGTAACCAAAGCGCCTGCATTAAAAATAGTGTGAGCAGCGCGCGCGGCGGGCCAGGCCAGGAGGCTCTGGGCCAGCCCCCAGCCCTAGCCCAGGGGCAGGGTAGGGTAGGGGTGACAGCCACGCCGGCCTGGCGATGAAGGGAAAGCCCGCGCCCCCGGCCGGCCCGGCTGCCACTACTGAGCCTTCACCGACTCCGCTGCGACTCAGCAGGCACATCAAGAAGGAGCCAGCCGACGACGAAATTAAGGTATGTCACGTCTTTTGTCATCACGACGCGACATGCGCAACTTAGATATGTACGTTACCAGTCCGGCCTGTGTCAAACTGGCAGCGAGGCATATGCGATGCTCCGTCTCCGCCTCCCACATGTGCATCAGTTCCACATCTTAGTTAGGCGTGGGTAGATACAGTCCGTTTCATAGAGGCGTGAGTGATTAATTCTCCTGTCACCGATAATGTGTGTAAAAATCGGCACCATTTTCTGCCCTTGATTGTTCGTAACCGCTCAATTCCTAGAGTGTGTTTCGACTAGCCTCTCCGCCTCTCCGCCCGCCTTCCCGCACAACTCCTCCCCCCTACCTCTCGCCCCCCCCCCGACCACGCTCCTTTCACACAGGTCCATCAGCAGTCCGCGCAAGGGGTTAGAGTCGAGCTCGTGTTTCTCCCCGTGCCGAGGACTTTCCGCCATGTCACCTGATAGGCAACCCTCATTTTTCAACCCTCTCGAGGACGCACCTCGTTCACGAACGGTGAATGACTTCGGTGCCATCGCTGCAAATCTTGACCCGGTAAATAATAAATAATGTACCAGCATCTTCAGGCAAGAGTGGAAATGATGAGCCTTAACTTAAAAACTCAGCTCCGGGGCCGGGGGCCGGGGAGGGGAGGCTCTTACCGCGCGGCGGTATAACCGGGATAGCGCGTCGCAGGCAGGGATCCCCACGCGGAGCAGATGAGGAAGCGAGTTGAGGTAGGAAAGGAGGACTGAGAGAAGGAAGGGGAGGAGGAGCAGGAGGAGGAAGAGCAGCAGCAGCAACGAGGGTACAGCGATGCCACGGCACAGCAGACGAAACCCGAGATGTAGAAACTTGATTCCGCAAAACCCTAAAACCCGATCCGTGTCGTGAGGGGCCAGGCCCGGGCCGGGCCGAGCAACAGTACACCCTCGTGCCCGCGTGTCCGCCGCGCCGCTGCCATGGCCGCCCCACCGCGCCGCCGCGCTCGCGGGCCGCGCCGCCCCGCGCCGCCCCGAGCTCGAGGAGAGCATGAGGATGAGCCGAGGCGGGAGAACTGACTGCCAGCTATTTATACGCCAAACGGTGAACCACTGACTGGTTCCAGCTGTCGGTCCCTCAGGTCGGGCTAATCCGAGTTGCGCCCCTGCGACCTCGTGTCGCCTTCCCGAGGGAGAAACAACTCTGAATTTTGGTGTACAAATTTTGCCAATTTTCGTGAATCTTTGTGTTTTTAGCAGATGATACCTTTAAACACTTAACATAAAATTTAACTTGTAATTTGAAGGTGTCAGCTAGCTTTTACTCTCGAGTCCAGAAAACTAATAATATAGCGCGGCGCTGGCCAGGGGGGGGGCTATGGCTGAATGTCTGACGCGCAGTCTGCGCGGAACAATGGCACCTCCTTCTCGCACGCAGCGTGTAACACTAACAGCTCCTCCCTGCCAGCGACCGCTTCGGTCCGCCACGCCGCCGACGGACCCCTCCCACCCCTTTCCCTCCCAACCCCGCAGGCACGCGGCGCGGCGCTGCTTGCGTCGTTCGTCGTTTACATCGTGTGCGTTCACACACAAATTGTCGCACCCCATAGCAATTTCTCGTGCGGTGCGGTATCATCTGCTATCAATACCAATCTTGATTGATATTTTTTTTTATTTTGAATATTGTGAATATATGATCGATTTTCATCTTTTTTTTGTAATTTTTTGTGAAAATTTTTCTGATTTTTTTTTTTAATTTTCACGAATTTTTCTGCATTTCGAGGTGTACTAAAATTTCAGAGTTGTTTCCCCCTCGAGCTAATCCTAGTTGCTCCAGGTCGCCTGCCCCCCTGCGCGCGCGCACCTACCCGGTCTCGCCCTACCCCGGCACCTCTCACCGCCGTGTCATTACCTCCTCTGGCGCTTTGATTCTCGATACGGGGCGGTCTCGGGTGGAGCTGCTCCTTGAGGTACTCTCTCACAGGGCTCAGCCAGGCTCAGCTCAGTCGCGCTCACTCAGCGGAGACAGGCAGAGGGCCCTTTGAGCCGGAGCGGCGTCGGCGGCGGCGGCGGCGCGGTGCAGGGTAGCGTATGGTGCGATGGCGCGAAGGTCTAGAAGGCGTCTGCGTACATCCAGAAAAATGAAAAGTTGTAACAACCATCGTATAGTTCGACAAGTCATTGTACGGCCCTCAAAAGAGTCATAGAAAAAATATTAAAAAAAAAAAAAAAAAAAAAAAAAAACTCAAAAGAATCTAAAGCAAAATCAAGAAAAAAGACACTGAAAATTCGAGAAAAATTAACCAATACACCGAAATAAAACTGAAAAAATTCAGAAACGGGGGTAAAAGATCAAAAATTTATCAAAATCTGACAGAAATTTTCCTGAAAAATCAAAACAAAAATTAATACAAATATTTAAAAGAAATAAAAAAAGGTCAAAAAATCAGTATGAGTACCCCCCCTCAGTATAGTTATAGTTACTTCAGGGACAACCAAAAGAAGTGATGCTTGAGGTGACATTAAAATTGTTGTTAGGATTAAAGTAAAGTTCCTACCACAATGTGATGGTTATTTTTTTTACCATGTTATGGTTGTCCCTGCAGTGACCGTACGATGGTTGATACGACATTCCATTTTTCTGGGTGTACACTGCCCGGCGCTCATCCAGATCCAGGGTCCCACTGATGCTACACCACCGCGACGGGAAGGAAAGTTGTTGTGTCGCGCTTTTCATTCATACTTTTCAGTTTTAATGATCCGAATGGCAGAACAAACGGCTAGCGCTTTACTTGACAAAAAAAATAGGACAAACCTGGAGAGCAGCTTCGAAGTCGATGGTGATTTCAGGGTGACCTGGCTCAAAGCCGTCTCCTTCATAACCAGCGGAGCTGAGGATAAGCAGCACCGCCCCTACTCGGTCGATGGTCGCTTTACTATACTATGCTATATACATACAGCCCAAAGATTCAGAAGATCGTTTTGTAGTGCCCTCTCACTCACTCCTACCAGCCGAGACCCATGCGTGTGACAAGGACGGAGATACGTAAGCGCTCCTCTGAATCTGACGGCAGGCAGCTCGCCGCCGCCACTGCTCCTGGCTCCCTGGCTCCGGGGGCGGGGCTGGGGAGGCGTGGCGGGCCGAGGCCGAGGCGGGGCAGGAGGGCTGGAGGGGGGGGGGCTGGATAGGGAGCGGCAGGAGCAGACAAGAGAAAGGGGCGTGTCCGGGGGTGGGGCAGAGGCCGAGGCCGAGGGGTGTGTCGCCCTCCCGTCGAAATTATTTTGAAAGGGAATGAGGATGGCATTAAATGTGAGAGGGGGGGGGGGGGGGCTACCGAACGTCAGCGCCCATGCCTCATCATCGTTCGCTGCTCGCCGGATATCTGCCCGCCCTTGCTTCCTCACATATTGCCCCCGCCTGAACTCCAGCTCAACATGCTCGCGCGGCGGTCACTGTCTAGTTTTTAGCATTGTCCTCGTGCTATTGAACTTGGTTCAAGAGCCTTGGTGTTTCCCTGGGGTCTGGCGGTGCCTCGTGGTGCCGGTGTGGCACGGGGCGGGGCGGGGCAGGGCGGGGCGCGGCGAGGTGGGGCCAGCGCCGTGGCTGCGCTCCGCCATGATGATGCCATGATGCCGCGGTCATGATAACGACAATAACGAAACTGAAACGCAAGCCGTGAAAGCGATCCTTGTCAGACAAACTGGAAGAGTCGGGCGGGAACGTGATATGAAGGTAGATATAGTAGATGTGCGCGCGCGTGTGTGAGTGCGTGTGGGTAGTGTTTGGTTGGTTATAGCAGAAGGAAAGGAAACCCCTGTTTCTGTTTGGTTGGGTATAGAAGCAGAATGGAAGGAAAACCCTCCTCCCGTTATAATAGGTCATAATTTTTTAACTCCCCCTCTCCTAGACTGAATTTGAATTCTCAAAGTGCGGCAGAGCATGGCTCTTCTTCCTAATCCTGATCCATTTCATCTCTGTCGCGGTTGTACCTCCCCCCCCCCTCCGCCTCCCGCCCTTCCCCAGGGCTGCGCCGAGAACTCTACACCGCGTCATGTGCCTTCCTCCCCCGCCCCTGCGCACGGAGGCGCTCTCCCTCTCTCTCTCTCTTGGTCTCGTTCTCCCGCGTCATTTCGTGTCTAATGAAGCAGCGTGGGACAGGGGACAGCGTTGCATAGCAGGCAGTGCGCTCTGTCACGACACCGACCAAGACCGAAGCACTCGTCTGGTCAGTGGGTAGGGTAAAAGTACCAAACATGGATCATTTTTCGGAAAACCACAGTTTTGGGATCGATAAAGGTGTGATGAGCATAATTTTTTTTCATCGGTGTGTAGTTTGAACCCCCAGGGAAGATATCCTGAGGGAATAAAGTTCCTAGCTCCAATACTTTCGGAGTTATAGGGAATTTCCATGACCTCCAATTTTGATCCATGTTTGGGTGGGGGTACCCAAACATGGATCACCAAGCTAGACTGTTGTCCTTCACATATGTGATACACAACAGTGTTAGGGGAAGGCAACTTTTTTTGTTTTATCCCAAAACAACCCCTTCCCCCTTTTAGGGGTTGTGATCCATGTTTGGACGCTGACCCAAACATGGATCAAAACTTAGGCTTGTTTGCATACGTTTTGCAGGCTCGTCTGTCTACGAAATAAATAGTTTCTCATACCAACGTGTTTCTCTCACTATTCTGCTCACGAAATTACAACTTGCTTCCGACCCATTTGCATCTTCGGGGCTGATATAGGGCCTGGGAAAAGTGGCATTTCTTTAACGAGAAATTCGATTCTTTTCTATATATCCTAACTAACCACGTGACATAGACCCTCCGATTCGTGGTAGAAATGTTGCCTGAAACCTGTTCTATAAACTTAAAACATACGCTTTTGAAATTATTGTATTTTCTTGCTCAGTCACGTGATCCTGAGGGCGCTAAGAGTGGAAAGAGATCTAATGTGTGCGCCAGGTTGCCTACCCGGACCTCTCGTAAGGCGCAATGGAAGATGTAAACGCTTGTAAAAAGTTTCCAATTGGAAATTTGTGCTGCTTGTTTGCATCAGTCCCTTTATTTTGGTCATATTTTGCCGTGTGCAAAGTGGCATCACGCATGAACGATTTCTAATGACTGATATTGAGGCGCAAACTAAAGAAGTTACTTGAGGACGGTTCGAATTCTATGTTTTTACCCCTACCCGCATTTTCAAAATACTTAAGGTAAAAAATCAAAACCTTCAGAATCTTAAAAGGCATATCTTAAAGTGTCTTCTCATCGAGTGCCAAGTATTTCCTTCGGTTAGTTTTCTTACAAATAGGAAATAAGTATAGCCATGTATCTTGCCTTGTCTTTTTACGCGCTTTGACGAGGTCTGTTGTGCAGACTGTTTTTCGGCGAGCTCCAGCGGGCAGAGGAGCGAGCAGACAATAAAATGTCACATACACATATGGTTGCATATGTAGTCGTCTACCTGAGGAACTTTGAAATTTTTAATTCAGTCGACCCAATCAGCCGTTAGAACCCGCCGAACAGAAATGATCCATGTTTGGTACCTGATCCATGTTTGGTACTTTTACCCTAGCTTTTAGTTTTTATTATTTTTTATTTTCAAAAAAATCTCAGTTTCTGTAAAAATGCCTCCTGCAAATTTCTTCGACTCTTCCATTTACACGGAACGAATTGCCAGTGTATTTTTACGAGGCTGCTATTGTTGAAAAGACCTAACCCGGGTTAGCTGTGGGCGGTGGGCGCCTTATTTTGGCCGGTGCGAGCGGCCCAGCCCACCGCGCTGCCACGCCCCTTCCCAACGCCCTCCGTAGGACCCTGACATGACGGTGGGGGCAGTTGCGCTTGGATATCGGTGACGCTATACGCGACCTCCTCCTCCTCCTCTGCTAACCATGCCGGTGGTAACGCGGACGGCGTGTAGCGTTACGGAGGCCTAGGGTAACGTAACCGGAGCCTGTAATGGGTTTCCCTTCACCGGATTCGACCGGCCACGGCGCGGCGGGGTGCGGCACGGGTGTGACGTGTGACGTCGTGACGTCGCCGGGCATCACGCGCGGGCCCGGGGGGAGGCGGGAGCATGTTCGGGTCGGGCCCCCCGTCATGTGGACTGGAGCACCTCACCTCTCACCTCACCAACGACATACAGTTCAGCGAGGGCGCTCGAGCCGCGGGTAAGCCGGGCCGGGCGGTGGTAGCTCGCAGTGCTCGCAGTCGCAGCCTGCTGTCATGAAAGAAGGACGCCCTGCTCTTATGATGGTTATGATGTACGCGGGCCCCCGTCCCCGTGCCGCGGCCGCGGCTGGCCCGGGCGGATCCCCCCCTCCCTCCCTCCCTTCCTTCTCGACGCCTATTCAGATCGCTTTCCGAAATGCCAGACACGAGAGCATCTAGTTTCAAACACAAACGCGCCGCGCACACGCGCTCGCCAACACAAACCTAGTCGAGCCCGTAGCTCCCCTAGCCCGCCCTCATCCCCGCCACCCCCGATCTATCTCCCTCGGGCCGCGCGCGCTGGCCCCGCGCCAGCACACGCCGGCTCGCCCCTTGCGGCTTGCTGCCCGCGCCAAGGTGCGCCGCGCCGCGCCGGGGCGGGTGTAACGTACAGGCTTTAAGGACTTCGCTGCGTCCTCTGCACAGACCAACGCCCCCGCCCGCCGAACGCAGGAAACAGTGCAAAGGTCCAGCTGATCTTCCTGCAGTGCCCGCTCAGTGGCAGTGGCAGCCGGGCCGGGGCCGGGGCGCCCCGGGGCGTCCGCGAGGGAGAGGCGCGGGGACGCGACGTGCGGTCGGCCCTCCCCTCCCGTGTCCACCACGCCAGTGATCGGATGGTGCCACGGTTGGTTATTCATGTTTTCCTCGGCGAGCGGGACGCAGTCACTCGTCACTCGATACGGCCAGGCGAAAGGGAGAAGGTAGGCGCCGCGACGCTGTGCTGAGCTGTGCGGAGCTGTGCTGAGATGTGCTGAGCTGTGCTGAGCTGTGCTGAGCTGTGCTGAGCTGTGCTGAGCTGTGCTGAGCTGTGCTGAGTTGTGCTGAGCTGTGCTGAGCTGTGCTGAGCTGTGCTGAGCTGTGCTGAGCTGTGCTGAGATGTGCTGAGATGTGCTGAGCTGTGCTGAGCCACGCGTAGCACGACTCACGACTTAGACTCTCTTGGCTCCGGTCAGCCCCGCTGAGCCCGGCTGAGCCCCTCTGAGCCCCGCTGAGCTACACGTAGGCCGGCTGAACACCGCTGAGCACCGCTGCGCTGCGCTGACAAGCGTGCGACCTCGGCTGCACTCCGTCCAGCTGGTCGGCGCGGTCACTGGGACTGTCCTGCCCGATGTGTGCGCGAGGCGCGGGGTGCGGGGCGCAGGTCAGAGGCAACAGCGCAGCCAGCGCAGCGCCAGCCGTGGGACGGATCGCGTTTTGTTTGCAGAGTCGGTCCGAGCAGTTGGACCCCGCAGGTAATGCGATCCGACCCGCAGTCAAGTCGAGATGAACCGGCGTCCGTTGGCCTTTTCTGCTCGGGCGGCGCATTCCCCTCCCCGTGGTGTCCGCGGCCATCTGGGTCACAATCGCACCCGGCCTTGGCTTGACTGGACGGCGTCCCCATGCACGCCGTCGACGCGCGGCCAGACCTTGCTAGAAGACATGTCCGCGTAGGGAAACTGAGTAAACCATCACGGTCTCGGCTTGAAGGCGTACGCATGCAATGCTGGCCGCGTCAACGCGCGGGCGAAGCGGAACTCGCTGGAAGGTAGGAAACCTGAGTAAAATGCAAACCTTGTCGTCCGGTTTTGTAAGCAACACAGCAGCTATTGGAGTGAGGCGGGTGAGGCTACTGGCCGGCCTGCTGCTGCAGCTGCACCCGGGCCCGAGGAGAGGGCCAGGCGGCGGCCGGCGGCCCTCCCGCACGAGTCCGCAGGGCGCCAAGTAAAAATAGCTGATCGTCCAAGGGGCACGCGGCTCATCCTGTCGATGTGTGCGGCCGAGCCGGGCCGGGCCGGGCCTGCCGCTTGCTCCAAAATAATATCGACATGTTTATCATGATGCCGGAATCCGTCGCGCGACTCCTCCTCCCCCACCTCCCCTCCCTCCCCCGACCCCCTGAGACGGTGCAGAAACCGCGCAACATTACTTGAACAGAGAGAACCAGGCCGCAAAAATGACTCAAGGCTGTTCAACGACCGGAGTCGTCTACTGGCGCGGCCTCTCCACCACGGCACGTGCCCAAGACTTGCGCGTGCCAATGCCGGTACCACCCCTCACCCCTATCCATTTACACAGCTGTGTGAGGCGTGAGGCGAGGCCGGCCGGCTGCCCCCCAGCCCGCCGCCCGCACCCATGCGTCATTCTCATACCTCTCGGCGCTACACTGGCTCAGCCCCGGGAGTGCAGGCAACCCTCCCTCACGTGTGCAGGCGGGTAGCCTATGCGGGACACGCCCGGGGCCCGGGGCTACGGGCCACTCGAGATGTGAGCGGAGCGGGGCGGCTGCGACCTACGCTCCCTCCCCCCTCCCCCCGCTTCTCTGGTCGCTGTATCAAACTATCCTCCTGGTTCTCGTTATTTGGGTTCTTTGAGAGTTTCTAGTTTCTGCTGTTATGGTTTCAACTTACCCCTTTGCCTCACCTAATGCCGCCATCCCTGACTCCTCTGTGCCTCCCCCACCCCCTCTTCTTTCGCCTTGTACTAATGACACTCTCGTCATGGGCGGCGCGGTGGGGCTCATATTGCATTGAAACGAATCCGACCTCAAATGAGCTTTTGGGGTGGTGGTGGCGGTCATGAGTAGCGTGGGCGCGGCGTGCGCGCGGCGGCAGGGAAGGGTAGTCACCACCCCTATCGCTTTTTACCTCTCCGAGCTCCAACAAAATCAATAATGTGGCGCCCGTTACACCTCTGCCTGCTTTACGAGCGAGACACATGCTTGCACATTCTTGCACTGTTGCGTATTGAATGGCACGCAGGAGAAGGTTTTATCAATCAGTTCCAGGAAAGACGCAAAATTCGCGTCCCCAGTAACGCAACTCAACCTCAAACCTCCTGCTGACTCCCATCGTTTTCCTCTACCCGCAGGATTACGCGGAGACGGCGATGAACGAGCTCCTGTCCTGGTACGGCTACGACAGGATGGACAGGCGGGAGGCGCAGAACCTGTCGCTCCGAGGGGGTGGACCTGGACCCCCGCAGCAGTTCGGCCCCGGTGCCGGCGGCGGGCTCCTCGCGCCAGGCGCGCTGGGGACGCTGGGCGCGACCCTGGGCGCGACCCTCGGCGCCCTGGGGCCGCTGCACCGGCTGCCGCTGCCGCCGCACCTCGCCACGGCGCTGGCCAAGGCGGCCGCCGCCGCTGCCGCCGCTGACGCGGGGGTCGCGGTGGGGGCGGGGGCCACGGGGACGGCGGCGGCCCCCGCCACCTCTGCCGCCTCGGACGCCGAGTGCCCCTCCGACCTGGAGGCGACCTCCTCCGGGAGCGGCGCGGCCGCCGGTGACCGGCGCGGCTCCACGGGGTCGTCGCAAGGCAGCCCCACCAGGACAGGTAAGGCATCGGGATCGGGCAGGCGTCATATACCGACTCCAGAGGGGGAAACAACTCTGAATAATTTCGGTGTAAATATTTTTGAATTTTTCTAAATTTTCATCGAGTTTTTGCTTTAACTTTAACTACATTTTTCTGAATTTTCCTGAATTTTCTTTAATGTTTCTGAATTAGAATTCCGCTGAATTTTCATGAATTCCTCCAATTTTTCCTGAATTTTTCTGCATTGCGAGGTGTGCAAAAATTTGAGAGTTATTTCCCCCTCGCTGATGGCGCCACCGCGACAGCTCCACAAGATGACATGACGACGCATGACGAGCGCAGCAGGAAAAGCGGCCCCAATCAGGGGAGGGCTGCGCTGCGCGCTGTGCGCTGTGCGCTGCTGGTTCCGAAGGGGGTACTTCCCGTTGCGCGAGGAGAGTAAAAGTCCTCTTCCTGTTGCTCGTGGAATTGGATTCGAGAGAGGCCTTTGGCGACGAACCGAGTCGGGCACGGGCGGGGCTGGCCTGGGGCTCGGGGCTAGGGGAGGCGTGGCGGCACGCCCCTCACCGGGGCTGCCGCGGCTAGGCCAGGCCTCGCCCCACCCCGCCAGCCCCGCCACGCCCCACCGCAGCTATGACGTGCTCCGCCACCACCTTGTAATTATCGGCGAGCAGCTGTTGCGAGCGCGGGGCGGGGCAGTCAACTGGGCGGAGCGGGACGTAGCAGACCTTGCCCGGCCGGGGCGGGGTGAGGCGGGGCGGGGTGGGGCGGGGCGGGGTGGGGTGGGCGGCGCGGCAGAGGGCGTGGCGGCGGGCCTATCCAGTGCAGAGGTATGCTGTGGGTATTTTCGGCTTGAAATCAGGAAAATAGTCGTCTACCTTGCGGCTGCCCCTTGTCGACCTGAGACGCCGCCGGCGTTACACGACAAGAGCCTTTCCGCCTTGGGGTGAATCTGCTTTTGGCTATGCGGCCTCACCCCGCCTCGCCCCTCCCCGCCCCGCAACATGTGAGTGACGCACTCCCTGTGGGGCCTTGCTGTACGCGCGCGGCTGTCGCGGCGCTGCGAGTGCGCGCGGAGCGGAAGACCATTGCTGCAGGAGTGCTATTTCCGTCGCAGCCCACACATCGATATGTTGTGCTTGCCCCCCGCTCCTTCTCCATCCCCCACGACACGACACGCCGGTGTTCCCTTCTCTCCACGCCGCGAGGGAGAAGCATTCCTCCCCTCCGTCTCCTTCCCTCCCCCGGCGGGGCGCGCTAACGCGTTCCTATTGTGTCTCGATAATCGCTGAAAGGGAAGACCACCGACGAGCACCGACTTCCTCGTGCTGGGGCCGGCTGGGGCTCCCGCCCGCACCGCCCGCACCGCCCGTGGCACTCCCGCTCTGCTCATCTCTCGTAAAAACGGAGCGGGGCGCATCGCCCTTTAGCTCATTGCGAGGCTCTTTTTTGAGGCCCTCTGTCCCTGTGGCTCTGTACTAGGCTCTGCCGAACCCACCCCGCGACAGCAGCAGCAGCAGCGCCGGCGCGGCGCACCCGGCCACGCCCCACGCCACGCTATATTGCGCTGCCATGCTCAGCCCCGCCCGCTCCTCCCCGCCACGCCCCGCCCCGCCTTCGTCCTGCAGCGCCCTTCCCGCCACTCCCACCCCAAGGCACCGGCAAGTGCAAGAGCCATGTCCCATAATTTTTTTCTTCTTTTCTTTTTTTTTCCCTCCATTTCCAAGGCTAATGCGCCAGCAGCAGCAAGTAGAAAAGCAAACGGGAAAGGACTGCAATAACAAAACAAAACAATTGTACTTAACAAAAAATACAGTTGTTTTTCAAAAATTATAGGAAACTGGAAATTTCTGATTTCAAACAATCGCCTTAATTTCTGTTAGACCAAACGGTTGACCGGTATTACCCAAGCAGCAGCGTATCTCGCGGCTTGATAGAAATTATGTTGATGTGTTCCAGGTAGGTAATCGCGTCATAATCCTATATCTGGCGATGCCTAGTGAAAGGGGCAGAAGAATATGGATTCATCGCTGTTATTTCGAACTTATCGTCTTCCTAAGTAATTTGAAAATAAAAATATGAAAGCGTGTGCTGATTGGACGCTATGACATGGAATGGACAGGCCGTTGTTCCAGAGACTATCTGCAGTGTTTTCCTACTCCAGCCCGCCAGCGCCGTCAATACCCCCAACACCGCGTGCTGGGCACGCCGCGCCGCCTCGGCCGCCACGCCCGCCACGCCGGCCACGCCCGCCGCGCGCCCGCCCCGCCCCGCCCGCCCCGCCCCGCCCTGCCCGGCCCCTCCTGCAGGAGAGTACTCTATCATTACCCCTCCCCCGCGCAGCCCGCCGCACCCCGCCCCGCCGTGCCACGCCCCAGCCCCGCCCTGCGCCGTCCGCCGGGGCACCGCCTCCCGCCCCGCCCTAAAAGCCCCACGCCGCACCCCGCTCCGCCTCGCCCGCCACGCCCACTCCGCCCCGCGCGCAACCCTCCCCCTGCCCCGCCCCCCGCACCCCCTCCCCTCGCGTTCATCCGCGAGTTCGGTACAGTGCCCTCAGCAGTCGGCACGTCCGCCACGCCCGCCACGCCCCGCCCCGCCCCGAGCCCGCCCCGCCCCCGGCCCGCCACGCCCCACCACAGCACAATCCAGCGGCAATGGTCTTTCCTTCAGCCTCAGGCTGCGACGGACGTGGATCATTGTCGTCTATAGCTTTTACGTGTAACGTTATTTCGAAACGTTTATCTGGGGTTTATCATTCAATTTTTCTTCTTTGGTATTTCGGCCAGACGATGCGCAGACGAAGCAGCCCGATGACCGCGCTGCCATATTATTCATTGGTGTCCATTGATTCTTGATAAGAGAGCGCAATGTTATTGTCAGACTCATTTCCCACGTCTATCAGGCGTAGACCGCCCCATAAGCGTATTGGAAAAATGAGGCATAACAACCTAACAGCAGGGTGGCCAGACCACGCACAGGGATGAAGCTCATGACAGTGGGTTACGAGAAAGCCCGATCGTACTTTCGCATCTAGTTCTGGAGACTGCATGTGCTGAAACCTGCGGACCACAGCCGAGCGCGTGTCTCTGGCTCTAGACCCCTCTCCTCGACTCGCCTCTCTCCCACCGCTATTCCACCGCATATATCTTGTGTTCTGACTGCCCCGCCACGCCCCGCCACGCCCCGCTACGCCCCGCCACGCCCCGCCACGCCCCGCTACGCCCCGCCACGCCTCGCCACGATGGGACCGCCACGCCCGTTTGGTGTGAGCGCTGCTGGGGCTGGGAGGCGATCTCCTCCCCTGGAGAGGACTTTCCACCTCCACCCCCTCTTCAGCATCCAGCTAACAGCGTGCAGAAACTGAACCCCCTGCCGTCTTCAGACAAACATTTACCACTGCCCCGATCGTGACTTGCCTACACGCATTGCGCAATCAAAGCCAAAGGGGTGAGCGGACCCCCAAAAAATAAAAATAAAAATGAAAAAAAAAAATCAAAATCAGAAAGGAAGATGTAGAAAAATGCGAAAAATCGTGAAAAAATTACAAAATCCCCCAGAAAGTTTTAAAAACGCACAAAGGAGGGTAAAAGATCAAAACTTATCAAAAAAATAACATTAATTTTCCTTGAGAAATAAAAAGATTAAAAAAATAGAAAAAGATCAAACTTAAATGTTAAAAAAAATCATTGTACACGGTTTTTATAAGTGATCCCGCTCGATCAAAGCGCTCAAGGGGAAGTTCGCAGAATTCTTTGCGAGCAGTGGTCTGTACCTTAAGAACAACAGCGTGAATGTGCTGAATGTCTTAGATTGACTATACACAAGGATAATGATCGAAACTAGTTACTGGTACAAATCAAAAATGCGATACCCACAGCCAGGGGCAGGTTGTGACTTGCACGATGATAAATAAGCCGTCCTCACCGTGCGAGTGTTTGTTAGTGACTCCTAACTTTTTGTTTTCGATATCGGACTTTCGATACCAGCCATCGAATTTTGCTCACCGAACAGAATCGATCATCACATCAATATAATTTTTTTAAAAAAAATTCCGTGCAGCACCCGGCCCTTGAGATAAAGCCCAGTCTGGACACTAAGTTGTTTTCGGCGTGAACGGTTCTGATCTTCAAAATAGCAGTAATCATGCTCGCGCACATACACTGGCGGCTGGTGAAAGGCCACGGACCAAGGTCCACGGCTGGGCCTGGGTGGGACCTGCCCCGCTCCACCCCTGCCCGCCCCGCCCCGCCAGCAAATGAATACATTGGTGCAATCAGACGATAATGTGCGGCGGTTTGTTTTGGATGGAATCCGATGCACCACAGCAGCAACCTCGGCGACGGCCATTGCGTTCGCACAATGTGAGAGGTCAGGGCAGCGATAACGAATTCAGATTTGAGGTTCGGGATTTGAACCCCACGAGCAGAACGTTGAACTCCTCCAGTGGGTCAGTCCACCTCAGTGACTTTTGAGTGCATCCGAATTCAAAACTTATCACCCTTTTGCGATTTTATTTTTAGAAAATTTATAACGGAAGTGTCGGGGGTTTTGTGGTTCGCTGGTGCGTCTGGAAAGACGAACGTAGGCGATAGTCAGATTCGCGATGGATGTGCCAGGTCAGCATTTTGCTCGCGGCAGCGCCCCTGCCGCGCTGCTCTGGCTCGCGTTGCGTGCGCGAGACGCAGTCATGTTCCGTCCCCCGACTTGGCAGCACCTGCGCCTGCGGGCAAGTGAGTGCTTGGACCCGGTCCTCTACGTTATACCTTACCCAGGCCCGTTGCGATTCATCTACACCCGTTCGAGTGCTATTGTTAGAGCGGCCTATTGGGTTGGGTAGTAGTCGTATTTGTTACTTGACTTGAGAGAACCAGGCCAGAACCATCGTAACACTAATACCGATTTGGTGCCTAACTTTGTGCTTTAAAGTCTCAGCAACTTGTCCTTTTCCCAGGTGATGTGCCACTGATTTAAGGTGGGATCCTAGTGTAGTTGCATTAAAAAAGGGCATTTTCGGGAATTTTTTTTAGCAGACGTAGTATCAGCAGCTTGCACTGAAGTAAACTTAGCGTGGTTAGCGTAAAGCGTTGTAAAGTAAGCGTGATCAGCGTCAAATGTAGTCAGAAAAGCATTGAAAGTCTAAAGTATTAGTCGGGAGAACGGGTGAGCGTGCTTTCTTGCTCCGTATCGAAAGATATAAAAGCGTATTGCGCTGTTCAGGCTGATTTATTTATTATATGTATATATTTTTTTTTTGTGGAAAAAAACCTAAGTTTTTTTTAAATCTAAAATTGCAAGACAGGATAGACAGGATACCTTAATCTCTCTTTTTTTTTTAAATGTCATAACAGTGGCGTGAAAGATGGGGAGGCACGGTCCACCGCCATGACGCTTGTTTCGAGCGCTGTGCATAGACGGTGGACGGGCGAATGGCCTGAATCAGCCGATCCAAAAATGTTTAGGCTTTCTAGGGGCCTGGCTGACGTGTGAACTAGGATCATTGCAAAACATATTTTTTGGTATTTGGTATTATTTTTTTTTAAAGCAAGTTAAACTTCTAGTACTGAAGTTAAGGCAAAATTTTCAGAATTATTATTCTTTTTAATATATTTACATATATGAAAGGGTGCTCCGATCTCGGATATCCCAGTTCACACAATAGCCCAGTCCCTAAAGAGACTAAAGAGACTCCAAAGTTTTCGGTCGACAGTTTCAGGCGATCGAGTCGACTTGCAGCCTGCAGGTGTTATTCGCCCGTCCATGCACAGTGCTCGAAACAAGCGTCTTGGCAATAGACCGTACCGCCCCATTTTTCACGCCACGGCTATGACATTTAAAAAAAGTTTAATGTACCACCAATTGAACCCTGTCTTGCAATTTTTTTAATAAAAGCCTTCGTTTTTTTTTAAACCCCGAAAACGCTCCTGCTTTTAGGCCGCTTCACTAGGATCCCGCTAAAGATAAATTAGAAGAGAAAAAGCGCCTTAGCTCCTTTTATATGTCCGTCCGTCCTGGACAACATTTTATTGATCGTATCGGAGTGTTGGAGACTAGAGGCTACAGAGTTGCGGCGAGTCTGCTGACTTCCTTAGACTTGCGGGGAGTCCTTCTCTGTGGTGCGTGAGCCGATGCGAGCGCAGATTCTGTTGAGTCGGGCGTGTCAGCTCGTGCACCTGCTGCAAACCTGCTGCGAGGACAGAGTATAGGGAAGCGCCTAAATCTGCCAGGAATCGTGACGTATTTTTTTAAACATCGGTTTTGGAATATCAGTGGCCTGCCCACTCCTCACCCCTCTTTGACACCGTCCTCCCACCGCTGTTGCAGAGGCCGGCTCCGGCGAGGGCAGCATGACGTGCTCGTGGTGCCACCAGACGGCGCCGCCCAACCACCCCTTCGCGCTGCGGAGCCCCAACCTCGCCGCCTTCTGCTCGGAGGTGTGCTTCACGCAGAGCCGCAGGGCCAACTTCAAGCGGTCGAGGACCTGCGACTGGTGCCGCCACGTCCGGCACACCGTCAGCTACGTCGACTTCCAGGACGGCGAGAACCAGCTGCAGTTCTGCAGGTGAGGCTGTTACCCACTCTCACCCTGCCGACAGCTGCGACAGCGTGTGCAGCAGCACCGCAGCCTCAGGGGAGGGGCCCGGGCCCGCGAGGGAGAGGGGGCGCGGTGGGGACGGCGAGAGGGAGAGAGAGAGGGAGAGGGAAGACCCGCGGTCGCCGACCCGCGCTGCTGGTGCCGGGTGCCGGTTGCCGGGCTGCTGCATACACTTGGACCGGCCCAGCCAGGGTTCCGGCTGCTCTGCCGACCGGTACTGCGTTATTGAGGGGCAGGCGGGGGGTGAATTCGGATAACAGTGGTGGCCGATGGTCGGGCCCAGCTATGGGCTGAACGCGCCGTGCGGCGACACCCGACACCGGGGCGCGCCAAGGGGCTCACGGGCACCCCGCCGCGGCGCCCCGCCCCGCCCGGCGCCGCCCATTCGCCCCTCCCCGCCCCACCACAGGTCCGCGCCCGCCCCGCCCAGCCCCTCCCCGCCCCGCCCCTGGCTCGGGGGTCGTGCACGGCCACGGCACTGGGAGAACCGGGAGCAGCTGCACGCCCGCCCAGCTTCCCTCTAGCTCCCACGGATTTCGCCTGCACGAGATTTTTGTAGAAATGAGCGACGGGAAACAGTAGAACGCGCGCTGTTGGGTAGGCGGCGAGGGCGAGGGCGCAGGTGCGGCTGGCGGGAGCGACCTCACCGTTTGCGGCTCACTCTAGTTGAAGCATTCAAGCCGATTCACCAAACTGAATGCAGCAACGGAGAAGAATTATTCACTCCGAGTTTTTCCGGCTGATTGGGTAGAGAGCTCAGGGCGTAGAGCGCGCTCGGCGCTCCGCGTGCCGCCGCGCCACGCCACGCCGCGCCGATGTGTGTTGGTGCGCGCCGCGTTTGCCCTGGATGTGAGGGACCCTGCTGGTGCCGCGGGCGGGGCGGGGCGGGGCGGGGCGGGGCGGGGCGGGGCGGGGCGGGGGTGAGGCGGGGCGGAAACCCGAGAGCGGGGGATCCTGTGACTGCGCGCGCCGGCGGGGGGCATCGTCATGCCATCGCCACGGCATCGCGTACCGCGCTCCGGCATCGCGTGTCGGCATCGGGCCGGGCGGGGCGGGCCGGGGGCCGGGCTCGGGTGGCACAACAGAAATATCAATTATGGAAAACGTCTACCCGGACCCGGCCATGCCGGGCCTGGCCTGGCCAGCCTTCCCGCGGCCACGACGCCTTGCTGCAGGCCGCTACGCGCCCACCGCGGCGGCGACTCGGCGCTGCACCGCTGCCCCGCGCGAGATGAAGAGGCGCGTGACCGTCATGAGCTGCATTTACGACCAAACATCATTCTGCCTTTGCGAAATTGACAGCTGTGGGGAGTCCTGCCTCTTCCCGCGCCGACGAGGGTAGCTCGCGTACGAACTTTCGTTTACACTCCCGCCCCGCCTGGCCCGGCACCGATACCTCCCCCTCCCCTCACCTGCCCCGCCTCGCCCGGTCCGGGCCTTTGAAAACGAGACTCGAGGCATTCCTGTAAACAACACCCCGCCCGTGGCGAGGCGTGCCACGGACAAGCGCAGCAGCAGGGCCGGCCCGGGCGGGGTCCGCGAGGCATAACATCGGCGGGACATTACACCTGGCTATACGCTGCGAGTGAACGCAGCTCGACCGGCCCTCGCCCATCCATACGTAACCCCCTTGCCGTCTTTGTTGCAGCGACAAGTGCTTGAACCAGTACAAGATGAACCTCTTCTGCCGCGAGACGGCGGCGCACCTTGAGCTGCACCCGCACCCCGCCGCCACGCCGGCGCCGGGCAAGCCCCTCATCACCCCGGACCTGTGGATGAAGGACTGCGCGGACGAGGAGGACGGCTCGGACCACGAGCCGCGCTTGAGCAACGACGAGGACGAGGACGGCGTCGGCGCACTGGGGGATGGGGTCGGGCCCGGGCGGGGGACTGCGTCACCGCCCCGGTCGGCCGTCAGCCCGCCCAGGCCGCCGTCCTGCCCCTCGCCGACGAGCAGCGGTGCGGGAGACGTGCCCCTCGCGCACTCCGCCAGCAGATGCAGCAGCAGGTCAGTGCGCCGTGCGCCCCGCCCCGCCCCGCACCAACCCGTGTGTCGGTTCTCGCGAGAGAAATGGCGACACACCATAATTTGTTTTTTCTTGTCGCACTCCCAGAAACCCGTGTCCTTGAACCCAGCCCGCGCGCTCTGCGCCCGCAACGCAGCGAGCCGAGTGCATTTCGTATTGTTCGGGCCGAGCTGCGATTATCGCGTTTAGCCTTCCGACCTGACAAAATAATATCAGCCGGGCCAATGGCACAGCTTATTATTTTGGGGTTGGGAGGCATTCAGAGCATTGGTCTCAGACGCCCACTGGGACAAGAAGTCGAGGGAAAACTTGGACCGTAGTTAGTCCATTCTAATCCACTGTTAGAAAAAGTTGATGCCTGACGACCATCTGTTTTACGGGAATCCTGTTTCTGAATAGCTGTTCTTTTATCAGTTAGAAACTCACTACACATACACATGGATTAGTTCAGCAGCACTCTCAAAGAACAGTGAATGAGTATCACTGTGTATGCTGGTGCTTTACAGGAAATATGCCGTTAATTTTGTTAACAGCCCTTACTGTTCGAAATACAACAATTTTGTAATACAACAGGAGAGAGATATAAGTGCAAAAAGCAGTCAATACATTTCGACGAAAAAATTGATTCTGAGATTTTTCCCATCCTTGTACATTTACAGTTTTTCCTGTTTCAAAACAGGATTTGCTGCTAACAAATTTAACAATACTTTTCCTGTTAATTTACAACAAAATTTTTAACAGTGTCCTTAAGTTTTCTCGGTGGAGAATATTCATCAAATTTAACTCGAAATCTTACTCGAAATTTTTAAATTATTTGGAATGCGCTTTACACGTGCATTGAGGCCGGAGGCGCCTTGTGCATAGGCAGCCCATCGTACATGTGCGTCCTGCGGGCTGGTTGCTGATGATCCAGACAGGCGAGCTGGTGGGCGGACCTAAAGGAGCTCAGCGAACAATGGCTGACTTCGAAGAGAAATTGATTCAAGAAAAAGTTTGCACGCCCCCATCAAACAATTAAGCATTTTATTATTATTAGCCTGAATGTATTTACTGAATTGAATTATGAATAACAATGTATTTGTCGGATGATGAAAAGGCACTATTTCGTCTCTGGAAGGCATTCGGTTCGTGTATTCATCAAACAAATCCACCTGCCTCCAGGCTGAGGAGTGGCCGGAGCCGGCGGCTGTCGACCTCTGCCTCGGGACCCAGCGGCTCGTGCGTGGCGACGGACCTCAGCGTGGCGGCCACCAGACCGGAGCACCTGAGCAGCTCGGTGGCCTCGGCCTCCGCCTCCGGGAGCACCTCCCCGTCCGGCCGAGGGGTGGCCTCGCTCGCGCCGCCCGTCCTGCCCGCGCCGGCGGCCTTGGGCACCCTGCCCCCGGCCGGGGCCGGCCTCCACCCTCTGCCCAACTGGCGGCCGCTGCGCCTCCCGTTCGCCAAGGGCCTGTTCCCGGTCCCGGGCGGCTCCGCTGCCCGCGGGCCGCCACCCCCGCCGGCCTCGGCCACGAGCCCTCCGGGACCGCCTCCGCCGCACCCTTCGTTCCTGCCCGCCGCTCTGCTCGGCCCCGGTGCCGCCGCCGCCGGCCTCCCGGGCCTGCGGATATCGCCGTCCATGTTCCTCAGGCCTCCCCGGCTACCCCTCCGCGACGGGCAGCTCGGCGTGCTCGCCGGCGCGCCTCCTGGCCAGGGCGGGCACTTACCCGCGGCAGGCCCGCTCCCCGGCCCCGGCGCCGGGCTGCCGCTGGTGATGGGCCACCCCTGCGCGCCTCCAGCACAGCCGCAGCCGCAAGCGCCGGGACAGCAGCCGTCGGTGCCGCCGCCGCCGTCGTTACTCCCCCCCGTCACCATCATGGTCCCCTACCCCATAGCCATTCCAATCCCAATACCCATTCCGATTCCGATACCAATTCCTATTCCCGCGCGTCCGACCACCACTGCTGCTGCCGTCGTGAAGCGCGAGCCTGCCGAGGACGGTCCTCAGGACGGGCTGAAGCAGGAGGAAAAGGAGGAGGAGCAGGAGCCTGAGGCGGCGGCCGGCGTCCCGGAACGGCTCTGCAACGGCCACGCCACGGACGTCATCGACGGCGACCAGGGCGGCGCCGCGAGTGCTGCTGTCGACCTCGACACCCCTCCGGCTCCACTCTCTCCGCCTGACGCAAGCGTTTGCCCTCACCGGAAGCGGAAGAGGACATCAGTGTCAGAAATGGAGTCTGAACCAACCAATAAGACCAGCAAGTCTGTCCCCGTCTGATCTGTGCGCTAAACCACCTCGCGCGCCGTTTAACGTGATAGCTCACCTCCCAGTCAAAGTCTTGAGGTGTGCCTTTCGAAGTGTTTACTATTGTTTATTTCTCTTTTTTATTCTTTTCACATTACTATGGTGCTCATTTTAATTTGTCAAACTCTATAGATATAGTACTAAAAGTTTCTTTCTGTTTTATAGATGTCAATTCCTTTTTTTGGAGGGGAACTAAAAAATAATAAAGTGAAAGTTTATTGTTATTATTATTATTATTAATATTATTATTATTATTATTATTATTATTTTTTTTTAAAGAAATGAAGTTGCTGTAAATTGAAGGGGGCTGTACATCGACTCATGAATCCCCTACACCAGCGGTTCCCAACCTTTTTCGGGTCGCGACCCCAAAATGACCCTTCAAAATTTTCGTGACCCCACAGACCCGCCTGCCACCATTAAAAAAAGGTGGAAACTTCAATGTTTAATAACAAGTTGCTAATTTTTATACATTTTATTTTAGTACCTGCTTTGAGTTTGTTCAGCTTCAACAAGTGTTTTTCCTCGTGCGGAGGTGGTCCTTGTGGCGGCAACGCGCAGATGGTTCCGAACATCAAGTCTTGCTCTGTACCGGTGCCGACCGTTTCCCCCAAATTTCCCCGGCCGCTGCTGGCCCCAGGTGCCGGCTCGCGACCCCACGCGACCCCAGGTAGCTCGCCGCGACCCCACAAAATTTTTCCGCGACCCCCTAGTGACTAGACTGTCGGTTCGCACACATTCTTCTGGCGATGCGAATAGCATTCCGTATCTACCGGCCTGGACGGGCCCTGTGCGGCGCAGAAGAATTTTCCTTTCCGAATAGGATTCCGAATTTCTCCCAAACCAAGAACGGTATCGTGCTTCTGGCTACTGATATATGTTTCGCAGTGCCTACAGAGGATTCCCTGTGGATTTCAGCGTGATCTGAGACTATCGATTTTTAGTCAAATTTGCAAAGCCTATAGGCTTTGCATTTTTACTGATTTTGATGGAAAAAATAAATTGCTTAAAACTGACGGGGGTTGAGCAGGCGGACTCTAGTGCATCCCCCGACCAACCCCCAAAGGCGATATCATCCGAAAATCGGCGAAAAAATAATTGCGGCCGACCGAGATTCGAACTCGACAAAAGCGTCCCGACAGCTTGGTTGGTTTGGGACGGGGGACGGGTATGGTAACCACTAGGCTGTCGGTTCGTACACATTCTGGCGATGCAAAAAGGATTCAGTATCTACCGGCCTGGACAGGTCCCGCGCGGCGCAGAAGAATTTTCTTTTTCGTGTCACTTTTTTAGGGCCCAAAGATGCAATCGCGGGGGTAAGCTATTTAAAGCATCATACAACTCGACGGAAAAAAGGTATTCTTCTTCTCTCCCAAGACCGTTGCTAAAAATAACAAAAAAAAATCTTAGGCACGGCAAGACTAGCTCAGCGGTCTTGGGATGGAACTGTAGTGCGCTACGCGCCTGCCGAATTATTTATCATACTGGTTATATGGGTGGGTGTGTATAAATGTCAGTAATGTTAGCATAAAAATGTTATTGTAACATCTGCTATTAAAATTTACATATAAAATTTCATGATGAAAGTGATGAAATAACCAAGGGGTCGTCAACTCTGATATTCCTCCGTACACGAAACTGATATTACCCCGATATTACTTCAATATTACCGATATTACCTTCATATTACATCAATATTACCCATTTTTTAGCCAATATTACATCAATATTACCCATATTACCTACAATATTACAATATTACCCTAATATTACTATGATATTACTGATAATACCAATATTCCTCCGTACACGGCTAAAGGCAGTTGACGACCCCTCGGAAATAACTATTCTCTGTTTGACATAGTATCGTCAGATTCACTGAATTTCCACATTGAAAGATACCAGCTTTATTTTTCGATTATCCGTCATTTGGTGTGAGAGTGACCAAAGGAATATGGTCTGAAAAATAAGGAGGGGGAGAGGAGGCTCCGCATTGTAAACAATGCGCAGATGGGCAGGCCCGGTCGCCGCGCAGGGCTGTGGCAGCGCGTGGATTAAAGGCATTGTAGTGACCTAGGCTAGCGGGGAGTGGGGAAGGAGAGAGGGGGAAATCGACACATGAAAATGGTCGACCGACTATTACATTTTGAATGTATAACAACTATTACAGATCAATTACACCTACTACGCAAAATACAGGTCTTACATCGCTATTGCGGCTATTACAGTACCATTACAGTACAATTACGGCAATTACAGCAATTTCATTCATTACATTATACGCAAATTACAGGTATTACATAGCTATTGCGGCTACTACAGTACCATTACAGTGCAATTACGGCAATCACATCAATCACAATCATTACATCAATTACGCATCTATTACACAATTACACGGGAATTACACATCAATTACAACCATTACACTACTATTACAGCTATTACACGACTATCACAGCACTATTACTAAGCTAAAACGACCTTTGTAATAGCTCCCAGTCTCGATACTCTTTTTTTTCTTTCTACACATTACACCTGTTACACATCTATTACACGCCTATTACAGGTATTACAGAGCTATTACAGGCATTGCAGAGCTATTACCGGCATTACACCAATATTACATATTACAGATCAATTACAGAGCTATTACAGACCCCTCGACCAACTATTACACGAGTGATTTGGAAGGAGAGAGTGGAGTGGGGTCTGGCGGGGCTGAGGACGACGTCGACATGCAGCCCCCCTGAGCGCGGCGGATGGATGGATGGATGGATGGATGGATGGATGGATGGATGGATGGATGGATGGATGGATGGATGGATTTATGGATGGATGGATGGATGGATAGATGGATGGATTTATGGATGGATGGATGGATGGATGGATGGATGGATGGATGGATGGATGGATGGATGGGATGTGTGGGATCGGAGGGAAAAACAGAAGCGGAAGCAAGACCGCTTCAAATACAGGCCCCACCTCGAGTTTTCATTTTTTGTAGAAGAGTTCATTGAAATTTTGTACAAATCGCTTAGGCACGATTGGCTACGCGTCCATAACGGGCCATAGTCAAGAAGAGTTAAATTATTCCGAGCGAAAGCGGTAGTAGGCGGGAACCGAAAAATGACAGTCTCGGTGTTAAAAAGCGTGGGCACAGTCCCGTCAACGTCACCGTCACTTGATAAGCACTATATCAGTCTTATCATCCGGCTGGTCGCCGGAGGCCGAGGCCGCGGGTACGCTCCTGATCAGGCGGAAGAGGTGCTCGAGGCGCTCCAGCGTAAGCAGCTGCATGTGCTGCGTGTCCACGTGGTCCTGCAGCTCTCTGCCCGAGGCGAAGAGCGCCGGGCAGCTGGGCTGCGCCGGGCAGCACAGGAAAAGCTCCGTCGGCGAAGTGCAGCCGCCGCTATCGGAGGGGGGCGCGCCATCGGCGTCGGTCACGGCGGATACGTCGTCGGGGCCGACGGGTGCGTCAGAGGCTGCGGTTGTGGTTGCGTTAGCGGTGGCGACGGCTGCGCTGGCGTCGTAGCCGGTGTCGGAGCCGGCGTCGAAAACGACGTTCCCGCCATGGAGTACGCCAGAGGTGGTAGCGTCGGCGCCGTCGGACCTGTCGCCGTCGCAAAGTGAGCCGGGTGCGCCAGGGCAAGGGGTGGACGCGGCAGCGACGGCAACGGTAGGGGAACAGCTGGCGTCGAACACGACGGTTACGTCGGGGTCGTAGAGTGCCTCACATGCGGCACCTTCAAAGACGGGGTTGCCATCGGACACGTCGGGGTCGTGAGGTGGCATGGCTGGGGTGCCCGCTGCAGCGACGGCGGAGCGGCTGGCATCCAGCACGACGGACACTTCGAGGTCATCTCGTGCGTCGACGGCGACAGGCTCGGCGTTGGACACGTCGGGACCGTCGAGAAGTGCGTCGAGGGCGGGAGGGAATGCCTTGCCAGCGACGGCAGGGGCGGCGGACGCGCCAGCGCCTCGTGCACACGCCCGCGCTTCCGTCGCAGGGTCGCTCACGTGAGGATGTACAACGACGTTGTGGTGCAAATGAGGATAAGTTTGTTGCTCGACTTCAGGCGCTTGTAAAACAATGCTGTGCTCTTCTGACGGGTGCCGCCAACCGTCAAGAGGGCCGTCCTCACCCTCGAGTGTTATTTCAAAGAGCTCCCAGGCGAGAGCACCGAGCTCGTTAGTGCTGTGAGCGGCGCCATCTTCGACGTGGTCCGTCCGCGTGGAGGTCAGGGTGAAGGACGGCTCGCGCTGGTTCTCCGGCTGACGGCCATCGTGGTCCCACCGCACCCAGACCGCGGGAGACGCGAGGGACGGCGCACCTGCTCCCCGATTCGGCTGCTCGGCCCGGGGGCCGGGGGCCTGGTACCGGCAATGGCCTGCAACATAACAGTCCAGTGGCGGGTCAGTGTCGAGCTCCTTCGGTTGGGTGGGGTGAAGCGAGCTGCGTACCGGCCCAGGACTGAAGGTGTCTCGTTTTGAAGGATTGGTTTCAGGCTTACAAGACACTCGCTAAGCCTTGCGTTTTGCCTGTTTCGCGGTTTAGGTTGATTATACATTCCAGCAAGGAAGGGTTGGAGGGGGGGGGGCTTCTTGCATCGCAAGCTATAGGAAAGCAATGGGACGATGCGAGGGGGAAACGACTGTCAATTTTCGTGTCAGCCTGATTACGGATTACCCCGGATTACCTCGGATTATCTCTGGACTTTCCTCCGGATAACGGTGCTGTTTTCCTCGGATTACCCCGGATTACCCTAAAATTTCCGCGGATTACACCGGATTACTTCGAATTTCCCCGGATTACACCCTGCCGGATTACCTGACGGCTGTCAGCCGGATTACCTTAGTCGTTTCCCCCTCGGATGATGGCAATTGAAACCAGGTGGAGAAAAGGTACTCACCGTCAGAAGAGGGAGTTGACGTTGACGACGCACCGGGTGCTGAGGGATTGTCGGCAGCCTTAGCCTTCCGGATAGCCCTAGCCCAGAGAATGGAATTCGACACAATGTTAATATCGACTCACGGCCTTTCACTTCAGTTCACCACAAAATGAAGGTACCAATACCGCTCTCTCTCTCTCTCTCTCTCTCTCTCTCTCTCTCTCTCTCTCTCTCTCTCTCTCTCTCTCTCTCTCTCTCTCTCTCGTTAATAAATCTAAATCTAAATCTGGTTAAATTTGTAATTTGTAACATACTTGCAGCTGTGCTACGAACTATTCACTCACTTGCTGAGTATAGCCATCATTATCGTCGTGGCGGAGCTTAATGTGTACATTATTCAAAAATAAAATAATGTTTTGCTCTTTGAATGATTATCGTATGTAAATTAACCCTAAATTGTGTCGAAATCGTCTTTTACTCCTTTACGTTTTATTGATTTTGTTTTCGATTTTTGGCCAAAACGGCAGGACGGTCCTTAATGGACGCCCCCTATCGTCAACCGTGGTTCACTTGGCATTTACTCACAATAATTCTTTCTCCCGAGTTCGAGTTATCCTAACGCTGTCGCACCAGTCACAGGAGCAGTGCACGAATGGGCAGGTTTTACTGTGCTGTGGAGACCCAGTCGCCTGTATCCCGTGTCCACGACAAGCACGGCAGCAATGCAGTCGCTGGGGCTGCGGGGGCGGCGGGGGCGGCGGGGGCGGTTGTGGTGGTTGCGGCCGCCAGTGGATGGCCGGTCGCCGCTGGTGCCGCTGACAGCGGGAGGCCGTCGAGGAACCCTCAGCGGCTGTAGGGGCAGCAGGCTGTCCGCTCTGTTCGTATCCGTCCTGGCCAGGCCCGCCAGGCCGTCCCCGCCGACCTCGTGATGCTGCCATCGTCGTTGTCCCGAACGCCCCGGCGCGGCGGCTCTGATGGCCGCGCGGGCGTTGCTCCAGCCACTGCAGCCTTTGGCGAGCTCATGGCGTGCCCAGGTGTGCTTTCTCTTGGCGCTCCGCGCGCCGGCGTCAGACTGCTGGACTGCTGACTCAGAAGGCGGACACGTCCCCTCCCCTCCTCCACACATAGCGGGACCCTCCCCCCTCCCCCTTCTACCTCCAGGCCCCTAGACACGTACCCAGACCGGAGGTTCTCTACGCCGCGGTCCGACGTTCTCTATCGCTGCCTCGCTGCCTCGCGCCTAAGCGACACGGTGTACGCGCACAGAGGACGGTTGTTGAGCGCGCGCAGTAGAGCGAGTAGAGCACCCGACCGAATGGAAACAGCGCCTAGACCGCTCATATGAGGGGGAAAAAGAAGTGAATTCAGGGTTCCTAAATCGGAACAAGCAGCCTGAAGCAGGACTACCCGAGGACGAAATTTAACTCGATGGGGCATTGGCAAGTATCACAGACAGTTAATGCAACATATAGACTATTCCGGCGGGAGCGCGAAGAAGACAACACGAAAGAACAAAAGGGCCAGTGATTCGTCGAGCGGCTTCCCCCACCACCTTCGCAAAGTAGTGGGGGGGACCGCGCGACGAATCACGGGCCCTGTTGTTCTTCCGTGTTGTCTTCTCCGCGTTGCCGCCGGAATAGTCTATAATTTTTGTTGTAGTATTTTGAAGATTTACAAGGGCATGATTAATACTGTCACTTGTTAACACTGTCAGAATGTGATACTACAGCTGTTAATGAATACTTCATGTTAACATTGCCAAGTATGACAGGTTCTTAATTTTTCTATAAATATTATTTTCGAAATCACCATTTAAAAATAGTTCATTTTTTTAAATACATATCTCCAAAATAAAATGTGTTGCATTATAACTGTCTGTGATGCTTGCCATCTATGGACTTCTATATGATAAGGCACTATTAAAATCTCCTTGAGTCCCTAAATCTAGTCTGAGAACACGGACTATGATGGTAAACCAATCGTAGAGCTGTTTGAGTCGAGCAGAAATGCCGTAGTTCGTAACACCACGCTTTTAACTTGAATACTAGTTCTTTTTTTTTTCAGGGAATGGTTGGCAATTTTAATGGAAAGTAATTTTTAGTGTAAATAGTCCATACATACCTAGTGTGGCACGCTGGAACAGTCCCGCACTACACCTAGGGTGGCGCGGTGCGAGAAGGTTGGCACAGCAGTGTGCGGCTCGGTGTGGACCAGTCGCCTCATTTCAGGATTAATCGTAGTGATATAAGCTACTTACACAATTTTTTTGCAACCAAAAATTTCATGTAATCATTTATTTCAGAGGCTGCATATACCAAGTGGCAAGTCGCTACCTTGACTCTTTTCCTAATTGTAATTATAACTTACTTCTACCAAAATAGTGGTATTTTATATCTCCAGAATGGAGGCACCTAAAGGTCTTCTGTTAACAAGGTAGACTCCTGTACCAGATAAGAACACCTCAAAAAAAAAGCGGATTAGGAGAGAACAGTTTTGGGGCGTATACCGTTGACATGGAATCACTCACACATATATTTGTTTTAATTGTAAAATCAGTCTTGTATTGCATACCCCACACAGTGCCTTACAGAATTCTATACCCGCCGGCTCGACAGCCAAAATCGTGCTTTTCTTTCCCACCAGGAGGCGCTACCGGACAAGCAGCAATACTCCACGACTGAAGCTCTAGGGTGGGCGGCAGCACAACGCACACCGCCGCCTAGTGGGTTGCCAGACCACCCGGCGCTCACTGGCAGTTCTTTTTATTTCACTCTTTCATGATGCGTTTTTAAAGCAACCTTCATTAAAACCTTTTTCGCGTTTTAAGGGTGGAATTGTATACTTTTATTGAGTATCAAGGGAGCAGCCATTCACAAAATAAAGGCCCGACTACCACTATTACACGACTATTACAGCGACATTCATGAGTTTCTGAACTACTCTGCAAATCCAATTGACGAACTGTTTGACAGTTATAAGTGTAGAACTCAAAAGGGGCGCGCACCGATCCATCTAAAAGAAATACATCTAATCATGTTTAGATGGATATTATGCAAACTGACAATTAACTTCTAACACGAAAACACAAAATTTAAATTTTCCATCTAAGAGAAATGCTTCTAGTTTTTAGAGGCAAATTACTCGAATACAGCAAGTAGTGAAAACGCTTCTAAGACCAACAAGAATTTCGCTTCTAAGAAAATTTTGAAATTTGCATATAATTAATACACCACTACAAAAATAACCGTAATTTGATCTCTAACGGATTTGCATCTAAAAAAGGGAGTATTTTACCTCTAACATATTTGCATCTAATAAAACATAATACGAGGTATCTGGAAAACCCCGAGAATGTTTTCTCCAGCCCTTTGGTGGCCCCTGCCCTTCGGAGCACATGGGTTGTCCGACCTTTTTTTGTACACCTCGGAAATTTTGGGTCACACGTTCCTTTTTGCCCGACCTGGCACTCAGGGTGTGATAGTTATTTTTTTGTCCGACCACGTTTTGTCCGACCCCAACGAACCGTTTGAGTTGCCTGCTATCCTCTGCGATGCAGCTCGATTGTCCGTCCTGATGATTTCCTCAAAATCCAAAAAATTGCCTTGCTTTTTTCTGACCTTGTTTACACGGGTAAAGTGGAGAAGGAATAAGTATCATGGTCGGAGCACACCTCAAATTCATGAAAGAGCTATTAAAAAAAAAAATGAAAAATTGGTAGGCCCCTACCTAACTCGCAACCTGCGAGCCCCGCCTGCTTAACTTCGGAGTTCTGATGGGATCCGGTGTGTTCCAGGCGACCGCCACCCCGCGGGCACGAGAAGTCCTCTCCGCTTCGGGGAGAGTCCCCGCTTAAGGCTGGCGGCCTGTCAGGCCCGCCGTACTACCCTATTTAAACAGCGCCTTGAAGCCGTAGGTAGCATTTCGGACCAACGACTGGGCACCACCGGACCGCATGACCGGTCAGTGGGAGGTAGAGGCAAGGCAGGACGATAGAGGGGGAGAAGAGCAGAAAGAGAAGTTTTTGCGGAAGAGTAAGCGTACGGTTGGTTAGACCTGTACTGACCCGCTCCCGCACAGGTCATGGAATGCTGTTTACTAAGGAGCCAGATTCATAGGCCTTACTTCCCCACGAGGGACCACCCCCCGTGGCATGGGACGGAACTTCCTGACAACTCGCTTTCGCTGCCAGTGAAGAACCTACCTGGGAATTGAACCCAGGCCCCAAGTGCCGAGTCTCATGACACCCCGCGGCTTTCGTGGTACTTATACCACTAGACCGTCGGCGATTCCACAAGTGAGCTCCGTTGAAATGGGGGGTTTGGATTTCAACGCCAAGCTGCTGTCCTCGGAAAAATGTATATTTTATAGCAAGATTTGAACCCGGGTTCTGCGGCCCCCGGAACATCACTACCCAGGTAGCACAAACATATCGAGGCTCTATCGCCAAGTTCTCGCCGGCGATCTTAAGTTTGTCGCCGCGATATCGCCGGCGATATATTTTAGATATGAGGTTTGGCAGAATGAGGACTAGCGTCACGATGTTGCCTGTTGATTAATAATCTATAAACTATAGGCGATAGTGCCCGAGCACTGACCTCGTGATACTGTAGGATATGGATCGGCGACAAGCCATCTCACTAGTCCTCCCCGTAAAATATCGCCACGATAGAAAATTTATGAAGAAATTTGAATGTCAGCAGATTTTTGTCGCCTTGATGTTGCCTCGCTACCCACCGAAGCATGTTCTTGTAGCGATATCCTCCCCATAACGGGGCGATATACTAGTGAATGTTATTGCCTAAAATGTTGTTGCTGAGTTATCGCCACTGTCGCTTATTCCGGATATGCTTCTGCCGATCGCGGAGTTATATCCAGGCGATATCAATAAAGCCAAACGTTCGACAACTTTTTTTATGAGATTTGATTTTTGTTACTTTGATGATACTGGGACTCGAACCTCGGACCTGCTGGCTCATGGACCGCTACCTTGACCATTCGGCTACGGTGTAACCGCTGAGGGTCAAGCGTCAGCCGGCAGTTTTGTCCCGCTACCTCTCTGGAACTTTCCACTAGCCGGCTGGCCTGGCTGGACTTAGCAGTTCAGTCTGTTCCCGAGTGTTTACATATCCACCATTTATCCCTCCGTTATCGTCAGAATGAAATCGTCTTTAATTTCTTTAGGCGACATATGAAAAAGGCAACTTTGCGATACTGGCGATAGTTTATTCGTAGAATATCCGAAATATATATTTAAAGATATGAATTACTTTAGCAACGCCATCTTAACTGATCACTTTGAGTGAGCGAAATCTATGTTTCGTCAGGTGAGCGATACTTTACCTCCGATATCGTGCTGATATCTCAAGGCGCAAAGGTTTGGTTTCGCGGGACTTGCATATCAATACATTATCGACTAAGCTCCATCCTCTGACAGATAGTCGGGCGACAAACAAAGGCACCAGGGTAACGATATTCGAGGCAGTTTTATCGTTAGAATAACAGGAAGATATACGAAGAAATATTAATTACTGTGGCATCGCACTGGACATCGCGATGATAGAGCGTCGCGCTCCGCCTGGCGTCATTGCTTAACGCATATCGCCACTCTATCGCCGAACCGTCTTTCAGGCGATCCGCCTAGCGGCTCGCTCGCCAGGAAGCGGTGTCGCCGTCTTATCTGAACGTTCAAAGCAAGCGATATCTGTTTTTAGTCAAGTGAGCTATACTTTACCGTGGTGATAACTCTTGGTGCCAGATTTTGGTTTGATGAAAACTATATGATGCTATGACATCAAAAGATTATCGCCGGAGCGCCATCCAGAGTCATATATCCAGGCGACAAACAAAGGCGCCAGCGAGGCGAAATCTTTCCCACGTCACCCGCACAGTATTGGATCGATGTCTACAAAATGATGTAGTATAGAATATATCGACAGAATAATGCCTCGCTTTCCGCCCGGCGATAATGCCCAAGTAACATAGCAAGGTTATCGCCGCACTGTCGTACAGGCGACCTACTATCGCCCGATATCGCCGTGCTACCTGGGTATGCCGGCACGGCTACGACGCCACGGTACAAGTTAGCTTTGCACTAGGGGTGACACGCATGTGTCCGGCTAGTCACTAAGGTAGTCACATCTTCCTGTTCTTTAAAATGCAAAATACACAAAATACGTGGCAAAAATCGTGCATTCCTATGTAGCCTGCTTGTTCCATGTGTTTCTCCATTCTCCAGTATCCGGGGCGTCAAAACATTGACTGTCAGGTGCTGGAGGTCACAAATTTCCTTCCAGCCTGCGACGAGTATAATATGCGTGTCTTCAGGGCTGGGAGGTCGGGCCGAATGGGACGTAGGTCAAGTGGACCGGGCCGGGTCGGGACCTTCCCGTCCGGCATCAGATTCATACCATTATTTGAATGTGTGTGTGTGTGGCAGAGAGGGACGTGCCCCGTGTGTGCATCGCGCAGTGAATGGAAAACGACCAATACGGAGATTTGAGAAAAATAAACTCTGAGTAGCACTCGATAAAGGTGCCACATTGAACTTTATGTTAGAAAATAATTGTAGCTTGAACAATCGCTATCCTATCGCTCGAAGGTGCGCGCGCGCGCGTACAGTCTGCACGGTAAGTCATTGGGCCTGGGCGCCGCGCGCCGCCGGGCCGCCAGCCCACCCGCATGCGTTGCTCAACACCTAGGCGTCTCTCATGTCAGATCTGACACATTGTGGATCCTAACGAGCCGCCAGGCTGTCAGGGAAGAAATAATTAAGCCGCTGCTTTAAACCGGCTGGAAGAACGCGCGCATGGAACGATGAATTCGGGGTACTTGATTCCACTTAGTACGTCAATTTTTGATTTTTCTGCCAGCAGACTGCAACGAGACTTTATGGACTATGCGGTGGATTTTTGGGGGGATACAAGTGAACAGTTGTTTTTTTTCTTTTCCATGTTCTTCCTCTTCCACAAGATCCGCGGCAGCGCCAGCCCCGCTGCTCCGCCCATCCAGCGCGCCGCGCGGCCCGCCCGATGCGCATGCGCCGCCCGGAGAGAGGCCTAGGCCTAGGCCGGCCCATGCCGCGCCAAAAGCGTTTGGACCGCACCTCACCTTTGGCGGCATGATTACGGTGTTTTAGGCGGACGGGGCCTCCCTCCCGCGGCCCGGCCCGACCCGACCCGGCCCGGCCCGGCCACAGGCCACGGTGTCCACCTAGAAAAATGGATTCTCGGTCCAAGCCGAAAAAGTAAACTTGTCTGAAGTAACTGAAGAAAATCTGGAATGAAGAACTATTTTAAACTCGAGTTGAGAACGATAACACTTCTAGTGTGACAAAATAGGCCTACACTGCTTGTATTCGAGTGCATTATGGCGGCATTTCGCACTTCAGTCAAGTGTACCTTATTGTTCCGTGCATAGGTCTCACGAGTTGAAAATAGTTTTATTGAGTTCTTCTTTCTTTTGGAACGAGAACCGATTTAGGCTCGCCTGCCCGCCTCCAGCGCTCAACGCATGTCTCAGTGTGTTTTTTTTTTTAAATTTATTTTGCTACTATTTTTAATTTTTTAAAAATTTATATTTTAATTTTAATTTACAAGACAAGGCTCTTAGATGAGCAGATGCTGCATGTACGGAGATACGAATGTAAATTCCATTTGAAGCATTTAAAGTTTTATTGCAAAGCGTTTCTGTTAGGACATCTCGTGTTGCGCTGTATTCGAATGAGGCACAAATACAAGTTGGCGACGGCTAATGCACCATTGACATTAGAACACGCCACGCGCAGCTGGACACCCCGGGGCGCCGCGCCCGCCCGCTGCCGGCTGCGCGCTCACGCACGGCTCCGGCTCGGAGCCCTTCCCTGCGTCCCCTAGGGTCCTCGTGGCCTAAAGTCAAAGTGCCCGCAACAGCTGGGGCTGATGCTTTGCCTCAACTGACGGGGGAAAAAGCCTGACTTTTGGTGAACACGTTTTGATTTATTTTAAAATTTTGTTGAATTTTATCAGAAACTTTTGCTTGAAGTTTTCCTATATTTTTGTGAATTTTCCTGAATTTCGCGGTGTAAAAAAATGTAATTGTCGTTACCCTTTCAACCCTAACCCACCCGCCGCAAAGTCGCTTTCGCACAGTTTACACTCGCGCTGTGCCTGTGCCGTAGGCCCCTCTTCCCCGCACCTCCGTCCCGGACATTATCAGTACGAACCAGACACTTTTGTAAAATAATTTATTTTGGCTCCGCAAGGTGAACTGACGGCCTCTAACCAATGTGATGCGATCTCCGTTGCGTCGTGATTTACAGGAAAAGGGAAATACCATGGTCGGTTTCTACTTGTTGAGCAAGTGGGCGGGGCGCGCCCTGCCCTGACCGCGCCGGGTTCTTCGGGGTGGTCCGCTGCAGTGCGATATCCACCGGTGAGAAAGGGCCCAATGAAGTCAAGAAGCTCGAGTGAGCCCTAAATAAAAAAAGAGCAATCTTCTGAACTATTTTTTTTTTTTCACCACACGAAAATCCTATCCTCATCTCCCGGTAGGCGTGGTCCTTGTCGCAGGGTGTGGCTTGAAGTCCATTAAGAGAGAGAGAGAGAGAGAGAGAGAGAGAGAGAGAGAGAGAGAGAGAGAGAGAGAGAGAGAGAGAGAGAGAGAGAGAGAGAGAGAGACAGAGAGAGACGCGTCGCTGTACGGTAGTGGCACTGCTTGCACACCGGTTTTTTCGCGATCCGATTTGATATGACCTTCGCTTTCCGACAGGGACCTGGACTAAACGGAATGCAAAGTCTATGGTGCATGAGAGAGAAAAAGACAGGTGTGGGAAAGGAAGGGGCGGGCAGTGACAACACACTGATCGATGTTTGGCTGCCCGCCCATAGTGGGTGAAGAATGCCACGCAACGTGGAGGAAACAATACCAGAAGGACATTCTCCGTATCGTTTTCGTTCCAGCTGCCTGTGGCATGTCCCATAAACATTTTGACAACCTTCTTATATTTTTTTTTTCCCGATGTATACAATGGCACTTTTAGAAAGGAACCGGTATCGAAAAGTGCAATCTCGGTGCGGTGTCATTAAATACGTATTTTGCACACTATAGGGAGTGAGAAACAACACTTCAGCAAAAAATAAAATAAAAAAGAACACTGCCTCATGCCACCATATTAATAGCCGATCCATAAAATTGCAGTCCGATACGATCTCTTTATACTATCTGCCGTAGCCCACCTTGGCCGGCTGTGGCCCGGCGTGGCCTCTCAACATTTATTGGTTCACAAGCGTAGTCCATAGAATCGTATTTGACGCCACGAGACATGTGTTGTTCCATTAAAAACTATGTCGTATTTCTTTCTTAAAAAAAATAACCCCCTCCGCTATGTTTTCTCCCTCTCATAGTTACTCTTCTTATATTAAAGTCGGACAGAGAGAGCGAGAGAGAGAGAGAGAGAGAGAGAGAGAGAGAGAGAGAGAGAGAGAGAGAGAGAGAGAGAGAGAGAGAGAGAGAGAGAGAGAGAGAGAGAGAGAGACCTCTGCCCAATTAAACCGCAAGTAAAATAAGATGGCGTCGGATATATCCATTACTCCCAGGTGTCAATGGTCCTTGTTCCTGATCAGACTTGCCTGAGCTGGGGTTCAGCCTCTTGCGCCCGCCACGCTCCGATTGCAATTACGTGATAGGCGGAGCGCTTGTCACCCCATATGCAAACACCTGTTTGACCCATTCTGTTGATGCTATATTAATTTATCATAATCGGCGACTTACACAAGAAAGCGCAATCGCGGTGCTTTCGGGTGATATTTGGTTTTTGTTTTGATCACGAGTGACATTGGGAAATGGAAGACATGCGCGCGCGCACACACACGCCTGCACTCACAGTTCTTGCCGCCCGAGTCACTCGATGCTTTGACTGGAAGTGGACCCGTCCTGCCCTGCGTGAGGAGGGCGGTCGGGTCGGGAGCCTTGTCATTAGCCTCAGCTCGCCTCGTCTCGTCGCGCGCACGCACCCTGCTGCAGGTGATCTGCAAGGTGCCAAAAGCCGCGCTTGGAAATAAAACATGAAAAAAAAACAACTAAGAGCCGGCCGGCGACTTGAAAACAAACGGTGGTTGTTTCTGAGAACACTGAAGAGCTCTGTAAAAAATGAGAATCCTAGCACGGAACCGATGATGGAAACGTTCCGTACCATGATGGGTGCGGACGAGTCTTCCCAAGCCATGAGTTAGTTTTTCTCCTACGGTACTGCAGTAACTATCTCATACAGAGAGATCAGAGCTGACTTTTCGGTTCTCATCAAGTATGGCAGTGTCCGGCAAAAGGAAATTTCCGTACATATTTTTCAGTGAGTTGGTAGGTCTGCCGGGCCCTTTAGTGGCCGTAAGGCGCCACGGACTCTAGAGTAGGCAGTCACGAGAAACTGATACGTGTGAAACACCCGGTATACGCAAGAGAGATGGGCGCGGTTTGGCGTGAGGAAGGTCAGGTTCATCGAAAAGAGAGGAGGATAGGAGCTGAAGGTGGGTGCGAAAACTCAAGCACATTAGGGGCTGCGAGTCTAAACGCATCCATCATCTGCGGCCTCGAGGCACCGAGGACACTCTAAAAAAATAATCTGCTAAAAATAATTAAAAATTACTCATGACTGTATTGAGAAAAAGAAGAGACAGTTCACCTTTTACCAAAATACGACAGTCTTGCGGCTCTCAATAGTGTATATACATTGTACAGACACATCGGCTCAAGCCGACTATTAGAGCCTGAAAGCAGCTCACCGGACAACTGACACTTCTGGGAGGGCCCGGGCCCGGGGAACTTTCGATGGGCGTTACCGTGGTAAAGAGGTCCAACCTGCGAGAAACCCGAACCTGTCCTGAGGCAACGACGTGAGCGGCATTGGGCACGGAGCGCAGCGTGCGGGGCGTAGCCGAGCCGAGCCGTGTAGCTTAAGCGCGGCGAGGGCGGCTGAAAGCTAAGACAGTTGTGTCCTATTTTTTTTTCTCTCAAATAGCTGGACAACTGCCGCCGTGTGGTAGCAGCCAGCAGCCAGGACTCAAACTGTTTTTATATATCGAGCGCATATTCGGCAAGCACACTCCTGAAACCAACGACGCGATTGTAGAACTGAAAAGACTATTCCACTGGAGCCTCTCGAAAAACAAATGCACCGGAAGCTGGCTATTCCAAACCAGAATTCAGCCCACCTATAGAGTCCCCAAACCTTTAAAATATTGACAAACTTTGAGTCCCTCAAAATTTATTTATCAGAATCGTGGATAAATTTGGCGTCATAATGCCTCGGGGGTCCAGTTTTGGATGACTGCCGGTGCATTTGTTTTCCGAGAGTATCGCGATTAGTGAACCCATTGGAATAGTCTATACTGCCCGGAGGCTGCCCTCAGGGGCAAAAATATTTTTCTACTTTCCGAGTACATGAGCGCGAGCACTTTCGGTCTGCGCGGGGCTGGTAATTACTCCCACTCTTCAGCTTACAGGGACCGACTCGCGCCGCGCGCAAGAACAATGTTCCGAAGGAAGGACGAAACGGAAGGCACGACGCCAAACGCCAACGCCCTTCCCCGCCCTTGCGCTGCACCGCTGCCCTTTTCAGACTTCCTTCTCGCTGTTTTCTTTTTTTGGTTTTGTTGCTTTGGCGATATGAATGGTCGGAATGAAGCTGTATAATGCCGCCGCCGCGCCGATAATTATCGGCCTTTTTACTGCTTCGAGACCCGGCGGGGCGGGGCGGGGCGGGGCGGGGCGGGGCGGACAAGAACTGGGGCGAGCGGGGGAGGAGACGGCTTTCCTAACACAACGCGTGACTGACGGAACACGCGGGCGTGTTCGCTGGACAGGACACTGTATGCAGTCACATTAGAGCGATGCAAAGGTATTACCGAAACCGCTAACAATAACAGAACGACCTTTAGGTGACTTCTTCTTGCTTTCATTTCATTTAATGTTTGTCTGGCTGCACAAACTTCGGAACAGATAAACTTACGCGGGCTCCTCTCCCCCACCCACTCGCTTTCCACCTCTCCCCAACCAGCGCGCGGGCACACACACACACGCTCACACACACGCACACACACACACACACGCACACACACACGCACACACACACACACACATACACGCACACACACACGCACACTCACACACCTGTTGTTTGCACACTCGAATTTAAAGGAGCTGTTAGGAGCGTTGCCCAATAATGCCCAATTTGGTCCAAAGCACTGGAAGAAGAATAAAGTACAGAACCGTTCAAGTGTTTCAAAGCCCTTCGCGCAGCACTCCGTTCAGTTAAAAACTGAAACGTCAATGTAAGCTGATTAAGGCCTTAATATTAGGATTTTAATTATCATCCCCCCCCCCCCTTATTTTAGAAGGTTAGCTTAGTAGCCCTTCACATCTTTTCTACAGTGTCGGGCCTGCGGCTGTCTTGGTGGCCGGACAAATCTTGCTCGCTAACAGTTAGCCTCACAATACGACTTTTGAATGGTTGATTCGCTATGACTGGTATGTAGAAGAAAAGGGCCCAATCATCCGCACAGAAGGGGGAGGGAAATAGGAATGAACAAAAGCGCCATAGGATCACTGTCGTATGCTCACTGCGGTGGCACCCACCGAGCGGAGAAACGCGCGTTGAATGAGGCGTCTTATTCGCGAAAATCCTGCAACGAATAGAAAAAAGAGCTATGGCAAAGAATGGGTAATCCATAGAAACTAGAACAGGGGGGCAAAGCGTGCTGTATACAGCCGTCAATGTAAAAAATATCTTTGTAAATTTACGATCTGTTTTAAAAAATTACGCTTTTGTCGACATGCACTGCTTGTCATTTAACGTTAATTAGTAATTTTAAAACTCCACTTCGTTGAAAATTATTCCTTAGACCTACAACTCTTTCCAACAGTGATATTCGTGTATGTCTGCAGTACTTCTTGTACCACGATAATTTGTGTCTTTGAACCGGGGATTATATATTTATTCCGTAAAAGAAAGATAAAAATAACAAGAATACAAAGCAGACAAAAAAAGGTTTACCGCGAGCCGAGACGCTAAAACCTTATGCGCCCGCTCCACTGCACCCATACAATAAAATGTCTCGGACACGACGTCCGACATGTGCATGCGCTGAGGTGCGGGCGCTTATTTTGAAACCCTCATGGACCTCGACCGCATCCCCAACTTCACTGCAGTTTTCCATCGCTTCTCTTTTGGTCACGGGGCGGGGAGAAAGTTCACGCAGTTTTCTTCAAGTAGTTCAGAATTCAGAATAGGTTAGGCTGTATTTGATGCAAGATTAGGGGGAAGGAGGACAGGATCCACTGTTTTCCTCCCGTCAAACCTACACAAACCTATCCTAAAGTTCCCTTTACAACATCTACCTTACGGCCGCCCGGCCGCTTGCACCAGGGGTAAGCGCGAAATACATACAGCTATCAAGTACAGTCAAATGCCCTAATTTCGGACTTGTGCCCTAATTTCGGACAGTTTGCAGAGAAGTGCTTATTTCAACCTATCTCGGTCACCTTTTGAGATATTTGAAATCCGAAGAAGGCATCGTACAGTTTGCAGTATAGAGTACCGTATTTCGTCAAGTCGGTTGAAGTACCTTTAAAATTTTACAGCACACAGGAATTTAAAGTTAAAAAAAGCATATAGAACAAAATTGCTGATTTGAAATAAGCTCCCCCAAAAACCGAGGCTCATGTAGGTGTGAGCTGCCCTATGGGTGGTCCTTTCTCGAATGAATGTTTGGTATTTTGGCTACAGAACTACGTAAATTATTATTATTTAAGTCAAACCGTTTTTTGGTATGGAACGATTTTCGAAAGTGCTACAATTTCGGACAGTCCAATTCTGTGGCATAGAATTACATTTGTTTCCATGTTTGTACCAAAAGACTTATGTTTTCGCCACCAAGAAGAAGCGAAATTGTACTTTTGACTATCACGTTTACAACGCCGTTTCCGGATTTGAGATACCTCAAAAAACGGCTAAGATAGGAAGAATTTAGCACTCCTCTGAATTTTGTCCGAAGTTACAGCACATTTGTCCAGAGCTCGGTCCAGAGTTAAAGGCGTTCACAAAACCATCCCATTTTTCTGTCCAGTTTTCATCTCTCAGGGTTGAGTCAAAAAATCGGTTTGGATGTTATTCAACGAATTGTGACCTAGGCTATCCTAAGTGAAAAGTAAGCCTGTTCGGTTAGGCCAAAATGCATGCTTGTGTCCGAAATTAGAGCACGTGTCCGAAATTAGAGCACTTTCGTTCCTAATTTCGGACACTCTTCCGATGATTGCTGTAGCTTCCCATCTGTTGATAGAAATTCGACATGGGTATCATCCGACGTGTCTCGAGCCACAGTATTTCCAATCGCAACAGATTTTTCATATTTTATCATGCCTACACGTAAGAAAGAAAAAACCGCTCAATTCGTCCGAAATTAGGGCACTTGACTGTATTGAGGGATGGAGTCGAGATCCAGGAGGGTTTCAAACAAGCCGCGCGCAGCTCTGCCCGGCGCTGGGTGGGTGAGCACTGTGTGCAGTGAGCAGGCCGCGCGGGCGCGCATGTTCTGCATGCGGCTGCTGGATGCTGTCGCTCTGGTCCCCGGTGGCGTCCTTGCGTACTCGGGTCGAACCGAATCAGCGGAATGAATGGGTCGCGGGCACGGGGCGGTTTCTCTTTCTTTTCTTTAGCTTCCTGATTTGGCGGCGTGGGTGTGGCTGTGTGTGTGTGTTGGGCATGCAGAGGTCAGGGAGCCGGCCGGGCCGGTATACGATGATTTCCTTGTGCGATATTTACTGTATTCTCTTTTGAAGGAAAGAGTGCAGCTACCTGACGCCATATACCCGCGGGGGCACAGTTAGTTTTGTCTGGGGAGGTCGATATTTTAGTTTATGTAGTCGAGAATAGCTCCACCCTTCTGCACGTGTCTCTGCTACTCGGCTCACGTATGAGCGTTGGTAGGGCTACGCACGAGTTATAATCCTTTTCTTTTGCCGCCCTTTTGATTTCCAATATCTTTTAAACCACTTACCACTTACGCATACAAAAAAACTCCTTCGAATTTAGATCTGAAAATAAAGGTGGGAGGGGGGGGGGTAGCTGAATATGGTATAGATACTATGCCACCAGAAAAACACTATGAGAATTTTTGAGAGGTATAGAACGAGGGCACACATTACAAATATCAAGACTATGCGAGCGAAACATAGATTACTGCGAGAAAAGGTGTTTGAAAAGGTGTCTCCGGTCGGTCAGGGGACTGTTCCGGCTCGACCTTGCCCCACTTGGACCGGGCCTGGTCCTGACCGGCCCCCGGGCCTCCTCCAGTCCGCCCGGCCCCGCCCCGCCCCGCCTGCTGTGCGGTGGGCCCGTCCTGCCGGGCCGCGCCGGGCCCTGCCACACCGCTCAGCGCACACCTTGTCAACGCACCTTTACCCTACCGATCAGAACACCGGATGCTGAACACGATGCACACGCGCGCCGCAATTTCCGCCAAAGGAATCTCTGCACACATATCGCACTTGCACTGAGAGAAATGTTTCATTGCAGCTATAAAAAATTGTTCGATCCGTCCGTTTGGTCATGGGCATCAAATTTTTAGTCACAGCAACTAAACCTTTGGTTAGAGCAACCACAATTTCGGTTACTGCAACTAAAATTTTGATGCCTATTACTAACCGGGACCGACCGAACAAAATTTGATTATAGGTATCAAAATTTTGATGGCTGCAACGAAACATTTCTCTCAGTGTGGGAATCGTTTCACTGCATTATTTTTATTGACATTTTGTTTTCATTAATAATATTCAGGATGTTGGAAATCAGTCGAAATATGCAAAGATAAACGCGTTAGTATTCGCAAACACATAGGAGGAAACGCGGGAACACCTCACTGGTAAAATCAATAGCTGTCCACCCCTACCGCAATACTCCAGTCAATCGACCTCCTCAAACACCCTCGGAGGTGGTAAAGCGAGGCTGCGCTGCAATGCAGTGTGACTACCCAGTCGAGTACGGCGGGGAACTATTGAACGCTTCAACGATAATCCTGCGCCTTAACTTTACCTCATAACCACTGCGAAAATTATCTCTGTACGATATATTTTGTAAGATACCATTTACGTACGAAACATGTTGTAAGTTTACGACAGCGCATTCTTGCTCGTAATTTATAAATTTCGGATCGATAGGTGGTGATTGCAATTTTACGATTTGGAATTGTAATTTTACAACGCTACTTCGTGGAAAATTTTCCCGTAAACCTACGACAATTTTTCACAGTGACCGTACGCGCTGCAGCTGAATACAAGAAATGCCCCCCTCCTCCGCCCCTCCCCGAGGGCCCAACCGCTACCGTAACTTAATCGAGCTCGATCCCAGCGTACCTTAAGGGCACCCAGATGCGTCTTGTGCCTCTCAATAAAGCGAGATGCCAGTACCTGCAGCACTGCTCCGAACAAGAAATCGATTCGTGCAACGCTTTCTGCGGCACGCCGCGCGTGCTCCCAATGCATCGGAAGTAAAGGAACACACAAAATGTAAAAGACAACCTGAGGGTCGTCGGGCGGGGTGGGGCAGGGCAGGGCAGGGCGGGGCGGGGCGGGGCGGGGCGGGGCGGGGCGGGGCGGGGCGGGGCGGGGCGGGGCGGGGCGGGGCGGGGCGGGGCGCAGCGTGGCTGCGGCATTTTCATGGTCACACGAGTGGTAATAAAACCATACTGCTCCGGGCCGGGCCGGGCAAGGGGCTGGGCTACGAGTGCCAGGAGAAGCAGGCGCCCGGCAGGCAGGCCCGCACGACTTAGCTGTCTGCGGGTTGCCTACCCCGACATGGTTAGGCGGCAAACGAGTCTAGGAAGGAGGTTTAATGAGGATCGTTTACCGGAGCCACTGCCGTTTTCGACGGGGGCAATGACTTTTAAGAAATTCGTTTTATTTAGGGTGTAATAGTTTATTACTTTTATTGTCAAATTGATTCCTTCACACTGGTAAAACAAATGTTTAGTTACTATACATCATGGTGTATATAGTTGGCAAATCTATACATGACATGATGTATAGCAGGAACTAAACATGACAAGATGTGAAACACCTATACACTTCGCAAATGTTTAGAGGTTAAACATTTTGTGATGTATAGAAGTATACACCGAGGGGCGGCCAACTCGAAGAAAACGTGTACACAGAAATACATGTGTATTTCTAGAAATACACTAAAAATACAGGGAAATACTCTACAATACACAGAAATACATAGAAATACTCAACAAAAATACAAGAAAAATACCGAAAAATACATTAGAAATACAAGAAATACAAAGCAAGTGTACACAGAAATACATGAGTTGGCCGCCCCTTGGTATACACTTGGGCGAAGCTTCACATGGAAAAGCATAGGGATACCACGCTGCGCCAAGTGTATAGCCAACTGAACACTTGCAAAGTGTTTAGAGAATAAACATCTGCTGATGTATAGTTTGAACTAAACATGATATAGTGTTTAAGTATTAAACATTAACAGTTAAACATCATTTGATGTTTAGAACTATACATTTGTTTTACCAGTGCACAAGCGAACAAAACTGAACTGTAAAGAAAACTCTTACTCACGAAAAACGAGACGTTTACTGCATAGGTAGTGTAGGTCGGCCTCTGCCACCGCCCCATGTACTGGGAGACCTTCACCGCTCCGCCACCCTAACAGACTCGACCTTGCTCGCTGGATGGCTCGGTGGTCAGCTCCTTATAAGCCCTTCCGAGCAGAGAGAACGGAAGAATAATCATTCCACTTTAATTGTCATTGTATCTCCTTACATCTGCTGCAGCATCTGTTTCTTTCCAACTGTAACACACTGTACTCGTTTCTTGAGGTATGTTGCAGCCCTACCCGTTGCGGAATTGGGTTCGGCCCTGAGGCGTCTGTGCACGCTCACGCTTTTGATGTTTATCGACCAGTCGAAAAAAAACAAAACAAACAAACAAAAAAAAACGCGCGCACTCAGAAATGTTTCGAAGGAAAGCGAGAAGGGGTAAATCGCTTCACATTGCTCGCAAATGCACGATATATTACAAACGAAGAATTATGAACTGAACGAGTGTCCCCACCTGGATCTTTGGGCGAGAGCAGAGCATCCGTGCCAAGGTGCGCTCACGCACCCAAGTTAGCTCGGTCCATCCAGTGTGGAGTATCATGTGACATTGCCTCTGCCTCATGCACATACGAAAGAGGGGCTCCTCCAAGAACCCGTGCGTCGCGCCCAGCCCTGCCCAGCCCTGCCCCGCCCCGCCCCGCCCCGCCCCGCCCCGCCCCGCCCCGCCCCGCCCCGCCTCACGCCACTCCATCCCGCCCCCGCCAGGCCCACCACGCCCCGGGCCACCGTGATTAATTGCGACTCACAAGACAGCTCACAGGACCGCAGGACCCACCGGCACTGCCGCCTGGCCCGGCCCGGCCCGGCCCGGCATCGAGGGGAAACGGAACTCTTATTTCGCCGCGAACGTTCCTCCACCACTGCAACCCGCCCGGCGCGGCGGGGAGGGGCGGCGCAGGCCGAGGCCGGGGTGGGGCGGGCGGCTCTGACTCAGCGCCGATCTGCGCTTAAACGCTTGTGAAACAATCAACATGACAAGATATTTCCTATGCTATCCATACTCTGTTATCTCAGCCTTGTGAGTGTTACATCGCAGACTTATTAAAATAAAAAATACAAAATATAAAAAAAAATGACTTAGCAACATTTGAGGTGTCTCTTTTTCAAATCAAAACGGACATTGTATTAGCAAATATCTTAAAGACCTGGAGTTTCTCTGCACTTTCAGACCTGCACGCCAAAAAAAAATAAAAAAAAAAATCGCGTGTCTGAGGGGAAAAAAAAGAAAAAGAAATTGCAGTGTGTCCTATTTTTTTTTTTTTTTAGCCGCATAGGCGCAGCTAATTTGTAAACTACGGTGCTTATTTTCTAGCAACCCTGCTATTCATTTTTCCGCCGTTTAGATTGTTTAGCCATGGTGCTAATATTTCACATCTAATTTCTGCATCATTTTTTTTTGCGGGAGTACAACTACGAGATTTCAGGCATTTACACCTGCTTTGGAGAAAGGAGTGTAGTCTTCGCGACTCGGGTGCCGTCGCGTCGGGTTTGACAGCGCGGCGGGCATACAGGGGCCGCGCACGCACGCTGCATCGTCCTTGGCAGCAGCTGCAGGACCTGCTGTGGGCCCGCCGGCCCAGCCCGTCGGGACCGCGTCGGCGCCGTTGTTGTTATTAAAGCCCCGGACCGACGGGCGACAGCTCGGCCGCCACGCCCCACGCCCCGCCCGACAACGCCCCCCCCCCCCCCACTCACACACCAAACGCACCTCGCCCGAAACTGTCTGGCCAGGCGTCAAACTCTTGCTCCCGGGAGGGCCGTGTCAGGGTCCATACCGTCCATGCTATGGCTCTGCATGCGGGACTGCTGGGGGGCAGGGGGAGGGGGAGGGGGGCACTGGCTCAGCCTCTGAAGGGCCCCCGAGGGGTCCTTCACTATAAATTCAAACATACACCAATGTTTCTGATTTTGCCGACTTTTCGTGATTTTTCTTGATTTTTACATTTTTTTTTCTGTTTTCCCTGATTTTTTTTTCTGATTATCTATGATTATTTTTTTACTAATTTTATTTAAGGGTATACTCTGTTGTTTTTTTTAGAGAAGGACCCCTCGGGCGCGCACCGCGGGGCCGGTCCACTGACGATTGCTGCCATACCTGCCCACTGACGACTCGGAAGGGGTGGTACACGACGTCTGCAAGTGAATGTTCAACCCAGAAAACTGCGTTCTTCAAACGATGATTTGTATTGAGAAAGAGTCAAAACTTACTTTGTCTGTTGTACGGGAGCGCGATTGTCATAAAAGTAAGCATAAGATGCAGAACATTGTTACGCAATAGATTTTGTTCAACAACGCTGATTAAAAAAGAAAAAAAAATGTTCTAGAATGAACTGGAAGATAGTACAAGGTGTCCACGGACGGTGCCTTCACGGGGTGGTCCGCGGTGTCCTCGCGATCCCCCGAGGTCGTCCGCAATGTCCTCGCACTTCACGACCTTACAAAAAAAGAAAAAAAATATGTTTTGTGTAGGTGTTGTGTTTTGAGGTATCATCTGCTAAAAATCTTCTCCAGGAGGGTGCTTGTGAAAGAAACTCTTGATCCCAGTTGTTCTCCTGGTTTTTCAAAAGTAAAAATTCTGGTTCTTCTACAGCATTGATTGAAGAACGTTTTTTGCCCCTAAGGGCCACGCCTGTCGCTTCACTCTTCCTCCTCGTCCACCTTGCAGGCACTTGCCGACCCGAGGGTGCACCGCCAGTGAGGCGCGCCGTGTAAAGAACGTGATACACGCGCTGAGATACGATGCCGCCCGCTCCGCTCCGTCACACACATAGGAGTGCCGTGCTGTGCGCGCTGATTTCGCGCGGCGACGCGGACCGGTTTCGCCTTTTCGCGGGCTGCAACAGCGGGCCGGGCCGGGCCGGGCGGGCCAGCAGTGTGTCCGCTCGCGGTAAAGGGGAACAAATGATGCGAATATAAGTGGGTGAGCCTGGTGCGGCCGGGTGGGGCCGGGTGGGGCCGGGTGGGGCCGGGTGGGGCGGGGTGGGGCGGGGCCCGCGGGGGACCTCAACGCGCGCGCGGCCCCCGCTCGGCACGGCGCGGCACGGCGCGAGGCTTTCACGTCTGTGCAGCCGACTGATTCAGAAGATCGCTCTCCTGCCCCCGTCTTTGTTGCACTAACGGGCTCCTACCCTCCTCAACATAGGGCACCGCCATAGGTGCGACAAGGACGGACGCACGAGAGCGATCTTCTGAATCAGTCGGCAGCCAGCGGGCCAGCCTGCGTTGCGAGAGGGCCTCTCCTCTCTCGTCGGGGTAGTCGCGGTCCACCTGTGATAATACCCACCTCCAGCCGTAGGCAGCGCGGGGTATTCGGCTGGTAGTCGGCTTATGCAATGTGATTCTCATAAACACTATACCGCCGCGCCGTTGCGGAGAGCAGACGGCGGCTTTGTCAATACAAGCAGCATATGGGGATGCGCCCCGCTGTATATAGTTGCACTCCGAGAAGCGTGTACTTGAGCACGAACAATAGGCGCGTAATACAAGAGAAATAATGTAGACTTGCAACAAAAACATGCGTTCCATTCAAGATTTGAGAAGACGTTTTTCAGTTCAAATTCATCGGGGCGAGATACAAATACGCGCTCAAATTGGCGAGAAACCGTGTAGTGCATGTACGCGACGCAGACGTACCACGTCAGACGCGCGCAGCAGCGCACCTTTTCGGCAAACGCATCGTGACGTGCCATGGCCTTGATGAGAAAGAAACACTACGGGATAAAGGGAATTAGATCATTACCGAACCGGTCAGGCATGCGATCTTGCGTGCCGTGCCGCGTGGGGTTACGGTTGCCCCGCGGAGCAGACGGGGCTGGCAGGGGCGGGGCGGGGCGGGGCGGGGCGGGGCGGGGAGTGTCTGCAGTGTGGCGGACGGAGCCGACGGCGGTCACATCTCTGCAACTTCTCTCCACCAGCTCAAACTGCGAACGAAATAGAGCAGGATCAGCTGAGAGTCGGAAGAAAGGAAAAAAGAAACGAATGCGCACATTCTGCCGAAGAGAGTAGTAACCGCATGGGTAAATAAGGCTATGTCGATAATGGTCTTTGAAGAAATGAACTCAGCTTTACCGTAAAGATACATATTTCTCTACCGATGATGACTATGACCAGGAGATCGATGCGACGCGCTCGCAGGCGGTGACCCCGGCAGCAGAATAAGAAAAAAAAACAGGACCATTTACATGGCGAGGTGAGGCGGCCCGGCCCGGTCCAGGCCTCCTCCGCTCTGCTCTGGGCTGCACCGAAACCACCGAAACACACCTCTGGTCCAGGTGCTGGTGCTGGTCCGAGAGTCCGAGCCGCCCCCCACCCCGCCCCGCCCCGACCCCACCCCACCTCGCCCCGCCCCGCCCCGCCACGTCTTGTGTTTGTCGATGTCGAAATTTGGCTAACGGTGTCGCTATGACTCGATCGGGATCGGGCACCTCTCTAGGTGCTCTCCGGGCGAACCTGGCCAGCGCGCGAAACGACACCGTCGAAAACTAAGATTGACGAGGCTGACCGTGAATACTTTCGAGTTGAAATAATAGGGCCACTGGTTTTGAAGCATATACATGACTCATGAGGAAAACGTGTCATGTACCCGTTCGACTTCAGAGTACAGGGAAATATGCTATAGAAAAGTCGAAGAACATAATGACAAGTGAGGTGTCCAGTGCGGCAGGCTGAGCCGTCGCAAAGGCGCCTCGTCTGACCAACGCGACGCGACGCTCTGTCTGCCATCGTCAGAGTTACGACTCTTGTCGCCGCGGGGGACCATCTCGCGTTAGGGAACGTCGTTCTGGCTGTCCGCGCTGTCCAACCTGCTGAGGGACGATTAGGATGTCAAACTATGACGGGCACTTTGTTAGTGTGTGAGTGAATGGTGTGTGTGGTGCGCGCCGCGCATGCGCGCGCTTGTTCTAGGCGCGGTTTTAATAGATTCTCGGCGTCATAATGATGTGGACAGTAGCTGCCCCGGAGCGCTGCCTCGACTACGTGTGATTGAGCCTGTAGCGGACCTTGTTGTTTCCAGCCCCAGACCTGGAGCGATGCTTTTATTAGCAACGTAAAATAGAGTCTTAAAAAAAATATACACAGGTGAAAAACCTCTGAATCCCTCTGTAGAAGCGATTCAATAAGTGCAGTGCATGCAAAAGTCCTTACGATGGGTGGAATCAAGATGCGTTTTTTCATTAGAAAACAGCAACTGAGCGAAAAGGAAAGTTTACCTCTTTCAACATCCGTTATCCGAGGATAGCATATATCCATCCCTCATAATAATTTATCGGCAGCTTGAAACGGCGAGCACAGGAGCGGTCGCTGTGCGCCCAGTAATTACTAGACCTGATGTGACGTCCAGGGTTATTTATGATGTCGGCGCGGCGCGGGGCCAATAACTGGGGCTTCCAAAAAAGTGGGAGGGAGAGGGGGATAGAGTTCGCGCTCCCGCTCCCGCATGCGGCCGCAGTCCGGCACCACCCGATCCCAATCCCGTCGCCAGGGCAGGACGGGGCAGGACGGGGCGGACGTCTCTCTCGTCGCGAAGCCATGTCCCTACGAGTTATGCCCAGCCCCGCGGCGCCCCGCCCGGCCCGGCACGGGACGGCAGCATGATGATTCCGAACAGCGTTTCTGACTCTCTCTCTCTGTCCTTGTCGCTCTGATGGAGCACAGTGCTAAAGAGCGAGAGAGAGAAAGAACACTACTACTAAATGTTGTGCGGGATCGCCCTGCACCGCACTCTCCTGGAGGCGTCGCGACGCATTAGTCTTGAGTCCGCGCCCCGCCCCCCGCCCCGCCCGCGAGCATGTTACAATTAGCGCGCCGCCGCCGTCAGTTTTAATCATCCTCCTGACCTCACGTATAGCGGCGAACAAACACTCATTACGGGCGCGGGGGTCTGATTCGGACTGAGCTGTGCACACCTCGTGTCTCGTGTACGCGAGCGAGGCTTTCCTGTATTTCTAGTTCAGCATTTGACAAGGACCCTAACCCTGAACCTGGCTCTGGCTGGCTGAGAAAAAAAAGTTGACCCCGCGCTAATGGGCGTCCAGGTGTGATACCCCTTTGACGGCGGCCCGGCGCGGCAGGCGGTGCGTGGGCCGAGATGGGAGCGCCGCCCTGGCCGCCCTGGCCGCCCTCGCCCTCCTCGTCTGAGAGGCGTCCCGCTGCGCTCTGCGGTGGGAGCGAAACACACATGTATTCCTATGTCTATGCGACTTATCGGTTTTGGCTGACATGAGCGGAACAAACCACAAAACCTTTTAGTCGTTAGGGCCTCGCCGTCCTCGGTATCGGGGCGCGGGGGGTGAGGAGAGCCGCGCCACGCTGGGCCACGGCGCAAGGCGGCCTTGCCCCTGATCAAACGAAACCAAGTTGTATAGGATCCGGATTCCGAAGCCGTCGTGCTTTAGGAACCAATATCCACACGCGCGCACACGCTCACACACACACAGACACACACACCTACTCACACATATACAAACATACACACGTCGCGGTCGTAGTGAGGACGTTAACAGCCTAATATGGTTCCCACCTTGCAAATCGTGATACCGCGATGCCGTTTGGCACGAATGTTGTCTATACCCATACCTTGAATTTAAGATGTGGAGCCATCGCCGGGCCCCATGCAGGGCCCCGTGGCAGCGGGTTGCCTATCCCCAGGGGGCAAATCACAGAAATCTTCCTTTTACAGCCGATTTCGGTGCGGTTTCTTGCGCGCATGGTGGTTTTCGTAATGTTTTATCGTAGACAATACAATATGACGACTATGGGAGGTGTTGCGGGCTGTTTGCCTACCTAGCGGGGGTAATTTTTGCAAAATACGCTATTTATTCGGTCTCATTGCTGTCTTCTGGTTGGGACGGCGGGTTTGGTGTCGTTTCACTGTAAAAAACTTTCAGCTGATGTTTGGGTCCTAAAAATGAAGGATGGCTACCACCAGGCCCCATGCGGGGCCCCTGGGTAGCGGATTGCCTACCCACAGGGGGCAAATCACAGAAACCTTCCTATTTAACCGATTTCGGTGCGGTTTCTTGCGCGCGTGGTGGTCTGGAAAATCTCTTATCATAGAAAATACTGTTTGACACCCATGGGAGGTGTAGCGGGCGGTTTGCCTAACAACCAGGGGCAGTTTCTCTGAAACGCGCTATTTATCTGGTTTAACTGATTTTTTCTGGCTGTGACGGCAGTGTTAGAGTCATTTTAAGTGAAAACACTATTTTTTCTAATATTTAGATCCTAGTGATGAAGGCAAGAGTGCCTAACAAGGAAAACAGTGGGGAAAATTGCAATTTACGGCTAGATTTTAGCCATACCATTTCACTTCATTTAAATATTTTACTCTTTCGAAAAAACTTTTGCAAACCGCTTACTATCTTTAAAAAATAAATTTGGCAATTCATCACAGTGACAAAAAATAACAAGGAACACTTTTCACTAGATGCATTAAGCTCACTGACTAATTAAAAAAAATTATTTTGGGTGATTTATCGATTCCAGTACATTTTTCCTAATTCATTTTTCCTAATCCGATTTTCCTAACCTTGATATTTCCTACTGCCCTTTTTTCCTAAACTGTATTTCCTAAAACTAGATTTTCCTAATCCGCTTTTCCTAAAACTATTTTTTCCTACTGGAACTTTTATATTTTAGGCAACGGAGTTGTCTTCTAAAATCCCTTTGAAACGTCTCTCAATTGTTTTTATAACCCCTTACGCGAGGAAAAACCTTACGCGAGGAAAAAATCTGCTTCAAGGATTTTTATAATTTTACCTAAAGTTATAGTATGTAAACTTGTATACTCATTCTTAAAGTTTACTAGAAATTTAAACTACAGATTTTCTGTAAATTTGAATTGAAACTTCAATTGCTATGGTATTGCTAGACTTGTCAGCGGAAATCACCAGGAGAAGGGGATAGTTTGGCTTCAATCAATTGAGCAGAATTCATGAAATGGTGTTCATTTACGTGTTTCGTAAATCACTTTTGTTCCTATGTATTGAACCTCCGTGAAACTTTGCGAAACGATTTCCGTTGGTCTGAAACTGCTAGTTTCGTATTAATTTCTCATAAATACGGTATTAGAAATGATTGACTTGAGGATAATGGGCTTAGGAATTTTTGATTTTAGGAAATTTGGATAAGGAATATTTTTTTTAGGAAAATTGACAGTAGGAAGAAACGACAGTAGGAAAATAGGGTTAGGAAAAATGGGCGGGAACGGATTTATCACATGGACATCTATAGAGTTCCGTGCACTGTAAACCTCTAGGGTCTTTCTTACAACTGCAGTTGCCACGACAAACAGTTTTGCACTTGCAGCGGACAAGTGCCACACAGGATTTAGCTGCCACATCTAGAAGCCGCCAAACAACTTCCCAGGTTCCATCCGCACTTCTTTTCCATCCGAAGTCTGAGGGGGATGGAAGCTCTTGCCATGGCTGAAGCGATTAAAACCAAGTCATTGCCAAGAAGGCGGCGCGCTTCATGTGCAGCATTAGAGAATCCTCAGTCGGTGGAGTAGACTCAATCGGTCTATCGAACGTAGAAAAGAGCTCTCTTCTGCAGGTCACTAGTGATGGGTACATTTTTGACCTGAAATATAAATCAATCGTGAGTTCGTTGTGTTTCATACCACATAAATTCCAGGGCAGGACAAATATTCGCAGTTAACAGCCATGGCAAGAGCTCCCATCCCCCTCAGACTTCGGATGGAAAAGAAGTGCGGATGGAACCTGGGAAGCTGCTTGGCGGCTTCTAGATGTGGCACTAAGTCCTGTGTGGCACTTGTCCGCTGCAAGTGCAAAACTGTTTGTCGTGGCAACTGCAGTTGTAAGAAAGACCCTATAGAGGTTTACAGTGCACGGAACTCTGTAGATGTCCATGTGATAAATCACCAAAATAATTTTTTTTTTAAATTAGTCAGTGAGCTTAATGCATATAGTGAAAAGTGTTCCTTGTTATTTTTTGTCACTGTGATGAATTGCCAAATTTATTTTTTAAAGATACTAAGGTTTGCAAAAGTTTTTTCGAAAGAGTAAAATATTTAAATGAAGTGAAATGGTATGGCTGAAATCTAGCCGTAAATTGCAATTTTCCCCACTGTTTCCCTTAAGGCACGCTTGCCTTCATCACTCGGATCTCAATATTAGAAAAAAATTGTGTTTTCACTTAAAAAGACTCTAACACCGCCGTCACAGCCAGAAAAAATCAGTTAAACCAGATAAATAGCGCGTTTCAGAGAAACTGCGCCCCTGGTTGTTAGGCAAACCACCCGCTACACCTCCCATGGGTGTCAAACAGTATTTTCTATGATAAGAGATTTTCCAGACCACCACGCGCGCAAGAAACCGCACCGAAATCGGTTAAATAGGAAGGTTTCTGTGATTTGACCCCTGTGGGTAGGCAATCCGCTACCCAGGGGCCCCGCATGGGGCCTGGTGGTAGCCATCCTTCATTTTTAGGACCCAAACATCAGATGAAAGTTTTTTACAGTGAAACGACACCAAACCCGCCGTCCCAACCAGAAGACAGCAATGAGACCGAATAAATAGCGTATTTTGCAAAAATTACCCCCGCTAGGTAGGCAAACGGCCCGCAACACCTCCCATAGTCGTCATATTGTATTGTCTACGATAAAACATTACGAAAACCACCATGCGCGCAAGAAACCGCACCGAAATCGGCTGAAAAGGAAGATTTCTGTGATTTGCCCCCTGGGGATAGGCAACCCGCTGCCACGGGGCCCTGCATGGGGCCCGGCGATGGCTCCACATCTTAAATTCAAGGTATGGGTATAGACAACATTCGTGCCAAACGGCATCGCGGTATCACGATTTGCAAGGTGGAATCGGCTAACCTCCGGACTATCGTGGGCGGGTGCAGGCAGCAGCAGCCAGCGACCTTTCTCACTTCACATTCAGCATCGCTGCTGCCGATCTTTCGCGCGCGGCTACATTTTCTATTAAGCGAAACAATACAATGCAAAAAACGAAAAAAAGAAAAAAGAAACTGAAAATAATCGAATTTTGGCGAATAATCGAACTTTGACGTTAGCAGTACCTTTATGTTACCATGATAAACGCGTGGGGCGAAAAGCGCAAAGGAAAAAACCGCGAGGGCGGTATCGCGGCGGATCTAGAAGAGGGATAAATAAAAGCAAACAATACCACATCGATTAGATTAGGCGTGCAGCGCTGCGCTGCGATCCGAATGTCCGGCCTCTACCGGCAAGCATGCCTTTTTTTTTATTTTCTCCTGTTCAAGTATAGCCAAAGCAGAACAATAACATTCTTCCCCCGTGTGGTCTAATTACCTAAAGCAGACGACCTTGCACCGCGCGGGGTCTGAGGGCAGCGCTGCGCCGTTAAGTCAACACTCCCACAGGCGGGCCGGCCGGGACACTGGGCCTACCAACCACCTGCTATCCCAACGCCAGCTGCCATGCCGCCCGCCCCGCCAGTAACCGGCAAGGCCTGGGAGTGTAATGTCCAATCACGAATTGCTCTACGCGATGTTCTGCGGGCACCCTCCTAAACCAAACCTGATCGATTGAATTTCTGGGAGGTGGGAGGATACGTTCCCTTTTCTGTCGCCATCGCCAGATTTATTTGGCGAATGTAAAACTTACGGTGCCCGTGTTCATTCCCTACAAAGCATTTGGATGCATTGCTGGGCGTAGCACGTGCCTGCAATAGCGAAGCACTTGCTTTGCTGCTAACGGAGCAAAATCTTTGCAAATTTGAATGCTTTAAAAGCTTTGCAGACTGCGAGCCACTTGCTTTGTAGATTGCACATAAATCGAGGGAGAAACAACCCTGTATTTTGGGGTACACATTTTGTAAATTTTCGTGAATTTTTATTGATTTTTATAGATTTTCCGTGAATTTTCACTTGAATTTGACCCAAATTTTTGTGAAATTTCCTAACTACTTCCAGAATTATTATTTTTTTCAATTTATCGTTTTTTTTCAGAATTCTTTTGAATTTTCCTGATTTACGAGGTGTACAAAAATTTCAGAGTTGTTTCTCCCTCGACATCAATGCTCTAGAATCTAGAAGGCTTTAGAATCTTTGAAACTCGCTCACCGTTTACTTGGTAATAATTTTCCAATACAGCTTTTTTCCCCTAGTGTGAGGTGAACACACTGATAAGAAAATGACCACACAAGTTTGCCAGGATGACATCATTTCTGATTTCGTTCTCATAAAACTGATTAGCCTACTCGGCCAAGTACCGCAGGGAAAACACCGGTCGAGATTACACTTCGGTAAAAGAGCTTGCCGTGTAATTTGCAGGGCTTGGCTCCAAATCAACATTTGTATGGTCCTTGATCCCTGATCAACACTTGATAACACTCAACCTTCTGCTCGCAGGTGGCTCTATCTCTCGTTGTTGCCACGCTCACAACCAGATAAATGTCAGATAAACACCTGACTGTCGTCACCGCTCGTAGTGTGCCCTGAAATCATCCTGGAGCGATTTCAAGGGGAAAAGACGATGGGGCGAACGCTCTCCCCCGCAAGCCCCCGTCCACCTCAAAATTCGCCCGAAAGGTAGGCAATACGGGGTGCAAAGTACCTCACGGTAAAAACGATGTCTGTTTTTTTAGGAAAAAGGGAAAACTTTGAGGACCTTGGATACTTTGAGGAATACTCCTTAGATTTTGAGGAATAAGTCTCCTCAAAATTTGTGGAGATTTTCCTTACTTTTTGAGGAACCTTCCTCAAAACCTGAGGGGTTTCGGGTTTCCCTCAAATCCTTTTTTCCCTCAAAAAATCAGACATTGCTTTTACCGTGCGCACATCGCCCCTAACGTCACCCACGCCTGCATGGCCTGCATGCAGCAGGGAGGCAGGGTGGGAGCCAGAGGCACTGGCACCGGGAAACGCATCCGAGCAGGAGCAGAGCAGAGCAGGCCCCAAGGTCGACGGGAGGAAGGGCCAGTCCGCGCTGGGCGCTGGGCGGCGCTGGGCGCTGGGCGGCGCTGGGCGCCTGAAGAGGGAAGGCCTTGCGAGCGAGAGGGGAAATATGTAAAAAGGGAAAAACGAAAACTAACGAGAAGGACGCAGACAATAACGTCTCAAGGGTAGGGAGAGAAGTGTTGTCCATTACCCTGCGAAAGGGTCTCGTGGAACACATTCGCCACTAATCACACTGCCCGCTACAGTAATACACGTTCAGAATGAAAATAGCCCAAAACAGGTCCTGCTGTCCGTCGCCTCGCCTGCACTCCCGCGATGAATGGTATCGCTACCGGATCTGGACCGCTCAAGTTCAGCGGGGCGGCGGCGGGGTACCCTGCTGAACCGGAGCCGATTGAGACTGGAGCGAGAGAGAGAGAGAGAGGGGGGGAGGAGGTTGTCTGCGCGGCGCACGTGCGACCAAGTGACACATGTTATTTCTCACACACGAATTAATTCGGTGGAAAAGTGAGGTAGGAGGGCGGGAAGCTCGATCATCACAATACAGGATACAGCTCAGGGAGCTTGTGGCTTATTATTGAAGCCTATCCAAGTTTTGTGCTCACGGTCGCCCGAAAAGTTCCTGGGGCAAAAAGGCGCGAGGGCGTCGGCTTCCCGCGCGGGCTCTTAAGTCTTTTAGGGGACACCAGGGCAAGGGGCGGGCGGGGAGGGGGGAGAGGGGGTCACTTCGAAAAATCATTGTGCGCTCCCGTCTCAACATCACGCATATCAAAATAAAACAAGGGAAAAGATACATAAAAATCCGAAAAAAATCGAAGAATATGAACAAAAAACTTTTAAAAATTGATAAAATTCGGAACTGGGGGAAAATGATCAGACTTTTTTTTTTAAAAAAAACAGTGTACACATTTTGTATTGAGTGATCCCACCCTCGGTCGTAGGGCAGGTCGGTCGCGGAGCCCGCCGGCTGCCTGGTCAGGGCACCTCACCTGGGACACGTCCTGCTCCTCCGGCCGGACCGCAGCCGAGGGCGGCCACCTAGCCTCGCCACGCCCCTCCCCCCAGCAGAGGCCGGGCCGGCCTGCGGGCCCGGGCGGGGCGGGGCTGGCCCCGGCCCGGAGGACTCAGGGGCGGTGCGGCCTGCTGTGGAGGGGGCCCGGGCCCGGGCCTGGGCCAGCCTGGGCCCCTGCCCCTGCGCTGGAGGACGGAGACCTCGCCCGACCCGACCCGGCCCGGCCCGCCCGCCCGCCCGCTCCTATAAAAGCCAAGTGTTCCAGGGGGACCCGCCACATTGCGACCTGCACATTCGTCAGGAGCTCTGCGCTCCTTCCTTTTGGATTAAACCTACCGATTCGCGAGTGTGAAGGTGAGAGAGAAGTGTCCCGGCCGGATTGCCCAACGCCTTATCTGTGGATTACCTACTGCTGTGTGTGTGTGCTTCTGTGTGACAAAGTGCGTGCAAAAGTGTGATTTGGTTCGTTAACTTAAAGTGCGTCAAATTCGTGTAGTGCCCATGTTCGGTTTCAACGAAAACAGATATGTGATTAAGAAATAAACATACTTGTGCTTTTTTCTTTGATTTATTATTTTTTTTATGACCTGAAATGTTAGGCAACTTGGCAGAGTACGTTACGGCCCAGACGATTGCTCTTTCTGGGCTCGATACGTGGGCGTTGACACGGTTCATTATTCGACTTGCGCGATAGAGGTGTTTGCGAGTCGGGCATTTTACGTCGATTTGCATTTCTAATTTAAAGCCATGCCATATACAAGCCTGAGCATGAACTGCCTGAGCGTGGAAAAAACACAGTTTACAGATATATTTTTAAATTAAAATTTCAATTTTCTCTGCTACTAAGAAAACCAATACATGTAGATTTTTTTTTTTTGTAACCTCTACATGGTTACTTTTCCGAAAAGAAATTAATAACAAAAATTGTGCGTATTCCCTGCCCCCTAATATTGTGAGTGACCCACTTCTCCGTTTGCAGCCATGAGGGCGGCCGTGCTGGTGCTGGCTGCACTGCAGCTGCAGGCGGTGCTCGGAGGACACTTCTCCGTCCGCATGCCCTTCATCAACCCCGCGGGGGTGACCTACGTGCAGGGCCCCGCCCCCGTGGGCCTGGCTGCCGGCCCCGCCCTGTCTTACTCCGCCGCCCCCGCCTACGCCGCCCCCGCCTACGCCGCCCCCGCCGCCCCCGTCTACTCCGGCCACGTCGCCCCCGTGGCGTACGCCGCCCACGTCAAGACCGCGTCCGTCGGCTACGCCGCCGTCCCCACGGTGCAGCACGTCCCCGCCGTCCAGGACGTGCCCTACACCCGCATCGAGGCCACCCCCGGTGTCGTGCAGAAGGTCGTCGACGTGGCCAAGCCCGCCGTTGCCACCCGCCGCTTCCAGGTAAACCATCTCAGTGCCAGTCATTTAACTGAAGTCACTTTTCGTTTCCCAACATCTGCTCGAGTGGCCAATCGACAAAATTTGACATGTCCTTCCTGCGCACAGATTCGTCGCCCTGCCATTCAGAAGCAGTTCTACGACATTGAGGAGCGCGTCGTGGTCCGCCCCGCTGGTTCCGCCCTGGTTGAGCTCGACCAGCCGCTGTCCAAGACCCAGAAGGGCGCCACCGTGGTGAGCGCGGCTGCCCCCGTGGTCGCCGCTGCCCCCGTGGTCGCCGCTGCCCCCCTCGCGTACGCCGCCCACGCCAAGGTGCTCGCCCCCGCCGTGGCCGCGTACCCTGCTTACCAACAGTACCCCGCCCTCTCCGCCGCCCCCATCGTGGCCGCCGGATACCCTCAGCAACAGTTCGAGCAGGCCCAGCAGGAACAGCAGCCCCAGCAGGAGCAGCAGCAGTTTGAACAGCAGCAGCAACAGCAGTTTGAACAACAGCAGCAGCAGCAGCAGCAGTTTGATCAGCAGCAGCAGTTTGAACAGCAACAGCAGCAGCAGCAACAGCAACAACAACAGCAGCAGTTTGAACAACAACAGCAGCAGCAGCAGTTTGATCAGCAGCAGCAGCAGCAGCAGCAACAGCAGCAGTTCGAGCAGTCCCAGCAGGACGACAGCATCGAGGTAAGTCGGGTGACGGGATGCGTCGCGTCAAGTCAAAGAGCCATCATGCGACAAGAGTACAGTGTTCGTTGAATGATACTAAAACTATCACCTCCTTTGCCTCCAGGTGTCGAACCCTGACCTGTCCCAGCGCTCTGCCGCCCCCCAGCCCGCCCCTGAGCAGCCCGCCCCCGTCCCCGCCGCCCCCCGCGCCCTCCCCACCCCCGAGGACCTGCTCCGCCAGTTCGGCTCCTCGCCCGCGCTGAGGCAGCTGCAGGCCGAAGGCCGCGCCCTGGAGACCCAGCGGCAGCAGCTGCAGGCGCGCATGGCGCAGCTGCTCCAGCAGCAGCAGCTGCAGCAGCAGGACGCCGAGGCGCTGGCCGCCCGCCAGAGCCAGCTCGCCCAGGCGCAGGCTAGCCAGCCCTCCGTGTCCGGTCAGACCGAGGCGCGATTCGCTCCCACCCCCGCCCCCGCCCCTGCCCCCGCCTCCCGCCAGGCCGCCCCCCGCCAGCCCGCCCCCGTCGTCGAGGCCCGCTCCCTCGGTGCTCCCCTCGACGGTCTGATCCCCGCGCCCGCCCCCCGGTCATCCGCCGATGTCGTCCCCTCCGTCCGCAACATCAGCCCCGAGCAGAGCCAGGAGAACCAGCAGAGGCTCATCCAGCTGCTGACCGCCCAGGTAAGTGCCACCGGCGCGCTCTAGTTGGCCTCGCGCGCGGCGAGAACGCCCGCCGCGCTCCCCTCTTACCCGCCGCGAGCAGCAGCTTCGACCTCTCGCCTTCCTGCCAGGTGCAACACGAATTCCTCAACCTGCTTCAGGGTGGCGTCGCTGAGGTGGGCTCCGCCCGCGCCGGCCCCGCCGCGGCCCCCGTGGGAGAGGCTGGCCCCGTGCGCGCCCGCGTGCTGTCCGCCACCCCGGCGCCCGACCACGCCGAGCCCACCGGCGAGCGCGTGCAGACCAGGCGCGTCGTGGTGAGCCGCCCCATCGAGACCGTCCAGGAGGTGAGTGACGCCGGCGTCTGGCGCCCGCCCGGCAGGCCCGCGCCCCGCGCGCCGCCGCGGCACATGGGCTGCCTACCCCCAGGCGCTCACGCCCCTCTTCTGCCTGTTCCAGATCGACGTCGTGGAGCCTTTCACCAAGATCCACCGCCTGGCCGTGCAGCAGCCCGCCGTGTTCAAGACTGCCGTCCAGGACGTCGCTCGCGTGCACACCTCCGTGCCTGTGTACGGCAAGGCCCTGGCCCCCTACACCGTCTACCACTGAGAAACAAACACCTGTTGTAAACGTGCCGTCCATGTGGCATCACTGACTGAGAAGCGTCGAGTTTCAAAGCCATCCACCTCTCATACTTTCACGCCGTCGATTTGATGTTTGGGGCATGGTCGCTCCTCAGTTGGTTGCAAAGACAAGTGTTGCCGCTCGCGCCTGCCATTTGCGAACTATAGCACTTGCGCCGCGCGGCTGGCAAAACTTTACTGTTGCGCACGTACCATGTAAGATTTTGTAGCTGTCGAGATTATCCGGTTTCCTTTAGGTCAATCCTGACAGATGCGTGTTCAAAAACTCTTTGCATTGCTCAAAACATGGTGTAGAAGGATTTTGTAAAGAAGATTAAGTTCGCCCCTGAACATCCCTGTTTCGACAAGAATAACTTTTTTCCACCATATTTTTTTTAAATCTTTAACGCAGTAGCTAGTCAAAACATTATCTGCGAAAGTATCTCTTTTTTTACATGCTCATTTTACTGAGTTACCATTTAGCGTGTCATGAGATTTTTTCAACAAAGCTATCGCGCTATCATAGTTACCATTTTCATGTTATTTATTTATTCATAAAAATTATGTTTGTCGCCTGCTCTAAGAAAAATACACGTGAACGACTTTATTGTACATAGCTTGACCTCCAGTATAATTCCCGAAGACTCTCCTGCAATTGATTTGATTTTGATCAATGTAACTGAAGCTACGATTGTGTGCCAATTAGCCTCAGTTAATTCACCAGTTTAATTAGGTTTACCCTGATTTATATTTTCCATTTGAAAAAAAAAAGCAATAAAATCGTCTAAAAATACGGAATGCCTGTTAATTTTTACAAAATTCCTTTTTTGTGACGCAGAAAACTGCCGTGAGCACATTGGCACCGTCATGCTTTCGAGGAGGTCTTGCGGAGGCCGGGCGTCTTCTTTCTATCCCTCATTAAAATTGCCCAATGATGTAGGCCGGCCAGTTTCACGATGTGATGTCACACAACGTAGGAGCTATTGATATCCATTACAGATCATTGTAGATTTCCGAAAACCGCATGTCATTCTGGTACTTCAGCACTATCACAGGCCGCAACTGTCGGGGGCATATGGTTTTTCGGATAGGCCTCTCCCCCTCACCGAGCCGTTCGGTCAAGTGGTCTACACACACGACCGAACCTGAGCCCCCTCTCCCTTTCTGACTCCACATTTCCTGGCTCGCCTAGGGAGTTTTTTGATTCACCCATTTTGTGAATATTCACTGGAATTTTACCGAAATTTTTGTGAATTTTCCTAAACTTTTCATAAATTTGTCCATTTTTTCTGCATTTCTGCATTTGTGGGATTTTTTTGGTGAATTTCTCTGAATTTTTCTGAAATACGAGGTGTACAAAAAATTTCAGAGTTGTTTCCCCCTCGTGCCTCGTGCTCGCGATTGTGCGTGCGATAGAGAAAGAGGAGAGAGGTATCTCGTTCGGGAAAATTCAAAAGCAGCCAGAAGCCCCCCACCGCGCCACCGTGGTAAGGGAGGGGGGGGGGGGGAGGCGAGAGAGGAGTCGGCCCGGCGCCCGTTTCATAACAAACTCGAACCACGCCGCAGTCAGTTGCAGAGCAGGGCTGACGGCAGAGGGTCTCTCAGCAGCAGAAGTCGTCGCGTTGTCGCACTCTGATCTAGGTGAGCTTGAGCCTGACAGTGGTTGTCAGTTTGTGTTTTGAGCGTCGCTGAGCCATCGTAAACTCACTTGAAAACATTCTTAAAAATGTGCTTCACGCAGTTACACACGCGCACACGAGCACCCTGGGGGTAAATCACTCCTGTACTCATGTGTGCCGGGTGTTTCTTTGAATGCGTAACAGTGTTGCGGGTTTGCATACCCTATTCGCCCGTAAGGCGCCATGGCCACTGCAGCGCTGGTGAGTATGCAGTCCCGCAACACTGTTACACATTCAAAGAAACACCTGGTACTCATCAGGATGTACTTATCTGTACTCAGCGACAACTTTCGAACAAAATTTGAAAAATTTAGCAGCTTTTTTGACAAAGTTTTGCTCAATAATTTCATCTCTTAGCTAACACTTAACACCTATATCGACGAAAAATAAATAATTCTACCGATAAAATTAACATAGCTTAAGCGGTTAACCCCTCGAGCGCGCCCAGTGCGCGTGTCTCAGCGTCCGAAGAAGCGGCTGCGATCGCGCGCTGATGACTTGATTTGACGCTCCGTCTCTGTGTTGGCAGATCCATCCAGTCATGGCCCCCATCGTGTACCAGGACCTTCTGTCCCCGCCTGTACAGGCAGTGACCTTGACTGTGCGTGCTGCTGGACTCGACTCGAAAGTACAGTTCAAGACCGTGAGCCTCGCCGCCGGGGAACACCTGAAGCCCGAGTATGTCAAGGTAGGAAGTAACGAATGCTTCTCGCTGTGTTTACTTAAAATTTTATCTCTGCCCCGCCTTTGCTCTAAAAGAAAGATTATGTAGGCTGCGATTACTGAAATAATAAATACTTTTTCAGAAATTCCCCATGCATGCTGTGCCGGCTCTTGAGGACGACGGATTCTACCTTTGGGACAGGTGAGAAAGTTACCATTTCAATCAACAATTCAAGAAGCTAATTTGGTAAATGATCATAATGCCGAGTGCTCAAAATTGCCCTCCCAGCCATGCTATTTGCGCGTACATCATTTCTGCCTACGCTAAGGACGACAAGCTCTACCCAAAGGACCCCAAGAAGAAGGCCCTCGTTGACCAGTTCTTGCACTTCTCCAATTCAATCTTGTACATTAGGCTGCGCGACATAACTGTGAGTGCGCTCGCATTGGTGCATCTGACCTGGCCCGTTTATGTGTAGGACATTTTGTAAACCCTCATCGTCGCGTTGCAGGAGCCGCTGTGGAAACAACTCACAAACACCATTCCCGAGGAGAAAAAGGAAAGAGTCCACGAGGCGTTTAAATCTCTAGACACCATGCTGGAGGGCAAGAAGTGGCTGACCGGTGACAGTATGACCATCGCCGACATCTGCGTCGTCTGCGAGGTCAACGCTGCTGAGGTGAACTCATACGAAGGATGTGATACATTTGGGCGTCAAAATTTTGTCATCTGCCCCGTTCTGTGTCTTATTCTTATTCTGATTATTTTAGGTGCTGGCTGGTGATTTTTCAAAATACAAGAACCTTACTGCGTGGTTCGAGCGCTGCCAGACGACCATTCCTGGCTTCGAGGAGATTGCAATTGCAGGGAACAACACGTTCAAGACTATGATCACAAAATTATTGGCATAAGTATTCAAGCCAGAAAACCAAACTCACGAATGTACCTGTAAACCATAAGGTGGTTTTTATTGTGTCAGAAATAAAGTTAATTTTTAAGCAAAGAAAGGGAGAAATGAAATGTATTTAGTAAATTTAATATACCTAGAGACAAATCCATACTAGACACTGTAAAAAAAATCTTTACATTTTCATTACCTTTTCATCATGAAACCTAATAGCACGTGTCATTAAATCAAAAGCTCAAAATCTTCATGAAATCTCTTCTGGGTTTATAAATTACTCTCAACTTTACCTATCACTCACGAAGTAACAAGTCTCAGATACGCACTGCCTTTTACCTTCCTGGGAGTTGAACCTCCGACCTCAGTGTTAAGAATCCTCGCCCTTATTGCTTGACCACGCAGCCACGAGGAACACCTGGAGGGTCATTAGGGAGCTCCCCGAAATAATCGATCCTAGACTGATGGAGTTCGATCCCAATTGAAAAGTATAGGGGCTTTGAGCTCGAACTGTCGAGAATCGACACCAAGTTATTTGTGGTTTACGAAACGTTTGCGAAGTGTAAAAAAATAGCACACCAATAGGGTGCTCCAAAGGGGCGCGGCGGTGAATGTAGGAGAACAAAATTGCAAGGTAGAAAATCTCCCGCACCGCATCCCTACCCTGCCGGACAGCCCCCACTCCCTCCCGGGTGGCTCCCCCACTCTTCTAAAGGTGCCCCCACAATCAACTCATCGGGAGGTGACGGTGCGAAACTTTGGGTGACAGGAATTTAATTCCTGCTTCCCCCTGCGCGTGTGCTCTCCGGGTAGGCCGCCACCTTCACACGAGTGCTTGGCGGGTTGGCCTATCCAGTTTGTCACAGGCGCTCCGCCTCGGTAACGGCCATTGTGGGGGCGCCATAACGCACCTTTAGAGTACCCTATTGATGTTTAGTACAGTTCGACACCCCGCAGTGTTCATTTTTAGCACATTTGGAACTAAACAGCAATTCGTGTAAAACTCTCTAAATCGTGTTACCACAGGCGCGTTATAAGCAAGTCATGTGGAGGCCGGGCGTCTCCTATCCCTTACCTCTTGTTGTCATAGGCCAGTGATGTAGGCCAATGGCACAATATGATGAAAGCGCTATAGATATCCTTTTTTGATTATTGTTACAGTTTCTGAAAACTGCAGGTCATTGCGGTAGTACAGCAGTATGGTATCAGCGGCCTCGACTGTCAAGGGCATTTAGCATAGCAACGCTCGTTTCGGTTGGCCCCTCCCCCTCGCCGAGCCCTCCACAGAGGTCTAAAACGGTCAAGTGGTCTCTACACACAAGCCCGCGGCCAAGCGTCCCCTCCCCTTCCCATCCCACATTTTCTGGCTCGCCTATGAAGTTTGATTCGGCGTTATCGCGCTCGCAGCAGTGTGTGCGATAGACAAGGAGGAGGTCTACCGCTCGAGAAAATCCAAACGCAGCCGAAAGTCCCCCACCACGCCAGCGCGGGAGCGAGCCATCGAGAGAGAGGCGGAAGGGGGAAGGGGGGGGGGGGAGTCCGCCGGTCCGCCCGGGCCCGGCGCAGCCCGGCGCCCATCATGTACGTCCATCCCGAACACCGGCTGCACCGCATCAGTTGCAGAGCTGGACAGCAGGACTGACGGCAGAGCCTCTCAGCTGCAGCAGTCGTCGCGTAGTCACATCCCGGTCTGGTCTAGGTGAGAGCAAGTTGTAGGCGAAAGAGCCTTACCCTTCAGCAACGGCCGAACCGGGCCGTCCCGTGACACGCCCATCTCTACAATCCGAGTTTTGCGCGCTGGACATTTACATCGGATCGGAGCTTGAGAAAACGCACACTTACGAGCGCATGAGATAGTTTCTCCCGATCCCGATATGCCTCCTGTAGCTTAGGTCTAGGCATGGCAGAACCCCCTAGATTCTTCGTTCCGTGTTTGTGTTCGCATGCCCGCCTGCTCCTGTCGTGGGGCGATACCAGTGCACGGTTTAGCCTGTGTATACTCTGCTCCGAGGGGCGGCCAACTCGAAAAAAACGTGTACACAGAAATACCTGTGTATTTCTAGAAATACACTAAAATACCAGGGAATACTGTACAATACACAAAAATACATAGAAATACTCAACAAAAATGCGAGAAAAATACCAAAAAATACATTAGAAATACAAGAAATACCAGGCAAGGTTACACAGAAATACATGAGTTGGCCGCCCCTTGCTCTGCTCGACTCCGCTGCATCTCGCGCGCACCTTCCATTCCCGCTCTCCCTGCCTCCGCGCCGGCGCCAACCAGCCGGTGACAGGCAGCTGCGGGGGCTGTGGTGCCTACACTCTAAATGACCATGGGCTTTTATTGTTACCAGCCCCTGGACTTTTTTAAACATGCCTAAGCCGGATACAATATTGTGCATAGTTAGTTACATTTTTGAAAATTTTGTTACTAGCTAGTTACAAAATTTTCTAAAATGTAACTAACTACACACAATATTGTATCCGGCTTAGGCATGTTTAAAAAAGTCCAGGGGCTGGTAACAATAAAAGTCCATGGCCATTTACAGTGTAATATTAGGCGGTCGACATTTCTTGATTTGCACTCCGCTGAGCCAGGTTGAACCAGTATTGCCACAAAAGTAGCCAAAACCCGCCCAGAAGGCAGCTCTGGGGAGCGGCTGTTAATCACGCCTGCCAAGCTCTCACCCCACGGCCATTCCTCTGTACAGTGTGTAGATGTTGCCTACTTAGAAGGCGTGAATACTGACCGCTCCTCACAGCTAGTGTTGCGAATCTAGGAATTGGTTCCTAGACAAACCCTACCTACTAGGCAACCTGCCACACCGTGCTGTCCGAATGTTGCCTAGTATGCAGGGTTTGTCTAGGAAAAATTTCCTAGATTTTCAACTCTACTCACAGCTGTATTGGGTGGGTTCTGCCTACTTTTGTGGCAACGCTGGGTGTAACTCTCTAAATACATCATGTGCTTCACGCCGTCACACCCGCGTGCCCCGTGCGCGTGTCTCAGCATCGGAGGAAGCGGCTGCGATCGTGCGCGGATGACTTGATTAGACACTCCGTCTCTGTCTTGGCAGATTCATCCAGTCATGGCCCCTATCGTGTACCAGGACCTTCTGTCCCCGCCTGTACAGGCAGTGGCCTTGACTGTGCGTGCTGCTGGACTCGACTCCAAAGTTCAGTTCCAGAACGTGAGCCTCGCCGCCGGAGACCATTTGAAGCCAGAGTTCGTCAAGGTAGGAAATAATGAATGCTTGTCACTTTTCTTTAGCAGATGATACCTTAAAACACAACACCTACTCTAAACATAAAATTTAACTTGTAATTGTAAGGTGTCGGCTAGCTTTTACTCTCGAGTCCAGAAACCAAGCGTGTACCCTGGGTATATGGTGCCTGGGGGGGGGGGGCGGTGAGTGAGTGAGTGAGTGAGTGAGTGAGTGAGTGAGTGAGTGAGTGAGTGAGTGAGTGAGTGAGTGAGTGAGTGAGTGAGTGAGTGAGTGAGTTGCAGCTGAAGCGCAGTCCGCGCGGAACAGAAGCACCCTTTCCGCCCAACAATACTGCGCCGCGAGGACTCGCCTGACTCGACTCCCACCACTCCCACCGCACCCCGGCGCGTCAGGATCGTAGGATCGTCAGGATGAAGAGTGCCATCCTTGGCCCGCGTAGTCTTCGTCCAATAATTATTATCAATTAATCAATGAAATATTCGTTTAACATTGTATGAACCAGAATAAATTAGTCTTCAAAAGCAATTACTATGCAAGGCAACGAGAGCTAAAATGCATGCCTTCGGAAATGAGCTGGTTCTAAAAACTTAACAAAACATAAGATAGGAGCAAAACATTTCTAAATACATAAATAGAAAATTTCGACACGATACTAGCCTTTAGTGGTATCATCTGCTTTCATTATCAGTTCTGAATTGAGATTTTTTTTTCTTCTTTAAATTTTACTTTGCACAGCCTTGAGATGCTATGTCATTAGAGTTAGGTCGCATGATTGGTCTAGGAAGCTCGAGCCACAGTCAGCAACCGTCTGCGCCATTAGTGTAATAATTATTTGTTGTTGTTTTTCTTTTCAGAAATTCCCCATGCATGCTGTGCCGGCTCTTGAGGACGACGGATTCTACCTTTGGGACAGGTGAGAAAGTTACCATTCCAAACAGCAATTACAGAAGCTAATTTGGCAAATGATCATAATGCAAAGTGTTCAAATTTGCCCTCCTAGCCATGCTATTTGCGCGTACATCATTTCTGCCTACGCTAAGGACGACAAGCTCTACCCAAAGGACCCCAAGAAGAAGGCCCTCGTTGACCAGTTCCTGCACTTCTCCAATTCAATCTTGTACACTAGGCTGCGCGACATGAGTGTGAGTGCGCTCGAAATGACGCATCTGAAGTAGGTGTGTAACCATCTTATTTATGTCTATGATATTGTTGTCACGTTGCAGGAGCCGATGTGGAAAGGACTCACAAAAACCGTTCCCGAGGAGAAAAAGGAAAAAGTCCACGAGGCGTTTAAATCTCTAGACACCATGTTGGAGGGCAAGCAGTGGCTGACCGGTGATAGTCTGACCATCGCCGACATCTGCGTCGTCTGCGAAGCCAACGCTGCTCAGGTGAGCTCTTACGAACGACATATTTGGGCGTCGAAATTTTGGTATTAACTCTCTCTGCTTAATAATAATAATAATAATAATAATAATAATAATAATAATAATAATAATAATAATAATAATAATAATAATAATAATATTTTTTAAACTTTAGAACCTGGCTGGCGACTTTTCCAAGTACAAGAACATTTCCGCGTGGTTCAAGCGTTGTCAGACGACGATTCCTGCCTTCGAGGAGATTGCAATTGCAGGGAACAACCAGTACAAAGCTATACTCGCAAAATTAATGGCGTAACACTGGTTAAAAAAAAATGTGCAGCTTTGCACACTTTAAGTGTGCTTTTTACTACTTTGCACATTACATGGTGTCGAGTTTTACTAGACATTACAATAACGTCTAAACTTTAAACGTCTCGCAAGTGTCGAATGTTTGCACACTTGGACACATGCACCATCAGCAATTGGGAAGCCATAACAGACATCGAGTAACTGCACACTAAATGGTGTGCAGTTTATTGAACGTTTCGGAAGTGTAGAAACATATTGCACAAGAAATGACGTTTAGTTAAGCTCGACATCTTGAAGTGTGCAATGTTTGCACATTTCAAACTAAACTCCACTGATGTATTAAAACTAAACATTTGTTTTACCAGTGAAGTATTCAAACCAGAACACCAAACTCACAAATGTACCTGTAAAGCGTTAGGCGCTTTCTAACGTGTCAGAAATAAAGTATATTTTAAAGTTAAGAAAAAGGAAGTTAAATTTATTCAGGAAATATAATATACCTACAGAGAGATCTATAATTTGTTTGTACAAATATGTCTTAGGCGAGATTCCGTTTCGGTGTCATGCGGGTTTCGAAGCCCCAAGTGGAAGTGCACTTCACTTTAGCTCTTATCTTCCCTAATCTTACACATGACCGGGGCTCACGACGAGCCAAACTCAGCGATCCACTCCTCGTACTTGGTCACGTCCTCCTGTGTGACGCTCTTCTTACACATGACCAGGGCTCACGACGAGCCAAACTCAGCGATCCACTCCTCGTACTTGGTCACGTCCTTCTGTGTGACGCTCTTCTTACACATGGCCAGGGCTCACGACGAGCCAAACTCAGCGATCCACTCCTCGTACTTGGTCACGTCCTCCTGTGTGACGCTCTTCTTACACATGACCAGGGCTCACGACGAGCCAAACTCAGCGATCCACTCCTCGTACTTGGTCACGTCCTCCTGTGTGACGCTCTTCTTACACATGGCCAGGGCTCACGACGAGCCAAACTCAGCGATCCACTCCTCGTACTTGGTCACGTCCTCCTGTGTGACGCTCTTCTTACACATGGCCAGGGCTCACGACGAGCCAAACTCAGCGATCCACTCCTCGTACTTGGTCACGTCCTCCTGAGTGACGCTCTTCTTACACTTGGCTATGGCCTCCTCGAAGTCCTGCACTGTGACAGGTAGGTCTACTTCTTCCTTTTTTATCTTTTTGATCTCATCGGGGCTACGGCCGCAGATCTTGCGACGCATGGCCATCATAGCAGCGTCCCTGTCGAGATGTCACGAAATAAATATCAGTATCAGGGAGTCTAGCAATGCGATTCGAACTTATCTTCATCGGGTAGGCCGAGCCCTGCCGTGAGCCATTAAAGTTTCTTGTGGCATGTGTTGCCGTTGCCTGTTTATCAGGCAGTTCTCACCTGAAGGCATGTCCTTTCTTTAATGCCAGCGTCACTACTCACCTACACACGTTGCTGATATCCGATCCAGTGTAACCCTGTAGTTTGTCTGCCACCGTCTGATGGTCAAAGTTCTCCTCGACGGTCACCCCTTCCAAACAGAGTCTCAGTAACGCCGTGCGCGTTTCATCTGGAGGTTTAAGTTTTTAAAGTTAAATATATAGAAAGAAAAGAGGATGAGCACTTTTGCAACCTTACCACATAGTAGGTTGACTCACCATCCGGCAGCGGAATGTAGACTCGTTTCTCGAAGCGCCTGCGAAAGGCCTCGTCTATGTCCCACGGGTGATTGGTTGCGCCCAAGACCATAATGACCTTGTCGTCGCCGCTGTCAAACCAAAACAGAGAGAGCAGAGAATGAGAGTAAGCATCGTGCCGTGCGACCCACCCTAACCCCGTCAGCCGCGCGCACCTGGTGCAGTTCAGTCCGTCCATCTGGATGAGCAGCTCGGCCTTGAAGCGGCGCGAGGCTTCGTGCTCCGAGTCGGTGCCGCGCTGGGAGCAGAGCGAGTCCATCTCGTCGATGAAGATGGTGCTGGGCGCGAAGAAGCGCGCCATCTCAAACAGCAGCCGCACCAACTTCTCCGAGTCGCCTCGGTACTTGGAGGTGAGCGTGGCCGAGGACACGTTGAAGAAGGTGGTGCCGCACTCGGTGGCGACAGCCTTGGCCAGCATCGTCTTGCCCGTGCCCGGCGGGCCCACCATCAGCACGCCCTTCCACGGCCGCCGAATGCCCTGCCCGATGCGAACACGGTTTTCGTTTGTTTGTTAGAAAAAGTATAAAACAGCTATGCGCACGCGTTAACTTACCTTGAAAAAGTCGGGCATGAGGATGGGCAGGACGACGGCCTCCTGCAGCACACCCTTGGCGTCATCCAGGCCCGCAATGCGCGCCCAGGTGACGTCCGGGTTCCGCTGAAGGATGTCCTTCTCGAGCGTGTCGACGAGGTGGCCCTCGTACCCGGTGGGATTGAAGGTGCGGGGGTGGTCGTCCTTCTCGTCATCGCCGGTGCCATCCTGGTCCTCTTTCTCCGAGGAGCCCGTCGAGGAGGTCTTCTTGGAAGCGCGGTGGTGGCGGTGGTGCAGGGCGGCGGAGCTGACGGGGCCGGCGGGGCCGGCGGGCGGGCGCGCGCGCACGGGGCGCGGCAGGCCCAGGCGCTCCACGGAGCGGGACTTGCGCGCCACGGACGGGTGCGAGCTGGAGCGGCCGCGCAGCCCGATGGCCGGCAGGGCGGGCTGGATCTCCGGGTCGCGGCGCCGCAGGGAGGCCACCCACTTGTCGCTGGCGGCCGGGGCCGGAGGGTGGCTGCCGCCTGCGCGCGCCCCGGCCGCCGCCGAGTCCGGCGGACGCGCCATGAACTCCGGCCCTGATCCGATAAGCGACATGAGAGTGGCAGTACGCTCATGGCGAGTGGAGCGAGGTCGACTCGACTCGCGCGGTCCTCTCCTCGCCTACCTGGCTGCGGCGGCGGCGGCGGCGGCGGGTGCGCCCGCATGGGCGCGGAGTTGGCCCCCATCACGCCCGCGCCGGCCTCGCGCCGCGCCGCGTGGTGGTGGCGCCGGCTGGCCTGCCGCTCGCGTCGGTGCGTCGTGATCTTGGTGAAGGTGAAGGGGGAGAACGTGTCCATGAGCAGCGAGTCCATCATCCTGGCCACGTGCTGCAGCCCGGTGGGCGGCGCGTGCGGCGCACCAGGACTGAAAAAACACAGTGATACGAGATGATGGGCTTGGCCCGACGGCATAGCCATAGCGATGTGCAGGGGTACCTGTCATGAGGTAGGCGGGTGTGCCGTTTGTGTTCGGGATTATGTGCTGTATCGCGGGCCTGCCTACCCGCTCCGACCGTAAGGCGCAACGGGCCAACATAGCCATGATCACCTCACTAAACAAATACCAACAATCTGCTATGGATAATTACAACTTTAATCTCTTATTCCGATCGAGAATTCTTTTAAAAGCGAGGTGGGGCTGGGTGGAATTTGATAAGGAGTTTGAGTTGTGGCTCCCGCCGCGCGCCCCTCCCCTCCACGTAACCCACGCGCACGCCCGTCTCAGCTACCCACCCCGTCGCTAGGCGACCGCGACGAGTTAGCCCCGAAACACAACCTCTCGTCCGACCGCTCCGCGCCGCGTCGGGCCGGGCCGGGCCCCCACGCGCCCCACGCCCTCCCAATCGCCACCCACGTCTTAACCTCAATCGGAAATGCGCCGCGCAAAACTCTACCTTTTCACCCTTTTTATTTCAAAATCTACGGTGCATCATCTGGAGGAAAAAGGAAAAGCGGTGTGTTATATCTGCGAAATTACCTAATCTGTATGTACATTCTTTGTAAACCCAGGAGGAATTATTCTTTTCAAGAAGCATCCAGATTCAACTAACTTACACTTCTCCGATCGGGTGCGTACTTTGTCAAGACCCCTACCTTTGGAAGAAAGGGTCGTGGCCAAAGAAACTCTCCGAGAAAGCACGAAACATTTCTTGGTAGTTTTTGTTTCAAACTCTGGTCAAGATTGCGGGAGACTAGCAGATCGCGGAGATCGGAAGAGCGCTGACTGTCGCGGGCGCGGCGGGCGCGGTGCGCCTGGCGGGGGGCGGCGGCGCGAGCGCGTGCGGCTGGCGCCAGGCTGCGGCGGAAGGCCCCGGGCCCGCGCTGCCCACCGTGCCGAGTCGGGTCGTGCGAGGGTGCTGGGCTCTGGGCAACCGAATGTCACACGGGGTTCGGGTGCCCCCACAATGAACTCATTGAGAGACGACGACGCAACGAAAATGTGCGTACCAAGACTTTTATTTCCGCACCCCGTGCTCTTGCGGTCTCTGGGTAGGCCACCACCTTCACCCACGGGTTTGGCGGGTCGGCCTACCCAGTGTCTCGCAGGAGCTATCACCTCGGAAATAAGGTCCACTGCTATTGTGGGGACGCCTTCACGCACACGGACACGTGCACCAGATAGGGTGCACTGAAAGACTAGGTTAGCCTGGTGGTATTACATTTCAAACTGGATGAAACTGGCAATTTATTTATTTTGTTATTTTTTCGAAAATGATATTATATATTTTAATAATGGCGGAACTCTTGTTACCTGAATTATTTCATCTTTTCCCCTTTTCTCGGCGTGCGTCTTCTCAAAATAGAGAGCCAAGTAAAATCAGCGCACCGAGCACACTGATAAACCAAGTGTTCAACCCTTCAACGCTTTTAAGTGTTCAAATACCATTGAAGGTATATTACCGGTGAAATCACGATTTTCGGCAAATTTTGAGGAAAATATTTCATCTTTTAGTATGTGTTAAAGGGTGAAAAAAACTCAGTTTGATCACAGGCTGGCCTCTGTAGGTCAAGCCGTTCCAAAGTTACACCACTTTTTACCTTTAAAATGGCCCAACTTTAGAGAACTTCTTGCGCAACAAATTTTGAGGTATGGTCAAGAGCTTTTAAATTTGCCCCTTTTGAATCTTTTTTTGAGGTCTGATCAGTGAGATATTACCAATTTTTCAAAACAGAAAGCATTTTCAGATTTTTTGGATAAGTTCTCATTAAAAAATATTTGTTTTTGCAAATTTTGACCATTTACAAGGCTGCTGTAAGAAAACTACAAGGAACCTGATAAAAAACTCACTGATCAGTTGTTTGAAATTGATTAAAGAAGCCACAAACTAACAACCAGCTTTCTAACTACAAATCTGTTGCTCAAGGATTTTTTTAAAGTTTAAAAAAGCTTATTCTGAGAAAATTAAATTTAAAATTTTTACGTTTTGGAGTAATTACGTAAAAAACAGGCCAAGCCTATGTGCAGGTCCATTTGAAAAAAAAAAAATAATTACACCCCCTTAGAAATTGTTTTGCGGTAAAACCTGCCTACCCCCTGATAAAAGAAGGTCCAAAGAGGGTTTTCCCGACTAAAACTCGCTTTTGATTTTTCGGCCGAAAATTGCGATTTTTTCACCGAACCCTTACCTTAAACAAATAAAAGTGTTCAACAGAGTTGTTGTGCACTTAAAAGTGTTCAACTCAGAAGTTGTGCACTTGTAAGTGTTCAACTCCCCAGTTGCACACTTCCCCGATACAGTGCGTCCAAGCTAAGGAAGTGTAAAACTGGGGAGTTTTAAGTGCACAACTTCTGGATTGAACACTTGCTAGAGTACAACAACTCTGTTGAACACATTTATATGCTTAAATGATATTTGAACACTTTAAAGTGTTGAAGGGTTGAACTCTTGGATTATCAGTGCAGTCCGCGCAACTTGAAAACGGTGGAAACGGAAAATGCACAAATTTTGTGTGTGGTGTGACGAAAACGCCCTGGGCTGGGCAATCCCGCACAAAAATGACGTCGGTCGGCGGGGCATGGCCGGCATGGCCTTCCGTCGCCACGGCCATTCGAATCGATTCACACCACCGTGCCGTGTGCCGTACCGGACCTCCTCTCCTGCCCCCGGGCTGGGGCAGCGTTCTGCCCGCCGCGAGTTCAACGCCCCTCTCGCGGGGGTGGCGGTGGAGGGGGCAGGCCGTCCGGTCCTGATATGGACGTCGAGTAGCCGAAGGGTCGGGCAGGGTGGGGGTATGGAGAGGCGAGCTTGACCGTGACTCATTAAACAAAGGGTATTGCACCTAAAGCAGTGCCGGGATTTTCGCCGGATTGTGCTTCCCCCGAGCTATCGTCGGGGTATGTCGGAATCGGAAATGTCCTTCCCATTCGGTCACCGAATTAAGGGACGCCATTACGTCCTTTTTTTTATCGTATATTTGTAGGTTTTGTGAAATGCTGGCGTTTCCGTCTGGATGTCCCGCAATGAGTTTCAACCGCATACCGCAGGATAAGAGAAGGGGGTGGCAAACTGCAGGAGGAGGGTGAAGTTGTGGGGCGTGCGAGGAACTTTCACGGTGGCATGCAGTTGCTGCGATGTTGGTGGGAAAAGGGGCACAAACCGAATGAGAGATGAGTTAAGGAAGCAGCTTCACCCCAGCACCCCCGCCCCATGGCTCTTCCGCCCAGAGAAGGGGGACAACGCACACGCGCGCACGCGGGCCATTTCTAATGGATGGAGAGGCGCAAGCGGAGGGAATTCCCTTCACTTTAGAAATCGATGCTGACGTAGGAAACACTGCGACTACTTTAGAAACGAGCGACATAATTCTTAGGATACGAGCCGCACTCCACATCATTGGCCACACCGTTACAATAAAATGTGCCTGAAACGGTCCTCGATTACAAATCAAATTAATGTAATCAGCACGTTAAGTCTCGCTGACGCGGTGACAGATTTGCTTGAGCAAAGCCCAGCCTGACACAGGCACGTACCATTGCAGGTCCCACATGGAGTGGCAGCCGGAGTGCCTGAGCCGCCCAAGCGGCACCGTCACCTCGTACTCAATCTCCACGTCGGGGTTGGTGGGCACGGGATCAGGCGCGGGCGCGGGCCCCGCAGGCGGCTGCGGGTGCGGGGCTGGTGCCTGCTGCTGGTAGCCGAACCCGGGGTACGGCGGCTGAAAGTGCTCGGCCGCAGGGTGCTGGCCGTGCCTGTTCATGGGCACCCCCATGAGGCTCGCCTGGGCCCCGCGGCCTCGGCCACAGCCGGCACGAGAGCGGCTCGCGGGGAACGCGACGCGCGGGACGGAGTCGAGGCCGAGGCCTCCTCGCGGTGCCGGGCCGGGCGTCGACTGGACTGAGAGTTAACGGGGAGGTGCGGGTGCGGGAGCGCGCGGCGGGCCTGTGTCCGAGGCCGGGGCCGGCGGCATGCTAGGCCGGGGCTCCGCGCGGCGCTGCCTGTGACGCGGGACTGGCCCCTGGTGAGCGGCGCGTTAGAGGGTGGGCCGCCCCCGAGCCCAGTGGTCAGTGGGGTCGCCGGCCAGGGAACGGAGGGAAGGGGAGGGGGAGGGGCAGCAAGGCCAGTGGCCGAGGCGGCCGCCACCCTACCTGCAACCTGTCATTTGTTTACGCAATTCGAGCGAGTACTCCGCACCGTGGCTGTAACCAAGTTCCACTCACCATCAGGAAAAAGGGTGGCTCTGCCACGGACGCGCGGCAGACATAATGCATATTAGACTGAAAAGGGGGGGGGAAATCATACCCAATGTGTTGGATTTGTTTTTTTGTTTTTTTTCCCTGGTCTTGTTGCTGGAGCTACGACACATTTGCACTGAGCTCGTGGGTTCTGCACGTGGAGCTTGGCGAGGCGCCTGTAGACTGCCGCCGGCGGAATGGCAGACCCGCAACCCTGCAACGCAGGATGAGAATAGCACACCAACTATAACCGCGCGCTGGATACGCAGTGTTGCCGGAATAGGAGGCCAAATTTCCTCGAATACACCCGTGTGAGGCAGACGGGTATCTCCCGGGGGTTCCTCCTTTATAAATTCAAGCGTATACCGGTTTGTTTCTGATTTTTCTAGTTTTTCATGATTTCTCCTTGATTTTTATAGAATTTTTGTGTGTTTTCTGATTTTTTCTGGATTTTTTCTCTGATTTTGCCTTGATTTTTTTTCTGTTTTACTTTTGCTGATTTTTTCCCCTGTTTGTTGAGACAAGGTGTACACTGACTTTTTTGAGTGAAGAACCCCTCGGTATCTCCGCCTCCCTGCTAGTCAAACTCTCCGCTTATGGGGCTACCTTTTGCGTAGTAGTCAGGCGGAGATACCCGTCCGCCTAACACGGGTGTATTCGAGGGGAATTTGCCTGCCTTTCTGGCAATTTTGGCTGGATGGCTTTTTCGCAGCATTACTGACAAATTCCGAGTTTCGCGACTCTAAACCCCCACGTTTTTCAATCAGATTCATCTACTCTTTATCACGGCGTGTTTCGATGTGGACAATTTGTGGGTTACATATAACTTATTTGCTATCGATCTTCACTAGGTAGGTGAGCCGGGGTTTTTCCTTGCCGACGCCGCCCCCGTTCCGCGCTGGGCACTTGCGGTTTTTAAATCTATTTATTTCTCATCCGCAGTGAGTGCAGCGCAGCAGGCAGGTACCACCGAGTGGTTTGCCGGCACAAGGTTTGCACGTTGCCTGTCTTCATCGCGACCCGGGCCAGACCCGGCCCCGGGCCCCGGCCCGGCCCGGACACGGCTGGTAATTACTAACAAGGTCGATACCGACCTCTGCCAGCCCTACCCCGCCCCGCAGGGCAGCGCAGCGCCGTGCCGAGCCGGCCGCCGGCCCGTGGCGTAGACCGCTATCACTGCCGGTTTTGCATACCAAACTCCGCGGCGTGTGGCTCGTCGTCACGGAGGGCGAGAACCGCGCGATATAAGCCGAAAGCCTCCGCGCGCCGGGCCTCCTCTGCAGACTGACTCAGAACAGCGCCCTCTCTCTCTCTCTCTCTCTCTCTCTCTCTCTCTCTCTCTCTCTCTCTCTCTCTCTCTCTCTCTCTCTCTCTCTCTCTCTCTCTCTCTCTCTCTCTCTCCCCCCTCCCTCATGGTCGTGCCCCCGCATGAGTGCGGCAAGGACAGAGAGACGAAACCTCTGAGCGGACTCATCATCCCGCTGTTCTCCGTCCTTCCCCTCGCCCTCGCCCCGCGCGCCCGCCCGAGCATAAAGTAACCAAACAAGAGGTAAAACCCTTATGGGGTTTCCGGTACGCAATTCTGCGGAGGAAGCCAGGACGCAACCTCGCAGGCGTACCAACCTGACATGCGAAAGTTGCTTATTTCGCAAGCCCTCTGAACGCTTACATACTACTTCTATCCAAAACAAAATAAAATAATTGTAACAAAAGAACTACATACTACACCACACAATAACATTTACAACCCAAGAAGGCTTTTGAAATTTTGTTTTCTTCGTTCGGGAATGTTGGCGTGAAAGCGAGGAGACGCGCTGGGCCTCGGCCGCCATTACGCTTCACCAGTTGTTTGTTGTCGTTCGTACGAGTCGGTTGCATTATATTTTGTGAAGAGTTGTCCGTGATTTGCTGAAAACCTCCTATTATCTTCATCAGCGTGGTATGTGCTATGGTTTGATGTAAGAAGTTAGTTTTTGTGCATCGTGCAACTCCCAAAATATGCTTTGCTTTGGCTTGGCTCGGTCCGGTGTCGGGAGCCTATTGTGATGATTCCTACTTTTTGCTTTAGTTAGCGTAAGTGTTGTGATTTCTCGCCGAACTCCACCTAAATATTGAATTTACTTCTCCTTCATAATCATGGGGAACAGTTTTTGTTTAAGTTTTCGACTTTACTTTGCGTTAAAGGGATGAGTACTTGTGCCGAAGAGTGGCCTATTTTCATAACCTCACTAAGTAGCCAGTAGGCCTTTGCCTACTGCTCGTACTTTGTTTTGGTAATGATGTGGTTAGTTATTTCTTTTAGCATGGGAGTTAAGTGAGTAATCCGACGCTTATGCAACGGTCTGTGATATGTGTGCCATATTTTTTATAAAGTTGGATGGTTTGGGCATGTGTTGATGTCAGCCTTGCCCTAACTTAATCTTTCTATGTTTGTACCTGAACCAGTATTTTCTAAGGGTAAGGGTGGTAGAGGTATTCAAAGTCATCGTAAGTGCTGGGCAAAATCCTGTAGTTCTGATGCTATTCACAATCCTTACTTAAAGTTTTTCCGATTCCCTACTAAACATCCTGAGCGTTGCTTGCAATGGGTAAAAAATTCTGGCAATATATTTCTAACTATCGATTCCTCTTCTCTTAGTGGTAAAGCTCTTTGCAGCATGCATTTTGCTAGCAATCAATTTAAAGTCTTTGGTAATTTTAAATTTTAATTAATTTTAAATTTTAATTAATTTTAAATTTTAATTAATTTTATTCATATTATTATCTGTAACATATTTCTTATTTTTTATTCTTTTCTAAATTTCAGTTTCATGGGTCAAGATGCCAAGCGACGCCCTGACAGAATGCATCTCAATCCGAAGGGAGTGGATGTCATCGAAGAAGCTCTCAAGACAGTTCCGCCTTTCCAACCTCCAACCAACAATTAGCAAAATGTTATTCTTTTATTTAAATTGTTTAAGTTCCAAGCATTGAGGCCTGTGATTTAGGTATATTAGGGAATATTTTATAGCAACTGTTACAAATTGACTGATTTTATGTTATTTTTAAAAATAAAATCTATTGTTAATGTAATCAATTTCTTCTAATTTCCATACACTTTCCCTCTAATTTGCCTAAAAAGCCAGCAATCCATTTTTATTTTATTTTTGAAGGGGAAGGGAGGGGGGGAGGAGGAGGAATGGTGCAGCGCTAACCGAGCAGCCCCTACTTTCGACACCTCGTTTCCCCTTACTAAAGCAAAACTCTGGACCACGGCGCCATACTCACAATGCTGTGACCACACAAAACGCACCCTGAAAATGGCAACTTGATATCTTTAACGGTTTGGTCGCTACGGCGAGTTAAAAATCGTCCAAAAGCCTGAAAAGCGGCCGGGCCGGGAGCGAGCGAGCCGAGCCGAGCCAGCCGAGCCCAGCTAGCCCCGCCGCCGCCCTGAGCCGAGCCGGCTGCTGGCGGCCGAGCCGAGCGCCAGCCGAGCGCCGGCCGAGCGGAGCCGATCAGCTTGGCTCACGCGCAACCTCGCCACGGGGAGCGCTGCTGCGCCTAATCGCTGACGCCGCGTAGCATGGGGGTTTTACCTCTTGTTTGGTTACTTTATGCGCCCGAGCGCACGCACATCACGCTGGCCCCGGGCCGGGCCGCGCCCCGCCGCCGCGCCACTGACCGCGCCGAGCCCCTAACGGGAGCGCTGCCGGCGCTGCCCCGTATGCATACATTACAGGCACAGGCGCCCTCTTGCCTCGTCTAAGGCGGGCCGGGCGGGGCCGGGCGGGGCCGGGCGGGGCCGCAGCTCGCGACGCACGCAACGGGGTTTGCCTGTATGCCACCCGCTGGGGCTGGGCGGGCCCCAGCACCCCAGCACCCCCCCCCCCCCCCAGCACCCCCCCCCAGCCGAGCTGGACCCGTTATCTTCAAGGAAGGGGCGGACGCACACCATCGTGACCGCTCCACCCCCTCCACGGCCATCGGAGCACTTTCGCTGGCTATTCGAGTACTACTTGTTGTTCTTGACACCGCACCCTACTGGGGGTATGAGGTCACATCAGGTCACGTCGAAAGCATTATACTCGCAAAACGAGGAAATAAAGTTGATTTATTGAGGTGACTCTATATGCCGAGAGGTACCTCACCTTCTCGAATCAATGTACACCCTGAACTCCAATCATTTTCCAATCACAATCCAGTCACATAATTTTTCGACAAAACTCTATATTAAGCACCTTAAGATTGCAAAATATCGGATTGGTGCCAACCATTTTTTGCTTTCTCTTAAGTTTAGTCAAATTTTCCTTCCAATCACAATGCAACCCTCCAATCAGCGTACTCCCATTTAGAGAGTGAGGTACCCCTCGCTCTATGCCCATTACTGTGAAAAAATATGCGTAAATTTACAACTTTTTTCTTGATTTGTGATTACGGCACAGCGAGTTGTAAATTTAGGAGCGCAGTCGTAAATTTACGACAGCAAATTCTTACTCGTCGAAGAAAACTAAGGCGGACAGATGGTGTAAGAAAATTATCGGAACAATACAACTGGATGTTGTCACTTTACGACAGTTATCATGGAAAAGTTTCCCGTACCCCTTACGAATATTTTTCACAGTGAAAGTTCAAAATATATAGCAGATTTTCTCTTGCATAAACATTTTTTCAGATTTTCATACTGGACGCGACGCAAGTAAAACATGGCTGAGAACTTTTTCTACAGGTCTCCAACTTTCCAGTTATTTCACACTTAGCTCGCGATGAAATAAGAGATGGAAGGGGACAGCGGTGACGTTGAGTATCGCGGCACTACCCCGCGCGCACAGGGGCACGAAGTGGTGCCCAGCCGACCGCCGCCACCCCCGCCACAGACCATAGACACCTGCTGCAAGAGGCTCGCAGCCGCAGCCGCAAAAGATCGATAAATGTTGATTTACGAGTGCGCCGGGCGCCATTAAAATGGAGAAGAGTAGCGCTTATTATTAGCCGACTGCTGTTTTTGAAATTCGCAGCTGTGCATCATACGAAATGAGCAGCGGTCGAAATCGACCGTCCAGTCCTGAGTCCAGAGCACAGCAAAAAGCGGAGGAGGGCGAATGATGCAGGTGCATTGCAGTGCAGCGGAACAACCGGACGCCATTGAGGCCTCCTCCCGCGCCCCTCTGTGGTCTTCCCCCGTGGCCCCCGGCCCCTGTGGCCCCTGTGGCCCCTGTGGCCCCCGAGGGAAAAAAAAAGGGGGGGAATCACTCAGACAAAATGTGTACAACGATTTTTTTCCTGTGGATTTTTTTTCTTTTCAACAAGGATTTCAGTTTTTGATAAACTTTGATTCCCCCCCCCCCCCCTCCCATTTCTGACTTTTCCATTTTTATTTCAGTTTTTTGTTCATTTGTTCTGGAGTTCGTTTGGGTATGTTTCTGTACTGTATCTTTCTTCATAATTTTAATTTGATTTTTTAATTTTAATTTGATTTTTTATTTTTTTTTATTTTTTTTTAAATGATTTTTTGGGGGGTTTGTACAATAATTCTTCCAAGAAAGGCAACCCCACCCCTCGGCGGCGGCCCCTGCGCGCGCGTCCCGCCCCGGCCCGACCAACAGTGCAGGCCTCTGACGCTGCAGGGTAGGGCAGGCGGAGCCGCGGGCCGTGGGCCGCGGGGTGCATGTCCACTTGGCTCACCGGCCAGCGGCGATGCAGCGGACCGGCGTGACGTCACAGAGGGCAGCGACCCTCGCCGGCCCGAGCGGACGGCGGACAGGCAATATTCATCAACCCTCTCTCTCCCTGTCCCAACCTCCTCACAGGCTTAAGGGGGTGTCCCGCTTTGCTTAAACTAAAAGCTACCATTCTCTCATGGAGCTACACTAAGGATACGAGGTTCGTAGTAGAGACCCTCTATGCTCTGCTCCTATGCTTTTTTTTCCCGGAGCCCAGACCCAGGGGGTGCACCACAGCAGTGCATCCCATTCCGCTCGGGTTTGCGCACACTGCTATTTCGCTCGTATCGACTGCAGGTTTATTCGGTCAGTGGCACAAAAGCACAACCAGGAGCGCAGGCCCTGTAATTTTGAGCAGCGACGGGCCAGCCCACGGCAACACAGGCCCCGCTCGTGGCCTACTTCGAGGTCCCGATGAAGGACTAAGAGGAGAAACAACTGTTCTACGATGGAAATATGAAACAAAGGACAGAGGTATGAAGGCGCTCTGGTAATCAGCTGGTAATTGGTCTACTCTAAAAAGCGAGTTCTTATCTTGAGTTCAACGAGCTAGAATCAAGTACCATTTGACTTCAAATGTCTTCAGAAGACTTTAGACCTCAACCTGAGCCCAAAACTTTTTTCGATCCAAGAACATTTTCCTCCATAAGCGCACATCTGAAGAACACGAAAATGCAAGTCCAGAGTTGTGCTTGTGTAAAAAAAACTCATTGTTTTGTGTGTCCACTCTGAATGGTTGAAGACAGCTGTGTCGCCGGTTTCCGGCCAGGCACCCACCAGACACTGCACAGCCGCGACCCCTGACTCTGGCTTTCTTCAACGCCATGGAGACGCAGGGCATCACACAGACGGGTCGCCCCCAAAAGCTACAACGGTGGCGGCGGCGGCGGCAACCCCGGCCAGACGGCTCGGCGCGGCGGGACGCACCGGACAAAAGAGTGCTCGCTGGCGGGGGGAGAGAGAGAGCGCGCGGCGGATTATATTGTATTATGAGGATGCCAATGAACCTGGCGAGCATGCCATTCCGTTGCACTTACGATATTGCTCTTTTGCTCGAGGCGCTATGCTGGCCTGCGTCGAAAAATTTATTGGAAACTAGGACGGGGGTGTAACGCCGCGCCCCGCCCGCGCCCTCCTGTAGAGTGATTCCGCACAGTGGTTTCGTCTCTCTGTCCTTGTCGCACTCATGGGGCAAGGTCATAAGGAGCAAGAGAGAGGACACTACAAAACGCTGTTCGGATTCACTCTGCTGGAGTGACAGGACAGGGCGGGTAGATGATGCGAGGCGAGGTTGCGGTAGGGCAAGCTCACGCGCCCGGCCGGGCGGGCCGGCCCCAGACCGCACGCCGCACGACCAGCCCCACCCCCGCATTAACAATAGACGGAGCAGGGGGGAGGGAGGGTGTCGCGAGAGCGCGAGAGTCTAGCTCACTTCCTGTTCCGGTCAAACTGAATGGTTCCCGTGAGTCACTGCCCTAGTAACCGTGTGCGCCGGGCCCGCCGGGCCTGCCCGCGGGTCGCGGGCCGGGGGCACCACGCTACATCTTAAGGAGGTCGGCGCGGGGTCGGCGCCGTGTCAGAGTGCCGTGTTGCTCGTCTCAAGAGCGCGCAATACGCGGCCGTGCCGTGGGGGCCGTCTCGCCTAAACCAGGAAAAGAGGTGATAATTCTTTTTCTTTGTTACTCCCTCCCCCTTTTTTGTACATTTGGTTGCGAGATTATTTCTGTACTCGATTGTATCACGACGCCCACCGACTCGGGTTACATCCTCACCTCCCCAACATACTGCTCCATATTCCAAACCATTCCGAGAGCATACTGGCATCATGCAAAGGGTCGAAAGGGCCGGAGCTGGAGCGCCGCGGCCGCGCCGCACGGAAAGACCGCCGCCCGCGCGATAACGACAACAACCTGGCCTAGCGTGGCCAGCGTCGTCACCCGGGCTGGGCGGGGGCGGGGGTCTCCAGGAGGGGGAAATGGCGACAATCAGGGAGGGCTGGCCGGGCAGGGCAGGGCAGGGGCTGACGCGAGGGCTGGGCTGACCCCAATGCGAGTAGAGAAGGAGCGAAGCCCGGCGCGGGCCGCCCCCGCCTGCCGGCACCGCAGGGCCTCGCCACGCCACGCCACGCCTCCTCGCACGCCGGTCATTAACGTCGAGTCGTTTTGCTATACCTTACCTCGGCCCCCACGGCCCTCGTCGGCCGACCAAGCACCAGCGGAACGGAGACGGACTTTCCAACGCCAAACTACTCTGCGTGCGACCGAGGTTGAGCTCGCTGTAGGGGACGATATATTTTTTCGTCAAAGGCTGCCACCCTCAAATAAATCAGTCGGTTTTTTCAAGGGAATATGTTTGTTTTTTTTTGGGGGGGGGAGCGGAATCTACGAGACGAGAGTGCTTCAAGTAAGGTTGGGGTTGGATGCGCTTTAACTACCCTCACCCTCCCCGCCGGGCCGGCGCGGCGGCTCGCCTCTCGCACCCTGCGCGGTTGGGCCGCGCGCTCTGCACGGCTGGCTTGCGGGACTGCCTACTCTGCCGTCCACAGGCGCCCGGCCCGCGGCCCGGCGGCCCGCGCCGGCGCCCGGTCCGGTCAGACCATAGTTAAGGAAACGCCTCGCTCGGCAGTCGCTGCGCTGCCAGCTAATCTCATCAGGCATGTACCCGCGACTGCGTCCATGTAAATACTTACGCGAGCGCGGGCAGGAAAGGCTTGGCGAAGAGCGCGCCGGGCGCCCTCATGACGACCTGCTCCTCGGTGTGGATCATGCTGCGCCCCATGGCGGCGACTGCACCGGACCGGACCGTCAGCGGCGCTTGTGGGGCAGGGGACCGCGGCCGCGGGCTGCCATGCTGCGCGTGGAGCAGGAGGGTGATTCCGCACACTGCTCGCGTCTCTCTGTCCTTGTCTCACTCATGGGGCAAGGCCATCAGGAGTGAGAGAGAGAGGACACTACTACACGCTGTTGGAGGCTAAATGGGGCATGCCGTCGGGCCCGTCCGGCTGGGCATGGGGGCGGCAGTAGACTAGGCTGGCGGCGCCCAGGCCAGGCCCGGCACAGCTACCCCGCCCCGCCGCCGAGCCGGCGACCACCTCGTGGGTGGGGGGACGAGGAGGGGGGTGGGGGGGAGAGCGGTTAGTGAGAGGGGTATTTTGCCCCCAACATCTTCCCCACTACCTTTTCAACCCAACATGTGTGTGGTGTCTGCAATGAGTGAATGTGCGACAGCTCACAATCGTTTTAAAGCTGTGATTTAGTGGACATAGGTAAGCAGTTTTTGTTAGTAAACCTACCAGAAAAGAAAAGGAACGAACTGTAAGGTATTTCATTTCAGAATGTTCAATTTTTGGAAGAAAAGATGACATCTATTTTGCGAGAATGCGGTGTTTGAGTAGCTTTCTGTTCGTGTTCGTGGGTTCCAGATTTTGTGGTGTAAGATTCATCCTTGGGCACGGCAGCATCTGATAGCCTAGATCTAACAGCAATCAGGGCCACAGGGCTCAGCACTGTGTGTTGCATTGGATGCAGCAACGGGTGCCCGCATGCCGTAGTAGCGAGCAGTAACGATTTAACAACCTTCCAGTGTACATACTAGCTAGACCAAGGCTGAGGGTTTATTAATGAACATAGAAATACTTTTTGGAGTGAAATCAAAACTGTTTATTACAGTGATGAGAAAATATACACAAAAGATACGGCTAACATTAATTGTAAACTTACAATGTAACATTGTAATAAAAAATAATTAATTTAAAAATCACAATGAATACAGATACATAAACCTAGTTAGTTACTATCATGAAGGTGGAAGATAAGGTGGTGGTCTGACAGGAAGGGGTAGGTGAGTTGGAGGGGGCTGTGTCATCGGTGGAGGAACTAAACGGGGGGGAGGAATGGAAAGAGAGGGGTGGGGAATAGGAACGTGGGGGGGTGGCAGGATGCTGTGGTTGGGTGGAAGAACAGGAGGAGGGTGGTTTGGAGGAGGTAAAGAGGGTGGAGGGATGTTGGGCGGAGGAAGATTAGTGGGTGGGGGAAGATTGGTGGGCGGAATTGATGGTGGAGGAAGAGAGGGGGGAGGTTGGGAAGGAGTAAAGAACCCAGCTGGAGGGTAGGATCCAGGGAAAGATGATGGTGGAAAAGCTGGCCCTGCAGAGCTGTAACTACTGTAGTTTATAGTGGACATGTCCAGCTTGTCCAAGGAACTTTCATTCTCCTTACGTTTAACCGGAGGGGCACCTGAGGACAATGAACACAAAATGATTCACTCCAATTTTGTCAGACACTACTGAAAAATGTGAGATGTGTCAGGTAATACTAACCAGCTGGTGAATGAGTGTGTTGAGCTGGAGAAATAGGCTGAGGATGTCTATCTTTCCTTCCTGGAGGCACATCTTCATAAGGTGGTGAATCTTGGGGCTGAGGTCCCGGAGGTTGTGAGTAAAGGTCAAGGACTTGATGGCAAATGTCTGTAGAATTACAATTTTTCAAATGAAAACAATGTGTAAAAAAATCAATGTATACAAGGTAAATTGAAAGAATGATGTTTTTAAAATCTTACCTTCCAATAAGTCCATTGTAACATCTTCGACAAAAACATCCCACCATCGCAAATGTTTCAGAGTGCGCCCTTGCCAGTCAACAACTTCAAATTTGCTCAGTTTTCCAGCAAGGTACATGAGGGCAACTGCTATGACTTCAGGTTCCCATTGAAGACACAAGGTAGTGCAGAGACTTCAATAAAAAATATAAAAAGAATAAGTACCTATTTCAAGAACATTTACTTCATACCAAAATATTTTAACTTTCTTACCTGTCATTCACAAACGTCCAGGCCATCTGAACCATTTTTTGAAGTTTGGTTTTATCACCTTGGGTTCAAAGAAAATGGAAACTTTTTAGTGGTACAGTGTATTAAATATCTGATGATAAGCTTCTTGACTAACATTTCATTTAAATTCAAAATAATTTAGTATACAATTACCTCTTAAGCTTTTAGCATATTTAAGGAGGAAGCTGTAGGGATGTTCAACCTGAAGATCAAACTTGATAGTTTGAAGAAGAATGCGCTCCAGAGTCATGACCTCCTCCTAAAGAAATAATATTTCTCAATTACATGAGAATGTATTGTTCAAGAAAAAAGAGATGAGAAATCTTAAGAACAGTACCTTGGGGTCATCACCAAACTGACGGAACTTTTCATCAGAGAGCTTGTCACGAGCTATTTTTATTATATCTTTGCATTTTTTTGGAGTTTCCTCTACTTTACCAGCAAGAAATAGACAGCAGCAGGCAGTTACCTAGTCAAAACTTAGAATAAATACAAGATGCAATAAGTAGAGTATGTAATATTGTGTGATATACTTACATATCTTGGGAAACTTTTGAATGAGTGGGCCATATAAAATCTATGGAAATACACAACACCAGTAGCCATTGTATTATACCCTAAATCCATCTTCGTTCCAGTATCAATGATAAAACGAGCCCCCTCCTTGCGGTATCTGCTTTCTGTTTCCGCACTGATTCCATCTTGCAAAGATGGTGAATTACGGAGTTCCTTTTTGTCAAAGTACCAACAAGGCATGTTGGTGGTACCTAGAAGACGACAAAACAGGCAAAATGGTAAGGAGACAGCAGCAGAAAATCATAGAAAATCCCTCTCAAAACAGAACATGTACCAAACAACCAACGACAACAAAAAAAGGCAACATACACTTGTAATAAAGCAATACATTGTGTTCTTCAAAAACTTAAAAACACTGTCAAGCTGAATACAAGCAGTTTCAGAAGGAGGCAAAAAAAATCAAGCAGCTAAATCCAAAAGCCATCAAATTTTGTGTTCGTACCATTTTTCAAGTTATTTTTCAAGTCGGCGTCCGTCGACCCATCAAGGTCCATTGATGACATAGTGGACGACGACTGTATGTTTGCAGGATCACTACCGCAATAATGCGCGAGCACCACTACTCATACTCTGCCGGTTTGCTGTAAGCCTAAAGGCTGTACTTACACTAATGCGTTTGCAGTTACAGCAAATCTCGCAACCAAACCGCCGAGATCCCTAACCTCGGTAGTGGTGCGGATGTCGACGATATTACTGGCCTACTAACCTCGTCACAAAACTACTCATGCTTAATATACTTACGTAGTGTGCTTTATATTAGTTCACTGGCATACTACAGTGAATTTCGAGGATAAACCGTGTTTTTTTGAGGGACAAATATAAAATTCCTAATTGACAGTAAGTTTAGGTGCACTTAGTCGCACCGCCTTCTTAAACTTCCTGCCTAGTATCCTTATCCTTGGCATTGGATGGTCGTCTTCCTTCAGCCCCGGGCGAGTGGGCAACCCTTCTGGCAGGAACGTCCGACGTGACACGTGACACACATGGTTACCTGTCGAGCAGGCATTTACTTAGACTTCAGTAAAGATTTGTCATGTTTCAAGTGATGCTCTTAGTCGTCTGCCTCAAAGTAGGACCGACCATCTTGCTTTTCTCATTTTATGCGTACCCACACATTTTCACATTTTGCTGAAAACGATATACTGGTTAAAAACTAAGACACTTTTGGATTGAATGTTGAATTCCTTCGGAAACAAAGGGATAAAATAAGACTCGGTAAAGATTACTGCTTGAAATTTCTATTATGCACGTGGATCCTTCAAATAATAGTGAGACACAAATACATGCCAGCACTAGTCAAACCCTTGTAGGAAAGGATAAGTGATATTCACATTGATACAACGTGAATCCAAAAGCAGATGATAATGCTTTATTACATATATAAAACACAGGAGATCAACAAAACGGAAGAGCACAAAAGCTTGTAATTTGTGACAATTAAAACTGATACTCTTTTCAATCTGATTTCATATTACAGGGCATATCTGTCTATACAAACTAAATTTTATGTACATTTTTGTCCTTTTTTACACAAGCGTGCCCCCTTATCTCAAACATTGAGACAATGCTCTAAAAAGTCAAGAAAAATAACAAAGAATTGATAGGGAGACTCAGAATCACCTCCTTACATATCACATTTGGAAAATTTCATTCATGACCAGTAAACATATTTTACATACATACACATGATACACTGGGAAATAACAATACTAATATCTACACACAATCATTCATACACACAAGAACTAGCCTACAAAGGAATGAAATAATTCTGAGTCCTTGAAAAACAAAACAGAGGTTCATTCAATGAACTTAATCATCTAAATTAAATTTATAAATATATATATATTGCATAGCAATGAGTGAATAGCGCACTTAAATTCACAAATTTGCAAGTTATACTGATCATTTCTTAACTTTCAAAACTGCGATGGCATGTTGAATTATCGAAGCTTCTTGCATGATATCAATAGATGGAAAGGTTGAGTAATTGAGAGAAGGATCTCCAAGAATTAATGTTTCTCTACGACAGGAAGATTAAAACCATTTCACTATTGAGATTCAATGTTTAACTACAAAATGTTGATTGAAATTATTTTAAAATTAAAAGTGCCTGTTCATCAAGCAAGTAGTCACATACTATTTCTCTCAATTCCAAAAAAAAGGGCCAATGCTAGTGCACATCCAATCTACTACTCATTTTTCAAATCACAAGAGATGGCCAAAGTATGCTAATACAAGTATTATCTCTAGAAAATAAAATAGAACCCAGTACTCTCAGCAATCTCATTATTGAGAGGAAGCTAGTGAAAGGAAACAATAAGTGAAAATGTCTCACATAAATACAACCAGAACACATAAGACGTGCACAATAATAACATTTTCCCGGTAAAATATTTTTCTACAAAGTGGAATACACAAATCCAATTCAACATTGGTGAAAATTAGAGGACAAGGACTAGGAAAATTCAACACAACAAATACAATTAAATATGGACTGCATATCCTTGTGAGGTACATAAAAATTGCTGTAAAATTGATGCGGTTCTTCACTTCACTGATTATTAAAATGCAATTAGCCTTTTTCACAAAAAGGAAAGAGAAATACTATGATCAGAAAGATATTGCACATTATTCACTTCAACATGGGGAAACCATTCATAGGAAAGGAAATTAAGAATTTTTTCCTGTTTCAGCTGAAATACTATTCTCAGTGTGACCCATATCCCCGTAAAAGACAACACGCACATAGGAACTGGAGGAGACAAGCAGAATTTCACTATACATCGCTCAATCCCAAGATTTCTTCTTCAATTCTTTTCGTTTCATTTTCATCGCCCTTTCTCTTTGCTTCTCCTCAAAATTTCGGATGTCACCTTCATAGTGATCGTGGGCGTGCTGCGGAGGACCACCTGGCCCATGCCCCGGTCCGTGACTCGGGCCGTGTCCAGGAGGGCCGTGTCCAGGAGGGCCGTATCCCGGACCACCGCGTCCTCTAAAGTGGCCACCGCGACCCCTCGGGAAGAAGCCACCGCGGCCAGGGAATCCCCCTCGGCCTCTCCCGCGGTCCCAACCACCTCGACCACGTCCTCGCATGCCCGGATGCATTCCGGGGTGAGGATGGCCCCTTGAATGACCAGGGTGTGGGCCTGGGTGCGGGCCCGGGTGTCCGGGGTGAGGACCGGGGTGACCGCCGGGGTGCGGGTACTCCCTCGGTGCCCACCTGTCCCTGTCACGCTCCCTGTAGTCCTGGTAGTCGCGGCCGCGGTGGTCCCTGCCGCCTCCTCCGCGTCCTCTGTCCCTGTCACGCCCGCGCTTGGGGCTCCTGTCGTACGAGCGGCTCCTACTGCGGGACCGGCTGCGGTAGCTGCGGCTGCGGCTCCGGCTCCGGCTCCTGCTCCGGGACCTGCTGCGAGACCTGCTGCGACTCCTGCTTCTACTGCGGGACCGGCTCCGGCTCCTGCTGCGCGAGCTCCGACTCCTGCTGCGCGTGCGTCTCTTGAAGGGCTTCTCCTTGTAGTAGCCCTCGGCTGGAGAGGGCGGCCGGTCCTTCCAGCGGGCGACGCCACCTTTCCTGCTGCTGCCGCCCTCGTCCGGGGCGCCCGGGGACGAGTGACGACGCTTGCGGCGCGGAGGCGTGGGCGGCCGCGCCATCCTCGAGGCGTGAGGCGACACAGACCTGGAGCGAGAGCGAGAGCGCGAAGCCAAGGACCTGGACCTCGACCTGGACCTGGACCGCAAGCGCGATGACGGTGGCGGACTCCGCGGCGTGCGGGGGCTCCGCGGGCTGTGTGGGCTGCGTGGGCTGGGGGGCGTCCTTCGTGTCCTCGGGCTCCTCGGCGCCCTCGGACTTGGCGGAGTCCGAGGACTCCTTGGAGAACGCGAGCGTCGTCGGGAAGAGTCGGATCCAGATGAAGCTGAGCGCGACGAGGCAGACGATGAAGAGTCGGAAGCCGAGGCTGAGGCTGACCGAGACCTGGATTTTCTTGGAGGTGGTGAAGCGGAAGGTGATCGGTTGCGGAACAAGTGCGGCGGAGGAGAGGGGTTCCTCGCCAGCGGCGGCGACTCCCTTCGCGCCCGCGGCGGCGGGGTGTCCGGCGGTGGCGGCGTGGCGGGCTCGGGCGGCCTGTCCTCTGGCAGGTCGGGAGGCAGGGGAGCAGCAGCGCCCGAGGAAGTCAGGGTGGAGGGGTAGCCGCACAACGGCTCCAGGTCCATTTCGTTGCAGAAGGACGGGTCGTCCTCCATGCCCGGTGGGGGCGGCTGCAACAGCGCGGGGGTAGGTTTCGGCGCTGGCTTCGGCGCTGGCTTCGGCGGCGCTGGCTTCGGTGCAGGTTTGGGCGATTGCTGAGGGATGCTGGGTGGTGGAAGCGACATATCAGGCAGGGGTATGCCCGCCCCCGAAGAGGGCGGGGGCTGAGACATGTCGGGCAGGAGGGCCGGAGGCGAAAGTGTCCCGGGCGGGGGTGGGTTCATAAGTGCCGGCGAGCGAATGGCTGGAGCGGGGGGATTCATGTGCGCCGGCGAGGGTGAAGTGAAGGCCGGTCCTGGGGGGTTGATGAACTGGCCGAGCAGAGGGGAGCGCAGCATGCTCGGTGGAGGCTGCGACAGGTCCGGCAGAGGCTCTGACATCAGGTCGGGCACAGCGGGCACGGCCTGGGCTGGTGCTGGGGCTGGTGCTGGTGCCGGTGTCGGTGCTAATGCTGGTGCCGGTGCCTGTGCAGGGACAGGGGCAGGGGCAGGTGGGGGCGGGGCTGATGGCTGGGGTTCAGGCACAATTGTGGGGGGCGGCTGAGACATGTCCGGCAGGGGTTCCTGGGACTCGTCTGAGTCTGACGGCTGGGGAGCTTCCGAGGACGATTCACCAAGGCCCGGGATAAAGTCACCCGTTAATCTGGACTGAGAAAACGGGTTGTCGGCCCCGTCACGCGTGTCCGAATGCTGGGAGAGGTCATCGCTCATGAAACTCGTCATGGCGCTCTTAGAGAACTTTCTCTCTCTTCTCGACACAGGGGGAGGGGACGGGCGGGAAGCGAGCGACGACTTGCTACTAGTCATAGGTGTAGCGAAAAAGGATGAGCTGCAACCGCTAGGGACAAACGTTGGGACGTCGTCTGCGTCGGGAGAGTCCCCTAGGCCTGCATAGTTCTGGACAATGGGATCAACCTTCATTAGCGATTTGTCAGACTTCAGCAAAGTATTGGAGCCCAGAAGATGAGGTGGTGGGGGTGAACTTGGTGGTGTGAAGGATCTAGATGGGCTGTAGGGCTTTGAGTCATCTTCCTCACTGTCCTCTTTTAGCGCTGGTGTGCGGCTTTCTCTGAGCACACTTTCAAGAGATTTTATGCGCTGAGTTTCTTCATATATTTTTCGATCTAGCTCCTGGAGAGTAGAAGAAAGGAAAATATGTATAAATAAAGGAAAAAAATCTAGGAAATTGTTTTCTTAGGATGTTCATTGAACAAACTTACTGCTCTTTTGCGTTCAGTTTCTTCGTCACTTTCTCCATCGCCGGGTGAGTAAGGAGCATTTTCATCATCTAAGTCACCAAGTAATGGAATATTGACTTTTGAAGAAAGACTGTCAAGAGTAATATTTACATTAGTTTATAAGTATTTCAACAAAAATTAAGCTTTAAAAGACCTTAGATGGTTCTTACCTTGGTGAACCTGGAGGTGTTTGGCTTCGTTTGTGTGTTTTAAGTGGAGGTGTGTAACTCCTCTCTTTTGCATCAGATGCCAAGAGAGAGGACTTAATCGATGGTGTCACAGATAACGCTTTAATTGGATCTGAAGTCAGTTTAGGAACTTTGGCAATCAATGGAGTCCCTTTGGGTGCCAGTGGTGTCAAACTGGCTTCACTTGCAGTTCGCTTCTTTCTTGCCCACACAATAATTGCAAGCAATAGATGAGGCCTGAAGAATATCATTTAAGGTAATGGGTTTGAACCAGAAACATAAAATCCACTGAGCATAATAAGTGGAATTTTAATTCTCACAAACTTACCTATTTTCATTAAATCCAGGACAGTCAAGAGGGGTTAACACAGAAGGAACAGGGGCATCTTTATCCAGGGGTGATATGTAAAAGTCTTTGACATTTGAGGATGGAGATTTTACAACAGCCAGACGATTGCGATTACTCAAATAACTGTAGAGTTTCATGTAAGCCTCTTTCTCTTCTTCATTGTTCTCTGAGCTTAGACAACGTAAAACAGCAATGTCCTTTGATTTCTTGATTTTAGCAATGTAGTCCCAAGCTAGTTGAGTGGGAATACGACCAACGCAATAAATCACATTGGATAACTCTTTACCAAGGTCTTGAGTATCGCCTGAGACGGGTTGCAATGAAATTGGGAATTTAGCTACTTCATTCATGTGGATAGAACCACGCCACACTGTCTTTGGATCATCTGTCCAAGAACTATCTTCGAGACCTATCTCTGGAGTTTTAATAATTACTGTAGAACTAGGTTCATGGTCCGACACATCCAGTTCTTCTTTCTTCGACTCAAAGGTAACAAATTCCGGGATATAGGGATCATACTCTTCTGTTTTGAGATCAGTAAGTTTTTTACTACCACTACTACTTGTGCTATGATCCTCACTTCCACGTAGACTTCTTTCACTATCTTTTGTTTTGGAGTCCCTTCTGTTTCTGCTGCGGCTCCTCCGTCCTTCTTTCTTTGAATCACGGTCATGACTTCTTTCACGATCCTTACTTTTGGTTTTCTTACTGTGATGTTTATGACTTCTATGCTTATCTTTGTCTTTGTGGTGTTTGTGATGAGAACTTTTCGAATACTCTTGATCATCATCATCCTTGCGCTGCTTTTCCTTTTCTCTTTGCCTTCTTTCTAGCTCACGTTCCTTTCGAGTTAATTCTCCCTGTTCTAGTTTTTCTGTTTCTTCTAAAGTTGTGGATGTCACTGAATCATTCAGAGCAGAAACAAGATCGGTGACAGTTGTGTTTGGGTCTATTTCTGGAACATTTTCTGATGATTCTGTTTCAATTTCCTGAGATAAAGAAATGCACCATTAGCCTAAATTCAATTAGTTCAACCATATCATTAGCTACTAATCTTACTTGTTCTCCTTTGTGCGTCTTCATTACAACAGATTTTGCCATCTGTAACAAGTCTAATTCGCTTTTTCGGATCATTTCTAACTGGTGTTGAGCTTGCTGCTCACGCCACTTTGCCAGTTCTTGAGAAGCTAACTCCTCAGCTGAAAATCTCACTAATTCATTAGGAGATAGTGATCCATCAGCAATTCTTTTGAAGAGAGATGGATTCTTAGGATCTCGTATGTTAAACACCAATGATCGATATTTGGCTTTATACTTCATACCAGTATCCCTAGAACAAGATAATAAAACAGTAAGAACTATGAAAAAGTTTGTTTTAACGTAATATTAAGAGGACAACACTCACTTGAAGAGGGAAAACATTTCTTCTTCAATGGCTATTGCTATCTTTTGAAGGGTTTCCTCACTTGGGCTATCATTGCAGTCTTTCAAACGATTTGACAAAGCCTCCTAAAACATTTACAAAGAGGTATGATGAATATCTTAGAAACATTTTAAATATCAAATTTGTTTCAAAGATTTTTAGGTTTAAAATATTAACAGCGGAAACAATATGGAAGGTAAAGACAGACCTGAAGAGCTTTGCTAACTGTTAATCGAATAGGTTCACCCTTCTCCTTGTCTTTCTCTCTCTCCTTCTCTTTAGGAGTATCATCTATGCTACTCTTACGGCTTCCAGAATCTCCTGTGCTGGACTTTCTCTCGGGTTTTTTAGATGGCTGCAGAAAAGTTCAATAACATTAAATTACAGAAAATGTGGAGAAAAGGAATGTGACTCATAATGAGTAAAATTAAAAAAGACACAAACTGGAGTTGCTTTGCTGCCTAAAGATGGTGTCCCAGAGGGAGAAATTGGTGTTTTAGGAGAATCATTTTTCAGGGATGCTTGTCGCTGGAGCTAAAAAATTGAAAGGGACAAGAAAATTTGATCATTATTCAAGTAAAATCACAGCAAAAGATCACAAAATTTTCACTTCAGGCATGACTTGGAGAGAGATAATTTACCTGAGGTTTGGTTGCTGATGGACTTGAAGTGCTAGGACTGACTGTCACAGCATCTGGCGTAAACACTAATGTAGATTGCTTCAACAATTTTAAAGCACTGTTTTTATTCGGACCTTTATGTGGGGTATCTGATTTTCCAGACTGTGCTTTTCCAAGCGGTCCCTGTAGTCCTTGGTGAGACTTTGGAAGCTGAAAGCTTAGTTTTGACTTTGCCTGATAAGGAAATGGATATGAAAGAGGATTAGATATTTTCTATTCAAGTTGATTTTAATGTCCAACCTAAACAATAAATAGCTTATATTCTGGTTTTCTTTAAATATAATACATTCATTTTCCCAGCAAGTTTCATACTGATACAGTTGTTCTGATGAAAGAGTTAACAGTTAAGTTCAGTGTCAGAGTAATTATAATGTAAAATGTGATTTAAATGACTTTACTGAAGTTACCAATAGGAAGTTGTAGGGGAAAAAATTGTACATACATGCAGGACTTTATTGAAAAGAGTAAAGTTGATTGTAAGTTAAAAATTCTGTAGCTTAAATTATGCATCACAAATTATCCACTTACTAGTTTTGAAGGAATTTCTGCATTTACTGCAGCAACCTTGCTTTGTTCAAGGTTATGTTGCTCCTCTAAAGCTGCTTGCTGAGCTCGAAGTGCAGAGGTACTTGTTGGTCTCTTGCTAACTTTAACTTTTTCTTTGTCCTTTTCTTTGCTTGAACTGTGGGATCGATGTGAAGCAGGAGACGCAGATGCTGGAGTGGAGATATTTGATGTTTTGGGATTTGCCTTGGGTGCTGAATGAACAACTTCAAAGGTAGGGTTCTTAACAAGCCATTTCGCAAGGTCACCAGCAAGTGGCCCATTTGTACTGGCAAAAATTCTTCCTGTCTTCTTTTCAATGACAGAGATGTGAACATCAGCTAATACTTGTTCCCCTTGTTTTGCCATGCTTCTTAAAGCTTCCTCTGCATACAGACTTATGCAGCTTTCACTACAATACAGTTGACCAGTTTTTGAGGCAGCTTTACGACATTTGATACATACAATTTGACCAGGCTGGAGGCATTTTTCAGCTAACTCCTTGGGTATTTTGGATTGCTTGAGGGAAGACTGTTTTGATCCACTTTCCTTTAATGTTTTAGAGAGTTCTTTGCTTGAAGACAAATGAGGTTTCTCTTTTGACGATGCAGTCTTTTGATGTTGTGAAGAGGACTTGGAACTATCTTTCAGCAAAGCTGATTTCAGGGGAGACTTGATTCCCATTTTCGCAGGCACTTCTTTAGAAGATTTACTCGATTTGCTCGGTGAGAGTGATTCTCTTGAGTCAGCATGATCACTGGATTTAGAAGAAGGTAGAAGTGCTTTGATGGAGAGCTGTTTGATTTTGTTGCCTGCCATAGGTCTTGTTGGAGTTGCAGAATCCGACCCAGAACTCTTCCTCACAGACCTTGCACCTGGGGGGGATACTGGCTTTTTGACATCCACGGATTCTCCCGAACATTTTGGGCAAGTCCATTCAGGTATTCTGGAGCCTAACAAACATTATTTGTTAATTACATTACAAATAAAATTTTAAATGATACCATGATCCTTATTTCACAAATGTTACAGGAAACCTTACCCATGGCTTTTGTGATTCCCACACAGTGTCCATGAAACCACTCCTCACACTGATCACAACAAATCATAAACCTGCAAGAAAACACAAAAACAGATTTTAAAGAAAAAGGAAAGAAAGCCAGCAGAGAAATTTTTAAAATTGAAATGAAACCATTGTACCTGTTGTTATGAGGCTTCTGACAAATACACCACAATCTATCAGGGTCATCTTCCGAATTCCAGCTCTCATCATCACTCCTCAGGGCCGTGCTATCACCTTCACCGTCTCCTTCCTCTTCCGACAACTCAGACACAACATCATCCTCCAGAAGAGCTTTGATGGATGAAGACCGCCTCCTAAAATTTTTTCCACAATTGTATTTCAGATCAAACGTCACAGAGAAGTAAGATTGAGAATAAGATATTGAAATAATGACATCATCTGACCTCTTTTTCTCCGATGATTTTTCACTAGAATCAATGACTACTGTGTCTCCTGACTTTCGTCTTGGGCTTTTTGAATCCTTGTCAATAGACTTTCTCCTTTTACCACTACCACCACTTTCTGGTTTGTCAACAGAACTGCGTCTACGAGGCGTTTCTACTTTAGTTGAAGCTGACACAGGGGGTTGCTCTTTCGTGGGGGCAGGTGACTTCCCTCCCTCCATATATTCATCTTTGGTTTCAACACCGGGATTGGGAATGGATTTGCCAGTCTGATAGATAGATATCACAACATTAAATTGCTTGCATTGCAGTGAAATAGCATCCTAATGGAAAGAACATTGAAAATAAAATTGCGTAAAAATTAGAAGAATATATTACCACAAGATTGGATGCCATAACTAATGGCACTCCTGTTGCTGGAATTTGATCAGCTGCTGTTGCAGAGGTGGCTGATTGGTCCAATGATTGATCCTACAAAGGAAATGCATAAAATTTTACACATAGACAAAAATTATTTAGAATCAATAAAAAATTTGAAATGTAAGCTTGAAAGTAGTTGACAAGGTGAAAGAGAACTGGTGAGAAATTTGAATTCAGATTTGGCTGTACAACAGCAATCCAGTCTCAAAAGCAATGGGTAAGCAACAGTCAAAAATAAAAAGAGTGAACCTGGTTTTCGATTCCCACATGCCATAAGAAAAGGATTACATCAGATGATAAGTTACTAAAATGTTTTCCAATCAAAGTTTCCAAAATGACCAAACACTGTCCTGTAAAATCTACTGAATTGATCTGGTCCAAGGTTAGTACAGCTTTGTAATCATGAGAAGTTATCAAAAGCGTTCGGAAGTTTTGAAGCTAATAAATTAATGCAAATCACAGTTTAGTAGCAAGGGAGACCCAACAGGACTTTACAATGACATAACTATTGAACAGTCTCCATCTTCAGAAACCATTATTGATGCTCTTAAATACTGGGCATGTTAGTTTTTCAAAAGCTGAATACTTCTTGTCAGGATTGCTTGCATAATTGAACCGATTCTTATTACATTGCTATTATTTTTGGTACAAAACAGTTCATTTTGTGAGAGAGGACAGATGAAGGAATAAGAGATAAAATTATTACAGATGAAAGAAAAACCACAGCTATACCGACAGGTAGACAGTCTACATTAACATGGACTAAATATGCAACAAACACTTCAAGCAGACCAATCTACAAAGGGAGGTTCACCTGTAAAATGTGTCCAGTTTCCATGGCGTTCTCGGTTTCACCCAGCATCAACTGGACACACACACACACACTCTCTCATTTTCTTTCCATACAAAGTATTTTCTCACATGAAATCAGTTCTTAATTCCAAATTAACTCAACATAATTGATTGAAATAAGATAAATAATCTTTCAAGCCGATTAGCCAAAAAGATCTTGTTCAGGAGTAAGTGTGAATGAAATTACTTGCATTTAAAAGCATTTGAAATATTATGCAATTAAATGCATGCAAACATTTCACAATTTCCTCAGATTCTTACAACTAATATATAGCCAGAAAAAGTGGAAAGTAAAAAAAAAAAAAAAAAAAGATTAAATAAACCACAATTAAACTTTGATCACTGACCTCTAGAGCTGGAATGCTGCTCTCTAGATCCTCCAATAGCAGAGCATCAGCCAATAACTCTTCTTCAGATTTAGAAACTTGATTCTGGATGGTATCAAGAATTGTCTGGTCATCCAAGGTTGATTCAATTCCTGCATAAAAAGCAATATTATTAATAACTTAAATCAAATGTGCTTCAGATGTTTGGCTTACAAGGGGTAAAATTACCCAACATGTCGATTTTTCCAGATTGTTGAGCTTGTTGTGTTTCTCCACCTGTAACGATGGGCTCTGCAACTGCACCCATGTCACTTAAACTTGCTTGACCCTCAACACTGGTTGGAGGAATAGAGGCTTGATCTGGAAGAGTTTTCACTACTCTCTTAATTATATCAGGGGTAGAGAAAAGTAAATCAGCACCAAATGCTTCAGAAAGGTGAGCAGGTGGCTTGCGATTTTCCCTTTTAGGGTATTTTTTTGAGGAGGAAGAACCAACGCCAACCACGGGGGCAGTTGTCAAGGAAGGTGATGATGGAGCAATGGGAGTAGCATCAGTAAGGGAATGTGTTGACGAAGAAGTCTGAGAGAATTCTTGAGAAGAGGTGGATGCCGGTGATGCTATGAGCTTCTTGATGGGTTGCTTCAAAGCAGAGTCATCAACAAACGACTCTGATGATGTTGGAATTATGGTATGAATCTTTTTACTATATGTTCTTGGTGACTTCACAGGACTAAATGAGGTTTCTTCAGGTTTATTTTTCAGAATTTTTATCTTTAGTTTCTTAATATGAGTTGGTGAATCCAATGGTGATGTAGCCTGTGTGCAGAAGATGTTGTTTTATTGATTAAATTTGCTGATGACATTCTCAAGTTCAACAGTTAGGAACAAACTTACCTCATCTTTTTCTGGAGATATCATGGCACTTAAAGTGTCTTCTACGGACTGATCTAATGGTTGAGAAGTGATTCTCAGGGTGCCTCGACCGCGTGATGAGAGGCCTCTGCCTCTGCCACCCCTTGCTCTCAAACCCCCACGACCTCTGATTCCACCCCGAGCCTGTAAAAATGAAAAGTAAAGCAGAAATTCTTGCCATACAACACATACATTTGTCCGAAAACAATAACTTACACGTGCTGCCACATATGTGACACCTCGTTTTATAACAGGCGATTGTGTATCTTCAATGGCAGAAGGAGATGAAAATGATGTTGTTTCATTCTGAACTACCATTACTTTCTGCTGAGGTGACTGATGAACAACTTGCCCATCCTGACTTATGTGGAGAATATGCTGCTGTTGCATCTGGCCATTTTCAAGTCCAACAACTGGAAAAAAAATAAAAAATGCATAAATGTTGAAAAAAAAAAAGAAAGGAAAAAAAAGAAGAAAAAAAAAGCTGGGTTTTGAAACATAAAAGAGATATTATCATTACGTAAAGTTAATTTGACTTGAATGGGGTGAGTGAGAAAAGAAGCCATTTTATTTTTACGGCTGTTAGTGTTGTTATGCAGCTTCAGTTATGGCATTAACTCTATTCTTCATCCTCATAAGGTAAGATTGGCTGAAGGCCGAAACAAAAATATCTCAGCTGTGCTGACCTGTTTGAGGATGTGCATTCAACGGTATCAATCGAGTCAGGGCCACTCCACTTCCAGGCACAGCAGACTGCACCAAAACTGTTTCCAAAATAATTGATTTAAATTCATGGGAATGGTTGCACAGTAAGGATCACAGTCACAGCCGAAACAGAAAAATACATATAAGCATGTTAAGATCACATTGAAATCAAAGGCCAGTAACAACGTAGAAACTTTAGAGCTCAACATGCCAAAACATACATTTTGATACCAAGAGACTGATATTCAAGCAACCACTTAAAAAGAGTTTCAAGAATTTTAAATTAACATATTGATTGAAAGGACATAACAGTAAATCAACAGTGAGATTTGTCGATACTGAGTGAAGAGTGAGGTTCTTTTAATGCAAAGAGGTACTGATATTTTGAAAGGTTAGCTTACCTTTCACCTGCCCCTTGCTTTGGTGTGAATTTGACGGTGGAGAAGTCAGCTTCAGATTACTCGACGGACCTACAATTTGCTGAAAACAGAAAGATAACAGAACATGATTCATACTGATTCACATTTGAATTAATATTTTTACTCTTTTCAGCAAATTTAAGAACACATTGTCAGGATTACTAGATTATCAGAAATAATCTAAACCAAAACATTATCAATTTTCTTCATAAGACAAGCTCTTATTAAAATCAAGCATAACACTTATAACTTAACATGATGTTAATAGGTTTAGTCCTATAGATTAGATAAAATTGTTAAGGGAAGAGAGATGAAAAACAAGGGGAAAAAAGACATAACCAACATTGAATGAGTAAGGCCTTAACTCCTCTCCTGCTGCATGCAATTTTTGACGCAAGACTCCAGAAACAAAAAGATACCGTCCAGGACCAGGTCTTTTGTTACTAGTCATGAAAAATCAGCCAAAATCTCTGCACAAGTATGCCGGCTTATTTTCTTTGCGTTTGCTTTACTTAAAGACACCGCAAGCATCAGACTTATATCAGGAAATTTTATAATTTTGCTTTAAATAAGGATCAGCTTAATACCATTTCCCAAAAAAGAAGAAAAACATAAACTGTTAAACATGACCTAAAGAATGGGAAAAGATGAAATAATTAGGTTTGTGCTTTTCAGATATGAAAGAATAGGAAAGGAATGAGATTTTGGGTCCACACACCATGAGGAGTAGGATAATTTGCAAGAATACCGTCACTGAATTTTTTTTGAAGAAGCTTAACTTGTAGAATAGTACTATAAGAAACAAGTGCAACAAACATCGACCATTATTAAACCAGCATTTGTTAAAATAAAATGTTGAGAATAATTTTCAAAAACTAATTCAGGAAGATGAAAAAAATCTGAAAATTGGACTTACAACCAGCGTGCATCAATTATCAGCACATTAGTAACACCGAGTCAAGTAAGATATGAAACTGGCTGGGCATTGGCATTTTGAACTTTAGTGGGCATTATTGAACCTAACTACGCACACAAGTTAAAATAAACCAGGTCACTGAGAAACTGAATTGTTCTACATTGAAACAAAGCTAAAACAGAACACTGCTGAGCCTACTTTGCCATACAAAACAGAACACTCATAAAATCGGTGTATAGGATGCAAATATGTACTAAATACTCAATGGAAAAAAAAGAGAATGTAGTGATCAAGAAGTATGAAAATTGTTGGGGACACTGAGATGTCAGGACAACCTGAAATTTAAATGGTGAATGAGCATTTGTCACACATTTCAGGGTCAGGACAAGGGCTAATCAAAATCTAGCTCAATAAAAAGAAGCACAAACAGACTAAAACTAAGTTAAAATGTGGGAATTAGGCGAGCGAGTTGAGTATGAAAGGGGGAGTTTCATGATCTTAAGCACGGTTGTCAGAAGTAACCTCGTTTATGTTTTTCTCCTCATCATTGTTTTGATTTCACATGTCAAACAAAACAGGACAATCCCCACCCTCTAGAGTAACATTTTTGTTCATTTCAGCTTGAGGTTTGATCAATACGTCAAGATGTGGATATTCTGAGCTGAAAATTGTTAGAGCATGTTTCCTCTATTGTTACAAAAGCTGATCTGATCTCCTATACTGTTGAGATAATAGAAATGCAAATTTGTAAGACTGATTTGTTTTAATAGGATTTGTTGAGCATCCTTCTTTGAGACCACAATATACAATAATCAATCAATAATCCTTAGGACTGACAGGGAGGCAGGAGTATTTGGAGGAGGCTTTAATAAATTGAATGTTGACATGTGCTTTCCCGACACCGTGACGTTCTATCCCCCCCTGCTCATTTCCCTTCTCGCTACCTGCTTCAGCACCAGTGGTTTTACCAGCGGAACCAGAGTTGCCGATGCCGGACTATTGGGTGGCGGTTTCAGTACTAGGTGCTGCAAAGCTGTGGCAGTTGTTTCCAATGACTCATTGGCAACAACAACAGTGCGTCGGCTGCCGAGGTCCTGCCTTTTACCACCACGCAATGTTCGGAACTGAAAGTAATTACAGAAAAATTGTAGATTGAACATTTGGGAATTGCAAGGGAAATGCCCTCACAGTTTAGGAAATAGAGTAATAAACTTACCTTGAGCTTTCCACGAATTGCTCCATCTTGTCGGAAAACGGGACAATTTTCCAAACCATTGGGCTTTTCCAATTGAGCTTTAAGATCTGACTTTACTTCTCCAACAGACAATTGAAGGATCTGACGGTTACTCAACCGATTGGTGTAACAATGATCTATGTGAATGGCATCGGAAGCAGGATCTACTATACTTAACGAACTGACATCAATGTCATCATCCTCATCATCTGAAATCAAAAGTTTTTTGTTAAGTAATGAAAATACAAATAAGAAATACGTACTGATGAGAGAATAACTACCATTTGTTAAGCAATCAATAAGATCTTGGGAGGTGGCAGCAGATGGAGAGTAGAATCCTTCTACAGTCAAGTTAACTTGGCTAACATCACAATCATCTGAGTCACCTCCTGAGTCTTTCAGAATTGGTTTCCCAACCCTGACAACACTAACAGTTGCATCCTGTTTGTTCTCTGAAAACAAAAATCACACGAAACAAAATGAGAGAAAAAAAAATGAGAAAAGCAATCAAAAACTAAATTTAGTGCAAGGTAAGAAAACTTCTTCTTTAACTGCAAACTGAGCTTATATAAATCTATTAAGTCTTTCTATCACACAATCATTTGAAAGTTGGCTGTTAACTGTTGTGTTTATTCTACAGATTTGGAGGCATGGGTTTAAGAAGGGAGAGCCGGATAATCAGGTTCTGTCTCTACCTCTGCCCACCATCCACGTTGGGGCTCCACTCTGGCCACCAAGCCTCAAGGCAGGCCATTGTCATGGACTAAAAATACATAAAATGCAGACAGGACTTAGAAAATTTTTCTAGGATTCTAAATTTTGAAAGTAGGTAAACCCAGAAAAATACAAAGGAAGTTGAAAAAAGTTTATAAATAAAACGTAACTGTTTGAACTTCATTTGTTTCCAATATTTCATGTTTCTAGTTATGTACCAATACTTTACGGAACAGAGACTAAGACAAAAACATAAAAAATTAGTTTAGAGTACTCAAAATATTGCCATTAAAGTTAAAAGAATGTTCATTGTTGAAACAGAGGACTTGAAAAGAGTCTCATGCCACCACATGGATAATATACTTGAGATAAAGTGGGAAATACTTACCAAGAACAGACTTCAAAACTTGAGGGTCAACTGTGACGGATCCGTCACTATTTATGAGAACAATCAGAGCATTGTCTGAAGTTTTCTCCTCCGCAGTGTCCAAGACGAGTGTACTGGCCATGGTGCTTGGATATCTGATGTGTCAAACAAATAATGTAAAAACTTAATAGCTGGGTAAGAAACACATGGTAGAAAAATTAACACTAAATTATTTGAAATACAAACAAGCACTGTTACATAATATTAAGTAATGAAATGAAACAAAAATCAGCAATAAATTACAGCAGAACAAAAAAAAAATGATAGATGATTATTCACAATAACATAGTATTTGAAACATTGATGCAGGGCGAACATCCCTAAACAAACAGGGATGCATCACTACTGTATAGAACCCGGGGAGCGCGAGGAGAGTTGCTACAATTCATTTCTGTTAAAATTTGAGTGATTGAAAACCGATTGTAAAGACTTCTCAATGGTAAGCATAGAAAGAACTCTGGAGACAGCGACAGAGAGAAATGCGCACAACAAGAACGTTGAAGCATAACACAAATAAGTATGCATGGTGGAGCCATCTTGGTTACGAGTGAGCCTGTCGGTTCTCTCGCATACTGATAACAACAGAGAATACACTTACAAGGCGATATTTAACCGTCAAAAATTTCGGGAAACATGTTGGCGGTTTCCGAACGTCAAATACGAGACAAATATTAGCTTTGAAACGACACACTCCTTTAAAAACTGCAAGACAACATCCCTCGAGCCATTACTGTTTTGCTAAGCAAAGGCGTGTTCATAACGTGGTTGTTGAAAAAGCACCCACTTGATTCGGCCGGACCACCGGACCGGACGCAAGACCGGCGGAACGATCCTCATTCCATAACAAATAATAGCCCGTTTCCATCAAAGAAAGTGGGATAAATTCTAAACTCAACCAAACTTTAGAATAGAATTATAGTATTAAGATCTGGTCAGTAGATTTTGAGAAGGAAAAAGGTTGTGTGTCGTTCACATTGCGATGACCGGTTCTGACCGGTTGAGGGTTTTCCTTGTTCCTCCATTCAGCGCGGTAACTTGTTTACATGCACGCTTGCATGGTGCTGCTGCGTGTGGTTGAAACACACGTGTCTAGGTTGGGAATCCCATTGGGCCGTAATTTAAATCGAAATAATGTTAATGTAAAGAGATATTCAGGGATTTATTAGTTCCGCCCCCGCTGATTTTCAGAAAGATGGCAGAATCAACCAATGGTGTCTTTCTAAAGGCAGTAAAAAGACTGTGTGAAAATGATGAGATGAGCAGCCAAGCATGCTCAAAGTTTATTCGTCGTCATGTAAGTATTATTGTTGTTGTCACGCTATTGCACAACTTTGAAACTCTTAACACAATCCTCCTGCCTTTTGAGCCTTCGTTTGACGTTGACAGCTTAGCTGATTTATATTGGATATGAAAGTTATGTTATCCGTGATGTTGTTTAGAAGTGCTATTATACATTTATTTTATTATTTCTCCCTTTTAAATGTATTTTAGATGCTGCAGGACAGTGATGTAAATGATTTACTTAATATATTGGCTAGTGTTCTCCTAGATCATGTAGAGCCATTAGTCATAGGTGAACATTTGCAAGATATTCTACCTCAAATTCTTGCACTTGCTCTGAGTGACAATATGAACGAAAGTTCCCACATTGGAGATGTCAGTCCCAAACTGTTACATGAAAAACGTTGTGTGTTACTCAATAAACTTGCTCTTGTACATCCTGACGTAGTCACGTAAGTGTATTGTAATGGTTTCCGTGAGCCCTACCTGATTTTGACATTTCCAGTAATTACCTCGTATTACCATTATTGTTAAAGGCTTATTTTGAGGTATTTCTGTGACAATCCCTCTCCTTTTCATTTCTGGGAAAAGTCACAGGATGAGCAACCAAAGGTCAAGAAAAGAAGAATCTTCTTACAACCCGTTACTGATGAAGAAATAGCTAGGAGCTGCTATTTTTTCCTGAAACTGAAAACCAGTCATTTTCAAACATTATGGGACTGGTCACATTTTCTTGAAAGATTTTTGAATCATAGTGAACCATATATTAGATGGTATGTGTTAATTTTACATTGAATTGAGTTTTATAACTACATCTTATTTCAACCATTTCTTTTTGTAGGGTTTCCTGTCAATGTTGTGCTATACTTTTAAAAATGGGAACTAAAGAGAAAGAAGAGTTACTTAACTCCAAATTGACCTCAGATGAAATTGTTCACTTTGCTGTCAAACAGAGTACGGAAGATTTTAGAATCCAAGAGAAGTTGAGAGAAACATGTAAGTTGTTGTAAGATTGATTCAAACTTCTCAAGTTTTATTCATTGTATTGTTTGGTTTTTAATTGTATTGTTCCTTATCTTCAATTAAATTTAATTCACAGGTTTTAGTGAGAAACTTTTTCATATTGATAGCTCTTTACTAGAGAACAGAGTTAATAGCATGATCACCATTGCTGGAATAAGTCTTCCTATTACTGCCAAGGTTTTTTTCATTTTTGGCAAGCTTTTTGCTATAATAGTAAAAGTTTTTTGATCATGACCTTTTAAATTTAATGTATCCTTTTGTCAACCAGGCCGAAACCATGTCCAAAACAAATCTCGTTTTGGTTGGTTCAACTCACAGTAATTTACAAGCCGTTGCACTGGGCATAGCCACAGGGAAAACTTTGTGCCTTCAAGGGCCTGTTGGATGTGGTAAAACAGCTCTGGTGGAATATTTAGCAAAGTTGACTGGTCGTGGGTGCCCTCCCCAGTACCTCTCAGTTCAACTTGGTGATCAAACAGACAGTAAAATGTTACTTGGTACCTATCAATGTACTGACATTCCTGGAGAGTTTGTCTGGAAACCTGGCGTCTTGACTCAAGTTGGATTTCTTTCTTCTTAGCCTTAAATTTTGAATTGAATGCTATTTTCTTTTCTAAAACTTTGGATTGGATTTTGCAGGCAGTTATAGGTGGCTATTGGCTGCTGTTGGAGGATATTGATAGCTGCACCACAGATGTTGCAGCAGTACTTGCATCATTATTGGAAACAGGGTCACTCAGTGTGCCAGGTTTCAAAGATTCTGTACATTGTGCTCCTGGGTTTCAACTCTTTTTCACTCGACGGTAAGAAGCAATCTCTGATTTATTCCTTTTTTCCTTTAACAGCTCCTTCCTAAAGGTTTTGCTGCAGTGATTATGTTTTGTATTAAATTTCAGATTGGTGACCAGTGCGACTGGGCTGAACAAAGTTAACTCAGGAGTGACAAGCATGTTGCAGAGACATTGGCTAACTGTACAAATGGAACCATTGTCTGAATCAGAACTGGTGGAGGTGGTCAGAACTTTGCATCCTTCTCTCAGCACTGTAGCATCAAAAGTAGTGAATGTTTTTCTACTCTTTTCTGCTGGAAGTCATCACACAGCTTTGGTTGGGAGCAGTGAAAAATCTGATCCCAGCAAAACTGTTTACATTCAAGGAGCAGGCGCAAGATTACCTTCAACTCGAGACCTCATGAAGTGGTGCATCAGATCAAGTCAGGCTTTTGATGTGAGCTCTGTGGAATCAGGCCTGAAATTATACCAAGATGCTGTAGACATATTTTGTTGCAATGTTAGTCAACCAGGTGTGTAGACAATCTTATATTCAATTTTGCCGCTTTGCATCCGTAATTGTTATGAATAATTAACAATCTCCCTCTGATTTCAGAAACAAGACTTAAGTTAGCAGAAAGCATAGCAGCCAAGCTTGGTATCATACACACAAAAGCAGAATATTTTTGTAATCTACACAAACCAGCAATTTCTTTGACTTCATCTCATGTTGCTGCTGGACGCATAAGTTTACCTCGTAGAGAGGGTATCACTGCTATGCCCAGATTCACTTCAAAGTCAACGTTCACATTTACACGGCCAGCTGCAGCTCTTCTGGAGCGAATAGCTTGCTGTATCTATCACAACGAACCAGTGTTGCTGGTTGGTGAAACAGGAGTTGGTAAAACTTCAAGCATTCAGTATCTTGCACAACAAATGGGTCAGTCATTATCTGTGATAAATATGAATCAGCAATCTGACAGTGCTGATCTTCTAGGAGGATATAAACCAGTTGAGTTGAAGTTTGTGATATCACCATTAAGGGATGAATTTGAGACTTTATTTCGAAATTTTTTTGCCGTGGATGAAAATGCAAAATTTTTAAGCCATGTAGCTCAATGCTTTTCCCTCAAGAAGTGGACTACACTTCTATCCTTGATGAAACACAGCACATCTGCTGCTCTGAAAAGGTTTGAAAAGAAGACCTCAAACTCTAAATCTGCAACTCTTGATCCGGCCCACAAGTTGAAATGGTTGCAGCTATCTGTCAAATTACATAAGGTCCAAGATCAGCTGAAGAAGTCCCACAATGCATTGGCTTTTTCATTTGTGGAAGGCAGCCTTGTTAAGGCTTTAAAAGAGGGTACATTGATCTAATCACTCAATATTAGTTTCACATTGCAAACAAAGTCTGATATTCTCTTTCTATCTTAAAGGTAAATGGGTGCTGCTTGATGAAATAAATTTGGCCAGTGCTCAAACTTTGGAATGCCTTTCAAGCCTCCTTGAAGGTTCGTCAGGATCTTTATACCTTCTGGAACGTGGGGATGATCAGTCAATTGAAAGACATCCTAATTTTAGGATATTTGCTGCCATGAATCCAGCTACAGATGTTGGTAAAAGGGAGTTGCCTCCTGGTATTCGTAACAGGTAAAGATTATCATTAGGTTTAATGTTCAAATTTATTCAAGCCTCATATTGTTGATATTTTTTTTTCTAGGTTCACAGAATTTTTTGTTGATGAACTAGATAATCGCCAAGATCTTTTACTGCTCTGTGGTACATATCTAGAACCACTTGCCCTCCCTTCCTCAAAACTTGATGCTTTGGTTCGATTTTATCTGAATATTTGCCAAGAAGCGGTAGCAACACTCTCTGACGGTACTGGACAGAAACCTCACTACAGTCTTCGAACATTGTGTCGTGCTCTATCAGTAGCTGCAACAAATCCCTGTGCATCAGTTCCTCGATCCCTTTATGAAGGAATTTTGTTGAGCTTTTTAACTCAATTGGATCGAGGATCACATCCCATTGTGGAGGAAATGGTGGCAAAGTAAGTATCAAGTTTACCTTGAGAATCTTGCAAAACAGCTGTAGCTAGATTATTGTTAGTGATAAGCTTATGTACTCTATTTATTTTGTAGAGCTGTCATAGGGAAAAGTTCCTCAGATCCCAAAAGCTTGGTCAAACAACCTATTCCCTCCCCTGTGGTTGTAGGAAAAAAATTTGTTCAAGTGGAAGGATACTGGGTCACTCAAGGACCTCTTGAGCCAAACACTCCAGACAAGGTATTCTAATGTTTTGTTTCTTACTTTTGTTGTAATTGTTTTTAGCTATGGTCTTCATTTTGATTTTTGATGGAATTGATAAAGTCTGTCCTGATTGATCTCATCTCCTTCCCATTAAATTTATACTTCCAAATCTTTCAGTACATTATGACCAAAACTGTTCGCCGAAACCTTCGTGACCTGGTTCGTGTTGTTTCCTTGGCAAGGCTGCCTTGCCTTCTTCAGGGTGAAACTTCAGTTGGCAAGACAAGTCTTATAACATACTTGGCTCAAGTGTCAGGTAATCGTTGTCTTCGCATTAACAACCACGAGCACACAGACCTTCAAGAATACATTGGATGCTATTCAGCAGATGAACATGGAAATTTGGTTTTCAAAGAGGGTACAGTGGTTTTTTCCCCTTTCCATAAATAGTTATCCACATACTTTGTTTAAAATAAATTCAAATTTAGCTGCAGATGATTATAGCCCTTATATATTTTTTCCACCAGGTGTTCTTGTAGAAGCTATGAAGTTTGGACATTGGGTCATTTTAGATGAACTTAATCTGGCTCCTAGTGATGTATTAGAAGCTCTTAATCGAGTTTTAGATGACAATCGTGAACTTTTTATCCCTGAAACACAAAAAGTTGTAAAAGCTCACCCAAATTTCATGCTGTTTGCTACTCAAAATCCTCCTGGATTGTATGGTGGAAGAAAGGTGCCCATTCAACTGATATGGAATAGCTTTATGTTGTTTCATGGTGTCACACATTCAATATCTCTTGCTTATTTCAGGTCTTATCCCGAGCTTTTCGCAACCGTTTCATTGAACTACATTTTGATGAAATCCCGCCTCTTGAGTTAGAAACAATCATGCATTTGAGGTGTGATATGCCACCTTCATACTGTAAGAAGATGGTTGCAGTCATGTCTGACCTACAGGTACTTGACTATCTGAATAATTACTTAGCCCTTTCTCTCCATGCTCTCTGATTTGGTAACCTAAATGTCAGGTTCGTCGGAAAGGCAGTGCAGCATTTGCAGGCAAACAAGGTTTTATCACTCTGAGAGATTTGTTCCGTTGGGGAGAGAGATATCGTCTCTCACAGCAGGGTAAAGAAGGAAAATATTATGATTGGGATCAACATATTGCTGATGAAGGTAGACTTAAGTCAGAATATTTCTCAAAATTTCTATTATTATTTGTCAGTTGACTTATTGCTTTTTCAAAACCTTCAAAAATTGGAATTTTAAATAATAAAATTTTTCAGGATACCTTATTCTTGCTGGACGAGTAAGAAAGGAAGAGGAAAGAGTTATTATTCAAGAGACTCTTTTGAAGCATATAAAACGTGCTGTGAATCCTGAAAAGCTTTTTACATGTTAGTTATCCCTATCCCTAAAATATGTCATATTTTTCCTGGGTATTTGTCATATTAACTCCTTTTCCTGTATGATTACAGTAAGCCCTGAGACATCTTCTGTAACAAGACTCATCTTACAATCAATTATTCAACAAACTACCTCTGATTTCAAACACATAGTGTGGACATATAACATGAGAAAACTAGCTGTCCTTCTTGGTATGCTACCAGTTCTTTTAATGTGTTGCGTGTTGCAGTATATTTTTAGCTCCCATCTATTTACTGTCTTAATCAATCAATCAATCAATTCCATTCATTAAGGTAAGGCATGTGAGTTCAAGGAGCCCATATTGCTTGTTGGAGAAACTGGATGTGGAAAAACAACTCTGTGCCAACTATTAGCTGCCAGTAAAAATCAAAAATTGTCCTCTGTTAACTGTCATATGCACTCAGAAAGTGCTGATTTCCTTGGAGGACTGAGACCTGTTAGAGAACACTCAGAGGTTTGTTTCAAACATGAAAGGTTTGAGTTAACATCCAATCATTTATGTGCATGCAGTGCACTCACATAAAATTATATTTTGCACAGGAAAATAAAGGCAAATTGTTTGAATGGGTTGATGGGCCGTTAATTGATGCTATGCTTCATGGTGGAGTGTTTCTTGCTGATGAAATCTCATTGGCAGATGACAGTGTATTAGAACGGCTTAATTCTCTGCTTGGTAAGAATAACAACATTCAATTTTTGAAGATGGCAGTGATGCTGTGCAAATTCTTCTTCTTTTCCTCAGATGTGTTAAAAAAATTTATGTTGCAGAACCGGAGCGGAAATTGCTGCTTGCAGAGAAGGGTAGTGGCATTAGTGGTGAGCCAACTGAAATCATCGCCCAAGATAGCTTTATCTTTGTAGGAACTATGAATCCTGGTGGCGATTATGGAAAGAAGGAATTGTCTCCTGCCCTGCGTAATCGTTTCACAGAGATTTGGTGTGAAGGTTGTTCACAGAGGTCGGATCTCATTGCTGTCATAGAACACAATTTGCGACCAGGAATCTTTTTTAAAACAAGTAGTAATGACCAAATCAGTGTAGGAGAAACTCTTGTTGATTTCCTGGAATGGTTTTCTCAAACTGAATTAGGAAGCAGGTAGGTTTTCTGCATTTTTTTTTTTAGCAAAGTTCCTTCAATTTAATTTTGCCTGAATGTGAATTTATGCATGAATTGTAATTGTTTTCTAGGTTTACAAGAAGTATTAGAGATATCATGACATGGGTTGAATTCATAAATGTTTGTTCTCACCCAAGCATCAATCTAGAAATAGGTGATGCATATATTCATGGAGCCTGTCTAACCTTCCTAGACAGTTTAGGAACTGGATTGACCAGCTTCTCAACCAGAGAAGCAGTGTATAACCTTAGACTTGCTGCCCTTGAGTATTTAAGACAGCAAGTTAAAAAGGCCACTGACTGTGAACCATCAAGCATAAAATCTTTCATGGGAATCAATGCAGAAGATTTTGAGCTCGTAGCAACTGTTGAAAAATTTGGTGTGAAGCCATTCTGCATTCCTAAGGGATGTCCTGATGCAGCAGAGTGTCCTGAATTTCTACTCTCTGCACCTACCACTCGTATCAACGCCATGAGGGTCCTACGTGGCCTACAACTTGGTAAAGCTCTTCTACTAGAGGGGAGCCCAGGAGTTGGTAAAACAAGTTTGGTTGCAGCCTTATCTCGTGCTGCTGGATACAAACTGACAAGAATTAATTTATCTGACCAAACAGACATATCAGATTTATTTGGAGCAGATTTGCCTGTAGAAGGAGGATCTGGAGGAGAGTTTGCATGGCGTGATGGGCCATTCCTCCAGGCACTTCGTGCTGGTCACTGGATCCTGCTGGATGAATTAAATTTGGCCTCTCAGTCGGTATTGGAAGGTTTAAATGCTGTACTTGATCATAGAGGTGATTTATTCATACCAGAGCTGGGGCGCACATTTCATATCCAACCTGGGCTTACTCGGTTATTTGCTTGCCAAAACCCACTAAATCAAGGAGGAGCTCGGAAAGGTCTTCCTCAGTCATTTTTAAATCGATTCACTCAAGTACATATGGAAACTTTGACTTCACATGACTTGGAATACATTTGCCAGACTTTGTACCCAACATTGCCTGTTGAACTGGTCAAGAAAATGGTGTTGTTTAATGAGCAAGCAGCATTAGAGACTTCTCCTGGTGGAAAATGGGGTCAGCGAGGTGCCCCATGGGAGATGAATTTGAGAGATTTATCCAGATGGTGTGAAATTACTGTTTGGGGTGCTACATCTGGTGCCCTCAATCCAGGAAGATTTGTCCAGCTTATTTATGTTGATAGGATGCGAACAAAAGTGGACAAGGAAAATATGATGTGCCTGTACCAGCGAGTGTTTGGTGACAAGTACTCACTTTCTTCTGCCATTCCTCAAATTTATTTTACCCCCAACTTATTGTATCTTGGTGACACAACCTTGGAGAGAGGAGGTCTCATTAACATTGCTTTACCAAAACTTGTCCTGAAGTATCAGTTACCAACTTTACTCTCCCTAGCCAGATGTGTGTCTATGGGGTGGATGTCAATTCTTGTTGGCCCAGGTGGTTGCGGTAAAACAAGCTTGGTTCAGCTTCTAGCTCAATTAGCAGGCCAAGACCTCAGAACACTTTCTGTTAATTCTGCTATGGATACAACTGAAATACTAGGAGGATTTGAGCAAGCTGATTACAAGCGTCATTTAGATGAATTGAAATTAGAAGTGGAGAAAATTTTGATGAAGAATTTACAATCCATTACTCTTCAAGGAAAAGAAACTGAGCTAGTTCACCTTCTGGGTCTTTGGGAAGCCTTCCTACAATCAGAAAGCAAGGACTCTTGCACCAAAGTGAGGTCTATGGAGTCTGAGATGCAAACATTTCTTCAGAAAATTCAGGCTCTTCTTGGAGTTTTGCTTGCAATACCTAGAGCTGCAAAATCCACAGAAGATCTACTGGAAGTAGATTTTCTGAGACTAAAACTTGATAAACTGAAGACCTGTGCACTTCGTGACAATAGTCTGAATGCAGGAGGAAAGTTTGAATGGGTGGACAGTATTCTGATCAAAAGTTTGAATGAAGGAAGCTGGCTCTTGGTTGATAATGTTAACCTATGTAGTGCTGCTGTACTTGACAGGCTGAATGGTCTCCTTGAGCCACAAGGTGTTTTAACAGTGAGTGAAAGAGGAGTGAATTTGAATGGTGAGCTTATCACTATCCGTCCCCATCCCAACTTTCGTCTATTTTTAACTATGGATCCCAAGTATGGTGAGATTTCTAGGTAGGTGTTTGTGATGTGCAGTACCACTATCACCATCAATTTCTGTACACAAAAAAAAATAATCTTCTGATGGTATTTGTAGGGCAATGCGGAATAGAGGAGTAGAGATATTTGTAACTGCATCAGAGGGGGATTTGACTTCTACTTTGAGTCCATTAGATCTTGCTTCTCTCCTTCATGGTACAGGAATTTTCAATCAAAATGATCAGCTTCTGCTGATTAATTTGCATCAGTCCATGACTAGTGTCATCCAAGGTAATTTTAAGCTAATTTATATTCTGCCTAGTATTCCATTTGTTCAATTTAATCAAGTATGTGTGTTTGTTAATCAGGCCCAGATACACCTGGACTTTCTGAGCTCCTGCAGGCTTCCTTTTTGTTCGTTCAACAAGTTCAGAGAGGCATGCCATCCATACCTTCTGTGCTCTCAGCATTCACTAAAGTGTACATTCAATCTCGATTATGTGACAGTGTTCAAACTAAGCGTAACTATCTCTCTATTCTTGAAGAAGCTATTGCACAAAGATCAGAAAAAAACCTTCCCGTTGCACTTGATAAACTTGTCTCTCATAGCACTTTGGTCACCAACGAAATAAACTTAGATTCATCATTAGCTATGGTAAAGCAAAGGTGTGCTACTTTATCAGCTTTAGCAAATTCCGAAGAAAAGGATTTGCCACACATATTACGTCTATTGGGTGTCACTGACGTGAGGGTGAGATAAATTTTCAGAAAGCTTGTTTGTGCCTGATTGTTATTATAAAACCTAAATTGGTATTTTTGCACTTTTTTTGTTTTAGGTGGATTTCCAAATGACACTCACAAATCTTGTTGTTTTATTTTATCAGACATGTTCTCTAAATGATGTCAGCTTAGCTTTTAGTTGGCTACAGATGCAGATCAAAGGATCTAAACATGAAAGATTTCTTAGTGAACTTTCAGAAATTTTGTACAATACAATACTGAGTGTTGATGATCTGGCTACTTGCCACTTGATCTGGGATAGGAGGTGGTTACCAGATGTTTCATCTGCTCTATCTGTACTTAGTGGAGAAGATGATCAGGGTGTGGAGAACAGAGTTACATTGCTTTTGTACATTACCGCTGTTCTCATACGAAGCAAAATTCCATTAAACCTAACAAGTGTTAAAAAACACAAACAAATATCTGTTCTTGAATATTCTCATGCTATATCAAAGGGTAAATAGTTATTACAAGTTTTGAGTTTTAAGTAGATCTCATTGCCTACATTTCATTTAATAAAATCTTACGATTTCAGGTATTTTAGCGGACAATTTGTCCTCAGAGCCCATTATTGTTGACATTGGTCCTTTCTTAGACTCTGCACTTAGTGTCCTGCATGATGCTCTCAGCACTCTGGGTGTTATGATCAGTGATGAGCTGTGGTGGTCAGTGCGTAGAGCATTTAATTGGACTCTGCGGTTTCAGAAGAAAATTGCCTCCCTTCTACTCAACACTGATAAGAATGCAACCGATGAAACACTTAATCTCTTAGCTGTCCATTACAAGTGGTTCTCTAAACACACAATACCTGTGCTAATTCATTTAGCCCAATCAGCTATTTTGTGAGTACTTTTGACTCAATACTACTATTTTGTCGTAATGCCCGCAGTTGTGTGATAATGATTTTTTTTTTTTAATAGAGATATTACTCAATTCAATGAAACAGTTGATAAAATTGATGCCTCAGTATTTTCAAACATTTGTGTTATATGGCATGTTGCTAAAAGACTTCGCAATACTATGCAATACCCTCTTCCTATTGCCACAAATCTTCAGGCTAATCTCTCTTTAAAGGCCTCACAGTAAGCTTTGAAAACTTATGTGTTTAAATGTTCTGCTGAGCTATGATCTGAAATACTTTATGTAATTTTTCTTTTCCTTCCTTGCCCTAGAATTGCTGATATTATTGACCTGTGGAGTGGAGATAACCTAAATCAGAATTTAGTGAATAAAGCAAATTTCCTTTCAACACCTGCAGGACTCCGTGCAAGGGCAAATCTGATTGTTGCTTTCAAAGATTTATCAGTCAACTTAAATCTCAGTAATGGTATAATATCTCTTTTTACACACTTATCACTTTATTTCTGTTTGAGTTTTGCTTGTGGTCTCAAAAAAGTTTTGTTTTAACAGTTGAAGAAAGACTGATACAAGCTGAAAATATGTGCTCTGAGTCCGGTCTGTTACCGGGCAGTTCTGAAAAAGTTACAAGTGCACACAGGAGTTTGAAGACTTTACTCTGGCCTTTCCAGGAGGCAGTGTGCCTCACTGCTACCAGACCCTTGCTTCTGAAACTATTACAAAGGAAGAATCTTTCATCAAGTTCTCTTGAATTTCTCTCTGTAATTCAAGCCATGAAGGAAACTCCATCAATACCATCACCCCTCATAGGCTTGTTAGAGACCTTGTTTGAAGAAAGTAAAAGCCAAAAAGACTTGTTTAAAATATTGCTATGGCTTTTCCAATTTTCAACAAAATCCCTGGCAGTAACATGCACTCCATTTTGGGCTCCTTGTGAAATAAATTTGTCCAGTGATGTGGAAAAAGCAAAGGTAAAGACTTTCTTGTCTGAATTTATGAATATCAAGCCATGTATTTCCCACTTTAATCATGTTTATCTTTTAGGGACCGCTACCCCAGCATTGTCCTATGCTCTCACAGCTTGCAGCCCGCATTCTATTCACCCAACACCCATCAAACAAAGAACAACTTGTTAAACCATCTTTGGATAAGCACAAACAGCATTTGACATTTGTGAACAGTTTGCAAAATTTGCTTTGGCAGAATTCTGATAATTTCTGTAACTCGTATTATTCTTATAGGTATGTATTAAGGTTGAGCGAATCTACAAATTTTTGTCTCTGTTCTCAAAATTAACTTTATTTCCATTTTTATGTTGCAGGGAAAATGAATTACATTCTGTAATGGCTGCGGCTCAACATTTTCTCTCATGCTTAGAGAAGAGCTGCTGCTTGTCTCACTCTGTGCCTTTGAACTTACAAGAAAGAGCCTCTGCCATAGTTGAAACTTTGCAAGACAGACTTGGTAGTAGGGCCTCAACCTTGTCTGACTTCTGTCTCCTGCTATTAGAATTTGTCAATGTTATTAGTCTTTTAGAAAACACAAAAACTGTAGAGAATGAAATTCTAATGGAGGTACGTTTTTTCTCTTTACTTTTCTTTTTTTTTTTTTTTTCCTCATTTACTCCTAGTGATTGAAGAAATGAATGGTTTTGTATCTTCAGGTTGGCTTGGGTTGGACTCTTTTGGGTTGTTTGGAGTCCCACTTATTTTCTGCCTTTCCCAATATTGATCCAACCGTAAAACAGGCCATCAAAATTCAGTACACAAAAGAAGAGGTCAGTCAAATAAAGATGAAAATATCTCCAAGGGAATTATGCATTTTTATCTAACAGTCTTCTAAATTTAATTTAGATGATGGAAATAAAAGCTGAGTTACTGGCTGCAAAAATGAATGGATCTGTGAAAGGTGTTCAGACAGATGGAGTACCGTCTCATCCACATCTTGATATTCTTCAAAACCAGCTGAATATTTTGGAAAATCAGTTGAGTACATTGAATCTCTATAATGCTGTAAGGCCCCAGCCACCTATGTATTCTACATTGACAAAGGTAATTGCAACTGCTCATGAATCTAAAGGGAAGTTTATAAACTGGTTCTTATAGCTTTTAATTTTTGAAAAACAAAAACACATTTTTTTTAGGAGATGCAACATTTTGCAAGCAGCCTTAGCTCAGTAGCTATTATAACGAAAGTCACAAAACGTCTCATGTCCATTCCAAAAAATATATCTCCCTCAGAGTGTCAAAAAATTATATCGGAAGCTGAATTGTGGTTACGCTCTCTTCAAAGCTTCACAAATATGCTAGAAAAAAGATTTAGTTTATGGTATCCAGATATTGTAGGACCTCTCTTAACATCCAGTTCCAAGGCAAGTTAACATTTTCAGTAGTACCTCTTGTTTGTGTTCTTTTCTTTTTAAAATGCATATTATTTACTTTGTTCATCTATCATTATTAATGTGTATTTTTTAAAAATTCTTTTGTCACAGCTAAATCGTGGTGTTGAGCTTATGGTTGGAGTTGGGAAGAAAATTTTCCTAAATTGTGAAACTGGCCCACATCACAATACACATAGCAAATTTGTTTGCTCTATTGGAAGCTTCCCTGTCCTTAGTGCTGAACAAACATCTGTGATGGATCTTCTATCCAACACTGCCAACAGAAATGTGTCACTAATTATTGAGCAAATGCTTCTTTCTGCTACTGGAGATATCCCAGACTTATCAGAAAGATCTCAGACTGAGGCATACTGGTTAGCTAATAGAATTAACTGATTTTGTTTTTGTTGTTGTTGTTGTTGTTTAAATACTTGTGCAATGATTTCCCTTGAATTTTTGCAGGCTACTTAAAAGTTCTGTGTTAGAGTTAAAGAACTTTATATGTATGGCCCAGTCATGTAATTCTGCTGAATGGATAGCTCTTAACAAAGTTTTACGAACATTCACACAAATTTGGGAAAAGCAAGAAAACGACCGTCGTGAACGAGAGCTTGACAATGAAAGTCTGTATAAATCTCGAGGAGCTGTGAGGTGTCAAACTGTAACTCAAGATGAGGAAACATTGCTTGAGATTGCTGAATTGTTTCCTTCCAAGAGGGAACATGATTTTGGAGACCTTGAACCAATCAATTCGCTAGAAAGTTCTCCCCAATCAGCATTCAAAGACTGTACTTTAAACTCACAGAATGCATTGTTAAGTGCAGAAGACGTTTATCTTGTTAGCTCTGTGCATATGTCACTGGTGCTTGCATACACCAAATCAACATGGTATGACTGTTGTCCATCAAAACAGAGCACTGACTATATGACACCATGGCTGCAGCGCATTGCTGTTGCTGCACGTCTTGTCTCATCTGGCAGTCATATTCTTGATGACAATGTAGACAAGAGCCTCCTTCCTAGCTGGATTTTAGCTTCATACCTAGCTGCTCCAAACCCTGATGCCATTTCGAGTGGTTTTAGTGTCAATCCAGATGATCCATCTTTTGATTTTTATCGCACAGCCTGCATCAGTGAAGCTAAACAATGTAAACCAGTTTTGGATGGGCTTCTTGAAAGAGTTAACGAGCTACTAACTGAATGGCCCGAGCATCCAACCTTGAATCAAATAGTGATCGTGGTTAGGAGGATTACCTCCTTCCCCATGGAGAGCCCTCTTTCAAGATTTCTTACTGGACTGGAGATACTTTTAAACAAAATGCGTGAGTGGGAAGAAAATGCTCATTCAGGAGTTAGTCTTGCTTCCCATTCAGCAGCAGTCACTAATTTAATTATTCAGTGGAGAAGATTAGAGCTTGCTGGTTGGAAAGGCTGTTTAAATTCAACAAGTCTTCGAGTACAGAGCAGGGCTTCAAGATGGTGGTTTTACATTTTTTCTTTAGTTGATGGCTACATCAACCCATCAGCTGGAAAAGAAGCTATTTGTGGAAAGGACATTGTATCTTCACTTGAGCAGTTTATGGAAGACTCCCCTCTTGGAGAATTTCTTGTGAGACTTAATATGATTTTGGCCTTCCATTGCCATGTGGTAAATCTTCCTGCTTCTTGCAAAAAAGATGAGTTGCAGGCTGTCCTGTGGAATTTGTTTGGCTTTTATTCTCAGTTTAAAGACACATTAGCCTCTAGAATTGATGAACTGAGATCTCCTATTGAGAAAAAACTCAAAGATTATGTAAAGATTGCACGATGGAATGATATTAATTATTGGTCTGTAAAAGATGCTGTCTTTAAGACCCAGCGTACTTTGCACAAACATGTCAAAGAGTACGAAACAGTTTTGAAACAGCCTGCTAAATCAACTATGTATTCTTGTCGTATTGAAGGAAAGTCACAGTTTAAGAAATGCACTCAACTCAATGTTCAAGCTTTCATTGCAACTGCTGATCCAAAGGTAAACACATATCATAGATTGTAATATCTATCATTAGTAATAAAATTTCTAATAATACTTTCTTGTTGTTTAAAGCACTTCGTTGAAGACGCATTGAATTGGAATGCTGCAGTTGACCAATCATCTGTTCTTAATCGAGTTGGTTTACTCTATACTAAATCAAAAAAATTAACAAGAGAGGTCATCTTGTCTTCAACTAGTCCTGGATTAATAGCTGTTTTAGATGAATTTGCTAATGACATTGCAGCATCTATTCAGCAATTAGCCTCATTAGAGGTATTATGTTGTTGAAGTTTTCCTTTGCTGCTTCTGTAATGAAAACTTTAAATAAATTTTCTTTTAATTTTTCAGGTTGATAAGACCATACCAAAGTCCAAACAAGTATCTCAAGCTAAAAACCATTTGCAAATGAAGCGCCGAGCATTAGCTGACCTATTTCGATTGCTGCACCACATTGGGCTCTCCTATCATTCTGGTTTGACGTATGAAGAGAGTCTAATTAAACATGAATTCACCCAACTGCCTCCTTTAGATTTGAATGTGTTCATGAAGTCATTAAAATGGACTGGGGAATCTGAAGATTAGTATGTGTTTCATACAACATAATTAAAATTATCTAGCATGATTGTTCACTGTTGAATTATTGTTTTCTTTAATTTGCTTTAAGTGCTGCTGACAAAGAAATTCTTAGTGCTTGGGATGGATGCAGTTCCTACTTCTTGCGCTCATGGGCACGTTATGTACAACTGAGTATGGCTCTTCGCCATCCCCATAAGGATTTGAGTCCTCCCAACATCGAAAGACTTCGAGGCTTCCCTGCTCATCTTATTGTAAATCAAATGATCACCTCTTTTGTGTATGATTACCAACTTTGTTCTTATACTTTTTTTAATCTACGCTTCAGATCTTGACCCATGACCAGCACAGGAAAGTCCAAAGGAACATAGAGTTCTTAGGAAAGTTGAGAGTGCATCTTTTCCAGCTGACATCTCTTGCAAATTTTCTTGATATGACAATACCTCCTCAATCAGCTTTGCTTGAACTAATTAAAAACCTGAAGTCAATTCTAGTCAATGCGGCAATTACTTTTGAACAATTTAAATTATTGCTTGAAGCTTGTCCAGGTAGAGAGGAAATTCAAAGCATGGACGACAAGTATGTTGATGATTTGCTCATGTGGTTTTTTATCTTAGTTTTTGAGACTAAGTTTGACTTAATCTAATTTCTAACTGATTCCAGCCTACCCATGTTGATGCTAGGAAGAAATTTCCCATCCTGCTCGTCAGGCATCATGAAGGGAGACATTGCCTGGCAGAAAGCTTGTGAGATGGCTGACAAAGCTCTTCAAAAACTTAATGAATGCCAGAAAAACGTTATTGACGTTCAGTCCTCCAAAACACTTATTACTGTTGAACATTTCAAGAAAATATCTCAGTGCTTTAATGATCTCTCATTGCTGGCTGGTGATATCTCAAATCTAGAAAATGTCTTACTCATGGACACACTCTCTAATCCATGCATTCAAAGCCTCCAATGGATAAAGGGTTGCATTCTTACTGAATGTCAGAAATTTTCAAAACTGTGTGATTTAAATGCAAGGACAACCTGTGCAACTGCACACATCACATACAATAGTTTTTTGGTGAAAAAAGTTGAAAGTCTGGTGGAGAGAATGTTACTAAGTATTCAAGAAATGTACAAATGTCATACAAATATGGGCAAAGAAGCCTCAAGTCAGAAATCTGATCAGGAATTACCAACAGAAAACAATGAAGTGGTATGGTTCTGCTTTTGACCTCGGGTTTTTAAGGAACGCTATTTTTTGCCTCTAAGCCTTTTTTTTTTCTTGTTATAGGTGAAAGAAGAGGATGAGGAAGATGACTCAAATCTCCAAGAAAAGCATTTGAGTGATTGTATTCTTGCATCTATACACTCTGATTTTCAGAAATTGGGGGCAGAAGATATTAATATCGACTTGAATAGTCTTTTGCAAGATTTGCTCATAGTTCTCGACAGTAAAGAACATTCTGAGAAAGCAATTCGGTTAGTTTTTAAGACTCTCCCTCGTTTTTTTCACATCTTGGATTATGGATTATTGTCTTACCTATAACTGCTTGATATTTTGAAATCTAATTTTCCTACTTCAGTGGATACTGATGTAAATTAATTTCACTCATTTTAGGTTGGCTCTGAGGTTGATTCCAATTCTGCAGCAGTGGATATTGCTGTATCAGTTTGTTGTACAACAGCAGGTTTCAGCATTCCGAGTCTCAAGCAAGTTGCTCTCTACATTACTTGCAGTTTTTGGAGATGTATCAGTGAAGGTCTGTTTTTCTACACCTATATTAGTTTGGATCTTCTCTTTTATTAACTTTTTACAGATTTGTGTTTCTACTTTCTCTTTACAAATATCTGTTTCCAAACATTTTTTATAGGGCTTCTGCATCCCTGAGGGCCTGCTATCAGATGAGGAGGCAGGGGATGGTGAGGGTGAGTCTGATGGCAAGCAAGAGGGTTCCATGGGCCTTGGGGATGGTGAGGGTGAAAAAGATGTATCAGAACGCATTGAAAGTGAAGATCAGTTGGACGATGCAAGACCTGCTGGAGAGGAAAGAAAGGAAGAGGAGAAAGACTGCAAGGCACTGCATTTACCTTAATACTAAAACTTTTTGTTTGTTTGTTTGTTTGTATGTTTGTTTTACTCAGTTGAAATAATTGCATTTCAATCTTTTGTGCAGGAAGAAGAAAAAGGAATAGAAATGTCTGAAAACTTTGAAGGAAAAATGCAAGATGTTGAACCTAAAGGAGATGATGATGACAATAGTGAGAATGAAGAAGAAGGAGAGGATGCAGAGAAAGAAATGGGCGAAACCGAAAAAAATGCTCAACAACTTGATGAGCAGGTACATTGTCATTTTTTAACAGTAATTTTGTATCTCTTTACCCATTTATGATTCTTTGAATACCATGAGATTGTAGAATTGCTTATGGATCATCTCTCATCTTCCTCTTAGATATGGGGTAGTGACTCTGAGGAGGGCAGTGGTGATGAAGGAGACCAAAAAGAAGAGGATGGACAATCAGGAGAAAAAACAGGGGAGAAGGAAATGGGTGCTCGAGAACAAGAAAGGAATAAGGGTGACAATGATGATACACCTGGTGATAGTGAAGGAGAGAAAAGAGATGAAAGCAAACCAGAAGTTAATGAAATGAAAGAACCAGAGGTTGATGATGATCAAGTAGATCCATATCATGGTATGTAGAAACTTTTCAATAAATTATTACTGTAGTCGGTAACTTTTCCATCATTTTGAGATATACCCCATTCCCCTTCTAATTCTTTTATTTTTGTTTGTGTTCAAGGTAACTACAAGCCAGAAGAAGAGCCAGAGGCTTTAGAACTTCCAGAAGACTTGAAGCTAGATGATGGAGAAAACAATGAAAATGAAGAAACAAATGAAGACAATCCATTTGATATAGATGACATGAAAGAGAAAATACCACCTGAACCAGATCAAAAAGAGGGTAGCAACGAAAATCAGAAAGAAAAGAAACAAGAAGAAGCAGAGACTGACGTAAGTGATGATGATGACTTTGATAACACTGAAGGTGGTGAAAATGAAAATGGTAATATTCAGGAGCCAATCCCTGAGGAGGGTGAAGATGATGTTCCTGAGGGTTCTGATGAAAGGAAAAATGGTAAGAATCAAAATGATATTGAAGAAGAAGACAGTTTCGATAAGGAAGGAGATGATGAAGACAAATCTTTAAATGAAGAAATGAACCCCTCTCGAGATGACCCCTCCTCTGAGCAAACCCAAGCATCTGAGGATGTTCACCATGGTTCCATGGATCAGGTTGCCTCTGCACAACAGCAATCTCAGGAGACATCTGGTGAACAACCTCCTGAAGAAGCTGATGGTGATCCTGGAGAGGTGGAAAGAGATGAAGTTGGGCAAGCTCCGACAAATCAGGAAATGAAAGGTCATCATTCTGATCGGTCAGGAAAACGTCCTCAACAGGATCAACAACAGAAAAAGGCTGAGGAGGAGGAAAAGAGGCAGCGCCCAGGTCACAGTGAAGACCAGCGCTCCCTGGGAGACACCATTGAACCAGTTAAAAAGCGTCTGAAAACAATTGACATAAAGGAAACAGAAGATAAAGAAAGCGAAGAAAAATTGGAGGACAATAAGGAGAACAATGAAACAAGTGCGGATTTGTATCAACATATTAAAGATGTGAAGGAGCAATCAACAATTCAAACTTTGGACACAGCAACCAAAGACCAGGCGGATAAGCAACCAATTTCTTCTAATGAAGAGGAAAAACAAGCATCTGAACCTGACGATAGTGAAGAAGCCATGGATGTGGTAGACAGTGAAGAAGAACTTTTAGACAATATTGAGACAGAGAAACAGCGTGAAGAAAATGTGAGTGGGAACAAGAATGAAAAACAAAGGAAAGAGAGAGGGAAAGCTCCCCTTCAAAGTGAAGCTGATAGCGAAGAGAAAAGCATTGAAGTGGAAGGGGAAAAAGTGGAAACTCTTGGTGCAGGCAGAGCCCCAGAAACGACTTTCCACACTCAGTTTGATAATCTTATTTTACCTAGTATTGTTACCATTAGTGAAGTTTCTGAACAATCAGAGGCTATCAGAAAGGATCTTCAAGAACAGCTTGCCTCATGGAACATGGAGTATGCTGGAGAGGAAGCTTCCAAAGCATGGCAATCCTTGTCTTCCTTAACAAACCCATTAGCACGGGATTTAAGTGAACAATTGCGCCTGGTTCTAGAGCCTACACAAGCTACTAGAATGAAAGGTGACTTCCGAACTGGAAGAAGGATTAATATGAGGAAAGTTATTCCTTACATTGCAAGCCAATTCCGTAAAGACAAAATTTGGATGAGACGTACCAAGCCATCAAAAAGGGAATACCAGATCTTACTTGCTATTGATGATTCATCTAGTATGGCAGATAACAGGTCTAAGGAATTAGCATTTGAGTCCCTTGCCCTTGTGAGCCAAGCCCTAACTCTATTGGAAGTTGGTGAATTAGGTGTGCTTAGTTTTGGGGAGGTAATAAAAGTTTTACACAAGCTTGGTGAGCCGTTTACGCAGCACAGTGGAGCAAGGTAGGATTCATCCTGAGTTCTCTCAACATCTAAACTTTAAAAAAATAATTTAAATTAATTATTATTTTACCAGATTGTTGCAACAATTTTCATTTGAGCAACGCAAAACTCAAATTGGTGCTCTGGTTGACTATTCTACTGCACTATTCACTACAAGTAAAATCCATACATCTGCTGAACATGCTCAATTGTTGGTTGTGATTTCTGATGGAAGAGGTGTTTTTAGTGAAGGACAAGAAAAAGTCTACAGCTGTGTCCGAAAGGCAAGGCTTTCTGGTATATTCATGGTTTTTGTAATCATAGACAACCCAGAAAGCAAGGTATGTAGTGAAACATTCTGTTACCATTCCTCTAATTTCTATTTTGTAATGTACAATGTTGTTGAAAAGTTTCCTGTCATTAATTGTGTTCTTGTCTTTCTAACAGGATTCAATCTTAGACATTCGAACCCCAATATTCAGTGGAGGGAAACTATTAGGAATATCATCTTACATGGATTCATTTCCTTTTCCATTTTATCTGATTCTACGTGATATTGCAAATTTACCAGCTGTGTTAAGTGATGCCTTGCGACAGTGGTTTGAGCTTGTTTCTGCAGAGTGACCGTTATTGAAAAAACCTGTGAAGTTTTTAATTTATAGCATTTTGCATCGTATAATGTACCTAAAATTTTTGAAATTTCATCTGACTATAATGTGATTATCATTGACTGTCCCCTGTGTTACATGTTGTTTAATTAATAAATGGGATGTTATTCATTTCCTTGAGACTTTCATTTGTTTTCTGCATATTATTCACAAGACAATAATGGAAACCTAGCTGTAATTTGAAAGAAATCCTCTAAAGTTAATTTTGAAACTTTGAACGCGATTCGGGCCAATCGGCACGGAGCTATTTTTGGAGACCAAGAGATCCTCTTGTGGGGACTTAATGTTGACCCATGAGGCCTAGAACGATCCCTCAAATTTGTCACGCGTTTGGGAATATTTTCCTGTTCAAGAGGTTTGCATGGATTACCTCTACCACCACCTCCAGGACCGCAATCGAGGTATATATCAAGGAAACGGCATTTACAAACTTACAACGCAACAGCAACACTGGCGCCAACCACGCTGACGCGTTTCGAGGCTTTTTATAAAGCCCGCCATCGGGATGATGATGACGTCATTTTCCACACCAGTCACAACAAAAACAAAAGCAAACAAAGAAGACGTGTTTCGCTCACCGGATTATCAGGAGGTTAAGATTTGTTTTAAAATATCTTTTCGAAGGTGTCCTTGAACGGTTGCTCAAGCGTGTTTTTTTTCCTCATTATAGTTATCCTCCGGGCGGAATGCCATTGAAATTAGAATTCCTTATTCCAAGGTATTTGACGTTTAAGGTTATGAACTCCCGGTGTATCAAATCATTATTTTCACTTTATGTTTATATTTTAACAGTCCTTTGTCGATTACAAACTACTTTTTATTTTAAATATTTTGTTTTCCTTTTTTATATTTCCAGTCCGGAATCTCTAAATTGTTTGCCTTTCAAAAAAACTGAAATATACCACATAATCAGGTACTTTTTTTGTTACAGATGAAGGAAATCAAATATACTATTAATCACGATGTCACCACTTACGCAATTGAAATATCGAATCAAATACGAAAGGGTAGTGGGATTGTCTATCATCCAACATTCAAAGCTCTGAGTTACATGCTTTTAAATGTCATACAGGGGAGGGTCAATGAACAGAAAGGGTATGGTCACGCTTTGTCAATATTTTTCATTATTGGAAGCAAAATTCTGGAAACAAGTCATTCCCTGAACTGTATGACATTCATTCTCTTTTCTTCAGACATGTGTTACTATTAGCATCATCAGAAATCACAGCTGAACATCATAAACAGTTTCTACAAAGACACTTGCTCACTAATAGTGTTGGCTGTATTACAGATGAAGAATATGCAGATACATGGCCATCTGTAAGCGAGTTTTTTTTTGTTTTTTTGTTTTCAGAAACAAAGAGCAAGTAAAATTAATTCTAATAATTTTGATCTTTTCCACCTTCTTTTAGGTAATAGTGACAAATGTATCCAGTATTCCTAGTTTGCTTGTAAATCATCATAGCAAAAATATCAACCTCATTTTAATACTTGATGGTCATTGTGCCATTTATAACGACTTTGTGATTGAGGTATTGGAATTTTATCAGAGACTCACGAATGGTCAAATGACCCCCAGGCGTAACTTGTATACCTGTTCTGATTTTAATTTTTCTTACCATTCTTTTTTTATCTTCTTTTTTGCAGCTTATTGGTTTTACTAAGAGATGTAGACCTGCTCCAGACCTTTTGTGTTTTACGTCTTGTATTTTTTCTGATTTGAGTGGGCAGAAAACAGCAAGTGAATGTCTTCAGCAAATGGAGGCATTTTATGGTTGTAAGCTTATAACTGTTTATGATGAGATGTCTCTAAGAAGGTAGCTCTCCCATTATTTTTCTCAGACCTGTGTTTCAGCTCACAATGAAACCCTAGTATTGAAAAACTTCCTATTAATCTTTTCTCAGAGTTTTTGATTCAAGGAATGCAACTTTAAACACCTTTCAAGAACAAGAACCACTCAATAAATATTGTATGGAGGCGCTGGCTGAAATCAAATCTGCCAAAGAGTTGTGTTCAAACTTTTCTTTTAGTTTCAATGACAAAGCTCCAAAAACATTTAAGTCCAATTGTGAAACCCATGTGTGCAATGTTCTTTCTGAAATCCAGGTGTGTCATGCAAATCCTAACAAGCTCATAATAATAATAATAATAATTATAATAGATAACAATTTTTTCTTTATTTTTTATTACTTATCTTTTTGTTTTTTTCTTTCTTTACACTTCCACTATCTCAGCTTCAATTTGACATACTTGGTGAGTCAGGGGGTAACTTGGCAGCATTGACTGCGTTTAGGCACTTGGTTCGGCTGTATACTTTTGCAGACAGCAGTCCTGGACAGTCAACAAAGCATGCCCTGGGACATTTTGTTTGTACACTTGCAAAGTTCAGGTGAGCTACAAAATTTGTTGGTAGTAGATCATATTAAACTTTATCTAAGGTTCATTCTCTTTCTTTATGTATGTTGTCTTACCTCTCCAGGAAAATTTTGGAGGAAGACATGTTCAGAGTGCAAATGAGTGAGCGAGTTGAATATTTTTCATCAAAGAAGGTTCAGTTGTCCATAAATCATTTAAGAAGCTTGCTTGAGGGTCAAAAAGCTATGTTGGTTGTAGAAAATACTAACACAGCAAGCATTCTGACCTTGATGCTACAGGCAAGTTAACTTAATATCTGGGAAAGAAACTATTTACCTAGTCTACAATTTATAATTCTGTCTGTCTTCCATTCATTGAAATACATATCTTCTCTATTTTCAGGAAATTGCTACCCAGGGGAAAAAACTTACGCACATAAAACCTGAGCTTTTGATCAATTGTTCATCAATCTCCCTTTCAAAATCATGGGAAGATATCTTGTGGTGGGAACGAAACATGCATGTTTATTCCAGGTTTGAGCAATACCTGCCTCTTAAGAAATAGGATTTTTAAAAACAATAGTAACTTTTAATTTTGTCAATTTTTAACCTAGGTTCAGTGCTGGTGAGACAAACACTATAGTTCTTTCAGGAAAACTCCAAGAACTGGATTTACCTTGCTGCGATTTGGTTCTGGTCTTTGACAGAATTGAAGAATTTTCTCAATTTTTATGGGTAAAGAACCAACTTAAAAGGCAATATGGAAAACTGATCCTTTTTTGTGAAAACACAGAACGAGTTGATTATGAAAATAAAATAGCACAATTTCATCAAATAGAGACTGAGCTGCAAAGTTTGGTTTGTATCCAGTTGTGCAGTAAATCAATAGTGCTTTTTTTCTAGAGTAATTAACTAGAGAAATTAATTAATAACAGCAACATTTTTTTAAAAGATTTTTTTTTTTTTTAGATTCTATCAAAAAGAGGAGTTGGCAATCAATTAGAAGATATTAGTGGATTTAAAACAGCATCAGGAATAGAAATTAAAAGTAATATTTCAAAGCAACTCCTGTACAGGCAAGTTTCAACCTGCATTATGTTCAAGGGTAATGGTTATTTAATGTCTATCAAAATAGTTATTTTCCATGGGTTGTTTTAGATATTGTGATAGTTTGCCACATGATAAGTTTTCATCTCCTTGGCCAGTGTGGGATATTGAAAAGGGAGCTTTATCTGAAAACATGGTTTGTGCTACATTGCATTTGACTTGTTCATCACCTGTTAGTTTTGTTAAGGTATGATTGTTGATTTGAATTGTCTTCATTGCAATTTGTGTAGCCCTTTTAACCTGTCACAAATTTTCTTGTAGAGTGTTGAAATGAAAACATGGGAAGAAGCTCAAACGAACTGTGCATTGCAAGCAATCAGTAACCTGTATCATGTTAAAGAGCTGGATGAAACTCAATTAACAGCCTGGCAAAATGTGAATGTCAATATTGAAGAAACACGAACAAGGGAGGATATTAATACCCTCAATGAACAAGCACATTTTGAGAACCATCTTGGGTTGGGCTATTTGAGAGGTCATTTAGAAAACAGTAAACTTCTAGAAGATGATATTTTATGTGACATCTCAGTGAGTTTGTGAAAGATTTTTATTTTGCAAAACCACATGTAAAATTTTATTAAAATTTTACTTTTCAGTATCCAAGATGTTTTAGTGGAAATTTCCCAAAGGTGGACGGGAAAACTTTTATCCACAAATTAAAAATTTGGCCAATTTCCGAGCCGCCCCCGGCAGGAGATAATAGGAAGAAAGTGCTATATGAATTACTAAATGACAAAAGTACTTTTGCCATCTTAACATCTGAACGTTTACCCCAGGTTCCTTTTTTGAGTGCTATTTTATTTAGTCATATTATATTTGCCTTCTTAATTATATCAGTTTCTGTTTTACAGGTGTGTTCATTTCCTATCTTCATGTTTGGCCATGAGCTGTGTGTTGATTTTGAAACTACTGGCACAATTGCATTGAATCAAAAAGAACTTGAACTGCTCATCAGGTTCCACTGTGGAATGTTCATGAAAGTTCTACCTATTGTGCAGTATTTTATGCAGTTTAATGTGTATGGTAGCCATAATAATTATTTGATAGCCCCCCTCACTGTTGGTAATGTTGATTTTTCATAAACAGATGATTACCCCCCCCTTTTTTTTGAACCTGCACTATGTTAAAGGTTTTCCTTTTCAGGTGGTGAAATTGATTGGGGAGTAGTGCAAAACAATTATTTTGTACCTGAATGCAGGGAATTCACTCATGATGAAAAGACAAGACTTACTTGCACCCCTAAGTTATATGAGAGAACAATGGTGAAACCTTGGTACAGATACCTGAGTCTTGATCAGGTAATGTTAAAAGATTAATTTAGTTTATAGAGAACCCAAACTGCCAAGTAGGAACTCTGCATTTTACTGACTTTGTATTAATTGAACCGTTTTTTAAACTAGGTATATTTGGTCACATCAGTTTGTATGGGTATGGATGCTGATAGCTGCTTCCCGACTGATGACTTTGACACTTTTACTGATTACTATAAAGTGAAATACAATATTATTTTGGAAAGACCTGAGCTACCTCTTTTAGAAGCATACCTAATTAACACTAAGGTTAATGGTCTTTTGCCAAGGTAATGTTATTAATTTAAGTAATACAGAAATTATAAAATATTTGTGGCCTTGATTTAAATGAGCTTTTGCTACCAGGTCTCGCTCACATAAACTTCGCCGAGAAGAAAAGATGGAGGATTTCAGAGAACACATGCTCCCAGAGCTGTGCATGCCACTTTTATTTCCGGCTGCTTTGTGGTTGAAACTATCATGCTTACCCACGGTACTACATCGCTTTAGTAGGTTGCAACTTATTGAAGAATTCAGAAGAACCATCATTCTCGAGGCTAATGTAGGATTTCCTGAAATTAAATTCGGGAAACTGCAAATTGATCCTTCTTGTGTTAGAGATGGATCAAATGTCTCTAAAATACCTCCATCAACAGTCAAGCGTGGTTTAGCCATTGGTAATGTTAAATTAGAAAATCGTAAGAAGAGATCAGAAGCAAAAAAGCCATGGAGTGGGAATCAGGAACCAGTGGATATGTATCGAAATATTCCAGCCTTGAACTTTGTGGAAATTCGCTATTTTGATGAATATTTGGTCAAAAGCATGGCTGACCATTCTTCGCAGGTGAGTTAGTGCAGATACCATATTAGTCTACTCTATAGTGAAATGGGTGTATCTGGAAACTTCATAATTGTTGCGAAGACTTTGTATCTTCTTTTAAGTTCTGTTATGTTTCACAGACTGAGGCTATGCCACCTGATAATAACAGTGATTATGAGTCGGATTCTGACTCCTCCACTTGGGATAACACTGACATCAACCTCCCAGTTGCTGTAGAAAGCAGCAAAGCTGCATACCCTGAATCTCTCAATTTACTCAAGGGTTACCACACCGAAGGTTGTGGACCAGATCTGCAGGAGCTGCTGGAGGTTAGTGGGTATCATGCTCCTAAGAAAGTAGATTGTAGTCTAGTTTTCTGCACTCTGGCTGTAGACAGCTCATTATTTTCTGTTTATTATTGCCTTCAGGTGTTTTCGTCATCTTATAGTAATGATGGTGTGAACATGGATCGCATTCAAGTTTTAGGTAATGCCTTTCTTCAATTTGTTGTTTCTGTCTATGCTTATCAAAATGTACAGGACAGAAGTGGCAGTCGCACATTGACTTATCTTCATAGACTTCTTACTGACTTCATGTCCAAGAAAAATTTGGTACAGATTTCTATTAAGAAAGAGCTCTGCAACAGAATAAAGGTAGTTGTCTCCTTCCAAAAATGGTGTAAGATGACTCACAAGCTTTCATAGTTATTTCTTACCTCAAAATTATTTTGTATGGTTAGGTACTTGATTTTGCTCCGGGAGAGTGGACTCCACCATGTTTCACTACCCCTCCCATGCTAAAACATGTTCTCAAAGAACAAGAGATCAGCCCTGATGTTCTACAACAGATAGAACTAAGTGAAAAAGAGCAACTGAGTGGACTCATTGACCCGGATACCGAAGAGGCAATCCTTGAAATTTTGACAAAATTTGTTAATAGGAATACTGCCCGCCGCGATGAGATGTATATAGATCGTCATGTGGTTCCACAGTCAGCTGCTGCAAATTGTGTCGAAGCACTGATTGGAACCTACTTCAAGGTTTGCAAAGATCTTTCTTACAATTTTATTAGCTTATGAACATCAACATAGTTGTTTTGTGGTGGTTGTTTACTGTAGAAAGCCTTCTTGTTAGTGTGATTTGGCTGGAAATTTATATTTTTTGATCTAATCTATATTTCCTTCTGCCTCAGAGTTGTGGCTGGCGTGGCGGATTAAAGATGATTATTTGGCTGAAGCTTCTACCCCCATTTTTGGATGGCTTACTGGAAGAGAATGTTAGGCCCTCAGATACTTCTGAGATCGGGAAATTACCTATCAGCTTGGATTCTCTGGAACAAAAGATTGATTACTGTTTTGCCAAAAAGACTTTGCTTGTCCAAGCTGTTTCTCATGAATCTTACATAAACCCTGAAATTCCAGGCAATATGGACACACTTGCATTTTTGGGTAGCAGTATTCTAGGTTTGTATTTGTCTTTTTTTCTTTCCTTTTTTTATTGTTCTCCATCCTTATTAAAAAAATATTGAAATGTTATTTTCTTCCCAATTTTACTATCCATACCAGATTTTATTTTTAGTTGCTACATTTATGAGCATTTTAAAGAGCTGGACCCCTCGCAGCTCTGGAGATTAAGGGAAATTCTGTGCTGCACATCATCTTTGGCGTATCTTGCTGTTCGCCACAACATCCACAAGTATCTTTTATCAAACTCTATAGCCTTGTTAGATGTCATTGATCGATTCATAAAACATCAGAAAGACTGCCAACAACCTATTGATGACGAAGTTAGTAATGAATTTCAATTTGTGATTTGAGTAACCACAAATGTTACATGTTTTTTTTTGTTTTTTTTTCATTTTTATTTTTTTGCATTGTTTTTTTTCTTTTAGTTACAATTGCTGATGGAAGAGCATGAGTGTGAAACTGCGCTGCAGGTGGAGGTACCTGATGCCCTTGGGAAACTGCTACCTGCTATAATTGGTGCAGTTTACATAGACAGTGGGAAAAACATTAATGTTGTATGGGACACCTTTAAAAGCATTTTTCTTCCGGAGTTAGGTATAGAACGAGATCATTCATTGACTCATGTTTTCAATATTTCTTGAAAGTTACAATCAGAATGTTTTTTTTTTCAGCTTTATGGCGCCAGAATGTACCTCTCTCTGTTGTAGACCTCTTAAAGGACTTGTCTCCTGCTGCTCATCAGGTCATTTTTACGTAAGCATCTACAATACTAATTTCACTGAGATGCATCCATACTTATCTGATTCTTATGAAAAATCTTCTTCCTAAAAAATTTCAGCAAGAAGAGCCATGCAGATAATGAAATTGAAATCTCATGTAAAATACTGATAGACAATTCACATGAGAAAGTTTTTGTTGCGAAGGGCACTGATGAAAATAAGACAAAAACACATGCTGCGAAACTTGCCCTGAGGAACATGTTGGAAAAAACAAACTTGATCTACTGAAATTTAACAAACTATATTTTATTTTACTTTGCCTAGCTCAATTTGTCTTACAAGGGTTGCAGTTAAAAGTAAAATAGTTTTTTGTTTGTCTAATTTTATATCAAATCTTTACTTTGTATTAATAAAACTTTAATTGGCTGTGACATTGATAAGTTATGTTACTGTTGCCTTGTGTGCTGTTGGTACAGTGAAATAAAACAACTATTTGAACTCTTTTCTTAAAGACTGGTTTTATTAAGACAAGAAGTATGCTTGATGGTATTTGCTCTTGTTCTCCAAAGGAGATTGACCTAAAATTATTTCTACTATTATTATATTATATCCTGTCATTTCAAATCGAACAGGAAGCAAAAATGTACAATATATTATACAAGAAAAATCTTATAGAAATAATGGCACATATTGTGGAGTGTATAGGCATTTACGTTAATTGGCTCTCTTGACTGTTAGAGCTCACAAATCCTTTGTAATAGAATCATCACATTACATTGACAAGTCCTCCAAACAAACTCACAGCACTGTACTCAGTAATAATTTTTAACATGTCTTTAGGGGATTTAATGAATGTCCAATTGGCCTGAAAAATTTACAATGTATACGCTTTGTGAGCATGAAAAATTAGACCAGTTGTTACTCAGTGCGAGCTGTGTGCGGACTAGCGTGCAGGGATTACATAACTGATAATAATACTTAATCTCATTACTATGAAATAATTGGTAATAATAGTGTTCTGTTTAATTATCCTTTTCTGATTACTTAGAAGAGGAGGTTGGACACATTCCTGCCATCACAGAATGCAGATATTTAAAGTAATACTGTTGGTAGAGGAGGGATTCAATCTGTGTGGCCGGTGCAGGCCAGGCCCTTCTGCCCATGCTCAGCTCAGACCTCAGACCCCTGAAGCAGCTGTGCCAGAGGAGCGCCATGGCCATTACGCGTGACCGCGCAGGCGCAGGGCTGCAACCAGAACCACGCACTGGGCCACGACGCTCAGCAGCAGCTATGGATCGTCCACCGACGCCGCGCCGACCGCCGTCACTGGCTCCTCCAGCGACGCCGAGGTGGTCAAAGCCTCGGTCGTCATGGTAACTGATTCTTCATGCTCCTCGCCTTCCTCCTCGCCGTCATCCTCCTCCGACGTATCGCCCTCGTGGACCAGTCCGAGTGTAGGCGGCAGGGAGGTGGTTGTCGTGGTGGGCTGGGCTCTCTGGAGTGCAGGGTGCATCACGAGAACCTCCGCCGGCTCGGCCACGTGGAGGGCAGGTGAGGGTGCCGGAGCAGGTGCCGCAGAGGTGGTCGTGCTGTTGGGTGAAGCTGGCGCAGGGGTGGTTTGCGGCACCGCCGCTGGCATCTTCCTGACAACCTTAAGTCGCTTGAGGTGCGGTAGGTGCGCCTTTTTCTCGTTCCTAGATTTTCGCTTTTTGGCGGCTATCATCTGCAGCCGCTTGTGACACAAGTCTTCATCCTCGGTCGCCTCGCACTTTCGCCGGACCTGGCGCAGCCCCGCGAGCGACCTGGAGGCGGCGCCGGACGAGGCCAGCGAGACGGGGGTCGGCGCCGACGCTGGGGCCGGAGGCGAGGTTCCCGTGGAGCCTGGTGGCGACGGCGACCTGGGGGCGGCTGTGGTGGTCGTTGTCGCCGCCGTTCGTTTCCGTGCGACCACGCTGACGCCGTGCTTTCTCGTGGCCGCGGCCTGCCCGGGACGCGGGCAGCGCCGAGGCCTGCGCGGTGTCGGCTCCGGGTGGCCGTGCGGTGGGCAGGCTGCGTGGTGGCCGCGGTGCCTGAAGTGCGGCGCCCCACTGGCGGGGGCCCCGGCCCCGGCCACGGCCCCGGCCCCGGCTCCAGCCCCAGGCGCGCGCAGGCGGCTGAGCAGGTCGGCCACCCGCTCGGCTGCCACGGGCTTGGTGAGCACGCGGGTGTAGGCGGCCAGGCGGCCCTGAGGCGCGTCCCTGCGGAGCTGCACCCGCCGCGGAGCACCGCGCCTATCCAGCGCCAGGTACAGGCTGCGGCCGCGAGGACCGGCACCGCTGTACTTGGCTGACGAGTATGTGTTGTAGTAGTGCTGTTCCAGCATCTCATTGAACACGCAGTCGTCCGTCAGCTCCCTCTGCAACACATGGACAGGAAACGGGTGTAAATGGACCAAGTTTATTTGCATGGTAGATTTTGGAAATTACTCGCAAATATATTGTAATCTCTTGGGAGTTCATTAACTGGATGATCGTCCACTTCCTTCCGAAATGGATGGTTCCGGTCTCGGCATTTAGCGAAGAAGTAAGGAAACCGTAGGACCAGAATCAGCAGTTACAAAATCTCAGAAAATACGCTGTCAAATCGAATATGAAAGTTGAACAAGCGATCCCGATGATAACTGAGTATAGAAATATGGTTTACAATTCGAGGAAAGTGTAGCACGGGTTCCTGCGTCTTGATTGCCTAACTCCTTCAAATGCCGACAGCCGGAACCATCTATTTAATTCCCGAAATCAGGTTAGTAGTTTTATTTCCTAAAGTTTATAAAATTTATCAAAAAATAATAAGCAATCGCTGCTAGTATTTGAAAAGCGCTAGTGTTTAGACGTAAGAGCGTGAAACTCTGCACAACTCCCATGGAAATTCTTTTTCATTATTAGAAAAATGTTTCCTAATTGACTGGTTCTGAATGTGGCACCCCTGTGGTAACTGACGCCAGAAGAACCGTTTGAACTGGCCTATCCGCCTCAGGCCGGCTGTGTTCTCGCCGTTGTTTCCTGTTCCCGTGCATTTCCAAAGCCTCAAGCAAAAGTCTAGTGTTTGCGTAAATAAGCACTCAAGTGAAAATCACAAGTTTAATAGAGTACATTTGACAATTCTTCGGAGGCAGTTGTCAATAATGTTGTCCGGTGCGGACTCACGAGACGAGTGTGAAGATCGTCAAGATAACGCTCGTCACTTCAGTCGTCTATCATCTTGTGGGACTGGAACCTCATCCTGGAGGAGATATCAGCGAGGCACATCGAGGGAATCTCGGTGAGTGTTAAACTGGTTAAACCCTGAGATCTCTTTCGTTCAACGAACGTCCCAAGTCTTGCGATTCTTGCGGGGGAGAGGAGAGTGAGAGTCTAACCTTCATAAGAATCGCGAGGTTTGTCTTGACCATCTATAGGCAGGATATCGCCCCGGTCCGAACCGGAGCCCCGCCCCGTCCGGCGTAATGTAGTGCGTTTTATTTATCGCTGACGAAATGCACCGCTACTGAGCTATATTCAGGTAAGCCACGCTTACGAGAGCGTGCGCGCGACAGCGCGAGAGCGAAAAGCGCGAGAGCGCGAGAGCGTGGAGTAGGTAGGGAGGGGGGCAAGGCTCGTCGGCTTTCGTCTTCGACTCGGCTTCGGCTCGGCTTCGGCTGCGCCGAAGCCGAGCCGAAGCCGAGCCGAAGCCGAGCCGAAGTCGAGCCGAAGTCGAGCCGAAGCCGAGAGCCGACGAGCCTCGCCCCCCTCCCTACCTACTCCACGCTCTCGCGCTCTCGCGCTTTTCGCTCTCGCGCTGTCGCGCGCACGCTCTCGTAAGCGTGGCTTACCTGAATATAGCTCTGGGCGTTGGCACTAGGGCTTCACGTCACGGGCGGGGCAGCGCCGGGCCGGCTGTCGAATGAATGGATCCAGTGCGGCAGGGGTTGGGGAATGGACGGCACAGGAAAGAGTGTGACAGGCAATATAGCTTATTTCATTTGTGACTCGGTTTATCAAGTCAAGTCAAGTAGAATAGTCCGCGACTAGCTTTTGCAGAGTAATCCAACAGCTCGCTCGCCGGTAAAGTGCCCCCCCCCTCCCCCCCGCTGGGCGCTGGGCCTCGACCGGGCCAACCTTAGAACCCCCGTGCCACTCGGGCCGTTCCGGCAGCAAACGAGTTCAGTGACGGTCTCGGGTGACTAGGCTGTATCACGTAACTTAACGATTTCATTCATATTGTGTACCTAAGTGACGTGTTAAGAGCACAAGTAAAACTGAGGCGAAAGTGAACGTATACTCTTTAAGAAGTTATGCTTAAAATGAAGATAGGAAAGACATTGTCCAATAGGACGATTAGGAGCGGAATCAAGCGTGATCTCAGTACGCTTGAATGAAAAAGGGCACAAGGTTGCGCTTCCGTGGGGGAAAGATGTGGGTGAATTTTCCGGCATCGGCTAGAGAACCCCATTTTTCAGCGCTTCGATATTAGTACTAATTGATAGACTTCAAACTTGAGAATCCCAACATCTCTTCAGTTTGCTCCTATTTCCACTATCCCCTTTCTACTGCTGTTTGCCCGCGCGTTTCCATTTGGTGACAGGGTTTATTATGGGTGTGAAATAAATAATAATGACATCATACTTGAGATATATGGTTATTCCTCCAGTGGGACTGGAATGTTGGCCAAACTACTGTCTCGGGTCGCCCAGTGATTACCCCGCTGCGCCGGGATGATAATACTGATGCTCGCCGTGCTGTATCGTCTTACGCGTGCGACCTGCTGGACCTGCGCTGCTGCGCGCCGCGCTTACGTCCCCGTGCACCGCGGGGGCCCGGGGCGCGGGGCCCGGGGAGCGCTCTCCTTGCCCTGTCTCTCTCGCACTCGTGGGCTTCACCGTATAGGTGCGAGAGAGACAGAGCGAGGAGAGCGCTCTTCGGAATGAGTCGGCAGGCCCGCGAGGACGAGAAGGGGCGGTGACGGCCAACAAGGCCCACGAACATGTCCGGCCATTCGCTCTGCGGCGCAACGAGTCTTGCTCTGGTATTATTTAGTGGTTAGTATACGGAGCTCATCCCCCGAGAAGTGTGCACTTGAATACCTCAAGCAGAGTTTGGCGGCTCAATCCAAGCACTGTGCCAAGTATCTTCTAAAATTTATGCGATATATTTTGCTAATTACGATGTACGAAGTATGTTGTAGTGCGGCACTTGATTTGGTCAAATTAGCCCCGACAGAGGCTTTGTCCCGACGCGTGTCTTGGTGTCTGACGGGCGTCGCGTCTGGGCCGCGTACGGAAATAGTCCGTGTTGTTGTCGCTGTCTCTCTCGCCTGCCTGTAGTACCCCGGGACCCAGTAGCCTCGAACTCAAGCTCCATCCCTGTCACACCAAGAAGGGAGCAGGGGGAAGGGCACCCCCAATTAGTAACTGAGTTGGGACCAGTCCCCGGGGGGAGGGGGAGGGCGATCCCGAGGAATGTGTCTTGACGCTTCGAGTCATTTAGTCAGGCGACCCTTTCCGCCCGGGCTGGGCTGGGACTATTGGGCGCAACACCACAGTACAGCGTGCCGCCTCCCACTTTTCATTTGGACTCGAAAGAACACACCTACACCTCCCCTCTCTGGGCCTCAAGGCGACAAACGCCAATTTGTGTAGCGTAGCGTCAGTCACGTGTGTTTAAGGAGTTACTGTCCAAACCGACGACGCTCGCTATGATGGGGAGACTCTTTTCCGGGTTTGTGTGAGGGTCTGTGAGCACTTACCGAGCCGTAGAGCAGGCCGCAGGCGTCCATGCAGAGGAACAGGCACGTCGCTATCCCCTGCATCTTCACTTGCACTTTATTGACAGACGTCCTCTGGAGCACGGCTGCAACACACGAGAGGGCACATCGTAACTTCAGAGTCCAGATACGCGCGGACACGCGGCCAGCCTCGCAGCCAGCTCAGAGAGGCTGCGGTGATGGTCACATCGCGGAGCGGAGCGCCGATGGAAAGGGAACCACTACGCGCGCGCTCGGTGTCCGGAGAACACCAAACTCCGTGCCTGCCTGGTTGTCGCCCCGCTCGCGCTCAGCCCCTGCGGCCACGTCAGGTAGGCCAGCCCGCCATGCAGGGAAGCGCAGCGGGATGCGTGCGGCCCGGCCCACGGCGGGGCGGGGCGGGGCGGGGCGGGGCGGGGCGGGGCGGGGCGGGGCGGGGCGGGGCGGGGTGGGGTGAACCACGACGCCCACCACCACCACCGTATCGGAGGGTGGCTCCGCGAGACTGGGAGGTCGTCGCGCGAAACGCCTTGGCTTGCAGAAACCCATGCTGGCGCGCGCGAGGCGCTTGGTAGCAACGGGGGCGGGGTCCGGCCCGCGTCCGCGACCCCGGCCGGCCCGGCCCGGCCCGGCGCGTAACGCTGAGATCAGCGAGCCGTACCTCCTTCCTACTGTACTCCTTCTGCCTCGGCTTCTGCATGTCGCTCGTCACGTAGGCCCATTTCAGTGGGGCAGCTGGACGTGCGCGAGCCCGTCGCGCGCGATCGTAAGACAAATGACGCGAGTTTGACGTGAGAGTACCCGAGCCGAGCGGCTGGGATCATCTGGACCGCGCATGCGTGCAGGGTGCCGTCGCATGATCACGGCTGGCGCCCGCGCGCCGCACCGCCCATCGCGCCACCAGGCAGCGGCAGGGCAGCGCGGGTGCAGTCCGTATCCGCAGTCCTGCGGTGCGCTCGTGTACGGTGCGTTCTAACCGAGGATCTCTCATACTCAATGCGTGCAAAGGTTTTTTTTTGTCTTTTGATTTTTTTCATTTTGTTTTAATGTGTCTTTTGATTTTTCAAGGTAAATTTCTGTCCTTTTTGATAAATTTAGATTTTTTACCACTCAGTTCTGATTTTTTCAATTTTATTTTATATTTTGTTCATTTTTTCGCGATATTCCGAACTTTGCTATTATTTTGATTTTTAAAGAAAATAATTTTTGGAGGGCCGTACGACAACTTTTCGAAGACTGATCCTCCCTCGCCTCGGTTCTAACGCCTTGGCCTAATACTGTACAGGGTGCAAAACGAAGTCGAGGAGCTTTTAATCATTGTGAGACGCCTCTTCGGGCCGTGGCCTTATACTTTGCTGCTGTTCTGTCAGCAGACTAATTGAAAGGGCGCTCTGTCTATCTCGCACTCATGAGGTGCTCCATATGGGCATAGATAGGTGCGAGAGAGACAGAGCGAGGAGAGCGCTCTTCTGAAACAGTCTGCAGGTGAAACGAGTGGTCAATCGTCACTGAGGCTGGTCCGCGCGGCCCGCGGCGGCACTGACAGCTGGCGCACGCGCTCTCGAGAGGTCCGGTCAGTCCCGGCCCGGCCGGGACTTTATCTGTACTCCCGCCGCGCCCTGACCATTACTCTCTGTAGCATACGCTCCCTCCTCCTCCTCCTCCTTCTCCTTCGGCACATGTCGATCGGCACGTCAATAGATTGCACATGAGCGGCTGCGGCGCCCCCCGGGTCACCCGCCGCTGCCGCTGCACTGCAAGGCGATTCCGAACACCGTTTTGAGGTGTCCTCTCTCTTGCTCCTCATGGTCGTGCCACATGAGTGCGACAAGGAAGGAGCGACGAAACCAGTGTGCGGAGTCACCCTTCTGCACGACGAGAGAGCAACGGGGCTGCCGGAAGGCGCGGGGCGAGAGGGGACGGGAATGGAGCGATGACAAATGAAGACGGGTGGAGTGTAGCGGTGCAGCCTGGCGCCCGGCACTGTCACTGCACTGACACACTGCGGGTGGCGCGGGGCGGCTGCTGGATCGCACTTGTCTGCTGCCCGGCCCGGCCCGGTCGCATCGGCACGGGCTCTCGCTTCATCTCACGGTGTAATCGACTCCCGCGCCCCCTCTCAGCTGCTGCGATTGACCCGTCACGGTTGAAGCGAGAACGATTATCGCTAAAACTTTTGTTCCGCGCGCGGCATGATTAGATTGTGACAGCGACGGCTGTAGCGGGAGAGGCGGAAAAGGGCAAAGAGAAAGAGAGAGAGAGAGAGAGAGAGAGAGAGAGAGAGAGAGAGAGAGAGAGAGAGAGAGAGAGAGAGAGAGAAGGAGAAAAGAGAGGCGGGCAGCGGCAGCGGAGCGGGAGCTGGGCGTGTCCCCGGACATTTCGCGTGGTGGCGTGTCCCTGCCGGGCCGGGCCGGGCCCCTGGCAGCGCGCCAGCCGCACCGGGGACGCGCTTTATTCGCACTCCTTTAAACGCGCTGCTAAGCCGCGTCGGGTCGGGTCGCGCGTGCCGCCGGAATAGGCGACTGTTCGGCGTGGGTGGCGGCGCGGGCCGGGCCGGGCCGAGCGGGGCGGCGCTTTCTGCACGCCTGTCCTGGTCCTGTTGGGTCCGGAGGGCCGGGGCGCGGCGCGGCGCGGCGGGCGCGGTCTTTTACAGGCACTGCCAGTCCTGCCTGGCCAGGCCCGGCCGCACCACGACGTGCGTCAAGGCGCGGGGATGATCTTGGAATTTACAGTCCGAGCTGCTTGGCGTGGCAGACGAGTGGGTGGGTGGTCGCGCGTCGCGCTGCTGCTCGCGGACCCTCGCGGACTCGCGCGCGGCTCAAGAGCCCAGCCCAGTCGAATCCGAGTCGGCGCGTTCAGGTACCAGGCAATGGGTCAGGGAAAAGTCGAGGAGAGAAATTAGGAAAGTTGAGGGTGCCTTCAGGTAAATTTCTGTTGGTAGCCGTCTTTTTGCACCTGCCCCCCCCCCCCCCCCGCGCCAAAAGAAAATCGTGATAGTGCGGGAAAGTTTCGTTAGTGAATTCTTAAAGAATTAATCTAAAATCTTGTAACATTATTACGGGGTAATTAACGTAACATTTGTGTTACTGAAGTTTGTCTCAGATGTGATATAGGCACGAGTGGGAGACTTTGTGAAGTTACACTGTTAAAAATACTCGTAAATTTACGACATATTTTAGAACATAATAATGTCGTTTTTAAACAACACTTTCAAGTTACGTCTTGTGTCGTTCGTAAACGACGAAGTAATCGCTAATTTTTATAGCGAAACAGTTCGTTTTCAAACGAATAATGTCGTAAATTTACGACTTTGATCCTAAATATACGATTGATCGTAAATTCCTTGCGCAGGATGTCACACAGATACCACTTCATTCGTAAATTTACAACTTCGGTCGTAAATGTGCGACATCGGTCGTAACTGAACGATTTTGATCGTACAGTTACGACACAAATCGTAAGCACGGAGAAAACCTTTTAGCTGTATAGGTAACTCTTAGCTACTCCAGCTAATAAAATTAGCTACATAGGGACAGCTAATAAATTAGATGGAATGCTAATAAAATTAGCTCGATGAAATTAGCTATAGGATGAAGAAAACTAGCTGTGTTGCTCAAAATTTGTGGGTGTACGAACCCGATTAGTTGATGATTCTTCGCAGCATAGCTCCGAATTAGCACTGGTGCTAATACTAGTCTACATTCGTTTCTGAATAAAGTAATCCTCCACCCAACTCTTCATCCTCCCTTTTATTCGTGTACTTTAGACCTCATGAGCACATTTTTTTCTTGTTATTTGGAAATTACTATCTTACCTACCGAGAGTTGAACCCCAGATCTCTGGCTCAGGGAGTTGCTCCTTTAACCACGCGGCCACCGAGGCTACCTACGCGGGGTCGTGCTCGCACCCGGTGTCATGCATCCGGAGCATCCAAGGCCTTTCCCGACCACGCTAGCCACTTGTTAGCCACCGTGCTAATGTTTATAGCTAATTTCCTTAGTGTTGCAGCTAATCAACGTTAGCTTGATACGTAACTATTAACCACGCAACTAAGGGACTTAGTTGCACAGCTAACACGCGTCAGCTATCTGAATTAGCTACATGGCTAATTTATTTTTCTCCGTGAGTAAACGACTAAAATCGTCACATTTTACGAACTTGTTAGGCCTTCAATGCAAGAAAAGTTTACGACAATGTCGTAGAGGTATGATTTTTTAGTCGTTAGGTAACGACCAAATCGTTCCAAAACGATTGCAGTCGCTATAAAAATTAGCGACTTATTTGTCGTTAATTTACGACAAAATTTCTAACAGTGTAGGTTAGTTAGGTTTACCCCTTAAATTAGTCTGCTCTCTTAACAGATTGGAAGTGGCTGACGCTCTGCTCCGCCAGACCCACTAGATCCCGTGCCGAATCACGCGGCTGAACGCTTCCCTCCCCGGTCAGCTGATGCCCCCGCCCCCACCCCCACCCCCCACCCCCGCGCCTCCATCCCCTACGGGGTCCTCCGCAGCCCCGCTGCACCCGCTCTTCCTGGGTGTGATCCAACACCCACTTACACACCCCGGCCCCGCCCCGCCCCGCCCTGTCTGTCATCGTGGATTTGCGGCGACACACCGTCCGTCGTCCGACCCGACACCCCGCAGCCGTCGAGACGCCGACGCGACGTCCCCTGACCAAACTATGAAACCCGACGCCAGCTCCGCTTTGGCTCGCCAGCCGCACATAACCTGCATGCTGAGCCGCTACTTATGGGAAAACAGGCTTCACACTGATCAGGTATACCATGAAAATCATGGAAATGTCAGAAATGAAAAAGTACTGGAAATCATGGGAAAATCTCAGGGAACATGAAAATGGAGATCGGAATGTGAGCTCTTGACTTGGGAGAACCAGGGAAGCGGCAAAGTATCCCGACTATGTGAAAACGGTCTTTAAAGTGTGACCGCAAACTGAACATTTCGATGTTTTCTCCCTCTCCCCCCCTTTTTTTTTGCTGTCGTGCATTGAACGCGCATCCTGAAAAGGTGAACGCATATCTCGGATTTGTGTCCTCATAAAGTACCTGCGGCGCAGGGCGCAGCAGCCGCAGTCAGGGAGTCGAGGCATTTGGTGCGGATGTTCACGAGCGGCTCGCAGCTGCCCTGCCATGGCCCTGCCCTCGGCAATCGCGCCGCGCCGGGCCGGGAACTAGTGGCGGAGCTCGGAAGACCGTCTACCGGGACAGGGCGGGCGCGGGGCGCGGGGCGGGGCGCGGGGCGGGGCGCGGGGCGGGGCGCGGGGCGGGGCGGCCGGGCTGGCGCGGTGCCCCGTGTATGTTTTGTGACGTCACGGTGCGCTGGTCAGGGACCACGGCGGGGACGCTCACGGCGGCGAGGGCGAGGCGCACCTCGTGGCCGCCGCCTGCCGCCGCTGCTGCCCTCAGCGACACCACCCGCTGCCCCCCGCGTGTGTAGCCATGTAGTCAGTCATAAAAGTCCAAGTGCCTCACGGTTGACACGCCCCTGCGCGGCGGCCGAGCACCTCTCCCTTCCTCTCCCCTCAAACCCTAGCCCCTCAGTGTCCTTCCGCGCTCTTCGCTACGACTTGTTCGACGCGGCCGGGGGAAAAAAAAGAAAGAAAAAAAAAGGGGGAAAAAATGACAGAATGTCGCCCCCGCCGCCTTGAACCTGCAGTGCGTGTGCGAGCCACGCCGTGAGCCTGCTTCGCCTCCATCGGCGCCGTGCCCTTTTGACGCCTCTCCCGCGGGGCCAACGGCCTCGACGCCCCTCAACGCCGGGGGGTCCTGGTCTGGTCTCGGCTCGGCTCGGCGCGGGTCGCCGCCCGTGGGGTGCGGCTTGGTCTCGGCTGCGCTCAGGTCATCTCCCTCCGCCCCGCCCGGCCCCGCCGCGCCCCGCTTCCACCCCCGCGCCAGTGTTTGTTGTGGTAGCGGTCAGGGCCGGACTGGACAGCACAGCTCTGCTCAGCATCAGCCTCGCGCCGCGCCGCGCAGCGCCGGCGGGTCTGTGAGGAGGTCCGAGGAGGAGGCGGTGACGGCACGGGAGTATGGTCGTCAAAGCGCAGGATGTCGGACGTCCTGTCGTCTGCCTCTTGCCGCGAGCGTCCTGGGTCTCTCCTGGGCCTGGGCCCTGCCTCGTCCTGCCCACCCCGCCGCACCCCGCCGCGCCCCGGGGCGCGCAGGGCGTCACCCTCTGTGTGCAGCAGCACGATGGTCGTCGTCGGAGTCGCTCGCGTCATCGACGCCGACGAGAGGCAGCCGTCGTCACCCGCTCCCTCGGCCCGCGCGTCAGTCGAGGCGTGACCCCCGCGGCGCCCTACGCCCTGCGCCCCGCCCCGCCCCGCCCCTCCCCGGCCGGGACGCTGTCACCGCGCGGGTCGTCCGCGGCGGCGCTGGGGCGGAGGGGTAGGAGCAGCTGCACCGAAGGCGCGCTCTCTGACGAGCGTGGGACGTTTCGAAAACACGTGTGCGATCGACGTGCGGCTCTCGAAGGAGACGTTCCCCTCGACGCGCCAGCGTAGCCTGTGTTGAACCTACATACTACAAATAGGAAAAGTCACCAAAATAATAGGGATATGGTTTCGGTTTAGGACGCGGTAGCAGTGCGACGCGCCGTCGCCGTGGTGTTGCCGCCCCGCCGCCCGCCGCTGCCATCGGAACGCGATGAGTAATGACTCACAGTTTCCGCGAGCCGGCTGGCCGCGGCTGGCCGGCGCCTCGCCGAGCCCGGCCAGACCGTCCTGGCGTCGCCGGCGCTATCGCTATCGCTACCGATACCCCTCCTCTGCATCCGCCCCACACCCTGCCCGCTCAGGGCAGTCGCTGATCGCCACGAGTGAGAAAAAAAATCTCAATCAAGATCGCAATTGAAAGCCGATGATGCACTGCATGAGACACCGTAATCTCTGCATGGAGAGGTTTTTGTGTGACAGTGTGGGCGTTTGAAGGGATAAACGACGGGTGGGACGCACAGCAGGGTCGGACCTTCGCTTGCTCTCACGCGTTCTCCATAGCTCTTCCTCGGGCAGGGGCGGTTTTAGGTCCAGATGACGGATGACGGGAGGGGCGATGTGCTGTGGGTTGCCTACATACAGGGGTTTTGCACCTAATTTTGCCTGCATTTCAGGCTGGCTTTAGGACGCGACCGGGGAGGAGGAGGTACTGCCCCCACTACTCTAAAACCGCCCCTGCTCTCAGGTCCGCTGGTGGCGCGCGGGCTGCCGTCCTGGGCCCGCTGCTCGGCCCGCTGTATCACGTGCCTGTATTATTATGGCATCTTCTGCCAAAAGTCAAGATTTTGAATGCCGATCAAGTGCAGTTTTAGCCTGCGGCTTGGGGCGCATGCCTGGCCGATCCCGTAAGCGGCGTTAGTCAGGATAAGGCAAAAATTGATTGGGTCTCGGACCGGCGGGGCAGTGCTCCAGCGACTTGTTACGGTTGAAATGGTGACTGAAGCAGACTGAAGCCTCGATTAGCAAATCGTTAGTCGCCGCTACTTCTCGCATCGAGACGCCGCTCAGAAGCTTTAGGTAGGCTGCACTGATGCAGGGTGTCCGGGCCCGGGCAAGGCAAAGGCAAAGGCAAAGGCCTCCCTAGTGCGGGCCGGAGCAGGCGATCCTACAACCCAGATTGAGAGATAAGGGGAGGGAAGACACTCGCGGGGACAAACAATGCGGTGACTGCGATCAAGCGCGACCCGCTCCCGCCCCGCCCCGCCACAATGACATTAGTATTGTTGTTGTTTGCTGTTACCTGGAGGGAGGGATGTCGGCGTATAAAGGGAGGCCGGCGCGGGGCGACCGGGGCGGGGACGAAACGATGCGGCGTCGACAAAGGGGCGCCTCACGGGCGGCTTCCACCCCCCCTCCCCTCAGTCACGCCCCCGCCGTTGTAATCATGGAAGCAACAGTCCGTCACATCTAATTCATATTTAATTTTTGCACAATATGCATGTTAGTGTGTGAGCGCGCCACAGCGCACGTTACAACAGCCGGCTACAAACAAAAAGCACTGCGGACGCCACACTTCGCTGTTGCCACAGCTGCTTCCTGCTTTATTTCGCGCATTTTATGGGGGAGATAAAAATATTCCAACTCGTAACGAAAACGACTGTATTAGAAATACGCCTAGACTGTGGACTGGGTCGTTTGACAGGTAACTGACTCACTGCGGCTCGCCTCCGCGGCTGATGGAGGAGCCGAGCCGGGCGTCGCGTCGCGACGCGACCATCTCATTCAGCCAGCAGTCCGGGCCCGGGCGCGCCGCGGCCCAGTTAGTTTTAGACGCGGCTGATCGGTCCGGGACCTGAGCCGAGCGGAGCGGGGCGGGGTCGCGAAGCTGACCACCTTACACTAACTCCGGATATAAATCATGTCGTTGTGCGGATGAATTATTGAATAACCCTACACGGGACTCCGGGAGAGAGAGAAAAGGGGGAGGCGGTGTTGTTTACGTGGAAAGCGAGAAAAGACACTCTCGTTATGGAAAAGCGACGGGATTTAAATTACCATTGGTCACCGGCAGCTCGGGGAGGCGGGCTGGGCTGGGCACCCCGCAGGAAGTCCTCAGATTGGCTCTTGCTGCATCAGTGTTGTACGAAGTTCATTCCTTCCGCTTCCGGGGGAATCAGTCAGTACCTTTCATCTCCGTAAATGCTTCTTTTATTCGGCGGTGTATACTCGAGTCGTTAAGCGGGATTCTTTTCGTTGAGCGCCGTGCTTATCTTTTTAACTTTTCATATCGAAGCTCTCCATTAGTATGCACGTCGCGAAACGCTCCGGCCCCGCTGACCACCCAAAGACCCGGCAAAAAGGTCCGCTTACCCACGCGGCCAGACCCGGCCCGCCCCGCCTGGCTGACCAGACGAACGGTTTCCGGCTGTGGTGGGCGGGGCGGGGCGGGGCGGGGCGGGGCTAGGACACTTAACGCCCGGCGCAGAGGTTGACAGTCGCGGTGGAGGGATCACGTGTTTGGTACCCACCGCACCGCACCCCGTGATCACTTTCCCTGCGATCGTCTTCCGCGAAGTTCTCCCGGCCGCGGGAGCCCGTAGCCCGTCCCTCACACGCGCCGAACACGCATTGATATCAGGAAGAGTTTGGCTTTATTGTTGCCCGATCGGCCTCTGCTAGCGGCAAGGGTAGTCCCCCCTCCTCAACTTTTGTTTTCTGCTGTTCCACTCGCGCGTTCTCGGCCCTGGCCCTCGACAAGACTGACGAATAACATCGATGTGGGCCAAGGCCCCCGCGGGATTGGCTCGGCCAAGGGCGAGAGCAGCGAGAGCGCGGGGCAGGCTGCCTATGCACAGGGGCGCGCGGAGCGGACATAGGGGCTGCCACCCCCGCCCCGCCCCGCCCCGCCCCGCCCCGCCCCACGGCTGCCCTTTGCCCCCCCCCCCCCCCGCCCTGCCCCGCTTCACTTCCTCCCTCTTGTTCTGGCTGCATGGAGAGGTGTTCCTTGAGTTGTGCCGCGCCGTGACTGGCGGCAGCTGCTCCCTGCAGCCCCGGCGGTCCCAGCCCTAGCCTAGCCCTGCCTGCTTTGTGACGGTTTACTGAACTGTTTCGGGGCGGGGTGGGAGGGTGGTAGTTTCTCATTCAACTATAACCTCGTGAAATAAGGGTAATCAAAACATTAGCTTATTGTGGCTTGCAGACCACATGCGCCCCGCCCCGCCGTCCCGCCGTGCAGCGCTCACCGCAGGACTGGCGCCGCGCCAGGGGCAGTCCGACTCATGTCCGCACGCACTTCCGATCCTTTTGGCAGGTTTTGAAAATGAGCGAAATGAATGTGCGGGCGCGTGTTGTTAATGTGCGGTCATTTGCCAACAATTTATTTCTATCAGCACTCATACAAAATGTGTACAGTGATTCTTTTGTCGTTTGATTTGTTTTTGATTTTTTGTTCTGATTTTTTTTTCTTTCCAAGGAAGCTTTCACTTTTTGATATAGTTTGATCTTTTCCCCCCTATTTCTGACTTTTTTCAATTTTTGTTTCAGTTTTTTTTTTGTTCATTTGCTCTCGATTTTTCGGATTTTTTTTTTGGTATTTTTCTTCTTGATTTATTTAGAGTTTTTTCTTTTATTTTTTTCCTTTAAATTTTTTAAATGTTTTGGTGGCGGGGGGTGGTACAATGGTTTTTCGAAGTGCCCCCCCCCCCCTTTCCCGTCGATCTCTACCCTTTACTGGACGCGCCTGCTCACGCCTCGCTCCCGTTGCGCGCGCCCGCTTCCCACGGCGCGTGGCAGGACGAGGAGTTGCATTCCTAGTGCCCGGCCCGGCCCGGCCCGCCCAGCCCAGTCCTACTTGTCCCGCGGCCCGGCCCGACCCGGCCCGACCGTTCCGCAGGTCGTGCATTCATTTGCTCGCCGCTGATTGAAATATTCAGGGCATGAAAGTTTATCGCGTTATACAGAGGGGGCCGATACGGGGCTCGCCACACCCGATAACCTCTGGTCCTGGCCGGACCGGGGGGTGTGCGCGTAGCAGAGTTGCAGTCTCGAAAAAAGGAAGATAAAGAGAGAAAGAAATAAATCGCCCCAAACCTCAGCCTCAGACTCGGTCTGATTTGTAAAGCAGACATGAGTCCGGGTCGGCCTACACATTTCATATTGGTTACAATCATAAAACTTTGTTCATCAGTTCATTTTGTTTCATTAGGGGCCGGAAGCAGGATTTCAGGACATTTAAGAGACACCTCGGTAAGAATCCACCTATGTCGCTCTCTGCCTCACTAAATGCATCTGGTCCAGGCGATCACCAGGGGAGTAAAGTCGAGGGTGGGATCACTTCAGAAAATCATAGTACGGCCCTCCAAAAAAATCATTGAAATAAATAAATAAATAAATAAATAAAAATAAAATTAAGAAGAAAAATACAGAAATATCCGAGAGTTCAAGGACAAATCACCAAAAAAACTGACATAAAAATTTGAAACAAGTCAGAAATAGGAGGAAAAATATCCTAATTTATCAAAAAGTCGCAGTTTACAGTGATGCATTCTACCACTACACTACACTGTCCGCAGGCGCGTACACGCGCGCGTTTGTCGAAATGTCCACAACCGCGCAGCTTTTCAAAGAGCCCGCCCCGCCCCGCTCCGCTGCCCTAGGCCAGGCGGCACCACCGAGCTGCCGTGGCGAGGCGTGGCGTGGCGTGCCGATGGCACCCGGTGATAGCTCGGGTTTCATACGCGCACCATTGTGTTCAGGTGACACACGCGTGCCCCGCCGAGCCAAGCCTGTCCAGGGATCGTTCACAAATCACAACCGTTGGAATTGCTTTTATGGCGATGCGCTTCTCCATGGCAGCAATATCCTTGGGAGAAAAAATGTTTAATGGTGTACTCAAATTTATATGCGCAAATCACGTTTGAAAAATTAGGGAGTATATGTTGTATACGGGAGTTGGCATAACTGCCGTCGTCTGCATCGTCTAGGTTTAGCTTACGCTACCTGCCGTAGGGCAGCGCCACCGGCGCCTGTCCAACCTTACCTCTGACCTAGTGAACCAATAAACGCTCTCTTACTACACTGACTACCATGGAGTTCAGACCTTCTTATTTCATCCTCAAACATCCTCACTCGGTGCCACCCAACAAGAATACAACATGGCGCAGTCGGTAGGACCGAAAACGTTTCCTCAGAAAGGGAGAGAAAAGGCAAGTACGGTGAGAAAAAGTGTTTGAAATCATCGAAAACTATGACCGACTTTGGTGAGTAGAGCAATGCTAACCTCTGCGTATCACTGTGTTCCATATGTTTGGCGGCGAGGCGGAGCTACAAGATTGCAGCCGAAGTCATGGATTTCTCTGTGCACTGTGTATTAAATTTAACTTACAGTGCTAAACCTTGTGTCAATCTGAATGACAGTGAACAGTGCTTGACATAAAATTGCGCAAAATAGGCGCCTCATGGTCGACAGTGAGATAACCTCTGATGTTGACTGAAAGTGTTTCTTTTTAACGATAAGTCCTCTCTCTGAGAACTTTCCTTTTATCTAAAAAACGTGACAGCCATGTATGTAAACATACTGGAAAGAAGTGCTTGCGACTGGTCACTGAAGTGTCCTACAGCAACACTCAAAGTGTCATAACGTTTAACAGATAACTAAATGTTCGGCTACAAAAGAATAGCCAATGGTTGCTCATGTCCAAATGCACCTGTTCATGATTGGAAACTATTCAGGGAGCTTGTACTGTTTATAAAAATAAAAGTAAGCTACTCTAACCGAGACTTGGTCTCCTAATTAGGGTTAAGTACCCTAAGAACCAGAACCCAGACACAGGAGTACAGTACTTCGTGCATGTCATTCAAGGGCTCAGTGGTATTAAAAAACATTATCCTGTCCCTTTTGTACTACTTTGTACAGAGCGTGAAAACTCTGACAGCTCTAGGACTGGTGATGCGAATACAGCTGGTCACCTTGCTATAGAGGTCTAACCAAATTAAAAAGTACAAGTTGTGTAGAACAACTTAAAGCTGCCACTAAAACGACAAGGTGTCAAGTGCAATCTCTTACACGGAAGAGTATCCACACAAAATAAAATTCGGTATCAAAAGCAAACATCCTTAGGTCATACACATACCCTGCTCAACCCAGAGACTTTACTTTCTGAGCATAAGGGGTTGTTGGTGTCTCTCTGGGTGAAGCTGATAGTAACGCAGGAGGGAGTAATTTTAGTTGCTCTTAATCTATGCACCGAAATCTGAATTCCTGTCTTATCCATGCCTCTATACTTTAGTGTGTAGTCGGTATAAAGTGAGGACGGAAAGCCTTGTAAATAGTTAGTGAGCAGCTATTGAGTTGAACAGTTGAATTTCAATAAATAAAACAAAACAGCAAGAAATGCTGATTGTCCTATCCTGGGGCTAAAAGAAAATAAATGTATTCTCTAGTGCAACAGAGCATACGGTTCATCCCATGGTGGGGATAAAAGAAAACTAATGTATTCTCTAGTGCCACAGAGAACACTATTCATCCCATGTTGGTGATGAAAGACAACAATTTCTCTTGGCATAGGGAATTCTATGGGAAAAGTTCTGGTCTATAAATGAAACATCCCTTGAAAACAAGGAACAGATCCTCTCCATTAATTGGAGGCTCCCATGTCACACATGGAACAGAGTGGTATAGTAGGATGAAAAATGTTATACTTATCAAAATAAGGAACATTTGCCTCTACACTGCTGGAAGAGTTGGAAGAGATTTATAAATGAATCTCCTCCACTCTTTGTGAATCCTATGTAACTCAAAGAAACAAGTAACAGACTAATAATCGAACTTGTTGGATTTGAACGTTCACTTACATGGGTTGGATCACAACTTGCAAAAGGCTTGACCAAAAATAACTCTTCCCTGAGATTCCTAGACAAGGAGACCTACCACTACTGTTGCCATTGCTTCAAAAACTTAAATTGCAGTCTTATCTGTATCAAAGTAATGCAACAAAATGATGGTTTCTCCTCAACTGGATCACAAGTGCTGGCACTTTCTCTGTAAATAGAAACTGACCCAGTACATTCACAGCAAAGAAACGGTTGGACACTGCTCTGTTGCAAAGAGATATTTGAAACAGAAAGGAAAACAACAGATATTAATTATTGATATCAAAATGATGTAAATCACAGAAAAGGCTGTAAAACTTACAGAGTAGTCTGAACTATCCCAAAATACTCCTACTAATGAGACACTGAATGGTCTAAAGTAAAGCTATGCTAGCTATGACTGTTGGATGACCTGGAACTTTAAATGTCAAGTGTTCGGTCATATCAGTGCAGGAAAAGAAACGGGATTGCTCAGATAAAATATTGTCTCTGACAGACCTGTCGAAATGGCACACAACTACATGGGTTTTTCTGTGTTTTTTATCCCATTGTTTATCCTTAAGGGATAATACTTTGAAAGCCACATGCAGGAGAGATGGTTTACTGACAACTCTAAATGTCATACCAAACAATTTAATGTACTGGCCTAGAGATCAGTTTCTTGCTGAGAAACAAATAGCTCTAGCTGAAAGTATTAAATTATTTGTAGATTTAGTCAACTTAAAAAATCATTGGTGAAGAGCCCTACCACAGAGCACCACATTGGGGCTACTTACCAAATAAAATTAAATACCATTTCTCTGCCTGCATATCTGGCTCTCAGAAATACAAGCAAAAGTATGTAGTAAAATACTACAAGTGGAGTAAAATGTTACTATGAATAGTAAATACAGTTGGGACTCAGGCTTCGCCTAGCTCAGACTAAAAGACCCCTTTGAGAGACAAAAAGATCTCTTCGAAGACCTTACTATTTATCACAGTACATTTACCCGCAAGTAAGCTTGTATGAATAAAATGAATTAGTCACTCAACCTCGTTCAGGTTGACAGCCACAAAGTGTCTAGTAAAATACTCTCATAATACTCTCGAGGGTGGAAAGCCTCACCTTGCATAAATAATAAGAGTGAAACAAAAAGTGTCACTTATCAGACTACTGGTCTGCTGAACTATATTCCACCTATGAGGTCCTTCGTGGCATGAACAAAGAAAGTAATACTGCCAAAATATGGGACTGGGTGAATGACAATTATGCAGACAAAATGAGTATAGAGAGTGTGCTGCTCAATAAAGTTACCTGTGAGTACCAGCAGTCTTGATGACTCTTACAATATTGGTGGAATAATGAGCACTTTTCCGTGGAATTCACAAAGTCTCATCCCAATATGAAAACTCCATTGGTTAACTGGCTCGCCACTTACACAGTGGGCGACACTTCATAACAAAAATATGAAGTAGTTGGTCTATGATCAACCGGCCTGAGCACGCAGAACAGACACTGAGCGCTGGGTTGATGAAAAGTGACTATGAACATGAGTCGAACTTCGACCAACTGTGCCTCACTGGTTGAGCACAAACCCTAGTGTTGGATCTCCACTCCTAGGAGTGTGATGAAGTGACATAAGTAAAAAGAGAATAAAAAGGAAAGGAGGGGAAATAAATGTTGGAATCGGTGTGGAGATACAAACTTCATTGTTGTGGCAAACACTGTTCATGTTGCGTTACACGCTGCAAGCCTTGCACTAGGAGGGCCCCCTAGGGTAAGGTTTAAAGAAGCTGTGTATAATTAGAACAAGTATGATAAAATACGCCACACAATATTTCAGTGCACCACAGACCGACTGAGAAGGGAAAACACCAGAAACTTCTGAAAGTTATCCCTAACCCCAAATTTCCTATCTCTTATTGTATTGTTCACCAGATCGCCATTAAATTAGTGTCCGTCAGTCTCGCTAACAACTATCCAGTGAAAGCTTAGATCTCGGAAAGTTGTGACCATACTGATAAAGTGCTGATGGTTGTTTTCTTTAGAACAATACACAAAATGTCAACTAACAACACCCACACAGGCCTTGTGTGTAGCAGAAAGACTAGATGTTTTGAAATGTTTACCAGTCGCGATTTCTCATATCATGGTGTGGTTGGTTGTGGTTCAGTCAATGCAGCCAACCTTTAAAGTAAGACAATACATTGTCTCCCAAAAAGGGGGAGATGTTGTATACGGGAGTTGGCATAACTGCCGTCGTCTGCATCGTCTAGGTTTAGCTTACGCTACCTGCCGTAGGGCAGCGCCACCGGCGCCTGTCCAACCTTACCTCTGACCTAGTGAACCAATAAACGCTCTCTTACTACACTGACTACCATGGAGTTCAGACCTTCTTATTTCATCCTCAAACATCCTCACTCGGTGCCACCCAACAAGAATACAACAGTATAAACTTTCAAAGTAGTTTGTACAATATTTGGCGCTTTTGAAAATTAAGGGAACTCAATTATTTTGACATGAATTTTCTTTTCTCCACTGTACGGTGCTGTTACTCCTCCCCCTTATTCCCCCAACAGGTCCTTTTTATTATTATTTTTTTAAAATTTTTTTTTAACGGTCAAAGCTTGATTTGCTTTAATTGAGGACATTCAAGTGAAGAGCCTTCAAGCAAATCCTCGGCATCTTCCTCCCACCTCCAGCAGAGCTGATCGTCCCCCCCACCGCCCCCTCTCATTAACCGTCCGAAAATTTCCGCGCCGCGCGGTTTGCGCGGTTTGCGCGCGGTCCCTCCCTCCCTCCCTCCCTCCTCTCCCTCGTGCTGTCCCTCGCGCCGGAACGCTCGGCACGTCGCGAATCCATCACGCGGACACTCGCGGACACTCGCGGCCCAGGTCCGCCCCGCCGGGCCGCGGGCCGCGCTCCTCGCCGAACCGTCTGAATGGCGCACCAGTCAAAGAATGACTGAGCGGCTCCAGCATGAGTATGAGTACGGCTCACAAGCCGCCGCGCCGGGGACATGCTTCTGCTTTCTTACTAACTGCCTCGATTTCTGTCCGCGGCCAATAACGTGCCAAATGAAGTGGCCTTAAGCCGTGTCCATGACCTTAAGAGTGTTCATACCCCCGCGTGATACATAAATATATAGTGTGAAGATTTCTCTCCGCATAATGTGTTTCGGGTGTGGCTCGCGCGTGTGTGTGTGTGTGTGTGTGTGTGTGTGTGTGTGTGTGTGTGTGTGTGTGTGTGTTATGATTGAGACATTTGGCTGCGCCAGGGTATTGAGGGATTTTCTGGTCACAGGGGGTGCATGAGCAGCACACACCGCACAAGCCCAAACACACACACTCTCTCTCACACACACACACACACACACAGAGGCGCGCGGGTGCAGGGTCGACACAGGAGACCTGAATGGGAAGCTGCGACGCATCAATCAGAGGCCCCTTCAAGGTAAACTGCGCGAGGGTAATCCGTTGTAACAACCATGGTCATCCCTGGACCAGCCATCCATCCATCCCTCACGACACATGAGTCCTCTCGGTCTGTCGACCAGTCCGCTTTTCGGGATGCACTCCCTCTCTCATCGCTAATATCTGCAGATCTCATACCGCTAGGTCGTAAATGTGTAGCCGTTATTACTATGAGGTTGCCCGGGTTATGATGTGGTTGAACACGTTCGAGAACGCACTCCTTCGACACTTTGCCCCATTATTGCACGACTATTTCAGAAGAGGGTCACCAATGACAAGCTGTGTGTTTTTTTTTCCTTTCCATTTTTCTCCGGTACTCGCTGTAATTTGTACTACTCCCCTCTTCAATTCCCTCCACTCCCCTCTCCTTCCCCCTCTCCTTCTTTACTTTGCACCCATCGCTCAACGCCAGCTGGGAGGGGGCGAGTTTTGTCGGGGTTGCATTGGAAACTGGAAGAAAAGGGAGGGTGGGGAGGGGTGGGGGAGGGGAGGGGAGGGGAGGGCGACTCAATGAGGCGAAAGACTGCGAAGACCGCCTAAAGGCCCGGTGTCAAATTACCCGCAAACATATTGTCGCGGTGCGGCCGTTGTGCACGTCCCCTTGTAAACACAAACTGCAACATGCGGGCACGCGGACATTGGCCAATTTTAGGGGATGGAAAAAAAATTCAGTTTGATTTTGTTTGAAGCTCAAAATGATCAGAATTAGAAAAACAACAAAGAGACAAATTTTTATCCATTAATATGTTGAAAGATGAACGAAAAATCTCGGGATGATAAAAACGCTGCGCGAGAGAGCACTGACCAGAAGCTCTTCAGAAGCCTCCTGCCTCGCCCCGCGGGACAGGCCAGGCGCGGTGCCGAAGCGGGAGTCGCTGCTCCGCTCAAATTCGGCGGCGCCAACGCGACGCCTGTTGGGCGAATGGGTGATAAGGCAAGTGGAAGTGGGTAAGGTGGGTTTCGCAATGGTCCGGCCGGCGCGGCCGTTCGCCCCGCGAGTTTGAGTGTGTGGGGCCCCGGGGAAAGGGGGGGGGGGGGGGGCGAGGCCGCGAGGCCGGCTTACCCTGTGAGCCGTCTCAAGGGGAAGGCCGGCTCAAACTTCCGCGTCACCTGTGTTTGGGTAATCAGGTCGCCTCTCCTAGGGGACTCGCGTCCGCCCGCGTCTGTTCGAGTTTTCGCGTTTGACACGACGAGTGACAGGAGGCACGCAAAGAAAAGGTTGTTGCCAGTGTGGCGTGAGGAGACCCTGTACTGCGCTGTCGGCATCCTCCAGCTCCAGCGGGAACACAGGTCCAGCGCCTGCCCCGCCCGGCCCCGCCCGGCCCCGCCCGGCCCCGCCCGGCCCCGCCCGGCCCCGCCCGGCCCCGCCCGGCCCCGCCCGGCCCCGCCCGGCCCCGCCCGGCCCCGCCCCGTCCAGCCAGTCCCGGCGCGCGCCGCATACGATTAGCGTCCGCGCGGTGTGCTTTCGCGCACGTATTCGCCGCTGGCTAATGAGCAGAATGACGAGATCGGCACGTCGGCGGGCACACCAGCACTCCTCACGCCGAGGATGGCAGCGCCCCGCCTTGCCGTGGGAGTGAATGGAAAGTTCTGGCCGAAAGGATGGAAAACCTCTCTGCCGTTATTTCCCACGAGCGCGCACCGCGTGCTAAAGCCGTGCTAATCGTGAGCAGTGAGCAACTGAACTGTTATTACGCTCTCAAAAAATCTGATTGTATTCCAGGATAACAGCAAGAGGAAGAGAGAGGGGAGGGGATGTGAGGCAGGCGACAGTCGCGTCTAGCTTGTGCGAGCTGCAAACGACAACGTTCTCGCCTAGGGATGGTGGTGGAGACCGGGAGGGAGCCCGCCGGACTGCGTGGGACTGGTGGGACGATGGGTTCGGAATCCCCCCCGCCCCCCCAACAGCACGAGCCTCTCACGAGGGCAGCCCTGGGCACATGGTGCGAGCAAAAGGGGCGTGACTCTGTGTCACAGATGGCGAGATGCCAGGATCGTCAGGTGAGGGGCTCGCGTCGCGACTCCGTGCAAAAATGCAACCCCTCCGTATACCAGTTCTGGCCGGCGGGCCGCACAATGGGCCAGGAACGCTATGAAACGCTCGAAACTCTCCGCACTCAAAATATGCCCGATGTCTCTACGCACTTCAGTGAATATCAAGGCAACCGCATATTTGTTGGTGTGCAAATTTCCATTTTAACTTTTTACCAAGCAAGCGCTCGATTTCCGAAGAACCGTTCGCACCGTTTATTCTCTGAAATGGACGAATTCGTATCCACACACTTACAAGTGTACAACATTCACACTTTTTAGCAGATGATACCTTTAGTTTCTTTACTTTCAGAACAGTACAAGACACTAAGGTGTCAGCTAGCTTGTACTCTCGAGTCCAGAAACCAATCGCAACTATACAATAATATAGGGTGGCGCTGCTAGGGGGGGCCCAAATGGCCGCCTGACGCGCAGTCTGCGCGGAACAATGACACCTTCTCCCGGCGCGCAGCTCCTCCCTGCCAGCGACCGCTTAGGTCCGCCACGCCGCCGGCGGACCCCTCCCACCCCTTTCCCTCCCAACCCCGCAGGCACGCGGCGCGGCGCTGCTGGCGTCGTTCGTCGTTTACATCGTGTGCGTTCACACACAAATTGTCGCACCCCATAGCAATTTCTCTTGCGGTGCGGGTATCATCTGCTATCAATACCAATCTTGATTGATATTTTTAAGCGGTCTCAGCACCGCTTCTAGCGCTACGTCGGCTGGGGCGGGGAGCGTGTCGTCGTCATCGTCGACCGTCGTCGTTCGGGATGGCTTCGGGGATGGTCGTCCTTTCGGGATGGTCGTCGTTCGGGATATGGTCGTCACTGTGACGTCACGCCTCCCCCCTCCACGCTCTGTCCCCACTCGTCTAGTCTGTTCGTGTTCGTTGCTCGGCCCGGCTCGGCCCGACCCGGCTCCCCCCGGCCCGGCTTGGCTCCGGGTAAAAATATGTCAGGAACCACAAAATATCAGGTCTGATATGTAGGTTTTGAAGTTGTATCGAGATTATGTGACGCATAAACTAATGTGGTCTGTCCGATGTCAGCTAGTTTTTGTACAATGAGGACCTTGCCCCGAATGGCGGAGCGTAGTGGGAACCATAACAAAGCACCATAACCCATAATGTAAACTAGTTTAAATCTAGTTTATATTCAATTCTAGCATAACTCTGTTAAAAAAATGGTGTGTATTAGGGCTGCACATACATTGGGATCATTTTAAATTACAAAATATCAGGTCTGATATGTAGGTTTTGAAGTTGTATTGAGATTATGTGAAGCATAAACTAATGTGGTCTGTCCGATGTCAGCTAGTTTTTGTACAATACTGGGCCCATCACTATCACTCATTTGTAGTAATTTTATTTCATCTCCCTATCTCTTAAATAATAAAGAACCTTGTTTAGAATACACAAGTTTGGGTGCAGGCAGCAGAATTAGTGAAACTGATATCATTTGATAGGTATCATTTATTATACACTTGGTGACGGCAAACCGTGGATTTAATATATATCATATACTCTTACCGAAACTATTGATGCTGCTGTACTGAGATGTTTTATAAATCCTAAGGGTAATATAGAGAACTATTTTAATTTCTTCTCCGTATTCTAAATAAAAAAGTACCTTCGTTTTAAACACAGAAGTTTGGGTGCAAGCTGCAAATTGATATCATTTGATAGGTATTACTTATTATACACTTGGTGACGGCAAACCGTGGATTTAATATATATCATATATTCTCACCGAAACTATTGATGCTGCTGTACTCAGATGTTTTATAAATCCTGAGGGTAATATAGAGAACCATTTTTAGCAATATTAAAGGACTGAAAGATTCAAATTGAAATTTCATTCAGATCATGTGAAGCGTAGAATACAGTGTTCGGTCGAATGTCAGCTAGTGTGTTTTGTATAATATTGGTCCGATTACTGATTTGATGCAAATTTATTTCTTCTCTGTATTCTAAATAATGAAGTACCTTTGTTTTAAATACACAAATTTGGGTGCAAGCTGCAGAATTATTTAAATTGATATCATTTGATAGGTATTATTTATTATACACTTGGTGACGGCAAACCGTGGATTTAATATTTCTTCTCTGTATTCTAAATAATAAAGTACCTTTGTTTTAAATACACAAATTTGGGTGCATGCTGCAGAATTACTTAAATTGATATCATTTGATAGGTATTATTTATTATACACATGGTGACGGCAAACCGTGGATTTAATATATATCATATATTCTCACTGAAACTATTGATGCTGCTGTACTGAGATGTTTTATAAATCCTAGGAGTAATATAGAGAACCTTTTTTAGCAAAATATTATATACTCTTGCCTATTTCAGTCTAGCATTTGAGGCCTATTAATCAGCTTTAGACATTTTAGTCTACATATTTAGCAAGTATACATATACCAGACAAATTTTTGATTTTCCATGAAAAATCTATTCAAGTCGTTTGTATCTTAGAATTTTGTTATCATCTGGCCTATTTTTTTAGCGCTCCCTTCTGGTTTGGAAAAGCTTGAGAGCGGGCTTTGGTGTCTGTTTGTTTGTTTGTTTGTTTGTTTGTTTGTCTGTATGTTTGTTCCACTCCAAGGAGTTGCTGTAGAGAGTCGAAATTTTTGGGGGTATTTTAAGGGTCACTCCTGGACACCGAAAGGCCTGGTTCAAATCCTGCCAACCCTCATTAAGGCACTGAAAAAAAAATTATTAAAGTTCTACAGTAATGGGAAAAAAATTTATCGGGAAAATTTCATGAGCTCGTAACGGGTATGTCGACGAGTTAGGTTTCTCTAGGTCAAAATTTTGCCCGTTTTGCTGTATCTTCTACCGTTTTGGGTCGGCTCAGCCACCCACCGTTTTTGCGATTAAGGGCGTAACTGGCCGGTACAGTGTAATAAATAGGCGAAAACGGTCCAATTCTAATTTTGTCTAACCCAGCTGACCCGCACATCGCCAGAACCGTCTCGACGGTGGCTCATTGATGCCGCCCAACGTTTTCAGCGATTTCCCAAAATATCTCTGGGAGCTGAGTTACGCCCCTCCGGAAAGGGCCTAAATCACGATATTGGCGTAATTTTAGTTTTGGAGACGCCCCCATCTTCCCGCACCTCTCAGGAATCGTCTGGACGCGGCCAGAATAATGGCGCACACCATTTTTGTTCCAGGGGCCCAACTGGCCGGTACACTGTAAAAAGGGGGAAATTGGTGCGATTTTCAAGTTTCTCTAACCCCATCGATCCGCCCGGAACCGGATTTTCAAGTGCAGTACAATGACGCAGACCATTTCCCTCGGAAAAGGGCCTAAACCACAAGTACACTATAAAAACCGACCAATATTGGTCCAGTTTTCAACGTTATTCGACCATATCGACCCGCACCTCTCCGGAACCGCCTTTTCGACTCCAGGTCAATGCTGCGAACCGTCGTCCTTGAAAACAGGCTTAACTCGCTAGTACACTGTAAAATCCGACCGAAATTGGTCCACTTTTCCACTATATCCATCCTCATCGATCCGCACCACTCCGGAACCGTCTTTTTAAGTGCAATTACTCGAAACGGACAATTTTCAAAAAAAAATACGTCTGCTAAATGGGGAAAACTTTTTATATAATTAGAATTTGTAACGTTGTACAACCTACTTTGACTGACGTTAGTTTAACTGTTTAACTAAACTTTGGCAGTCTCAAGTATCGAACCACAATTTACACTCACTAGAATAACGTATGTGAATATATTTGTCGTAAACCTTTTCGTTGGTTCATTTTAAGGATTCTGAGACCGCTTCGATACATTTTGATGTATAGGAATGTTTTTTTTTAGTCGGCCTCAGAAAGGAGCTCGGCGATTGCTCCCCCCCCCCTCCCTACTTCCCCCAACCTACCCTCCGTGAACTCTCAGATTCGAAAATGATAATGTCCTGGCCGCGGAAGCCTACTATGGTTCCCTAAAGGCCACATGTCCATGTCCGTGCCTAATGCCAACGCCCAAGATTGCACCCAAACCCAAATCAACCTTTAACGCTCGTGTTTTGTCGAGAGGATATATTAGCGGTCTCTTAAGAGATAAGTTCTAAGAGAATTCACTAAATTTCGACCGATTTCGACGGGAAAAAAAGGTTTCTGAGATTTTTCTCATAGTTAGTTAGAAATTTTCAGTTTTTCCTGTTTTAAAATAGGAATTGCTGCTAACAAACTTAACAACGCTTCCTGTTAATTTACAACAATTTTTTTGACAGTGTATAGAATCACCATAGATTTGCTGAAACTGGCTTTGAAACAAGATACCGTGACAATGTAAGAGTCATTTTCACCTATGCACAGGCCTGCATACAAACTTTACTTTTTGACATTTCGAGCGCCCCGGTGCGGCGACAGACATCATCTAGACGGCCTCGGCTCGTGTCGCTCGGACCAGAGGCCGATCTCTCCCACGACATCCCGCACATGCAACAGTGTCTATGAATCAGAGTCATTGACCCGTGGCTCTCTGCACGCGCGTAATGTCCCTCAGCCATCCCTCCTCCCCCTCCACCTCATCCCATCTCCCTTTCCCCTCCCTTTCCTGCCATTCCCGCCTTTATTCTGACGACAAGCAGCAGCTCTGACGTTTGATTTGACGCAAACGAAGGAGAGGCGCGCGCCCCAGGCCCGGGCCCCGGGCGGGGCCGCGGCGGGTAGGAAAGGCGCGGGCAGCGGCCATGCCATAGCGGCAGCAGCGAGAGCCGTCCCGTCCCGCCCCGCGCCCCGCCCCGCGCCCCGCCCCGTCCCGGCCAGGCCCGGACCACTCTGGGACCGAGACGATAACTCGCGTGTTTCAATATGTCACATTCATGTCACATCTGTGCTATGATAGCGATCAGCCCGACGAGACGGGTCGAGATGCCCACAGGCTTGGGCGGCTTGGGGGAGTAGCTCGGTCGCGCGGCCACTCTGCCGAGCCGGGCAGGGCTGGGCCGGATCGCAGCACTTTCTTTCTCTGCCGTGCTCGCCGTGCTCTCGAGTTGAAGGGCCTCCGTCGTGGACGGTGCAAAGGGCAAAGGGCTTAGAAAAGAAAATGACAGTTTTTTTTGACGCTAACTTTTGTGGAATGCTATGAAGCTGATAAATATATTTTTTAAATTTTCTTTTTTTAATATTATTTTTTATTTTTTTTTTGTTTTGTTTTTAAAATACGTAAAAGCCTTGGCCAAACGAAAATTTGACACGTGTGTTTTAGAGATGTTTTTCAATCGTCTTGGTTTTATAGCACTTTGACCCATGTAGTAGTGAGAGAGAGAGGGGGGGGGGGGGGAGAGGAAAGTGGCGCTGGGAGTGTGCAGCCGTGAACTTGACACGCCGCCATGTCTTCTTGATCTGGGTGGTCGCGCGGGCCACGCCTGCCCCGCCGCCGCGCTGCGGCCCCGAGTGTATGCCGTGATCGTGCCCTGCCCTGCAGGCTGCCGCGGCTCATACGCGTTCGCCTCCTTTCCGTCGGGTCATGAGCAAATTAACTAGAGGGTCTCTGTGAAGCGCATACACGGAAAAAAAAAGGCCCAGCGCCGCCTTGCTACATGTTGTGAAAAATGTCCTCGTTAGTGGCTTATTTTTATGTTAAGCAATGTTAAGTTATTGTGTGATTTGTACTTTGAAAAGATAATGCAAAAATGATAACATATTATTGCAATTACATGATATGCAATATGGCGTGATTGGAGGCGCACTTTGCTGTTCTATTTGTTTTTTTTTTTTTTTTTTTTTTTTTTTTTAACCCTTTCAGTAATACACTGTCGATTATATCTGGTGCTTTAGAAAACTGGGCGTGGTCCATGTTGTAAACGACTTTATTGACCCTTATAAGAAAACGACCTGACTACGACAGTTATTGTCTGCCTCAGCTTTGCCTCAGGTTTGCCTCAGGTGGACCTATAGAATGGTCATAGTGTCCATGGTCTGATGGACCACCACACCGCTGAGGCGATAGATACTTCATCAAGAGATGACCAAGAGTAGTAGTCCTCGTGCCTGAAACAATTCCGTTCTGTAAACCCACTTTTGCATAGTGTATTATATACGTGCTAACTATTTTCCTCGCGAGAAACGAAAACAGTTTCCTCCGCTACCTCAGCCCACTGCCTTCGTGGCTTTTTTTCTTTTGATGGAAACGAATGAAAGTGTAATACCGTGTTAAGGCTCCTGCACCAAGATACATTTATATCCGGTCCGGTAAAAATAACATGGGGAGAGGGGATGAGAATGTTTTGCCACTCCTCTTTTTACAAGTCTGGAATTGTTTTGCTGCATAAGGAACAGCGGCATATCGTACGCAACCCTTGTCTTATTTATGCTGTTGCATGGCAAATTTTTCATGTTACACAGGTAAATAATTGAGCCCGAACCACCGTGTCTGCTAAGGTCACAAGTTTTCTTGTCTTTTACTCTTTCTCAGAAAATTATTTTGAGAATGATGATATAAAATCCGGTGGTGATCGCTTTCGTATTCCAATCTCAACTCCCCTCTCCACCCCTCCGCGCGTCGAACCTCCTCTCCTCTCCGCCAAGAAGCCGACCGAGTAGCCATTAATAAAAGTGGCACTGAATTGGTTTCCAATTGCTAACAGTGTGTTGTCTCTATGCCTGGTCAACCGGGCTGAGTCACTAGCCAGCCAGTCGGGATGTTTTTTCCATACAACCTTCAACCAGAGGTGCGGGCGTATGAGTTGGTCGGCACCGCTTTCAATCCTCTCAAGAATGATACAAAAAGCAAGAAATATAACCTACCCACCTGTCTATGCTCATAGCCCCAGCAGGGTGTGGTAGTCAAGGGAAGAGTGATTCAATATTATTAAGAGGGATTATCACGCTTTTTAAAGTTCTTTCAGCCCTGTTCAAGCGACGATAAAAACATTTTGACAGTGTGGTGGGTGCGGCCGGTTGCACTGGGCCTGCGGTGGTTAACCGAGTTGCGGTGTCTCGTCCGTCCGATGTGGGTCTATACCCGTTACTGCATGTCTCCCGGCGAGTCCCTGTGGAATCCGTCACTGGAGGGCTGAGGGGTCCCTTTACAGGGAGGGCTGCTTTCATGAGCGTCCACATCACTGTCGCAATGATCGCCAACTGGGGCACGCATACGAGGACCAAGATACTCGAAGTCCGACAAATGTTGTGACATGTGATCTCTGAAGTGAAAATCAGGAACGAAATATTCCAGACGCTGGAAAAATGAGCTGGTCTGTAGAACTGTCCCAAGAAATCAAGTGGCTGTGACGAGAGAAATAATGGAGGTCGATGATACGGAGGTCCTGGGATTTTTGGCCGCAGGACTCGATAAGGGATTCGAGGGGTCCTGTCAGTTAGGCCCCTCATTAGTGAGATAGGCGCCCCGACGGATCGTGGGCGGCGGTGACAAATCGAGGAGCAGCTTTTATGGCAATAAAGCATGTCAGGCGGGCGGAATACAAATCTTATCTAGAATATCAGCTGTAACTTCACGGTCGTTTCCAGGTCGCGTGGCAACGCAATAACAGAGAAAAAAACCAATTTTATTTTATTTTTTTCAACAAATCCAAGTACGTGTATTATTGCGGGACATGCGAAGTGCTGTTCATTGGCGCACATGACGAGGCACCACAGTAGGGAGGTCGAGGACGTCCCCTCACCGGGGAGGGAGGGGAGGGAGGGGAGCGGGAGGGGAACGCATCCCCCGAAAACACGTATCAAAATATTTTATTAAACAGTATTTATGGCATCTCGTCCGAAAACCGCCTCCCCGTTCCCCTCCCTCCCTCCCTCCCTCCCTCCCTCCCTCCCTCCCTCCCCGGGGAAGGGACGTCCTCGACCTCCCTACAGGCAGCAGGACATGGCGGGAGTTGTTTAGTCACGTGGCTCCTGCCTTTCCCTGCTGTTTTAACTATCGCCGTGAGCCGCTGACTTCCTCCTGCCGTCTCTCCTCCCGCCGGGCGTTCCGCGCAGGTCAGAGACTTATTTTAGCACCTGGCGCGGTGAACGGCCGTCCCGTCGCGGCCCGTCCACACCTCTCCGCGCGCTGTGGTACAGTACGCCGGCACCTGTTATACAGTAGGGCGGGGCTGATAACGCTTCTTGTATTATGTCAGCCTCTTTGACGCTTAGCGGACCAAGGCCGAGGGGCGCGGCGCTGGGCCGGGCCGGGCCGGACGGCGACCGGCGGCAGCCCGGCGAAAGGGAGAGTGTGTACCGCATCATTGTCCTTAATCCCTCCTGCGCGGAAGGAATTTCGGGGAAAGGGGAAGGGCAACCGCGCCCCCGCGCACGTGTAATGTCGAAGCTTATCTCTGGGCCACGCCGTGTTTGGGACCTCAGACCCCTTTCCCTCTCTGTACTTTTGTCAGTTACAACTGTATAAAAAAAAAATTCGTGTTCGCAAACGATTGACGCCATCAAAGGTCAAAACAAGAAAGATGGATTCGTCTAAAATATCACTTACGGTTTTGCCCGTGCGGAAATTGTAGTAAGTTTTAAATTTATCATTTTATCAAGGAGACTATAGACGGAGGTGTCTACCATTCCACTCGTTTGTCGCCCACATTCCCCATGCCACCACGTCAAAACACGTCCATCTGAACGCACGCGTCATTTTTATGCGCCACTTTGGGTCTCCAGGATGGCTGCCCCGTCGGGTCTGAATGGAGACATCACTCTTGGGGAGATGATCTACCCCCTCCTTTGGCGCCCGTCGGAAAGGAGCACCACCACACGACAAGGAAAGAGTTAGCTCGCTTCCACGAACTTTTCGTCCAAGTACATTTTTGTTGTTATCTTAAAACTTCCTACTCGGATATCACTGACGGTTTTTATTTTAAAATTCTGTCTTTGCATTTTTTAAAAAAATGCATATGGAGTCGGAACATGTGGCAAATTTTTTAGGAGATCATAGATCTTGATATCTGCCCCATCGAAAGTTTTGGTGAAATCACTATATTCCCTCTGAAACCAGTGAAATCTTTGAACTCTTCTGGATACCCTTAAAAGCACATTGGTAAAACAAATGTTTAGTTTCTATACATCATGGTGGCAATTCTATACATGGCATTATGTATCTAGCAGGACCTAAACATGGCAAGATGTTTAACACCTAAACACTTCGTAAATGTATAGAGGTTAAACATTTTGTGATGCGTATAAGTATACACTTGGGCGAGGCTTCAAATGGAGAAGCATAGGGATACCACGCTGCGCCAAGTGCAGTGTAAAAAATCAGTCTCGGATTCGGAGCTGGCCACGGCGTTCCGTACCCCATTTTTCGGAAAGGGAGTACGGAAATTTACCGTACCTGGCCTCCGTACCTACCATTTTTACATGGGCTAGCATAGAAAAAGGGGTACGGAACGCCGTTAACAATCCGTACCCAAAACGAAAATCGCCGGACTCAAAATTAGCGGTAACTTTTCCGTACCTTGGCACCGTACCCACATTTTTTTTACATGGGCTCTTCACTCTCCGCCTGTCTATGGACTTTTTCTCAATATTTTTGTAGTAAACTTTTTTTTTACTGTATACCCTGAATGTCCAAGGACAGTATTGTAACTGGGCACCGGACTTCTGTGAGCATAAGTAGACCAGATGAAATATATTTATTAAACATTAGCAGCTTAACATCAGGTGATGTTTAGAACTAAACATTTGTTTTACCAGTGCACGCATCCAATTCATATAATAATGAAGTCACCCAAATTATCCATATATTCATATGAAACAAGTGGACGTTTAAAATCAGTAGAACACTTTGAATAGCCGTGGATTTAAAACCAAGTTGGTTGAAAAAGATAGAAATCTTGCTCAAATCCCCGCAATCATATGAATTCGTCTTAAGATTGTTGAAACCCGTAAATCATGTGCACAAAGTTTCTCTCGGAAATATACCCTCGTGTTATACTGAATTATATCACCAGAAAAAAATTACGCGTATGACCGAACAGCCACAATAAGTTCAATAAAGTTTTACACTAAGAATAGATCTAGTTTTTGACCGCCCTACTCGGCGCTGGATAACACGTTACGTGTCGTGGCTCCCGTGTGGTCCGAGGCGGCCCGCGGCTCTTCGACGCGCTCCATGACGCCTGCCCGGCCCGGCCCGGCCCACTCACCTGCCAACAAAAGAGAGACACGTGCTCGATGACATATCTAAGATTTTGAGGTGGGGAGGAGAGGGGGAGGGGTGGGGCTCAAAGCAAGCGTGCTGAGAACTTTGTGAGGAGAATAGTGATAGTGGGATGGGATACCCTTCTCCCTTTGGGAGATCTGTTTAGACGATGCTTTAGTGTAGAGGGAAAAAACACGGGGAAAATGTATCGCGCACTATATCGCAGTGCATGGGTTTCTTTTAACGCGTGTTTGCAACATCATTTCGTAAGTGCCGCATTCTCAACCATATTAACTAGGTATGGATTTCTTGTTACGATTACGAGGCAGGTTGACAACTTGAGCGTGCCCCATCTAATGCAGGGACAGCCAGTCTGCAGGGCGGCCTACGTTAACGACTGTTCTAACGACTGCAACATAGTACTTCAGAAACGCACCACCGTCAATTTGACCGAGATTTACTGTCGGCGTCAGGATGCTTTCCTTCCCTGCAGTAAACTTATTCTGCTGTTTTAAAGGGTTAAAACAAAGCTAGCAGAGACCTGCACGCACGTGACTAGGAGATACTTTTTTCTTTCTTTTTTTAACTGTTAAATTTCTCTGTGAAATCATTTTTGAGTAGTGTTAGACGCGGATCACCAAAAGAATCGTAACGGAACTTACTTTTACTTCGCTTAAATGGAAACGGATTAGCGGAATGAGGAAGGGAAGCCTCCTCGCCTTTAACCATACGAGTACTCAGTACTCCCATCCCCTTTCCCAAGAAAAGGAGTAAGTACCCCTCTCAGTTTTTTTCCTACTCTGTTTCTCTGAATGTCAGGTTAAACTGCCTCATCTCGGCTTTGCGGGAATTAAATTTTAGCTGTAAAGAAGGGAGAGAACGGAATGTGTAGGTAGGCGAGAAATAATGGGATAACAACGCTCGTCGAATCTATCGGCTGGTACTGCGATGCTTGGATGTGAGGATGATAGCATCTGAAATAGGTAGCGGGCGGAACCATAGGTTCAGTAAGATCATAAAGTCATGGAAATGCAGTCTCCATACCATTATCTGTGGTAACCTGGACCTTATACGTTCCATCATCGTAGCTCAACGCGACGGTTCAGGAAACCTTGCTGGTCATTCTATATGGGCAGTATCGGTGAAAAAAAAACGGATACTCTGTTTGATTTCGCTTTGATTTTACAGAACTCACTTATTGAAAATTTTATATTCATGTCTGCGTTGTGAGGCTGCTGGAATTGGAGTCCCAACTTTAGCGCACAGCGACTAGAATCTGCCTGGCTATGTAACCTTTCCCAACACCTTCTCGGGTGTCTCTATCACTGGACGATGAGGTCACTCGGAATCAGCACAACGGTGTTGCCTTCCAAACGGTTTCAGACTTTATACACCAGATCGATATACTATCGATACCAACTAAAATATGTCCATGGCCATTTGACTTGTTTCCGAGACGAAAGAATGTATTTGATGCTGCCGCCCATCTCCCCTCCAGCCTGTGCCCCTGCCCGGACAGTCCCCGCACCCCCGCAGCGCGGGAATGAACATGTTGATGGAAATTAGGAGGCTCCGCGCAGGGACGAGGGTCGTGTCCAATGGTGATGGTGGTAGTGTTAGGCACTTTATCGTTCGTTCTTATTTTTCTCGTACTAAGACCGCGACGGTTCGTGGCATAGCAGCTGAACCAGACTTCTAAGTCAAAAGTGTACATTTCTACGAATGAAAATATCGAACATTATTTGCTACTCGTTGGGTTTGGGTGTAATTGGTTAATGCCTAGATAAGATACGTTAGGAGCTTGCGTGTTCGTGAGAGAGAGAGAGAGAGAGAGAGAGAGAGAGAGAGACGAAGAAAGGTAAAAGTGGAGTGTGAGGCAGGGCGCACCCTCTACGTGTAAACTTTATGGAGTCGTAAACAGAGGGGGCTGCTTTTGTCCCAGGGTGGAGCCCTAAACTAGCAGCGGACGCCAGGACGCACCGGACGCCCTTCCAGGGAGGCAGGCTGTCTGTGCGAGAAGGGGTCAATAATCTAATCCGCAGTTAGGTTAATAACCGATTATTAAAAAGTTTAGCAGACTAGAACGTTGTAGAAATTTTACAAGTTTTAAATTAATGGTTTCGTTAGTAGGCTGCAAGTGATTTTAAAACCATACTTCGTGTCGTTAAAGTTTCTTCCGACCGCTCGCGCACCCCCACCTCTCCCCCGAGTCCAGGTGCACCACCAGACTGCACCATTTAGTCTATGGCACCCCACACCACCCCCTTCCCCTTCCCAGAAACAGCACACAGCACCCGCCATTAAATTGTTGTATTCGGCGTCACATATGTGGTAAAAGTCTTTCCAGTCGTAAAAGGGAAAGCCAGACGGGGCCCTGCTCCTATGCGAAATGAGTAGGGGTTGGTTGGCCGCACTGTAAACAGATGTCTGGATTTTTTTAATCGACCAAAAATGTTTGGAAAAAACATTTACAAACCTTTTTGAACGTGACATATTACGACTCTTTTAGGAAATTTCGAAACAGTAGCGGAAGTGCAAAAGTAAACAAGTCGGACTTCAAAGACTCAACAACCGTTTTAAAAATCCATGTATTTGAAAATCTGTGTTAATTCCTTAACCGAAGTGTAGAAAAGCCGAGAAAATTTACAAACGACTCGGGAAATTTAGAATTTTAAAAATTCCAAACTACTTGTAGTAAAAATTGTCCAGTCAATTGTTGGGAAATTTCGAAGAAAATTTTTGACAGTGCCTGTTGGCTTGGGTTGGCGCGGCGGGACTCGCCTGCGCGCCCGTCGAAACACATTAACGCTTTCAGCTGTTTGTGCGATATGGTTGCTGGCGCTGCGCTGGCGAGCGTCATCCTGGACTGTGGTGGGCGGGCGTGGCCGGAAACGCGCCGGAACGTCTTGCCACGAGCATAGGTGCGCTGGACCAAGAGGAGCATCTCTTTCCTGGCCAGGGCAGCAGCAGCGGCAGCAGCTCAGCAGTCCGCTCGCGATACTATCTTTGCGGTGCGATAACGTTTTATGCCTTAGATATATTCCACGCGCGCCCCTTTGTGATTTTTATGGGCGTAAATGCGAGGAGAGAGAAAAAATACGCGGAATCTTTACTGCCGGTCATTATTTACAGGCAATGTGTCGTCTTCATCGCCTCCTATCAGACACCTCCCCCCCCCCCCTCCCTCTCCTTATCCTCGCCCGCGCAGTCTGCTTCTCTCGCTCTCCACCCATCCTCTCCGGAAGCACGTATCACTTCTACTTTCATTGCCAAGGTTCGACTCGGCCGCTCTCTGTCTATTGAGCGATAAGGACTTCCCACAGTGTTACCCTCCTCGCTCTCCCTCTATTCTGTCATTAATTCTATCTCTCTCGCACCACGTTGCTGCCGCCCTCGGGGCTGAGTTATGCATCCTCTCCGATCAATGGAGCCTCGCTGCTGTAGACTCTCCACTGGTCCGGCCGGGTTGAAAGACCTAATTAATTAGGGCTAATTTTATTACTTGTATCGGCGGCCGACTGACTGACTCTTCTTCAGCACCTCCTCAGCCCTCCCGCGCGCCTCTCCTCCCGCTCTCCTCAGCCCTTCCGCGCGCCTCTCCTCCCGCTCTCCTCAGCCCTCCCGCGCGCCTCTCCTCCCGCTCTCCTCAGCCCTCCCGCGCGCCTCTCCTCCCGCTCTCCTCAGCCCTCCCGCGCGCCTCTCCCCCCGCTCTCCTCAGCCCTCCCGCGCGCCTCTCCTTCCGCTCTCCTCGGGCCTCGGCCCTCGGTCCATTATGGACCACAACGTAACCTCTCTGCTTCTGTCTTCCTTCTTTAGACCAGGATTCCGTTCCCCTTCACCTTGGTTTTCGCACACAATGACATTCCAAGCCGAGTATCGCCTCGCCTCAAGGGCGCCAGGACTAAGAGGGTCGTACGGCGCGCTACTCACTCCGCCGTGATCGGCGACAAAATTTGCGCCGTTCAGCTCACCCCCACCCCACCCCAGCCTCTTAGAGGGACCAACCGAGAGGCTTTTCTGACGGCTAACAATGACTAATTTATTACCTGAAATTTTATTATTCGTAGTAGGCAAAGTCGTCAACCGTATGGGCTTTCGACGTGACACGCTTGCAAGGTGCACACTAAGGGTGAATGTAAGCTCGGACAACATTCGATCCGGGCGTTTATTTTAGTGGGCAAAAAGTTTCGAGCACAGATTCCGTGATCGACATGCGCCCCATCAACCAGTCGCATGTACTGCTGGTCGTCCATCACCTCGAGGCCCCACCCCGCGCCCGCCCGCGCCCCGCTCTGCATGCCTGATGAGCTCGGCTCGTCTTTTGGTCGTCCTCTGCTCATCATCATCGTCGTCGTCAGCCTCCCGGTCGCGCTAAAAGTAGTGTCGTGGGCAGCGGCATGTCCTGCACTCTCGTTTTCATTTTATATAAATATGTAAATAGTCTTGGAGGATGCTGTATGATATACAGCGTTCGGTCGCTAGGATTGTGTATTCGAAGTAGGAGGCATGTGGAGGGAGAGACAGCAGCGGGGGCAAAGAGGGAGGTGGGTGGGGAAGGGGTGGGGATTGTATGACTAAGGGGCTAATAGCCTTTGGTTACTCTGAGTTACGTGCCCTCGCAGGATGAAGCAACGCAGCGTGCGAATATAATACCGGACGCGCAGCGGGGCGCACGACGGTACGGTGGTATCGACGCCCCGGGCCCGACCCGAGACCGGCTAGACGCTACAAATTGACTGCCGTCAGGCGCGCGAGCTAAAAAGTAGAAGTAGAGCGGAGACACGAAATGTACGTTCGCCACATTTCTCCCTTCGTCGTCTTTTTAGCCATCCTCTTTCGCGTACGTCTTCCGCTAATGGCGAAAGTGCCGAAGGCGCAGGACCAGCAGCCGTGAGGGACGTTATACCGACGGGGGGCTCACTTCGAAAAACTATTGAACGGCCGTCAAAAAATCGCACTTTTTAAAATAATTTTTTTAAAAAAATCAAGAGGAAAGATACAAAAAATCCGAAAACTCAAGTAAATTATGAACAGAAAACTGGAATAAAAATTTTAAAATGTCAGAAATAGGAGGTGAAGATTAAAATTGATCAAAAAGTGCAATTTTCCTTAAAAAGTCAAAAGAAATATAAAAACATTTAAAAAAAATCAAAAGTAAAAAAAAAAAAATAATTACTGTGCACATTTTGAATGAGTGATGCTCCCCTTGGTTTATACGCGGGAGTAGCGCGCCTGATCGGAACAAGCCCGGACCGGGGACGACACGCCCCGGGCGGGGCGGGGCGGGGCGGGGCCGGGTCTGCTCCGGCCGTACGCGGGACACGGACACATTCGCTCCCCTCCTGGCTCGTAGAGATAAGAACTCGTGTCTCAATCAGAGGCCCTCCTGGCCAGGCCCGCCGCCCGCCTGCGGCTGTTTTGATACCTGTCGTGCAGCGCAGCCGGCGCAGCCTCCTTCAAAGCCACGTGAAAAAGATAGCCAATCGCGATACGGGACTGTAAATCGTCTGCCGTTGGTGTGAAATCGACAGGCAGACGGGCGTGTTGGGCGGCGGCGCGCGCCGAAGGGGCTCAAATCTCCTCACGCCGGGGGATAGCCAAGCCCCCCGTCACTGTGACACGAGCTTGTCGGGCTCTGCGGACGCGCGAGACATGGCGAGGCGTGACAGGGCAGGGCAGGGGCAGGGAGGCTACAAGGGAGAAAAGTTGCGGCTTTTTCTGAAATTTGCCTCTCCATCAGGCGGTCAGCTGAGGCCCCGCTAGGGAGAGGAGGGCACCTCTCCTACTGCCCGCCACCTCCCTTCTTCCCCCTCCGTGTCTAATTCGTAATGTACAAGGACTAACTCGATAAGTAACACAACAATTTAAAATGCTTCGGCTTAAATGAAGTTGGCCCCTGCGTCTCCCTCTCCCTGCACGGGGCAGGGCACGGCTTCCTCGCCCAGTCGCGTGGCGCCGGCGGGGCGCGGGGCGGGGCGGCGCCCTCCCCTCTCCACATTAGGCATTACATAGGCGTTCGCTTCGAGGATTTAGGGCCGAAACGCGCGTCGCGTCCTCCTCCGCCTCCCTGCTCCCCGCCACTGTCTTGAGGCGCCACTCAGGCGCGGAGCTCGCACAAATAAATATTCAGACGGTGAACTACAGGAATGATATCACGTGAGTAACAGGAGCAGTATTTAGCGAATTGATTCGTGGTGTAATGGCCCGCTGTAATGCTCGCCTTTTAATTAAGATTTTACCCTGTGCACTGCACGCGGGCTGAAGTAAAACTGTACTTTTGTCTTACATCGTGAATTTTATTTGAATTGCGTTTGCTCTCGTAGCGTATTGCTTATTGCTTGTTACAAGTAGACGCGAGAAAACTAATTTTCTCCGTCCAGAGGGCAGACAGCGAATATTTGTTTGGGCGCGAGAGGCGCTCAGGCGGAGAGAGGAGAGGGGGGGTGGGGAGGACCCAAAGTCTCCAAGCAATTAGGCAGAGAATGCCTCTAAATGTAGACTAGACCCGCACAGTATCACTCTGGGGGCTGGGGCCACAGTCGAGACAGAGGGGAGCGGAGGGGAGGGCGGAGGGAGCATTAGACCACCCCTCCCTCGCGCCGTGCGAGTATGGGACCGGGCCGCACGGCTGTATTGCGGTACAGCATAAGAGCTGAAGTGCACGGGGCCCTCCGCCCTCCGGACACCTGCAGCGTGCCGTGAGCACCCGCACGCACCTGCCCTCCTCCTCCTCCTCCTCAACCTCCCCCTCCTTCTCCCCCTCCTCCTCCTCGTCCTCCTCCTCTCCTCCTCCTCCTCAGCGATGGACGCGTGCGTTCGCGCACAGGCGACGGCGTGTGTCCTCCTTAACAGACTGCTCTTAATTACCGAAACCGAAACCCTGTTCAGTAGGCGCCGTTGTCCGCCTGGTAGCAGCAAACGAGTGATAAGGGGGCGAAGGGGGAAGACCGCGCCCATAGCACACACACCGTGGCACTAATTCGGCGTACTTTTGTTGTTCAACTATGGTGTATTTTAAGGCGTGCTTACCGCCACGTTTGGCGCGGAACATGCAGAACAAATACTCTTTATCAACAGCTAGTGTTTTCCCGAAACTTTTCCCGACCATCCTCTCTTTCCCCCCTCACCTGGAGTGCCGTTCCATACCACCAACGTGATAATTTCGGTGCCACGCACGTATGTTCCCCCCTCTCTTCTATTCGGCTCTTTCTCTCACAAGCCGGCCCGTCCCGGTTTGGAAGCGTCTCTCGCAACAAGGTTCAATTTACTGCAGATTTTTTTTTCAAATTAAGATTCTTATTACATCTAATTGACAATGATGACTCGATTACAAAAATGACTTGGATTAAGCGAAAATATTATCATACTTTTCCATTAATTGTGTTGATCTCTTCTAGCTGTGGTAATTGCATTTCTCATGTTAAATCTCGAAATTTAATCATCAAAGTGTCTCCATCCTGCAGCTGCAGCTAAGAAAGCGACGATATGTTGATGGTACTGTGGGGAATGTCTACCAAGCGGAGAAATGATTGGTCCGATGCCTGACCCTCCGCAAGGAAGCGTGAGTCGACAGGCGAAAGACAAGGTTCGTTAGCGAAAGCAGCGGCGGTAGAATAGAGAAGCGAGTTTTGCACGTAAAAAATGAAGCCAAGCAGTCAGCAGTGGGCAGGGGGGCACGCAATAAGATAAATACTTAAATAAAATTTCAAATAAAAATCAAAACAGTGTAAAGTACATCCAAGAGATCGTGGAAGCTGAGCTTCCTCCGCTGTCTCAACAACAGCAGAGCGCTGAGTTACGGCTTTATATTCCCGCTGAGCCTCGCGCAAAAAAAAAGACGACAATAATTAAATGCTCTCGTCCACACACAAAGCGTTCGAAATCCTCCATCTGACGGATGAGCCGGCGAGTGCGGCGGGAGCAGGGCTGCAGCGCCGCGGCGCGGAGTGAGGGGTTTTACTGTGGTAACGGGCTCAGCTCAGAGCGCTACGCCCCGCCGCGCCCCACCGCGCCACGCGTCTTAATAGGACGTATGGGCCGCTGTGAGTTTTGACCAATCGCACACTTAAACACTTATTTATGATGGGGGCAATAAATCGAGCCCTGGGATGCTGCTGAGGTGTGGCCGCTTCTCGCTTTCGTCCTCGTCCGCCGGACCGGACATAAATTACTCAGTAGTACAAGACAGACGGCCTTGGAAACAAAAACAAAAACAGGCGCCGCAGTATGGGTATCTCACGGCGTAGTGCGAATCGTGCGGTTTTGTAAAACTCATCCTTTGAATGCAAAATTTTTCATTTTTTTTTTACCTTTCTTCAATAAGGTCTCTTATATACGGGGCTTGTAATCGAAAAAATGCGAATCTCTTTCTGCGGCGTCAAGGTGACATGGAATGCGGACCAGCCGCGTGGCCGGGCGGCTGATAAGCTCGCGAAACGGACCATACCGGACACCGAACAATAAGCACGCGCTGTGTTTGCGCGCGAGGGCGGGCGCGGCTGCACTGTAAAACCATGGTGCTACCGGGCGCGACAAAGTCAGCGCGACAAAGTCAGCGCGACAAAGTCAGCGCGACAAAGTCAGTTGCCTCACTTTTTGGCACGCCTTGAATCGGTATAAACTGATAGTATCCGATCAAAGTTTCTTAGAGGCGACAAAATAGGCACCGTGCCTCAACGGCGTGGCGCACCGTTTGATGCAAGGCGTGCCGGAGAGGTAGGCAGCTGACTTCGTTGCGCCCGTAATCAATGTTGTACAGAACACTGGTCTGCTGAGGAGGAGGGGAGGAGCTACGAATTTTGTGAATTTTACTTGACTTTTCTTTTCTTTTTTTTTTGTTTTTGCAATTTTTGCTTTAATATTTCCCCAATTTTCCTGTCTTTTGCGAAATTTTCCCGAATTTTGCGAAGTTTTCCTTAATTTCCCAGTTTTCTGAATTTCTTAGCATTTTTCTGAATGTTAACGAATTTTTCTGTGTTTTTTTTTCTGTATTTGCCTGACTAACGAGGTGTACAAAAATTTCAGAGTTGATTCCCTCTCGGGAGGAGCGCAGCGGCAGGTGGCAGGCGACTGATTTACCCCATCCCACCCTGGGCTGGCGTTATGTTATCTAATTGGGTGCAATCAGGATGCTCTCCTCCGTGCCGCAGCGGCCTGTCTGCACGCTAACTGGCAATGTACTTTTTCGTACATGTGAAATGTACGCATATAAACGTGCGGATTTATGTAAAAAAATCGTGCAGAATTCTGTAAAATATTGTACATGAATCTGTTAATTATTGTACATTTTTTCGACATGTAATAAATTCTGCAGATCTATGCACAATATTTCACATAATTCTGCACGATTTTTTACATAAATCCGCACGTTTATATGCGTACATTTCACATGTACGAAAAAGTACATTGCCAGTTAGTGTGTGTGAGCCGTCACTTCGGCGCAGTCGTCCGGCCGGGTCCGATCGGGTCCCCTACATTGAGATAAAACCGTACCTCATACAACTAAACAACGGTTTTGAATTTACGGTTTACGGTTTTCGTTGCCGTATATCACTAATTTACCCTATACCGGGTACAATTTTTGGACAATATTTTATTGTATTCGAAATAATGGTAAAAAATTGTAGTTAAATTGTAGTTTTTTCTCACAGTGTAGTAGTAGCCAGTCTGGTCAAGGTTTATGAACGGTGAACAACCGAACCTCTGCGTCCCATTGCACTGATGTATTTGAGATCACACTGCCGATGTATATCGTCGTCGTTCCGTCCATCCTCTAGCCCTCTCACGTCGGCCGACCTGTAGCGGCGAAGGTAGGATGACCCGGACCCGACAAAGTTATACCTTTTCGAGCGACACCAGAGGCTTATGACGGCCTATATCCTGTGTCGCAGCCGTCCGCAGTGAACTTTAGACCCCGTGTTAGCATTCTAGGAACCAAACTAAAGTACACTGCGCAGGAATTTGGTGAATTTATTCACTACAAGGTTTATCGGTCTGGTTAGGTGAGCTTTTGATCCACAAACGACATCTATTCAAATCACAGTTTTGGGATATTAAAAGTGGGATCGACAGCACCTAGAATGAGGCCGCGTACCCTGTATCACAAATTAGACCGACAGACCGTTTTGCCTCGGGGCTGAGACTGACAACCTAACCTGCTCCGCCGTACCTATCACACCGTTTTTGTTGTTGTTTTTTTAAAGTTAGGTTTTCTTTTTTAAATGTTACTATTGACACATTGTATTAACATGTTACCGATCGATCATAAAACTGTAAGCCGAGCAAGGGTAGGGCACAGGTCACACACCTGACTAGTTCCTACTTTGTGTATAACTGTATCGTACACATGGCCATCGCAGCCCGGATAACCTCCTCCAATCAACGGGGTGCATTCAAGAGCAGAGCATTGCCAGCACCGCGGAGGACCTGACCGAGGCTAGGGGCGTGCGACGGGGCGGCGGCGCAATGCGCGAGGCTGGAGTCGGGAGTCAAACTGCCCCGCCCCGCCACGCCAATCAGTCGGGCCGGTCGGTCGGTTATTTATGGGCGGGATATCTTCATTTGTCCCGTATTCATGAGCAGGCAGGCAGCGCAGTGCTCATGGCCCACCCGTCCCCGCCATGGTCTATGGGAACATGGGGCGTACACAGTGCCTAGCGCCGGGCCGCCGGGCGGGGCCGGGCGGGGCCCAGGGGAGACGGTGTCAACGGCGACCGAGAGGAGAGGAGAAGAGAGGGCGACCGCTGCAAAGACCTTGATTAACATCTTTCTCCGCCGGGATGCCCGCCCCGCCCGACGGGCCCCGCCCGCCCCGGCTCGATTCCCTTTTTCCCCACTATATTTTACGGCTGGCTAGCCCTATCAGAGCGGTGCGTGAAGGGGCAGGGCGGGGGCCCACGGGCCCACTGACGCAGCGGGGGACGCCCTGTCCGGACCGGCGCCCCGCCCCACCCCTCCGCGCGACGCGTCGTCCCCTTCGTCTTGCCCCGCCCCGCACCGCGCACCGAGTGGAGACGATCCCGGCCGGGGCGGGGCGGGCCGCAGCCACCCCTGAACATATCCTTGTCAGAACACCCATCTCCACACCAGTAACACAATAGCTGGCATGGATGCTTACACTCGTGTCGCCTCGTGATAATGATAATGTGTTAAAAATTGTAGGATAATTTTCGACACTTAATATGCACTCGCATATATTAGGGAAATTAAAAATTAAAGTACAGGCAGGCCCTTGGTCCTGTTGCTCTGTATGTCTCTGCATCCCTTTCTCGCCCCGGCTCTCTCTCTCTCTCTCTCTCTCTCTCTCTCTCTTTCTCTCTCTCTCTCTCTCTCTCTCTCTCTCTCTCTCTCTCTCTCTTTCTCTCTTTCTCTCTCTCTCTCTCTCTCTCTCTCTCTCTCTCTCTCTCTCTCTCTCTCTCTCTCTCTCTCTCTCTCCTGCTGCCCACTTCACAGCTGTCCACTTCACACACACATACACACACGCGGCGCGGACGAAGGCGGTCGCAGCACTAACGAGAGGGGCCGGCTCGCTGCACATGTGTGTGCATCCCATTTGCGACACTTAAGAGCCGCGACCTACCCTAACCCGGCGCAGTGGAGTCGGGTCGGGAGCGGCGGGCCGGGCGGGGCCGGGCGGGGCTGGGTGGGAGGAGAGGAGAGAGGCGTGCTTGCTTCATGCTGACCATGCCGATGCCGTACGGCTCGCCTGTGTCCGGCTGGCTGCTTGTGAACCGGAGCGACATGAGTTTCTCATACCGTGCGGGTGAGGCCGCGGGCCGCGGGCCGCGCGACAAGACGACAATAACACAGTGAGCTGGGCGCGGGCGCCACCCCCGCCACGCCCCGCACTCACCTCGCGGTTCAAGGAACCCTGCCCTCCCCCGCCCCGCCCCGCCACCAGGCTAGTCTCCACTAGCTGATGGCTCTTTGCTGATGGGAGGACAGAGGGACGCAGAGACGGCTATGCCAATTCTAAATTTACTCCGCAGCATTTGAGTAGCACTGGCGCAAACCGAGCAGACGCGAGGGTCGGAGCGAGACAGAGAATGAGGGACAAGGGGCCTTGCGCGCACAGTAAGCGGTAAATCGGAAGCAGATTTTTCTTCACGGGTTGGGTAAACGGGGTAGGGGCTGATAGGCCAGATCTGCAACTGAATATCACGAGCTTATAGGCTGACAGTTGTCGGTGGCTATTGAGATGAGGGCAGAAGAACTGAGCCGGGGGGTGTGAACTCGCAGCCCGACCCTGACACCAGCTGTCTGCGCCTTGAAGGGTACGGCGTGGCGGCGTGCGTCAAGTCTGGTTACCTCCAAAGGGTCGTCCACTCATTTCCTACGCGTGCGGGTGGCGGATGGCCATGGTGATGTTGGTAGTTTTGCAGCAAATTGCATGTAGTGAATTAAGAAAGATGCGTAATATTAGTTTATACTTCCAATAATATATGTAATATTAAGATAATATTAAAGGTATTTTCTGCCTTCGGACGGAGGAATATCGACGTTGACGACCCCTTGAGTTACCTCTTGATACGAAACAAGCGCCTGGCCGGGGTCGGGGCATGCGGAGTGCCGCTGCCCCAGTACATGCTGCCTCGTTCCACACGCTAACTGGCAATGTACTTTTTCGTACATGTGAAATGTACGCATATAAACGTGCGGATTTATGTAAAAAATCGTGCAGAATTTTGTAGAATAGTGTACATGAATCTGTTTAATGTTGTGCATTTTTTCGACATGTTATAAATTCTGCAGATCTATGCACAATATTTTACATAATTCTGCACGATATTTTACATAAATCCGCACGTTTATATGCGTACATTTCACATGTACGAAAAAGTACATTGCCAGTTAGTGTGCACCCCTCCACCCAAGGCGCACCGCACAGCCAGTGAGCGAGTGAGCCCCGCCGATACAGTGCAGTTGGCGGCGGGGGCGGCGCGGGTGCAACGCGGCGGAATTAATAGTCTGCGCTTCCGTCTCGGTCGCACTCACGGGCGCTTGGGCAGGACAGGCGACGTACTCACTCCCACTCCGTTAGCACCCCGCGGAGCGGCGTGACAGGTGTTTGCTTTTTCGTGTCCGTCCGCGCCCATTAGTATCACGGGGCGGCAGAGCAGAGAAACGAGAAACGACAATGCTCAGAGCAGTTTACTGTGAGGAAAGGGTGGGATGCCTACTGAACAAAAGTGACGCGGAGACACAACTTTTCAAGCTGAAGAGTTTATAAACTAAACCCATGGAAAAAAATTCGCTTTTTTGTTGTTTTTTGTGGGGCTTTTTTACATTTGTTTGTGGGATAGGGGTGTAAAGGGGGCAGCGGTGTCTCAGTCCGTGGAGTGACAACATTTGTGCGGTTTGACCCACATGGGCTGCTGAGTCTGAGTAGCTGCATGGTGCCACGAGCCGGCCCACCGGGCGCACAGCGTAGCAGCGCCTCTCCTCGGCAGCACGTGCGTGCACGGGTGGGCGAAAAGGGGGAAAGAAGTACCCACTCACGTGTAACTATGCCGATCCGATCTGATCCAATTCGTCTCGATTGATATTTATTTGGTGGACGTGGCCGCAGGGCCGGGCTTGTGCCGTGCGGAGGCTGTACAGGGAGACCGGCAAGGCCCGGCAGGCCCGGCCCGGCGGCCCCCGCCGGGCCAACGACCCACAGACGGGCCTTCCTTACATCTGCAACAGCTAACTGGCGCCGGGCCGGGCCGGGCCGCGCCGCGCCGGGCGTGTATCCAGGTGGATTAAGGGATGCCACGGGTACCGCTGTGTATGGAATGGAAAGATGGGTTTCTTAGAACTTATATCCTTCGCGGGGCTTATTCAAACTAATGTCTTCACACTAATTTTATTATGGACACTGTTCAACAGCCACTTACAAACTTTTCATTAGCTTTCAATTAACACTGGAAGTACTCTGCAAATCTAAGTGTGTAGTAGTTTGCCACTTTAAAGTGCAGAACTCATCGCAACTCAACTCACTTGTAAGTGCAGAACTCTCTAGTTCTGCACTAAAAACTGGATAGAGAGTTCTGCGGTTGCAAGTGCAGAACTAAAGAGTTCTGCACTTACAAGTGTAGAACTAACGAGTTCTGCACTTGTAACTGCAGAACAAAAAAGTTCTGCACTTATAACAGCAGAACTTTAGTTTCGCATTTTAAAGTGGCAAACTACAGTACTACACACTAAGATTTGCAGAGTAATGATTACCAAATGGTGTGGCTTTATATTTAGCACATGAAGAAAGAAGCCCGGTCACCAATTCAAAGTAGGTTTAAGAGGTATCAGAAATCCGTAGCGAAAGCCCCTAAACTGCCCGTATAGTCGGTTGAACTAAACCCCCTCCTCCCTTCCCCGGCCCCGGGCATTGCAATTGCATTACAGATGAGTGCGGATGATATGTCTGTCTGTCTACACATGATGATACGGGCCGTGCCGAGGCCCGGGCAGGCCTGAGCCCACGCAGAGGAGGCTGCCGCCTGTATGTAAGCCGTCAGCACGCACACGCCCCTGGTTGTCCTTTTTTCCGCAACCACCGTCTGGTTGGGCGGTCCCCTGTGGTCTCCTGTGGTCCCGTGGAGATCCAACGCCGCCACCGCCTCGCCGTCAGGCCATGCGAACGGATTCTTTTTGCTGCCTTCAATCATTTCGGAGAAGACAAGGACCGCACGGACGTCGAGGAAAGAGGAAGAAAGAGAGCGGGTGGGGGTATCTGACAAACCACGCGGAAACTTTTTTTCGTAAAGATCTGAGGAACTTTGATCCGGCGCACTGGTCATACCTACCTACATCAACGTACCAGGTGGAATACGGTATACCCAGCCCAGCAGTCAAATGTAAAGTATCCAGCACCCTATAACCTCATCTTTTTCCCCCGGCCATTTGAAAATATTGGTCGGAGAATATCATAATGTCACTTGATTTATGAATGATTTCTGAGAGGTGCCCCGCTCAGCGCGCCTCGTCTACTGCCACGGCCGCGAGTCACATGACCTCACATGGGGACAGTTTGAATGGACTATCGGAACCTTCTCCGGAGAGTGGGGATTGGGATATTTGAGGGGAAGGGGGCTATAGAGTGAAGTGGCAGAGACCACTCAGCCTCCGTCAAAGAAAAACATACACCTCACCAAAAAACTGATATGGCAAAAATGATCCCGGTCCACGTCTGGACTTGGTCTGGACGACTGTGTGCGGTCCAAACCATTCAAAATCTGCGGTGAGGTGCGGGCGAGAAAGATCAAGCTTTGCGATTATCTGACGATCACACCAGCAAACGCTTAGGCACGCCTTGAAAACACGGTGAAAAATATACATTTAGTAATCGAGTTTTACGAAATATGTTTGTAAATTTAACACATCGTCTTCTTACTCGTGATTGACTATTAAGTCGAAACAGTGTGCTTGTAATTTTACAACTCCACTTTGTGCAAAATTTTCCCGCGCAAACCTGCAACTATTTTCCACCGTGAATACTCTAGCAACATTTAGTTTTTATTTACCAAGTACTCCAACAAGTACTATGCTTGGTGTGGGGCATTTGCAATTCGAGAAACCCATTCTTATCGATGATATATATACCTTGTTGGAACGACCGCGACACAGTTGACACGTTTAACCGAGGGGGAAACAACTCTGAAATTTTTGTACACCTAATAGTTTGGGAAAATTCACAAAAAAATGGGTAAAATTCAAGCAAAAACTCATTAAAAATTCACGAAAATTCACAAAATTTGTACACCAAAATTTAAAGTTCTTTCCCCCTCGCGTAAAACGCATACCGGCCTACTACGTCCAAACGGCCAGAAACCGTCCTTCACAACGTCCCATCCCGCTGGCGACCGCTCTGCTACGGCCACGGCCGCGTTGGGTGCGCCCTGGGCTAGCCCAAGGCTATTCGGGCGTGGCAAACCTAACGCGCTTGGACTGGTGCCCTTTAGTAATTACCGTCCTGGAGTTGCCGCGGTCGGGCCGCGAAGGAGCGGCCTGTAATAACCGAGTATCAGGAAAATAGACATGATTGTGAATATTGCAATGATCGATATCAAGTCGGGGTGTTGATTACTTTATCGAAGGACTAATGTCTCTTTTTAATGAAGGAAAGAAAAAAGATGAATTATTTCGGCCGAGCAGTCACTGCTGCTGTGTCTTTATTTATCCGCTGAGTTAAAGGGTGATGTTTTCTAAAGTGTAATGTAACGTAACGTATTGTAACGTTACGAGCGAGTGCGGCGTGACTTGTGTCGATATGGTCACGCTCCCGTGTTGAATCGTAGGGAGTAAAGATTCTCGCAGTGAACATGTTAACGGAGCTGATGATTTAAAACGTAATTATTAAGCAGCCTACTGTGTCCTCTCAATTACTGCTTGTGGGTCCAGTAGAAAGGAGAAAATCTTTATCTGTTTGCAAGGCACTTCGAAAATTTCATAGACCTGAATGATTTAAAAAATGCAAATCTACATTAGCTAATTTGCATCATATGTAAAACATGGAATAGCCCAAGGAAAATAGTACAGAATGCCTTATAAAGAACTATAATACCACACGTGCGCGAGCTAGATCAAAATTAGAAACTTAGGAGATGGAGTTGCAGCCCGTGTCTTCTCTCTCTCGTTCCTACCGCCTACTTGGCACACTCCCTCCCGCCTAAATCAGACTGCAGTACACTTTCTCTTTGTTATTGCGACATCTCCAATTGCCTTAATTAATCGACTCGCCCTCTAATTGATTTACTGGCTACCTTGCCTGTTATGTTTCGAAAAAGGAAAAAAAAGACGAACAGCAGTACGCACGATAAAATAAGAGGTCATTCATTCGAGCTGCTAGCAGTCAGGAGGATGTTGTGCGCGCACCTACAACACATGTTTTGGTGGGAATTATTAGACGTTTAGAGCCTGCGTGGTTACAACCGTCATCAGAAGTGAGTTTACCATCGTAATGCGGAAAACGAATGGCAGGAAAAATAATCTTAGCTGCTTTCTGAACAGATGTGGACTGGTCTCTCTCTCTCTCTCTCTCTCTCTCTCTCTCTCTCTCTCTCTCTCTCTCTCTCTCTCTCTCACACACACACACACACACACTCCCTCTCCACTCACCATGTACCGGCTTTCTTCATCTTGCTCTACATGTCTGCCGTTAGGTCAACGAACCCACAGGCTTAGAGAGAGACAAAATGGTTTCTGTATGAATTTTGTAACTATATCCACAAGCTGAAGTCTGGACTGTTGGCTTGTGTCTGTGATAGGCAGTGTCCATGTGTTCTGGCTCGTGCCTCTGTGTGTGTGTGTGTGTGTGCGCCCTGATTGGTCGTAGGAGGGAGGAGGTCTTCTTGTAAATGTCCTTGTCCTGCCGCAGGCGGACTGCACTGATCCAGTCTGAATTCCCCCGCTCGGTTAGTGGGTTCCTCTGTCCTTGTCAGACGCAGAAGCTCCATGGACTCAATAACAGGGACAACCGGACTCAACCCGGATGATGTTCGACATGATAATTGGACACAGCAGATGCAGAGCGCCCACATGCTTACTCGCGCCGTTTTCATTAAAAGAACGTGGAGCCCTCTTTTTGTCACTCTCTTTCGCACACGCCAACACCTTCCCAGCACTTGCTCCACGCGATTAAGACTAAGGCCCCTACTCCCCTCCTGGGCGCACGACGTTAGTAAAACGTGTCCCAAGTCCCACCGATGTGGCCGTACGAGGGAACACCTTGCTAATAGAACATTCGTTGAGTCACTTGGCACCGACACGGCTAGCCCAGACAGCTGAGCCCGTTACTCCGTTCAAACGACCCAGTGGTAAAAAAAAAGGCAAATTGACAAAAAAAAATTATGATACGCTGTTTTGATTTTACAAAAGAAATGTTCACATTCTCTTTTTTCATTAAAAATGTAAACTTAACAGTTGCGACTAGGCGAGAGGTATTTTTCTGAGCTGAAGCTTACTTCCCCCACCCCCTTCTCTCTCGCTCTCAGAGGGTCCCGTCCACCTCTTCCCTGGGTCCATAATTCTGATGAATCATCCATGAGTTACCCTCCAGTAGCGCCGTATATTTCTCCATACAGGAGTTTCCCTCAGAACCCTTCGCGCCCAGTAGTCGTCTTGGTATAATACAACATGGCACTTCAATTGAGTACATGGTCTACACTTTTTTATGCACCCGTTAGAGTCGAAAGAGATCTCTTTACGAAATCCACCTCTGATCGGTGCTCTGTAAGTACTTCAAGTTAAAAGAAAAACCTTACCACCTTCACTCGATAAAATAAAAAATAAAAAGACTTTGGGAAATGTGACAGGGGTCATTCAAACGAGATGGACCTGAAATTTTTCGAACCCTCTACGAAATTTATAGATTCCGAACTACATGGCTATGGAAATTATTTCACAGTCCATCTATAGGACGACGGCCCCAGCATGGCCTTTACGGAGTGTATAGAAGTCGTCATATCAGGCAAGCGGCACCGGACGTGCTCAAGGAAATTAGGTCAATGTGACGTGAGAAATTTGATGGAGGTGTCCTGGCCCGGCCTGGCCCGGCCAGCGGCGCGCGCGCCGTTGCGCCGCTATAGGGTTGCCTGCTGCATCTTGTGGTGTCACCAATGAGATGCGACAGGCCCGCCATGCCCTGCCGCCCGTGCTGACACAAGTACCTAGGCCGGGCCCGGCGCGGCGCGGCTGCCTCACTGCCTCCGACCTGCCTGGCTCTGCGGCTCCCACAGGAGCCGGGGACAGGAATGCACCGCGCGCGGGCCAGCCGGGCACCAAGCCCAAGCTTGTGCCGCCGCGCCTACGTTCTCTCGGGCTCCAGCCTCCAGCCGACGACATCATGTCACGGTGGGATTTCTGAGTGAACGGTTCGATTACGAAACCAACGTTGAATTCCTCTTTTGAGAGTTGGGAACTTTGAAGTTTGTTTAAGTTCGTAATGTGTGCTGGGGGGACTCTACGAACTCTACGCCTTCTCACCCCACAGTGTGTGAGAATTAGATGTGAACGCGGGGGGACGGAGGCCGGCTCCACCAAGCTACGAAGGTGGTCCTCAATTAGCGCGGTGCGGCGTGCTTCTGCAGGCTGAGAGAGAGAGAGAGAGAGAGAGAGAGAGAGAGAGAGAGAGAGAGAGAGAGAGAGAGAGAGGTAGAGAGAGAGAGAGGCTCGTCTACAGGTGGCTCCGCGGCCTACGAGTGAGACGGGCCTTCCCGAAAAAGCGCTTGCGTTGCTGGCGGCCAAACAGGGCTTTGACGGACAGCCCAGCCCGGGCGGCGCGGCGGCGCGGCGGCGCGGCGGCGCGGCTGACCCCTAAGGCTGACCTTCGCCGCCCTGCTGCACCCGAGTGCTTTGCCTTACACGCCGCCCCCGGGGAACAAATCAAAACAAACAAGCGAACAGAGGAGCTTTTACGTATGATTATTTAGGGCGCGGCGGCAGGGAAGGGAACCGGTAATTAGAATGCTACATCAAACACACTCTCGAAAGAGGGGGGGGGGGGAGACAGGTGACGGAGAGTAAATCTTCTTCGCCACTCCGCATAGCGCGCAGTGCATCAAAGCCTTTACGCCCTGCTTGCCCAGTCCCACAAAGCTGGAGTTCGACAAAACGGCTTCGCAGTGCTTTTTATGTGCTAAAAAATGGAAAGAAATATGAAACTTTTCACGGCCCCACTGATCTAAAGATATAGAGACACGAAAGAGGGGATTCAAATCCAACCTCACAACCCCTGGTGGATAGGCAAGCCCGCACGTCAGCCACGTCGGGCGCGCTGAAGGTTGCCTACGTCGCACATCGCAGGGGCGCATGCGAAACCAGCGTGGTATTTGAAAAACTGTTTTCTGTCTTGTTAGGCTCGTTGCTATCTAATCGAAGGTTGAACCCACAAACCAGTACTTAAAATTCGAGTTAAGAAATGGCTGGTAAAACCAAGGCGTAGCCTTACCCCCTTTTTCAAGCATGAGATTACGCTTAAAATGAATCGTGGTTGTCCATCCGCTCCAATTTCACCTATCTAAATGTTTGGGAGAATTTCTGTCCTTCGCCTCATTTCAAGCGTAAGTTTACGCCTTATTGAAGCGTACAGTTACAGTGATCCCTTTGCGTGGTAAGTGTATCTTGTAGTGCGGATGTGGCCGGAGAGAGGAGAGAGGGACCGGGAAGGGGGAAAAAAAAGGGGGGGGGAGGTCAGACGCATCAAGATAAAGGTCGCAAGTTTGATCGAAACCAAGCGCGACCTCTATCTTCCCCTTTCTCTTTTATCTTTAACCCACCATCAGTCCGCGATTATTCCTTAAGTATTTTAGGCTATACTTTCTATAAAGAAACTAATGCTTTGGCAGCATTTTTTATTCGTTTCGTGGTTTTCTTCTTACTTTTCGTGATTTGTCGTAGAAGAATGTTCTGTGTAAATTTTGCAACGCACATACACAAGCTACAATAAATGGGGCAGAAGAATCACAGCGCTCCCTCTTTTTAAAAAGGTGAAAGGCTATAAATTGAAAAAGGCACCCACAAGCAGCCGGGAGGATATGAAGTGTCAGAAATTCACAAGCTTCATACATGCGAGGTCATAAATGACAAAATGCAAACTCAAAGGGAAAACAGAAGCAACCGGTTTTTGAGGTCGATGCATACTTTCCTTCGAAATGTTGCGCACGGCAAACAACTGGTGGGTGAATGCAGTCTACGTCCAAAAACCAGCGACAGAAGGAACCTCACATGGGACTTCCTATGAACGAAAGTGAGATGTCATCGAAGAGATCAGGGCCGGCTTGACAAATCGTCTTACAGAACATCTCTCTCTGCTGTGCATTGTTCTGAGGTTTTACAAAAGCCAATCACTTAGACTTACACAGGCAAAGACACTGCTGACATGAAGTTAAGCTCCAACAAGAGTGACAGTTAAAATATATACATATTATTTTTTTTTAAAGTCAACTTATTGTGCTAGTATGTTATTTATCTTTGGATCCCAACGCATTGGTTTCTTTTTGGGGGGCAACTTTGAATGAAGTTATTGCGATTTTCTCTGAGGAAGAAAAAAAAACATATGACCAGCATAGTTAAACATCTGTTATTTTCTCATCAAACGGCGTAACGAAGCAGGTCACCCATCTCCGACAAATCTGGCCTCCGTTCGACGCATGTTCAAAGAAGACGGTTTTTGTTCCGGGCGCTATCCAGAATCGAGAGGGTGGCTGAAAGGCCGAAGGCCGAACGGGATCAGCCGATTGCTGCAATCGCCACATTATGGTATTTTATGACGACTCCAGACGTTTTCGTGCACCGCGCCGTTATATACACGAGGCCAAACACGTCGGGGCACACTGTGGAAATGGGACGTTACCTCGCTGTTCTGTTTCACTCCCCCACTGCGCTGCTCTCTCTTCCTTCGTCACGCGGACTCACACTGCGAAACAGAAACCCTTCTGGGTACATCTCAATCTCTTTACAGCAGATCGGGGAAGTTATAAAAAAGCCGAGCTGGCCGCCTTTGATTCTTAACCTCCTCCCCGTTCCCCCCATAGCGGCCTCTGCTGCAATTAACACTACCGAGACCTGTCATTAGATAATTACCAACGTGACGTCACCGACGTATCAATAAATTGTTTTAAAAATAGTGCGGCATAACGAGGTCAGTAGATGCAGCACGATACGCTGCCGCCGTAGTACTTTCCCCTTAGCCCAATCGTCCGATTTAATACCTGATGAGTAGCAAGAATGGGTCTTCTGTACCGTGTTTGCATTAGGAAGAGGAGTTTGGGCGGCGAGTGTCCGTTCATGCCCCTCCCCCTTCCCATCCCGAGTCGTATGGCTGCCAGCAAGCGCCAGAGCAGCCTTCATTCATTCTGTTTCTTGCGTCATATAGGGCAGTCACTAATCAGCTTACAAGGCACCGACGGATTTCAGAAATGATATTCTAAAAGCAGTGTCAAGTTTTCACACCGATAGGCAATATAAATATGAAAATGATGATGCGTTTAGTACTTCGGTCGTTCCATTTTGTCCGATGAGGAAACAACTCTGCAATTTTTGAGCACCTCGTAATTCAGAAAAAAATCAGAAACGTTCAGAATAAAGCAGAAAAACTAACAAAAATTCAGGAAAGTTCATGAAAATTCACAAAAAAAATTAGGTAAAATTCGAGGGAAAATTTACAAAAATCCCATAAAAATTAACAAAATTTCCATAAAAATTTACAAAATGTGTACACAAGAATTCCGAGTAGTTTTCCCCTCGGTTTTGTCACATTTTACCCTGTCTTTCTGTGTCTCTTTTGCAGTGCGCCATACGAGACCGACCCTAGTGAACTTCCTTTCCCCTTGCGCTTTTCCAGAAGGACTGACCACTGGTCGAGCCGGGCGCACGCGGCCGGAGATCACCTCGCGATATGCTCGCGGCCTGTAAGCCAACCCCGCGGCAATCTCTGGTCTAAATAGCCTGCGTGAGCAGTGGGCTGCGGAGATCAAGTCTGACTGCGGATCGGAAGGGATAAGACTAGCGGGCAACGGGCTGTTTCGTATGACGAGGGAACGTCTTAATTCTTGAAACACGTACCTCATTCAGGTAAAACTGCATTTTTATTTTTTTAATGTTTTAAACCATTAATCCGTTGAGCTAGCACGTGATATGCATTAGATTGTGATTGCCTGATTTTAGAGGAAGGGGAGTTGGTCGTTTGACCCACAAAGCCAGATTACCCCCTCTAAGCCAACACGGGCAGCGCGCGGTACACAATGTCTCCTTAGTGATCAATGGGACTTGGGCGAGTGAGGGGGTGGGGGGCTGGGGGCGGGGGGGCGTGGCGGGCGGATGTATTGACTGCACACAAACATTCGCCACATACTGTCGTGCCCGCGGCCTGTCTCACGTGTCTCTGGTCCCCGCGCGGACACACACACACACGCGCGCGCGCGCGCGCGCACGCATACTCTCAAAGACACTCTCTCAGAGGTTGCGGTAAGGAGCCCTGGCAGAGCTAGGATAAACCGGGAGGCCGGCCCTCCTTGGACCCTGGCTGCCGAATGGTGCGCATTCAGAGTGATGGGCAAAGACCCTAACGCACCCCGCCCTCCCCTCCGCCCACTCCCACTCACGGTCCCAGAGCTGGAAGGGTTGAGGCGGACATAGGCGACACAGCTCCAGGGTCAGCAACCCCAAATGGGCCCGCAGAGTAACCCGCCAGTCCCGCCCTCTGGCTAGTGACTGCCAGTGACATGGCTCGATGCTGAGTGGAGGGCAAGTCGCGTGGGCTGGTCCCCAAAAGAGGGGGGAGGGGGTCAGCTTTTCTTGTTTTGTTTTTTCCACAGTTTTGGGATGGACGCTTAGCTGGCGCCAGTAGGCGCCAGTGGGTACGCAGCCCGTTGCAAGTGAGCCTTTCATTCCCTGGGGGCCGGCGCCGCTGTGCTCGCCCCAACAGAGCCTTAGTGTCACAGGCTGCGGCGTTTTCCACGCGGGTCGAACCGCGCGCGCTCGGACATGGAGACATCCGCAACGTCACCTCGCGCTCCCTCGCTCCTCGCTCGCACCCAGCCGAGCGCCCAGCAGGCCGGCCAGAAACTGCCCCACAACGAGCGGAGTCAAGGGCCTGAACTCGTACCTACAGTCGCCCTCTAACCCCCACCAACATGTGCTTCACACTCCCGGACGACAATTCCTAATCCACTCCCTCCGGGTGCTTTTGAGAGGCGCGGCGGGACGCTAGTGTGTGTGACATGACGCCCTGGAGCCTTTTGACGCCGCTGGATTACGGGCGCGGCTCGGCGCGGCGCTCCTCCCGCGGCAAGCCGACGCGCGACAGTCCAGCCTCAGCAGCGGCCGCCGCCCTGCGCTGTGGGACCATCGCGGCAGACAGAGGGAGAAAGTTTTCGATTCGGACGACTCGCGGCCTCTGCCTACAGAGCGGCATGCCGCGCCCACGGGCCGGCACGTAGACTGAATTTCAGATATGTAAATTTGTCAATAGGGTAAAAGCTAAGCAAAAGACACGAAAGCCACCCACTAAACGGCAGTAAGAGCCAGCTCGGAAACGACTGGAGATTAGACATGGTGGTGTAATGTGCGTGCACCTCCCCCACATGCGCCTCCGCTGCGCCTCCGCCATCGCCAATCCCATCTCGGCGGCAGGCTCAGGCACTATCGACAAGCGAAGCGCGACGCGACGAGATGAGACCGTTGACATCTCAGAGGATAACAACAGAGAGATAGTGGCGCGGTGTTAGAAAGAGGTGGGGAGCGTGGCGGAGGGTTGGCTTACACTACATGTGGTGGGCTGCGCGCTGTGGGCCGCCACGCCCGCGGGGGGCGCGGCGGCGGGGCGGGGCGGGGCGGGGCGGGGCGGGGCGGGGCGGAGTGCCTCGGCACGGCAGGACCGGCAGCGGCCAGAGGACCGGACGGCCCGGTGGCCCGGCCCCCGGCCCGCCACCCCCCGCAGAGCCAAACATTAACACACGCGAGGGGGAAATTCACTTTTGTTCACACACGCACAGGCACCCATATACAAACGCACGATAAAAAAAAAGTGACCCAGTGACCAAGACTGCAACGCAGGCGTAAATCGATCGACGTCAGCGCCTGCTCAAATAACGTCCAGCCGCACGTGACGGTGGGCGGAATAATTTATTTTATCCACGCTAAGCCCGATCGGTGTTCTTAAGTCCCTCTTAAGTGCGGCAAAAAGAATATTATGCGACTACCTCGGCTCAGTCACTTCACGTTCTCAGCACCCGCGCCCTCAAGGAACCTTGCTCATGGCTTTGTTCCTATTTGTTCAAAGCAGCGCTTCTTGGCGGGACTGCTAGCAGATCCTCAAACGACCTTCCAAGGGAAAACAACTCTGAACTTTGGTGTGCGCATTTTAAGATATTTTTTTTTTGTTGAATGTTTGTGAATTTGCATAGAATTCTTGTATATTTTCACTTGAATTTCACCCAAACTTTTGTGAATTTTCCTGATTTTTTTGTGAATTTTTCCTGAATTTTCGTAAATTTATGTATTTTTTCCGAAATTTCCTGAATTACGAAGTGTTTCAAAATTTCAGAGTTGTGAGTACTGGCCGCAGCCGCATCTCCGGAGCCTCCGGCAGAGCAAAGCTGACACGAGCATGAGCATCCCCTCGGACCCGCAGCGCCCTTACGCTATCAGCGGCAGCGGGATGGCGGTGGCCATTCATCCTGGGCAGCTGCTGCGCTATGCAGCTCAACGCGAGGAGGTGCCGAGTGCCGAGCTAAGCTAGTGATAACGGGCCGGGGCCAGGGCACGGCAGAATGTGCTGCACACGCACTGCGGTCACACACAACACAGGGCAAGAAAGTTCATGCACGGGTCGGCAACCTTCAAGCTTTCATTCCACAGTATTGTTAAAGGAACGTTCCTCACCGGAATTTTGCACCTTTGAAGAAAAGTGCATCTAAGTGTCTTGCCTAATATTTGCAACATTATAGAATAGCTTAAAAGAGGAAAATGAAAAACGCTCAATTGAATGTTTCATCTTCATCGATATATGAGTTTGCCTTTTTATACCCGCGCGAAAGGTTTGAGTGTACACCGCCGCCGTATCATAGTCTCCAACAGGCGCTAGGTCGTTGGCATGCTCAGGGGCAGGAATTAGAAGTAATGGGCTCCAGTTAGGAGCGAGCATTCTCCCTCGCGCCACCAAGGCGCAGCGCAGTGAGCCCCCCACGCACACTCAGAAAACGCTCCCGTTAAGTCCACCGATTTTTAATTGGAAAAATTTGTGCCAACATATCAAATGAAAATTTCTATAGCCTGAAAGAGAATTCAATTCACCTGTAGAATATTTTCATTAACTTGGTGAAATTTCCTATAAATAAAAGGAAACCTTACCTTTGACATGATAGGCCATTTTTCTATATCGAAAATCGGTGGATGTAACGGAAGCGTTTGCCTTGTGCAATGCACGACCAACACCAGGAATACAGAGCGCTATAACGAGTCATCTCACGATCGGGCTGAGGGCTGGGCTGAACGCACGGAGAGGGTCTTGCAGTAAAATTTCCGGTTACAGAGATCCAGCGTTCCCACTCACCATAATCACTGCCCTCGTGGTCGGTGCCGTTGACGGTACCGTCGGGTAGAATCTGCAGGTGCCTGTTCCTCACGTACATCATGATCTTCCTGCCGGCGCCCGCTATGTGCGAAAGGTTGGCGGAGCGCTCCTGGCGCGCGCCGCCGCCCGGGGCCCCCGCCCCCGACGACGCCCCCAGGTCCGCGTCGTCGGGGGGCGCGGCGTCCTCGTGCCGGCGCAGGGCCCGCCGCGTCCGGGACGCGTGGGGGTCGAGGATCCAGTTGTCGTGGTGGCGGTGGCGCAGGCGGCCGGCGGCGTCCGGACCTCGGGCGGCGGCCATCGTCACGTCGACGCTGTCGTCGTCGGCTTGCCCCAGAACCACGGCGTCGCGGCACGCCGTGGCCAGCACCACGGCCAGGAGGGTCAGGGGCAGGAGCGTGCAGCGGGGGGGCGCGCCGCGGCCGGCCGTCACCATGTCGGGGGGACGGCCAGGCAGCAGACGGCCGGGGCCGGGCTGGCCGGGGTGGCCATCACCCGCCCGGCGCCATCGCCGGGCATCACTCGCGGGGCGGGGCGTTCATCGTGGCACTCCCTGCGGCGCGGTCCTCCCCGCCCGGCCCGCGCACTCCCTCGCAATCACACGCACACACAGTCACTCAATCACACACACACACACACACACGCACAAGCGCGCGCGGCACTAGCCGGCCGGCCTCACGCGTCGTCGTCGTCGCCCTCGTCGTCCGATGTCGCGGTGCTCTTGGCGCCCCTCCCTCCCCTCGCGGCGGTGAGATGTGTTCGCGACGGAGGTTCAAGCCGCACTGTCGGGCCGGGGCCGGGTGCCGGCCGGCATGGCGCGCCCGCCGCTGGCCCCGCCGGCTCCCCCTCCCCCTCCTCCCCTCCGACGACGCGCGCGCGCGCCCTACCCCCCACCGCCCCTGCGTGTGGGTCCACCCGGGACCCGGGACCCCAGGACCACCTCCTCCGCCTGTCCGTCGGCACCCCTCTGGCAGCCCCCTCCTCCTGCTCTCCCTCGCCCCCCTCCCCAGCCCCAGGATCACTTTGTGAACACACCACATGGATTCTTTTTTCCCCACGTCGGATTAGATCGGAAACCACGTGGGCCTTCCGAGGTTTTGGATTGACTGCGTCCTACTCTGCATGCGTCACCTTCCTTACGAATTGGTTGGGGAACTATTTGGTAATCACCCTCAACTGGAGAGTCACACCCGTTTGCTTCGTCGATCTAGACTGGAAACCGGCCTGAAAAGAACTCTCCTCGGGGAGGCAGGAGTCAGCCGATATAATGTGAACTTGTCTCCCACCCGCTGCCGCGCTGCCGCGCTGCCGCCCTCACACTCCCGCCCCGACCTCTGCCCGCAGGGCGCCCCATGCCGGCCCGTCCTGCGGCATTGTCCTGTCACCTGTTGTCCTGTCGGTGCCGCCCTGGTCCAGCAGGGCCCGGCCCGGCCCGGCCCGGCCCGGCGGGTCCGTACCGCCGCACGGTGGCGAGATAATATGATTCAAATTCAAAGCGATGCCGCCGCCGTGCCGTGCCGCTCCCGCTCCGCTCTGGGGCAGCCTGGTCGGCCGTCAGGGTCAAGGTCCTCGCGCTTCTCTCGCGCCTCAATCAGGCAGGGCACGCCTCCTACATCCCGGAGGCACTGATCGGAAGCCGGCGGGGACAAGTTTGAGACACTGTCACGCTTCCTCCCTTGTGATCCTCCCTATTCGCTGAGGGCGAGCTGGAGTATCTTAACTTGAGCTTAAATTTGTTTCAAAAATTTGACCCGCGACGCTCTTATGAAGTTTTGTGAGTTTTCGTGATTTTTTGGTGATTTTTCTCAAATTTGTATTTAATTTTTATGGAATTTTTCTGAATTTTTATCAAGTTTTATAAAATTTTATGGATTTTCCCGCAGTACGAGGTGAACAAAAATTTCAGATTTGTTTTCCCCTCGAGTAAAAACAAACGCCTCAGTCATGACAAAAGGGAGTCAAGGGACACACGTGTCATGCACTCCTAACTGGACAACTTGCTCTCAGCGCTTAACCCTTTAGTGGTCCTTAACGTTACCCGTGTTCCTACGAGCGCCCGCCATTACGAGCGTTACGGTGCGTAGGAGGAGAGCAGAGTCCTGCAGGGCCGTGCGGGGACGTGTTGCTGCACCCCCTCTGCACGTGGATGTGAAGCGAGAATATAAGCAACACGAACGTGTGAATACACAATAAATAAAACTTTCAACTGTGTGGCGCAGCGCAGGTGCGCTGGGCGGGGCGGGGCGGGGCCCTCTGCCCGGCCCGGCGGGGCAGTCCTCGACCCCTCACTAATAGGGCGTAGGGCGTCCTCGCGTCGGATGCACGCTGCACTCTCCGGGACAACCCCAGACAGCAAAAAATCCGGGCAACAGCCAGGCAAGCACCGGGCAAATCCCGGGCAACTTTGGGCAACCTCCAGGCAACCCCCGGGCAACCCCCGGGCAACCCCCGGGCAACATGCGGGCAACCTGCGGGCAACCCCCGGGCAATTCCGGGCAACTTCCGGGCAATCCCCGGGCAACTTCCGGGCAACTCCCGGGCAACTCCCGAGCAACTCCCAGGCAACACCCGGGCAAGCCCCCCCCCCCCTTTCCCCGCCACAGTGGGATGTTGATCTGGAGAGAAAATGAAGACGCCTCATCGCTGCACCTGGTCGATATGTGTCGGTGTGTGAGGGCAAACGTTGGGCAACCTGATGGGCAGGTGTCAGGCATGTCCCGGGCACGCGGCGGGCATGTCCCGGGCATGCGGCGGGCAAGCCCGTCATCAATTCCGAAGCCAGAAGCGCAGCAGGGAGCCGTCGAGTCGAGGCAGGAGAAAGCTTTTCCTAGCGCCTGACGAAGCCGTGATAGGCAACCCACCACGCCGGGCTGTGAGGTGGGTGGACTATCTTGCCCCCGAAAAGCGCCAGGCGAAGCGGCTGCGCACCGCACAGTGGGGCAATTCTGTCTCAAGTCACCTGGACCCCCGATTTTGATGTCTCGGATTTTGATGAAACTCGCTGAGTGTGTTCCCTGGGTGCCCTGGACCTCCTCTGCCAAGTTTCAGATTTTTCGGACCCATAGAAAATTTTTAAAAGATACCCCAATTTTGAGTTTTTGAAAAAGGATATATATATCTATACATTTGCAAATGCTTTTGAATGGCTTATTTACTTTGTTTGATCATGTTTTAGTGGAAAAAAAAATAAAAACATACTATATGTGACCTTTTGAGGAAGTTATGCGTAAAACTAATATGGTATCTTTATTGCGTCTGAATTTTTTACCCCCAATTTTTTTCTCCAAGGTTTCATAGTGGTTCATGGTATCTCTGATATTCAAACTCAACGGCAACAGGTAAACTCAGACAAAAAAAAATAAAAAATAATGTAATTTTTTAATTATCCGAAGTTTACCAAAATCAACTCGTATTCAAATGTTTTAGCAGGAGTGTTGTACTTTTGATATTTTCTCATGCAGGTTAATGTTTAGAGTGTGTTTTAGAGCTAATTAAAAAACATAAACCTCCTAACTAAGTCACAACACTGTCAAACAAAGGGGTTATCATGATTTTAAGTATGTTTCAGGTACACACCACCCTTTGGGAACTATGCTGAGGTCCCGTCTTGGTTCACCACTCAAACTGACAGCAATCCAAAGGTGCTGTTCATGAAAATTGCAAGTCTTCTTCCTGCCAACATGATGCTTTAGACACACAAAAAAATATATTAATAATATCAATAACAGAGAACTTTTAATTTGATATTTTTATTAATGTTGTCTGGTATCTATTAAGGCTTCCCCGAATGACTACCTTAAATTTACTGGAACGAGGTTCTGAGGCGACCGAGGGCATAACATTACTATTTTAAACTGAGTCTATGAATAGTTTCTGAGGCAGTAACCCCCTACCAGTCATGTTGTCTTTTTTCTACAAAATAATGCTTTAGAAGTTAAAACGTAGGATTACAGAATACTCTTCAAACTCAAGTGTGAGACGGTACGACACTTTTTACTGCAGTACCACTGTGTCTCACACATTCAAAAACTATTTTCTGTCGTTGAATAGCAATCACGTTTTGGAGAAACAGCATCAGCTTTGGTTGAAAATCCCGGTTAAAACGAGCTACCATGTGACGGGGTTCTTATCCGGTTCTGATCGCAAACAACAACGTTCCTATAAAATTTCGAAACCATTAATTTACGATTATTTTATGTTTTCTTGTTCCAAACCCCATCACATGGCAGCTCGTTTTAACCGGGATTTTCAACCCAAAACTGATGCTGTTCTCTAAAACGTGATTCCTATTCAACGACAGAAAATAGTTTTTGAATGTGTGAGACACAGTGGTACTGCAGTAAAAAGTGTCGTACCGTCTCACACTTGAGTTTGAAGAGTATGTGTTGATACTAGTACAAAACCTTATTGTGGTAGGCATAGCCCCCGCTTTCATGCTTGTTATCAGAATCAGTTGTACGGCCTATGTGAACTCAAATAGCTTGCAGCCTCCTCCGAACAGCATCAAGGAAGTTACTTTTCCTAATAATACAGTCTGATTGATATTATTATTTTTTTAAATTATTGTGTGTAAAGCATCATGTTCGCAGGAATAAGACTTGCAATTTTCATGAACAGCACCTTTGGATAAAACTAATATGGTATCTTTATTGCGTCTGAATTTTTTACCCCCAAATTTTTAGGCAACGGAGTTGCCTTCTAAAATCGCTGGAAAACGTGCGTGTTTTGTTTCATATGGCCCCTTACGACAGAAAAAAATCTGCTGAAGGCAATTCGATAATATTAAGCATACATTTAGAATGTAATCTAGTACATTCGATTCTGAAGTCTAGTTGAAATCTGTATTGCAGAAATTTTGTAAATTTGAATTGAAATTCGAGTTTCTATGGTAATGCTCGACTCGTCAGGCAAAATGAACAGGGGAAGGGGATATTTTTTCGTGGAGGGGGTAGGCCGAGACGAGCCAACACGGAGCGAAAGAGAAACCTCTAAAGTCTGCGTTCAAACAAAGCCAGATTTTAGTTTCGAGCACAAGAATGAGATATCGTTTTAACCGGGATTTTCAACCAAAGCTGATGCTGTTTCTCCAAAACGTGATTGCTATTCAACGACAGAAAATAGTTTTTGAATGTGTGAGACACAGTGGTACTGCAGTAAAAAGTGTCGTACCGTCTCACACTTGAGTTTGAAGAGTATTCTGTAATCCTACGTTTTAACTTCTAAAGCATTATTTTGTAGAAAAAAGACAACATGACTGGTAGGGGGTTACTGCCTCAGAAACTATTCATAGACTCAGTTTAAAATAGTAATGTTATGCCCTCGGTCGCCTCAGAACCTCGTTCCAGTAAATTTAAGGTAGTCATTCGGGGAAGCCTTAATAGATACCAGACAACATTAATAAAAATATCAAATTAAAAGTTCTCTGTTATTGATATTATTAATATATTTTTTTGTGTGTCTAAAGCATCATGTTGGCAGGAAGAAGACTTGCAATTTTCATGAACAGCACCTTTGGATTGCTGTCAGTTTGAGTGGTGAACCAAGACGGGACCTCAGCATAGTTCCCAAAGGGTGGTGTGTACCTGAAACATACTTAAAATCATGATAACCCCTTTGTTTGACAGTGTTGTGACTTAGTTAGGAGGTTTATGTTTTTTAATTAGCTCTAAAACACACTCTAAACATTAACCTGCATGAGAAAATATCAAAAGTACAACACTCCTGCTAAAACATTTGAATACGAGTTGATTTTGGTAAACTTCGGATAATTAAAAAATTACATTATTTTTTATTTTTTTTTGTCTGAGTTTACCTGTTGCCGTTGAGTTTGAATATCAGAGATACCATGAACCACTATGAAACCTTGGAGAAAAAAATTGGGGGTAAAAAATTCAGACGCAATAAAGATACCATATTAGTTTTACGCATAACTTCCTCAAAAGGTCACATATAGTATGTTTTTATTTTTTTTTCCACTAAAACATGATCAAACAAAGTAAATAAGCCATTCAAAAGCATTTGCAAATGTATAGATATATATATATTTTTTTTTTTCCTTTTTCAAAAACTCAAAATTGGGGTATCTTTTAAAAATTTTCTATGGGTCCGAAAAATCTGAAACTTGGCAGAGGAGGTCCAGGGCACCCAGGGAACACACTCAGCGAGTTTCATCAAAATCCGAGACATCAAAATCGGGGGTCCAGGTGACTTGAGACAGAATTGCCCCACTGTGCGGTGCGCAGCCGCTTCGCCTGGCGCTTTTCGGGGGCAAGATAGTCCACCCACCTCACAGCCCGGCGTTGTGGGTTGCCTATCACGGCTTCGTCAGGCGCTAGGAAAAGCTTTCTCCTGCCTCGACTCGACGGCTCCCTGCTGCGCTTCTGGCTTCGGAATTGATGACGGGCTTGCCCGCCGCATGCCCGGGACATGCCCGCCGCGTGCCCGGGACATGCCTGACACCTGCCCATCAGGTTGCCCAACGTTTGCCCTCACACACCGACACATATCGACCAGGTGCAGCGATGAGGCGTCTTCATTTTCTCTCCAGATCAACATCCCACTGTGGCGGGGAAAGGGCTTGCCCGGGTGTTGCCTGGGAGTTGCCCGGGAGTTGCCCGGAAGTTGCCCGGGGATTGCCCGGAAGTTGCCCGGAATTGCCCGGGGGTTGCCCGCAGGTTGCCCGCATGTTGCCCGGGGGTTGCCCGGGGGTTGCCCGGGGGTTGCCTGGAGGTTGCCCAAAGTTGCCCGGGATTTGCCCGGTACTTGCCTGGCTGTTGCCCGGATTTTTTGCTGTCTGGGGAAGACAGGGCAGAACAACCATAAGCTCCAACGAGGCGGTGCGAGAGAGAGGGGCCCTTGCCGCCCGTGGGGGCGGCGTCGTGTAGACTGTGGCACTGTGGCTGGTAGAATCTTACCGCCGCATTTCATCATGCATAAAGCGGTGTCAAAAGGAACTTAATTAAATTCGATTTCAATGGACACCTCCTTTGAGGCGATTCTCCGTTTTTCAATTATTCATTCATTCATTCATTCATTCATTCATTCATTCATTCATTCATTCATTCATTCATTCATTCATTCATTCATTCATTCATTCATTAAAGTGCAGCACTCTAAGTAGCGTCACACACCATGGGTGTGTTAAGACTTCTGATTTTAAGTTGGGTGTAATTTTCCCGTCCAAAGTGTCAGCAGATTCTGTATTTTCGATGTTGCGCTGAACCCGCATGTGGTTTTTACCACCCATACCAGCCTACAGCGACAACAGCAGTTTCAACTTTACATCGCGTGCTCTATCAGATCGCTATCGATTTTGTAGCCGATCTTTTCCGTTGCCAACTCTGCGCTCAATCACGACGACAACTTTGTTGCGCGAGATTCTTAGAAGACTTTATCAGTTTTGCCTCTCCTCATTCGCCTGCTGGACCCTCTGCTTGTTAAGAGTGTTCCTGACGCGGGTGTGTTCGGTCGCGTCATAAACCTCCATGCTGAACTTGAACTTGAACCTACTTGAATCGGTCGTTGCGATATGCCGCCGCGCCCCCCTCGAGGCAGACCCGTAGAGCTTCGTAAGGGGTCCTCGATCTCGACATGTCTCGAGAATCGGTAATCTCGGAGAGCTATCGCATGACCGTCCAGATGACGTAAGTGATGCGCCGAAGAACTAGTACAATCTTAAGGTAGAGAGGGATTATGTTACACGACGCGAAGCTCGAAGTCACACCGGCTGCACACTTACTGGGGGAGGCTCGCGCAGCTTCCACAGTCGAGTAGCGGGTGATATCGTGGATATCCTAGATAACAACAGCCGCTGGTCTCGGCGGCAAACTCAGGAATAATAGCATCGAGGATAACTTACTTATTCACGTGGATTTCGGGGCGCGCCACTTTCGCCCCCCAAAAACCCGAGGTTCATGTGCCGACATTCCGCCAATAACGCGGGTGTGAATCAACGATCTTGAATGTGTCTCGCCCCTTTTTTTTCTCTCTCTATGTTCACCGGTTAGAGCGTGCGCTTCCAGCTGTTCCGGACCCGTCTGGGATGAGAGCGCCTCGTAAAGCTGGAGGACGAGCATGGCGATGCGTGGCGAGCGGGCCGGGCACACGTCCAGCCCGACCAGTCATTCTAATCCGGCCGCTCATGGGCTTTAAAAAGCTTGCTCAAAGCGCGGCGCGACGAGACGCGCCTCCCTGCTCCTCTTTCTCAGACGCGGTGCGGGGCTGAGGGCGGGCCCGGCCGGTCAGCATCAGACGGACCAACAGCGCAGCGTCCGAAAACAGCTCACCTCTCTCACTGGGACCGGGCGGGCGGCGGCCAGTGGGCGCGGGGCGGGGAGAAGAGACCGGGGGGGGGGGGGGGCGAGGGATTTCAGACGAACTGGAGGACCCTTGTCTCGCCGTTATGGGCAAATTGAATGAGGCGATAGTGGCCTGCGTCCAAATACGGCAGGCAGAAAGCAGACGCGTAGAGGAGGAGGTGGGGGGGGGGGGGGTTGCGTGGGGGGACAGGACGTGACGGCCCCGACGGCCCCCGGCCAGGCTACGAGCTACGCCCGGCTCTGCGGCTGCCGTGCAGAATGCTGGGGTGTCGGTTGGGTTGCCTGCCCACAGGCGACCGGCGCGGCGGAGCGCTGAGGCTGAGGCGGCTGAGGCTGCTGAGCGCGGTGCCAGGTGCCAGGCACCTTGCACGAGCTCGTTTAGGCTGTATAATGAAGTTTGGGACAAAGTCACGTTGTGTATGTGTTTCACTTTGAGGTCTGAAGCCACGATGATTTCGGAGTGCACGCGGGACAGGGGGAAATATCCTCGTAAATTTACAACATTTGTTGTAATTGTGATTTACTTAGATGTTGTAAATCTAGACTGGCTGGTGTGTTCTGCAAGACGTTTGGGTCGTCGCCCCGCTCGACTGCAACCCCACCCGCGAGGCCATCTCGCGTGCCTCGCCCTCCGCCCCGCCGCGCCCCGCCGCGCCCCGCCCCGGCCCGCCCCGCGGCCCTGCATCCGACTGGCGGCGGCGGCGCGCCGCATCCAACAACTCGGTTATTGGTGTAGATTGGTCAGCGGGGCGGGCCGGGACGGGCCGGCAGTGCATGGAGTGCATGGATGGTATGGACATATAACGGCGGCGCGTGCTGCCCGAGGGTACTTCTCTTTAAAAAAAAAAATCAGTATACATCCTAAAACAAAATCAGGAAAAAAACGGTATATAAAGTCAGGAAAGGGCCGAAAAAAGCAGGAAAAAAACAGAACAAGAGCAGTAAAAAGTCTGCAAAAATCAGTAAAATATCAAGAAAAAAAGAAAAAATCAGGAAGAAAATAAGTGAACATAAATGAAAATTACGTAAAAGTAGAAAACTCAGAAAAATCGGTATATGCTTGAATTTACAGTGAATGGCCCCGCCTCAATGCTGCCCCCGGCTTCGCCCCCGCTACTGACTCGTAGCCCTCGCGGTCTCACAGGCTGGCATGGTCTCCTGGCAGGCCTGGAGCACACCTGCTCACCTGCTCCCGCCAGAACTCCAAAGTCACCAGGGGCGGTGGAGTAGCACGGCGTGGCCTCACGTCACCTTTGTGGTGAGATTGTAGATGGAGCGCCCTCTGTTTGGATTCCCAAAGTCAGCACGTGATTTAATTTTGCTATTTTGCGATGATTTTTCACTTAAGCGCCGCGAACTCCACCGGTTCCATTGATCACGTGATAGCTCGCCGACGGAACGGCGTGTAACCGAAGAGCGAGTGATATGAGTGATCATGCTCGTCCGTCCGTCACTCTCGGGGCGTGACGGGAGGGGCTCAGCGGCGCCCCACAAGGCAGGCGTGTCTAACGGCCCAACAAGCCGCGCAGAAAAAACAACCGCGGGGGGAAAAAATTAAATATGTTGCGCCTCACTCCTTTCCGTCTCATTTACACGGGCAGCGAACGGGCCGTCGCAGTGAGAGGATCGGGCTGGGACGCGGGTGCCCCCTTGAAGAGGTGTCGACGCGCCCGCCCTGCTCCTGCCCTGCTGCCTCGCCGCGCACGCGCGCACGCCCTCACAATTCAGGTGTTACATAAATTTTTATGATTATTCCGCGCGCATGGTGCAGCGCGGTGCGTCGTGATGCGCACGCCCGGCGCACCACCCGGCGCGTGCTGCACGTGTGCGATGCGCCGTCAGCCGCGGTGCGTGCGCTGGGGGGAGGGGGGGGGGCAGCACCCCCATGTCAGTGCCACTGGCCTCTCACTTCAGATCAAGAAGAAAATCTTGTGTTCCCGGCTCACCGGCGTCGGGGAGAAGTGAGATCCCGAGGGGGAAATAACTCTGAATTTTGGTGTTCACGTTTTGTAAAATTTTTACGAATTTTTCTCGGAATTTTCGTGAATGTTTTTTTAGCAGATGATACCAGGTAGCATTACCCTCGATCTCGTTCGTACGGAGCAATGGGGAGGACAAGCCAGTAAGGTAGTCGTAATATTCGTCCCTGGGAGGACAGGGCCTAGTGAGGTGGTCGTAGTATTCGTCCCTGCAGTGACACGTCAGTGACAAACTTAAAAAAAAGCAACAAACATATCATTGAATTATTTTATGAAAAAGCATTTATCATCTGCTATCACGTTAGCGTTAGCGATGAGGTATTTTTTTTTATTCTATGAATTTTTGTGAATCTTTTTGAGTTTTTACTTGAATTTTACCTAAATTTTTGCGAATATCCCCGAAGTTTTCTGAATTTTTGTCTAAAGTTCCATGATTTACGAGATGTACAAAAATTCCAGAGTTGTCTCCCCCTCGTGAGATCGTCTCGGAGCGGCCGGCGGCGCGGTTGCAAAGCACAGGTGTCTCCTCTTCTCTGCTCAGGGCTGCAGCAGCTGGAGTCTGGACTGCCGAGCGATTCCGAAGATCGCTTTTATACCTCTGTCCTCGTCGCACTCATGGAGCTCTACCATGGCCAGCATGGGGCACCGCTGTAGGTGCAACAAGGGCGGGGAGATGAGAGCGATCTTCTGAATCAGTCGGCTGGACCGGAGTCGAGACCGGAGCGCACCGTCCCCGCGTCCACGCCACGCCCGCCGCGCCCATGGCCGCCCGAAAAAGGTGTTAGGAACTCGTAAATGTCGTCGAGCCGTCGATAATCGTGACTTCAGCTTCTGTAATCTCTCCGATTATGATAATGTGGCATCTTATACAATGTTTTTGTGACGGACTCTACGCGACCACCCATCGCCTGGCCTGACCCTCCGGCCTCCGGCATGCTCTTTCACTCTCTGTAGCAGCTGCTTTATTGGCGTAACCACCACCCCTCGTATGTCTCCATCGCTATGTGCCGCCTGGAGTTGGGCGACCTGCGCAGTGTTGCCAGAAAGCTAGGCAAAATTCGGCTAAATACACCCGTGTGCAACGGGCCTGTATCTCCGCCTGCCTACTAGGCAGCAACTGCACACGCGTGCATGCGGTTTGCCTAGGAGGCAGGCGGAGATGCCACCCGCAGCACAAGTTTGTATTTAGTCGAATTTCGCCTAGCTTTTCTGGCAACACTGGACCTGTGAGCCAGCCGACATTTCCTCTCCATGCCTTTTTTCATAGAGGGCAGCGTATGCAGAGTACTCATGGGCCGCAGGCCGCGGCTGGAGAGATTCCATTGGCGCTGTCAAATCTGTTATTCAAACCGGGAAGCAGCAGCAGCAGCGTAGCTGACGGCTTTCCCTCCCTTGGCTCTCTGCCATATGACCTCCTACCCTACACTCTACGCCTACGCCGCTTCCTTCGAACCTCCAGCGCAGCGCATAGCGCCACAGGAAAGCAAAATACTTTCTTGTCTCCCCATCACTATCTCTGATCGTGAGAAATTCCCCGAGCGCGAAATTTATGCAGACCCTCAGCCTCGATGTCTCCTGCATCCCCCGCAAGGCCCTGCTGCCCTTGCGGGGCCTTGCTGCTCACCCTAGCCAGAGGACAAGGACCTTGATCGGGATCTCCTCGGAGGTCTGCGAGGGAGGGGGATGGTTCGCGAGGTAAAATGCGGGAGTTGGCACACTTCCACGGCCACCCTCTGTCTTTGTCTCCTTTTTCCGCAAACCCTTTTGCTCGGCTAAACTATTTCCCACATCTCGCCATTTCATTCCCTAATACTGTACCACCCCTGTTTTTGGCACCAGCGAGGAGTCTGTGACGATAAATTTAATTACAAATAAGTATCGAACACGGCGGAGCGGAATAGGTCCACGCGGCTTTTTACAGAATTAGTCGGTCGCCGACCGGCACGGCACGCCATGACAAGAAGTCTAGTGGCCCCGCGCCAGCAACCCCGCAAAAACTGCATCATTTTGCTCTCTACGAGACTGGGACATTCCCACTTTTAGTTGCAAGTTTCGGTTTCTAATCCAGTTTCTGGCTGGAAAACAAATGGCAAGAGCGCCTATACCACTTTGCAGACTATGAAGATAGATGTGTGTGTACAGTTTGCCAGCGTGGAGTGGCAGCCCTGCAGAGGTCCTTACCCCTCCCCTCCCCTTACCCCTCCCCTCGCGGCGGGGCAGGACCTAGACAAAGGCCTCGCGGGGTGCCCGACGTACGCGCTGTTCGGCCCCCGCTGCCGGGCTCCCCGCGCCCGCCCCGCGCCCGCCCCGCGCCCGCCCCGCGCCCGCCCCGCGCCCCCGCCTGTCCACGTGCGCGCCGCCAACAGGTGTCGCCCGCGCGGTTAGCGCGGTACGCGCGGTACCATCGGACAGCAGCATGCGAGCGCGCGGGAGTTCTCTCCGAAAACTGTGATGATGGGCAGTTTGATTTATTCGGGCGGAAGCGAGCCCCGGGCGGACGCCACGCCACGGCATATCTGCAGCAGCAAGGTCTGTGTGCGTGGTGCGGTGAGTGTGGGCTCATCGGCCTGCCCCAGCCCCCCGGCCCCGGGCCCGGCCCCGTCCTGCCCACGGAGCGCATCAACGCCACCTCCTTGCATTCCGAACCAAATCCAGCCCAGCCTGACGCGCCTGACGTCACGCCCGTGCCGGCCCGGCCCGGCCCCGCCCGGGGAGCGATGTCTTTATTAAGGCGCGGGAGAGGAGGAAAGCTGCTGCTTGTCTGACGGCCATCGCTCCCGTGAGGAGAAGAGTGCGGACGCTTCGCACCGTCGATAGCGAGGTTGAAATTTCGACCCAACAGCGCCGCCGCAGGCTTATTGCTCGTCGAAAACGAGACCGTGCCGTAAACGGAAGACGCGCACAGATGTCTGGAGATTATTGTCCTCCCCGACCCGACCGACACCCCACGCGAAGAACAATAGCTCCCCGGTGGGAGTGGGGAGTACTTAGTACCTACCTACTGCCTCGGGCCGAACTTCCGTATAGCTTGAAATATTCACTGATATCCTGCTCAAAAATAAATGGGCCGTGCTCCCTGGTACGAACTTAAGTACTTTTGCTTTGACGCTTTGTGAGGCGTGTACTGTCCTTGCGATTCGGAATCGCAGAGATGCAGGCAGAGGGGGAGAGGTACATGACATTGTGTGGCGGAGCTCGGGTAGAGACACTCCTGGAGGGTCTCTAGGCACGGGTTATGCCAGTGGTTACGAGCTGCGCTGGGAGGGGCCTTCGGGTCGGGCCGGGGCTGCCGCGCCGCGCGCCGGGCGCTCGCATTGCCGGGGAAGTCCTGCCTGCAGTCGCTCCGAAAACATCCAAGTCAAGATGCTATCAGAAAATAGAGCGCCGCCCCCGGCCCGGCCCGGCCCGGCTCCATCCCTGGTCCGCTGCCATGCGACGCCAGCAGGCCGATCGGTCGATCCTGAGACCTGGACCTGGCCTGCGAGCAGAGAAGCGAGGGGTAGCGAGGACGGTACAAAGCGGTCCTTTTCCATCTGCCTGTCGAATTTTGCCAATGTTTCAAGTCTACCGTTACCTTTGGGCCCCAGCTGGCAAAGAGGCAATTGCAAGAAGCTATATAACTTTCTCCGCGGCCCTAACCACGCTGGAAAAAAAGAGAAAGAAAAGTTTGTACGTAACACCCTTGAAAGGGTGCTGCTAGCAGTAATAGCGCCTTTATGAAGGCATTATTCAACTAGCATCCCTACACAAGCACTAATTTGCCCAAAAGGTGCTAAATTTTAGTGCCTTTGGACACAATCGTGCCTTCAATGCATTACAAGTTAGCACCTCACTCTTTAAAGCCTTCGGTGAATTTCACTGTACGCTACGGTGAACTTGGCATCACCGTAAGTTACGGTGAATTTTCACCGTAAGCTACGGTGAATGTCACCGTAGACTACGGTCATGCCCCCTGATTCACCGTAAGCAAGCTACAGTAACATTCACCGTAGCTTACGGTGAATTTCACCGCAGCCTACGGTGAATTCCACCGTAAGTTAAGGTAATGCCAAGTTCACCGTAGCTTACAGTGAAATTCACTGTAAGCTTTTAAGAGTGTAAGGCATTAGGTACTACCTTTGTTTTTCCAATGCAGTTTTGCCAGGTAAGCTGGCAAAAATTGCCATGAATATATCAGACTGAGGCAGCAGGGCTTGTCCACCTGTCTACTAAGCAAACCTTCACTTAGAGATGTGGCTATCTTTCGCCTAGTGAGAGATACATGTCTGTCTCACGCGGGTGTATTCAACGCAATTTTTGCCTACTTATCTGGCAGCACTGGCCCTAACACAGTAACTTTCCTAACATTTATTCGAATAAATACTATCTCGTTCCCTTCTATCTATGAGTCTCCTCGACAGAAAATATTTCCATTCGTGCCCTTCATCAGAACTCATTTCACACGGCTCTTGAGCTTACCTGTGGCCCAGTATGCCCCACCCTCCCACAAATCGAACGGCACTAAAGCATTAAATCCATTATTATTACAACTGAACAATCCAAACACGGAGGACCGCCCACGGCCTGAGAGAGGGAGAGATATAGCCAAGCGAGCGAGTGAGAAGGAATGGAGCACTTGTATGTATGTATGCCACCAGCGAAGGTAGTAGTGTTCTCCGACAGCGTGGACCACCAGGTTCCTGGGTCCGTGATGCGGGTGGGTTCGCTATCATCGTGAACCTGCTCGACGCCCCACAACCCCATTCGAGTAAGGCAACCGCCCGCACCTGCCCGCACCCGCCCGCACCCGTGTGTACTGTGCAGCATAACGAGGTGATCTCACGTGATTCGTAGGTCATGGCCACCTCCGACGGCGCGCGCGGGGGAAGTCCGAGTTTAAGCGCCGCAAGCGAGCCTATGATCGGAACTAGCATTGCTGAGCCGGAGACCTTTTATTGGAAGACATTCAAAGCCTTCGCGGCGCGGCGACTGGTCTGACCCGACCCTCAGACAGGCATACTTCACCCGCCGGCCAGTGGGGCCGGCGCCGCGGGGCGCGTGGGGAGGGGCGCTGTGGACAGGACTGGCCCCCTCCCCTCCCCTTCCCTCCTGGGCGTCCCACCCCCACTCCTCTTGGTGCTTCCCCCTCCCTCTCCTTTTCGCGCGATCACCGGCTGCCGCACTATACTCGATATCTACCGCCCTCCCACCACACCCGCCGAAATAGCTCAGTTGGGAGAGCGTTAGACTGAAGATCTAAAGGTCCCCGGTTCGATCCCGGGTTTCGGCAGGTTCTTTTGCTCATCTTTCAGAGGAAGCAACGTGGTTTCTATGTTTGAATAATGCAAGAAATTTCTGTTGGGCAGATTCTTCACCGAGGAAATGGGCATGTGAAATCGAAAGGTGTGCAAAGTGATCGCGTATGGATGGTATGGAACGGACCACAGGATTCATGGGATGTATTAGGGCACTGCATGGTGAATTATGTACGCCACTGCCATTGTATGAGTTTTAGTTCTCCCTTTTCGGAGCGGAGCCATGGGAAAAGACTTCTTAAGCAGACGGGATTCTGCCATCAGTGTATCCCTTAATCAGAATCTAAAAACAAAATTCTAGCTTCGCAGCCGGATGTAGAATTGTGACGACGGTGAACACAATTCGGCTACGAAGCTACAATTTCACTTTTAAGTCTTTAGGTTTTATTCATAGCGCGGAAGCTGCGAACTCCCGCACCCGCAGCTCCCGTGCGGAACTTAGGCACGCATGCGAAACTTTGCTTATTTGGCCCGAAAATAGGTGAACACATATACTTTTGGAAAGGGGAAGGAACCGGGGATAATATTCTATAAAAAATGTGGACACTTTGCCGGCAAATAACGCAATGGGAAAGTTATAATGACAACAGTTCGTCCCCGTAGATGCCGGCAAAGTGTCCATATTTTTACAGTACAGTGTGTTTCCGTTCATTTTCACCAAAAGCATAGAGTGGGTAGAGCATGCATAGACGATCATTTTTCAACTGTATACTATAGTGCGACACAGCTAGAAAATAGCTCAGGGATAGGGGGCTTTAACAACTACTGCCTTCTCAGCTATACCACCGCAACGCCATATTGACTCCTCGGGTCCGGACTGGGTCCGGCCCATCCCGACGCATAGACCCCCGGCAGCAGGTAGTCAGCTGCTACCGCCGCAACACTGAGCTATTTCCTACTTGTTTCGCACTATAAAGGGCGCAAACGTCAAACAACTCGGATAATTAGGTTTTTGTAATTAGGTCCGCCGCCTGGAAGGTAGGCAGTGCATCACACGCGCTTGAAGGATGGGTTGCCTGCACTACGGCGCTGCGTGTCCTTTGCATGTCACCGACGAGGCCAGAGCTCACCGAAAGGGCCGGCGACAGCCTACAGAGCTACCAGGTGACGCCATTATCAATCGCACCATAAATGAGGCATTTTCCGAATTAGAAGAACAGAAGGAATATCGTCTTCTCCCGGACCATCACAAGGCCTAGAGAAGTGCTCTCTGGACCGGGCGACGAGAGAAGCCCTCTCTGATTGGTCGAGGCTTCGTGATGGTCCGGTCCGGGAGCAGACGATATTCCCTTGTTCTTCTAATTCGGAAAATACATCATTGGCATGAAGCGGACGACTCGCTGACGACTCGCAGTTCCGCAACGCCGTAGTGCAGGCGACCCGCCCTGCGCGCACGCCTGATGCGCGTCCTACCTTCCAGGTGGCGGACCGAATTACAAAAACCTAATTATCACCCCTTGTGGTTAAATGATCTATTCTATTTAATGCTTTACTAGAGACTCGAAATCACTTATTTGCTGTGCAACACACTTCTGTGAGGTGGTAGTTGGTAGTTTGGCGCTTAAACTCTTATGTGGTTGGCGGGTGAACGGCTTTCAAGGTGGGCATCTTCAGCGAGGAAGAGTCCTCATGAAAGTTTGCCTTCTTCGCAGCGTGTGTATCAGATCAATACGAATCCGTATTGACGAATATGTTGTTGGAGTAGATCCGTATTCTTTTTTTTATCAGACCTTGTGCTTTGTCCTGTACCATCCTGTGTCCAAAATTGCGTGGTTGGCAAGAGCTGCGGCTGCTGCCAGAGAGCCGACAGTCACTTGTTTTGTCGACTGCTTGGGAGAGGTGATACAAACATGGCGTCGGTGAGGAGATGCACTCTGCTGCTAGGAAGGGTATTTGGAAGGAATTTTGTTGGACAGCGGAGTTTGTCCGGAAAGGCGCACATTAGCAAAGCAAGATTCGGCCCCCACCATGCTGGCGGCGCCCTGCTGGCCGCCGGACTCGTAGTCTACGCCGGCTCCAAAGGTTCCGACGGACACATCTTTAAGCCGAAGAAGGTGAGGTGCTTGTCACAGGGGATTGTTCTAAAAATAAAGCAGATGTCTGCCTTGTTGTCATCGTCGATCCAGGTCTTTCTGTGAAAGCATGCGCCAAGGGCCCGCCGGTACCACTGGACTCTCCTCTCATACTACTCGTATCGTCAGACTTTTGACTCCCTCACTCGCTTGTTCGAGGGTTATGTTGCCTGTTTGTTTTTATTCGATTTTCTGACCTCATCGTCCAGGCATTTTCCTCCGTGCGTCACAGGCGTATGTGGTCAGTGGGGTTATTTCCGCATTTTTCGCGCCCGTTGTCAGGACATGTTTTGTAGTTTGTGTCCCTGCACATTCCCTTCCTTACAGAAAAGCCTCTATTCCAGAAATACCATATATGGTGTTTTTATTCATCTAATTATGACTGGCGCCATAAGTATTGATTATTGAATGGAACTCAATTTCCAGGTGTTAGCAGCTGAAAAGCAATTTTAGTTGTGGTAGCAATTGTAATACAATGTCAGGAAGTAGGTCAAACAAATCCTTCAAATTGTTTTTAATTTTCCCTCTGTTTCATGACCAATTTCTTGCCTTGCTGGCAATGTTTATCTGATGAAATGAAATTCCGTATATGCTTGAAGGCATGCAATTTTTCTCTAATTTTGGGCATTTTTCAATTATGATGGACTGTAAGCAGTCTGCTTAATTTGGTGTTTGCACGGCAGTTTTGCGATACCACTTAGTCAATTCTCTTTTTCTTTTCTTTTTCTGTTTTCCTTTTTTTTTTCTTTTTTTGAGGAATTAGTTTCTCTTAAAGCAAATGGCTACACCTCATTGCCAATTATTTGTGCTCTTATGTTGATGTGTGATAATTTGTATGTTATCTAATAGAGTAAGATGCATTGTCCAAACCGTACCCCCACCCACCTCAAGAACAACAGTCCTCCTTGTTTTTCGTGAGCCGATGCGAGGCAGATACTCGTGGACTGGACCCCAATCCCAGCCACTTTAGACCACCTTTGCGTCCCATTTCGTCCGGCGGGCTCCCCCCTCCCCCCCTTTCCCTCGCCCGCCCTCTGTCTCGTGCGATGTTATCAGGACGACTATGCTTCTTGACTATGCGGTGGTACTGGCCCGTGTAATCTGGGCGTGGCGCCCATCACTGAGACACTCGTATATTATAAAGAAAATCTTGCACTTGTCTTGTAGCTGTGTGATTTGTCGCCGTGAGGTGTCCTTTGCCTCCGGGCGCTGGTAAGCCCCGTTCTGTTGACTTGATGTTGGATATTTTTTCTTTTGTGGTGAACACGTTAGTGACGTCGACAAAGGCGGTGTCGTGCCGCCTCCCGCCTCTTCAACTTTAGACAAATCTCTCAGTGCGGTTGGCAGCTTCTGGGCTAGTCGTGGTTGGACGGTAAATGCGTTGTATCCAGTCCCCTGCAACGTGCAGCCTGCCTGCAAGTAATGCCCTGTTAGGTGCCTCTCGGAAACGCCTTTTAAAACGGCCAAAACATGGTGAGGGGCGGGGATAGCTACTTGTAGGTTGTACCTTGTCGGCGATGTCTGTGACTGGATACAACCTTGGATGAGAGTTCTGGATGGGTAGGCAACCTTCACGCACATATGCTCGCGGTGCGGTATCACCAAGGGAGGGTAAGAAAATCAACCTCCTGCTCCCAGTGCATCGTTAAGCATTTTCATTCACGAAAGATTGTTGCGTACAGCCAACTAGCTCGGCAAGACGTGGCGAGTGGGGGTGTGGTCCTTCCCTCAAACGTGATTTATGCAAATTCTGTTGGAGATGGCGGTGGCACGTCGAAGACGTCCCTGTCTGTGGCCGCAATGTTGTGGCCACAACCGGCGCAGCCACGCAGACAGCTTGTTCCTAGCCGACTACAGAGGATATTTGTTGCCATAAAATCCCCGAGCCAGCCACACCCTTGAGGGTGGGGGATGTCTGTGACACACAGGGGCATTACCCAATCACCGCATGGCGGGTTGCCTATCCCTCAGGCGCACCCACACTCAGCCACAACTCAAGGCGTTCAATCCCCGAGTTAGACTCACACTGAGGGGTAGGCAATGCGTTTGGCGGTTTGGATAGTGCCCCTATGTGTGAGTGTCGCAGACATCCTCCAAGTCTGTGGGACTGGCTGGGGGACTGAACTGGCGAGTTGTGGCTGGGTGCGCTTGAAGGGTAGGCAATCTGCCATGCTGCCATGCTGTTTGTGTGTCCCAGACAGCCCCAAATGATGTAATAAGTTTCGTATATAACGACATTGAATATCCATAGCGACGAAATCGTAAAATAAACCTAGCAACAAAAAGTATCATCAGCTTCCAATCCTAATCTGGATTGTGATATTTTTTGTAACACAATTCGTTCATACGGCGTCGTTAAAACGTGACGAGTTTGGCTTTTGTATTCCGATGGAAAGTTTGGTTCACAAGCTGCTAAAATGTTAATTTCAAGAATTGATCCCTTTGACGATGGCGCAATGGAGTTTTTATTGCATATTGCATTGCATATTCAATTGCTCACTTCCCCCCTCCTAAATTTTCGCCCTTGCCCTAGTGCGCAGGCGCTGCTTGGTCATGTCATGGATACAGAGCAGGGCTGGAGAGGGGGAGGCGGCGAGAAGTGAGGGGGAGGGGAGTATCTCGAAACAAGGGAGGGGAGACTGCGGCTGTGGCAGCGCCAGCAGCGTGGTGGGGGGAGTGCCGTGTCGGGAGCTTGTGTTGAGGCGCGAGAGCCAGCTCTTCATGCAATCCTCGGTAGTATAGTGGTCAGTATCCCCGCCTGTCACGCGGGAGACCGGGGTTCGATTCCCCGCCGGGGAGGGTTATTTTTCTCCAGTTTCTGACACATAATTGTTGCAGTCAGTTGTAAACGCCGGCCGGGATGGTGTGAGCTGGGCTGAAATCCGACGTAGTCTAGTTTTACCGTGGTTCTTTGTGCGAGGCTCGCCCCCCTTGCCCTAGTCTGTGTTTTTGTAGCTGAATATATCATGGAATATATCAAATGGCCTTTGGTAGTCATTGGTGTGATTTGTTTCTCCACTCATCCTGACTATATTTCATTACTGATATGCCTGTTCATCAACTAAGGTCTCCTTTCCTTTTTTATTTTCTTGATGTTTTATTTTTAAGTTTTAAGTGACTTATCTAGAATAGCGGCCTGTAATACCTATTGCGGCAAAGGGCATGTGTCAAATTTGCAGATTGTCTTGTGATAACACCCAGTAAATAGTTAAATTATCACAGTGCAAAAAGTTTCTGTACCCCTGGTTGGACTCGAACCCACAATCTCTGGCGTGGCAGAAATATGTTTTATCCTTTAGCCCACAGGGCTGGCCATAATTATAAAATACATGATAATTTGTGCAGTACAGAGTTGCACAGGTACATAGGGGAAAAAATTCTTTGTGAAATATGTCATGACATTTTCTTTTGTTTTCAGAGGGAGGAAGATGTATTTGCTGCTAAAGCCATCAAATTGACATCTCGTGAACGCCGCTTTATAAAATTTGCATCTGTTCAGTATGACGGTCAACTGTACATGACACCTCAAGATTTTTTGGAATCAGTTGTGGAGCAAGAACCGCGACGTATGTATCAGTAAATTTTTTATTTTTTAAATTGATGGATTACTCTCAATTAATTGTAACTTTTTGTCAATATCAAGCTCGTTTAAAGCGCCGCACCTTGACTGACAAGGACTTAGCATCTATCCGAGATTCAACCCCTCCACTTAAAAAGGGATCAACGCAAATGTTCCGCAGTCTACGAGATAAAGGTAAAAACAAGCCCTTGCAAATTTCATTGCCTCATAAGTTTGTGTTACTCACTCCCTCCTCTACCCACTTTCAACAATTTTCAGGCATTATTTCATTTACTGAGTATTTGTTTCTCCTGTCCATTCTTACTAGTGAGTACTGTCCTTACGGATTCAACATTTTTCTAATTATATAATTGATCTTGACTAAATCACCTTCTACTTATTTTTAAATCTATTGCAGAACCCCAGTCTGGATTTCGGATAGCATTTAACATGTTTGACACAGATGGAAATGAAAGAGTAGACAAAAATGAGTTTCTTGTGGTAAGTTTTTAGTACGATAAATGTAATGTCACATAGACCACCTGCAGGGGCAGGATCCTAGGAATATTTATTTCCCTAAATAAATGTTGCCTCTTTCTGCACTATCACCTAATAGATTCCAGGTGTTTAGTTTATTTTATTTTTTTGAATTTCGGAATGACAACCCAAGGTGAGGCATGTAATGCACAAAATGGCAGGTGATTATGCTTTATGACGCAAAATGTGACTGCCTTTTTTTTTTCTCATAATTATGATGATAATTATTATTAGATAAGATTATGAGGTGATGGGTGTTTAGAAATATTACAGATTTTCTGTTTGAATGATTTACCCGCCATAATTTACACAAAATATTTTTAGTTGAGTGTGCCATCGTCTGTGGCCTGAATCATTTGCATTTTGTTCATGCTCCACAAATAACAATCACATTCTGTCATTCATGATAAAAACACCACTCAAAGTGAAAGTAGAAAGTAGAGTTCTCCAGTTGTACAATGACATTGTTGCATAAAGCAGATTCGGAGATTATTTAGCAGTGGCAAGATACCCAAGGATCGTATGGAGGATGAAGCAACCCGGCAGGCTGTGAGTTGGTTGCTGTGTGTTTGAGGCTCACTGTCTACTGTCTGCGCTTTTGCCTATTAACTTCTTTCTCCAGCTTACAGCATGCTGGAACAGTAGCCACTTGAGTCTTTGTCTGCATTGTTAAGTTCCTGAATGTACTAACATGTGATCCTTGAACAGAATCGAACTTGTATCCAGCATCTTTCAGTTCTGATCTCTCTATATAACCAATGAAACTGTGTTGTAAGAAGGTGCTAATTTGTTGATAGGAGTGAATTGAGTGTACGTAGTACTAATTAGACTCAATCATGAACAGAGTGTATTTATATGCTGCCAAACTTGTCTTCAACTTTTCAGATTACTTAGTGGACTTTTTGATCCCTTGTGGAAAACTTTTTGTTTTAAGTGGATTGTGACAAATATGAAAGTACTGTCTTTATTTCTTATACTTTACTTTGCTTTCAAAATGATCGGTCCTTACTGCTATGATGTTACCAAGCAAGAGTTTTTGTTATTTATCTCTCATCATTGCTTGTTTTCAAACACTAAAAGATTTTATTGGTTTAAAAAAATTTACAATGTCATCTAGTATTTCATCACTTGTTTGTAGATGGAGAAAATCTTCAGTCATGCATGGCGGGACAAACGTGGTTTACCCTCTGAGGAGGATGATGAAAAGGCAAAGAGCAAGGGCAACGATGGTTCACCTGCTGAAAATCAGGAATCTCAAGCAGACAAGGATTACGTCGATGATGAGCAAGGTCTTCAAAGACGTCATCTAGTTGACACAACCTTAACTATTCACTTCTTTGGCAAAAAGGGGAAAGATGAACTCAGATTTGAGGGTTTTCGAAGGTACAGAACACTTTCAATTTGATCATGGTACATGTCAAAATGCAGTAATTCAATTTTTTCTTCCTTTTTTACCATTGTAAAGGTTTATGGAAAATTTGCAAACAGAGGTGCTGGAACTCGAGTTTCATGAGTTCTCCAAGGGTGCTGAGACAATAAATGAAGTGGACTTTGCCAAAATTATGCTTCGTTACACTTACCTAGACACAGACAAGTAAATTTTCTTAGTTGTCTCCCTTTCTTGCAAAGTCTATTTTGATCACTTTTAACAAATTTCTGTCTGGGTTTTATAGATATGACATGTACTTGGATCGTCTTCTTGATCGAGTGAAGGATGAAAAAGGAATCACATTTGAAGAATTTCGTATATTTTGCCAGTTCTTAAACACTTTAGATGACTTTGTCATTGCAATGCGTATGTACACTCTGGCAGATCACCCTATTTCAAAAGGTATTTTAACTTACATTAATAGCATAATCAAGTATGGTCGTTTGCTAATTATGCCTCCTTTATCAGATGAGTTTCACAGAGCTGTTAAAATTTGCACGGGCACCAGTCTTAGTCCACACTTGGTGCACACTGTTTTTGCTCTTTTTGATGAGGACGGTGATGGACTACTTAGTTATCAAGAGTTCATAGCAATTATGAAGGACCGATTACATCGAGGTTTCAAGGTAATGTTCTTTTAGAAAAAAGAATTGTCAGTTTTAATGCTTATTTCTGACATTCTGTTTTTTATAATCATTGTTGTTATTTTTATTATTTTATTTTATTTTCAGTCTCATGCTAAAAATGAAGGATATGATGCATTCAAAGAATGTCTTAAACAAGAACTAAAATCAAGTTCCTAATGCATGACATAAGCATCTCCGAAAGTCCCGCACTTTTGTTTCCCTGATGGAAAATTAATAACTAGTCAGTTTCAAGTTGATTTGTTTTTCAAACACTGCTTAGTGTTTTAAAATTGGAGGTTTGTGGTGGAATGTCCAATGTCAGAAGGAAATGTTGCCTTGTTATCATCCTCTACAACAGTATTTACTTAAGTAATGATTTCTCATCAGAGAGGGGCAAGCATGGACTAGTGGCTATGTTCTATAAATTACATTGTGCTTAATATTTGTTTACATTAGCCTCTGTGTTAATTGATGCCACAAACTGTGATATCTCTTAAGTTTTGTTTTCAGGGCGATTCAGTATGTGCAAGTTTGTGCCAGTGTACAACTTTTAGTTGTTCCTTGCTTTCCTTTTTACAGTATGCATTCGGGTATATTTAGGAAAGGCATTGTTACTTACACTGTACGTACTGTATTTTAACCAAGTATTTTAAAATAGTCTTTTCCTTTTTTATTTTTTGCTGTTGCCAAGACTTAATATTACTACAACTACCAAACGAGACTTTTTTTTGTCTAGTCTTTTGAATAATCTGGATGTAAGATTGTTTGCCAGTAAGGGGATGAGGAAGTACATACTGCTGCTTTTACTCAAACTTCATTTTTGTGTATACTTTCTTTTGCAGATGCGTGCCATAAATATTTGAATTACATCAAATTAAAATTAAATGTGTTCATTTCGCAAATCGGTAATGTAGGATTATTTGCCACGGATCAGCAGGTCTGATTATTTGTTCACTATTTACAGGTTTTGTTAATGTTGTTGTAAAAGAACAATTGGTCAATTTCAATTTTATTTTATACTATCCACAATATGAAATTAAAATATTGATATGTACAATGAACACCCTAGCAACCGTTGATATCTTGAACAATCTATGTTAATCAATAAAATGCACCATGTTGAAACAGAATTTACTCAGATTAAGGGTTAATGAAAGGTTTGTACTCAGTACCACTTCAATTTTAAGTATATTCCTGAAAAATAATGAACATCTGAGATCATGAAACAGTGTTATTCACTGGTTTTACAATTATAGTATTCACAATAAGTTTAGAGCACTCAACATCCAGGAAGAGACCTGAAAGAAAAGTCAAAACAGATTTCTCTTTATTTTTTTCCTCAGAACGGGAATAAAACCTTCCTATGTAATTTTTGATACTCACACATGAAAATTTGCTGAGGGCTCTGCAAGTTTGTGACGAACAAGAAAACTAGCAACGACTTCTGCAACCTTTTCAGGCACATCTTCATGAACGGCATGTCCACACTGAGGTAAAACTTGCATCTGGAATTTACCTACCAAGAAGTAAAAATTAACAAAAATACAAGAGATGCCCTCGCAATGCTGACATCAAAGATGCAAACAAAATATCATGCTGTTCAATGAACTATCTTAATGATGTCAACATAGTAGAAGTGCTATGAATGCACACTTACCTTGCATTTGCCCTACTGTAAGTTCACGGTCAAGACTATCTATGCCAGCCAACAGCAACATTTTGGGACACATAACGTTTAAAAACCTGGAGGAAAGCCCTTGGAACCAACCTGCCCAATGTTTTTCAGTTCCAGCAAGATCAATTCGCCAAGTGTACTGGCTATTATTCTCTTCCTGTATTAATAAGAAGACAATACATTACTAAAAATTTCCTGTCACCAGGAGAGCCACTAATAAGCTTCTTGATCAGATTGACTCTTATCAGAAATTATTTGTAGAACGTACTTGAGCAGGAACTGCTAAAGGGGATTTGAATTCTGAAGACGAAGACTCATCTTCCTCTGAAATGCAGTCATTTGCCAGACCCCTTTGAAGTGGAGAGGGCAGTGCATGATCACTGGAATCTTCCTGTTTATTATCCTCCGAGATATCCGATGTGGCAAGTTCACCAGTCTTTAAACTAAAACAGAACAGGCAAGAAAACTGGTGAATGAAAAAGAATGTGTACTGAAACATGCAGTTTTTATCCCCTTCAAACTAGGCACAACCTACTTTTTTAGCTGTCCTGGCATTGACACCCTAGCTGAATCAGAATTCCTAATCTGCCCAGTTCGTACACTATAAGGGGAAAGTTAAAACAATTTTCAGATCGAAATAGTTGACAGAACAAAAATCTAACAAACGTAAAATACATAACTTACCACCACTCAATGGCATGTTCTAAGGAACGAAAATTCTTAGGTCTTCCTCGTAGAAAACTTTGCATACTTGCCAATGCGTCCATAGCAGTACCTTCAACAACATCAATTACAGCCAAACCAGCAAGCCCTGGAATTAACTCTTCCGAGGCAGCTCTCACAGCAATGGCACCTCCCATGCTGTGTCCCATAAGAACAACATTTGGCATATCTGCACCTCCATACATCGCCTGCAGCACATCACCAACATCCCTAGGAGGGAAGTGTAAGTATGACTCCTGCTCTTTGTAAAAAACAAACAATGCAGTAAGTAATGATATATATGTACCTTGCTAAAGTGATAGCAGAGAGATCTTCATCATCCTTTGAACGAGAATTGCCGTGTCCTCTGATATCCATTGCCAACACCTGGCAAAGCGCCATGGATGTCACAGATGCCTGTCATTTTCAGAAATTGTATTAGGAATGAAAATTTGAGCCAATGCAATAGCTCTTTGGCTTTACTTACTGCAAATAATGACCAACTTAAAGCTGAAAATCCACCTCCATGAAGTAAGAATAAAATTGGACCTTCACACCCGAGTTTGTACACTCTAAATGAATTTCCGTTAACACTGACATCTTCGTAAGAATCGAAATACTCTTTATAGGAGACAGGAGTATAATTTTTCTTCCTGCCTTGCATGGACCTAGGCAGTGAAGAAAGAAATTGTAATTAGACAGTGATTTTGGTGGCCAACTAAACATTTGTATTATGGATCAAAAATTTCTAACCACATTACAAGTGAAATAGTAACATATTAACAGCATTTTCAAACTACAGATTAACTTGCGAACTCAAGGAGTATCCGATTCGCGCAAATAAATTGCAATAAAATGATGATTTACCTAGAACCTGACATCATAGAAGCAGGTACTTTAGGGGGTAATCCTGACTTCAGAAGAGTTTTGTGTAGTGACGACATCTTGCACTTGTCATGTAGACTTAATTGGTCATGGGTCCAATAAATTTTGGTGAAGGAGAATAGAAACTTTACCGAACGAACTAAGAATTGAATCTAACTTCGAACTTTCGTCTGCTCTGTGACACCCTCAACATAAACAAATGTCGAAAGTGCACCTGAAGAAGGCGAAGTGCGGAACGTCTTCTCCTGGCTCCAACTCCAACTCCCATTCTAGCTCCAACTTTGGTGGTGGGGGGTATAGTGCGCTCGCCCCTTTGCTATGAAAAACTAAGCGGTTCTCTACCTGACGAAAGTTGAGAAGGCTGTGAGTTGAGCAGAACACAAGTGTTTACACCATGGTTTACACTTTAAACCTACTGACTGGAACCTTAAATCATAAATTTTGCGTTCGGGAAGTGTTGACTCTCAAAATTGACGATATCATGGAGAACGGGTTCTGTTTAGAGCCATCTCAGACACAATTTCTATTCACTTCACCTCTTCTTTCTGCTCATTACTGAGTTTTCCTGTCCTTCATGTAACCTAGCTCTCCATACTTTCACGTGGATTTTGATGGTTTTTGCGTTAATATGAGAAGCCTTCAGAGTTTGAGGTGTAATATAAGAAATAGTGCTGACACCATGCAATGTGCTCCTCAAATACTTTCATCACTGCTATTGTGGAAGTGTATTTAGCTTGAATTTGGGGTTTTTTGAATTTGGTCTGTTGGTGCTTACTTTATTGAAGCTAGAAAGTTTCTCTTTGAAATCTGAATGTAGTAACAGCTTTGAAATAAATGAAATAAATAATAATTGTGACCAGTGTTTTGAAACTACAATGTTTGAATGTTGAGAGCTATTTAAAGGAGAAAAAACAAAGGTGCTCCCACAATGCTAGTATCATCGGCATGAAAGGCATCGTTTGTAATATAAAAGGACATGATTTATTTGTAAGACAATTTTGTTTTTCATAAGAAATATAATCTACTTAGAGGAAAATTTTTTTCAACATAAACAACATGCCATCGCCTCTGACGCCATAATACGTCCTAAACAATGCGTTTGATGCCAGCATATTGTGGGAGCACCTTAAAGAAAACTAAGCATCAGCAAGTCAGGTAGTTTAAGTGTTTTGCACTGAATCAACATAGATTGCTGTACATTACCTTGAGTAAATGCCAATTTTCTTTTATATATCAGGGGTCAAATATGCATTCTCAAACATTTGCCATCGTAGAATTTCTTGAGTTTTCATGAAGGTCTGAAAGCCCTAGCCAAGAGCCAGGGCACAGAGAAATGTCAGCTTTTAAATTCTTCATCTTCTTTAAAATGAAATTGGTATCATCGTAAAATTTTGACTCGAAGTGCAAATCTGTTATTTTCTCTTTGGACACTCTTCCAGTATGTGACCATTCGCAGCAGAGAACGATTTTGCGATGGATTAACCAGCGTTTTGCTTGGTTAAAAAATAAAAACAACAGAAAATTCAGATGACAGGGAAATGGCTGAGAAATTGAGCGCAGGACTCTTGTACTAGGAAAACAATCCATATTTTATTTGGAAGAATGACTAAAACCATTCGGAACGGCAGTACAACAAAGCTGACACAGAAGACGATTTTTTGCATCGAAATAGTACTCTCATATATTTAAAAACTAATACTTTACGATGAGATGCAAGGAAATGTCTTGGAAAACGAGCACGGGACTCGTGTTCTAGGGAAACATAACCTCCCAAGCCATCGTATTTTCTTTAATTTGAATAATAATGCACCGGTGTACTCGTATAAGTACTCTTTTATTAGTAGAGATCAAAATCTCTCCATTTGAAGAAGCACTAAGAACATTTGTAAAGGCAGAACAAATAACAAAACAGTTTATTAGACCCTCCTTATAGCCCAAGCCTAATGAGTCCTTAAGAACATTATAGTGAAAAGCGTCGAATATACGCAATGAAGCGTAAATTGACCTTAAATAAATGCCACACAAAATTAGCTCACAATATCCGATTACACTTTAATTTTGCCATAAGTTCCATAAATTTGAACAATTTTTTAATTTTTTAGAGTTTTTGATTTTTTTCAAATTTTTTTACTTAAGCTGGTGAGGGTAACTGTTTTAAGACGATCCTCCAAATTTGAGCCCGAAATCAATGGTATTTGCCCAGAAAACAACGAAAAATGCTGTCCCTCAGTCCCCTTTCCAACGGGTTTGAACGCAAATAACGCCTAAAATATCGACCTAATAAGGAATTCATTGAGAGAAAAAGTTCATCAATTCAAAAATCCTTTCCAATGATCCCATTTTCAAGTGTGTACGCCCTATGGATGTCAAAATCGTTTTCTCTTCCGCTGCCTGCTCGCCCCCTATACCCAGAGCACATCCTTCCCTCGGCCTGAAAGCCCGGATGTGACATATCGATGAAAAATCGTCATCATTGAAAGTGTGTCTCTGAAACCTTTATGAAAAGGTAAAGGGATAAATTTCCGTCATTTAATATCCAGTAATATTTTTCGTAGGTCTGATAGATTTACCGCAAACGTTATTTTAAAAGAGCGGGGTAGCGCGTGTGGCGGATTGCCTACCCACCCTTCCCCTAAGGCGCCATGCATATATGTCATTTGACATGTCAGTGAAGAACGACGAACTTCAGGGATTTTAATCGGTTGGAGATTTTGTAGAAATGTTAACTCTTTGTTTGTGACCAGATTTCGTCTTTTTGGAGGGTTTGCTATATTAGGTGGACTTGATTTCTGGTATGGAGCGCTAGACTCCGTTCTGCCTTGAAATGATGAATGTCCTAGTTCCGTCAGCATATAAGTTAGAAGCCTGAATCACATATATTTGCATCAAGCCAGAATCACATATATTCACACCAATAAAATATGAAGGAGCACAATGAAACTATTGATAACGGGCGATGGTGGTGTAATGGTATAATCCCAGTTTCTTATGTAAGCTATGTCACTAGTTTCCCGTAAACTATTCTGAATAGGATAAAATAATCCCTTAGATCATTTCAGAATGCGTTACAAGAAACTGATATAGATGCATTTAATTTTTTCTTTCAGGGATAGAATGGGTTTTTCTCAACCTTTTTATTTCTGTCCATACAGTTATATTTTCAAGAAGGTCCCCAAACATTTCAAAATAAGGCCAAGTGTTAAATGTGAGGATTTTCAAATCGGAATCAACTCAGACAATTATTCAAGAGGCAAAATTCAACTGACCAAGTGCTGCTATGTAATTTCTGACTCTCTTTAGACTTTGCGGCAAAGTAGTTAATCTCAAATAAGTGGGCTCAACAAACTCTCTCTATTCCATAGCTTCACAATGGATTTTCAAAACTTTGAAATCTTCGGAAGTTATTTGATGGCTCTTGACAGCTCTGGAGACTTAACTGTTTTACTTGCGCAATTCCAAAAATAGATTTCAAAAGAGAAATATTTTACATGGCGCTTTAAAAATAGATTTTATCTCTAAAGATTGCTGATTTAATATCAAATGAAATTGATGATTTTAATAAGGTTGAAGCTACCTCCTCTCACACTAACCTGACTAACCCGACGTTCAAACAAGTATGGACAAAAATTTGGTTTCTAACTAGTATGAGCAGAAATTTGATAAATATTGAGACGCGAGACGCAAAAGGAATGTATTGCCACTATTGTAGATGACATGATCTCAACCGTCCAGTTTTGACAGCGCCTAGTCTTTAACAAAATCGTCTGCTTGCATCCGAGCGTCTGCTTCTATTTCTCTGCCTCTCGCGAATTTTTCATACGAATCAAGCTGCTGGCATACTATACCTGAAAACTGGTGGTGGGGGAAGTTGGAGCCAGAATGGGAGTTGGAGTTGGAGCCACGGGAAGACGTGCCGAAGTGCGTATTGGCTGTTTTGGCCAGGGTTGGTTAGGCCCAGATGGCTGCGGTGCCTCTTTCTCCGTTGGGCCAAAGCAGGCCAAAGTGGCCAAAGCGAAAGGGGTTCTCATGGTTGCCATGTTTGCTAGCCTGAAGCGTGAGCTCAAGGCGCGAAGCAGACGCGAAGATAGCGGCTGGCTTAGAGCTCTCTGAGGCAAATATATTTAGAGACCGAAATTCTGGTTGTATTTCTTTGTATTTTCCCTGAGAATTGTCACTATCTAATCAGAAAATGAGTTTGTGGGTTGATAAATACAGACCGAAGTCTTTGTCTCTTCTAGACTATCATAAGGACCAAGCTAATCAGCTGAAGAATTTGGTGAGTTTGTTGTGTTCATGGTTATTTGTTCTCTAATTTGTCATTCCCATTCTTCTCACTGAGTGTTGCACTCTCTGTTTGGAACAAATATTTTCAGATTTATTTAATATATTTTGTTATTCTGTCATCAAAGCCCTGTGCACATTTGTTCCCAGGTTAAACAGGGGGACTTTCCTCATTTACTTGTCTACGGCCCTTCTGGGGCTGGGAAAAAAACGCGTGTGACTTGCCTTTTAAAAGAGCTTTATGGGTCAGGTGTGGAAAAGCTGAGAATGGAAAGTGTACCAATTACGGTAAGGTTTTTGAGTCTGCACTTATTTAAAATTTTAAAAATAAGAATGTACTGCTTCACTGATAAATTAACATCCATCACTTCCAGACTCCATCTGGTAAGAAATTGGATATTAAAACCATAAGTAGTAACTATCACATAGAAGTTAATCCTAGTGATGCTGGAATCTATGATAGATGTGTAGTGATGGAACTTGTAAAAAATGCTGCTCAAACACATCAACTCGACCCCACTGGTCAACGTGATTTCAAAGGTACGATAAAATTATGGAAAATATGTATGTATCTTCATGTGTTTCAGTACTAAAATTTTTTTTTTTGTAGTTGTTGTCCTTACAGAAGTAGATTCCTTATCAGTTGATGCTCAGCATGCTCTGAGACGAACCATGGAAAAATATGTATCAACTTGTCGGTTGATACTCATTTCAAATTCAACATCCCGAGTCATTCCTGCTATTAGAAGCCGTTGTTTAGGTGTTAGAGTTGCTGCTCCAAATCAGGACCAGATTATCTCAATTTTACAGGTTTGTTGTTTGTGTAGTATTCTTTAACTAGTTCAATCAAATTCTTTAAACTTCCCTTTAACTTCTTTAGATGGCATGCAAGAAGGAGGGTCTTACTCTGCCTGTAGAGCTTGCTAAGAAAATTGTTGAGAAGTCAGAACGCAATCTTCGACTTGCCTTTTTAATGTGCGAGTCGTGTAAAGTTCAAGAGACTCCATTGAAAGAAAAACAAGAGCCAATTTTGCCTCAATGGCAAGTATTTTTGAAAGATACTGCTAGAAGCATCATGCATGAGCAGAGTCCCAAACAGCTAATGGAGGTTCGGGGTCGTCTTTACGAATTGCTGAGCCACAATATTCCAATACAAATAATTTTCAAGGTAAATTTTTTGGACCTCAAAGATCTTGCTTATTAAAATGTAAATACTCTAATGAAATTTGTTTTCTTTTCTTCTTTCTAGGGACTGCTGAAAGAATTAGTGAGCAATTGCGACATTAAACTGAAGGCAGCTGTGGTAGAAGAGGCAGCGTTTTTTGAGCACCGGGTTCATCAAGGTAGCAAAGGAATATTTCATTTAGAGGCCTTTGTTGCCAAATTTATGTGCATATACAAGAAATTTATGGAAGACTCTGTCATAGACATGTTCTAAGTCTTCAGTTGTTGAAAAGTGTAACAACGGTTGAATGCAGTTGTGTGATCTGTGCTTCTTTGTTTCTTATTTTGTTTTGAATTTATCAGAAGTGCCTGTTAAAAGAAATTGAATTATCATCTCTTTTAAAATAAATCTCCCTCCTCCTAATTTTTTCTTTCTTTCTTTCTTTTTTTTTCTGTCCCTTCTGGAACTTCTGGAAGAGAACTGAACCACAACACCACAACCCCTTATGTGGTCTGCACCCTCCGCACCTCCGCACCGTACTTCCAGCTCAGTTTCTCATACAGGGCTTTAATTAACCCAAGGGAAGAGGGATTCTGAAATGGTGAGGCTGGCTAACCTGCTTGTGTTTGTGTTCCCTAATTTTCGGAATTTGCGTATTTTTCTTATATTTTCTGTATGTTGTTGCTCCTCAAATTCTGAATTAGAATCTCATGTAGTGTGGCGTAAATTTTCTCCAATTTTTAGCGACAGAAGCTAAATAATGGCACTTTTTATTAGTCGTATGTCCTTTGGTCATGACCTAAGACGGTTAGGATGTACAACCATGAGGTGTTTAGGTAAGGATTGTTAAAACTTTTAGTATTTAGCAATTATGACCTGTGGTGTGTCTGACCAAACCAAGGGACGGGTCCTATGTGCTGGGAACATAAGAACTGATCCTGTTTGTTAGAGTGGCTATCCTTGTGCTGTGCTCTATTTGCTCTTGTTAAGAATGTGTAAAGGGCTATGGTTGCAAGTAGCTACTGTAAATGAAGAATTGAAGTAATTTTTGAATTGTTAGGTGATTGTCGAAGCTTTTCATCGTCTTCTACTTCTCTTTACCCTCATACACCCTCTGATGTTAATGGCAAAGGGTCTATCATATTGAATAGGAGGGAGAGAAAGAGTATTACGACGTCTGAGCCGTCATTGAAACCAGATCTAAAGTTGAGGTAAGTGGCTTGTTAGGAATTAACATATGTATTCAGAAATTATTTCAAATGTGAAACTGAATTGTTTTCGTTTTTCACCTTAGATTCAAATATCCAGAAATGTTTCCGGAGCCATTTATGATTTGGCGTAACCCGATAAAAGAAAAGTTGGAGAGAAAAGACATGTTGGCTAGACGAAGCTGTATTTCCATTCCTGAATTTTATGTTGGTACGATCTAATATCAAATCTATTCTCCTGGTTACATGAGGGAACATGGATTGTAATGTCAGAAACGTCATCCCTTTTTTAGGGTCTGTTCTACGAGTCAATCTTTCCAACTTCCATCAGCCTGAGAAGACGTCGAGTTTTGTTGGCTTGTGCATACAGAGGGATGAGTGTGGGCTAAGAGCAGCCTTCACCTTAAGAAATGTTATTGATAACCTTGGTATGTTTTAAATCAAAACCTTACGTTTTATTTTGAAATGAAGTTATGAGTTTTGTTATTTTCATTTTCTTTATTGTTTGCGCTTTTATGAAGGTGTTGAAATCAAGTTAGAATTGTATGATCCAAGGCTTTTGAAAATAGAGGTGTTGCGTCTTGAAAGAAGATTAGATCCTCATTTGCGATATTTAAGAGATGCACCACCTGAATATAGCACCTTCCCCATGGACATGAAGCCTGATATAAATAGAAGCGATGAAGTTCCCATTAACAGAATTAAGGTTTGCATCTAGAATGAACTTTTGGAGACCTCTCTATAGATATGTTACAGATAATACGCGGAGCCCGGTTAATACGCAAATCAACCGGTTAATACGCGAATCAACCGGGGAGGCCGGGTAAAAGTGATATTTCGGGTTTTAACCGGCTGATGACGGGTAGAACTAGAATTAACCGACCTGTAATTTTTGACATCGGGTAGTACGCGAATTAAACGAAATGACATGAAGTGAAAGTGCTTGTTGGTTTTTAATGACAATATTAACATTATTTATTAGAATAGGCTAAGCTGCTATGGCATTTACCATTGCACAAAATTTTAGCAGCGCGACACTTGCACTTGCTGGTCGCCTTACCACCAGCACAGCAAGCACCATGCTTCCCATGATACCTTGAAATTTCGCCTCGATTTGCAAGAGTGGCACCGGGTTATACCCCGTTGCCCCGTCGCCCCGCCCATTTCCCCTTTAATTGCGACAATGGCACCGGGTACCACCCGGTCAAAGTCCGGTTCGGTGGGGTAAAAGCCGAATTGAAAATAATATCTGGATTAATTCTAGTTCTACCTGATTAGTTAGTCATTTAATACCCAAATTGAATAAATATTACTTTTTAAAAAAATAAAAAATATCACTATTACCTGGCCTCTCCGGTTAATTAGCTGTAACAGATACATAGGTTTTTTTTAAAAAAAGAGAGATTTTTTTTTGTTTTAATTTAACATGCTCCCCAACAGGTGAAGCTAAATCCACGTCCATGGACTGAAAAATGGCACACAATGGAATTAAAAGGTGTAGATGAAAGTATTGAAGATCTAATTACTAATAAATGGAAAGCACGTAGAGATCATAATCGCAAACCATGGGAGAAGTACGATTTGATGAAGACTTACAGGCAAGTGAAAATTAATTTCTTTGTACAAACCCAAATTCTCTAAAGGTATAATATTTATGGTACCGATTTTGCCTTGGGGTGGAAAATTTTGTTAGAAATAGGGAGGAAAAATAGCATTAGAAATGGGAAAATCCAAGGAACTGGTCAGAAAGTTTTATTCATAGTTGTTATGGATAATGCCGACATTACCTGGATAATGTCTGGAAGAATTGATATGAGCCAGCGGGTAGCGGATAATGTCGACTTGGTTTTGAATAATGTCCGGCTGATTAACATTACCCAGAAGGCGGTGGATAATGTCGACATTATCCAACCTCCGGACATAACCCGTAACATTGGCTCAGCTTAGTGTGGGTTTGAAATATCTGGGATTTACATTACTTTCAAAGTAATCTCTTTATTTCTTTACAGAGCGACCGTGCCTGAGGAAGAAATAGAAGAAATTTTGTCGGAAATAAAGGAGGATGTAGAAGAACATGATAGAAAACACAGTAGGCGGAGTTAAGGTAGTTTTTACAAAACTCTTTGATGTAATTGTGTAAAGTTTTGATTTTCCTCTACAATATAACTGCTTTAAGATTGTTTTATTAAATAGTCATTCATACTTTGCTTTGTAATGTGTTCACAAGAATCAAATTAGTGCTGAAATGATTAATATGGTTTGTACCCTACACTGCTTTTAGCAACATATTTTGAACCAGATTTGCAATCAAAATATGGGCCCCTGTATGGTAATGTGCAGTATTTTCAAGTTCTACTAGTTGTCTACTTAACAATAAAACAATTAGGTAAAAATATTACAATGAAAAATCACAGAACAACATGCATTCACACATCCTTTTACAAGGCTGATCAGAATGGAATTGTGACGGATGACAATAATCATGTAAGTGTGCAGATCAAACAAAGATGCAATTTTGAAAGATGACCTTTAAAAAGACAGGGCTTATCAACTTTGCGCTTGACTACGTCGACCAAACAGTAAGAAAAAAAATATCTATGTTTCACACTATTGAGATGTTAGACCATTTATTAAGAATAATTAAGGACAAAAAAAGAGTGATCAGATTTCAGTCCATTTACACATGAAATCAGGTTTGGTGAATGAAAAGTCATGATTCCATTCAGCATCCTAGAGCATAACTATTTCTTTAACCAAGCTGATTCTATTTAACATTTTATGGAGCTGCTCTTGTCTAAGAGCCATAGTAGAATACCACACTGGACTATCAGGCACACAGGATCTTTCAGGAAGAAGATAAAAAACATCATTGCGTGTTTTAACACTTTCAGGGCTGAAACAATATGAAATACAAATAAAAAAAACTGTTTAGATTAATATTCAAGACCTAGGAAACAATATTTTAACATACCATTTAGACAAGTAAAATTCATACAGTTTCACAGGGCATCTTAATGGATTGTCCTCATTTTCTTGTTGCTCGTAAACTTTCTTCTTTTTGGAATTAGCAGCTGCAGGAAATATATGAGTTTAGTGTGTAGCACCAAATTAAATCTACTTAGGAGAAGTAAAAACATTTCCACTTACCCAAGGCAGATTGTGGAGGATAGAATCTCAGAATAACATTCCTTGAACAACCAGGTTTAAGGGGTCCAACAGCGTTAGGGGGTCGCTTCCAATGCTTCATAATGTGAGAAAATGAAAGTTGCATGTGTTCTTCGACAGTCTGTTGTGTAAATTTTTTTTTGTTAGTTTGGAGGTAAATTTTAGAGCAGTTTACGAGGATGTGACCAACTACTCTGTACATGTATAAGGCCAAGACTTACCATCAGGTTAAAATGTTTCGTATTAAAGTACACCAAAGTGTTCAGTAACACATATGGTGAATAAGCACCTAGCTGTTTACTTTCCCAGAGATGTTCTTCTTCAATTCTAGTGACAAATAAATCTAGAACAACAGCAATAAAATTTTGAAATGATTGTAGCAGTATAGGACATTCTGTGTCATTTATCATTTAGAAACTTACTCGGGTCAGTATTAAAATTTGGAAATTTCTTAACCACCTCATCCAGGCACGAGGTAAACTTCTCGTAGTTAGGGTCACAAAATATATTTTCATTGCGTCCATTTTCTACCAAGTACTGTTGAATACCAAGACAGAGATAGTAGATAGTGTCAGGAGCATACTCCTGCCCACTTGGATTTACAACCTTCAAAATAAAATGAGATAAGACAGATCCATCTTATATCTATAAATAGAATAAGTCATGATAATTTAACAAACCTCTCTAACAAAGTGACAAAGTGAATAATTAAGCTCATCTGCTGTGAGTTGAAGAATATCTTGCTTGAAAAGTTTAACATTTTTTGGAGAACCTCCTGCTTTTACTAATTTTTCATTTTTGTTAATAACCCAATTTTTCCATGCATTGGCACCTAAAGTGAACTGATACAAAGAAATTTAAAATCACTGGTACAACATTTTTAAGGTAGGGCATTTGGTCTTAAAGTTTGGAGAAAAGTACAACTCATTCATCATTGGATTCTCAAAATATATTTTCTTACCTTCAGGCACATATTTGCATCTGGCTTCTCAGCAGGTTCTACTTTAGGGATGATGAGATCAACATGGGGCTCTGACTTATCTGGAGTAGTAGCAGCGTCAGAGGCACTAGATTTTCTTGAACGTTTAGGTTTAACATTTTGAGGATCATCTGGGGTTTTGTGCAAAGATCTTTTGAGATGAGTCCTTGGTTTATGCTCTGTTTCCTCTGCATCATCTCCATCTGAACCTAAAAAAATGTTGGAAGTAAAAATTTTGTTCAAGAATACAGTCTCTTCTCTTCACTACGGTGGTCTATGAATTTGCAGCTTATTCTGAGAATCTCATTAAATACCTTTCTTGGCTTCAACACTAGATGCTTTTGAAGGAGTTTTTGAAACAGTATGTGAAGTAACTTGAGCTTCATACTCTACAGTAGACTCCTCATACTCAGATGCCATTTTTAAAGCCATTTGAAGTACATCATTTCCAAACGAATTATTAGTGACAGTCTCTGGACTTAAACTGGCTTCTGCAGCATTTCCTATTTAAGTAAAGTTACAAGTAAAATTATACATATATTTTTTTTAAATTAATGAAGTCTCTTTTGGTAAAATTCCAACCTGTATCAACGTTGCTTGTTTTGTCTTCACCACCATCACTGTCAGTGTCAGTGCTCTCTTTCTTGTCATCTGCCACCATCTCAGCCATCATCAGGAGCTCAGCTTCGAAGGGATCAGAGGGGATTTTTTCTTGAATTCGCTTCAATAAAATTGTTAAATTTTTTTGAGCTGCTGGTCAGTCAGACATTACAAAAATAATAAAATGGACAACTACTATAAATTTACCTTGATCTCTTTGAAAATTCCTTTTGCCGAATTCCTTGTGGTTGGAATGAAAATTGGAACTGGTATAGGCAATGCTACAGGGACGGGTACAGGATAGGGAGAAGTATACATATGCATAGGCGTTGGAATAAAGATAGGAATGGGCACAGGGATAAAGTGTGGTTTGGATAAGGAATCATCTGGAAAATAAATTAAATTTTGTATGAGTACACAAAAAAGTAAAATACAGGTACGAAAGGCAAAGTGTACCTGTACCTGTTTGAGTTCCTGTACTGCAAGAGTCAGGTTGACATGATACCTCCTTTGAAGCAGTCTTAGGTTTAACTTGGACAGCACAGTTAGCCATCTTTGGATGGGCGGGAGGTCTGATAATGTACTGCTGCTTGTACACTGTTTTCAGAATAGTTTCTGATTCTTTAGATTTCTTTAGGACAAAAAATATTACAATTATTTAATGTAGAGTAAGATTTAACATTTCAAAAATTCCAGAAAAATTACCTTAGAAGCACTAGTGCTTGAAGCTGGTGCAGGTGATAATGGTGGAACTGGTCCAGGAGATGGAGCTAGAGAGGTGACAGATGATATCACTGGCATAGCAGCTATAATATTTGAGCCTAATAATGCAGAGAAACAAATAAACTTTAAAGGAAAATTTCATTTAAATTGGGATACATCTTGAGAAAAAATTGTCACCATGATCTTTGTCGTCAAGAGGGCCGATCTTTTTTGCAAATATCTTCCTTGGAGCACCTATACGCAATTAGAGAAATTAGAGACAGTTGACAAGTATAGACACCATTTCATGAGTCATTTTAATACTTTAACCAGCAAACTAACCTAAGGGATACGGAGTCTTATCATTTGTGGACAAAGACTGGAATTTATCTTGAAAAGTGACGACACAACTGGAAGAACAGAAGTTACGGACAGAGGCATCTGACATGCTGAGATGATACAGAGTTGGGGAGGACGAACCACAAAACTCACAGCCACTCCTATTTGGCAGAAAATTAAAGTAATTAAAATTCGTCTTGTACCATAATATACTAACAATTTACATGATATTGAACTTACTTCTTCACTAAAGTATTGGTGGTAGTTGTTGAACCATACAAATTCAAGCAATGAAGCGAGCACACCATCAGAACCACATGACCATTGGACATTGTCTTCTTGATCATATCAAAATTATACTTCTTAACCTTAAAAGTAATTAACATATTTTTCAATCGCAATAATATAGATAGGTGATTAAAAAGTAGATTAATTTTGTGTTTATTTACCTTGCAATGAGAACAAGGAACAATTTTCCGCTTTGCCAAAATGTATACATTCATACAGGTTTTACAACAGAAGCTATGGGGTGCTTCATCATAATATACGGTGAAATTTTGAGTTCTATTATGGTCGTAATACTTCTTGCACATATCACATTGATCTTTACAGGAAAAGATTTTTGTAAGTATACATTTCCATCAAAGCACATAGAAATCAGATAGACAACAAACCTACCAGCAACTATCTGATTCGCAAATTTGAAAGCTGCAAAGCAAGGTTCACTGCAAAGTTTTTGAACCTTAGAATCTATTAGTACCTCAACTTTAACAGGTTTACTTATATTGCATACGGCACATTCATGTGTGGTTTCAGGTGCAATAGTGTTGTGACTCATTTGGTCGTACTTTTCCATACATTCTTGCGAGCAGAAGTCCTGTTGACAAATCATATGGATATTAATCACAAATGTCAAATGTACAGTACTTGTATCACAGAGCTGCCATTACCAAATAACATTCAATATTTTAATGTTTACCTTAAATTGACCCTTGTCTCCAACAGGTGCTAGAAAACCTTCTGTATCAGCTGAAATATCTTTTTGGCAATATGAGCAAACTTTAAGACCTTTCTTGAAGTCCTCCAAGCAACGAGCATCACAGAACTGCTTCATGTCATAACCAAACCGTACACAATATTTTCCAAGACTTGAGGACTGTACCAGTTTTTTGCAGTTTGCACAGTGCGATCCAAAACTCTTTTGATATTTTTCTAAAAAGAAATTTTTTATTATTACATCTGGACTTACTGGACTGATTAATTCTTAAATTTTTCTCTTAATAAATGTTGCCACTCCTCTCACCTAGGCAAATAACAGAACAAAAATCCATTGTTTCCCAGGTTAAAGACCTTTCCAACTTAATATCAACCTTCTTCAAGCATTGACCACATTTATGGACATATGTTCTGTCTAATTTACGTGGACGAATCATGACTTTGGGAGGCTGAGGAGGATGTGGGGATTCATTTGCTTTTCTATAAGAAGTATAGCATTTATCTTCACACAGGTGTATTCCTTTCAGTTTCAGGTGATATTTACATTTTGTTAGCTGGAAAAGAAATATTTAAAGAAATAATTCCACCATTTTCCTAAGAGCATTATGTTTTTCTTTGTTTGGAATACTTTTGACAAGAAGTTGAACAGTGCATACCTTCCCACAACCTGCACATGTATGCTCTCCACTGTCCCCAGTTTGAATGTCATCTTGTGCACTACCACGTAGAATAATATCAGTTTGATCCTGGTGCGGAAGACATGTTAAGCATAAGTATGAAAACAGAAAAACAAAAATCACTTAGTAGAATACTTCAAACCTTTTCAGTGTCCTGTTGAGTAACAAGAGATGAGGTTGAAACAAGTTGAATCCCAAACTTTGGTGGTTTAGCAGCAGAACTAAGCTCTTCATCTGTTTCCTTCCGTTTGTCTATACTTATTTGTTCTGAACTTAATTGTCTCGAAGACTCTATTGATTCAGATTTGTTACTTTCACAAACTATCTCAGATGCATCATCATTTAAACCAGAGGTTTTGTTTGCCTTTTCAAATGCATCAGCTTTCTCCTGTTCTGTGGGCACTCTGGGTTCAGTGTCTGGCACAATACATAATCCTTCTTCTACATCCGTTGAAGTAGGTTTCGTTCCAGTCTCAATTATTCTAGGCTCTGTCTCAGAAGTGGATGTTTGCTCAGCAGTTGAAGTTTGATTATTTTGTTTCAATACAGATGTATTGCTTTTAGTTGGTGGTTTACCATCCTCACAAGGGGCACTGGTTGATTTGTTCACATCTAAATTTGTTGTGGTATTTGAACTGTCCATGGGCACTGATTCATCTACAGCCATAGCAGAGTCCTTGGTTCCTAGTAAAGACTTCCTTCCATCAACTCGTTCTGAAAGTGAATCAACAGAAAGTACCCTTAAATCATCTTCATCCTGCAGTATCACACTTCTTTCCTCTGAGAGGGATGAGGGACCGTCTAACAATCTTTCAGCAGGGACTTCCTTGCCATCGGATTGCTCTAGAGATGCACTTTCATTTGATGTGACAGTTTCAGACGATTGGTTCTTGAGTGTGGTTTCCTTATCTGCACATTGACTTTCAATATTTTCACAGGGAGGCTGTTCTAAAATTGAGTTGACAGCAGCATGTGTTTCAGAATCTGGAACTGACTCTTCATCACATTTATCATTTAAAGATTCAATCTGCACTATTTGTAAGGCAGGTTCAGTCTCTTTATCAGTCTTCAAATTATCACTGGAACCAAGTAAATTTGAGTCACTTGTTTTGAGGCTGGCTGAATCCTCAATTTGAGAGGTAGCCGAGGAGATGTTATCATCTACAAGTGAAGTTTCACTTGTTTTGAGGCTGGCTGAATCCTCAATTTGGGAGGGAGCCGAGGACATATTATCATCTACAAGTGAAGTTTCACTTGTTTTGAGGCTGGCTGAATCCTTAATTTGAGAGGTAGCCGAGGAGATGTTATCATCTAAAAGTGAAGTTTCACTTGTTTTGGGGCTGGCTGAATCCTCAATTTGGGAGGGAGCCGAGGACACATTATCATCAACAAGTGAAGTTTCACTTGTTTTGAGGCTGGCTGAATCCTCAATTTGGGAGGGAGCCGAGGACATATTATCATCTACAAGTGAAGTTTCACTTGTTTTGAGGCTGGCTGAATCCTCAATTTGAGAGGTAGCCGAGGAGGTGTTATCTACAAGTGAAGTTTCACTTGCTTTGAGGCTGGCTGAATCCTCAGTTTGAGAGGTAGCCGAGGAGGTGTTATCTACAAGTGAAGTTTCACTTGCTTTGAGGCTGGCTGAATCCTCAGTTTGTGGGGGTACTGTGGAGATGTTATCATCTACAAGTGAAGTTTCCCCAACTCGACAAGAGGCAACCAGCGAGCCTTGACTAACTCCAGTCTGTTCAGAACTTTTTCCATCATCACAAGACACAGTGTCAGACTTGCTTGGTGAAGACACAGAAGTTTCCTCACTCCTGCATTGTGTCGGTTTGGTGGCTTCTTGTTCTCGCTCATCAAGGTTTAATATACCTTGATTGGAAAGTACATCTTCCTTTTCAGAGGTAGCAGAACTTTCCTCTGTGCCTTTCTTTTCTGAAGTGTCAAGGTCAGAATTCAGCTTTTCAGATACATCCTGGTTAGAATCTGACAGGCTACTTTTGTCAGCAGTCACTTCATTTACTGCAGAATCCATACTAAATTCAAGGTACGAACACAAATAAAATCTATCAAAATGCTGTTATTTATTTTGTAAACCGTTTGAAGGATGCCAGAAAAGCCTGGAAAGCAGACAAATAGATGGAATTAATAAAAACTAGAACTGTGGAAAATTAACAGTAAGCTGTAAAACTATGACTATCTTTCAAACTGGTGAAAACATAGGACGTTGAGTGGGAAGGAAGGCACGTTACGAATTGCCATTTTCGGAGAGACACAGCAAAAATAACTCCTTTCCATAATTAATTACGGGCAGAGTTGTTGGCTTCGCCGAACCCAAGAATGAAACACCGACATGTAAACAGTACTATAACCTCCAAATTGGCAGCAGAAAGCATTCACTTAAATGTGCTTATTGAGGATTGTATGAGTCAATTTTACGACTGCTAATATGGCTAAGACGTGCCAAAAGTATGCAGGCGAAGTCACTGAGCTTAATTGACTTGAGTTGTTTTACTTTCCGTAAAATTACATCGTGGATGAAAAGGGAGGCTGAACACGGCGGGTTTCACCAACTGAATGAATCTTGTTAACATAATTCGTCTATAAGTTAACTCAAAAACAAACTTTAATTTGCAAAGCATCTTCCGCTATGATTATCACGCGACCGAATAACATTGTCAAAGACAAAACAGCAGTCACAAATTTAGGAAGCCCGTCACTCACAATTTAAATGTAATATGGCAGTAGACAAAATATTTCAATTCTAAATTATGTCCAGTTAAAGGAAATTCGCTTGGCAAATAAATTTTGTGTGAGCATTGATTGACATCAAAGCCAATGAATAACAATCTATGTAATTGACAATGCATTTACCATAGTACACGAGCAAATTTCTCTGAGTTTTCAATACCGAGCCTGGCGGCACTTGGGAAGGGGAGTTTGTACCAACGCTATTATTATGATTTCATAAACTGTACACAGTCATCTTTGACTGACTGACATTTCGCCTGTGGTATTTAAAAATGAAAAGTGTGCAGTTTAAATTTTGTTCAAAGGTTTCAAAGCACGCAAAATAATTTAATAAGAAGTATAAAGTGTTGAAATGTTTATGGCTTACGTTGGTATCAGAGCACCACCTTTTTGGTAAAGGGATATTTTCATATGGGTAAGGTGAGGAAACTAGGATTTCGCCGAAAAGTGCCAGCAATGCAGTAAATATACCTTTTACAAATCGCATAGCTTACAGACTATTATAAAATTGAAATGCTCCTGCAAGACCGATGAAAATCTAAGATTTAAACCTTTTGCTTCAAAAGATTCGCTTCAACTTTGAGATGCGTCGACCCCTTCACCACTTACTGCAAGAAGAAGGGAAGGTAGAACAAGTTTTAGAGCGTCTGCTAGAGACACCTACAGGCTGAAATCAAAACAAAACATTTGGGTTTGATGTTTATGGTTTCGATCGCGAAAATTTAGTGATCGCTCTGCGCTTGAGGTCTTAAAGTTGGCCCGTCACTGTCTTTGTCGTCGTTATTGCATGGTTTCCGCACCAGGCCCCAAACCGTTGACATTCGCGCGGAGCAACGTGTAGCCGTGACGCAATTTAAAACATTTGCACAGTTCTGGCATGAAGTGGAAAGATTCGTGAGAGGCGAGAGCTGTGGTGGTGACACTTGGCCACTGAAAGTGCGCTGTCAGCCGTTGTGCTGGCTATAATTCCCTTTATCGAACGTAGAGTCGCGTGAAGTGATTCAAAATGTTCACAGGCTTGACAAATCAAGTCAGTGGATGGATGGGGAATGTGGTTAAGAAGGGAGAGGGGGAAGCTGGGAAACAAGAAGACAAAGCTGCTGAACCTGGGGAAGAACAGCCTACTTCACCTCAGGATAACAGTGAAGCAAAGAAAGATACAAGGTATGCCAGCTGTCTGATACTAAATCTACATATTAACTAAAACTTGTTATGTCTGCTCTCATTCATAACTTGAATGAATTAGACAATTCAATAGCACACCTGGACGGATGAGGTTATGTCCAATTTTTGTCACTTTTCCAATCATGATAGCACATTTCCCAACAATGACTATGTACTTTTAAGTTAGGAGTAAGTACGTGATATTTTATTTTTTGTAAATATTTTTTTTATTTACATGGTTACAAATGGCTTATAAGCATTGTTTCCCCTTAAAAAGAGGATCAAAACTTAGGCTAAAAATTTCCAGGGTTCTTGTCTTTCATATTACAAGCACATGAATTAAATCACTGTAAAACTAACTGCCCACTGAAATGCTGCTCCCCGCAGTTCTCATCATGACAAGCCGGGATCATTGGGAAACCAGCCAATCTGTCTTGATACGTGTGACCCCTCTTTCCATTTTCTGTGTAGTCTCTCTCAGGCTTGTGCTTTGTGATGTTCCAACATTATCTTTCCCCTAAAGGCACCTTCACCTTATCAGAAAAAGTTACTCCCTCTTTAAATACCTTGCAGTTATCACAGTACCTTCCCACCGACGTGACGTTCACCGGTGTAGTTTGAAGAGCAGACCCGGAGCTCCATGAATCACCGCAACCCAGGCGACCTTCGCATGCACCAGTATTTAGGTCTAACCCGCGGGGTATTGCCTATTCCGCCACGACGCTTCTGCCTCACGGGTGGAAAAGGGTGATTCAAGGGTCTACCACTTTGAAAAATCGCGTACGAGGATGATAATCAGTCACGATTATGGTGATTATCAATGATTATTTGATATTATCTTTAACATATTTACTGATTATTGGCCAGTTATCACGTAACTTTTGTCAAATTTGACTCTATTTCTCCATATTCGTCAAAAATTTGTTAATATTTGGAAATTTTACGATTATGATTATGTGATTATCAAGAATCATCTAGAGGGGTGTACGAGGATTATGGAAGTGGCAGACCCTTGGGGTGATTCAGCTTTATGACATACCTGTGACGCGGAATACATGAAGCCTGATCAGATTATGGGTTGCTTTCCATTTTCGATTGTCTGAGCAGAGCAGGCCTTGTTCTCAGGAATGCTGTCCACCGTCCAGCCGACGCCACGGACGCCACGGCCCTATACACTGCAAACTGAAGTGTGTACTTAGTGCACACATATTTGTGGGGTACTTGCAAGCACACACGTATAGGTGTGTACCTGTCATAGTACACACTTATTTGCCGTGTACTTGCCTTAGTACACACGTATAGGTGTGTACTTGCCATAGTACACACGTATAGGTGTGTACTGTACACACTTCGGTTTGCAGTGTACGCGATGCAGCTGGACATGTTGTCGCTCGTCGTCCTAACGCCCCCCCGCTCCCGCTCCGCCCTGTTGCAGCCCTACGAAGCCTGGCGGCCGGTTAGAGATGCTCTCCAACGTGAAGAGCCAGATGTCCGGCTGGCTCGGCTCGGCCGCCATCCCCTCCATGCCGGCGATGCCGGCCATGCCGGCCATGCCGTCCATGCCGGCCATGCCGTCCATCCCCGGGCTGCGGAAGGGTGGCGACGACCAGGCGGCGGACGGCGCCGCGGCCACCACCGTCGAGTCTCCCGCGTCGGAGAAGTCAGTCAAGGGCTCGCCCGGCGAGCCGGAGAAGGATGACGACAACTCCAGGTACAGCCGAAGAAGCCTTCCGCGCGAGGGGGGGATATCATCGAAGTTCCTCCTGTAGTGCCAGCCGAGCGATTTAGGAGATCGTGCAAGAGAGGCTCTCCTATACCTACCGTATAGCTCCGTCCTTGTTGCACTCATGGGGCAGGTATAGGAGAGCCTCTCTTGAACGATCTCCTGAATCGCTTGGCAGAAAGACGTTGGGATCCTTTCGATGGGTTCACCACTCGGTGTAGGAGCGTATACACACGATTACCGATTACCAGTGATTTCTTAGTTCTGGGTAAGTTTTTGGAAAACCGTTGAAATTTATGTCAATTTTTGCATATTTCAATGAGGGAAAACCAAAAACAGCACGAGAAACGACGAAAAGAGGAGTTTTGGGAACAAGATAACCGATAGTTATCGGACAGCGTGTGTACACAGGATTTACCAGAGTAGTGGACCCCTCGGATCCTTTGTATGGTGCTGTTTCCAGTTAAGCTGCCCCAGTCGGTTTCGGGGCGTTCGGGGCAGCGAGGCAGTTGGGTTTGGGGTTGCCGACAGGGCAGATCGGGGTGAACGGGCTGTGTGACGCGCCGACGTGCCCGATGCGACGCGCCAGAGCCCCCGATTGGCACCCCCACTTTAACTGCCCCGCTGCCCCGAACGCCCCCGAAACCGACCGGGGCAGCTTAACTTGAAACAGCATGGGACGAATAAATGCGCGCTTTAATACAGTGCAGCCACCCGCTGTGCTGTCAGTGACCTCGCGAGCCTCTGGGTTTATGACGGTATCCGCCTTGTTGTCTGCAGCGCGACGGGCGGCGCCGACAGCAACGCCGAGATCTCAGATAACGAAGCGGAGGACTTGGAGAAGGATGGAGCCGTCACCGGAGGTAAGTGTCGAGTTGAGCGCTCGCACTGATCGTTTCGAGTGGATGTTGCCCTCCCATGACGAGTCATGCGTTTGCCCAGTGTCGACCAAGGCGACGCAGGCGGCCAAGTCATTCGGGGGCTTCCTGTACTCGGCTGTCAGCAAAGCGGGCGCGAAAGTGAGCGAAGCTGGCGCCAAAATCAAGAAGACTGTCGAGGAAAACGTAAGTAATGTTCAAGTAGTCAAGTAGTCATGTATGTAGAAAGCAAGGTGGGAGTTCAGTGTGAATCGGTGTGATCTAAGCCACCTAAACATTTGCCTTTAAATATCACTGCCGATTTTGCTTCGCCCTAACCCAAGAAAAAGTAATCATTTCAATTATAGCTCAATCCAAATTTTTAAATATTCATGAAAAAGTTAACCCCTCCCCCCCAAAAAAAAACAACAACAACAAAAAACACCTGTTTTTCCATTTCATTTAAAAGAAAATGGCCTGATCACTCGTGTCAGCGAGACGCTAACGATCAACGATCTCTCGACGCTGCCTCACCTCGCCATCATCCATTCCTATATCTCTGTCAGCCCCTGCCTCCTTATCCCTCTGCCGAGTTGCCGACCGACGTTTAATTTAGAGCTCGCCAGATATGGATAAATCTCGAGCCTCCAACTATGGCGGCCGCGAAATATGAGGGATCTGGAGGTGGGAGGGAAGGGGGCAGCGGGGGAGCAGGAGGGCGGGGTTGCGAGTGTGGAGCAGAGATAACACACACACACGCACACACATACGCACGCACGCGCGCGCACACACACACACACACACACACGCACAGGGAGAGGGAGAAAAAAATCAATCCCGCAGCTAAGCCCAGCGCAGGCCAGGCACTGGGAGCGCGACGCGAATGAGTATGTTGATTGGGGCCGGGCCGAGCCGGGCTTTGGTTACAGGCTCGCTCGCACCCGTCCTCGTGGCGCCCCGTACGCCGCTTTGTGTGCGGCGCTCTGATTGTGCTCCATATTGTGAGGTGTGAAATCAGGTTTTTGTGCGAGTCCGAACGGACTTATATATGGGATTCGCATAATATGGGATTCGCATACTACTCGCGCACATCTCTGATCGCGCCTTGCGGCACCGCGAGTTCAGCCCGTGCGTCATCTCCCGCGCCCGCCGCGCTGCGGCTGAAATACGTAGGTTCAGTCAGAGCTCGTCGTCACTGCCAGACTCGCAGGTTGTCAGTCTCCCCGACCCGTATCCGCGCGCCCCAGTGTGCCCGGGCGCTTCTTTCGCAACCCTCGTGGATCTCGAGGCCCTCAGCACCTCCCATGACCATCTACTCACTCGGATGATTCGCTTTTCACCCGCCTTCTCCCCTCCGCTCCCTGCGCTGAGTGAGACGGAGCACGGAGCTGACAGTTAGGAGCGGGGCGGGGCCGGGCGGGCCTCTCTGGCGCCTGTCATGGCGAGGGTAGGCCACGCGCCCGACGCCTGCGCGCCACGGACCGCGCGGCTGCCTACCTCGAAGGCTGACTCCCCAGCTCCTCTGGACCGGCAGTGCGCAGCGCGCTTGTCGTGTCTCTCGCCACCAGACGAAATCATTCAGAAGTGAAACGTCTGGTTCATTTAGTGCTGCGCGCCTCATTCGTGGCCGCAGCCCCGCCGCAGTGTCACCCCGTAGCGAGGGGGAAACAACTCAGATTTTTTTGTGGACAATTTTTTTTTTTTTTTTTTTGAATTTTTGTGAACTTTCGCTGAAGTTGTTCTCTAAAATTCTGTAAATCTTTGTGATTTTTTAAAATTTTCCTATTATTTAATGATTTTTTTTCTTCTGAATTACGAGGTGTACTCAAATTTCCGAGCTGTTTCCCCCCTCGGCCCGTAAGGCGCGGACCGTCCCCAGCGCGACTGCTAGCGCGGGGCACGCGCGGCCACGCCCTCATTCGGTCTCCATTTCCTCCTCCGGTCCATCTGGTCCGGCCGGCACCGTCGTCTCCATTACCCCTCCGGCCTCGTCTCAACTCGCTTCGCCGGGCCAAGATAGTTAGTAAAGACAGCTCGGAACGGCGCTGCACGGGGGCTTCTGTAGAACGCACGTCGCTGACCTTTCCCCCTGTCTCCCATGTACGCTCACTTTTCCTCTCGAATTTATTTTCACCCCCCCCCCCCCCTCCGTATTCAATTTGCGCTTTAGATCCCTTATACCATCGTTCTTTTGATCTTTTACCCACTTTATTACGGTTCCCACCTCTACGTCCCTTCCCCCTCTCCCCCCCCCCTCACTCTGCATGCATTGCATCACCAAGTGTTTGCAGGCGGGTCCGTGTTTGTATTGCTCGGCGCTGGGGTGGGAGCCGAGCGGCTGGCCGCCGAGGAGGAAACATAACTATGAAATTTTTGTACACCTGGTAATTCAGAAAAATTAAGAATAATTCAGAAACAAAATCAGAACATTTAAAAAAAAATCAGGTACATTCACAAAAAATCAGTGAAATTCGCATAATTCTAGAAAAACTTCCGCAAAAATTTACCAAACATTCACAAAAATTCACTAAAATTTCACAAAAAAATGTGCACCAAAATTCAGAGTTGTTTCCCCCTCGCAGCTTGCAGTCTGTAGTGGCCGGTGTACGTCAACAAATATGACCGAACCCTGCAAATCGTACTAATGCAATGCCACTCGGCACATCGATAGTTGGGACCATAACGAACATTTTGGCCCGCAGGAACAAAAATTTCTTCCCTTAGGAAAAAAGTTATAGAGGGTTAAAAATAACGTGGCGCCTTACGGGGACTTTGGGTAGGCAACCCGCTTGACGCCTGAGCCGTTTTGCGCTGTTTCCGCGGTTTTTTGGGCAAAATCGGCACTTCCAGTTGGAATTTTGTAACCAAAATTTCAGGGAAGCTTAAGAAGGGTTTATGGCACACTCTGACGTTGAGAAATAGTCAACATTCGACCTTCGAGCCCGACCAGAGGCCGCGAAAGTTCGAATTAACCGATATTGAACACTCTCGCGTTCAATGCCGTTCAACGACGAACAAATGTGTTTTGAGGCCTGTTCTTTCGACTAGTATTGTCCATTGAAGTGTCCTGAACACGCTCCTGGTGCCCGATTTCAACCTCGACTCCTAGATTTTTGATGACAGGCGATTGAAAGGAGCAGTGCAGGGGCCTCGCCGGGCCGCCTGGGCTCCCGGGCGCGCCCCGGCCGCCCCCGTCCCGGTCGGCTCCGATATTAAACACTCCTGCGTTCAAGGCCATGCAGCGACGAACCTGTGCGTTTGGAGTGTTGTTCTTTCGACCACAACTGTCAAGTGAAGTGTCCTTAACATGCGCCTGGTGTCTGATTTTAACTCAGGACCTTTGGGAATTAATTTAATAATTGTTTTTTAGGGATGCGCGTCTTACTGTGGTAGCGTGTCTGGTACGGTCAGGGCGGAGGGCGGCAGCACAGGCAGTAAAGGGCAGGAGGGGGGACGTCTTGTCGCTTCTCGCTAAGAAGTTTCCTGTGAATTTTAACAGTAGGGGATCACGAATTCCTGCAACATCTCCTGGTTGGTAAACAAAAAAAAAAAAAAAAAAAAAAAAAAAAAAATTATTCCATTTTTTTTTAAACCGTTTTTGATAAGGGTGCAATTTTACAAAGATTAATGCTATCGATCCCGGACATCCGCACCAGGCAGTAAAACTGGTTCCCTGTGAAGAAGTGCGTGTCAAGCTCAGATTATCTATATTTCCCACATACCCTCTAATTTTTTTAAACGCGTTTTTCGTTTACCGCGAAAGGTAAAATTTTCATACGCATTAAATGGATTAAATGGTGTTTGGATCGTCCACATCCTGGTCGTCCGTCTCGGGCTGCAAATCTGGATTACTGGAATGAATTCCATTCAATTAAGTTATTTTTTATGAAGTTATTTTTTATGAAGTCATTTTTATTTAGAAAAATGCATTTTAAGGCCTTTCTGTGGCTAGTCGTTGCCGCAGCATATGCACCTACAGAAAATTGTGCATGTTGTTCTGCTTTTCCAGCAGATGCAACGCTGCCCACTGCATCCTGTAGTGCATCCACATTTAGCTAGTAGCTTTCTTACAGCCTCCCATATGGGGGGGAGGGAACCCCAAACAATTTCAAGTTTTCCATCCTTGTCCTTCCAGCCCCACCCATCTGGTGAAGGGGGAGGGGCTTTGTGATTTGCAAAACCCATACCTGACATCTGCGGTGACGGAGTCCTATCGAAGTCTTGTGAGTTAGAATTTACATGACGGAAAAATTTAGTAGCTGGGTCGGGCCGAACATAGCGAGAATCAACAATACTAGCGGCAGGGGCGGGGCGGCCGGGGCGCGCCCGGGAGCCCAGGCGGCCCGGCGAGGCCCCTGCACTGCTCCTTTCAATCGCCTGTCATCAAAAATCTAGGAGTCGAGGTTGAAATCGGGCACCAGGAGCGTGTTCAGGACACTTCAATGGACAGTACTAGTCGAAAGAACAGGCCTCAAAACACATTTGTTCGTCGTTGAACGGCATTGAACGCGAGAGTGTTCAATATCGGTTAATTCGAACTTTCGCGGCCTCTGGTCGGGCTCGAAGGTCGAATGTTGACTATTTCTCAACGTCAGAGTGTGCCATAGACCCTCCTTAAGCTTCCCTGAAATTTTGGTTACAAAATTCCAACTGGAAGTGCCGATTTTGCCCAAAAAACCGCGGAAACAGCGCAAAACGGCTCAGGCGTCAAGCGGGTTGCCTACCCAAAGTCCCCGTAAGGCGCCACGTTATTTTTAACCCTCTATAACTTTTTTCCTAAGGGAAGAAATTTTTGTTCCTGCGGGCCAAAATGTTCGTTATGGTCCCAACTATCGATGTGCCGAGTGGCATTGCATTAGTACGATTTGCAGGGTTCATTGACATACACCGGCCACTACTGGCAGTCGCTCTCACATGCGAGCGTAACGTCGTCCCTCTGCCTCAGCGTGTGGCCGTAACAATCTGTATCCCCACCCCCTGTCTCCACTTTTAATAGTCTCACGCTGTCTGCGAACGAGTGCATTCTCTCGTGAGCGCTGCGCCGCGCCCCGGGGCGGGGCTGCTCATTAACTAAAGTCCGTAGCCGCACATCGACCCCTTCAAATATGACATTAAAATGAAAAAAATAAAATAAATAATAATTAAAAAATGGGGAAAAGAATAGGGTTGCGGGGAGGGGTCGCGTCTAGGAGTTTAGAAATCATTGCGGCTTTGTGTGTTCCGGAAGTGGAAAGTGTATATTTGCATCGTCTTCAAAAGGAAATGGCGTTCCGAGCTCCGCAGTCCTGGACGCGCCCTACCGACGCCAACTCGGTGCGCTCTGTCGCAATAAAGAGGAGACCTCCGCGCCCGCCACGCCCAGCCCGCCTCGCATTTCGAGCAGGGCCAGTTTGATTGCTCTCTGACTATCCGTGGAAGTCTACCGGCTGAAGTGTCAACCCCCCTGGGGCCCTGGGGCCTTGACGGCCCTGGCCTGGCGCTGTTGGCGCTGCGCTGCTTTGGTGCGGACGAGCTCTGCCGCCTGATTCCGGAGATCGCTCTCGCGCCTGCGTCCTTGTCGCACTCGTGGGGTCCTGCCACCCCCGTTATGGGGCACCGCCAGAGGGTGCGACAAAGACGGAGGTACGAGGCTGATCTTCTGAATCAGGCGGCTGTAGCCCCGCGCCGAGAGGGGAGGGAAGGGGGAGTCTGCGGTCCTCACAATCAGAGGTGCCAATCAGTTTTGGAGCGCCGTCGCGCGCCGGGTGCTACTCCCACCCCCTGGCGCTGGGCGGCACACCCCCGTCCGCCCCACCCGCCGGCGGGGACCGTGTGAACGGGGCTCATCTCTAATCAATGAGCCGGAGTCGGGTGGTGCGGGGTGCGGCTCGGGTCACGGTGGGTGTGGTCGGGCCGGTCGTAGTAGCAGGTGCAATCAATTTCTTACACGGGAGGTGGCTCTGTGCATGGGGGCTGCAGCGCCCGCCCCTCCCGCAAGTGCAGCGCGCTGGTCTGGTCGTGCCGCCGCGGGCTGTTGAAGCCGCTGGCGGCGAGCAGCTCCCTTGGACCATACAGCCCCTCCTCAGAGGGGTGTGACCTTGGCGCTGCCGCCGCTGCTGCTCAAGTTGAAACGAGGTTTACGCGTCCTTTTAAGCCGCGCCCCCTGTTGAGGAAGGGGGGCTGGCTGAGCTGAGCGCAGAGCGCAGGATAGAGGGGGTGCCTTGGGCGCGGAGACTTTCTCTCCGAGGGGCGCGGCGAGGCGAGGCGAGGGCGGGGTGCCTTTTCAGCCCGCTGGAGCTGAGCGGCAGAGCGTGCCGTCGAGCGGCTCTGCAGGCTGATTCCGCTCATCGCTCCCGTCGGTCTGTCTCTCTCGCACCTCCCTCGCTCCGTACGGAACGCACCGTGAGTGCGAGAGAGACATGCCCCACTGAGCGGTCACCGGAATCAGCCTGCAGGCTCACCTCCCCCCGCGGGCCGCGGCAGACGGGACGGACATCAGCCTCCCGACCCGACCCGTGTCTGCCGTCTGATTCCGAAGAGCGCTCTCCTGCCCCCGTCCTTGTCGCACTCATGGGGCACTGCGCTCCCCAACATGGGGCAGCACCGTGGGTGCGACAAGGAGGGAGGTACAAGAGCAATCTTCGGAAGCGGGCGGCTGACCGCGCCCATCACGCTCCTCACGCACTTCACGCATCTCCCTCCTCTCAGCCTTCTCCCCGCCCGCTCTGTCCTCCCGGCTCCTTCCTTCGCTCTACTGTCTCCCCATGCTGTGGCCTGCCCCCCTCCCCCCTCCCCCCCCCATCCCCCCGGGTCCTCCTCGGCCCGCAGCTCCTCCCCCCGCTGAGGCACGCGTGGCCCCGCCCTGCCCCGCCCCGCCGCGGCCCGCCTCGCCACGCTCTTATTGATCGCGTGGGATCCCCGCCCCCCGCCGTGTGACCCCCGCCGCCCCCCCTCTCTCTCCCCTCCCCGTGGCTTCCCCCTTTTCCTCTGCTTTTCCCGACCCCTCTCCCTCTCTCTCTACCCCTCTCTCCTTGTTTTGTCTGTCACTTCACCCACGTGGTTGAGTTGTCGGGTCTCCTTCCCATGCCCCACCCGGCCCCGCCTGCCCCCCCCCCTCCCCCTGCTTTTCTAGGTCAATGCTAAACGTTATCCCGCGGGCGGACGTTTTTATAGCCGGATCCTGCGGTCTTTGCCTCGGGGAGTAATCGTGGTTTTATATCTGAAAATTATTTGTTTGTCACGCCACTCCTGGGTGCTAAGTCCAGGTGGTGCGTGACTTGTGCGTGACACAGCTCTCGCCGCACGCACGTCACACCTCGAGGGATCACGAGGGAAGAGCAGCAGCCTAATGACTGATAGGGGCTTAGCGAGCGGCTCAACCTCAGCCGGCGGCTCGGTGACGGCCCCCCAAGGGCCTCGAGCGGGTGGGGTGGTGGGGCGGGGAGGGGAGGGGAGGTGTGAAGTGGCCCGGCCCAGGCCTGCCATGGGGTGCACCCGCGGGATCCGCGGCTCGCGGGGGGCGGGACGCGAGGCTGCTGGCGGGAGATCACGACTCGCGCGCACGCCCTTGTTGCACACAGCAAAAGAAAATCTTCTTGACCCATTTCCATTTATTTATTTATTTATTTATTTATTTATTTATTTATTTATTTTTTCATTTATTTATTTATTAACATTCGTATCTTCATTTATTCATTATATTTTCTTTTCTTTCCCCCAAGGTGAACAACACGTCTCTCCCGTCCGGGTCCTTCCTTGACGTAAATCAACCTGTGTCTTGTTTTCTTAAAAAAAAATCCTACGTTTAAGGGGTTTGGTTGGTTTTAGCTTATGCATTTGGTGGGGTGATGGATGGCACTTACCTCTTTTACCTGCAACGGACGCCTCCCTATCTCCCTTCCTCTATTTCTCTCTTCTTACCTAACTTTGACTCTGCTACCTCTGTCTTGCTATTTACTAACTCGTCTCTTCTCTTTCCTTATTACAGCCGGTGAACCTTCCCGTCAAGGTAACGTTTTCTCGCATTTTGTCAGTCTGTTGACCTCTAATCTCTCTATACCTGACGCTTGCATTCACTCGGCATTTACTCTGCTTTGTGCAGTCTGTTTTTTGTTTGTTTTGTTTCTTATGTGTTTTTCGTAATTTGGTCAAAATACTTAAAACAGTATAATTTTAGAATAATCTACTAGAATGTTTAAAATTTTACGCACATTTAACGTTATTGACTCATATAGCTCTTAGCGTTCATGAAAGGTGTCTAGAAATATAAGGATACTGCAAGATCGACCCTATCGTAGAACGAGTAAGCAAATCCCTTTCAACACAATTCTCGACTCTTACGTACTTGTCTTTTCCTTTCCGGAGGGCATATTATTAGCGGCAGGTGCATCAGGAACGTATATGAACAGTTTCAGTAACCCCCCCGCGCCGCGCGGCTTCATACCGACCGTTTTCGCAATTTGTCACCCGCGTCGCCCCCACCACCAGAGGCAGAACCACGTGTTGCTCTGCTTGGGCTTTGGCCCGATTTATCAACTTGGCTAAGAGGGGTGTGGAATGAGGGGTCGGGGAGGAGAGGGGGCCGGCCTCGGCTGTGAGGAGAGCGGGGTAGGGGCGCGACAGTAGCAGCAGGAGGGCGGGTTGGAGTCGGCACCAGCCGTCTGATTCCGAAGATCGCCTTCGTCCCTCCGTCCTTGTTGCACCTATGGCGGTGCCCCATGCTGGGGATAGCTGGGCCGAGCGAGTGCGACGAGGACGGAGAGGTACGAGAACGATCCTCGGAATCAGTCGACTGTCATACATGGACTCTCACGCGCGCGCCGACCTCCTTTGCCTGGAGTGTGTGTGTGGGGGGCACAGAGGGTACGAAATCGCGACGGAGAGGCGGGCGCATCGACCATTGTGGGGAGGAGAGGGGGAGGCTACTCCCCTTTATTAGCATAGGCCATTGAGGCAGTGGCAGAGGAGGGAGGCGCGGCGGCCGCGCGGCGCACCGCACACGCACGCCTCTGCCGTCAGGTTCAGAAGAGCGCTTTCGTATCTCCGTCCTTATCACGCGCATGGGTCTCGGCCACTTGGAGTGAGAGGGCACCGGAGGGCACTACAAAACGATCTTCTGAATCTGGGGGCTGCAAACTCTATGCGCCGCACAGTCACACAGTTTCCTATGCTACAGGCCTACGATTCCTCGTGTTCGCTACTCTCAAGCTTTCGTGTTCGATATGAAAGTTCCGCAGTATCGGTGCTGTAGGCTGTAGAGTAACAATAAGCTTATGGGCTTTATATCGCTAACGAGAAACTGCATGATCGACTTAAGTGCAGTTTAGTTTTGGTTGCTGAGCAGAGCCCCGACGGCAGTAGAATTCGATGGGCCCACACGGAAAGCAACTACTCTATGTCCTTATAGCTTTACACTGCAAACCGAAGTGTGCACATAGTACACACATATTTGTGTGTACTTGCAAGCATGCACGTATTTGTGTGTACTTGCAAGCACACACATATAGGTGTGTACCTGTCATAGTACACACTTATTTGCCGTGTGCTTGCAAGTACACACAAATATGTGTGTACTAAGTACACACTTCGGTTTGCAGTGTACGTGTTAGCGGATGTCGTGACTAGCAAGTTTCAAGCTACCGTAGCAAAAAGTTCTTTGATGTTCTTATATTAGCTTTGACAAAACTAATGACCTGCTGGATTTGGCAAAAGCGTTCGCTGAGATAGACTTTTGTAGACTATGCCTCGTTAGCTCGTTCGTGCGGCGACGCATTAGCTCTCAGAGCTAATTTGTGATTACCCACCACCACCACCACCACCACCACCACCACCACCACCACCACCACCAGAAACACGTTACAGTTGCCGTAAAAGCCGGTATTGGCCGCCACTTACGTTAATGTAAGATGCATTAGATTTTCATGACATCCATCCTTTTTCGTGTTCACGCGCGCTTCAAACAAGGGGGAAACGACTCTGAATTTTTTGTACACCTCGTAATTCAGAATTTTTTTGATAATTCAGGAAAAATTCAGAAAAAGGCAACAGGTAAATTCACAAAAATTCTCTAAAAAAATCACAAAATTTGTACACCAAAATTCAGACGTTTCCCCCTCGGCTTCAAAGCCTCGACGCTTGCGGTGTTCAGAGGCGCAGAGGCGTGCTCAGACGAGGTTATCGTTTTCCTCTGCGCGCGGCGGTCCAGTGGTCCAGTGTTCCCCAAACTGTCCGACTGGCCTCGCGCGCCCTGCGCCCCACGCACGGGCCTTGTGACTTCCCCCTCGACTGCCCCTCCCCTTCAACCTTCCCTTCCTGCACGCTTTTCACTTGCTTTCTGCTCTCTGCCTTCGCGCTTTTGTGCGCACCAGTCCGACTGCGGGCGTTGCATCGTCCCCACGCCGCCGCTGGACCTTACGCAGGGCGCCCGGAGATAAGAAAAGGGAGAGGGGGGGGGGGAGCATATTACAGTCAGAGAAGAGATGACAATTTAGGTTGCCTGTTGCCTCGGCGTGATAGTCGAGAAAGTCCTCGAGAAATTCGCTGTTGCATCCAATAAGAAATTTTTCTCAGAGACAAGGTTTTTTTTCTTTTCTTTCTTTTGCGCCACAGCGAACCCGCGCGTTAGGTGCCACACCAGCAAATTTTCCGGACAGTCCCGAGATTCCCTAATTTGCCAGTCCTGACTGCTGCTGTATTTTGTCGGTCTGGGGCGTGGCCCTCCGGCTCCGCGGGCCGGCCCGGGCCGGCGGGCGCGGCCAGAGCTGCTGGTCCAGCTGTAGTCGGGCAGACCGGGCGGCAGACCGGGCCTGTGCCCCTCCTCGCCTGCGCTCACCCCTCCTCACGGCCCGCCGTTGGCGCCCCGTGCCTAGCGCCGCCTCCCCTCCGCTCTCCCCTCCCCTGCTTGCCTCAATCAATAGCCCCCTCCCCCTCTCCCCCGCCCCCCGGCCTCCCCGCACCCACCGGTCGACGCTACCGCTCCCTTCATCCCTCTAGTTCCGCCCCTACCCTCGTTTGGGAGGTAGGGGGTAGCTGTGGGGGAGAAGGGGTAAAGACGAAAGTTAGTGTCCCAGCGCTGGTCTGCGCGCTGCTCGGCTCGGCACCCCCCCCCCCTCCTCCCGCGCCCCCCTCTTTACGTGGTTGTCCTCCATCTCCTCCCTGGCCCAGGAGGAGAGTGGGGGGGAGGGACCACAGGGCCTGAGTCACGTGAACAAGTCATCGGTCCAGAATTCTGTCGATCTGGGAGGAAACCTGCTGGATGGCGCTGACTGTGACCGTGTTCGGGTGAAGTTAGCTACTGTCTCCTCCCGTTATGCTAGTTATATCATCTGATAGTCGCAACGGCTTTCGCCTTCGACTCGAGTCACGAAGGTTACGTCTCTGGAACTCCGTCGGTCTGTTTAGGTTCGTCGAGAACAAACCTAACTGCGACACGTTGCTACTCATCTCTTAGCTATTGTTGTTTATTGGACTATCTATATATTCGTAAAATATAGTTAACTAGTTAACGCCTCGCTATGTCGTTTTTCCACACCAAAGTTGTCTCGCATGGGGTAGAAGGGGATGCTCTCGATCAAGATGATCTCTCTCATTCATTCGTTGAAATAAAGTTGCATGTTGTGCTGCTTGGAGAGGCGTCCGATACTGAATTTATAATTGCCGGGAGAACAAGTAAGTCATAGTCAGTTTCCACCAACGCCCCGGACGGCCACCTCCCTTTCAGCCTACCTTGCCTCCTGAGCGGCTCACTGTAACATACTCCTGTTCAATGAGAAATTCTGTGGTAAAACTAAGGCGTAACCTTACGCCCACTTTTCAATCGTACTGAGGTTACGCTTGAAATCAAACGTAATAGTCCTATCCGCTCCTATTTGTCCTATCTACACACTAAAATACTAGGGACAATTTTGTTCCTAATTGAGCACGAATCCGTGCATACGCAGCATGTGTACGATTTCTTCCCTAAATTAAGAAGTAAAAGTGCGCAATTGTGCAGTTTTACTCCATTATTAGGAACGAAATCGTACACATGTTGCGTATGCACGGATTCGTGCTCGATTAGGAACAAAAATTGTCCCTAGTATTTTAGAGTGTAAATGCATGGGAGAATTTCTTTCCTACGCTTGATTTCCAGCGTAACTCTACGCTTCTTTCAAGCGTACAGTTCCACCTTAGTTTGACCAGTGTTTACGTATCGACTCGTCTCCAAGCTCTCCAACATCGAATTTCATTGAACAAACGTGTTTGCGTCGACACAGTGTACACGAGTGCGCCCAAGCTTATTCACAGCTCTGGTACATCTGGTATGCCGTACACGCGTATTCGAGGGCCACTATGGATAGATCCTGCGGTCCCGACCCGCTGCTGCCGCCCGCTGCCTGCTGGTGTTGCGATTCGGATTGAGTTGGCGCGCGGATTTGCAAGCCGCTGCGGATGGGATTTCTGATCCCTACATGTTGGTGGGTGGTCGTGGTCGGGCCAGCAGGGGTTGACCCCTCATTGTACATTTCTCGCGGGACTGTGCACAGAAAAATTTGTTAAAAGGCCAAAGGGCTTTGGCAAGAGTGCGAACGGTTGTTGACACACTACGGCGCGTTCCCTCAAACTCAGGAAGCAGCGCATGAGTTTTTGTTTGACCAACAAATAAATTTTCTTGACTAACATTTTTCTTGGAGCGAATGGGTGTATTTGGAAGCTTTAAGTAATTTGTTTGAAATGAAATAAGAATCTGCAGGTCGATCACTTTCCCGTTCAGACGGTTTCAACGGAGCTCCGTTCACCTGTTCCCTGCGTTGCCAGACTTCCGATGGGCTGCCCATAGAATGAATAATTTCAGACCTATTGTGATGTTTCTACTTTTTTCAGCCTGCTGGTTACACTTCAGAAACATTGTGTGTTTTGTCAGGTGTCTGTAACTACACACTACCGGCTTATGTACTTTTTTGTACGTAGCTATGTAAATCTATGTGCATGCGTAGCTTACGTAAAATTTATTACATAATTATGCAAAAATTCTTACGTAATTACGTAAAAAGTGAGCCTTTTTATGCGTTACTATGTAAGAAATTTTTACGTAAGTTGCGCATGCACATAGATTTACATAGCTACGTACAAAAAAGTACATAAGCCGGGAGTGTGTACACGAAATACATGGATTTTCGTCAAAAGACCAAATTGGAAGAACGACGGCAACAGTGAGAACGGCCGGAAAGGAGCCCCGTCTGAACCGCGGCGACAGGAATGTGATCGACCTGCTGTTATCTCCATGAATGAACTTTGGTTGCGACAAAAAAATTGCCAACCCTCCAACGAAGCGAGTCAGTTTTGGCTAACGCTTCCGGTGTAGCTTTGGGCTTAGTGTCCTTTTCCGCCGTCGCCGCGTCTTGATCCCCGGAGAAATTAAGCGTCAATCTCAAGTCTAAACTTTTAATTAGGTCAGCTTAAAGCCGAATGGGCAAAACTCAAATAAAAAGTCGGTGCCCTTTCCTTGATCCCGTTATGCTTGGCTACTCTAGTCCAGTCCGCGCGCTGCGGTGAGGTAGTGCTAATCAGTGATCGGGTTCGACTCTCCTTTTCGACGAGGTTTTGGGCCTTCCAAAGGGGTGGTAGGAAGAATAGATTTGAGACAAGCCTCCTCCCCCCCCCCCCAAAGTTTTCACTTCCGCGGATGAAGCTGCTCTTCTTCATCAACTATGTGGCTTTCTCACTCTTGGGTTTCCTCTTTGCTGACTAAGCTCAGGGTGGCCCACGCGACCTGGAAGTCAGGGAAAAGTCAGGGAAAAGTCAGGGAAATAAAAAGTGGCCAGGGAAGTCAGGGAAATTGACGGGCGGTCAGGGAAATCCGTGCGAAGTCCCAGATCGTTTCAAATCTCTCGCTTGTTTTCCCCCCGGGACGGTAGCAACAAACGTGGCACTTATTTTCTATTTGCTTGCATAATTTTCTCGAATTCAAAAGTACGAAAATGTTTTTGATGTGCCTAAAATACGGTAAAATTTACTGGCTAGCACGGTAAAAAAAAGTCAGGGAAATTTGCAAGAAAGTCAGGGAGAAGTCAGGGAAATCGAAAATTCCGATCGCGTGGCCACCCTGTAAGCTGCGTACTGCGTACCCGAACAACCGTTATCTCTGTATCTCCGTATCTCTTCATTTATGTCTCTAGCTCGGCTGCACCACCGCCCTTAGGCGTAAAGGTGCTGCCTTACCGCACCGCACCACTTCTCAACAGGTTGGACTGGCTGGCTATGCCTTAGCGGTTCACAACCTTTTCTGGTCCTTGACCCCAAAATGGCCTTAAAAATGTTTGCGGCCCCTCAGGAGATACATCAAGACCACACGAAACAACCGCCCCCTCCCCCTCCCCCCTCTCCATAATTTTTTTAATTATTTTTAAATTTATAGTTTTCCATTGATTCCCGAGTGCTTCACTAGGAGCTTTGAAAATCCTGCAGTAATGTTTCTGAAACAATGAAGCCAAAACATTACTAATACGACGATACGAGTCGGTAGCAAGCACCATTCAGCCTGCTCTCACTACCAAGCCAAGGAGCGAACAGGGTGCGGCGGGGGCGTCCTAGAAGTAGTAGCTAGGGGTGTGCCCTGAGGGAGACGTTATGTTCTTTGTCAAAGGGTGGGATGGTAGGGGGAAGAGGGGAGGGGCACAATCGAATCGAATCAGTCAGTACACTGCTCCCTCTGGATGCCAATTTCATCGTCTGTAGTACGCTGCGCTGCCCTGCTACACTCTACATAATAAGCGTACATTACGACAAATTGATTTTTAGTGTGCCGTTACAAAGATGGAGCGGCCGTTAGATGGGCCGTAAAGGCACCGGTGGAGCGGGTGCGGTGCAGCCAACAAATTGGAAATTATTGAAAATGAGATCCCTCTGGGCGAGGTCAGTCAGGTGGGGCAGCAGACGAGAATGAGGTATCCAAAATGGTTAACAATCGGGATATGAAATATGGAGTGTGCATGTGTTTATAAAGCCCGGAGTGTAGAGTCCAAGAATGGAGAGAGAAAGACTAACTCGGCTCGGCGAAAACGCCTTTCACCCTTTGAGAGAACCAGGCCACAAGACCTAAATATTACCTTCTATTCCAATCCCGTTATTTATTATTACACGTGTTCTCTCAGGTGCTTCACTGCGAAAAGCGGTTGCGCTACACCAGAATTTCCTCTCAATTCGGGTGTTGAGTAAAAAGTGCCAAAATGCACTCCCCTTTCCAGTCGGCGTGCGAACAACGAGATGGGAGAGGTGCGGGAGGAAGAGATGTTTTCGCACCCCATGGCTCCACGCTTCCCCCTCGGCCGCCGCCTCTTTTTCTCTCTCCAACTTTTTGCCAATCGCATAAACGATGCTATAGCTCGTTGATATGAAATGGGCGACGTAAGGGGTGCCTAGGGCGTAAGAGTCTCGGGCACTGGAGAGGCGGAGCGTCAGAGCGTGGTGTGGCGCGGGATATTGGGCTCTCCCTCGCCTCTGCCTGATCCGCATTGGGAGCTCTGATCGAGCCTGGCCGGGCCGGGCCAAGCACCAGGCAGGGCCGGCAGGGCCTCACTACCTGATGAAAACTCTCCCCTTCTCCTTCCTCTACGTTTAGAATTCCCTCGCAGCTTTATTGCGCTATGCCTGTTGAGCCGCAGAACTCCTGAGCCTGCTTGCTGCCCTGATGTCTGTGACAGGTGAACAAAGAGGCTGCCGGCATTGGTCTACAGGACTCGTAGCGTGATGCTGGCTATCAATTCTTGCTGAGGTTGACTAAACGCTGCCTTCCTCTTCAGCCAAACAATTTCGGACCTCTAAAAAGAACTGTGTATGGCTCAATAGAACGCTCATTGAGGGTTTAAGCAGATCCCTGTCGGGTAGTGGGTTGGAGTAGGTGCGGGAAGGGTGAGGTGAGGAGGGGAGGGGGTGAACTAAGCGTCGGCAAGGACTGTTAGGAGACAAGGTCTATCCATAATTCATCGTGGTGGAACCCTCCCCTCCCTCTACGAGCCAGCCCAGCTCGGCTTGCCCCGGCCGCCCGGCCCGGCCGCCTCCATGTGAATGAATAAATATCGAATGACCCCGTTCAGAGTCTCAGCAAGATGAATGTATCGCGTGGTGGTGGCTCGACTCGGCCCGGCGGCGCCCAACAGGACCCTGCTGGCTGGACTGCTGCGGTCTCCTGTTAGGGGACTGTAGGCCTGTAGGCTGATTCCCCACATCGGTCAAGGGGAGGTAGACGCGGTCCTCTCTCCCCCACCCAATGGCAGTGCCTCACGAGTGCGACAAGGACGGAGGGACGTAAGTCCCGTGCGGAATCAGTCTACAGGGTAGGATGAGCTGTGGGCCGGGCGGCTGCCGAGGGGGAAATAAGTCCGAAATTTTTGTTCACCTCGATATTCAGAAAACAATTAGAGAAATTCAGAAAAATACAGAAAAATTCAGGAAAATTCTTGAAAAATTCGGAAAAAAATAAATTGTAAAATTCAAGTGATAGTTCACAAAAATTCTATGAAAGTTCACAAAAACCCCCATAAATTCACAAAGTGTGTACTCCAAAATTCAGAGTTGTTTCCCCCTCGGCGGCTGCGCTGGCTGCATGATGCGCGGGGCGCGGCGAAGGTCACTCGCTGGGCTGGTGCAGGTGCAGGTGCAGGGGGTCCAGACCAGACGCGCTGGCTGCGCTGCGCTGCACTGCAGAACGGGAGTGGAGAGGGGAAGGGGGGGGGGGGGGGGGGGGGGGGGCTGAGCTGGGATGGGGATTGCTGCCGTTGCTGTGCGGGTGGACGTGGATGGCGGTCGAAGTTGCTGCCGGACCGGGCCGGATCGGATTTTGTCGGTCTTTGGCTATAATCAGTTGCGTGACCTAGTTGCGCAATGAACCTGAGGCCCGCCGCCGCACTCTCGCTGGAAATACTCCCTCAATATATTCAGGCGCGATCAGGAGGTGGAGTCCCGCCCCCGCCTCGCACGGGAGACACGGTTTTGTAAGCTCGTCCGTCTGATGTGAATCTTTCGTCGCAGTCCAAGCCTACTGGGCGGGGCTCAGTGGCGTGTTGAAAGGACCAACGGCTCTCGCACCCCACGGTGGGGCGGGGTGGGGCGGGGCGGGGCGGGGCGGGGCGGGGCGGGGCGGGGCGGGGCGGGGCGGGGCGGGGCGGCCTGCGCCCACAAGAAAGGGAAACAAGCGTCCGAGGGGTTGTGAGACAGGCGGGCAATATCCCCATCCATCCCCGAGGGGAGAGAAGGGGGAGGCCGGAACTGGGCGCCAAGGACCTCTCGACCCGGACAGCGAAACCACTGCAGCAGGGAGGCGCGAGAGATGAAACCCCTCTTCACCTCTTTCTTGCTCTCCCGACACATACTGCCCATTCCTTCCCTTTTCAACTCACTTAACTCTGCATTCTCTGCAAACTCCGAGTGTGAAACACATCCAAAAACTATTTTCTGTCGTTGAATAGGATTAGCAATCACGTTTTGGAGAACAGCGCCAGCTTTGGTTTAAAATCCCAGTATAAACGAGCTACCTTGTGATGGGGTTCGGAACAACAATACATTGAATAATCGTAAATTAATGGTTTCGAAAATGTATGTGGTCGTTGTTTGCGATCATAACCCCATCACATGGTAGCTCGTTTTAACCGGGATTTTGAACCAAAGCTGATGCTGTTCTCCAAAACTTCATTGCTATTCAACGACAAAAAATAGTTTTTAGAAGTGTGAGACACAGTGGTACTGCAGTAATAAGTGTAATACTGTCTCACACTTGAGTCTGCAGAGTCACGCCCTTTTAAGGCATGTCAGGCATACAATTTTACAGCTCGAAACACTTCCCACTAACACCGGTGTATCAGGGTCTGTCCGAAAGATCGGTCGGTATGCGATCGGTCCGTGAGTACGGTCGGTGCGAGAGAGATAGCGTCCATTGGAATAGCATACGTTTGTCTCTCTCGCACACCGACCGATCGACGACCGAGCGGCTCACCGAACCACCTTTCGGACAGGCCCTCATTCCACCAAAATTTATCGTTATTTTCCTGGTGTTGCAGAATTTGCTGGGAGACTTTAACAAGGAGCAGGAGGCATTCATCAAGGACAAGAACAGCAAGGGCTCCGAGGCAGCTGTACCACCATGGGTGGGCTGCCCTAACGAAGAGAGCCTCAAAGAAGAGTGCCTTTCGCTCTCCACGGTCAGAAATGACAACCGTGCTATTATATGTGATTTTTTCCCCCCTTTCTTTCTCTTTGGTTCTGAAGTTTTTCCTTTGCTCTACAGGATCGGCGGAATTTCGTTCGCAGTCCGCCCGCCGGAGTGGAGTTTAACTTTGACTATGATGTGACTTTTCCTGTGGCCCAGGCTATTCTAGCGGAAGATCCAAACCTTGAAAAGATGCGGTTTGAACTTGTGCCTAAAATGTAAGCTTCTTTCTTAATACACATGCGCTCGCCTTAGTGTGGGAGGGCTGCCTACTTGCTCGGCCTGTGAGGCGACATAGTATCCAAATGCAAGCAAACTGGACCACAAGTTAGCATGTGGTGTGCATTATGTTTGAAACATCTTTAGAGTTGTGCAGCTCTGTACATTGATAGCAGAATGTACAAAATAGTTGTTTAGAAAGAATGCAGTTTAGGAACTTTTTTTAAACAATTTTTATAATTTGAACCTGAAATCTTACTTTTTGAGGGTGTGGTATTCATTGATACATGTGTCTTTTATTGACGGGTCTCCTCGAAATCCTGTTCTTGAATCTTGCTTTTCAATTCATAATTTCTTTGGTCCTCTTTCGGCAGCATTTCAGAAGAAAACTTCTGGCGCAACTACTTCTACCGAGTTAGCCTTATCTGTCAAGCAAATGAATTGTCATCAATGGCCAAAGAGGGAGGTGCGTCTGCTTCAGCCTCACGTACTAGCAGCACAGATGCTGAACCTGCAGGTCTGTATTCTATAAAGTCCCTCTAGAGCATGGTAGTCACTCTTCTGTACGTATCGTAGATTGATATTTAAAGTAACTTCCCTTTATTTTATTAATTGTTATCATTGCTATGTAGATGTCTATTATAATTATCTTATCTTTAGAATTGTTGCATCCTAAGACTCTTCAAATTTTGCAACTCTTTATAAATTTAGTCAATCTGGATTGTTAATTACGTAGTAACCCTTGAGATGATAGTGCACTTAAATTTTCCAAAACTTCAAACTTTTCTGCTGTGGCAAAATAAGGAGTCAAAACTTGTTCATATTTTTCTCATGTGTAGTTCTCTGGCCTTATCTGTTTTCTATATTTTTAAATGTCAAAATCATCATTAGTACAAAGCTTACATGAGCATATCTAGAACTTCCAAACTAATCTGCTTGCTTGTTGTATTAGCTGCACCAGCTGCACAAAATGAGGAGCGTATTTGCTTCCTGCCAGACTCTACCCCTGCAAATGCTGAGAGTCCTACACATGAGTTTGTGTCAGATACTTTTGCAGCAAGCACTCAAGATCTGGAGGAAGTTCGAGAAGGCATGCGTAAACTTGGCTTAGAACCTCTGCCCAAAGGTAAGTTTGTAGAGTATGTGTTGAATGTGAAGTCTCTTACATTTTAATAATCTGAAATAATATGGGAAAGGTTACATTCCTTTCTGAGGGATTCCTTCCTATTGCAATGCATAAAAAATGCAAAATACATATTGAAATCAAGTACATTTCATTTTACAAGAACTTTTTGATGTGTCTAGAGAGAGACTTTGCATTTCTCACTCCCTTTTCGTTTGCTATGTGGCTTGCTGCTTTTGAAATATTTCCAGCGTAATTTGAATGTGTTGCATACATTTCACTGTCTTGAGTTAATCAATTTAGGAGTGTGTATATTTTTTCACAAACATTATTAGATCTTTTAGTTCTGATAGGTGCATTTTGTTAGTTGTGAAATGGTCTTAAACTATTGTAGCTAAGGTGCTGCTAAAAAATGATTTTACATGATTTCAAACATATTATTATTGCCTGATTTTGATTAGGCTATAAAGCAATTGTTACCTTTTTCCCTCTAATCTACCATAATATTTTTTTTTTTATATCTTTGTGTATTGAAAAAAAGCATGATATATAAATGTATGCCTCTGGATTTTTTTCGGAAAGATGCAAGGCAATATATATATGAGAAAATGTGTGATAATAAATTGGGGCAAATCTATGTTCTATTCTGATGGACCCTATATATTCAAGTGCCAAAGATACTTTTCACTTCAAACTTGTTGGTATCCCTTGTTTATGGGACATAATCATTATTAATTTGAGAAGAGCAGCTGAACAGTGTCTAAGTGGAATCTTTTGCACTTGAAATCAGCTCACGACTTTATTCACTGAAAGATCTTCTTTTTGTTTCTCTCTTTCGCAGCATAAAGAAGATAGGATGAAAGGCGCAATGATCCCATGAGTTTCAAAACTTCTGAGTTTTCCCTAAACCTTCCCCACTGCCTATCCCAAATTTTTATTTTGAAAATTCTTTTAGGCACGCCTTAGTTATTGAGTTTTTCTTTTGTCCTATTCAGTTTCTCATTCCTATTTTTTGTTTTTTCTTTCATTTTCTGCTTTGTGCCTGTTTTGAAAAGCATTTGCTTTTATCATCAGCGCATTTCAGGAACAGTAATTGTATGCAACTACATTCTTTTTACCCTGTGCATGTGTACCTTGAGAACAATGTACCGGTATTTCCTTTCATATGCTTGTTTGTTAGCATCAGCAAGCTTAAAAATAATATAAAGAGGGAGAATTACCACAATCTATGAAAATATGTCCCATGTTAAAACTTAAAGAAGTACGAGCAATGAATATCTGCACCTATTCTATTACTTTCCTCACCAACATGGTGCAAATCCTTTGCTTGGTATTAGTTTTGTTTTCCCGAGATATATTGTCACTATCAATGCACTTGAAAAAATATTGAGATCCTGATATTGCAAATGAACTTTTGACTCTGTGCTGCTTGATCAGTAACGCTCTGAAATAAAATTGATTTTTAGAGGTTCTCTAAGTGGTATTCATGAATCTGACATGAATCTGCTTTTTAAGATGCCATAAATGACAATACAATACGCACTACAAATTTTATTGATTTTGTAGTGTTTTGTATAGTTTTAAATGTCTAAGTTTTTATTTTGAAAGACCAAGAGTTTCTCCACTCTGATTGAGCTCTACAGTATAAGGTCTGTAAGTAACCATCGTAAGAGACTTTTTCTAAGCTCTCATTTACTATCAATCAAATGATTCTATTGTAAAAGCTGAATTTTTGGAGTGTTAAATGTTTTCTTCCCAGACATTATGTGCCATATCAAACAAAAAAACAAAAACCAAAAAATTATAAGAAGAAAACATGATGAAGCATTTTATTGCATTGATCGATCCATACCGTCACTCTCATTCATTTTTATGATCATGGTTATTATTTTATCAAGTAGTCTTTTTGGGGTCATGTGTCTGTCTATTATGTAATTTGCTGCAACACATTGATGACTTTTAGTGCTGCTGCACAAATTGCTGAGCAAGGCTTTCACAAGATGTTTTTCTCCTTATGACCTTTTTTTTAAATTTTATTTTTCTAATTTTTCCCTCTCCTTTATTGGTCATCAGAAGAAGATTGGGAAAAGGAATTGGAGGCAGAGCTGCAAGATTATGAAGTAGTGGCAGACAATGATGGTCAAAATTCACATTCCAACAACTGGGAACATCAAATTGAAGATATGTTGGATGATGAAACAGATCTCAAGTAATGTATTATTATCTACAATAATTTTCATTCTGTTAACTGTCCATTTTCACTGTGTTGTCAAAATATAAAAAAGAATTTTACTGCTCCAATTTATGCAGTACTAAATTATGGTACACGAGGAAAATTTTAAGAGTAACTACTTTGGATGTACAATATAATTATGTAATCTTTTACAATTGGTGTTTTCTCTTCTTAAGTATCAAATGCTTCAATTTTCTTGTTGTATGTATGTTAGCTGATTTTATTTACAGCTTTTTAAGTTATGAGGTGTAAGAACTACATTTTTTTCATTTGAATTTTTTACTGTTGCGAGTTTTGGGGTATCAACAGTCAAAACTCTCTTAAGTTTATCTGGATTTCCATAAGTTCACATGTGAAATGTCTTTACATTATGGCCCTGCATCTTTTGTTTTAAATTTAAAAGTATATCCAGCTTCAGTATAACAAAAATGTTATACAATCACTGAAGTTGTATCTTTTTAGGCTATCCATGTGTGTCATTGTGGTGTATTTGTTTAGAAAGTGATTCAGTAATACTGTGCAGTTTAGGGAACTGCAGCAATGACACATATTTCTGTTCATCTCTGTATATCATAACTCAGGAATAGCCTGGGGTTACAGTATCTATAATAATTTACAACTGGCTGGAGATTACCTTTAAAAAAAAATAAAAATAAAATAAATTATAAACTGACTCCCTTATTATGAGGTGTTCTATATGATGAATAATGATGCGATGTGTGAATGTGAAACAGAAGAAAAGTAATGTTTCTATTTATATGTGTATTTAGCCTTTTGCCTTCTCTCTCTATGATGTTGAAAAACTGAGCATAAATGTTATCCTAATTATGACTGAATGTAAAAAAAAAAAAAAAAAACTATCAATGAGTGTTAGTTGTTTACATGACTTTAGAATAACATTTAATGTGAGTACTAGGTGGTAGTCAAATTGTAGTGATGCACTGATCGAGCTTTTAGATGTTGCTCCATATTTGCAATGAGCATATGCTATGGCAGTTAAGGCAAATATTTTTCTTGCTTTCAGTAATCTTTTTAAAGCAAACCTTTTTAAGGGGAGACAGTTTGCCTTTTCCCCATACATGTATGGTGGAGTTCCACGGATTAGAAAATATTCTTGTCAATTTGATTTATTGTCCTTGTCGCTTCATGGCATTATTCAATTGTTAAAGTATTGAATTTTCTCATCATGGGGATGTGAATAATTTGTTAGTTATCAAAGGTATGCTTCTTGTGGTTTACTTACTATGAAGAAGAGTGCTAGTGCTTATTGTACTGCATTAAGTGATATCTTAAAATATTCAAATTTCTTTTTAAAAGGAAGTGCATTATTTTTCAATGCAGTATTTCTGAAAAAACATAAAAGAAAAAAAAATTAAAAAAAAAAAAACAACTTGTATGAAGTCTACAACCAAAGAGCCTTTTTAAAGCGGATTACTTCTTTCTCTTTTTTTCATTGCTCACCTGTTATTTCGGGTTAACATTCCAAAATTTGATAATTTTCTGATTCTGTTTGAATCGCTATACTAAAAATACATTCAGAATTGCCAACAGCAGTCTTTGATTGATAATATTGTTGATTGTTAAACTAATTTTGAGCTATTTGTGTCATTTCATCAGTCATATTTTTTTCCAAGGGAAGTTCAGGTGAATGTAGCAATAAGAAAGGAAAGTTGTGATCTTGTCAACCAACAAGTAATGTTTACTCATCATGATAATAGGCATCTGGTTTTCATCTTGCTTTGCTTATAAATGTGGGCAAATTTTTTCAAAGTTTGGCCTACAGCTCTCTGGTGAAATTGACAGACATGTCAGGTTTCTAGCAGGAATCTAAGGACTTACCACAGAGTTGCTTCATTGTGAATAAGTAGATGATTCTGATAGGCCTTATTTCTACAGTTTCTTTTGCCTCCTTATATTTTTCTTAAATGTTCATAAATGCAGCACAGTGGTGCAAAACTATTTTGTCAACCTCAGTTATTGATGTTTGTTTTTAATTTTGTAAAGTGATATTCTCTGTTTCCTTATGCTATATTTTAAATATCGCATATTTAATATTCCAACTGTTGACTTTTTTCCTTTTTTTTTTTTTTTTGTTTTGTTTTTTGTAATTTTTTGTTATGTACATAGTGTGAAAAGTGTAGTAGAAAATGGGAGTCAATAATTTTCAAGTCTGTTATGTTTATAAATGTATATTATTTGTCCTGTTATGTGTACAAGTGTACAGGCACAACTTTGTGCTTATTTGGAAGAAAATGAACTTGGAGTATTTTGTTGAATTATGTTAAAGTATGTTTGGTATTCTTGGAAGTTTTGAGAATATCTTTTGTTCTTCTCAGTTGGTACTCAAGCCTTTCATGATTTGCATAGTTTAGCAGAATACCCTCTTAGGCCTATACAATAACTGAGTTGGAAAACAAAGAAAGTGTTTTAGACAGTCAATATTGTAAAAATCAATAAACAATATATGTCTATGTATTATGTTTCTATTTTTATTTTTCGAATTCCATAGAGCTCCCCTGCACAAACCCCGTTAATTTGGAGGAATTTTACCAAAATCCGTAAAAATGCAAAGGCTTGACCAAAATTCGAAAGTCTCAGATCACGGCCAAATTCACAGGGAATCTCCTTTACGCTTTGTGAAACATATATACGTCGCCAGAAGCACGACACCGGTCTCGGTCTGGAAGAAATTGCCTTTTAACGCGATATAAAGCGAAAGTCGCTTCCTCCGCGCCGGGCCAGTCCAGGCCGGTAGAGAGGGATTTCTATTCGCATCGCCGACAGCTAAGGACTTACCTGACTTACCTGACCCAGACAGCCTAGTGGTTACCGTCCCAGTCCCCCGTCCCAAACCATCTAGGCTGTCGGGACGCTTTTGTCGTGTTCGAATCTCGGTCGATCTAATTTTTTTTTCGACGATTTTCGGATGATTTCACCTTCGGGGGTTGTACTCTGGGTGCACTACAGCTCCCCTGCACAAACCCCGTTAATTTGGAGGATTTTTTTTTTTGGACCAAAATCCGTAAAAATGCAAAGGCTATATAGCCTTTGGAAATTTGACCAAAATTCGAAAGTCTTAGATAACGGCCAAATTCACAGGGAATGTCCTTTACGCTTTGTGAAACATAACCCATTTTGCATTTTAAATTCAGCTGGGAAAAGACTTAACTTTTTCCCTGCAAGGCTGCGCCACTCTCACATCAAAGCATTAGGGGCATTAGGTCTTCTCATCTTTTTGCTATTTCCGGTCTTCGGATGAACGAACGCTCCGGAGTTGTTTTGGGAGTACCGGCTGTTTCTTTGAATGCGTAACAATGCTGCGGGTTTGCCTACCCCATTCGCCCGTAAGGCGCCATCGCCCCTGCAGCGCAGACGAGTATGCAACTGATGCAATGCCGCAACACTGTTACTCACTCAAAGAAACACCCGGAACATGGAGTACATAAGAATTCCCCTGCACAACATGTGTCACCTTGGAGCAATATATTTGTCTTTTTTGTTGTTGGAAATTGGGGGGGGGGGGGGTGCTAGGGATGGTTGTGAGGTTCTGGTCTTACGTACATATATACCTTTAAAAAATGCAACACGAAAGTCTCTTTTTTAAAAAAATGAGTGTATAGGTGCAGACACATTATTTATCATAACTTGAATGGGGCGACTCCCTTTCCCCTCAGGTTCCACCACTGAAAGCTATTCTCGATTGGTGAATGAACTCTGAGCGATGCAATGCACTCGACAGAGGTGGGAAAGCCCAGGGTCCTGTTGAGGTGGGGGATCGAGATGCGACACGTACGCACTTCCGCTTTATAATGAGTTTTCAGCTGCCGAATGGTTGTGTGCGCATGCACCTTGCTTAGAGATAAAGCGACACTCGAGAGTATGACTCATGATTCATTCCGCAACTATTGTCTTTGACGCTTAAATTTCCATACTCGAGAATCAAAAATTTTATCCATGTATGGACTCTGGCTGCTGGATGTGACTTGGGGCTTGTTGGAATTCAACTCATACGACTGCTTCATCATTTATTAACAGCGGGTGAGGGGCAGAGGAGCTTAATTCGGCATTTTGGTAGTAGCAAAGGGAGTGGGGAGGGAGGGGGACGGGCCTGCGCACAACACTGTTGGCGTTCCCCTTGAATCAGTGCCCAATAGACGTGCCGACGCAGACAGCGCGTGACTCACAAGATTCACAGTGTAATCAAGATCTCGCCCAATGATAGAGGATTCGATGGAGGACCGTGCCCGCCCCATTATTTCTTGTAATAAGTCATGATTATTTTATTTTTCTAACCCCTGCGAATCTCTCATTGCAAAGCAGCGTGGGGTGTGATGAGCGTGAATGTCTGTGGCGCGGTGCGGCCCGTCGCGGCCGAAAAGAGGCGGTGCGCTCGCTAGAGGGGATCCTCTTCAGCGTCCTGCCGAAGAGCAGGGCGTTCGTACTAGAACATAGCTCCCTCTCACTCTCGCCTCTCGTTTTCGGACGCGTGCGAGCCTCTGCGCTCGCTCGTTTCCCTGCTCTGCCCTGCCGCTGCCGGCCGGCGCATCCAGCACACTCACCCTGCTGGTCACGATCCTGCTCCTCCTGGTGGCGTTGGCTTCCTCACTCATGTCGCCCATGTCGCCGTCTCGGTCCGAGATCCCCCACGCCACCTGTCCTGCCCGCAGCCCTCCTCCTCCTCCTCCTCCCGAGGTGCGCGCACGTCTTTAGAATATCCAATTCGGGGAAAAACGGCAGGCTGACTGACTCCTGGGCACGTTGTCCGCCTCGCCCCGCCCCGCCCCGTCCCGCCTGGCCTGCTGGAGGGATGTGAAGGTGCGGGTCGGGTCGTGGTGGGAGGGACCTTTATGAGGAACTGTGTGGAGGAGCCCCCCGTCAGTGTGGTCGGCGTGGGCAGCGGGCGCAGCGACGCGACAGTCGTGCTCCGGAGACACACCGCGGTCAGGAAGGATGGCGTCCACGACTCCCCGCTGCCTCTGCCTGCTGGCGGCCTCCGTCTCCCTCCTCCTCGTGTTGGAGCAGCACGCGGTGACAGTGACAGCCGCCCCGTGGCCGCCGCTGCCCGTGCCGTTCGGAGCCCCCTGTGAGTACATCTTCCTCGAATAACACGCTGGCAATGTGCCTGGAGGCTTACTTTACAAGATCCGCACGCCCGCCTCACCCCTGATCCTCCGCAGTGCTCATGGGCTTCGCTCGGCCCCGGCGCGCGCCGCTGCCGCCGGCCCCGGCCCCGGCCGTGCAGCGGCCCGGCGCTGGCCTCGGCCCCGGCGCCGGTGCTGCACCTCCACCGGGGGCGTACGCGCCCGCGCCGCCCAGGACGCTCACGTTTAGCGGCTACTTCAGCGGGGCGGGCTCGCCGCAGGGAGACCCCTACGCGTTCAGCTGGGGCCCGGCCATCAGGTTCGTGCGTGTGTGCGTGTGCTCGCGAGAGGAGAGATGAAGCCGAGACGTGGCGCGTGGCGCCCCCTTCATGCCGTGCCCTGCAGACTGATTGAGGGGGAAACAAAACTCTGAAATTTTCTTATAACCTGAAATTTAAAAAAAAAAAAAAAAAAAAAAAAAAAATAATAATCAGAGAAATTCAGGAAAATTCAGAGATATTCAGAAAAACAAACAGAGAAATAAAGGAAAATTCACAATAGTACACCAAAGATTTACCAAAAAAATACGTAAAATTCAACCAAAATTTCATTAAGAATTCGCGAATATTTACCAAATTTGTACATCAAAATTCAGAGTTGTTGTCTCCTCGAGACTGATTCACAAGAGCGCTTTCCTCGCTCTGCCTCTCTCGCGCTCATGGAGTGCGCCGCAATAAAGGTGCGATGGAGACAGAGCGAGGAGCGCGCTCAGCTGAGTCAGTCTGCTGTCCATAACGTCTCCCGGCCTGACCTGGCCCCGGCTGGCTGTCGCAGGAGGGCCGAGGACGACCCATCGCAAGCACCGGCGCCGGCGCCGCCCCCGGCGCCTCTGGCCGAGGAGGAGGCCACCGCTGCGCCCGCGCCCCAGGAGCCGCTGGACGCGCTGGACCCACCTGCTGCCGCACCCGACGCGCCGCGCTACCCAGCGCAAGAGCCGGCGGACAGTCCAAGTGACGGCGTATTCGAGGCCCGGCGGAGGCCTGGTGCTGGTGAGTGGGCCTGGACCAAAACTTGCGATACTTCGGGTCGGGTGGCCGAGTTCCGCGAATCATTGAGATTAGATTCGCGTAAGCTTTTCCGGAGAGCGGGTAAAGTGGCAGAGGCACGAATACGAAAATGGCCCGTGATTGTCCATGTGGCCTCCCCCTCTACTCTGCACAGGTGGAGGGGGAAACCAATCGACCAATCAAGGGCTCATCTATTCTTAATCACGCTCCTCTTCTTCAACCGTTCTCAGGAATAGCTTCTTGGAAAGCACTCTTCCTAACTTAAGCAACCCATGAGGCACTGCCCACCCCCAGTCTTCATTGAGCCCCCGCCCGCCTTGGCTACTCGTGTCAGCCTGGCAACCAGGTGATAGTCCACCCGCACGACAGACCGGCTCGCTGTTGCCTACCCACGATCGCCTTGTAATGATAGGGACACAAAGAGAGAGAGAAAAAAACACCCCGGAAACTCGTAAAATTGGCGGAGTTGTTTATTGTAACCAAGCTTTTCCAGGTCAGACCGGCAAGAATAAACCCAGTAAGCCCAGCTACCCGGCCCCGGACAGTCCCGGACAGCAGCCGCCGCCTCGTGGCCCGCCGGAGGACGGCGCCGACGGCCGCGGCGGGTACGGCACCATCAACGCCTACTTCCCGTTCATGTTTGGTGCCGGCTGGCCGATGGAAGGCCAAGGTCCCGCAAGGCCAAGTGCCCCTCGAGGGTATGGCGCTCCCAGCCCAACGCCCAGCACCGGCACCGGCTACGGCGGAGGCAGTGGAGGCGGCGGGGGAAACAAGGGCAGCGCGCCTGGTGGCGCCTCAGGCTCAGGGGGCAGCGGTGGAGGTGGACAAGCGGGAGAGCCAGGTGAGGAATCCTCGTTTTTCGAGTCTGCTAGATAGACCTTAAAAATGAATCACTGACGGTTTCATGTGTGCGCATGCCTGCAGGCAGCGCGGGGTCGCCGTACTACCCGGTCGCGATCGCCAACAGCTTCAGCACGGGCCGGAACGCCATGGCCAGCAGCACTGCCACGGCGTACGGCGGCGGCAGGTCATGACGAGACCAGCCCGCAGGAGTCTCTCTAGACCACACCGGAGCGATGGCTTTGTTTCGTTCTCTCTGAAACATTTTCTCGTGATTATAATGTCCGCGCGGCGATGGACCGGAACGTGATCGCTGAGGTGCAAGTATATCCCAGTGTCGGTCACAATTGCGCTTTTGCTCATCTGCTGTTGATCACAATAGCAAACGAAAGTTGAAACTTGCATCATCCAATATTTTCCTGTATCATTATTCAATTGTATCATATTTGCTGGGTTTCCAAGAAATATATAGCACACTAGAATTCATTCTAAGTTATATCTATTAATTAAATAAAATAAAAACGGGGTACAGAAACCATATAAGAATCAAAACTGACAGAAGAATGGCTTGAACAATGTTTGAGTTTCAATTCTTTCAGTCTTCGGCTATCAAAACCAATATGAAAACCATTATTGTCTGCAACTATTTTGAAAAAAAAAAAAATACAGCGGGATAAGTATATTGAGTCATATTAAGTCATATTATGTCGGTAAACGTTATGAATACTTTGAAAGGAGACTCGAAGTCTCCAGTCTGCCACAACAGCTTTAAAAGGTCGACATAATGGCTAAAACATCACATGCTCCACTATTTAAGTACAAACAATATAAATTATAATACAATTGACGAACATCAGAGAATCGAATTACATAAAATGTCACAAAAATACTTCCACTTTTTTACCCTGTTCGGAAAGCCACATACCAGTTGATTTGAATCAACATTCGAATCAGTCTGAACTTAAAAGTACAAAAACTTACGTGTTCACGGCACGAACAACACCAAGCAAAATACTATAATTAGGACAGTGCCCCGAGACAGAACTACACGAATAAATCTAATTATTTTAGAGAGAGGATATGAGTATCAATCAATTGTGTTCCACTAGATCAAGAAAAGGTGCTCATTTGAGTCGAACACTGGAAAATAAAGCAATCTCCCATAAGGAATTTTCAAGAAAACTCTCAAATGTTTGGAGGAGATGATGGGAGCTGGATGAGAGAGCACCACGGCAGAAAGCGTCTGGTAAGCGTGTGAAATGATGGGGCTTCGCTCTCTCAACTGTCGAGGTTCGACAACAACTTGTCTGAAGCAGCTCCTCCTGCAAAAGAACAGGGAAAAATAATGTATCAGAAACATTTTCGAGATACCTAGATTTGTGTTTATTTCAAGCTCTAGTGGAAAAGAGTTGGAAAAGAGTGGAGGGACGTCGCTATAAGATTTCAATAGTTTGCCGTCATATGGTGTGAAGATTATGTCTGAATAATGTCCACGCGCATTGCGGGTCAAGGTGGCTTGTGCGCAAGGCACTGCAGCAGAGCGTCGACTCGTAACGAGAGAGAGAGGGGGGGGGGGGGGGCAATCACTCTGGTGTGGTGCGCGTAGCATTAACAAGAAGAGTGATATTTTTGTACATTTTCTGGCGACGAAAATTGTTACCTATGTTAGAAACATTCGTCGACCTCTGCATTTCTTATTTGTCCAGTTATTATCACAAAACGCATCCCATTTGATGTAGGACAGCCAGCCGCTGCCGCGCCGCTTCCGCAATAGATACTACTATTGGTCTGTCTAATAATTATTTTGTTGGTCGGAATCCATGCTGACCCACGCCAACGCGTTTAGGGGCCGTACACAAAATACGTCACGCACTTTGGGGGGAGGGGGGGTGTCGGTCGGATGTGATGTGAGGGTGATTTGGGGGAGGGGGGGATCAGTGGGAGCGTGACGTCGCTTTTCCGCAAACTCAGAAAACCTCATGGTCTCAGCGCAGCAAAGCGGAAGCGCTGTGGCAGCGCTGTGGCGGCCCGGGCGGCCATTTGAAGATTCTTTTAAAAAATGTCGTACTATATATGTAATTATGTCTTCTACACATAAATCTCCTATAAAAATTATTCTTTACATGCAAAGTTTCGATTTTTAGTTTAACAGATATTTTTCTAACCGTGTCCCATTTTTTTTCCCGAAAAACGTGACGTCACCGGGTGGGGGAGGGGGGGGGGTTGGCTCGGATGTGATGAGTGGGTGATTTAGGGGAGGGGGGAGTCAAAAATCCCGAAAAATTGCGTGACGTATTTTGTGTACGGCCCCTTACGTCATTCCCCAATCTCAAAAACAAAAATTACATGCTATGTTCCATTTAACTTTAAGGATTGTCACACAAAGATTTTAGCAGATGATACCTTTGACACCAAAATACTTTGACTAATATTAAATAGTAATAAAAAGGTGTCAGCCAGCTTTAAATCTCGATAACGAATAATTTGGCGGGAGCTCAGTTGGAGGCATTGTGAGGCCGCAGTGTCATTGTCGCATGTCGCGCCGGGCGTGGCCGGGCGCTCTAGCTCTTCCAAGGCCCCACCGCTCCCCCTCCTGCCCTGGACCCCACCCTTACCGGTGTCAGCCCCATTTTTGTCGAATGCATCGTTGAACACATTCTTATGAACGTTCTATGTACGCAGCTACAGATTTCTTATTCCTTTCTCGTGCACAGTAATCGCCGCAAATGCGTAAACACTCACAAAAGAATATCATTTACAGTCTAAAAATGAGCTAAAAGATGTTATTTAATTAAAAAGAAAAGACAACGCAACGAAAAATTTAAGTCATAAGTTGCAAACAAAAAAAATAATCTAAATTTAGAAGGAAATTACGACTCTGCGACCCGAAACTAGCCTGAACTTGTATCATCTGCTTTCAATTATCATAACCAACCGACAAACGACCAAACGTTTCTATTGGGGGTAGGCAGCCCCTCGTGCAACCCACACTCACTCACACAAGCCTTCGTTTTAGGCGAGTGAACTTTCTCGCTGGCCTGCGTGAACTTTGTGACAAACTTACGAGCGACGCAACAAGACGCCCACGCTCTTGTAAAGGCCAAAGTCAAAGCATTTGTCTAGCGACTGTGCTGGCCGTTAGGATAAGAAACTGCCGGCTTGGGGTCACCAGGGTGAGTTCGGTGCGCTGAAGAACTACTTGATTCAAGGTTTTCTCTAACAGTCATGCATGCGATATCAGTCAGGTGCAGAGTAGTTACAGAAGATGGAAAGCGTCGTAAATAGATTTTTCAAGTGAGCCTTCCCTAGAGGAAAGTGAAAGATACGAAAGGAACACAATCATGCGACATTTATCAAGCAGTTTATTGTGGTGAGAGTAGAGACTAGTTAAAAAGTTAGAGATAGGGTGCAAGGTAGAAAAATACATACAAAGATAGGCAAGGCAGTGGTTACAACTAGCTGGGTTTTTACAACTAGGAACATGCTATACGAAATATTTACAATACACAGTCGATCACATTTTTCTTATCATCACAACAGTTATATCACAGGCCATATTGATCATGAATACAAGCTCGTTTCATTCTCTAGAATGGCATCACAAAATACAGGCATCAGCATAAGTAGAGAGCGAATACATGACACTAATTTTTATCACGCAAGGTAAGCCACAGCAGTCGAGGTGTAGCTTGGCTGCAAGAGTACGATCGAGACCGGTATGATTTTCACCAGTCACGCCGGTCACTAAGTCACAAAATTTGAGGGAAAAACATATGAATTGTATACGATGTGGTAGAAAATGACAGCGCGTGGAAAAAAAAGTGTCAGCAAAAGCAGTCTTATATTCCTCAACGAGAGCCGGTAGACCAGGCGACACGCCCCATAATCTCCGATCGCCCCAGAGCGGGGCTGTGCTTATCTACAGGGTGGCCCGCAGACCCCTCTCTGAGTCTTGGTGCGCACGACAGGGGCGGGCGAGCAGGGCGAGCAGGGCGAGCAGGGCGAGCTGGCCTGCCGCCACAACACAACACGCCCTACGTCACCGCGGCACCGCGCTCACACTCTTGCACGCGGCTCAGTAGAATCCCCATGGCGGAAGGGGTTCGCCCGAGGGGGAGACGACTCGGTAATTTTTGAACACGTCAAAATTCATCAAAATTCGTAATAATTAAAGAAAAATGCAGAATTTTTTTGAAAATTTTGGAAAATTTTTGAAAAAAAAAATATTACAGAATTTTAGAAAAGGCTCAAAGCAAAAATTCACTATAAATTCACAGAATTTCTACACCGAAATTCAGATTTGTTTCATCCCTCGGATTCGGCAGACGAATTGCCGCACGACACATCGGCGACCATCTCCAGATAGGCTCGACCTCTGCCCGTCTCCCTCAGGAGAGGGATCTCCTCCAGGAGTGCCGGCGGAGAGGCAGGGGCTGCGCTACGCGCGCTACGCGAGGAGCGAGTAGGACTGCAGGCGGCCCGGGGAGCGCGGCGCGGCCAGCAGGGCGATGCGGACGCACAGCCGCTCCTCCACCAGCAGCGGGACCCACGTACCTGAGGCCTGCTGCACGCCGACCCCGACCCCCGCCCTCAGGGCGCCGTGGCCGTGGTGGTGGCCGTTGAGCTTGTCCCCGACGGGCTCCAGCGGCGAGCAGCTCTTCACCATCAGCCCGTTCTCGGAGGCCTCTTCCTTGGCGTCGTCCGGGACGCAGCGCACGGCGAACATGAGCACCGAGCAGACGACGGGCGGCACGCCGGCGAGCAGGAACGGCAGCTGGTAGGAGCCGAGGTGGTCGAACAGCAGACCTGCAACACGGCGGGGCGCGCGGCAACGTGAAGGGAGAGCACGGCTGTGGAGGAGGGCCTGGACCAAAACTAACGATACTGAGCTGCAATTCAATTACTTTTAGCAGATGATTTAAATTGAGGTCTCAATATTGGGAATATTGAGGTGATCAATATATCATACCTCAACATCTCAATTTTTAATATTGACCTCAATATTGACATTGACCTCAGTAACTCAATATTAATATTGACATTGAGGATCAACTCAATATTTTTCAACATTGAGTGTTGATGTTGAGTTTGATTAAATCGCCGAGGCCTAAGCAGGAGGGGGAGAGGGGAGCCCTTGAGGACTGTACCGCCCCGAGGGGGAAGTCACTTCGAAAAATAATTGTAAGGCCGCCAAGAAGTCATTTATGAAATCAAAATAATGAAAATAAAATCTAGAAGAAAGATACCAAAACGGAAAACAGAGAAGAAATTAACAGGATTAATCAAAAGTGACAGAAATTTTCCTTGAAAAAACAAAAGAAAAATCAAATCAAAAAAATCAAATCTATTTGAAAAATATATCAAAATTAAAAGTCGTATGTGTGATCACGTTCACCCTCACCCCTCGGTACCGCCCAGCACTGACCTGCGACGAAGGGCCCGATGGTGAGCGGCACGGAGCACAGGCCGAGCAGGCAGCCGATTGCCTGAGTGGCGCCGCGCTGCCCGCACAGCTGGAAGGCGATGGGGCCCAGGAGCGAGATGAAGCAGCCGTCGAACAGGCCCATGATGAGCGCCAGCACCTTCATGACGGCGAAGCTGTCCGTGACCGTGAGCAGCATCGTGGCGACGCCGATGCAGAAGAAAGAGATCTGTGCAAGCAGGGGCCGGTCGGGCCGGGCCGCGATCAGCCCGGTGCAAGTCCGCGGGGAGGAGGACCACAAATAAAATAAGGAACACCCGCCGTCGGCGGTTAAAAATGCCATGTCTTGCAAAGAAAACTCATCTGAGCGGAGATAGTGGAGAGAGGGGCTTTAGACTGAAACATTGTGTCCATACGCGGGTCACGGGGCGCTACGCAGGGGTGACCCACCCAGTGTCGTTATCCCGATAAAGCGAGCTCGCGACGGACGACGGAGAAGGAGTTGAAGAGAGGAGACTTGTAGGAAGTCACCGTCCTCTTATTTTTTTCTTTCTTTCTTTTTTTCTTTTTTTTTTCACTATTTTAAATCAGCGAATAGATGGCAAATACAAGCAGTGGACAGTGGACGCAATACTTTCAATGCTGTTATTGTTGTTCCCCTTCCCTGTTTGCCGCGCGGTCCTGGTCCCCTACCTGCTGCAGGAGGATGCGGTCCACGCGGGGGATGTCGGCGATGCGCCCGAACACGAGCCTGCCCACGCCCGACGCCAGGCCGATGAACAGGATCAGTATCTTGCCGTCCTCTCCCTCAAAGCGCGTGGACACGTACTTCACCTGCGGAGAAGAAACATACGGCTCATCCGCGTTGGCGGTACACATCGCACATCAATTTCTCCATGCTCGACAGGGTAGACAATAGACTTATGGTGGCGCCCGCCCCGGGCTATCGTTCCAATAAGTGCCTAGATCTAGAGGGTGAATAACCCAGTCGGCCACTGCCGGGGTTCTGAGCGTCGGTGGACTGGCGATAACGCGGCTCATATATATTGGGGCAGCAGCCCGAGCGCCCGATAAGGCTGATGACAAACCGATCAGGCGAACGGCGACACTTCTACGGGGACCGACCTCGGGCGCCCTGCCATGGGTCCCGGGCCGGGCCGGCCGGGCCGGGTGGCGAGTCAAATATAAGGAAGATCACCGAGTTCCTTCATAGCAGCCAGATGGCTGAACGGTCGGAAAAGGGCACAGCGGCTCAGAGCCGCCCCCCGTGTGCAAACTGACGGGTGAGGAAGTGAAGGTGTTCGCGTCTCCAGGAGATAACGAGATTGCTCACCATGTGCACGTACGGCACGAAGTAGCCGAAGAGGGCCGTGGGGATGGCCAGGGCCCAGATGACGTACTTCCTCCGCTGCCAGATGTCCACGTTGAAGAGCTCGGCGCGCGCCGAGCGCGCGGGCCCGGCGGCGGGCGCGGCCAGGGGCTTGAAGAGGAAGGAGCAGCCGATGATGAGGGACAGCATGGCGGCGAGGAGCCTGCGGGCAGCCGGGGGCGGCAGGGGGGTCAAGTCGGGGAGGGACTTGGCCAGGCAGGGCTACGAGCAGCAGGTGGCGCGCCACGCACTCACAGCAGGCTCCCGGAGAGGCCGAGGCGCTTGAGCAGCCACTCGAGCGGGTAGGGCAGCAGCACGGAGAAGACGGAGGAGCCGGCGGCCACCAGACCGTTGGCCACGCCGAGGTACCGCTTGAAGTAGTGCCCCAGCACGACCAGCGAGGGCGTGTACGTCAGGGACGCGCCCACGCCGAACAGCACACCGTACGTCGCGTACAGAGCGTACACCTGCGCCCACAACGAAATATATTTTAGGTCCCCGATTTAAAAAATAAAATAAAAAATAAAGTTCATCTTGCGTGATTTGCTTACGTTTTGTGCGACGAAGGACGACAGGAGCATGCCACTGGATGCCAGGAGTCCGCCCACGGCCGTGGTGAGCCGGATGCCCCATCGATCCGTGAGCACGCCCGCCACTGGGGAGACCAGGAACGTGGTGCCAATGCACAGGGAGCCCACCAGCGCTGTAGTAGAGGACCAATCATTTGTGAGCGCGCGCGTAATGTTCACTTGATGTTCAATCTCGTAGCAGCCAACCTCCTTCCTCATCCCCGCACCGCTCCCCTTCCCCTTGGGATTTAGCTGAGACAAGCGGCGTGGGACGGGTTGCGGCGGAGTGGACGGCAGAAACCGAATACCCGGTAAGAAGAAGCCCCGCTGCAGCAGAGCGCGGGGCGAGGCGGGGCGACGCGGGGCGAGGCGGGGAGTAGAGGAAGGCTCTCACGCACGCAACCGCCTTCACGTTCGGCCCGGCTCGGCCCGGAGCCTGGCCTGGCCTGCAGTGTGGCAGCGCAGCGCAGCACCCATCTCTGTTTGGTTCTTTCAATACGCTATGCTACACGCGGGTCGCGCTAGGCCGGGCCCGGCCCCCAGCCCGACGTGCGAGACGTGTTAACGACCCCACCGCGGCTAGGCGCGGGTCCTGTCCTGTGCGGGGCTTCGCGCCGCGGACACGACGCCGCCGCCCCGCGCCGCCCCGCGCAGCTCACGAGATCAAGGCGAGGCGACGCCGAACGAGCACATCGCCCGGCCCCTGGCGTCTCGCCTCGACGACCCGACACCCGCATTCTCGGCTTAAGCCTCACGCAAAAAAGGGGATAACAACTGGCTTCTTACAAAACACGACGTTTGGCACTATGGTAACATGAGTATTTTGCTACAGCTGATAAATTTTCGCCATTGACCATGAACAACTTGCCTTTTCCGGAGGCAAGGTGGCGGCGCGTAGCGCGACCCATAACAAAGCAACATAACCTGATAGCAAAACCTTCTTAAATTATCGTTTTGAGATCGTAATCGGATGGATTGATGGATTTCTGTCTGAAGTTATTTTAAAATATGTGTCAGCAAATTTGAAGTCTTATAAATGCATTTCTAACGATGTTCCACGATGAAGCTTTCTGCTTGTTATGGGTCCGCACTACGCGCCGCCATTGCCTCCGGAGAAGGCAAGTTGTTCATTCCAAAGAAGCAAACGTGTTTGCTAAACCATCTCATCTCATTTTTCTTACACTTTGCAGCTTGCCAAGAAAGATACTTTCTCTTGATGGGCCTGTGCTGTTTTAGCTGCCAACGAAAATGCTTTCAGGAACGTGGCACGAACGAAGCGTCTCTGGCGTTATTATCCCACGTGGATCGCGGGATCAATTGTCTTTATATTTTCTGGGATGACTGGAGGTCGAGACCTCTTTCCCACTCCAACAGTATACACAACATTGTCGCAGCGTTGCGGGAAAATGATTAGAATTTGTTTTTCAAATATCAAGTTCGGTGCGAAAAGAAGGGAGATCGTCCGGTCCTTATCTCGCAATGTATGGGCTACTTTATTGAGCATGCGCGCTTGGCAGGGAAATTATCGTGCGAAAAGAGATTGAGTAAAGTAGATATGTGACGGACGGGAGTCTGCAAGAGGGGAGGCAGAGGCTGTTGAGCATAATGAGCGAGCGCTAAACAGCGCGTTGCTGACGGGTGCCGAGAGTGCTGGCTGGAGTACACAGTAGCGAGGCCCCCTTTGAGTAGGCAGACCCGCAACACTATCGCGTATTGCGGGTCTGCCCAGGTGCAAGGCGCTTGCGCGACCAAGGCAAATACCCGCGACGGCGTGAACAGCCTGCTTCTACTGTTTGCTTGGTAGTAACTTAAGTCGTACGCAGAAGTGGGCGAGGGGGGGGGGGGGATAACACATACACATACAAAATGTGTACAGTGATTTTTTTTACTTTTAATTTTGTTGATTTTTTGTCTTGATATATCTTTTGATTTTTCAAGGAAAATTTCTGTCTTGAGTTGATAAATTTTAATTTTTTACCTCCATTTCTGAATTTTTAAATTTTATTTTGGGTTTTTTGTTCATTTCTTTTCTATTTTTCAGATTTCTCTTACCTTTCTTCTTGATTAATTTTTTGTTTTTCTGAATGATTTTTTTTTTGGGGGGGGGCGTACAATGATTTTTCGAAGTGATTTTCCCCCCCGGAGAAGGCGAACGCTGCGCCTGGAAAAGAAAAGGACGTTGCCCCACGTCCACTTAATCTTGTCGAGTCGCTGCCGCTGCTAGCCTAATAAGAGGGATATGAGGACTGCGTTCACTTAACGATTAATCAGGACAGATGTGCGCCTTTCAAGTTGCAGCTCTTATTGCCGATGCCCGATGCACATTTCGAGTTTTGACATCGAGAGAACCATTTGCCTTACCATGTCACGATAAATATTGCATTGAATTAAGTAGAGCCTTATTGGTCATCCTTCCTCTAGACCTTTTCCTTCCGTAAACCCCCTCTCGAGGAAATAAGGCGAGCGGTTTCTGAAGCTACGCCTGGAAGGAGGCGGGCCGAAGGGGGAATCTTCCAGGATGTCCTCGTGCGGTCCAAAACGCTCCGGTTGCGCGCCAAAACAGATTTGGCGCTGCTCGAGGAGCGGCGCGAAGAGATGGCGCGAACCAGAACGGCGAGCAGGCCAGTGTCATAATTTTAACGTTTAAGGCGAAAACCTGACCTGAGGCCTGAGCATAGCAAAGGAGGCAAAAGTGCTTTAAAAAATGATTTAAAAAGTGGGTTCAAATTGAACGAAAATAATATTCTGGCGAAGTAATGCAAATTATGAACACAACTGTGCGCGAAAGGATCTTGCTTGTGTGCACTCTGTCACTACGTCACACACACACACACACTCTCTCTCTCTCTCTCTCTCTCTCTCTCTCTCTCTCTCTCTCTCTCTCTCTCTCTCACACACACACACACACACACGCGATAGGCTGCCGTGACCTCATCGCGTCGGGTGGCAATTATTGGCCTGACTGGGCTAGAGTGACGCGGGCGCGGCGAGGCGTGGACACACTGTCCCGCCGCCCTCCCTACGCCTCGAGCTACGCCGCGACCGCCGGCTGGGCCGGCATGGTCACAACGAGCCTTGGGGTTGTACTGTACAAAAGAGCTCCATCCACAGATTTCCCGTCCGCGACAAAAAAGGAATCGCCTTTCTTTTCCTTTTTCCCCACACCCGCGTACTGTGCGAGTACTGTGCGGACTAACTCGTGTGCTGCCACCTGGTGTGCTGCCACCTGCCACCTGCCACCCTCTCCAGTACCCCTTCCGAGGAGGCACTCATAGAAAATATGTAAAATATTTTTTCTTTAACCTTTGATTGTTTCGATTTTTTCTTTAGACTTTCGACGAGAAAATTTCTTTCACTTTTTGACAAATTTTGACATTTTTTCCTATTCCTGCCTTTTTCCAGTTTTTTGTTCATTTGTTCTTGATTTTTGGTTTTCTCTGTATCTTTCTTCTCAATTTTTTTTTAAATAAATTTTTGGGGGCTGTACAATTATTTTCCGAAGTGATTCCCCCCTCTCGCTGACCCCGAGCCGCTGAGCTGTGCAGTGCACCCCTGCACCCCCGGCGCCGGCGTGTTCAGCAAAGATAGTCAAGTCCGTGAGGTTTTGTGTGCCCCTTTCTCTTGGTCTCGGTGGGACGCAAGTCGTTGGTAGGTCGGGTGGCAAAAAGAAAAAAAAAAAGACAAAAAAAAAAAAAAAAACTCGCTGCCCACCAGATAGCTGCCCGACGAGACGGCTGCGTACCTTGCCTCAGCCGGCCGGGTTACCTAGTTCCTAACAAAACTGATAACAATGAAATAAATCTGTCTTGCGAGCTACATCTTAAAGGGGTTCTTCAGTGCGACAATGTCCGCTCCATCATGATTCAGAGGCGCAGGTAGGATTGAATGAATAAGCGCGTTCCGCAGTGCAGCCGCGCATCGTGGGAGGAGCGAGGCAAGAGCGTCGGCCGTCGGGTTGGTCAGGGCGGGAAGTGAAGGGTAGGGTAGGGCTGAGCCGCGCGGCGCGGCCCGGCCCAGCCCAGCCCAGCCCAGCCCAGCCCGGCCCCAGGCCAGGCCGCGGCGGCGCCTGGGAGGCATGGTGGAGTCGTGGACATCCACAGTTCCGTCCGGTGCAACTGGCTGCGGTCAGTGTTGCCAAAGAGTTAGGCAAAAATCCCACCCAAGACACCTGTGCGTAACGGGACTGTATCTCCGCCTGCCTACTAGGCAACATATGTGTACGAGTGCAGGGGAGTCGCCTAGTAAACAGGCGGAGATACAGTCCCGTTACGCACAGGTGTATTGGGCGGGATTTTTGCCTAACTTTCTGGCAACACACGGTAAAAACAATGTCTGATTTTTTGAGGAAAAAGGGAAAACTTTGAGGACCTTGGATTCTTTGAGAAAAACACCTTAGATTTTGAGGAAGGCTCCTCAAAAATTAAGGGACATCTCCACAAATATTGAGAAGACTTCCTCAAAATCTAAGGCGTTTTCCTCAAAGTATCCAAGGTCCTGCTCAAAGTTTTCCCTTTTCCCTCAAAAAATCAGACATCGTTTTTACCGTGCACTGAGCTGCGGTCACGACCTGTCCCCCCTCCTCCTCCTCTCCAGCTCCGCCCAGGACGTCCTGGACGAGTGCCAGGCGCTGCAGGCGCTGCAGGCGCTGCAGGCGCTGCAGGCGCTGCAGGCGCTGCAGGCGCTGCAGGCGCTGCAGGCGCTGCAGGCGCTGCAGGCGCGATGCGCTGCCCAGGGCTGCTGCGGCTGAAGGGTCAAAGACACGCCAAAGCGCACACACCGACACACGCCCAGCAATCTCTCGCGCCTCCAGGAGTGAATCCGGAAGGAAAAATCAAAAACAAAACGCAAACATCTGGCTTAACTTGCGCACGAGAGACCCTCTGCGTCGAACAACGGCGGAAAAAAATTATTCTTGACATGAACAAAACTGGTGTTTCTGCGGCAGGTCGTGGCTCGCCTCGGCCAAGGAGGGACGCCTTTCTCAGGCCAGAGTACATGGCGAGGCATCGTGATAACAAAGCGGCATGGAACATGCCAGACGGTGCAGCCACTGAACGGGGCTGCGTGCCCGCGCGAGCTGGAGCTGGGTGGTATGCCCGCCCACCGCAGCCCTACGCAAACACATGCGCTTGACGGGCCCCCACCTACAAAGTCGCGCTCTATTTGACTGGGGCTGGTGTCGGCAGTTGTCGGCATAAGGAGAGTGCGTGTAACTGCCTGCACCACCGGAGAGCTCCTCCTTGTATGAAGGCAACCCACATGTCATTACTCGCCGCCTAGCGGAGCGCCAGGTAGGCGCCAACAGCGCGGCACCTCCCGTCATCTAATTATGCTTCACTTTATTTTGGGGGCAGGCTTTCCGGCTAATGACCAAGGCATGTTTGGTCGTTATTTCGGCATGAAAGACGAAACGGCGTTGTTTTGAGAGGGGTGGTGTGGACGCTCCGACCGGACCCTGCGGGCGGGACTTCGGTGGAGAGGCAGGGAGGGGACGGGGTTCATTGCTACACGGTGTCGACTTACAGGCGTGGCGGGGCGGGGCGGGGCGGGGCGGCCGCAGGACACCGTAACGCCTCGCCACGGTAAACCATGTCAGGTGTGCCTATAACCTGAGTGACAACCGTGCTGCTGCAGGCTGGCAGGCTCGGGGGAGGAGCGCGCGGCGAGGCCTTGACATAGGGTGGAACTGGTGAGGTAGCTGGCGGCTGCCACTGGACTGCGCAAAAGCCACCGGCGCTGACCAAGTTTGCACAGTTTGTCATGGTCACAGGCAAACATAGACTCGCTGTCGAAGGAGGTCCGCGCAGAGCCGCGCCTAGGCCGCCCCATCCCGCCCGGACGGGAGAAAGTGGGGTGCAGGGGGCTATCGCATCGCCTTTACCTAGTTATCAGCGGCAGAGGGCGAGCAAACAGTACGAGAATACTTCTACTTGACAGAAAAGTTACTGGATCAATACAAACAAACTACTGGCGGCTAGCGACCTGGCACGCGTGGCGTCGTCAAGCGTCAGGCTATACTTGACTTCAATGCGATTGTAGGTACATGTCCTTCCATGATATAGCCATTGAAAGCCATCTGACTTAAGGGTGGTCGAGACTGCGCTATGACTTCACTTCGACCGTTACTGCGCGCGTTACTGCGTTACTGCACCGCAGACGGCTAGGATTCCGCCAGGGGTGCGATTCTTGTTCAGTCGACCATAAAAACCGCACCGTCTTCCTTCAATCCTGCGTTGCAGTGTTTCAACAATCGCAGTCATTCTAGCCGCTTGCGGATCATGTAAGCACATGAGCAGTGCAGACGTGAGGGACTCCAGACTGCAGACACGAGGGACTCCAGAAAAGAGGGCGAGTGTGGTGACGGGGGTGAGGGGCCGCACGCGTAGGCACGAGCAAGGGGGGGGGGGGGGGGGATAACTCATACAAAATGTTTACGAAGAATTTTTGACTTTTGACGTTTTTTTTAATGTTTTGATTTAATTTTTCTTTTGATTTTTCAAGGAAATGTTTCATCACTTGTTATTAAAATTTGATCTTTTACTAGCATTCCTACATTTTCCCATTTTTTTGTTCGGTTTTCCGTTTATTTTTTCTCGATTTTTCGGACTTTTCTCCGTGATTTTATTTTCACTCTTTGTTTTAATGATTTTTTGGGGGCCGTACAATGACTTTTCGAAGTGACCCCCCCCTCGAGCACGAGGCGGCGGGGCGGCACGGCGCGACGGGCGGCGGGCCCCGGGCCCCCCGGGCCCTCCATCCTGTCTGAACCGGAAATAAAGAGCAGGGGCAGGGGCGTGCGCCAGCCGCCGGTACACTTTTAGTCCGTGATAGTTCTTTACTTTCACGGGTGTGCTAAGCTGACACGTGTGTTCGCGCCGCGCGCCATTCATCCCCATTTCCATGATTGCCGGTGCCGGTACCAGCTCGCCGCTTGCAGCTACTCACATGCTTTAGATGCCGCGTCCGGGACCTTGGCCTTCTCCAGGTCCATGAGGAGGTACACGTAGATGACACCGTACGTGTTGATGATGCCGAACAGAAGGCCGTTGCAGAGGAAAGAGGCGGCCAGCACCATCCAGGCGCGCGCACCGCCGTCCGGTGGGGCCGCGGCCGCAGGGGTGCTGGCGGGGCCGCCCGCCGCCGCTTCCACCTCGCTCATGCTGGCTCCCGTCATGTCGTCGTCGGCGGCCTGCTCGCGGCGCTAGCGGAGTCGGGGCGGCGAGGCGCGCTGCTGCCCGGGCACGGCCACTGTGAATGAGCCGGCCAGAGCAGCCAGCACCGGGCTGCGGACGAGACGGCCCCGGCCCGGCGCCGCGCCGAGGCCCCGGCCCCGGCCTCAGCCCCTGCCTCAGCCCCGGCCGCAGCCCGGCCGCGCACGGTCCCTGCTCCGCTCGTCAGCTGCTGGGCCCTCCTCCCCGCGCCCTGCGCCCCCGGCCCCCCCACCGCGGGGCGGGGCCCTCACACGCGCCGCACCAGACTGGTGTGCGACACGACCACGACCATGCCCGTGCTCAGAGCGGCGCGGAGCGGAGCGGTGCGGCCGGGCGACCTGGGCCTCGGGGGACCCGCAGGGCAGGCCAGGCACTACACCCGACCTCACTCTCCCCGAGGAGCCGCGTTCGCGCCGGCGCGCCCGTCGCGGCCGCCGCATTCGGAGAGCGCAGCTGGCGCAGCGAGCCGCGGGCGCGGCCGGCCGGCACCGGGACCCTCGCAGCCACCACCGGGTGCCGGGGCCGGGGCCGGGCTGCACGGGCAGTCGGCGCCCGCCATCCTCGCCATCACACCACCCGGAGGATCATTCCACGTGAGGAGCCATGCCGGGATGAAGACACTCGTAACGCACGGCAGAGTGATGTAGTCTGCAGAAAAGGGGGAAATAAGAAGTCACTCCAATGTTCTCTATACATTTCATCCGTGTGAGAAGACGCCCCCCCCCTCTCTCTCTCTCTCTCTCTCTGTCAGTGGGCAACGGGTTCAAAGGTCGTGTTTGTGGGCGAGTCGTAAGTGCACTCGCGCCGGGTTCCCTTGAATTCCTCGCCCTTGCCCGCGGCCCGCGCGCTTATCGATCCCCGGTCCCGGTCCCCGGCCGTCCTCGGCCGCTAGCGACCTCTGCCGGGCGGCCGGCGAGTAGGGCGCGGCGATGGGACGGCGGGGCCCGGGGCGGCAGGCGGCACTGGGTCACAAAGGCCAGCCCGTCCAACCTCACATCCAATCAGCTGATTCGCGTCCCTCTCCCTCGGGTTGGCTGGTCCAGTCTTGAGACTTGAGACGAGGAGGACATGACCGGACAACCCGGGCGGGTAACAGGACGCATGACAAGGGACGCCTTGCCTACAGTAGCTTTAAAGTAGGAACATGAAGCCGTAAGAAGGGAGGTAACATTTGTTTCCATCCACACCCACGAATGTTTGTTAATTCAAGAGCTGTACTTATTTTTTGTGTGTAAAGTTTCTTGTTTTAAGAATAAAATAGGAGTTTAGAGTGAAAGAAATGTTCTGAGAGGGTTACGCAAAAAAGCTCTTCAATTAAGAACAGATTATTTTGGGTGCACTTGCCAACAACATGTTCTGCAAATGTCTTCAAAACAGAAATCGAGAAAAACCGAACTGAGACTCAGACATTGGAGAGTCGTGCGAATCACGGAGACACATTCAACCATCGAATAAACAATGAACCCTTCCTACCTACCCCTTCGCCCGCAAGCTCTGCGTCCAAGTTCCGTGTCAGCCTGCGACACCCGTCTGAGAATGCTGCTGCCCCGCCCGGCGGCAAGCGAAGCACGGTCAAGTTCAAGTTCACTAGGAGAGGCTAGGCGTCACCATGCGCAGGTGCAGCCGCTGCAGCTGCTGCAGCTTACGCGACAGGCGAGGTGCTGGTACAGAGGGCTGCGCTCAGCTGTCTGCGGAGCTGAAGGTCGAGGTCCCTCTCCCCCTCACGGGTGGGCGAGGGGTGCAGGTGAGTGGGGGGAGGGGGAGGGGGTGGAGAGCATGGAGGGAGCAATTCGATCGAGACTTTCTGGACTCCACTCCGCGCTTCCACCCGAGTAACAACGGCAAGTGCTACTTCAAACTTAAAGAAGAGCGGAAAGTGTCCTCGTCCGGAATGAGGCAAGATAACAGACGTAAAAGGATACATTAAACAAGCACAAATTACATAGCCTTGATTACTGTCTCTTCAAAAAGCAGGGACAACACCTCTCACAATTCCCTCTCGAAAGGGAGAGCGAAGAAGTGCTGTGGTGTAACGGAAAAGTCACACATGAGGAAAATGAAAAGGATGCCCCTCAGCTGTTTTGAGGTTTGGGGGAAAAATAACTGGTGATGCGCAGGTAATTTAGTGAGCACCAATCCAAATTTTCTAACCCTAGCTAACTTTTGTTTCTGAAGGCATTTTCTTTTCCTTTTGCGCGTGGGTGCTAAATTGACCTGTTACGTCGATTAGCACATGTCTAAACTTTATTTTTCGCGTGCACCAGGTACACCACTCACTTCAACGTGATGCTTCGGAGGCTCTAGACGGGCAAGCCCGGCACTCGTAGCTGCACCGTGCACCTGGCCGTCGACTACTTCGTCGTGTTGGTGGAAAGGCTCAAGTCAGGCACAGCACGCCGCGCTCGGGACGCTCGGGACACGTGGCCGACGACAACCACACGTGGGTGGGAAGGCTCTCGACGGGCACGCCGGACGCTGTATGTAAAGTGTGCGTCGTATGTATAGAACATGTGCATGGACAGACTCACTGTATGTTTTGTGTGTAGCGATATACTCCGTAAAACTTCAACAGTACGCATTTCGCACTCTTTTGAACACAATGTGTGCATTGAGATGCTTACTGCGTACACCCAACAGTGAGCATTGGTTACAGTTTGTCCGGTGAGCATGTGAGTTTCAGAGGAGTCGCAGGTGCTGGCGGGTTTGCCTTCTCGCCTTGGCCCCTTGCGAGGCGGAATCATTCGTACAAAATGTGTACAATGGTTTTTTTCCCCTCTATTTCTCACTTTTTCAATTTTTCTTTCAGTTTTTTGTTTATTTTATTCTCGATTTTTCGGATTTTTCTGTTTTTTTTTCTTTTCGAGTTTTTAAATTTTTGTTTTAATCTATTTTTATGATTTTTTTGGGGCCCGTACGATGATTTTTCGAAGTGAGGGCCCCCTTCCTCCGTCGGCCCCTTGGATAGGCAAACCCACCAGCAGCTCCGTCTTCTATGAAACAACCGGTAGAGTGTGCATTGTACATTCTTTGCACTTTCATACAGCGTGCATTGCTCATTTTTAGATTTTCAGAGCGATATTTCGCTAGAATAATTCCATACGACTAAATCTCACTTGTGGGTCCGAAGCACTTGTATCTCCGTGCGAAGACGCCAATCGAGGTGTTTTCTAGGTCTGAGCTAATCCTTCTGTATCGAATCAGTCAACAACTCCGGCACGAGCTGCCTGTTTATGAGTGCCTACAGAGCTGTAGTGTGGTTGTCGTCACCTCAGCCCAGAAATCTCATTTTTGACATATATTCGTCTCGTTCAAAAGCTGCCATTGTTGTCATCAATGGCAATAAAACACGTATCAGAAATAATATTAATTTTTTTAAAAAAATATATAAAAATTAAATCCCGTTAAGAAAATACGTAACCTGGCTCTTTAAATCTGAGAGTGGCAAAATCCATCCTCGCGCAAGGCGGAATGTGATATTGTCAGACTCCGAGCTTCTTTCATAGTTAAATGCAGCGGCGTTTTTTCTTTGTCGACAGGTCGGCGGGCGTGGGCCAGGCAAGGCCTGGGCCGGGGGCCGGGTCGCGAGTCGCGAGGCGTCAGCTGAAACCACTTGTTGATGAGGTGATCGGATCATAATCCGGGCCAATAAAATAATCAGCGATCACAGCCAGAGAAAAGAAAAACGCTCTCATCTAAACGGAACGCAATCCTAGGTGCACCACTCCACCAATGGAATTTCGTGCAACTGCTTTGTTTGGTTCAACGCAGGGAACCGATTTTGTCAAGTACCGTCTAAGCCAGTGCGCTTTAAAGCACAGAGACAAGCGGGCAGGTTGACGGGGCTGGAGCGAGGGGGAAACAACTCTGAATTTTGGTGTACATATTTTGTAAATTTTCGTGAATTTTTGTTAATTGTTGTTGATTTGTTTCTAAATTTCTCTGAATTTTCCTAAAGTTTTCTCGATTTTCCTGAATTTTCCTGAATGACGAGGCGTACAAAAATTTAAAAGTTGTTTCCCCCTCGGGTTGGAGTCGTTGGGACGGAGGGGGAGGGACCGGGAGGGACAGCAGCCGCCGCGCCGGCAGAGCTGGCAGTCCCGCAACGCGGCCGTGTCAATTGTGTCGCCACCCGCAGGCTGAGACTGGCTCCAGCACCAGCTCATCGTGGACTCAAAGGACGTTTCTCTAAATCGCGAAAAGGGGCGTTCACAGTCCTAGAGTGCATTCAAAATTCAAACACACAGATTAAGCATTTTATACTCACATTTCTCGCCCGTAATGAGCGGAGTATTTTTTCATCGCTCAGTAAAAGTTACTTTCGCTAAAACGACCCAAACTGAGTATTTTCTGGAATTTTTAAATCGCTCCAGAGGAGTGACATTTGATGATTTGACTCAAAAAGAGTCATCAAAGTGACTCTAATAGAGCGATGTTCATGCATGTCGCTCTCCCAGGAGCATGAAAATTTGGTACAAAAAAGTCGCTCTTCCAAGATCGAAAAAGGCGACTCCTCCATTTTCAGTGCTTCTTAATTCGTGCAAATTTTGAAGTGGAGAGGTGGGGCCGCATGCCATGTGCTATCCCCACGCTTGAGGTCTACTCGCCAGAAGAAAACACGGGTTCGTCGAAGCCCGTGTCAGGACACGAAATTAATTTTACAACCCTCCTCTTCGCGTCCCGGCCGCCGATAAGAGGTATAAGAAGGTGCGCGGGGCGCCTGAAGGTTCAGTTTATGGCGACAACATGCACGGAATGCACAGGGCCAGCGCAATGACTGAAGGGTGGGCGTACCTCGCCGGCCTCGCCGTGCTGCTCAGGTGAGTCCTGTCGCACGACATCGGTTTGTTTGTGGCCACGTGCGTCTAAGTACTTCTGTTCCCGTCTCGTGTTGGTGGTGGTCTGGCTGATTCATCCGCGTCGAGTATTGTCAATGCTCGGGCGGTCTACTAAGGGGTATGCTCAAGTATTGACGTAATTTAAATAAGGCTACTTCGTGCCTAAAAAAAAAATCAAGCAATGTTGTTATGCTGTACCGGCATGCATAAGTGTGAGAGGGTTGCCTATGCTAGCGTGGTCAGGCGCTAATGGTTAGCAGTGAGGACGACTGAGGACGTCCTTGTTTGTGGCCACAAAGTAGTGGCTCCAGCCAGCTGCGCCCACAACCTGCAGGGACTGGCCGACTACCATGAGAGAGGAGTGGTCACACGGTGGCATACTCTGACGAATTTCGCGTTAGGTGGCGAGTTGAGTGACGGGAATCTCCGAAGCGACACGACTCTTTCTTACTTTTCTTATTTTCCTTTTTTATATTCAGGTCTCTGGAGGAGCTCCTCCAATCGCACCGCTCTATTCCTCTAATAATCGTACCACACGAGAGCCAGCCTTAACTTTCCAGTTTTGTGTAGTCGGTTCGGATTAAGCAGGTCTTTCGGCGCGGTAGTCGGGGCCTTAACTTTGTGACCACAAACAGGGAGGGGAGTGAAGTGCGATCGCCGGGAAACACATTCGCATGTATGCATGCGTCACTGTTACGAAAAGAACGAGAGGAGTCTGATGCCACTCTCTCCACCCCATTCCATCAGTAACACTGAGTAACAACCTTCTAATCCTTCACCCTTTCCCGCGCCACCCCCCAGCCTCGCACATGCGGCTCAAAGCTACGAGATCAAAGCAGTGACGAAGCCAGTGATCATGTCGGAGAGTCCCTACTGGGACGACAAAACTAACACCGTCATCTTCGTCGACGTTATTGGAAAGCTTGTTCTGCGTTACGACCCAAGTCATCCGGACGACCTCAAGAACATCAGTTTCAGTAAGCCCAATAGTGAGGCCCAAACGGAGGAGTTTAGCTGACAAGTGGATAAAAAGATTGTATAGTAAAACGAGCAGGGTTCTGTTTGACGAGCATGCGAAATAATTATATGCTTCTCCAAGGGGATGGATTTTTTAAAACTAAGACACCGGAGCGCATGCTGCGTCATGGCTTTGTGTTTTCAGACGCGCACGTAAAGATCAAACTGAGTTTCAACACCCGGGACGATGATCCAGCAACCTTATCAAAGAACTCTGTTACTCGACAGGTGGACAGTCCGGGCGCGTGACTCCCGCTGTGCCCGTCAGGGGGTCCAGCGAGATCCTGGTGGGCGTGGGCCGCACTGTCCACATCGTTGACGTCGACTGGGGCGCCCCGGGACAGGCTCCCGTCATCCGGACAGTCAGGGCCATGCAGGAGGTGGAGACCCACCTGCCGGGCAACCGCTTCAACGACGGCAAGGCTGACTGCCGGGGGAGGCTGTGGATAGGTGAGGGCTCGCTGCAGACCGGCAGACCGAGGGGGAAACAACTCTGAATTTTTGTGTACAAATTTTGTGAATTTATGTGAATTTTCGGGAGTTTATATTTATTTATTTTTTTGAATTTTTGCTTGAATTTTACCTAAGTGTTTGAGTTTTCTGAATTTTCCAGAATTTCTCTAAATTGAATTTCCTCGAATTTTCCTGATTTTTTTCTGAATTACGAGGTGTACAAAAATTTCAGAATTGTTTTCCCCTCGCGACAGACACATTGGTACTTCCCCCGATCACCCAGACCTAGCTCACCTACACGAGGTCTCTCTTGTGCTCCTTAGGGACCATGGATGACAGTCAAACATCGAGGCGCCGCAGGCGCTCCGTGAACAAGGGGGAGCTGTTTAGGTTCGACCTGCAACACAACTCCGCACAAGCCCGGGACATGAACCTCGACGCGATGCCAATCGTGAAAGACGGACTGCAGATTCCTAACGGGATGGCGTGGACAGCCGACGACAAGGTGTACTACCTGGCTGACTCAGCCACCAAGGCCATCTACCGTTTCGACTTCAACGTGGACACGGGTGTCGTGTCCAACAAAACGACGGCGTTCAGCTTCGTCGACAACAAGGTCCCCGGGGCGCCCGACGGCATGACTCTGGACGTCGAAGGCAACCTGTGGATCGCGTGCGTCCATGGCGGCCGGGTTATTCGAGTGGACCCGCGGACCGGCAAGCTCCTCCAGACGATCCTCATGAACGTGACCAACCCGTCGGCGGCCGAGTGGGGCGGCCCGAACCGGGACGTCCTTTACGTGACATCGGCGCGGTATAAGATGGACGCGCGCCAGTTGGAGAGAGAGCCCGACGCCGGCAGCCTGTTCGCCATCACTGGTCTCGGTACGAGAGGGCTCGCCGAAAGGCCCTACGACGTCGTTGCGTTCAACGCTTCCGGTAGCAGCAGGTACGGATGCTGAAGCTAACCGACGAGCCCCAGCAAAACCAAACCGACATTAACGGCATACAGATTAAAGAGCTCCCTCCTAGCCGCCGTTGTTTTGCACCCATTTACCTGTTTCTGAACATTCCGACGGACGTTTAGGGATGCCTACTGCGAGGGCTATCATACGGGCCGGCTGGCTGTGAAGCTAATCATGAGAGAAGGGTGCCCTTCTCTCATGAGCTAATCCGGGCCGAGACGTAGCTTGAGCAGTTGTGGCACGGAGTAGTTGTGGGAAGCGATGCGAGGGAGAGGAGTCGAGCTTTTCGCCTGGCCCGAACCACCCGAACTCGGGCCGGACCTGAGGGCCTGCGCCGGGGATCGGGGGTGTGGCTTAAGTGAGACAGAGATAGCTTTAAAAACGGACGCCTCAATCTCGAAGTGATAGGGCCCTTTGAATGTCGTAGTAATCGTTCGGGCCGGGACTCGAACCGAAGCCCGGGCATCTCGGCGGTAAACACGTGGCCCGATAACACGCTCATGCTCTTACTCTCTTCACCTCTCCGGTTACTAGAAATTTATTGGATTTTTGTTTCTTTTTAGGGCAAGCTCCATCTCCTGCTGGACCCACTGGGGTTTGGTAATGCTGATGATTCTCAACGCCATTCCTCCCAAATCCAGCTCATCAAGATAATTCATTGCCTGAAGAACAAATGTTACCAATATTTAATACATTTCCTTAAATTTAAGACTGTTTTTGTACCTGCTTTTTTTTTAAATAAAAAATAAAGAACCTTACTACTTGTTATTTTTTAGAAAGATCTGAAAACTTAAGCATGATATCCTGTAAGCATCACATGCAGCAATATTTACTGTGTCTTGAGAGAAAGGAATAGTGAAATGAAAACATTTAACTATTCATGAAAGTCATTTAATAGCAATACACATTAAAAAACTCTGAATGCAATATGCAGAGATTTGCCTTGAATCTTAGGGCCTCTTACAATACACATATCATTTCTGCCTCTCCTCAGATACCAAAAGTCTGGGCTCCACAAAACAATAGAGATATTTCTCCGAAACAAAAAAATAATTTAACGCACAGAAGCTATTTTTTGATTAAGAGTCTCTACACAAAGTTTGGGAAGAAGACATGTTGAAGTGCATTTTTCACTGGTGAGAATTTTATCAACACCATTTCATTTGTGCATATGCAAATGCGTACATGCTACATTCACACCAACAATACATAATTCAGAGAATACTTGCAGTCAAATGACTCCGTCATATAAAACAATCACACACATTCATGCAAGAAACACACACAGATGCTCACATTTTGAATTTAACGAAACCTCAGAAAAAAGGACCACATGATGTCATCATACCATCTGAATGAAAAATAAAATTATGTGCAGAAACCAAAACTGAGTTGTGGATGCCAGGTAGGGTTGTAGATCATATTTTTTTGTTTTGTTTTGCTATTTGTTACTTTTATTCCTTCTTGATAGCCTGCTTGGCCTGGTGAGCCTGCAAGACAGCAACTGCTTCCTCAACCTACAAGACAATGAAAGCAAGAAAAACACATTAGACGAGGTGGGAAATTTTAGTAATACAGTGGTAATAACATGGTTATAATTTTTTATCTATTAATATGATAATCAGAAGAAATACTTGCCTTTGCCTTGAGGGATTCGTGGTGCTCCAACATATGAAGTAGTTCTGAGTTATCAATTTCCAGCAACATTCCAGTGATTTTACCAGCTAGGTCAGGATACATGCGCTGCAGGAACAAAAGATATGCGTTAATAAGACCCACGTCCAGCATAATAGTTTAAAATGATTTTAATACACTTGGTATAATCCAGCAACAATGTTAAAACACAGCACTAAAGGTGCTATTTGTAAGCTGTACAAAGCTTGTGGAGACTCTGACATATTATTAATGACAGACTTTCCACTAACTTAAAATTTGCTTTGGCAATTTTTCGGCACTTAGTAGATTATGCGATCAACTAAGTAATTAAAAATTGCGTATTATTTCCAGAGTATAAAAAACAATTATACCTGAATGAGTGGGAAGAGGCGCTCTCCAAGCATCTGCTTCTGATCGTCGGGATTAGCCACAGCTAACATAGTGGCGGTCAAAGGCTCCTGGCCCTGGATGTGCACTGCCTGCTGAGCGGCGGCCTGCTGAGGACCCATGCCCGGCTGAGCAGGGTTACGCACGTTGGCGGTGTACTTGAACTGACCGGCGCGCTGGGCAGCCTGCGCGGCCTGGGCGGGGGGCTGCTGAGCTGCCTGGGGCACAACGGCAGGGGCGGACCCCATGGGGCCGCGAGCACCCTGAGCCATGCCTGCCACGTTCGCCTGCTGGTTGGTGATGGGTCTCGCAGACATGGCTCTTCCCATGGCACCCGGTCCGGGCTGGGCAGTTGGTGGGCGGGGGCCTCCGCGGTATGGGCCAGGCATGCTTGGGTAGGCTGACGAGAGAGGGAAATCAAGACATTATTAGCAGGAGTTACAAGAAACACAATCAGATCATGTGGCTGTAAATAATGAAACTATTTAACACTGGCAAACAGCCTAAAAGTCAAAAGTTCTGATCAGTTTAAGTACCTGCTTGCTGAGCTTGGGCATTGGGTCGGACTTGAGGTTGGGTGGTCCAGCGAGGTTGGGGTCGCATTGGCATCTGAGCCGGTCCATAGAAGCGCTGAGGTTGAGGAATGGTGGGAACAAAGTAACCACCAGCTCCACTGGGTTGGAAGATCTGCTGGCCCATCTGCTGGATGCGCATGTTGGCAACGCGCTGCATGTATTGAGAGGCCAAGTGGGCTTTGCGGTCCTCCTTCCTCTGAGCAAGGGCAACGTACAGTGGCTTGGTCACCAAAATACGTCCGTTCATCTCTGTAACAGCCTTTGTTGCCTCCTCAGGTGAAGAGAAGCACACAAACCCAAAGCCCTTGGAACGTCCCTCTTCCAGCATAACCTGTAGAAGAAATGTCAGAATGTCAAACCTGTAAAATTAGATGATTTCAGATATTGGGGGCATTAAAGGAATATACCTTGGCACTGGTGATGGTTCCAAATGGAGCAAATTCTTTGCGGAGTCTATCATCATCAATGGTATCATCAAGGTTCTTCACATACAAATTCACACCCTGGTAGCGGTTGAGCCTCTCAATCTTCAGTTGTTCAAACTTGCGTTTCAGTTCAGTCTGTCTTTCCATTTTCTTCTGAGCTCGGCCCACAAACAGAGGCTGCAAAGACAAATTGTTAGGAAAGTGTAATTGGTATACTAACTCATGATAGTAACTCATGATCACAAAGAACACTTTAACAAACCTTTCCATCCATATCTTTCCCATTGAGCTCATCAACAGCTTTCTCAGCACTTTCTGGGTCTTCAAACGCAACAAAGCCAAAACCACGAGATTTACCATCATCACGGCTCATGACTTTGTGGCTTGTGATAACACCATACTTCTCGAACATCTCTCTGAGAGCTTCTTCGTTGAAATCTTCAGGGAAGTTCTTGATGTACACATTGGTGTACAGCTTGGCCTTCTCGCCCAATTCCTTTTCGCGCTCCTTGCGGGGGATGAACTTGCCAACGAAGACCTGGGAAGAGAAAGGGCAAAATTATTGACATTACAACAACTCTCGGAAAAATCAAGGGTGGCTTAATGGAGTAAAACTTTCCAAAGTCATGATATGCCTTCCAAATGAATAATGAAAAAAACAATTCACATGCAGTAACATTAATAAGGCTTTATCAACACTCATCAAATTTTCAGAGTCAATAAAAAATTTAAAATTGCATAGACTGCATGTGTTAGGTTTCATTGCTGATCAGATGGAATATTACAATAAAAATTGAGATAGGAATAAATGTGTTCAAAATGCTGAAGATTGGTTTGGATTAAATTGTAGAATATTGCTAACCTTCTTGCCGTTCAACAACATTCCATTGACCTTGTCGATAGATTTATTAGCTGCTTCCTCAGTCTCAAAATGGACAAAGCCGTAACCTTTGGAGGCTCCGGTCTCGTCTTGAGCAACCTAGATAAAAAAAAAATGGTAAGATCTTTACTTTTAAAGTCCTTAGGATTAAGGAGGTCTCTGACACACTTACCCGACAACTAAGGATGTTCCCAAATGCAGAGAATGTATCGTACATAGCCTTGTTGTCAATGCTCTTGTCAAGATTTTTGATGAAGACGTTCCCCACACCAGACTTACGCAGAGAGGGGTCTCGTTGAGACCACATGATACGGATAGGTCTGCCTTTCAGCACATCAAAGTTCATGGTATCCAAGGCACGTTCAGCTGCAACAGATAAGTAAAGTATCAAATGAGGAGACGAACACACCAGAGTAATGATACAATATCCACTGAGACGCCTCATAGAAAATGGCGGTTGAGAAACCACCTGAAGGAAGTGAGGTTAGGGTATCAGTAAAGCACATGGCATGGGCTTCACTCACCGTCGGCCGGTTGTTGAAAATTCACATAGGCGTAACCCAGAGAGCGACGGGTGATCATGTCACGACAAACACGGATGGAAAGCACAGGTCCAGCAGAGGAAAACTTCTCAAACAACATGGCCTCAGTAACGTCGGGGTGTAAGTCCCCGACGTACAGCGAGGCCATTTGGTAATTTTGGCCACTCGGATTCATCTTGGTGGTGAAGTCGTCAACAACACTTCAAAACTTGATAAATGATTATTAAAAGAGCTGAAAGTCCTCCAGATTGCCGGCGCAGATCCTCAAATACGATGCCAGCTTGCTTAACCCCACGTTGCAGGACACGTAAACAAACTTAGCTCACGTTTCACTATTTCCTGTTGCTTTTTCTTAATTTTGCTATTTTTTTGTAGATTTTTAAATTTTTATCACTTTTTTTGGATTTTTAGTATTTTATAATTTTTTTTGGTTTAAAGAAATAAGGATACACAACCTCACATGAACATTCCCTACTCAATCTGTAGAAGAGGCAGAGAAAGTAGGACGGTTGCTCATGTTCACGATCGGGCGTTGGTATCCTTCCGCGAGGGCTGCGCGTTGCCCAGCGCGTATCATAGCATCCGTCCGCCGCGATATGTAGTGCGTGGTGGTGATTAATTTTCACCAGAAAATAGACTGCTTTTTAAAAATTATAAGGAGTTTAAATTGTAAGATTTTCTCGATATAGTTTTATTTTTCATAGAGATGCGGTTCGGTGAGAGGCTTCAGATACTATGTCAGGTTACGTCAAATTACCCAATGTACAGTCACCCAATCACAGATGAAGCAGCCGCAGCCACCAAGATTCTCGTCCTCGAAGATATCCAGTTAAGGGTTTTTTTCTCGGACGATGGGATTTTTCAAACGATGGGATTCTAAAACTGGGGTTTTTCGGACGATGGGATTCTGGCACTCTGGGGTTTTTCTGATAATGGGATTCTGACACTCTGGGTTTTTTTCGTATTATGGGATTATGGGACTCCGGGGTTTTTCGGATAATGGGATTCTGACACTCTGGGGTTTTTCTGATATTGGGACTCTGACACTCTGGTTTTTTTTCGTATTTTGGGATTATGGGACTCCGGGGTTTTTCGGATTATGGGATTCTGTGATAATGGGATTTTCGAACCGCGAGCCGTGTGCCTAAAATGATGTCGATTTAATTCGCAGATCGTTTTCGCTTGCGGTCCGTAATGGCTAAATATTTAGACGGGCGCGTTCAAAAATCCCATTATCACAGAATCCCATAATCCGAAAAACCCCGGAGTCCAATAATCACATAATACGAAAAAACCCCAGAGTGTCAGAATCCCATCGTCCGAATAATCCCATCGTCCGAGAAAAAAACCCTTAACTGGATATCTTCCTCATCTGTCCACTCACTCCAGCATGCGGTGCTTTGCGCGCTTTGGGTAGCTTTGGGTCGGGTCCCGGGGCGGGACGAATTCAAACACCAGCGGTATGCAGTCAGAGATCAGCCACAGCAAATCTGTACCTTAACACGTTAAAGACCTCAAAAAATTCAAAACATAAGAGCAAAAAACGGATCAAGAGCTAATATTTTTTAAAGTTATAAGACAAGAGATATTCTCTCAGAGATTTAAAGGTCTTATTCCGCGCCTTGCTTCGACTTATAATTTGGCCCGTCACTGATCGTCTTACGAGAACGGATGAACAATAACTGTTCTCTTGTGCGAATATAAGTATACTAAACACCTAATCCTCCGTCTTGTTATTCGGGGCCGGGAACGAGTTGAAATCAACGAGAAAAATGAAAAGCTTTAGCAACCACCGTATGATTACTTATTCAGGGACAACCGTAAAGTATGGTTTAGGCGAGGTAACAATAGGAGACGTACGTGTATGAGCAAAAAATCCAGTCTTCACTGCTGGCTGCTCGTTATCTCAACGACATTTCATGGTTATCCCGGCAGGAACCGTACGACAGTTGCCACTTCTAATTTTTGGGGTGATGTAAAAGAAAAATTCTAAATTTTAATTTTTCCTACCCGAACTCCATCGGTTTTTCCGCGGTTTCCTCCCAGCCTTTCCAGCCCTCCAGCATACGCTTCCAGGTCGCAGACCTTGCCCGCGGGCGGCGCCCGGCAGGTGAAGTGTAAGGGGGGGTGGGGAGCGGGATCCAGTCAGCGGCTCGCGGCCGCGGGGTCTGGCATTGTGGGCCGCGGCGCGGCGGCCGAGGAGGCGGACCTGCCCCTGGCCTTCCCCCTCTCCCCCTTGCCCACGGTGAGCTCACCTGTCCCAGCCCGGGCCCGGGAGCCCAGCCCGGCCCCGCACCACAACACCGCGGCCAGGGCCCGGGCCGGGCCGCTTACCACTCAGCTCAGGCTCAGCTCGGCACGGCAGTAGTATGCCGACGGCGGTGGACGCGCACGCCGCCGCCCAGCACCGTCCCGCCCCGCGCCGCCCCGCCGCTCACGACCGCACAGCCCCGAGCTCGAGGTCGGCGTCGACGAGGACGAGGTGCGGCGTCAGCGTCCAGCTCAGCAGCTCGCCGCTCGGCACGGCGGGGACAAGAAAGGAAACCTCGTGGCAGCCACGAGACTGAAACAGCGAAGAGGATATTACGCGTGGAGACCGAAATTCCCTTTCGGAGCGTCATAGTGTCCCGTTGCAGGTCCAATGATTCAAACAGCAGGAATGGGTGTGAGCAAGTGAAAACCAAGAAGTAGTGTTTCTGCGGCAGCGTCGGAGACATGAGAGAGAAAAGCTGAGCACGGCGTGGGAGAATCGACTGAGCAGGTGAGGACCAGCGGCAAGCAGCCTCGCGGCCGTGCGGGGAAGACCACGGGTGGGAAACCTCAGCTAAGGTGATGGTGTGGAGTTCAGTGCGTAAGCTTAAAACAAAAAGAGAGAGAGAGGGAGGGAGAGGAGGAGGAGGAGAGAGAGAGAGAGAGAGAGAGAGAGAGAGAGAGAGAGAGAGAGAGAGAGAAATATGTTTTTTTTTTTTTTTATTTTGTAAAAGCGGCCTTTCCCGCTTCTGCGTTTGGCTAGCATCGCGCATCTCATTCTAGCAAGGGTTCCACCACTTAAAACTATATTCATCCAGCCTCTAGCCGCATCGGTAATGATGTAGCTAATTTGGTTCGGTACTATCTTGTTTGCCGCTCTCGAAGAGGAGATACTCGACACGATGACTTCAGTCTATATGCTAGCTCGATACTCAAAGCGGACACATAAAAAAATATATCTTTAATTTTGTTCCGGTTGCCTCGTGTGCGCCTCTTTTGCTATATAAGGGGTATTCACAGACCGTGAGCCCTTCTCTGGCCCGGGTGTTCACCCAGGTCCAGCCAGCAGGGCGCGACCGCGACCAGCCGACCGCGGCCTGCCCTGCGGTCCGCGGCTCCGCGGCAAGGCCCGCGGGAGTTAATTTGGAGGTGTCTTCTCCTCTCCTCCGGACTCCTTTCCCCTCGTGGTGTATAATTTACCTCCTCTTCGTCGATGTAGGCCTATCCGAGAGCCTCTCCCCGCCCCGGCCCGTGCACCACACGGAGCGCTGCTCATGGTTTTCTATTTACTTTCGGCAGCAACGAGTGGTTAGGATGTCGTCGCATCGTGATGCCACAGACGGAGCTGCTATCAAGCCTCGTCCTGTACAAACGGGATTAATGAACAATTGTTCCGCGCTGTTTTGCGCCTAGCTGTCTGGAGACTAGTGACAGAATAATTGACACCGTCGACTCTGCCGTTAGCCCAGAATATGCAGCTCTAGAGGTACTTAGGTGCGGATCCAGGAAGAGGGGGGAGGCGGCATAGCGAGGAGCAAATCTAGGACCCGTTACAGACCGCCCAGCAGGGGCACTCACATAGGAAAAAACATGTTAAGAGTACTTGGTATTTCACGGTATTACGCCAGCATTACGCACAAATTTGATTTTTTTTTTTATTGAAGCAATAATTGATCTGCTTTTCAAAGGTACTTCGGGTACTCTTTAGCATTATCCGGATCGAATGTAGGGTACTTATAACCGAAGTGAATTTCCCCTCCCAACCACCTACCTGTGGGGTGGGCTGTCCAGCTGTAAGTTGGTAAAATAAGAAACATCAACACGTAGTGATTGCCCTTGACGAGATCTAATGGTGACCCTGATCTTGACGTTTCCTTCGAAAAAGAAAAGTGACCCACAACTCGAAATGTTCTATAAATACCCACCACCACAAACAACCGGCTCGCTGCAAAAGAAAAAGAAGAAGAATCAACCGACTGCCGCGTGTGGTTATGTAAGAAAACGCCAAATGGACAGCCGAACTCAAGACATTATCCTTAGTTACGTAATGGAGAGAATTCATATATGTGCCTTTTTGCCTTTTCACTGCGCTCTGGAGCTCCGTAATCTGTCTTTGCCAAAGCGTCGGTTGAGCTACTTCCTTGTCACGTTATCTCTTTATCTGTCTACCGCGATTTGTGGACGAGGTAGGTGAGATGAGGTGAGAGGGGAAAGCACAAGTCATTTTGAAGCAGTTAGTGAGGGATTTCATGGAAGTGGCGAAGAAGAGGAATATCGTCTTCTCCCGGAACATGGCAAAGCCTGGTGGGCTAGCCATCCTCTATAAGCAACACTGGAAAAACAAAGGTGCTCATTCCTACCTTTAAAAGGCCCTAACAAAGTTTAGTGCCTTTCCTGTGGCACCTTTCACACCTTTAGCTGGCTACTTTCATATGAGTTCCATACAAGTTTAGTGCCTTTGGAAAGGCACCAAACTTTAGTGCCCCAGGAAAGGCACTAAACTGCGCCTTTGACTTTCGTGCCCCAGGAGGTGTTGTTTCGTGCCTTTGTTTTTTCAGTGAAGCCTTTGAAAGATCCATTCTGATTGCGATTGGATGAGGCGTCGTGATGGTCCAGGAGCAGACGATATTCCTTTCTTAGGTAAAATTAATGCATCATCGACTTCAGAAACAAAAACAACAGAAATAGTTGAAAATTTCGCAGAAATTTCTTCTTATAAGAGCAAGTAGTGCATGCTCAGCCGCCCCCACCTCCCAGACCGGCCACGGCCCCGACCTGAGCCGACAACCATTCATACCGCACACTGAGGTGACTTTGACCACCGCCTCGGGTTACATCACGTCTAGCTTTAGCCAGTAGCCCCGCGGTGCTCTGGTCTGGTCATACCGGTCACCAAGTTGCCCCCAGCGCATGGCCCGCCGGCCCGCCCTCCGCGAGGGCCGGCTGGCTGGCTGGGCGTCGTCGCCGTCTCGTCAGACGGTCAGACCCGTGCGCTGCGGTGCGGGTCTTACCCCGAGGGGTCCTCCTCTCGGGAAAAGGAAATTTACACCCTGCAACAAAATCTTAAACAATAAAATTAAAAAAAAAAAAAAATCAAGGAAAAAGAAACAGATAAAATCAAGATACAATCAGAAAAAAAAATCAAGAAAAATCTCGAATAACCAGAAAAATCGTGTATACTTGAACTTTTAGTGAAGGACTCAACCGTCTGCCCTCCTGTAATGAGCGGCCGTGGCGCCAGTGGCGCCTGTCAGCTCAACTGGATAGGCAAATACACACACACACACACACACACACACACACACAAGCGCGCGCGCGATGCACGGGGGACTGCCTACCCTTCCAGGAGGGTCCAACTCGAACTGTAACAGGGGCCGTGCCGTGTGCGAGAGCGTCACACCTAGTGCGGGGGCGCGGTGCCGCGTGGCGTGGCGCGGCGGGGCGCGGAGTGGCGGGGCGTGGCGTGGCGTGGCGCGACGTGGCGGGGCGCGGCGTGACGCCCGGTGGCCATGCCGTGGCTCACGTGTGGACGGGACGCTGCATGACAGCGGCCGCATGCCGTGCGGCGAGGCGGCCCGTCCGCTCCGGCCCGCCCGTCACTACAGCCTGGCATGCCTGCTCTCCCTGGCAGAGGGGCCGTTCGTAATTTAAGAGGACGAATTATTTTCTAATCCTGGATGCATTTATTTTGAGGCTTTTTGGCGAACATTTGCGCGTTGGCCGAGAGACGTGCGTGTCCGTGGCATGATCTTTGGGTTCTCCGGGACTCCTGACATTGAAATTCACGATGGCTGCTGTGTTGTTAAAAAAGAATAATAATAATAATAATAATAATAATAATAATAATAATAATAATAATAATAATAATAATAATAATAATAATAATAATAATAATACAGAAGAAATACGCAACACATTTTACGGGATAGAAGCAGAGGCGACCGGTTAACAGTGATGGGTGCATAAGTCGCTTAAACTAGTTGGCTGCTTGTGAGGGAAAGTCGTAGGGAACAAAGCTTGGGAATTCCGGGCAGTTCGCACAGAAGAGGGTAGATAGAGGAATTCACTCGGAAGAAAAGCTCTTAGCGCCAACGACGTTCGCCTCCCTTTAGATTCGCCTCTCACTGTAAAAATTTGTTGTAAAAAAACGAAAAAGAATTATTACAGGTTTCGCTGTTTAATCGGTGAACAGATTTTTCCTGTAGTTTGATGAAACATTTTGTGAATTAACAAGAAAAATCGCGAAACAACAGATAACATTTGTAAACTTACGGAATTCTTTTGTAAAGTTACCAAATACTTTTGTAAAGTTACAGAGTATTTTTTTGTTGTAAATGAACACGAATTAAAAGTAAATTCACAGTCAGGTCGCTTAACAAAATTCACAGATATTACCTGTTAATTTACGACATGTTTTTTTTTTTTTTTTTTACAGTGCTACTGACTTTAGGGAGGTGGAGACAAGTGAGAGCGATCGTTTTGTCGCTCTTGTAATAAAACAGTAGATAGTTTAGAGAAGAAGTGAGGAAATCAAAACCGAAATCACTACTATTCAAGCTTTTCTCGAATTCTAAACCATATTTATATGCTCAGTTGTCGTAGGGAATAGCATGTTCAACTTTCATATCAGATTTCGCAGCGTATCTACTGAGAATTTGTTACTGGTTCCGGTCCTGATTTCCTCCAAATGCCGAGAGCGGGAAACATCTATTCATCCTGGACTAACACTCATACGGGTCAGAGTGGGATAGTGCGATGGGCTGGATAGCTCTGTAAATCAAACTACTAGTAGCCTTTGGCTTCAATTGGTCCCCTTCTTCCGCTCCCCAATAATGTTCTTCGAACCAGCTGCGTTTCCATTACTTACATGCAGCACCAAATATATCAAAAATCATCTCTAATTAGCTTTACATGTCGCTTTCCGACTATGAGATCAAGTTCTTTACTTCCATTCCATGTTTCAGAGTACGGCGCTAGCTTTTCACCATGGTGGCCGAGGACATGGAGTACCCGCCGGGAGATCCGCGGCGCTTTGAGACGGTTGAGCTAGGCGTCGTCAACCCCGCCTTCACATCTGACGAACTGTCACATCAGGTGGGTGAGGCCGAAGAGCAATATGTAAGTGAAGCTGGCGGTTTGACATCCACTGCTTGTCCTTGAGCTCGAGAGGAAGTGCCAGGAGGGGCGTGACTCACAAAATACAGAATGCGTCATACTAAAAGTCTGAGGTTTGGTCAGTGGCTCAGAGCCACTGACATAAAATAAAACTTTTTGCAGCCCCACCCCCACCCCACTGTGTAATGCACTTCCACCCAAGTGGAAAAAGAACTTTACGGGACGCTGCTGCTGGACCGGGGGGCTTAAGTGCAAGTTGTATGGCACACGGTGACCCCGACGCACCCACTTCCCCTCGTGTCATGTCGTGTCGCTTACTCTCCAGCCGAGATGTGTGAGCCGGAGAAAAGAAGGCGTACTTGATCTGGACAGAGCGGGCGCTGGCGGGCGTCGCGACGCACCGACTGTGACGTGGCGCGGCGGGGGCGGGAGCAAGGCCCTCATCTCAGGCGGCCCCGCCGGCCCCGCCCCGTCCCGCCCCGCCCCGCCCCGTGCGGTCCTGTCCAGCAGCAGTGCCCGCCGTGGCGTGGTCCAGAGCGCACTGAGCACCGCGACGGGCCGCGGGGGTCAGCACGGCCTGGTCACTCACTCAGTGCTCTCTGTGAAGACCTTCGCTGACCGTCCGCGCCCTTCCCCGCCCTCGCCGCAGCCGCACCGCGTACATCAGACCGCGTGCCTCTCCTTGCCCGCAGGTGAACGGCAGCAGGCAGCCGCAGGCCCCGCACCATGCCATGTCGCAGGAGAAGAAGAGCGCCGCCGACGAGGAGGAGGCGCGCCAGGCGCGCTCGCTACGCTGCGGCTGGGGCTGCCTCCAGCCCGACTGCCTGCAGCGCTTCCGCACGGCCAAGTGGGTCCTCTTCTGGCTGTGCTGGGCGGGCGGCATCCAGGGCATGGTGGTGAACGGCTTCGTCAACGTCGTCATCACGACGATCGAGCGTCGCTTCGGGCTGCGCTCCTCGCAGTCGGGCCTGGTGGCGGGCGGCTACGACATCGCCTCCTTCCTGTGCCTCGTGCCCGTCACCTACCTGGGCGGCAGGCCCGGCGCCTCCAAGGCGCGCTGGATCGGCTGGGGTGTTGTCCTCATGGGTGCGTACTCACGGCTTCTCTCTGACGCGATACAGAGCGAAATAGGCACATAAGCGGGAGTTCTGTGACATTTTTCGTTACTTCTCTTTGCGTAGCGTAATTAAAACGTACTTCGAGAAGGTCTATTTGCTCAGGGGAGTGCAACACTCATCTCGTGGGCGATGGCGGAGCCGGTCGCTCTGGCTCCGGCCATGTTGGCCTTGCGACCCGCCGCACACCTTGCTGCACCTTGAGCTGTGGCGCAAAGGCTCTGCCCCCCCCCCTGCTCCGCCCTCCCCCCCCCCCCTGCCTGCCCTCCCCGTCGTGCCTGACGCGCCTGCCCCACTCTGTTGCCCGCCTGACCTGCTCGTCAGTTGGGTTGCCTACCCACCCGGCGGTCCCCTCGCCACACACTTGACACGGGTCTCTGTTTAACCTAGGCTGCGGTTCGCTGCTCTTCGCTACGCCCCATTTTCTGGTCGGCCCCTACCGCGTGGCCTCACAACAACAAGATACCTGCAGTTTGGGAAACAGCACGGTGTCATCCTCTGTAAGTCGACAGTCAATCATTATTAATCATTGCACGAAGATTATATTTGTTGGTTTTTTCCAAGACTTACTGATTTTTTTATCTCGTGATAATAATAAGTAATAGTTCAGGGTGCATGTACTCGAATAATGTCTCGTCGGCTGTGCAGCCTGGCGAGTGCGACGCGGCGGCCCAGCAGCCCAGCAGTTCATCGGACGGCCACCTGTACCTGTGGCTCTTCTTGTTAGGCCAACTGCTCCACGGCGCCGGCTCCGCTCCGCTCTTCACTCTAGGCGTCACATTTATCGACGAAAACGTATCGAAGAAGATGTCGTCCGTCTATCTTGGTTCGAATCTTCCCATCTAATTCTTTTGTTGTTAATGGAGAACAGCAGACATTTACAGTGCGTTTGCCGGCAGGCGTGTTCTATACGATGGCAGTGGTGGGCCCGGCCATGGGATACGTGCTGGGCGGCCAGCTGCTCCGCATCTACACTGACTTCCTGACGACGGACGCGGGCGCGCTAGGACTGACGCCGCTCTCCAACGTGTGGGTAGGCGCGTGGTGGGTCGGCTTCATCGCGTCGGCCGTGCTCTGTTTCGTGCTCGCCATCCCCCTGCTCGCCTTCCCCGTCGAGATGCCCGGCGCCGCCGAGCTGCGCGCCGAGAAGGTCTGCGAGGCCCACGGCCCGTCGAGCAGCTCGGCGGCGGCCTTCAGCAAGCTCCACGAGATGCCCGCCGCCTTTCGCGCCCTCATCGTGAACCCGGCCTTCTTCTTCCTGAACATGGCGGGCGCCTCGGAGGGGCTCCTTCTTGCGGGCTTCGCCGCCTTCCTGCCGAAGCTCATCGAGAACCAGTTCAGCGTGGCTGCGAGCAGAGCGGCCTTGCTCATGGGTGCGTAGTGATTTGCTCAAACACAGTGCTTTGCCGTCGTCGTGTCCTCGCTGAGTGTCGCGTCGCCCTGCAGGTTTAGTTACGGTGCCGGCCGGGGGCGGCGGCACCTTCCTGGGCGGATACCTGGTGAAGCGTTTCTCGCTCAGCTGCTCCGCCATCATCAAGCTGTGCATCGCGACGGCCGCGATCGGCGTCGTCTTCACGCTCTGCTTCTTCATTTCCTGCCCCAACATCGCCTTCGCCGGCGTGACACGCGCCTACGGCGACGCGGAGAACAGCTCGGCCAGCATGCTGGCGGCGCCGGCCCTCGGCAGCGCCTGCAACGCGGGCTGCCGCTGCGAGGACACGGCCTACAACCCGGTCTGCGGCGCCGACAACGTGCTGTACTACTCGCCCTGCCACGCGGGCTGCGCCAAGGAGGTCATGCTGGACACGGCCAGGGTCAGTAGTGCTCCCACCAGAGAGGTCCTTCACTCAGAAAAATCAGAGTACACCCTAAAACAAAATCAGTAAAAAAAAAAGAAAAAAATCATTTAAAAAATCGAGAAAAAATAAAAATTAAAGAAAAAAATCAGAGAAATCTGAGAAAAAATCAGTAAAAATCAAGAAGAATCACGAAAATTAAGAGAAATTGGAGTATGCTTTATTTTATTGTGAAGGACCCCTCGCTCCTAACACAAAATGCGGAAACGAAATTCTGCGTGCGACTAGGGGGAGATAACGCATATTCCTCCGTGTCCCTCGGCAGGTTTACCAGGACTGCGCCTGCGTCAACGCTGTCCCTGCTGCTCCTCTGTCGGCCCCTCTGGAGCGCCGGCGGCGCCGGCGATACACGGCGCCCGGCGACGACCCGGAGGAGGACGGCGAGGAAAGCGCCTTCGTCATCCAGGACCGGAGTGGCAAGGGCGGTGCGGCCGGCCTTGACTACGAGGCCGTGAACGAGCCTTGCACTTCCGGCTGCAACTTACTCTGGGTCTTCGTCGCCCTGGCCTTTTTCACCATGCTTTTCACTTTCCTCATCACCATGCCAGCGCTCACCGCCACGCTCAGGTAGCACAGGGCGCAGATCGCGTGGGGGAAACGACTCTGAATTTTTGTACATACTCAAATTTTCTGATTTTTTGTGATTTTTAGTGAATTTTTGTGATGTATTTTCTTGAGTTTTTGCTACAATTCTGTATGTTTCAGTTATTTTTTGTGAATTGTCCTAATTTTTCAGAGTTTTTTTCCAAATTTTTCTGATTTTTCTGGAGTTTCTGGATTTTTTAAAAATATTTTTCTTGAAGTTTTATGAATGTTTCTGAATTACGAGGTGTACAAAAAAATCAGAGTTTTTTCCTCCTCGGCAGATAGTCTCTCGCTTGTCTCGGACAGCTTGTTCCGGCCGACTTGCACACGGCCCGAAAAATCCCGGGGTCAGCTCGTCTCAACCCGGATGGGCCCCACCTTGGTCTTCCCTTCTCAATTTTATTTTCGAAAGATACACAAGCCTTTTGAAAAATTTTATCTAGAGGACCAAGGGATCGTCTACAAAATTCACCCATCATTCACTGCAAAATTCAAGTTGCAAGCTCTCACAGCGCCTGATAGGCAGGCAATATCTTGCCTGTTGTGCGTGTGTGTCTTGCGGGCTGGCCTACCTGGTGTCTCGCAGGCACCAGACCTTGTAATTTGGTAAATAAGTCTGAGAAAAATGGACTCTATTTTTCGATCGTCCCAATGCTCAGTCCAAACTGAAACCAGAGTGTACCGGGTGTTTCTGTGAATGCGTAACAGTGTTGCGGGTTTGCCTACCCCATTCGCCCGTAAGGCGCCATGGCCCCTGTGGACACTGTAAATGCAAGAGAGTGAGATATCTCATCAAAAAGGAGTGACATTTTTCCTCTTGCCCCATTTAAGTGAGAGTTTTAGAATCCTCGGTCTTTTTGAGAGAGAATTTACAGCATCACTCAAATTAAGTGAGATAAGGGATAAAAATCCTCACTCAAAAAGGGCGAGGTTTCCCAATCCTCGCCCAAACAGGGCGAGATTTTTTAGACTATTTCTCTTATTGAGCGAGAAAACCAAACCTCGCTCTCAAAGAGTGAGAGAAAATTTCTCGCTCTCCTGACGGCGAGAATCCTCGCTCTGTTATTTACAGTGGAGCTGGCGAGTATGCAATCCCGCAACACTTACTCATTCACAGAAACACCCGGTACATGTTTTTGACCATTTGTCCAAACGCTGGTACATATGGGTGGGATCAGAGCACCCGAACGTCCGCTCCGAAAAAGGGGCCACCATTAGAACGAGACGAGCTGGCTGCCTCAAGTGACTGAGCTAAAAAATTACCCCCGGGACGAGACAGGGTTGGAACCAACAGAACTATAGGAACGAGCTGATCACGACGAGTTGTCCTGCTCCTCTCGTGTAAAGTACGATGGCGCGGAGCAATGGCTGACCTAAATCTAAATGCATATTATTACTTCCTCCTGACAGGTGCGTTCAGGAGGAGCAGCGGTCATTCGCGCTGGGCATTCAATGGATCAAAGTCCGTCTGTTAGGCACCATCCCCGCCCCCATGATTTTCGGTCTCCTCATCGACGAGACGTGTGTGCTGTGGCAACTGGACCAGTGCACTGGGGAGGCAGGCAGCTGCATCGCCTACGACAACCTGTACATGAGCAGGTAATGGACAAAATGTGTGGAGACACGCGCCTGAATTAAATTCATCCAAGTCCAAAGCAACATGTAGAGCAGTGTTATTTTTAGAAAAGTTTACAAAGCATGCCTTACACGTGTGAAGTCATTTGGAATTGCATGTTTTCGTGTGTTTTCGTTTACAGATATATGTTGGCCCTAGCGTTTGTAGGCAAGACGTGCTCTCTCCTGTTCTTCTTCTTGGCCTGGAGGCTGTATAAGCCACCCATTGATACCTCCAAAGACCGCCCCGACCCTGACCTAGACGACGCAAAGATCCACGCACCAAGTCTCCCGTCTTCACTTTCCACCGAACAGCAAACCGAGGTGTGTTAATAACGCACTGGAAATAGGCAAACAGGCGGTGGACTCTCTGCGCTGCCACAGTAGTACTCCAAACGTGCTGTGATGAACGGAACTTTCCCAGCTAAAACTGTGATATGTACTTGCTGTTCGGACTCCTTGAGCAAGAATCTCGATGTAAGAATAACAGTACCAAAATAATTCAATATTTTTCTCGTGCGTGGGAATCTTGTTCTAGTCTTTACATGCAAAAACTGATTGTAATGGCCAAAAGAATAACTGCCATTCTGAAGTCAAGTAGAATGTAAACAGAAAGTGGTCATATTACTGTATATAGTAATTTTAAAGTAACTGTGCAGGGTAAGATGTTTTTTAAGTCTTGTCTAGGTGTATGAAAATATTTTTTCAGTTAATATTTTACCTCCACAAAGGTTGTGATTTTTAACCTTAGTTCTACTTTGAAAGTTTATCTCTGTATCACTGTTTAAATCATCAGAAGGCGAATTCGTTAATCAAGAGTATTATGCAGATCCAATATTATCGAGAAAGTTGACGTGTTTTTTTAAGGTAATAAAAAGTTTTAAGTACATTATGTGCGTGTCATTTATTCATTCAACGATAGCACAGCTTAAGCACGGCAGCTCTCAGGGATGTTGACCTTGAGGGACTTGTTGGCGCCCTTCTGGCTGAAGTCGGGGTTGGCACCCTTCTTGATCATCTGGGCCCAGTGGCGGGAGGCGGAGCTGTCGGCAACGCAGTGGAAGTCGATCTTCTTCTCGACCTTCTGGGTGGGCTGGCAGTGAGCGTTGCAGGCGGGCTGGGGGCGCAGAGAGAAGCAGATCTGGCCGTCCTGCTCGATGACCTTGACGCGGTGGCTGGTGCAGCCGGAGGCGGTCTTGGGGGAGGAGCTGCGGCCGGAGCGGCTGGAGCTGCTGGACTTGTGGGACTTGTTGGAGTTGTGGCGGGGCTGGTAGCGGCCGGCCTCGTTGTCGCTGATGACGTCACCGTACAGGATGTTCTCGGGGAAGCAGGCGGCCTGGTTGGCCTTCTGCTGCTGCTCCTTGACGGAACCGGAGGGGTTGATGGCCCAGGAGGCGGCGAACTGCTGCGCGTTCTTGAGGACGCAGTTGCGGGGGGCGGTGAAGTCGTTGGCCTGCTCACCGTCGAAGGTACCGCAGAGACCGCGGACCTCACCACGGTAGGTCTGGCCGGCGATCAGGGCGACGCGGTAGCCGTCGTACAGGATCTCGATCTGCTGGTTGGGGGCGTAGAACTTGACGGTGTTGGCGGGCAGAGGGTAGACCTCGGCGAAGACGTCACCGTTGTGGCTCTTGGCGTGACCGGTACGGCCGGCAGACACGGGGACGGTCAGACCGTTGACCTTGATGGTGGGGTAGCCGGAGCTGGGAGTGAACTCGATGACATCCTCGTCGAAGATGACCTTGAGCTCCTTCTGGTTGTGGGAGTTGCTGTAGTCACGAACAAGGACGGAGACCTTCTCGGTGGCGTCCTCCTGGCTGGAGGAGCTGGAGCTGGAGTCAGCGTCGACCTTGGGGACGGACTGCATCATGACGTACCACTGGTTGCCCAGGTTCAGGGGGTAGGTCTTGTTGTCGAAGGTGTTGGCGGCGTTCTGGTCGACAACGCACATGGCTGCACAGCAAAAAGGTAGATGTGAGCATTAGCATTCTGTTTTGTATAAGCAAGGAAATCGCCATACTCGGAACTCTATACTTACGGAAACCACCGGCGAGGGCCTTCTGGGCGAGCAGCTGGCTCTGGCTGTACATGGGGTGGATGGCGGCGGCACGGGCGACCCAGGGGTTGAGGCGGACGTTGTTGAACTCGGCGCTCATGGCGGGGGCGTCGATGGACAGGTTGGCGGACTTCATGTTGGGGGCGAAGCGGAGCTCAAGCTCGACCTTGTTGTTGTGAGAGTTCTTGGGGTTGACGAAGTTCTCAGAGCTGTACTGCCAGCCGAAGTAACGGGCGGCGGCGTAGGCCTTGTAGGTGGCGTTCTTGACGCGCTGGGAGATCTTGTCGAAGTTGATGTTGACGTTGTACAGGTCCATGATGTTAGCCTGGGCGGTGACGTTCTGGCAGGCGGGCAGGAAGTAGTTTCCGCGCTCCATCTGCTGCTCGCACAGCTGGGCGATGGGCTGACGGTGGACGAACTCACGACGGGCAGAGGTCTGCTTCATCTGGGCGTTGATGTTGACCTGGGAGGCAGAGGAGTCGAGCTTCTCGCCGAAAGCGATCTGGGCCTGGATCTGGCTCTTGGGGTCAGCGTTCAGGGCCTTCTGGAAGTTCATGGGGGGAACGTTGGGCATCTTGGCGGAGATGGTCATGGCGAGCTGCTGCTCCTTGTTCTCGGAGGAAGCGCGGGCGGGGGACTTGCGCAGGTAGACCAGGACGCGGGCCTTCTCGTCGGACTGGCTGTTGGCGTAGGCAGCGGTGGCGATGAACTGAGCCTTGTGCTCGCCGTTGAAGACGGCGGACAGGTCAATCACGGAAGTGTTGCTGCTCTTGATGCCGGCGGCGGCGCGGCGGAGGAACTGCTGCTGGCGGCTCTGGCTGTTGGCGTTGGTGTTGGCGGGGTTGGCGAGGTTCTGGCTGGGGTTGGCGTGCTTGGCCTCACCGCTGAAGTCATCGTCGGAGGACTTCTTGGAGTCGCTGGAGTCCTGGTAGTAGTCGTTGTCGTAGGAGGCGGTCAGGGTGACGGACTTGGCGGAGGTCTTCTGGTGGTCGAAGGAGACGGCGAACTCGTAGGCCTTGATGGTCTGCTCGGCGGTGGGGAACAGCAGGGCGGAGATGGCGTCGTAGTTCTTGGCCTGGTTGTACATGGCGGCGAAGTCAGCGAAGGGAGCCTCGCTGGCGGCGTCGATGCGGAAGGCCATGCCGGTGGTGTCCTGGCCGACGGTGAAGTTGGCCTGCTGGGGCTGCTTGCGCAGCTGGATGGGCTTCTGGTTGACGGGGGTCAGGTCCAGGATGTTGTGCTGGGCGGTGTAGGGCTGGCAAGAGATCTGGGCGATCTTGAAGTTCTTGTTGGCGTTGATGGGCTGCAGCTTGACGCGCACCTCAGCGTTCTCCAGGTCGAGGTCGATGTTGGCGCGGATGGGCAGGTTCACGAGCACGTCCTTGTCGAGACCGGCGATGTAGCGCTGGTGGTCGAAGGGAGTGATGAAACCGATCTTGGCCTGAGTGCGGGTGGAGTAAGTGAAGTGGATGTCAGCGGTGGCGTTGACGGTGTTGGGGATCTGGACGGCATCCTTGGGGCCGTTGGACATGTCGGGCTGGGTGCGGACGCGAGCCTCACCACCGACGGTGACCAGGGTGGGGGCCTTCAGGGTGTAGACGAGGGGCAGACCCATCTCAGTGGGGAAGCCCATGGTCAGAGAGTAGCGGTTGTACAGCTTGGTGTAGTTGAAGTTCTCGCCAGAGCGGAGGGTGTTGGCAGCGTGCTTCAGGTACTGGGGGATCTGCTCGACGGTGTGGTTGTCGAGGGTGAAGAAGCGCTTCTGGGACAGAACGTTGATCAGGAAGTTGGCCTCAACCTGCTCAGACTGGTCAGCCTCAATGTTGAGCATGTTGGCGATCTTCTCGACGGACCAGCTGGAGCTGGAGCCGGAGCTAGAGTGCTTGCCAGACTTGTGGGAACGGGCGTTCTGAGAGTTCTGCTCGAACTGCTCGCCGAGGAGGTTCATCAGGTCGCTCACGCTGGAAACCATGGCACCGGCCTAGAGGAAGGAGAGGCGCTCCGTCAGAAAACACTTGAGTATGCTTAACAAAACGGAGACTGGTGAGATCACTGATACTTACGCGGAGGTAGTTAGCCTGGAAACCGCCGAGGTTGGCGCGAGCACTGACGAAGGCGGCGGAGGGGATGTAGCTGTCGTCGCTGCCGATGGTGGCGAGGGCGGCCTGGTAGGCGAGGTTCATCTCCTCAACATCGTTGCTCTTCAGGTTGACCTTAGAGTACTGGGGACCGTTGTAGGTGGCGTTGAGCATGTCAACGGCGGCGCGGGCGTTCTGGGCCAGCTCCTGGTCGTCCTGGGACTGCAGGTTGTTGGCGGCAGACTCGATGGCGGACTTGACGACGGAACGGACCTGCTTGCTGGGGTCCTGGTTGGTGAACTCAGCCATACGCTGGAGCATGCTGGCGGGAGGGTTGGTCTTCATGAGCAGGAAGACGGCGGCGGAGCGGATCTCGGCGGCGTCACCAGCGTTCTGGTAGATGCGGAACAGGACGGGGCGGGCGACCTTGGGGGAGATCTTGGCCAGCTTGTTCAGGGCGACGACCATGTGGAGGCGCTGGAAGGTGGAGACGGGCTTCTGGCCCTCGAGGTAGGGCTCGAACACGGCGAGGATCTTGGGGTGGGCGATGTTGCCGAGGGCGCGGGTGTAGACCTGGACCTTGTGGCTGTCACCGTTCTGGACGGCGCTCTTCAGCTGCTGGGCGAAGTAGGGGATGTAGTCACGGGTGACGGCGGAGGCCTTCTTGGGGTTCAGGCGGCCGTAGACGTGGGTGGGGTAACGGTTGTGGGCGGTGGCGTTGTCAACCTGGGCGCGACGGACCAGAGTGGTGAAGGACATGATGGCAGAGGTGTTCAGGAACTGCTGCTTCTGGACCTCGGACTTCTTGAGGAGGGAGAAGAGGGTGTCCATGTACTCGCGGGTGGGGGTGCGGGCGGTCTCGGGAAGGACAGCGAGGAGCTCGGCAGCCTCCTCACCCTGGACCTTGTGGTTCTCGATCCACTCCTTCATGGCGGCAAGGGCGGGGCCGGTACCGGCCTGGGCGACGGCGTCACGGAAAGCCTTCCAGGCAGCGTTCTTGGCGCTGGCGCTCTGGCTCTGGCTGGCGCTCTTGGAGGCGGGGGCGTACAGCTCACGGGCGGCCTGCTCGATCTGCTTGGCGTCCATGATGCGGACCAGACGGGCGAGGATGGAGAACTTAGCGAGGGTGGCCTTCTCGGGGATCTGGCTGGGCTGCTGGAGCTCCTGGCCGATCTGCTGAGCGATCTTCTGGACGGCGTGGACGGGGTTGACCTGGCTGGAGGCGGCGATGTTGCTGCCCTGGTAGCCGACGAAGTAGGGGAGCATGGGGTGCTTGGGGGCCTGGTTCAGCTTGGGCTTGCTCTGGAACCACTCCTCGCTGGAGTCGATGCTGGAGCTGCTGGAGCTAGAGCTGTCGGAGTCGCTGCTGGAGGAGGAGCTGGAGCTGGAGGAAGAGCTGGAGGAGGAGCTAGAGCTGGAGTCGCTGTCGCTGGTGTTGTTGCGGTTGCTGCGGGCCTTGCGGTTCTTGCCCCACTGGGACTCGTTGCTCTCGCTGGAGGAAGAGTCAGAGCAGGAAGAGCTGGAGGAAGAGCTAGAGTCGGAGCTGGAGCTGGAGGAAGAGCTGCAGTCAGAGCTGGAGCTGGAAGAAGAGCTGGAGCTGCTGCTGTCGGTGTTGTTGCGGCGGCCGTGCTTCTGGTTCTGGTTCTCCTGGCTCTCACTGGAGCTGGAGCTGGAGGAAGCATCCTGCTGCTGGTTCTTCAGGGAGCGGCGGAAACGCTTGGCGGCAGCACTCTGCATGCGCTGGTTCTCCTGGCTCTCGCTGGAAGAGCTGGAGTCAGAGCTGGAGGAGGAGGAGCTGGCGCCGTTAGCGTTGCGGCGCTGCTTCTTCTGCAGCTTCTGCTCGTCGCTCTCGCTGCTGGAGGAAGAGCTAGAGGAGGAAGAGGAGGAGGAAGAGTCGGAAGAAGAAGAAGAGGAGGAGGAGGAGGAAGAACTGCTAGAGGAGCTGCTGGACTCGTCGCTCAGGTCAGCGTTGTTGGAGGTGGAGAAGGGGTCGTTGTAGTCGTAGACGAGGTCCTTGATCTTGCGGGGGTTGGCAACGGCCTGCAGGGAGCCGGAGGCGGAGTGCACGGAGTCCAGGGTCAGGTTCATGCGGGAGACGACCATACCCTTCTGGTTGTTGTACAGCACGGGGCTGAGGATGACCTTGTTGGTGGTCACGGAGGACTGGATGGTGTAGCGGCTCAGGCTGCCGGACAGGACGACGCGGCTGACGGAGGAGCGGGCCATGAACTCACCCATCTTGGCGGAGGCGGGCTCGACGTCGGTGAGAGCGTTGAGGCCGAAGTGGTAGCTGGGGCGCTGCTCGCAGTGGCTGAAGTTCTTGGTCTTGACGATGTCGATCAGCTGACCGTCACCGCGGAGCTGGGGCATGGGGGCGAGCTCGGGGCGGCTCTGGAGCTGGTACTGGGGCAGGGGGCTGATGTCGTACATGACCTCGCACTCGCCGGTGACGGAGTCCTCCATGGTCTTGTAGACGCCGTTGACGGAGCCGTGGCTGGGCTTGTTGTTGATGCGAGAGCTGATGAGGTTCTCGGCCTGAGTGTCGATCTGGAGCTGGCTGGCGATACCCTTCAGCATGTTGATCTCCCAGGTGGGGACGTTCTTGCTGACGATCAGCTCGTCGACGATTCCGTTCTTGAGCTTGATCTCGAAGGGCTTGCTGCTGATGGGGAGCTGGTGGTAGCTCAGCTTGCTGGAGGGGATAGGGGTACCCCAGCCGGCGGGCAGCTGCTCGTTGATCTTGGCATACTCGGCGTTGTTGACCTTGGCGATGAGGACGTTCTCAGACTTGGGCTGCACGGTGAGCTGGGCCTTCATCAGGACACCAGCGTACTGGTTGGCGACCTGGTGCAGGGCGGTCAGGGTACGACCGCGCACCTGGTACTTGTACTCGGAGCCGGCCTTCCAGCCATGCTCGGAGGCGGCGGCGGCGGCCACTGCCAACAAAAGTTATGTTGTCAGACAAAACTATTCACAACCAAATTTAAAAATAACCCCACTGTATTGCCGAGACTGATAAAGCAAGTCACTGACTAGAAATCACTGTGAAAAATAGTCGTAGGTTTACGGCAAAATTTTCAATGACGAGAGTCGTATAAGACTACAATATTAAATTGTTATTTTGCAAGCACTTCCTATGGACTTGGCATTGATGGACGAGCTGGAATAGGCAGTCGAAGATATAAAATATTTTTCGTTAATCAAAATTACTATAAATGTCGTAAATTTACGAGGATATTTTTCAGTGATTTCCCCCGAAGTATCACCCCTGCCCCTCCCCTCTCTCTCTCTCTCTCTCTCTCTCTCTCTCTCTCTCTCTCTCTCTCTCTCTCTCTCTCTCCCTCCTTTCTTTCCTCTATCCCTCGAGGCGAGTGGCCGGGTGCTGGTCTATCAGGCCCCATCAGGCCGAGCACCGAATCGATGCGGAAAACTCACCAAGGCAGAAGAGGAGGAAAGGCTTCCACATCATCTTGGCGTTGAGTGGATGGCTCCGTCCAACGTACCGAACTGAGCGCAGCCCGCAGCTTATATACGACTCGAAGTGCCGATCGGGGCGAAAAGTGGTGCAGTCCGCGCGTCGCTTCGCCATCTCGCGGGGTCGCGGATGAGGTCGCTGACTGCGCGAATCAATACGTCGCTAGGCAGAGTTCTTTTCGCTTTCGGCGAGATTTCCCTGCGCATTTACTTTTTAAGCAGTCAAAAACCTTGTCTTGTTTATATTGCACAGGCACAAACATTGACATTATAACGCTGGAAGAAAAAACTCAGAGCAGGAACGTGGCGACAACCAAACTGTGTGTAACTTGCATTAACGTGCCAGGTGTAACTTAAAACGCCTTGAAATGAGTGGACCTGCCTCCTCGCTTTTGCCCCCCGCCAGGCTCCGTAGCCCCTTGGGTAGGCAGGCCCGCAACGCAGTGATGTACATTAGGTCGGGTACTTACAATTTTTCTTTTCTTTTTATTTCTTTTCTAAATTCCAGACTTGTATTTTCATTCATTTTATAATTCTGGTTTTCATGAGTCCTGACCAACGGGGGCAGCCAGTTGATTAACTCGTAAGATCACTTGTTGCGGAAGTTCCTTGATACGTTCATTTAGTGCGGCAAGGTGATATTAAATACAGCTAAATTTTTGACGCAATTTACTTAAAATAAGCGCGTTTCGAGGGGCTAAGCTTACCTTTGATGTGATACAACACTCTATCGTACATTACACGATTTGCATGTTAACGCATAAGCCGTCACAGTGTCTGAATGAGAGCTATGACTTCACAACACGCTGCACAGTAGTGGTGTGCGGATAGTTCGAAACCGAATCGAATCGAATCGAATCAAGGTAGATTCGATTCTATTCGAATCCGAATTAAATTTCTAAAATCTCGAATTCGAATTAATACCGCTTACAATACAGCATTTTTCGGGAAAATACGTCACTTTTTCACTAATTTAATCAGAATTTGATTCGAATCCGAACCGAATCGAATCGAATCAGCACAAATTCGATTCGATTCGATTCGGGGAATATAATTAAAAATTCGATTCGATTCGGCCTGAAAAAAGGTGATTCGCACACCTCTACTGCACAGCACACCTCATGTGACCGAATGAGCAAATGGAGCTCCGGCGAACGGACTAGTTATTAATGAAATACCTACTATTGGGATGAAAATGAGCTTTAAATAATCTTAATGCCTAATTGGAACGGGAAAACAAAAGAAAGTGTTTTTCTTAGGCCTACTAAAGCGCTAGTCGCGTCCATCGTATGTTTACGGTAGGGGCGCGGCCCCACCGTCTGTTTGAAAAAGGAGGTTGGTTTTGGGCCGAAAGACACCTTTTTTTCTTTTTTCTTTCTTTTTTTTCTTCCGAAAAAAGCGTATGTTTTGGGTCGAGGAGGTAGGTAGGTAGGTCGAGCCTCTGGTCCCACCGTAAAAAAAAAAATGCGATGGTCGCCACTCTGTCTAGCACCCGTGGCTTGCGGCCTGCGCTGCCGGGCAAGTTCATAGGGCGGGTCCTCATATCAGCGGGAGGGGGTTTGACTCAGCGCTGCGCCTGGCTGCGCCGCCCGGTCGCCCGCGCGTGCTGCTGATCAATATGCTCAAGATTTTGCCACACACCAGAAAAACGTTTGTCACAGAAGTAAAACCACATTCTTAAAGTAACATTGTTTTGTTACACTTCTCGCCTCCGCACTGATAACAAAAGTGTTCAACGGGCGTGCGCATTAAAGTGTTAACTCTACACTCCACACTTGAATGTGTTGCCTGAAAATGTGCCCTCTTAAAAGTGTTAAAAAGTAAATTTGAACACTTTATGGTGTCCACACCTGCACGTTTAACCCTCAAGTTACACACTTTTAAGTGTTCAAATTTACAGTTGAACTCTTCTCAATATGCAAATTTCCAGGCAAACACCTAAAAGTGTGCAACTTTATGTTCAACACTTTAAAGTGCACGCCAGTTGAACACTTTTTGTTATCAGTGCGCAGGGCAAATATTACAAGGATATGAGAAATATCGAATCGTGACTTGCCGCAGTTATGATGTTAGAAAAAAACCTAAGTCAGTGCGACTGGTGCACTGTCAACAATTGAGTCGATTTTCGACGTCACCTAACGTCGGCGTCGGAAAACGTTGTTAAACAAATCCGAACTCCCTGGTCACTAGATTTCGCTCGCATCTTCTCGGTTTAAGAAACGATCTCATCTGGAGTTCGAATTTCGACTTCGAGATGATCCGTGTTTTGACTACCATCCGACGTATGCAGCTTCTTGCAGCGTCGAAAAACCGTTGTTCTCGTCGTAATCCAGACTCAACACTCATTTTCTATTACTGTTGCTTCAAAAAGCGTTCGAACAGATTTCGCTTTTGTTTCCGGCCGTTTTTCGACGCTTTCCGAAATTCAGACGGGGTTTCAACCCTTTGGAAATTGACTTTCCTCTTTACAATGAATATATATTTCTCATATCTTTGATTGACATTTCATGTTTTCAACGTTTTCAAGTTATGAATTACAAATTAAAAATCAAACCAGATCAGCTGAACCAGGACTGGATGTCAGAAAGCTTGAGATGCGTCTCACGATGTCAGAAGCATTTTAACCTTCGTTAATACCCAATCAAAAGTTTGTTTAACGCGCGAGAAACGATAGGAGAGGCCGTGTGTTTCGGGTTGCCGATGCTTAGATAAAACGGCTCTACGGAGACCGCACGAAGCTACTCTGCAAACTCAAGTGTGAGACAGTATCACACTTTTTACTGCAGTACCACTGCGTCTCACACTTTCAGAAACTATTTTCTGTCGTTGAATAGCAATCCGGTTTAAGAGAACAGGATCAGCTTTGGTTGAAAATCTCGGTTAAAACGAGCTACCATGTGATGGGGTTTGGAACAACAATACATTAAATAATCGGAAATTAATGGTTTCGAAAATTTATAGAAACGTTGTTGTTTGCGATCAGAACCCCATCACATGGTAGCTCGTTTTAACCGGGATTTTGAACCAAAGCTATTGCTACTCTCCAAAACGTGATTGCTATTCAACGACAGAAAATAGTTTTTGGAAGTGTGAGACACAGTGGTACTGCAGTAAAAAGTGTGATACTGTCTCACACTTGAGTTTGCAGAGTATCCGAGAATTCTTTCAAAAGTTTCAACGTGATATGAAAGGACGGGCATCAATTCCCCGTGTTGCTAAATTGCTAAAGTGATGATGAATACCATAAATTGTACGCTTGTACACTTTTTCACTCTAGAATAAGATATGTTTAGAGCCTCCCCCATCCTATACCCGATGGGTCCAGTGCAAATGTAAGAGTGAGATGTCTCATCTAAACAGAGCGAGATTTTCCCTCTTGCCACATTTAAGTTAAAATCGCGTCCGAGCAAAAAGATTAGCAGGGTGTACTAATTTTTTCTTGCTGGATAGGCGCAGCCAATTTTTAAGTTACAGCACTCATTTTTAAGCTATGATGCTAATTTTCACTCTGTCCGGCAATTTATTTAGCGGTAAAGCTAATTAGTAAAATCTAATATTGGCTGAGCGATTTTTTTACCGTGATGAATTTGGGGACCTTGCTCATATTCAAAAAGAATCCATAACATCACACTGGTAAATCAAGTGTTTAATATTGCACGTCAATTGACGTTTAAGTTCAAGTGTACACTTTCTCAACACATTGTGACGTTTAACTAAGTTAAACGTCAATTGGTGTTTAAATTTGAAACACTTCCGAAAAGTTCCCATATGGTTTCTATTGCTAACATAGAACTGTGTGCGTCCAAGTGTTTAGAATTTAAACGTTTAGCAAACGTGTAAAATGTGCACAGCCACCTAATTTGCAACATCACAACTTGCACACGTACACTGTTAATCAATTACTGTGACGTCACATTCTTTTTCATGTGAAAACTGTCACATTCCTTTTAATATTAATGTCACATTCTTTTGAATGTGACAATAAAATTTAACCCGCATATTTTGGCCGATTCACATTGAAAAGAATGTGACACTACATTTTAAACAATGTGACACTTTTCACATGAAAAAGAACGTGACGTCACAGGAATTGAATAACAGTGTAGGTGTTTAAATTATACACACTTGTTTTACCAGTGCACTCAAATTAAGTAAGATGAAGGATATAAATACTCACTCCAAGAGTGCGAGGCTTCCCGAATCTCTTTAAAACAGGGCGAGATTTTTGAGAATATTGCTCTGATCGAGCGAAGAAATCACACCTCGCTCTGAAGAGTGAGAGAGAATTTATCGCTCTCCTGGGGGCAAAAATTCTCGCTCTTGTATTATTAGACCGTTTCGTATCGTTGTCGTCATCACCATCACAAACGCAGACTCTGTTGGCGGGCTCTGTTGTGGCGCCTAAGGCGTGATCCAACATGTCCTCCGTAAACTAACTAAAACGCCTTGACGCCCCAGCGGAAAATTCAATTGTTTGGTTATTCTTGTTTTAAAGAAAAGTTGTAAGTACCCGACCTAATGTACATCACTGCGTTGCGGGCCTGCCTACCCAAGGGGCTACGGAGCCTGGCGGGGGGCAAAAGCGAGGAGGCAGGTCCACTCATTTCAAGGCGTTTTAAGTTACACCTGGCACGTTAATGCAAGTTACACACAGTTTGGTTGTCGCCACGTTCCTGCTCTGAGTTTTTTCTTCCAGCGTTATAATGTCAATGTTTGTGCCTGTGCAATATAAACAAGACAAGGTTTTTGACTGCTTAAAAAGTAAATGCGCAGGGAAATCTCGCCGAAAGCGAAAAGAACTCTGCACTCTAAACTTTCTACAAAGAAATTTTTCGTAGAATACAAAGAATTATGTGCAACCGTAATATACAAGAAAAATCCTTGTATTACAAAGAGTTTTCCTTTGTACTACAAGGAATTTTCTTTGTATTACAAAGAAAATTTTGCTTTGTATTGGCTTTGTATTACGGTTGCACAGAATTCTTTGTAATACAAGGAATTTTCTTTGTAAGAAGTTAAGAGTGTGCCTAGCGACGTATTGATTCGCGCAGTCAGCGACCTCATCCGCGACCCCGCGAGATGGCGAAGCGACGCGCGGACTGCACCACTTTTCGCCCCGATCGGCACTTCGAGTCGTATATAAGCTGCGGGCTGCGCTCAGTTCGGTACGTTGGACGGAGCCATCCACTCAACGCCAAGATGATGTGGAAGCCTTTCCTCCTCTTCTGCCTTGGTGAGTTTTCCGCATCGATTCGGTGCTCGGCCTGATGGGGCCTGATAGACCAGCACCCGGCCACTCGCCTCGAGGGATAGAGGAAAGAAAGGAGGGAGAGAGAGAGAGAGAGAGAGAGAGAGAGAGAGAGAGAGAGAGAGAGAGAGAGAGAGAGGGGGGGGGGAGGGGCAGGGGTGATACTTCGGGGGAAATCACTGAAAAATATCCTCGTAAATTTACGACATTTATAGTAATTTTGATTAACGAAAAATATTTTATATCTTCGACTGCCTATTCCAGCTCGTCCATCAATGCCAAGTCCATAGGAAGTGCTTGCAAAATAACAATTTAATATTGTAGTCTTATACGACTCTCGTCATTGAAAATTTTGCCGTAAACCTACGACTATTTTTCACAGTGATTTCTAGTCAGTGACTTGCTTTATCAGTCTCGGCAATACAGTGGGGTTATTTTTAAATTTGGTTGTGAATAGTTTTGTCTGACAACATAACTTTTGTTGGCAGTGGCCGCCGCCGCCGCCTCCGAGCATGGCTGGAAGGCCGGCTCCGAGTACAAGTACCAGGTGCGCGGTCGTACCCTGACCGCCCTGCACCAGGTCGCCAACCAGTACGCTGGTGTCCTGATGAAGGCCCAGCTCACCGTGCAGCCCAAGTCTGAGAACGTCCTCATCGCCAAGGTCAACAACGCCGAGTATGCCAAGATCAACGAGCAGCTGCCCGCCGGCTGGGGTACCCCTATCCCCTCCAGCAAGCTGAGCTACCACCAGCTCCCCATCAGCAGCAAGCCCTTCGAGATCAAGCTCAAGAACGGAATCGTCGACGAGCTGATCGTCAGCAAGAACGTCCCCACCTGGGAGATCAACATGCTGAAGGGTATCGCCAGCCAGCTCCAGATCGACACTCAGGCCGAGAACCTCATCAGCTCTCGCATCAACAACAAGCCCAGCCACGGCTCCGTCAACGGCGTCTACAAGACCATGGAGGACTCCGTCACCGGCGAGTGCGAGGTCATGTACGACATCAGCCCCCTGCCCCAGTACCAGCTCCAGAGCCGCCCCGAGCTCGCCCCCATGCCCCAGCTCCGCGGTGACGGTCAGCTGATCGACATCGTCAAGACCAAGAACTTCAGCCACTGCGAGCAGCGCCCCAGCTACCACTTCGGCCTCAACGCTCTCACCGACGTCGAGCCCGCCTCCGCCAAGATGGGTGAGTTCATGGCCCGCTCCTCCGTCAGCCGCGTCGTCCTGTCCGGCAGCCTGAGCCGCTACACCATCCAGTCCTCCGTGACCACCAACAAGGTCATCCTCAGCCCCGTGCTGTACAACAACCAGAAGGGTATGGTCGTCTCCCGCATGAACCTGACCCTGGACTCCGTGCACTCCGCCTCCGGCTCCCTGCAGGCCGTTGCCAACCCCCGCAAGATCAAGGACCTCGTCTACGACTACAACGACCCCTTCTCCACCTCCAACAACGCTGACCTGAGCGACGAGTCCAGCAGCTCCTCTAGCAGTTCTTCCTCCTCCTCCTCCTCTTCTTCTTCTTCCGACTCTTCCTCCTCCTCTTCCTCCTCTAGCTCTTCCTCCAGCAGCGAGAGCGACGAGCAGAAGCTGCAGAAGAAGCAGCGCCGCAACGCTAACGGCGCCAGCTCCTCCTCCTCCAGCTCTGACTCCAGCTCTTCCAGCGAGAGCCAGGAGAACCAGCGCATGCAGAGTGCTGCCGCCAAGCGTTTCCGCCGCTCCCTGAAGAACCAGCAGCAGGATGCTTCCTCCAGCTCCAGCTCCAGTGAGAGCCAGGAGAACCAGAACCAGAAGCACGGCCGCCGCAACAACACCGACAGCAGCAGCTCCAGCTCTTCTTCCAGCTCCAGCTCTGACTGCAGCTCTTCCTCCAGCTCCAGCTCCGACTCTAGCTCTTCCTCCAGCTCTTCCTGCTCTGACTCTTCCTCCAGCGAGAGCAACGAGTCCCAGTGGGGCAAGAACCGCAAGGCCCGCAGCAACCGCAACAACACCAGCGACAGCGACTCCAGCTCTAGCTCCTCCTCCAGCTCTTCCTCCAGCTCCAGCTCCTCCTCCAGCAGCGACTCCGACAGCTCTAGCTCCAGCAGCTCCAGCATCGACTCCAGCGAGGAGTGGTTCCAGAGCAAGCCCAAGCTGAACCAGGCCCCCAAGCACCCCATGCTCCCCTACTTCGTCGGCTACCAGGGCAGCAACATCGCCGCCTCCAGCCAGGTCAACCCCGTCCACGCCGTCCAGAAGATCGCTCAGCAGATCGGCCAGGAGCTCCAGCAGCCCAGCCAGATCCCCGAGAAGGCCACCCTCGCTAAGTTCTCCATCCTCGCCCGTCTGGTCCGCATCATGGACGCCAAGCAGATCGAGCAGGCCGCCCGTGAGCTGTACGCCCCCGCCTCCAAGAGCGCCAGCCAGAGCCAGAGCGCCAGCGCCAAGAACGCTGCCTGGAAGGCTTTCCGTGACGCCGTCGCCCAGGCCGGTACCGGCCCCGCCCTTGCCGCCATGAAGGAGTGGATCGAGAACCACAAGGTCCAGGGTGAGGAGGCTGCCGAGCTCCTCGCTGTCCTTCCCGAGACCGCCCGCACCCCCACCCGCGAGTACATGGACACCCTCTTCTCCCTCCTCAAGAAGTCCGAGGTCCAGAAGCAGCAGTTCCTGAACACCTCTGCCATCATGTCCTTCACCACTCTGGTCCGTCGCGCCCAGGTTGACAACGCCACCGCCCACAACCGTTACCCCACCCACGTCTACGGCCGCCTGAACCCCAAGAAGGCCTCCGCCGTCACCCGTGACTACATCCCCTACTTCGCCCAGCAGCTGAAGAGCGCCGTCCAGAACGGTGACAGCCACAAGGTCCAGGTCTACACCCGCGCCCTCGGCAACATCGCCCACCCCAAGATCCTCGCCGTGTTCGAGCCCTACCTCGAGGGCCAGAAGCCCGTCTCCACCTTCCAGCGCCTCCACATGGTCGTCGCCCTGAACAAGCTGGCCAAGATCTCCCCCAAGGTCGCCCGCCCCGTCCTGTTCCGCATCTACCAGAACGCTGGTGACGCCGCCGAGATCCGCTCCGCCGCCGTCTTCCTGCTCATGAAGACCAACCCTCCCGCCAGCATGCTCCAGCGTATGGCTGAGTTCACCAACCAGGACCCCAGCAAGCAGGTCCGTTCCGTCGTCAAGTCCGCCATCGAGTCTGCCGCCAACAACCTGCAGTCCCAGGACGACCAGGAGCTGGCCCAGAACGCCCGCGCCGCCGTTGACATGCTCAACGCCACCTACAACGGTCCCCAGTACTCTAAGGTCAACCTGAAGAGCAACGATGTTGAGGAGATGAACCTCGCCTACCAGGCCGCCCTCGCCACCATCGGCAGCGACGACAGCTACATCCCCTCCGCCGCCTTCGTCAGTGCTCGCGCCAACCTCGGCGGTTTCCAGGCTAACTACCTCCGCGTAAGTATCAGTGATCTCACCAGTCTCCGTTTTGTTAAGCATACTCAAGTGTTTTCTGACGGAGCGCCTCTCCTTCCTCTAGGCCGGTGCCATGGTTTCCAGCGTGAGCGACCTGATGAACCTCCTCGGCGAGCAGTTCGAGCAGAACTCTCAGAACGCCCGTTCCCACAAGTCTGGCAAGCACTCTAGCTCCGGCTCCAGCTCCAGCTGGTCCGTCGAGAAGATCGCCAACATGCTCAACATTGAGGCTGACCAGTCTGAGCAGGTTGAGGCCAACTTCCTGATCAACGTTCTGTCCCAGAAGCGCTTCTTCACCCTCGACAACCACACCGTCGAGCAGATCCCCCAGTACCTGAAGCACGCTGCCAACACCCTCCGCTCTGGCGAGAACTTCAACTACACCAAGCTGTACAACCGCTACTCTCTGACCATGGGCTTCCCCACTGAGATGGGTCTGCCCCTCGTCTACACCCTGAAGGCCCCCACCCTGGTCACCGTCGGTGGTGAGGCTCGCGTCCGCACCCAGCCCGACATGTCCAACGGCCCCAAGGATGCCGTCCAGATCCCCAACACCGTCAACGCCACCGCTGACATCCACTTCACTTACTCCACCCGCACTCAGGCCAAGATCGGTTTCATCACTCCCTTCGACCACCAGCGCTACATCGCCGGTCTCGACAAGGACGTGCTCGTGAACCTGCCCATCCGCGCCAACATCGACCTCGACCTGGAGAACGCTGAGGTGCGCGTCAAGCTGCAGCCCATCAACGCCAACAAGAACTTCAAGATCGCCCAGATCTCTTGCCAGCCCTACACCGCCCAGCACAACATCCTGGACCTGACCCCCGTCAACCAGAAGCCCATCCAGCTGCGCAAGCAGCCCCAGCAGGCCAACTTCACCGTCGGCCAGGACACCACCGGCATGGCCTTCCGCATCGACGCCGCCAGCGAGGCTCCCTTCGCTGACTTCGCCGCCATGTACAACCAGGCCAAGAACTACGACGCCATCTCCGCCCTGCTGTTCCCCACCGCCGAGCAGACCATCAAGGCCTACGAGTTCGCCGTCTCCTTCGACCACCAGAAGACCTCCGCCAAGTCCGTCACCCTGACCGCCTCCTACGACAACGACTACTACCAGGACTCCAGCGACTCCAAGAAGTCCTCCGACGATGACTTCAGCGGTGAGGCCAAGCACGCCAACCCCAGCCAGAACCTCGCCAACCCCGCCAACACCAACGCCAACAGCCAGAGCCGCCAGCAGCAGTTCCTCCGCCGCGCCGCCGCCGGCATCAAGAGCAGCAACACTTCCGTGATTGACCTGTCCGCCGTCTTCAACGGCGAGCACAAGGCTCAGTTCATCGCCACCGCTGCCTACGCCAACAGCCAGTCCGACGAGAAGGCCCGCGTCCTGGTCTACCTGCGCAAGTCCCCCGCCCGCGCTTCCTCCGAGAACAAGGAGCAGCAGCTCGCCATGACCATCTCCGCCAAGATGCCCAACGTTCCCCCCATGAACTTCCAGAAGGCCCTGAACGCTGACCCCAAGAGCCAGATCCAGGCCCAGATCGCTTTCGGCGAGAAGCTCGACTCCTCTGCCTCCCAGGTCAACATCAACGCCCAGATGAAGCAGACCTCTGCCCGTCGTGAGTTCGTCCACCGTCAGCCCATCGCCCAGCTGTGCGAGCAGCAGATGGAGCGCGGAAACTACTTCCTGCCCGCCTGCCAGAACGTCACCGCCCAGGCTAACATCATGGACCTGTACAACGTCAACATCAACTTCGACAAGATCTCCCAGCGCGTCAAGAACGCCACCTACAAGGCCTACGCCGCCGCCCGTTACTTCGGCTGGCAGTACAGCTCTGAGAACTTCGTCAACCCCAAGAACTCTCACAACAACAAGGTCGAGCTTGAGCTCCGCTTCGCCCCCAACATGAAGTCCGCCAACCTGTCCATCGACGCCCCCGCCATGAGCGCCGAGTTCAACAACGTCCGCCTCAACCCCTGGGTCGCCCGTGCCGCCGCCATCCACCCCATGTACAGCCAGAGCCAGCTGCTCGCCCAGAAGGCCCTCGCCGGTGGTTTCCGTAAGTATAGAGTTCCGAGTATGGCGATTTCCTTGCTTATACAAAACAGAATGCTAATGCTCACATCTACCTTTTTGCTGTGCAGCCATGTGCGTTGTCGACCAGAACGCCGCCAACACCTTCGACAACAAGACCTACCCCCTGAACCTGGGCAACCAGTGGTACGTCATGATGCAGTCCGTCCCCAAGGTCGACGCTGACTCCAGCTCCAGCTCCTCCAGCCAGGAGGACGCCACCGAGAAGGTCTCCGTCCTTGTTCGTGACTACAGCAACTCCCACAACCAGAAGGAGCTCAAGGTCATCTTCGACGAGGATGTCATCGAGTTCACTCCCAGCTCCGGCTACCCCACCATCAAGGTCAACGGTCTGACCGTCCCCGTGTCTGCCGGCCGTACCGGTCACGCCAAGAGCCACAACGGTGACGTCTTCGCCGAGGTCTACCCTCTGCCCGCCAACACCGTCAAGTTCTACGCCCCCAACCAGCAGATCGAGATCCTGTACGACGGCTACCGCGTCGCCCTGATCGCCGGCCAGACCTACCGTGGTGAGGTCCGCGGTCTCTGCGGTACCTTCGACGGTGAGCAGGCCAACGACTTCACCGCCCCCCGCAACTGCGTCCTCAAGAACGCGCAGCAGTTCGCCGCCTCCTGGGCCATCAACCCCTCCGGTTCCGTCAAGGAGCAGCAGCAGAAGGCCAACCAGGCCGCCTGCTTCCCCGAGAACATCCTGTACGGTGACGTCATCAGCGACAACGAGGCCGGCCGCTACCAGCCCCGCCACAACTCCAACAAGTCCCACAAGTCCAGCAGCTCCAGCCGCTCCGGCCGCAGCTCCTCCCCCAAGACCGCCTCCGGCTGCACCAGCCACCGCGTCAAGGTCATCGAGCAGGACGGCCAGATCTGCTTCTCTCTGCGCCCCCAGCCCGCCTGCAACGCTCACTGCCAGCCCACCCAGAAGGTCGAGAAGAAGATCGACTTCCACTGCGTTGCCGACAGCTCCGCCTCCCGCCACTGGGCCCAGATGATCAAGAAGGGTGCCAACCCCGACTTCAGCCAGAAGGGCGCCAACAAGTCCCTCAAGGTCAACATCCCTGAGAGCTGCCGTGCCTAAGCCTTGCGAATAATTTGTACCGCAGAATGAATAAATGATATGCACACAATTCAGAAGGAACTTTTTTATCCACTCCTGGTGTTTTTCAAGAAAAGAAAGTGCTAAAACGGGGTGGAAGAGAAAGTTTTTATCACTTGAACAAAACTTAATTACTTAAAAACTTATTGAAACATACACTTCGTAAATATTCGGCACCACTCACACTCTTTACTTTCACTTAAACTTTTCCAGAATTTCTCCTTTCTTTGTTTAACGTCAAATGTGACAGGGTGCCAACTCCGACTTCGGCCAGAAGGGCGCCAACAAGTCCCTCAAGGTCCACATACCTGCACTGTAAAAAATGTTGGGATTTTTACTATACGCCTGTATGGGATTTTTCCTATACGTCGTATAGTACCCGAAAATTCCTACAAATGTATAGGAATTGTACCATACGTCAAGGAGTGTATAGGAAAATACCGAACTCTATAGTAGATCCGCCATAAATGTCTCGGAAATTTACTATACATGTGTGGGACGCACGCATTACTATGCACGTATAGAAAAATTACTTGACGGCATAGAAAGTTTATTATACACTGTTGTCTATTTAAAATTAGAAATTAATGGAAGTAGAAATTAACCGCGCTGGTTGAAAGAGTTCCGGTGAGGTCTACTCGAATATATCCGAGTCAACTACGTGCAAGCATTGATAATGAAGCAGTTTCATGTTGCAAACATATGCTTGGAATTTTGAGTCTAGACAAAGCAGGTATAATAGTTAGGACAAGTCCGCTAAAAAGAAAAATCCAGCATCAAAAGACCTCGATGGAAATCACGACAGGAGTTGCACGCACAAATGACAGTCTGCTACCTGTTCACGCCTCCGGGGCCGTGCACCCCGTCCTGCGGGGCCAACCCCAGTCCCGGGAACTCTTAAAAAATTTTGAGCTAGTTTTCATGCTTAGTCTCCGAGTCTAGTTCTAGCTCGAGTCGGCTCGCGCTCCTTCATGGGCCCCAGCAATCGGACCCGAGCTGGGGCGCCGAACAAGGCCTGAGCCGAGCAAGGGCCCGAGTGTCCCGGGAAACCTTCCCCTGCACACTCTAACACAATATGAGATGAAAATGATGGACTCTCGCGACTCACATCACGTTTTACGCTTTTACCTCTGTAGCACATAATTATGTAAAGTAAAGAACGAGTTCCATACTTATCACAAAATTCATTTTGTGTTCTACTTGGCCCTTGTCTTCATTCCCCTCTAGCGTTCTCTAAGAAATGAAGTACATAGTTAATACTGAGTCAAGAGAAAATTTTGCTTTCTCTACAAAAAAACAAAATGATATTTCGAACCTCTAAAGTATTACATTTTTTGTAAAATTCATAGATACGTCATTTGATTTGAGTATTTGTTGCTTTCAAAAGTGTTTGTTACTTTTTAAAATACGTGGTAATTTTTTCAACACGTCATAATTTATTTTGGCAAGTGGAATTTTTAATCTGCCTTATTTGGTAAGTTTGCAGCACTGCTATTCACGGTTGGAGGTGTATCTAACCCTATTTCAGGAGCCCAATGTTCAGGCTGCTTTGCGCTGCGCCTGCCTACTAGGCAGCACCTCAGCACTGGTGCGCACAACACGCTACCTTGTGGGCAGGGGCAGTTGCAGCCCGCTACATTCTACCGTGTTTGGGCTTCTCGCCTCCTTGTGGGGCTGGCAGCGTCGGGGCGCGCGGAGCCCTCCCTGCTCCTGCCCTGTCGCTCTGACCTACGTGATGACATCTCCGCCGCGGGCAGCCCATCCCGCTCCCGGGCGATTAAGCGTTATGAGATGTTATCCGGACTTTCTCCATAAAAATTATGTCAATTGATGCCGCCTAACTACTCGTCGTGTCGTAATGGACAGGACGTGGCACTGCCTATAGGGGCCGCGGTATGCGGTATACGGCCCGGGTAGGGTGGGTGTTTAGCGCGAGCGGAGCGTGTCCCGCCGTGTCCCTGCGCCCGGCCGAATCCAGAGAGCGGCTGACACTGTGCTCGACACAGTGTTCCCACACTGTCAAAAATCCTGTACCAAGGTATACACGACTGTGTACGGAAAACTGTGGTGGGCAAAGTACAGCATCACCATACCTCATTCATTGTGGCCCCCATAAGACACCATGTTTAAAAAAAACAGTAAACCGTACTTTACAGACCGTACTCGATCATGTACAGGCTGACTAGGCAAAGTGTTGACGATACTTTACCGTACCAAACACTGTTTTTTACTCGTTCTTTACACACCTCTAAATGAAAAGTCAAAGTGGAGAGAACGAGTATTGTGCTCAAAAATGACTTTTGGGGGGGTATCGTACATCTAAGAACTGACAGAATGTAGAGAAAAACCAATGGTACCATGTTAAAGAGCAGAATTCAGTCGCTAGAACGTAAATGAAGCTTTTTTTCGACTTACAATGAACAATTTTGAGAAAATCAAACTGAAAGAAAACTGGGTTTGAGCATGTTTTGCGAAATTAACCCCCTTTCAACTCTTTATATAATCAGAACAAGAACGTTCAGAAAGACCTCAATGCAACAAAAATGACAACCGGTTTTCAGTTAGCAAAAAAGGTGGATGGTTTTTTATTACTCACAATGTAAAATTTAGAGGAATCTTTCTCAAAAGAAGCACCCACGCACGTTAAAGTCGAGGATATGTTCATTTTTCCGGGCCGAAAAAAATTAACTGAAATATTGAGTGCAAGTGCAATTTATTTTATCATATAAAGCAGCAACAATGACCTAATTTTCATTTCATGTAATTAGGCTGAAATTATGTTTTAATAGGAGATTTCTGTCTTTAAAATGAGGGTTATTATACTGAACAGAAAGCTGGACATCGGTCGTCCGTCTATGGTCGGCAAGAGGTACCAGTGTTGTACCCGGGAGCCGGTTCGGAACACTTCTTACGCGATTGTTGAAAGGCGGTAGTGGAGGCTTTCTATAGTCTACCTGAGCTAATACTCTGCGGTCGAGGTACAGACGGCACTACCCGGCCCGACCCGCGCTCAAAGGCATTCCCCCGCTTGCGAGCGCACGATAGCCTACCTCCCAGGCCGCCAGCGGCATATGGGTGGAGCGCGGTTTTCGGCTCCTATCTCGCTCGCCTTCAGGTTTAGAATGGTAGTGTTAGCGGGACACTTTTAAGTAAATGACCTGATCTTCCAGTTTCCATTGAATTTTTGTTTTGACGACCCGATAACTGTCCACCAAGTTTTTGCGAAAAATTAAAACTTTACAAAACACATTCATATGCCTGTGATTGGTAAAGAACGAGTCTGTTCCCTTTGATATCAATTTATTGATGTCTTTCCCTCTTGTTTTTTCTTTCTGGCAGTGCATACAGTTAAGCAAAAAACCGCGCAGGTTCACCTGTGCGTAACGGGACTGTTTCTCCGCCTGCCTGCTAGGCAACATCTGTGCACGAATGCAGGGGAACTACCTAGCAGACAGGCGGAGGTACCGCCGCCTGCACAAAGGTGTATTGCGCGGGTTTTTGCCCAACTTTTTTGGCAACACTGCTCTACATCTAACTTGTTCTGCTGCACGCAAGCAGCAGGGTGAAGCGGGACGCGGTGGTTTGGTCTTTAGTTGGGGCGTCCTGATCCCGCCCCTTACTCCTCGTGGACTTCTGTACCTAGGCCTGTGCGATTGTTGAAATTTATTGCAATCGATCAATTATCAAAATGATTGATTTTTCAACCAATTCGAATAATAGCGATCGTCAACTAAAAATGTATTTGCTTTATTGAAATCATTCAACTAATTGAAAGGGTTCGATTAATCGAATGACCTCAACTAATCGAAGTTTGCCTGGAGGTGAAGAAAAAGCTCTGAATAAAATTTGAGGTGTGCTGGATTAAAACTGAGGGCTAAAAAGAAGTATATAGGTTAATTTCAGAAATGATTATTATATAGCAAATCAACTATACGAATCATAAAGCTAAGTCCCTTTCATCAGGAGACCTTTGCTGGAAGCAAGGAAAATGAGGATTTCTGCTTTGTCATGGGACTAGCATTTATTGACAATTAATTACATAACTGATCACTGATACGCAGGCCCGCTGACCGGTTCTGGAACTTCAAATCCACCTTCGGCTTACAGGGTGTCGAGCAGCCGGGAAAGGGTGCGGTGCACTAGCCGCTCCGGAGCGCTGCCGGCCTTCGTAATTTCTTGCGCTCCCGCCGCGCTCCAACTACCCCACCGACCATCGAGGGGTCAGTTGGAGCGTGGCGCCAAATGGAGTTGAGGTTCAAAAGATACAAATTTTAAATGAAGCGCTGGGATGGGTTGGAGCGCCTGTAGCGCGAGTGGACCACCTCTGGAAGCGCGTAGCGAGTGTAGCGCTTGGAGCGTTCGGAGCATGATAGTGGACCGCACCCAAAGCAAGCCGGAAATTAAATCTGACGAGGAAACGTCCAGAAGTTTTGCATTTAGTTCAGGAAATGCTTTTGAAGTTCCTTGTCGTCGCACAACAGAACTTTTAAGAAACTGAAATTGGTTTAGTCACAGACACATTGGTTTAGAACACAGACATTTGTTTTCGTTTGGTATCGGTATCGCCGAGTCACGTCACGTCAGCGCCCCCGCTAGCGAGTGCGCCGCTCGGCGCGGGGTATCGCCGGCGCGCAACAGTGCTGCTCCTGGCGGCCAGAGGCGAGTTGAGGAGGCGCGGGAGTCGTCGCGTCGCGCGGGCCGAGCGCGGAGCGTGCGGCGCTCTGGCGACTCGTGACTGAAACTGATCGACTCGAGTGGAGTATCTCCGCGTAGGGTAGTAGACCTTCCTCTACTATTTGGAGGGGGTCCCAGGTCTGGCGCTCAGATTCTTCGTCTGTAAGGTGAAGTGCTCGAGCTCGAACAACGTGAGGGCCCAGGGCCGGTAAGGTTTGTACTCCGTACCGGAGGCAACAGCAGGCCCTCCACATGTGTACTGCACCTCACGATTCCTGCGGCTCCGGCAGAATGGTTCTGCCCAGTGCGCGCGCGCCGAGCCTAGTCAAGCAGGACGAAATTTTGCTCTTTCCTGAAACTCAAAAGTTTGGTAATTTTGGCCCCAGTGTCCGGGTGTGAAACACCAAAATACAAAAACCCTGGTAGACTTGGAATCTACGAGTTATTCTGCGTCGAATCGAAAAAAGCGCGACTCTCTACGATAATTAGGGACGAGACTACAGGCGTTTAAAAAAGTGTGGTAAGCCAACAGGAGCGGATTAAGGTCCGACTGGAGGGGGGGGGGGGCTTACTCTAGGTTGCTTACATACACGGGTTTTGTCGCGCTATTTGCCTTCTTTCCGGACGGCTATCTAGTCACGACGGAAAGGGGGGGGGGGGGGGGTGAATGCCCCCACTCCTGTCAGCCAATGGCGTAGTCTTGCCGTACAAGCACCTCTCAGTGTGGAGACGAGGGGGGCGATCACCCTGGCATACTTAGAATGTTAGAATCTACGAGTTGTTCTGCGTCGAACCGAAAAAAGCGCGTCTCTCTATGAGAATTATGGACGAAACTACAGGCGTTCAAAACAAAAAGTGATCAAAATTTGAACTTGGAACGCCATTTGGGTCAATCGGCACTGTGGGATTTTTTCGGACTTTTGGCTCTACACTCGCGAGGCATGCCTAAAACGATCCCCAAAACTTGGTACTGTTCCGAATATTTTCCCACTTAGAGTAAAAATTGACTGGACTAGATGCCCTCCACCTCCATCGGCGCCGCGCCGGCGTCCTGATAGCGCGCGCGCGCCCTGGCCGGCATGGTGGCGGGGCGGTGCGGGGCGGGCGCCGTGAGGTCCCAGCCGGCCCAGCCATGAGCTCACACCGCCGCTGCCGCTGCGCCGCTGCGCGCTGCGCCCGCCGGCCGCGCCCCCCCCCCTCCCCGCCAGCCAGCCGCCTGCGCCAGCCAGTCAGTCAGTCAGTGTGTTGTTGCCGCGCTGAGTGAGCGGTGCGCGCCGGCCCCGCCCCGGGACGCCCGCGTTCGCCCCGTATTGTCGTACGCTCGTTTATCCGTTCGTTCGTTTGGTACATTCGTGTGGCCCGGCCCCGGCACGACACGACCCGGCTAGCTCGCGGCGGGACGCATAAGTTGTGTTTGTCACGCGTCGCCTCTCCTCTCCTCTCGCGCTCTCCGGAGCGGACTCGCACACATGGTGGCCATGTGTTGATGCGCCCCCTCCCCCCTCCCCTCCCCTCCCCGCTGCCAGCATCCGGGGTTGCGTCGCGCCGCCGCCGTCACCGGCACCAGGCCCGCTGTGCCCTGTGCCCCTCAGTCTGCGCTCGGCTCGTCACCACCACGCGCGCGTCGTGCGCCCCGCGCTGCGCTCCACCGTCACCGTCACCGTCACCCGCGAGTCAAACTCGCCCAGCCGGCACCGCGCCCGCGTAGTGTCTCTGCGTCGACCCGCCCCGCCCCTGGCCTCCGCGAGTCTCACCTCGCTCGGCCACGCCGCCCCGCCCCGCCCCGCCTCAGCAGCAGCGGTGCGTGGGAGCAGAGAGCAGCGCGGCGTTGCGTCACTGCTCGCGGAGTGCGGCCCGCCCCGCGCCGCCCCGCGCCGCCCCGCGCCGCCCCGCCCCGTTCGCTATTGGAGGCCGAACGGCCGCCTTGCAGTCGCGGTCAAGGTGCGCCCGGCCCGGCCCGGCCCGGCCCGGCTGTGCTCGACCCCACCGCCCCTCTACTCGCCCGCGGGAGGAGCAGGAGCAGGAGCTGGACCTGGACTCGCTGCGGCAGACGTCACGTCCCCGAAGTCCCCAGCGAGCCGCCCGGGACCACCCGGGTCAGCCTCAAGGAGAACCGCGCGAAAGCCAAAAGGTTGACTTCCGTGAATGAGCGGGAGCCTAGCGGAGCGAGCGGCTCGAGAGCCGAGCCCGGTGTTTGAATAAAGAAAAAAAAAAGCGCAGGTGTGTTGCGCAAGGCCCCGCGCCGCGCGTACTGTAGTGCTGTGGCGCAAAAAGTGCAAAGGAGGCGAAAAAGAAATAGTGTCAATCAGTTCTCTGCGAGCGTGCGTGTGTGCGTGTGTGTGTCCGAGCCGGGCTCCCGCCCACCTACCAATGTGGATTAATCATCTCGCCAACAACGTTTGGATTACTCCTGCATGAGGATTACCGCCGTCTCTTAGATCAGGTGAGGTTTGCTCTGTTAAGTTCAAATCTGACCACATAGTGATCACGCCAAAAGCAGTTGCTATGGCACGATATGACGGGCCCTGAGCCGGAGCCCTGCTCCGTGCCCGCCCGTATGCCTTCTTGACTTGAGATAACTAGGCTTGGCGTCCGAAAACAACTCGTGGGAGTGAGACGCTCGCTCCGGACCATTGGTCCCTCTCTCTCACTTTGCTCTCACTCCACTTGTATTCGGACGCCCGGTAAGCAGGCACCCGGTCGGGCGCAACGCAGGGCCCCGGACAGGCCAGGAAAATCACCACCATCTCTACGTGGTTTATCTTGGTTTTAAGGGCTTTTCTGCACTCCGTTTCAGTCGATTTCCCTCAGTTTTATTCGGTTTATTCCAGTCGCGGAAAGGTCTCAGTGTCTATCTAGCCTTGCGCTCGATCGAGGGCCGGGCCGGGGACGGAACGAAATTAAATCCGCGGTCAAGTTGAACTCCCAACCCAACTCAGGCGTTGCTCGTTTGCGCTCCGCTCCGTTGTCAGCTCCGCGGGTGTCGCTGTGCTCAGTGAGGTTCGGGAGACTTCATCTCGCGTCAGGCCTTGCGTTTGCGTCACTGCGGACCGCGCCGCACCGTACCGGCCGCGGGGCGCATGTGCGGGCGCGTATTAAGCGTTCACCCCGCTGTGGTCTCTAGACAACTGCCTGAAAGGTAGGCAAATTGTGTTAGAAAACCCCTGCATGTAGGCATCCTGAAAGGGCACCCTGTCAGTCGGACCTCAATATGGTCCTGCGCATGTGCACAGGGTCGCGGAGAGGCTCAGCGACACTCCGAATCTCTCCAACTCACGCGCGCCTCGCGGAGCGAGCCTACGTAACTCGAGCTAAAACAAACGCACCCTTATCATTGGCGCGCGCGAGTGTGTGTGTGTGTGTGTGTGTGTGTGTGTGTGTGTGTGTGTGTTTGCATGTTTGCCAAACTAGATATTATGATCAGGACCAGGCAAAAAATGTATCCGGGGCGGACCCTAGGCGTAAGCCATGGGTTTTTCTAACAGTCTGTGCACCCTTACATTTAGAAGTTGTCGCAACCAACAATAACATATGGTTTGCTGATGATGGATAGCCTCAAGCGCACCGCTTTACTATGGCTGTGATCACAAAAACGTAAACAAAATGATAGTTTATGCAGATTTTTATGGTTAGCGCCGACTTAAGTCATAATCATTAATACCAGGTCTCGGCAGTCTACCGTGTTGCTGCCAAGTCTGTTGCGGCCAAACCCTCGCGCTCTCTTGCCACCATCCACCACCTTCATTCATAATGCTACGGTTTTGGTGAGGCAGGGAGCTGCTTTCTCGCTAAATGCGAATATCAGTTGGGGATGGGAGGCCTCGAAACTGTAATAACACACCACGTGCGGAGCTGAGCTGCGGAGCACAGCTGTCTCTCCTTAGCCGCTCCCGCCCAGCCTCTACACCCCCCCGCCCCCACCCCGCCGCCTCTCTCGCCTCTCGCCGGGACCCTGAGAGGGGTCGTCTCTTCTCATCAGGCTGCATCTCGCACTGACGAACGGGTTCAGGGCAGAGAGGTGCGTGGGTGCGAGAGAGACGACACGAGAGCAGACTGCTGTCTCTCTCGCACTAACACACGCACACGCTCGCGGCCTGCCCCGACCCGCGCTGCTCTTACGTTTGTCTGGCCATGGTCTGGCGTCTGCTGCCGGTGAGGGCGGGGGGCGGGGCAGGGCGTGGTGCTGCGGGCCGAACTAACCTTACATCTGTCGGCCGCGCCCGCCCCGCCCCGCCCCGTCCATCATTCTCGCCACGCCTCGCCACAGGAGGGGTGTGTTCCATGAATCCTCTGGAAATATGTCGAGGACGGCTTCTCTGTGAACGATACGTCCTTTCTCAAGCGTCTTTCTGTGAAGGCAAAACTTTTCCTGTTTAGATAAAGGCAAATCATCTTGTCGTTGTAGCCTAGTTGTGCCCTTGATACTTTTGAAATCTCTCGCCGTATGGAGGAGACGACTCATTTTTCCTCGGACGTTGTGCGTGTCCCTGTGTGTCCCCACGTAGTCTGCGAGCCTTCGGGTGGCCGGGGCGCTCCCAGTACAGGGCGCGCCGGGCCGGGCCCAGCTCGTCGCATATTCATTCCATTGACACTACCTGTTCGGGGCAGGCCGGGCCGTGCCGGGGGGGGGGGGGGGAGACACTGCCGCGCTCCATCCACGTGACCTCAAGGGGGCGGGGCCGAAATACGTTTCGTTTTTTTCCGGTAGACAATTTTTTTTTTTTTGGCAAACACAGTAGGGGCGTGCGAGGCGAGGTGTTATACATGCTTAGAGCTTCGGTGAAACCATTTGACATGTATCCTGATCCTACCTTCACTCGAACCCCCTTCCCCCCTCCCCCTCCTGCCTTTTTTTCCCCTTTGCTTTTGTTGCAGAGTGCGACTCAACGCAAAAGGAAACATCCTTCATTTTTCGCCTTTTAAAGATTATTTACGTTTTACCTTTTCACGGCGACTATTTTATCGCCACAAGATCCAAATGTGACCGAAACAAAGTGATCTACATCGCTATTTGGTCACGAAAAAATTGTCTGAAAAAAAAAAAGAGTGGTCACACAGAGCCTACGTGTTGAAAAAGCAAATAAATTCTTGTGCGCCGGCAATTTAATGTCACATACGTGTAATCCTTAAAATTCCAGTGTGGGTTATATCATTTTCGTCATCGTCAGTTGAGTTGTTTAGCTATAATGGTTCAATCGACTTATGCACTTCGCCGTACAAGTATGGCCTAAAACAGATTACAATCTCAATCGTCGATTGCGGCCTTGTCATGTTTCGTACATTGTATGTAACGGACGTCCATACAGTGCAGCGGGTCAGCCTACACCAGGGAGCGCGTTCTTGTGCGGCGCACGCCTCGCAAGCATTCACATGCGTGGTGCGTGGGAGCGTATGGGGACGTGCAGTGCGGACGCGCGCGCGTTTGTGTGTGTGTGTGTGTGTGCGTGTGCGTGTGTGTGTGTGCGTGTGTGTGTGTGTCACTCTCCCTCTGCTCGAGGGGGGAGGGGGGGGGCGAGCCGGACGGAGCGGCATTGCACGCGAAACAGTCCAATGCTCCCACCGCCCCGCCCCGCCCCGCCCCGCCCACACGCACGGGATGACTCCTCTGTCCTTGAGCTTGAGACACACGGGCTGGGCCGGCACAGGACGAGACTTGGAGGACGCATACAAAGCTCTCTGCGGCGCGGTGGACGTGGGCCCCGCCTCGCCCCGCCCCGCCCCGCCCCGCCCCACCCTATCCCACCAGTGACACGCGGCGCTCGCAGCACAAAAGCCGTGCCGAGAAGCACGAGTTCCTTCTCCCCAAGTGCCCCTCCTGCTGTCCGTGTGTACAGTTTGGCTGATAGTGCTGGAGGCCCTGAGGGGGGCAAATCTCTCCCGCCCCTCCGCCAGCAGCCGTTATCACCTGTTATCACCCCGCGGGCCGCGGGCCCCGTGAGAGCCTGGCAGTGCTTGCGAGAGACGAGAGCCGCGCATAGCCTCACTGCGGGCCCCACCCCGCACGCGGCGCAGGCCAGGTGAAAGGCCAGGGGTGGGGGCTGCAGGGCTGCATGTCGCACATATTAAGTGACCGGCCATCTTCAGTGCGACTCACTTGAAAAGTCGGCTACAACTTTTACCTTTACACGTTGGCGAGTGAAAGGAACCCCGTCGCTAGCAGAGAGCAGGGGTTTCCTTACTTGAAAAAGATAAAACCAGCCCGCGCGGAACTCGAGCTGCCAGTGTATGGTACTTAAAGATCGCCTCGCCCATACAGCAGTCAGCGACTCCCAAACTATCCGCACGTGGTCCTGTGTTCGACCCTCGCGGCCGCCGACTTGCATTTTCCTTATTTATTTTTCTCCTAGTGGAGCTGACGGCGTGGCCTGATGGGGCATGCGGGTCGTTAAGCACCGCCTATAACCCGGTCAGCTGGTCCCCGGCCGCGCTCCGCCCCGCCCCACCCCGCCCCTCCAGACCGCCATGCAGGACGCAACGCGCGGAAACATAAAAGAAAAGCCCCAAAGAATCAACACCCCCTTCCCTTCATCCCCCTCGCCCCCCGCCCCTCGAGCGCGCGGTTCTTTCGAACAGCTCGTTGTGAGTCGTAATTTTTTTAGAGGAGTGGAGGGAGGGCCTTTGTTTACTCTAGCAGCACACCTTCCTCTTCTTCCATTCCAACACGTGCTGCCGCTGCCTGGGCCGCGCCGCGCCCGCGCCCGTGCATGGCAATCTGTTTGAATAAGTGTTGGACCGGTCCTCTCCTCTCCTCGAGTCCCACCGCGCCCCGCCCTGCCCCGCCCTGCCCCGCCCTGCCCCGCCCCGCCCCTGCCCCGCCTTGCTGCCCCTCCGGCACCAACGGTAGTCGATTACCTTCGGGAGGATTCACTCTGTGCTCTCGGCTGCACTCTGCTCTGCTCGGCCTGGCTGGGGCGCCCCTGCTGCCGCCCACCCCTTCCTGCCTTGTGCTCTGATCGCCCCGCGTGTTCGCGTAGACTGTGCGGGGTTCAACTGGAGGCTAGACAAGCAACGACGCCTCGGGCTCGTACCCTGCGGTGCAAAGGCCTCGCAAGTATAACCGACTCCGCGCTCGGTATGGACAAACTTGGGTCATTTGTAACCTGGTTCTCTAATAAGTTAAGTCCTGAGAAGGACCCCCTTCCCCTTCCCCTTCCCCCAGATACTCTATTGGAGCCTCTCCTTCGCTCCCTAATGATTTTCCTTAGAATTTCAACGGGCGGTTGCATCAGCATGGGTGGGGGGAGTCGCGGCCCGGCTCGGGCTCGCTGACGGGGCGCGGGGCGTTGGGCGTATGGTGTGGGGTGTAGGGTGTGGCAGGGGCGGTTTTAAGGGGGGCAGTGGGGGCGGTGCCCTGTCGCCTCCCAAAGGCAGCCTGGAATACAGGCAATCTGAGGTTAACCGCCCTCGCTATGCACGCACCAGAGGAAGCGGAAACAGTGGGTGTGATTTTCTTGAGAAGATTCCGGTTTCAGGTTAGTGGAACGCCTTTCCCTGTTAGCGGACAGCTCCATGTCGGGCTTTAAATCCAGCTGATAAAGGGGCGGGGATGATAACGGCCCGCTCTGCATGAGTCGGAGTTTAGCGCCCGGCGGCTCACGTGAGTCGACGCGAAATGCCGTCGGTTAATTTTGACCAGGCAGTGTACCGGGTGTTTCTTTGAATGGATAACAGTGTTGCGGGATTGCGTACTCGCCAGGGCTTCAGGAGCCATGGCGCCTTACGGGCGAATGGGGTAGGCAAATCCGCAACACTGTCACGCATTCAAAGAAACACCCGGTACAGTCCAGACGCACAGCCCTGCTGCCGGCCCAGAGCCCTCAGACTGGGAAGGGCGAGCGATGCATTCTCCTCTGGTGGAATGGGATGGTATTTCATGGTAGGCGTTACCGACGTATTTCAATATACGCCGCCTGCAGTAGCGTTTGGGGGAGGGGCGCGTAGACCGTAGGGCGGGGCGGGGCGGATCGTTTCCGAAGGGCGTGGCGCGGCGCGGCGCGCTACGAGTGCAATGGCGTGAGACGTGTGGTAAACCAGTAAACACTCCAGGGGAGCGCGGCGCGCCGGGGACCAAGGGGGACCAGGGGGGACCAGGCTGCGCGTGAAACAAAGGGGGCCAACTGAAACACCCTGAGGCTGAGCCCCGCCCCGCACCCGCCCCGCAACTGGCGCGCGAAACTCTGTCAGTAAAAAAAACACAGTGTTTATGGTTACGGTAAAAGATGGTTAACAAATTGCCTAATCAGGCTGTACCTGATCGAGTACGCGGTCTTTGAAGTACGGTTCACAGTCATTTTTAACATGGTGTCTTATGGGGGCTGCAATGAATGAGGTACGGTGATGCTGTACCTTGCCCACCACAGTTTTCCGTACACAGTCCTGTACTTTGGTAAGTATTGTTGACAGTGAACAGAGGGGACAAGGCACCGCCGCCGCAACTGCCCACTCTGTAAAAATCGAAGTGTGTGAACGCGGCATGTCGCACACATGTCGATGTGTGAATATCTAAGTGTGCCGTGTGATTATTTGAATGTGAGTTGCGGGATCATGCTAGCCAGATCCTCAGGGGCCATGGTGGCTCTCGGCCGAGTGCAGTACGCGAACCCGCAACTCTGTTACGCAGTTGAAGAAACACTCCGTACCATGTGCTTCAGAGAACACATGACTGAGGGCTGGTTTGCCTACCCGCTCCAGCCGTAAGGCACCGTGGCCCCTTGCGTAGGCAGACCCGGAAAACTTTTTCCTAGCCTCCAAGTTGAAGTTGAAGAAGACATGCCACAAGTGGGTTCCGTGAAATTTATTGGGGAATTGACACCTTTATTTACACGCGAAATAGAATCACGCGGAATCTTTATAGATTGTTGAGAAAGGTGGAATAATATAAGCTTGAATATAAGATTTCTTTAAATAAGAAAAAAAAAATCTGAGTTTCTGAAAATAACGTTGTCTTTTGGTTTTCTGCTCCGGTGATCGGGAGCGTGTACCGGCGTGTACCGCACCCCTGCAGGGCCCTGCTCTCCCCCTGCTCGTTAATGACCACTCCGATGCGTGTAGTTTTGGTGCGTGGAAGCGCGGAAGGGGTTTTATTTGGATGCTCCGCTCTGAAATTCCCCCTGTGTTTTCCGTTGTCCTCCCTCCGCCCTCTTGCCTCGCGCCACGCCCGGCAGACGCCCCCCCCTCCCCCTGCAATGTGGGGCTTTGCTTGCTTTCACAACAAGTGCATCTTGTGTCGAGATGCCATCTCTCTGCTTCACTTCTTCGCGCCCACAATGCTATTGTTGTGAGTACGTGAGAGGGTCGAGAGAGAGAGAGAGAGAGAGAGAGAGAGAGAGAGAGAGAGAGAGAGAGAGAGAGAGAGAGAGAGAGCGAAGGGGGCGTGCAGTGAGTGTGTCGTCACTCTTTGACGACGCGACACCCCTTTGTCGCGCCTCTGAGAAAATACGTCCGTCTGCCCTGAAATGGAGCGGTCAGGTCAGACTGCAGACGACGCGGAAGTGAGCGAAGCGAGTGAGGCGAGGTCCCTCTCGGCTTCACCGGCTACCCTGCGCCGTTCTCCCTCCCACCTGGGCTCATTCAAGAGTACAGTGGTCAACCCCAGTCTATTCGGGTTTTTACACTTCAGCAAAGAAAAAGAAGTGGCAAGCAGCAAGCATCGCATAGTCCAGATGACAACTAAAACTCGTGATCGTGTGTGATAACAATATTTTGTGATAACCAACACTGCAAACCGAAGTGTGTACTTAGTATACAAATATTTGTGTGTACTTGCCATAGCACACACTTATTGCCTACAAATAAATGTGTGGACCTGGCAAGTACACGGCGAATAAGTATGTACTATGGCAAGTACCCACCTATACGTGTGTACTATGGCAAGTGCACACCTATAGGTGTGTGCTTTGCAAGTACACACAAATTGTACACACTTTGGTTTGCAGTTAGCACTGAAACTTGGTCACAACCCGAGGGGGCGACCACTCCTCTGTAATGTGTACACATGAATCCCGGAATGATTGATCACCTATGATTCTCATCCATATATTTTCATTTCTAACTGTTTTTAGCGACATAAACCGCTAATTGATTCCAAGTGTTTCCTGCTTTGTGGTAGTGGTTTTCATTGATTTCACTTAATTTTTATGATGATGATTACCAGGATTGTGCACACATGATTCCCAAAATTGTCGCCCCCTCGTCACAACCATGATAATGCCGGCGTCCCCCGAACCGTGATTTTTTGCGTGACGTTCCGCAATCTAAAACTACACGGAAACACTTTTGTGATTGTTTCTGACATTTTACCTCGGCTGTGTCGAAGAGTCGCGCGTCGTGGTTAGCATATGCTAAGCTGCAAGTACCGGTGGGCACGCGGCCTTTCCATCTTTACGGATGTGATTGAGCAGCAAGTCCATCTCCGCCTCTCTCTCTCTCTCTCTCTCTCTCTCTCTCTCTCTCTCTCTCTCTCTCTCTCTCTCTCTCTCTCTCTCTCTCTCTCTCTCTCTCTGTCCATCGGTCTGTCCGGCTTGGCGACCTTCCCTGCCCCGTGCCAATGGACGAATGTGTGTCAGCGTCTATCTCGCTCTGTCCGCCTCGACTCGACGACTCGATCCTCACAGATAGGCTGGTCACGGCTTCACCACATCTCACTTTTCACTGTAAAAAATAAAAATAAATCGTGACTTCCCAACATTTTTTGTAAATTTTGAATTCTAAATTATGTAAATTTACGATTAGCATCGTAAATTTACGAAAGCTCAAGCTGATTCCGTTGTATGAATTACAAGTCAAGTTCAAGTGCCATGACAGTTTTGTAACACATACTTCTTTGATATCGTAACTTCACGACTTGTCTCATGAAAAAATCTCCCTCAACCCCTGCAAATGTTTTTCACTGTGCACCGCACCTCAACTCAGTATCTCACCACACCACGCCACCACGCCTCACCTCAGCACACTCGAGTGTGTGTGTGTGTGTATTTCAGTGTACTCGTTTTCTTTGAGTGGGCCGCATTACCTTGTCGCCGCGTAGTCGATTCGCTTTGTGCCCCGTGGTCGCGTGAGGCGCCCCGCGCGCCCCCCGCTGGCGTCAGCGTGGCCTGACCATGTCCATTCGGAAAGTGTTGCTCGATACTAACGTAGAGTGGAGGTTCGGACAACTATCGGACCAAGGCTATAGAGGGTGGACTCTTGCATCATACGAAATACTCTACACTCTAAATCGGGTGGTACAATTTCATTGCACCCTGCAGAAAATGATACTATGGACACATTTCACGACACTTTTTTGGGACGAATTGCCCAGATCGGATTTCCTTAATTTTCCCTCTAAGATTTGCGACAGTTGGTCTCACGCAGAGGATGTGCAAAACAATCGCGTCATCTCTTGGGACGAAATTGAAATTCTGTCTTTCAATTCAGCGCGTTTGCGTCCACGCTAGGGATGGCCCATGGAAAAAAACCTCGGAAAAAAACCAGGAAAAAAACCGGTTTTTTTCGTTTTTTTCCGAAGCCCTCGGGAAAAAACGAAAAAACGGGAAAAAATTTCAATCAAGATTGTAAATGAAAGCAGATGATACTAAAATCTTATTTTTTTTATTTATTTATTTATTTACTTATTTATTTATTTTTTTGCTGTGTTGCGCCTCGCGAACTTCGAGCCATTGAGCCATTCATCAGTCCCCCCTAGGTACAATATACCCAGGGTACGCGCTTGGTTTTTGAACTTGGGAGTAAAAGCTAGCTGACACCTTATTATGTCTTGCACTTTTGTGTATTAAGGCGACGTTACGAAAATGTGCGTACGAATAATTTTATTTCAGCGCCTTCTGCACTTACGGGGTTTGGGTAGTCAGCCACCGTTACACATGTGTTTGGCGGGTCGACCCACCCAGAGTCTGGCACATACTGCTATAAATGTGTTACACTCGGGAGAGCCGCGAGCGTGGCGCCGCCGGGCGCCGCAAGGCAACAATACCAAGGGTTGGAGCCTCGCCTGGTCCCTGCCTCGGCCCCGCTGGCCCCGCTGGCCCCACCTCCCCCTCCCGACCCCCTCGCCTGGCCCGCCTGGCTTCCCCCTCTCCAGGCCTGCACACGCGCCGCGCCGCCGCGCGCCGCGTGCCGCGGCACTGTGACAACCCGGCCCGCTCTATACTATTGCGAGAGTACAAGCCGATGAAACATCAATTCTCTTTAGTTTCTTTTTATTTTATCTTTGCTAAGATGTATCATCTGCTAAAAACGATTTTTGAAGCTGCAATGAGCATAAATAGCAAAATATCACAAAAAAGATATTTTTTGGTGAGTTTCGACGTACCTGCCTACCAATATATCCCAGCCCTTCACCTACTACGAGCACTTGCGGTGCCTCGAACGCGTGGGGTATCACTGGAAAATTGCGTAGATGACCAGTATCTAAAGCGGAAGAGCTAGTCCGCTCTGCCCTCAGGGCAAATAAGGGAAAGGAAAATGCTTTACTTTGATAAATAAATTCCACCAGTAGCAGGTTATAGGTTTTAGACTTAATTTAAAAAAAATTGTTTTAGTTATAAATCAAAGATATTTGCAGCTATAAAGTGTGTTCTGTCTTTCTAATGTTATCCAAACCCTTTCCTTGGAAAATGGGTAAAGCAATGATGTTCTAAATCTTTATATTATTAGTTTCACAAACAATAGAAACTGAGGGGGAAAAACACACCCATACATGTACATTATCATTTTAATAATGCATATATTTGCAAAGAAACAAGACATAGTAAACAACAAAAAAGAACAATTATAATTTTTAAAGGAGTTCAGTCTTTTCTAATTAAAGGATTAAATTAAAGGCAACACAGCTCATTTCATGCGATCGAATGAAAATATCGAGCATATCGAGCCGGCGCGAACGGACGAAATGCCAGTAAAATGCCTACTATTTGAATGAAAAATAAGCTTTTAACAGTTGTAATGGTTTTCTAGAGTAAAATAACGAAAAAAATCGTTTTTTCCCAAATTTTGGGTTTTTATCCGTTTTTTTCCTGGTAAAAAACGTTTCTTTCCTCCGAATTTTAAAAAACCGGTTTTTTTCCATCCCTAGTCCACGCACGCATACTGCAGGTTGGTCTACAATTTACACAGAGACATAGACGCGTCGAATCTAGTCAGTCCGCGTTATAGACTGTGAGACTTGACGCGCAGCCTCGACGGAACGTGCGGACCCTGCGTCCATCAGTTTCCCATGGGGAGTGTGTGTGGACCCAAAGATAGCAGCCGGCCCGGCCCGGCCATTGTTTGCCGTCTGTTTGACAGTCTCGTCTGCCCACCCCTTCCGCTCCCGCTCGCTACCTGTTGACGAGGAAGACTCTCTGGGCGGCCGTGACCGTGCACTCCGCTCCGCGGCTCCGCGGCCGCACCACTCCTGCCTGTCCCGAGCGCTCGCGCAAATATGGGAAGCCTGCCAGAGAAACTTTCAAGGCGATCAATCCTTATGACAACGGATTTTCTTCTCCCCCGTATAACTAAGGATTACGCTACTTTATAAACTGTACAAAGAAAAGCGCTTGTAATCGTGAAGGATTTTTTACTTGTTTTTTTACCGCCTACCTGCTCCAACTCGGTGGTGAAAAGAACGAGTATTGTTCGCAGTGCACGCAATGCTCAATATGTTTCTACTTTCATCTTATAACTCAGAATACCTACTACCTACATATTTAATACTCATTATACCATTCTAAACTGCGAATGATGTCTCAGTTTCAACAACTTTTTTTCGTATTTAATAGAATTTTTTGAGAACACTTAACAAATTCTGCACGTTTTTATTCTAAGGCAATAATCCAGCTTATTTAGTAGTGGAGTTTTCAATCTCAGATAGCACAACAACAACAGAGTCAAACTTGTACTAAACTCATGAAGAAACCTTCGTCTGAATTTCAACAATGAACCTTTGTTCACGTTTACACGTATTATTTTGAGAAGTCTGAACAACTTTTGCTAGTTTTCATTCAGTTCGCGCTCCTTTGTGCGTCCCAACAATCGAACCCGATCGTGGAGCCCGATCATGGCCCGGGCAAAACAAATTCTAATTCACATTAACAGAATCTGAGATGAAACTGTCCTCATCACTGTGACACATAATTACGTAAAGAACGAGTCGCATATATATTACAAAATTTATTTTGTGTTCCAAGTGTCTCTTGACTGCTACTCGATAGCAATGGAAAACAAGATCGTCTCTTTAGTGATGGGCGTGTGTTATCTTATCAGGAACTAATTTTGGTCATGTAAATCACAACTGCAGTCTGTCTTGGATAAATATTGAACTTTAACTTCTTAAAAGATTGAGGCTTTTCTTAAAACTTTGTAAATGATCTTGAAAAATAAATGTTAAGCTCATAACCCTTTGTGTAAGTTTTGTGACTGCCTGAAAACATCCTTAGCTCTTCATCCTTGCTTATTTCAACTTCAAGTAGTGATACTTTTCTTGGCCCTATGTGCAATTGATTTCTTGGCCCTGTAGACCATATCATGCTCGCGCATGTATGCGGACTTGTACACCGTCTAAATCTACCGCACCATTAGATTATTGCTTGCCCCACCTCGAGTCGTGCTGGCTCCGCCCCACCCCACCCCGCCCGCCCCGCTCCACCCCACCCCGTCCCGCCGTGGGTCGTGAGACCTGGCTGGCCTGACCGCCGCCAATTTGAGAAAAGAACTGATCTGGTGCCGGTGCGGCGGCGGGACCCGACGGACCCGAGGGCGCTGACGGGAAGAACAGCGACTCCTTAGGGGCAAGTATCGGAGCGTGAGGGCGCGCTCCTCGCCCGATGGAAAGCGTAACCGCGCCATTTCAGTTTTCCACTGGATGCCCCGCCCCGCCGGCCCCGGCCCGCAGCCCGCGGCGAATAGAGCAGTAGTCCAGTGACTGTATTGCCTGGCTGTTGAGTTCAGAGGTGTTGGTTGTGCGCGCGCCCCGCCCCGCCCCGCCCCGCCCCGCTGGGCCTTGCGCAACCCGTTCAACGAGCCGGGAATGTCAAGGCCCGCCGTATTGCGTCATTGGCGGGTATGGTCCTGGTGGAGCGGGTCGGGCCGGCCCGGGCGACGGGGGAACTCCCTGGTCAGCTCGGCTGTTTGCTGACTGATGGTCTCTAGCAAGTTAATCATTACCTATCGCAGAATTAAGTGCGTTAATGTTTTTGGCGGTGATTTCGATTTCTCAAGTTTGAAATAGTGTGCATCTCGTATGGTTCGTATTTTTCCGGAAAAATAAAATTGTTGAAAAAAAAATCTGATTTTTTTCGTTTTTTCGGAAAATTTGGAAAAATTTGAAAAATTGCAAATTCCATGAAATCTGCGTTTGTGATGACAAAAACGATACGAAACGGTCTAAGTATTATCCTTCAGCCTCTGGTAGTATGCGGTATATAAAAGAGGATGTAAAACGGGCCATGATCGTGGAACTTTCAAGATTTGATACATAATGTTAATAAACATCGAAATTTGACAAAGAAAATTTTAAAATTTCTAGTAAATTTGTAGCGTTTGTCATCGTTCTGGACCATAAACACGAACCAAATTGCGCGTTTTAACACAATTTTAGCTTTTTTCTTTTTCCAATTTTTCCAATTTTTCCGACCCCCAGGATTTTATTTTATTTTTTTAAAAAGCGGATTTTTTTCCAATTATCCGGAAAAGTTTCTGACGGTTTCTGAGCAGCCAAGCACTAGCATCTCGCTTTCAATGAATGATGCTGCCGTCTTTGCGTGTTAGGGACTATGCACTCCTTTAAATATAAGATTGATTTCCTGAATTAGTCTCGACCCACTGTTTAAAACAATAAGCATATGTATGGTTTTTATGAGGCAGTGTGCAGAACATTTGAATACTTTTTTTGTCATAGTTAGGACTATTCCTGAACGTTGGATGTTCGTCCACATTTTCCATTCCAGTTACCCAGGACAGTTAGCCTATCTGGCAATAGTATCTCCCAGCCCGGCTGGCTCTACTCGGCGCTGCACCTTTTACTACCCGTTGCGAATGCCCCGTGATGTGTGCCAATGCGGGGGAGGGGGAGGGGGTCATGGATATCTGTCAAACGGTCTGGGTGCGGCAAAATGGATTGAACTTCGTGCTCCTCTAAGGAAAAGTAGAGTTTCATTGTATCCCCCAGTTCTTTCGTTCACCACATTGCGGTCAAGTCATTGACAACTGCTTTGGACACATCTCGAGTAACATTTGACCCACAATGAAGATTGTCGTCTTTGACGGTCATCCCGCTCTGAGTAGCGGGGCGGGGCGGGGCGGGCCCATAAAGCCCCGCGGGGCAGCGCTCCGATGCGATGGGTCCCGCCCCGCCCCAGGTGTGAGACGAGTCTTAATGGCCCTTTAATGAGCTGGACCGTGGCAGCACTGGGAGCCGAGTGCGGCTCGGTCAGTAAGGCAGGCTTGCTGGCGCCTCGACAGGGCAAGCTGGGCTGGGCCGGGGGGCCGGGGGGTCTCTTCTCTAGCTCGCTCGGCCGCCGGTAATACATCTTAAATTGGTATTATACGATTGAGAGGCCGAGACGTTAAGACTGAAAGGGAAAATATATCGAACATCTAATTTGGTGATTTAAGTTTGTGAGAATGGTGCTGCTCCCGGTGGTGGGGTGGGTACGGGCCTTGAGGTAGCGGCCCATTGGTCCAGTATGATGATATCAGCACGAGGTCCTAGATGTGTCCGATTTCTTTTAATTAAGGGACGAAGTGGCGGGAGGAGATGCAGAGAACGGCCATTTGAGGTGCTCCAAACTGATTGCATCAACTGCATTCCAACAGACGCCCCGTCCCCTTCGTTCTGACATCTCTCTGATTGACTTTTCTGCTTTATCGAATCATTTAAATTGTTTCGAGAAATACGCCAACAATTACAACGTCACGTACGCCGCACTTGCACTTCCAAGGCTGCCCGCCAGTATTAAGGTAAGGGTCCGGTGAAATCACGATTTTCGGCAAATTTTGAGGAAAATATTTCATCTTTTAGTATGTGTTAGAGGGTGAAAAAAAACTCAGTTTGATCACAGGCTGGCCACTGTAGGTCAAGCCGTTCCAAAGTTATACCACTTTTTACCTTTAAAATGGCCCAACTTTAGAGAACTTCTTGCGCAACAAATTTTGAGGTATAGTCATGAGCTTTTAAATTTGCCCCTTTTGAATCTTTTTTGAGGTCTGATCAGTGAGATATTACCAATTTTTCAATACAGAAAGCATTTTCAGATTTTTTGGATAAGTTCTCATTAAAAAATATTTTTTTGTGCAAATTTTGACCATTTACAAGGCTGCGGTAAGAAAACTACTAGGAACCAGATAAAAAACTCACTGATCAGTTGTTTGAAATTGACTAAAGAAGCCACAAACTAACAACCAGCTCTCTAACCACAAATCTGTTGCGCAAGAAATTTTTTAAAGTTTAAAAAAGCTAATTCTGAGAAAATTAAATTTAAATTTTTTACGTTTTGGAGTAATTACGTAAAAAATAGGCCAAACCTATGTGCAGGCCTATTGAAAAAAATTAATAACACCCCCTTAGAAATTTTTTTGCGGTAAAACCTGCTTACCCCCTGATAAAAGAAGGTCCAAAGAGGGTTTTCCCGGCTAAAACTCGTTTTTGATTTTTCGGCCGAAAATTGCGATTTTTTCACCGGACCCTTACCTTAATCTGACTATGGGCCGCTGAGACGCGGAGCCTGTGTTTGACTGTGAATGTCTGCCGCAGAGAGCGTCGGCGTAGCTCATTCTTATTCAAACAGTGACAGTCCCCCGGTCCCCCGCGCAGTGCCGCTCTCACATGCCTCGCGCGCTCCCTGACCTGACAAGTACCGAGTTTTCAAGACATTTCCTTGAAACAGGTGGAGAATCGTTATGCGTGCGGCTGTACCTTAATTCATATCCCCTCATCGTGTCCACAGTGTGGACATTCAAGTGTTCAAAGATTGCCATCTAGCTTGTGAGTAGGAATTGGTATTGTGTGTGCTTAATAGACGCTGAAGTCACCAGCAAGGAGTCGGAAGCGCACCCATAATACGCTGCAAACCCTCAAATACGATTTCTCATCCAAAATGGGAGGGGATACTTTTCCATGCTTATTGGAGTGAGAATTTGGAACTCCATCTTCGAGTAACAATTTTATTTTTTAGCCTTCCTCTGTTTAAGAAGGGATTTTTTGGCCTCTCTTAATTTGAGCTCGAATCCTCACTTTATTTGGATGTTACAAAATTCTTTTACAAATAGAGCGAGGAAAAGAATTCTCAACAAAATTGCCCTCGAATTCTCGCCTGTGCAGGAGTGAGATTTATATGACTCGTAGATTTTCAGTGTTTCCTTGGCTAATATGTATTACATGTGAATGAATTCACTCATCTCCAAGTGTGACATCCAAATGCGCTTGGATTTCTATAGTGCTGCACAGTGACTCCCGCTTGTGAAATGTCCGCTCTTGTAAAAAGCCGGGAGAGCGACGTTCCGCTCGTACCTCAAAAGCCAATCGGGTCCTGCGGCTTGAAAGACACCTCAAAGTGAGCGGGGCCGCGGGGCCTGTTTGGAGCGGGGCGGGGCGGGGCGGGGCGAGGCGGGGCGGGGCGAGGCGGGGCGGTCGCCACGTCGCGGAGCCTCCGCCGGGCTGGGCTGGCTATGGCGGCTGGCGCTGCGCTGGCAGGGGCAGGGCCGCGCTAGCCGCGTATGGCCATACTTCACGGTCTGATCTCCCAAACCAAACCGACCAAAGCGGCGGCTCTGCGGCGGCCAAACTCTGCTGGTGCTACTGGAAAATGTCGAGTTATGGGGAGCTTACAGTGGATCGGTTCCGTCCCGGTTGCATCGCTCTGGGCTGGGCTCTGGCTGTTGAAGAGTTAGAAGAAAAAGGGAGAAAAGAAAAGCGCATCCCAAAGAACGGTTTTAATCTAGTGAGGGGCCAGCTTTGTATGACTTATGACCCCCCAAAAATTAAAAAAAAATTAAACCTTGGAATGTTCTCGGTTCGTTTTATGTCAATTAGATCTCATGACAACCCTCGTTCCGAAAAAACTGTTTACATTTTACATTAAGCTTCGGTTTGAAACGCGATGGCGAAATTTGTTTGGATTTTGTTGTTTGCTGATCTCTTACCGTTCTTAATTCGCAATCTATCAATTCTATGACGAGTCAGTCTGAATATCTTTTGACGGGGAATTATGTGAAGTCATTCGAAGGGGAGATTCGCTTCTTGGATCATACGAAAGTTTTACGGAGAAGTCACGCAGTCAAACTTCCCCTCATTTCGCGGAAAAAAAGTGTGAAGGGGGGCATTATATTCGCTATCTGACACGAACTTGAAGTAATTTGCCAATTCGACGCGCAGCGAGGACCGCTGTCGCCATGGTCGCTGTCAGCGCTGGCAAACCGGACCTGGTTATCTTGAATGTGGCGCTTATCAGCCCCTGGGCGGGGCGGGGCCGGGCCGGGCGGGGCGGGGCCCTGGCGCCCAGCACAGCGCGCGCATCGCACGCCAGCGCATGAATGAACTGAGTCGCGCCGCACCGGCTGGTGTGTGGACGTGTTTACAAGTTGACTCGGCGATAGCAAGACGGAAATACACGCGGCGCGGCGGGACAAACCTTACCACTGACCGTGCTGGGTTACACCTCAATCCGCGTGTGTGTGTGTGTGTGTGTATGTGTGTGTGTGTGTGTCTGTGCGCCACAGTATTTGAAAATTATATTTGTCGCGTGGTTTTTTTTTTTTTTTAATATATTTTTTTTTAAATGTCTGATCCTCTGTTAAATATTCATGCAGTGCCTCGGGGACCACGACTCGCAGTGTAGCGAGTCTACCCTGTCTAGGTGCCAGGGCGCTCGGCGCGGCGCCCTGAGGCAGGAGTGCGTTCACAAACCGGCGCACTGTTGCACCTTTTCTGTCGCACCCGGCCCGGGGCGGCGCGTGTGGTGCTCCGACCAGGGCTGATGGCTGCCTACCCACACGGGGTCTGTGGCGGTGGACTTTTTCAAAGTTAGAAAAGTCCCAGAAAACTTAGGGCACAAACTTCTAAAACCAATCAACAAAACTATTGCAGACTGAGAAATTTTCATTTAAAAAAAAATTGTACACCAGAAGCAGGAACACTCAGGGGTGTTTCCGTTTCGAGTGCATTAGTCACACTGGCACATTGGCACATTAGGCGTGAGCTCTGTGGTCGAGCTCATGGGGCGGTCAGGACAGCCGTTTCCAGTACGCAGCTTCGGGCGCGCCGTAAATGCAGTGAGACACAGAGCGATGCGTTAGTGATAAGCAGCGGAGCAGGCGACTGGCGCGCGTCTTCATTGTCATGCGTGTTGCTGGGGCAGGGGCCGCGGCGGTGTTTCGCGGATCCAGCTTATTGTAGGCAAGAGGCGAGGCAAGCCTCAGGAGGCGGTTCCTCGATCCGCGCTTACGTACCGGGTGTTTCTTTGAATGCGGAGGGATTGCATACTCGCCAGCGCCACAGGGGCTATAGCGCCTTACGGGCGAATAGAGTAGGCAAACCCGCAATACTGTCACACATTGAAAGAAACAGCCGGAACAACTAGTATTTATGAAACGTTAACAACAAGGGATTTTGTCGAGGGTTTTGTCAAAAGGTACACAATAAATGTAGATTTTTGGGGCACTTTTATGCACAGAACTACACATACACATGCACAATTATGTACAAATTTGTGCACACGTATGCACAAATAGTACATAATTATGCACAAAGTTTTCTATATATCGGTTTTGGAACAAATTTGTGTATAATAAGGAATACATTCATGCCAAACTTTGTACAAATTTGCGCTCAATTGTGCATGTGTAGTTCTGTGCATATGAACATTTAGCGTGTATGCCGCCGATAATCATACATCAAATTATACTCGGAAGCCCGCAAAATCAACCAGTTTGCTTTTAAAAATAAATAAGAAATGGTATTTCCTTTCCTCTGTTGATTTGCCTCCTAGTGGTACCCGTGCGGGCCCGGGCCGGGTGTCGCCGCGAGGACGAGTAGAGACGAACGGCAACGTCGCACTGATGTGTGATGTATGATCAGCCGGGCCGGGCCGCCATGGCGCGCCAGTGCTGCGGGCGCGTGGCCGTTGACACGATACCTCATCCCGAGGGACAGCGCCGCGCCGTGCCGACTGCGTGCGGAGTACCGACACAACGCGTTTTTATAAGCCATCAGCTTTTTGTTTTCTTTATTTTCAGGCAACGGAGTTGCCTTCTCAAATCGCTGGGAAACGCTTGTGAATATTTGTTTTACATGGCCCCTTACGGGAGGAAAAAATCTGCCCAAGGGGTTTTGATAATATTACCTTTAGTTAAAAGTCTAATTTTGTAAGTTCACTTTTAAAGTTTCATTTTTTTTTTTTTTAATGTGCGATTTTCAAAATCCAACGTTGTTATTCTCAGCAACTTTTTCACGGTTGTCTGTCGTGCTGGCGCGCCCCCCGCGGGGCTCTGGTGTGTGGCGCGGCACTTGTCGTTGGCCGGCGCCGGGTCGTTACCTTTTGGGGACTAACAGTTTGAGTGGGCCTCCTTGCCTAGGTATGGGTCGAGCGGAGAGACAGGATGCTTGCAGAAGCGAAATGAAATATTGCTCACTTTGTGTGCTCTGTCTCACCCCCCTCCCCCCTTACTCCTGTGACGTCAAGCTGTGCTATTATGTCTCTATCACGATGATAGTGACGATGCTAGTTACGCACTCCTGTCTCCGCCTAACGTGGGGTCAGACAATGTTTACACACTTAAATATCGTTCCGAAGGAATTGTTCACATTGAGAAGGGTTTAGCAGCTTCGTTAGCTTACAAAGAAATTTGTTTTCAATTTTCGAACGATTTTGTTTGCAATGCGAAGGGATTTGTTCGCAATTACGATGCAGCCACATCTGTCCTGTGTGTAGGGTGTTGCCTACATTACAGGGGTTTTGTAGCTCAAGTTGCCTAGCTTTCAGGTGGTTCGCTATAGCCTGATAGCCGGGGGAAGGGGGGAACCACCCCCTCGTCCCTCTCGTTAATACGCGCCTAAATGTTTATAAGTTACTAGTCCATAGACTTGTAAGAGTTTATAAAAATGATCTAGAAGAAGCTCTTTTATGCTTGATTCACTGAAAATCTACGAGTCATAATCCTCGCTCCTATACGGGCGAGAACTGCGGGCAAATCTAGTACTCTCTGGAGAGTGGGATTTTTCCCCCTCGTTGTATTTGAGAATGAATTTTGTAACCACGCCCAAATAAAGAGAGGATTCGTGTTCAAATACAGAGAGATCTCGCGCGCCGCACGTAGCACTTCTCTTGGGGCGGTGCATTTGCGTGAGCAAGTTATGCGCCGCGCGGTCCTGCGTACTTCGCACGGGGGAAAGCGCTGTGCCTGTAGCCAAGGCGGGGCGGGGCGGGGCGCGGGCGGGCCACCTGGTCAATATGGATGTGTGCAGGCCAGGCAGAAGCGTGAAGTGAACCCGCCGCGCCGGGGTGACGAGGCTGCCCGCCCTGGCTCTCTCTCGTCCACGGTCACTGTAAATGGGGGAATGATGCATGTCGATCACGAGAGGATAACGCAGGTTATTATGTGATTTTTGTGAAGTATTATTTAAGTGAACTTCGGAAATTTATTTTCGATGACACCATTAGATTCCTCGTAAAATTTCCTTTAAAACGAGCATATACATGTCATGGGGCTCCAGGGGCTCGTGGCTCGTCATTCGAATAAGTGTCCTTTTCCGTGCTCGAAACCCCATAACATGTATACTCGTTTGAACGGAGATTTTACGAGGAATCCAATGGTTTCATCGAAAATAAATTTCAGAAGTTTGCTTAAATGATATTCCACAAAAACCGCACAATAACGCGTGTTATCGTCTCGTGATCGACGTGCATCATTCCCCCGTTTCCAGTGGTGTCGTTCGGTCGCAAAAAAAGAAAGGGTGTCAAAATTACTTGTTTCAACTGACTGCGTTCGTACCGAAGGGGCCTCCACTCCTCATTTGGAGGATCACCGGATTGCTGAGATTGCCGGATTGCTAGAAATTTGGGATTCTTTAGCATCGAACGCCTGTAAATAGGGAAAATGCCATACCTTGCTCCTGTATGAAGGCAAAAAGTATGACCGGTCAGGAACACCGGGTTGCCGGAGAGGTGGCCCCCTCGATTCTTACCTTGTGTGCCCGAAAACAATTTGCTTTGCTTTTATAAATCTAACAGCGGTTTCAACGTAAATTTTAAAATTATGGCTGTTATTATCTGTTTCCTGGCGACTTCTGTTCCCTGGAGGGCGGAGAGTTCTCCCCCCCCCCCCCTCTCTCTCCCCCCAATCTCTTCTATCCATTCGTTCCGACTTGATGATGTCCCGAAACGCACCTTTCCACTCCCATCGATACGCCCTTCCCCTGTTTTTATCTCTCGGAATTCATTCATTTAGCCGACACCCGAATCCACCTGCCCCCTTCCCTCCTCTCTCTCGCTCTTCTCCTCTCGCTCCCCCTCTTCCCGACCCGACCTCCTGTAACCTGATTCCCAGGACCTCTCTTTTCCAGGATAGCTTATATACGCCGAAACCCAGGCCAGAAGCGCGGTTCTGAAACTTGCCCTCCCATACTCTTCGGGGATGAAAACCTGAGGCTCGTAGCATTCAATAAGTAGAGTAGTAGGTCTGTTGCAGTAGGCGGAAGGAATATCTCGGTGAAAGGGGAACTTCTTCTATTGCTGAGTCCAGGCTTGTAAACGATTATTCCAATTGGTGCTGGGGCGATAGGGCAGGGCCACAATGATGTGTTGAAATAGCCCGTATGCCTTTTACTGCAGGATGATCAGGTCCGTGAAATCTGCATCGCCTTTACGACCTTGCAGTTGGTGTGAAGCGGCTGCTTGAAAGAGAGAGCGGGAGAGCGTTTCGTCTCTCCTTTTCTCTCTCACACACCAGAAAGATGCGACTTGAGCAGCCGACTCTCTCTCTCTCGGTGTTTTGGCCCGCTGGACTTGATGCAGTGTCAATAGAGGTCTGGACCGGCCCCGCCCCGGCCCTTGGCTGAGGGTCCGGCAGGGTCAACGCCTGAGAAGCGCGAGTTTGACAACGACCGCTCTCACCGTGAAAGAGAAAAGGGGAAAAAAACTGTTTCGTAAGCCCACAAAGTAAATTATCTGCAATTTGCAAGCAGTATTTTTCTACCTGAAGAAAATAATTCACACTTCGCTCGCAATCAGAAAGAAGCCAAATTTCTTGGCAAGGTCTTACAATAATGCATGGCAATTGCATGAGGATGAAAAATACAGCCTGACAAGTTTAGCCACCGGTCTCTCAATCAAAAACCTCGGACTGAATCTCTCTCAAATATTCAAAGAGCACTTCGAAGTATGACACGAACGATGGGGTATGCACTCGCGTAATAGTCGGGTCACTGTATCCGTAATTAAGGCGTAATAGAAGCGTAATAGGAGCGTAATAGCCAAAATTCTCCTTATTTTCCTTATTTTTGTGTCGTTTTGGGCTGTTTTGCCTGTTTTTGGCTCAATCTGTAATCTGTAACAATTTCGGAGCGTAATACGCGTAACAGTCGGGTCACAGATTTTGTGAGTGAATACCCCCTCGGACACGAACATTAAACAAACATCGTCGTTGGAAACCTGGACCGTCTGGTAGTCTGCTACTCTCTGATGCAGCAATTATTGTAGGCGCAGTGTTGTACCGGTTGGAACAGGAACGCACTGGTTTTGTGAATGTTCCTAAAAATGGGGCCTTTTAGTAGCGGTTAAATAAATTTCTCTTATTTTCTATTACGATCGGTACATAGCTCAAGTAATCTTCTTTACCGTTGCATATAACTAATTTACAGTTGTGCTCTCGAAACGAAAGCACCTTTTCGAACATAAACATACACACCTATAAAAAATATCGAGCGTAATTACTCTGGAAATCCAAGTGTACGAATGTCGCACACTTCTAGGTGTGCGAGGATTCATTCCTACACTTGGCCACTCAAACGTGTGAATATCCCAGGAAAATTCACACGTTTAAGTGGCCAAGTGTACGAATGAATCCTCGCACATCTACAGGTGTGCGACATTCACACACTTCGGTTTTCCAGTGTATGAATAACATTGCACAAAAACATGTTTATTGTTGTGCGTTATTTCTTTAAGTAAAGTTTTCTGCCTATTTTAGTAATATTCTGCATAATTACGTGCGATTGTGTTCATGGGGCGAAATGTTTACTTTTGAACCCGCCAGAAGTCTGTGAAACAAAAGAGCTCCTCTGCAAGTGATCGAGATTCTTCTCGTTTAGCGACGCTGCTCAACATGCGCTCTCCTCTCCGCTTCTCTCCTCGGGTTTCACTGGACTCGTGCTTGCACCTCTTGTGCTCCTTGCTCTGCTGGTGATGAAGACGCAGAAGCCGCAGCAGACGCGCTCAGTTGAGGGAGGAGCGGGGGAGGGGGGGGGGAGGAGATTGCTGTGATCCTCGTGCTACGAGTTGCAAATGTCTTTGCCCCTCCCCCCTTCCCCATCACCAACCGCACGGCTCCGGGGCAGGCCAGGTGCCAATTCTGTTTATTTTCAGTGAAGAATCTCGTTTCTGTGCGCAGACCACCCCGCGGAGCGACCTTGTAAACATTTATGACGTCATCAAGCAGTAGCAGAGGCTCCTTCGTGGGTAACCTGCTCATTATTGTGGTTTATCGTGGCCATGTGTAACAGTAAACTATGAGAAATCCTTTTAAAAAACTGTTAAACGGCGCTCTTCCATTTGCATACATCCCTTACGGTTTGTATTGGCAGAAAACGCCGATGTCGACAAATTAGTCATGTTTCCTGGTGTTTCCCGCCTAGCTTTGGTTAATTCCATTGATTTTTTTTTTTTTTTATTTTGACCGGTGTTCCCATGATTCCCGAAATGGTGAAACGTAGAGCTTCTATCTCAATACACAAAAATCAGTTTTTTTTTTTTTTTTTTTTTTTTTTTCTTAGACCCACCTTAGGTTCTGGCGCATTGCTGTTGCAACCCAAATTGAGCCCTTAGTATCGGCACCTAGTGTTAATTCTTACAGCGCACGAAAGAAACTTCGTCTTGGTTTTCAAGTAACCCCTTACCCGGAAACCCCGTGTATTTTCTCCATAAGAGTTGCTTGGTTGTTCTAAAAACTGCTGGGAAACCAAGTCGTCGTTCTCTCCGTGCGCGCTGTCACAAGTCATTTTCTTCTTAATTTTGTGGATTATTTTTCCAACTGAAAGTGGCGCAAAATATCACCGCTGGAAACACGACACGCGCGCGTGCACGACGTGTCAGCGGCTAAACGTATGATGCGCTGTCCATGAGGACGACATGAGGCCCGGCCCTGCGCTGCGATGCTGCGGCCCGCGGGACGACGTACGGGCTGCGGTTAATTTCTGGACTGTCAGAGGCGGCTGTTACTTCTTGGCTGCCAGGCTATACGACAGAGATGGGTTATCAACAGCGATCTTCGCTAAAAAAAATGAATGTGTTTTATGTGTGCATCTTCTGCACGTAAAGTGTGTTTTTTTTTGTTATTTTTTTTTTCACGACCTTGCATTTTTTTGAGTGCCTTCACTAGAATTTCATAGTGACTGTTGTTTTTTAAAAACAAAGGTATCTTTTAAAGGTGTTGAAGGTGATGTGAGGTTACAGCGGGCTACAGGTTGGATGGCTTTGTCAAGGCATTAAAACAGCCAGTCCTCTGTTTAAGACGGTTGGAGGCTTACCACGCCCTAAAGGTGATGAGCTAAGCCTTTATTTTCTCAGTGTGTGTTCAGATTTTAGGACTAAGTACTAAATAAGGGAGAGTGGGGCACCAACTGTCAGGGGCACATACTGTCAACGGACTGGCAATAGCAGCCCATTCACTTTTTCAGTCAGCTAATTTGTGAAATCATAACCTCTTTACGTCTTCATTTGTTTGCTAGATGGGGGTGGCGAAACTTTCAGTAGTATGGCAGCAGCGTACATCGTAAGATTTATTGACAGTAATTCCCCCGAATTCCCAGATATTGGGGCAGGTACTGTCACTCATTTTATGATCTGTTGTAGCAGGAATGTCTTGAGTGTAATTTTTGGTTTTTAGGGGTGATATGCTTCCATTGGCACTTACTTTCCGAGATGCCATTGAGACCATTTCGAGAATCCACTTCTCCCATGAGTTATATACCAATATAGAAATGGTGACAGCTAGTGCCCCACCCCAGGAGCACATACTGCCAATTGCCGAGGTCTCTTCTCGAGATGATTTGAGAGAAGACACGAATATTTTTGAGGGGGTCTCAATGGTTACTTGAGACTGAAGGTCGAATAGAGGCAGACCAACCCTGAAATACGTAATGCTGCCTAAAGTAGGACTGCGAGAGAAGAATTTCCAAAAAGTGACACTATGTGCCCCACTCTCCCTTACTTGTTCAAGACAAGAATATTGATTTTATTGAAATTTAAAGATGTTAACGCGACGCAGAGCTTCCTTTTCTCTCAGATATGCTCTCAGTAATTTTTTGGTGAGGCACAACGCACGTGTTCGTGTTGACATTCCTTTTCTTGTGACTCATTCTTCTTCTAAACTCAAACTTGCCGCCCTACATTTTAATCAGAATAATATCGTGTCGACTGCGTCATTGTAAATATATCAATTAGAATGAAATGAAAGCATTTTTGTCTTGCCTGTCCGTAATAATGCCGGCCCGTGCCGGGTGGTATTGGTTTATGGTTTAACGACATGTCATAAGGCACATGGCGTGCGTGTTGCACGCAGGCCACCGTTAGAAAGCGCTTGTGTGTGTGTGTGTGGACGCGTGTGTGTGTGCGTCGTGCATCTTAGGTTAATTAATCTTTGTGCAGTCATAATTGATTGTTGGCCTCAGGCACCCTAACGACACCACGGCCATATCCCAACCCCTTAATGCATATCACTAAATTTTGGGTGATAGCCTGTGGCCCGCCGCCGTAGTAAACGTAAATAAAGTTGCGGAATCTAGGTATTTTGGAGACGAAAACTCAAAATATGAATGACGTGCTCTTCTGCACTCAGCCTTCATGCTACTGTTGAGAAAACTCCCCCTCTTCGCTTAACAACACGGTAAAAAAAAAATATAATACGAATTTTCGAGCTGTGTGTAGTGAAACGCCTAGTTCGAGTTGACGGGTTCAGAAATTGAATTTTGGTTTCTGGAATTTCATGTTACATGTAACTCGAATTTTCGCAACCCAGTGGGCTGCGAACATGCCACTCCTCAACCCATTTGAGAAAATTCGAGTTGCAGGGTCGGGGTAAGATGTTGCAAGCTATGGCAGCAACACGAAAATTCGTCTGTACCTCCGTCTCCTCGAGGAGATACAGGGGCTTTTCGATGATCTACAGGCAGAGGAGCAGCCTCCACCACCGTGTCCACGACCACCCGCTGCTGGCCCTGCTTCCCAACCCCTCGACCTCGACGACGTACTGGGGCCTATCGTTGATGTACAGCGAGAGTAAATGAACAGAATTATCACATTTAGATCATTGTGCATTGTGAAAGAGGAACTGACCTGTGTTCAAAGAGTTGCAGTATATCCTTCTGGTCATGCAGGTATTAACAAAAAACTTGTGAGCAGATTTTCAAAAGTTGTGAGAAAGAATCTAACACATTCAGTGCTTGACTGCAATGACTGTTTAAACTGGGTCCCGTCAAATAGAATGCTTCATGCTAGCTAACTGGGGCTGAGTTCTTTAAGGTATTTCGGAACACATTCCTGAGTTTCAGGGCTCCGTCTTACTCTCGACAGTACACTTAATTTTTCAAATTCCCATGTATAATTTTAAAATAAAGTTTCAATTTCATTTTTTCCCCCTTGGAATCATTTGTTAAGAGCCATGCGATGTTGAGAAAAATATTTCTGTCAGTTAAGCATGCATATGTTAGAGTAAAGTCAGAGAAAACTATCTCATACCTTCTTTTTGCTATTTATCAGGCTTCCGTTACTTTGGATCATATTTGATAAATGATTTAATTCAAATCTTGACAGGGAGTGGTTGAGGTAAAGCGGATTTTAAAGCATTTTTTTAAACTTGATCATGAACTGATTTTTTGGACTTATTACAGCAAACAAGTGAGAGATTAAAAAAAATGATTAAAAAATGATTTTAAAAAATCAAATTGGAGTTTTTTAATATATTTTTTATGTTGAGCTGGATCAATTTTGATGCTAATGACTATATTTGAGCCCTAAACAATAAAGGTGATTCCGGTGATTCAAATAAGGTTCATATTCAAATCAAATTTTGCTCGAAATCATTTCATTTTAACGTTTTAAAAGTTTTGGAAACTAGCAGTATTCAGTTTTGAAGGTTAGTGACGAGTAGGAAGAGGCTGACCTAAATTTACCACATCTTTCGTCAGCAGTAAATGTTGTTTCTGACTCCGGGCGCACAAAGGCCTAGGGCGCCACGCCGCGCCGTGTCACGTGTTGGTTGAGGTAGCTTAGCTGCAGCCTACTTGTTGCTTTCCTTATCTCTGGAGGGACTTCGCCGCTGATCCCGCTGGCGCCCTGCCCCGCGGCGTGCCCGCCCCGCCCCGTCCCGCCCCGCCCCGCCCCGCCCTGCGCCATCCCGTCCTCGTTCGACCTTGAGAAGAGGCGCTGCGGCTGCCACGACTGCATGCGTTTTGTAGCGCAATTTGCTCTATGGAGTCGTTATTGTCGTCCTCTGAACAAGGCGCGCGGTGCTGCAGCGGAGCGCAACACACATCTCGGCAGAACACACCCTGCAAACTCATGGTGTCTGCAAATGTCGCCTGAGTGAATCTTGTTCGCATGCCCTCTTAGGTCATTCGCGCTCAAGTGAGAGTAGGTGAGCGACTTTTTTTTCTCGCACTTTTAGATATGTTACATTGTTTTAATTAGTGCACTAAATGATGACTGTCAAGAGTACGAACAGGTGTTCACTCACCTACACTGTGGGAAAAACCGTACCTCATACAAATAAACAACGGTTTTGAATTAACGGTTTACGGTTTTCGTTGCCGTACATCACTAATTCACACTATACCGAGTACAATTTTAGTACAATATTTTTTTGTACTTCGAAATAACGGTGAAAAATTGTAGTTAAATTGTAGTTTTTCTCATAGTGTACGAGTGTATAAATTTTACCTCATAAACATGAGAAAAAACTATTTATTACTATTTGTTTTTAAAGAGAAAACATCACCCACCTGCATTTGAGTTGAAATGGTTGTAATACGTATCCATTAAATCTCTACCCAGCGGACAAAGGCTCGTCAATTCCTCTTGATAACGTATGCGATGGAATTTTGAATGTGATGGGCAATACACTGTCAGAAAAATCGTACCAAAGTACACCAAAGGTACGATAATTTACTGGTCAAGTCCTTGCCTGCTCTGATTGTACTTGGCTAGTACGGTCTTTTGAGGTACAAAGTATACTTGCTTTATCTTAAGATTACTGTACTTCGTACCTTGGAAGAATGTATTAGCCAAGTACACCCAGAGCAGGCAAGGACTTGACCAGTAAATGATCGTACCTGTAGCGTGCTTTATTTTTCTGACAGTGATGACGATTGCAAAATTAAAAGGTAATTTCAGTTTCTATGGAAAAACGTGAAATTTTGATGTCATTTGAGCAGCCACTGTGCGTGTTCGAATGCATACCGGAGTTGGCGAGGTGTCGGCCGCCACGGTGGCTGGGGATGCGGCTGGGCCGCGCTGGTGCCGGCGGCATGGCACCGCTCCGCTCTGCGCCGGGACCGTGGCCGGGACGTGCTTGCATGCGTGCCGCGGCATTTCCCACAGGGCAGGCAGCTCTGCGCTTTTTGTGCCGCACGCCCCGCACGGATACGAAACCCGAGCCCGAGATTACACGTGCGGTGCTGCAGCCTGCACGGGGCGGGCGGGGCTCCACTCGCTACTCGATGCCGTGCTGCTGCATGTCGTCCGGGGCGCTGGTGACACTCTGTGGCACCTCTCCACATACTCTCATTCATGCGCTCAGCCTGCACGGGGCGGGCGGGGCTCCACTCGCTACTCGATGCCGTACTGCTGCATGTCGTCCGGGGCGCTGGTGACACTCTGTGGCACCTCTCCACACTCTCATTCATGCGCTCAGCCTGCACGGGGCGGGCGGGGCTCCACTCGCTACTCGATGCCGTGCTGCTGCATGTCGTCCGGGGCGCTGGTGACACTCTGTGGCACCTCTCCACACTCTCATTCATGCGCTCTTGGTACTTTTTGTTGACATACTTCAACGGACAAGTGAACAAATGAAAATGAAGAAAACACCCGCATGTTTTCGTGTTTCTGAGTTCCCAGTGTGACGAAATATCTGATGAAGCATTGCCAGCGCTCCGGCCATGCTCTGCAGCGCAGGTGCGACCCGCCGTGTCCTCCTCACGGCCCCCTCCAAGCGCCAGGGCGTCAGGTGCAGCAGGGTAATCTCCGACCGCCTTTTTTATCATTCGATATCACTTCATCTTGGGGCTCTTAACTCCAAGGGCACACGGCAAAAACGAGTCCTGGGTTTCCCAGGGGAATTTGCGCATTCCCAGGAGGTATCATGTTTCCCAGGGGATGTCCTGGGTTTTCCAGGAATAACTCCTGGGAAAACTACTTTTTTCCAGGACATTCACTGGGATTCCAACTCTCCTGGGAATCCCAGGACTCGTTTCTACCGTGCAGACGGCATTACGCCTAGATGGGACGACGGGGTGGCAGCACCAGCGACCTCCCTCGAGAGCCACCTCAGCACCACTGCAGCTGGAACATTCGGAGTAGCGATGGATTCGGCGCATGATTTACTGCTTTTTCTGGAATGCGTTTCATGTCCGGGAAGGAAATAGAGAGAGGGGGGAGGGGGTAGAGGAAACGAGCGGAGGAAGGAGTAAACATGAGGTGCTTCCTGCTGTTGAGGGCGACACCCGCCCCGCCCCATTGCGGCACGTGCCCCCGCGCACAGCGCCGGCCGAGCCATGCAGCTGCATACAGTACTTAAACTCCAAGCGTGTGAACATCACACTCTTGCTGGGCTACAGTTTCGTATACTTGAGTATACTTGATCTTGTAAAATTACGAATTTTCCCTAGAACTTCACATTCCGCACAATCAGCCCACTTACGTACATTTTGTAAGTAACCTCTAAAGATTTTGTGCAGTAATACTTAGGAAATTACTAAGTTATAAGCACAATTTCTTAGTTATTTATTTAGTAATTACCAATAATATTAACTATTTAATTACTTAGAAAAAAGTTCGTAAAATACTTACGAATTTGAAAGGAATACTTCGAAATTACTAAATATTTTCCAAAGTTTAAAATTTTTAGTCGTCTACGAAAGAGAAAGTCACTAGTGGGCTTAGAGTGCGTGGTACCATGAGTGCGATTTGGAGTGCACACACGTACAAGTGTGCGAAATTCACACACCATGCGGCTTGCACTCAAAATTTTATACAAAGATTTTTTGGGTCGATGCGGGAAGTCCCCCTTCCGGGAGGTCCCCCCCTTGAGTATTTTATTATTTTTTTCGAATAAATCTATTGAGGCATTAAAATATAATAAAAAATTCTAAAATATTCCAATATATTAAAAATATTATCTTAGCGTGCCGAGCGACTTCTCATACCATTTCCGACACGGCTTTCATTGGTTCGTGTATCCCGCCGTCCCAGCGCGATATTTGAAAATCGAGATGGGCAACCAATCATGTGTGGAAGTATACTTTTCAAAAATTTAATACACTGGTAAAACAAATGTGCAATAGTGCACACTTAAAGTGTGCTTCCTGGCACTTTGCGCATTTCATGGTGTTTAAACATATTGCACACTACGTGGTGTGCAAAGTTTCGACGTTTGGCAAGTGTGCAAAGTTTGCACACTTGGTTGTGGAAAATTCTTAATCATAGTACAGCAAAAGGTATACCAAGTGTCGAAATGTTGCACACTACGTGGTGTGCAAAGTTTAGACGTTTGACAAGTGTGCAAAGTTTGCACACTTCGTGATGTTTAGTTTTGCTCGACACCAGGAAGTGTGCAAAGTTTGCACATTTGAAAAGCACGCCAATTGGTGTGCAATAATCTACATTTGTTTTACCAGTGTATAATTATTGTTACTATCCTAACCGTCTCAGCTGTGATCTTTTTGCCGTTCTATTGCGTCCCTCCATCCAGGTAAGAGCATTCCTTATAAAAACAAAAAATGCTCGTTGGTTCACTGGAAATGTAATAGTCACATTTATCGCCCGTAATGAGCGGAGCGTTTTTTCATCGCTCAGTTAAAGTGACGTTCGCTAAAACGACTCAAATCGAGTCTTTTTAGGTATTTTGAAATCGCTCTAGAAGAGTGACGTGTGGTGATTTGACTCAAAAAGAGTCATCTAAGTGACTCTAATAGAGCGACGTTAATCCATCTCGCTCTCCCACACGGTAAAAATAGTTTCTTGTATTTCAAGATCTTTCTTGGATCTTATGGAGAATACCAATGGACATCCAAGACAGATCTTGAAATACAAGAAACTATTTTTACCGTGCAGGAGCATGAAAATTTGGTACAGAAAAGTCGCTCTCCTAAGAGCGACAAATAAGGCGACTCCTCCATTGTCAGTGGTTGACTTGACAGAAAGCTACAATACAATGAGCTGGCTGGTTGATTTTTTCTCATTTCGTACCAAGGAGACAGATTCTTTAATTATTTATTTTTCTTTATCATTCTTTTAGGACCCGCTGATCGAACCCCTCATCGTGAAGCTCTGTATCAGAGTAACAAAGTACATTTCTCCTGCTTAACACGACTTAGCTCTCTCAGTTTATCAAATCAATAAACAATTCCACTAAAACTCATCTCCCTTTAGGGGCGGTTCTGGGGGGAATGGGGGCACCGGGGGTATGCCCCCTTCCCCCTCCATCGGTCTCGAGATAGCCGCCTGAAAAGTAGGCAAATTGCCCGACAACATCCATGTGTGTAGGCAACCTGAAGTGCTTCTCCGGCGGCCGCCACCCCCCTTCCCCCTTTTCAGTCCAACCTAAGCCCGCCACTGTCTCCCTTTATGACCTGCACTCTCACAAAGATAGACTGATGTGTTCACAGGGTGATATGGACAACTGATCAGTCAGGATGAGAAGAGACATCAAAAGTACAAAAGGGCGAGGGAGGAAGGAAGGCCAACTAAAAATTTGAGCTATAAGGTGTCGGTTCCTTCAAAGAACAGAATACTTATGACTCGTTCATAACATTTATTAAAATCACAGCACAGAATCGTGGCGAACGAGGACAGTTCAGTTGTCCATATCACCCAGTGAACACGACATCAGTACATTTATGTGGGAATGCAGGTCGTAAAGAGAGACGAGATTTAGTGCAATTGTTTATTGATTTGATAAACTGAGAAAGCTAAGTCGTGCTAAGCACGAAAGACGTAATTCGTTACTCTGATGAAGAGCTCCACGATAAAGGGTGCAATCCCCAAGTCCCGAAAGAATACAAAAAATGTAGCCTTGGTATTAAATGAGAGAAAAAAATTGACCAGCTAGCTCATTGTAGCTTTCTATATATCAAGTGTACCAACACACATTTTTTGTTTCTATAACAAGTGCTCTTACCTGGACGGAGGGAAGCAATAGAACGACAGATCACTGTTCTGACGGTTAGGATGGCAACAATAATTTAATTCATTTTTTAAAAGTAACCTACCACACATGCTTCGAATGCTTGGTTGCCCATCTCGATTTTCAAATATCGCGCTGGGACGGCGGGATTCACGAATGCCGTGTCGGACACGGTATGGGAAATCGCTCAGCGCGCTTACATAATATTTTTAATATATTGGAATATTTTAGAATATTTTATTATATTTTAATTCCTCAATAGATTTATTCGAAAAAAATAATAAAACAATCCGGGGGGGACCTCCCGGAGGGGGGACTTCCGGACGTTTCCCAGATTTTTTTCGTTAATATAAAGAGTTCTGTGCAACTGTAATATATAGAAAATTTTATTACAAATTGCGTTTCTATTCCAAATATTTGTTCCTTTTTTATTACAAAGAGTTTTCTTTGTATTACAAAGAAAATTTGGCTTTCTATTACTGCTGCACATAATTCTTTGTAATACAAGAATTTTTTTTAAAGAATTTATAGGAGTCTGTTGAGAAGCTTAAAATAGAAAACTGCAACTAGTTATCACTAAATGTGAAGCTGGTAGTAGTTAAACGATGTAAATGTCAACTTAATTTTTCAATTTCACACTTCAAAGTGTCGAGCTTAACTAAACGTCATTTGGTGTGCAATGTTTCGACACTTCCGAAACGATCAATAAACTGCACACCATTTAGTGTGCAGCTACTCGACGTCTGTTATGGCTTTCCAAAAGCTGCTGCATGTGTCCAAGTGTGCAAACATTCGACACTTGCGAGACGTTTAAAGTTTTGACGTTATTTTAATGTCTTGTAAAACTCGACACCATGTAACGTGCAAAGTATATTCGACACGTAAGTGTGCAAAAGTTGCACATTTGTTTTACCAGTGTCGGGTTCGATGCATCTTTCGTTTCCATGTTTTTGTTTGTCACCGTTCAGTGAAGATCGCAGAAGCTGGACACATCTTTTGCGGAACGCGCACCGCGCCCCACCCCACCCCTCCCCGCCCGCCAGTCTTCAGCCCGCGCTAGACGGCCCGTACAGGCAAGGCAGCCGGAGCCGGACGACGGCACTGCGCCGTTCCGAATCCCAAAACCGATGTATTTAATGTGGCGCATTGATTCGGCTGACTGTGTCGGTGACGGTGTCAGCTGTCCCCCTCCCCCCCCCCTCTCCCCACTCCTCCGCGCATTACCCCCAACGTTGATGGTTTGGTGCGGCGCTGCGCTACACGCGCTCCTGAGCCGAATCAAACAGTGTTCTCTCCAGGGAGGGTAATTGCTCAAAGAACCGTTTTACAAGATTTACATAGAATTTACATAATCATTGTAACGGAACGGTTATTGCCTTTTATCACGAGAGTGTGTGTCACTGTTGGGTTCATCGGCATATAGCGCTGCATGTTAATTGTTTTTAGACAGCGGAGTTGCCTTCTGAAATTCTGGAAACACTGCTGTTCAAAGCTTACTGTGATCTTATTCACTGTAAACTGACAGTAAACCCTGCAGCACTTTGCTTACAGTGAAAATCACCGTACGCTTCTAAGAGTTAAACGTACGTGTTTTTTTTTTCATATGCTCCTTACCGCAGAAAAGAACTGACCGTCGGAATTTGATAAAATCAAGCAAACTTGTTAATATAATCTGATTTATACATGAACTGTTGCGTGAACATAATCTGTTTGAATGAAATATTTTTCCGTATTATCAGGGAGGCTCATAGAAACACCATGACGCTTTCCTGTCTTCTCTTCCAGCGCTGTGTTTGTTTTTACTTTTAAAATGGTTTGAACCCGTTTTGATAATAGTTTCCGAGACTCGTTAAAAAGGCATTAGCTGTTCGGCGGACCCTTGCACTAGGCTGACGACTGCGAGAGCGCTGGCATAGTGGTGACTAAAGCCTCCTCCCTCTCTCTCTCTCTCGCTCGCTCGCTCCGCTCTAGTGACTCCACTTGCTCCACCTCCTGGAGTGCCAATGAGATACAGCGCCTCTCCAGCAGGTCTCTCCAGTCATTTCCGCCCAACTCGTCAGATCCTCCCGCCTGTCGCGCTTTGGAGGAGAAAAGTTTGTGGAAGCACGGAGAAAAAGATGTCCTACTTTTCTGCAACTTTGTCAGCTCCTATGTGGTCCTAATGCTGCTTGAAAACGTAGACATTTGCTCCTATAAACGAAGACGACGTGTAAAAATCTAGTTCGAATACTGTCTCTATCCTTTTTGCATCCTACAATTCGATTCACATAATCGCAGCGAGAAATGACTCAATTTTTGACTCACTTCTAAGGAGCGAAAAAATACTTTTACACACGATTTCATCTAGCAAGCTATATTCATGTATGCGGACTTGGAATAGGAAGTCAGTCGTCACTGCGCAGACGCCTCAAGAGTCAGCGCTTGTGGTTAGCGCGGCGCCAGGCGGCGTAGGCGGCGCGTAACGCCTCGCCTTGCACTCTTGCACTTGTGCATCACGAGTGAAAGGTTCGCTGTTAACAGTCAGGTAACGGGCGTGTGTCCGGTGCATTCTTATGGAAGAAAGCGCGTTGTGGAATTCCCCATGAGCGCATGAGCGCGTAGGTAATTGCCGCCGCAGCACCGCGCATGCGCGGCCGGGGGCGTCGCCCGCGTCCCGTCCAATACGTGACCGGAAAGGAATCTCCGGCGACAATTATTTATATTGTCAAGGGTCGTCTAGTTCCACGCGTGTAGCTTTCATTCCTTGCGATTTCCTGGAACGAAGAAAAATAATATTTTATCGAGGAGTTTCCTTGAAATATTTTCAAAATTCTACGTCGCATAAGAAAGTGAGGTGCCGTTTTTTCCTTCGCTGACGGTAGCGCGCATCACACCGGTGGGGGCTCCTGCTTGACGGGCGGCCCCCCTGCACCTTCCTCCTCCCCCCTCCAATCCCTTTCCCGGGACCCCCCGGCCCGCCGGCCACGCCCACCCACAGCGGATAATAGGAAGGGGAAACGGTGGCCGGCCGGCCGGCCGGCCGGCGGGATATTTAATTGCAAATGTGGTGTCGCCACGGCGCGGCCCATGCCAGCCATCTCCATAGAGATACAATGGCAATCTACTCGCCGTGTCTTCTCTTCCCGTTGCCTCACTCATGGCGCAGCAGGCGCAACAGGCACAGCAGGCGAGGCGCAGCGGGCGCAGCGGGCGCAGCAGGTGCAGCAGGCGCAGCAGGCGGGGCGCAGCGGGCGCAGCAGGCACAGCAGGCGAGGCGCAGCGGGCGTATCAGGTGCAGCAGGCGCAGCAGGTGGGGCGCAGCGGGCGCAGCAGGCGCAGCAAGCACAGCAGGTGAAGCGCAGCGGGCGCAGCAGGTGCAGCAGGCGCATAGGCGCACCGGGCTCAGCAGGCGCATTGGGCGCAGCAGGTACAGCAGGTGCAGAGGTGCAGCGTGCACCGCAGTCGCAGCAGGTGCAAAGGCACAGCGGGCTCAGCAGGCGCAGCAGGCACAACACGTGCAATGGTGCAACAGGCGAAGCAGGCACAGCAGCTGCAGAGGTACAGCGGGCGCAGCAGGCGCAGCAGCAGGTGCAGCGGGTGCAGAGGTGCAGCGTGCACCGCAGTCGCAGCAGGTGCAAAGGCACAGCGGGCTCAGCAGGCGCAGCAGGCACAACACGTGCAATGGTGCAACAGGCGAAGCAGGCACAGCAGCTGCAGAGGTACAGCGGGCGCAGCAGGCGCAGCAGCAGGTGCAGCGGGTGCAGAAGGCGAGGCAGGCGCACTTTTGCTCCTAAACAGGCGGAGATATCGTTGCAGACGATCAAACAAATCCTGTTTAAAATTAAATTTTCAACCAGTAGCATTTTCATAAAATTTTTGTTGCACACACTTTAAGAAACCCAACGAATTCTTCGTTACTTGAATCTAGCGAGTCATTCGTAAATTCGTTGCGAAAGAAATATGCCCGGACCATTCCTGGAAGAACGGATTTTTTAAATATTATTTATTTTTTAAACAGTGACATTAGTTTGCAAATTTTGTTTTGTTTCTGTTTTTAATGGAGATAGTATGTAAAAGATAATATGCCTGTTCCTATTTCGGCCGTCGCTTTGGCGGCGAGAGGGCGGAGGGGGGTCAGACTGATAAGCCATGGCGGCGCGATGAAAGGCGAGGAGGAGCTCTTGGCGACGCGATCACTGGTGAAACTTAGGCGTAACTGTACCGGCTGTTTCTTTGAATCCATAACAGCGTTGCGGGTTTGTCTACCCCATTCGCCAAGGCACCATGGCCCCTGCAGCGCTGGCGAGTATGCCATCCCGAAACACTGTTAGGCATTCAAAGAAACACCCGGCACGCTTGAATGAAGCTTACAATTACGCTTGAAGAGGTTACTCTGTGAAAAATATCCTCGTAAATTTACGACATTTTTTGCAATTTTGATTTACAAAATATGTCGTAAATTTACGACTGCCCATTCTTGCTCGTCGGTCAATTCCAAGTCGATAGGGAGTGCTTGTAAATTTACAATTTCAAATTGAAATTTTACGACTTTTATCATGGAATATTTTCCCGTAACCCTTACGAGTATTTTTCACAGTGTACGCTTGAAATCAAGCGTAGGAAAGAAATTCTCTCATGTATTTATAGATTGGACAAATAGGAGCGGATAGACATGTTATGCTTGATTCCAAGCGTAATCTCAATACGCTTGAAAAATGAGCCTAAGGTTACGCCTTTGTTTTGCCAGTGATGGCATACATTACGCTGCAGCAGCAGGAGGCGCCGGGGCCGGGGGCCTGTACCGTGTTCGACGCGACATGGCGCCTGGAGCGTCCATCGCTCTGAGCCCAAGTGCGTGAATGCCACTTGCTTTGTTGGTGTGTGGATCTCCATTCGTACACTCGCCCCCCCCCCCCCCTCCTGCAATATTTACAACTATACTTTTGGTCAAGTCATCGGTCCGCAAGGGAACATAAGAGTGCACATTATGTAAACAGTTAAGATACAGCTTAAAACGTATGGGTACTGATCGAAGGTTATGTTGAGGTCTTTCAGTAATGGCCTCTAAAACGTTTATCAGGTTAAACTTCTGTTTAAAATTTTAAAATGCTACGATCAATAACAAACGTAGAGCAAACTTCAGTAATATCTTCTACGTTATTTAGGGGTTCCTTGCTGATGTGTTCGTATCAAAACTTGCTCAGCGAAACGTGTGTGACATTAATGCACTTGAGTGAACCCGAGTTGGTTTTCCAGTGCGTGTTTGCTTTGCTGGGCCGGCGCGCGCGCGGGCGCGGCTGTCGAACGCTACAGTCCAATTGAAGAGCGCAAGGCTACCAGTCATCAGAGGGGCGCCCCGGCCGGCGCTGCGCTGGTCCTGAATGAGACTTCTAAAATCACCATGGATACTCTGTGAACAAAGGGCACTTATACGTGATTTTAAGGTGAAACAGTATGACCACTGGCGTCATATCGACATACGTCTACATAGAGACACAAGGCAAAAAGATTTTTCGTGAACCCCGTGATTGATTCCGGTGCCCGTGGTTGCCATGTCCCACCGAAACCTTATTATTGCGTTTACAGATAAAACACTACATTTAAAGAGATATTGATTGCAAACTAGGGACAAAAAACTCTGCTCGTCCAGGTGTGAATTCATTTTTGTTATTATCTGTCAGGCATCATGCAGCGAACAGTAAATGGAAAATTTGTGAAACTGATCGCAACTTGCAATCTGCGCATACGTCCATTAAAAGAGAAAAGAGAAAAAAGCACTTATCTTGCCGGAGACAAACGGGAATCTAACGGGAAACTGCTTGCTGTGACACCGTTTAACCGGTGACCATTTCGACACTATTTTCTCCTTTTGAAACAGAGGTACACCACTCTCTGGATACAGAGATGCTGTTCGTGCCTCTCGGCTTGGCAGGGTCCTCACGAGTGTCCCATGCACTTTTGTCCGCTCATGCCACATGGGTCCTAGACTCCTCACTGGGCTGACGGACGGCAGCAGCTCGGCGCGCTGCTGGCTCACGACAATGGTCTTTGACACAATGGCGCTCGCTGGCGCACGCTGGCGCCGGCGCTGACACGACAGGAAGGGCGGCCTAACTGCGCTCGGCTCTCCCTGGAAAGACGCGGAGCTGTGTGTCTTTCTCCGAACTGAATAAGTAGCAGGCGGTGCGGCCGTGGTCCTGGTGGGGCTGAGTGCAGCGCGCCGCCGCGCCCCGCCACGCCCCGCCGCTTCGCGAACAACATCCCAATAGTTTGAGCATCAATGTGTCGGCCGGATGGACAGCGGGCCCGTTGATGGTGGCGTTTAGCCGCTGTCGCGTCGGTAATGGGGGCCCCAACCCGAGCGGCCCGGGGCGACATGCAGACGACATGACATCCGCATGATTGAAAAAGGGTGACGTTACGGCCTCCGCTCTAACGTGACACCGTTCAGCACGCGCAGCTGCAAAGTTAATTACGTTTTGATCGACCGCGTCTGTTGCTGCACCCTGGAATAAAAATACAAAAGGTATTGGCATCTGAAGACCATAGTAGGGCTTGTTCATAGAGCACTTTTCAAGTGAATGGTTAATAGTTCTAAGTTCGGTCGTCAAATCATGTCTCAACCATGATATTTTGGTTGTCTCGAAAAACCTGCTGTGTAAAACCGGGCGTATAATCTCACGGTAAGCGCCATTGAGTCAGGACGCAGGTTTAACTGTCAAAATAAGATGTCGCTTTTAAAATTCAGACTATATATAGCTGACCCCGTATGTACGTGTTGTTTGCGGGGCTAACAGAAGGGGGAGGGTGATGCTGTGAAGCACTCTTCTTCTTTGGCTGTCTGAGCGGAATGCCTACCTCGCTGACCAGCGCGCCCGTGGTACTCGTAGCCACCATTCCCCCCCCCCACCCCCCCGCCCTGCCCCTCCCCGTCCTCACCCCACAGGCCCCAGTAGGTCGTAAAAGTGCGGCCGCGGCGCTTCCTTCTTAGTGCTGGCCTGATTTCGGGATGTGTAAAGTACACCGCGAAAACATGAAGACATCGTAACTGGCTTGAGAAGGTGCGCACTGAGTTCGGGGCGTTTTAATCAGCTCAGAGCTGCGCTGTGCGCCCACGTGGCGGCCACATGCTGCATTCAATGAGCTACATGGCACGATGGGCCTTTCAACGTTCAGTCTCATCTTGCGTTCTGAAAAATGGCAGAAATTAAGGGCAGCGGCTGGGAGCGGGCGGGGCGCCTTCAAGTGGCGTTAATTTTCTGGTTGAGCTTGGGTCCGGCGGGGCCTCGGCTCGCGTGCGTGAGCATCGTGCCCCCCTGACCCGCCCCGCCCGGCCCAGCCCAGCCCCGCCCCGCCCCGCAGGAGCCTTGCAGCCGTCCTCCTGCTGCCGCGCGCCTACTTCTGTGTTCATCTTCATATTACAAATATTTTGCTTCATGTTCGTTGTTTTTGAAAATAATATTGACCGGAGCCGTCGGTGCGCGGTGCGTGAGTCATGAGACATGTGCGCGTCACGCTCGGGGTGCTCGCGGCGACTCATTAGCGCCGGTGTGACTCACGCCACGCGGTCACCTATTTACCTTTCAGCTTCTGGAGAAGAAGCAGCAATGAGGCTCCGCGTGGCGTGGCGTAGCGTGAGAGCCGTGGAGGGCAGAGGGCACATCGCCGTAAGGTTGGCGTTATTGGTAGCGCGAAATCATCTGAAGTCAATTTATAATAACATTTAATCTAGTCATATGATAACTTGTGCCTTGTGATTCCTTCGATTCATTGCGTTTTAGAGCATGGTAATTTGGTATCACGAAAATACAATTTAAATTTTGATGAATTCACCATATATATATTTGCTCACATTACTTTTGTGATCATCATCATGCTCTAAAATGCGAAAAATCGCGAACTAATCTGTAACCACATGATTTTGTGATGAAAGGATCACAAATCTGGCGTCAGGTTGAGGGTTTCAGAATTTAGTTGCGATTGCGCTTTTTATCTTTCTATTTTTGTAAAGATATGAAATATAACCCAATTTTCTAAATTTCTTGCTTAAAGCTAAGAGAAAATAAATTTTTATGCATAATTAAGTTTGCGAATGATGGTAATTCACAAAGCTGTTAGTGTGTGAACTTGACGAACTCGGGTCTCCAGTGACACGTGTTGCTTGGTCTTCTCCCCCCGCGCTGGCTGCAGCAGCCGTACCGGCCTAACCCTACCGCACCGCGGCCGCGTTGGAGGAGGCCACGCCCCGGCCCACTATCTAGCATCAGATTGTGCGAGCCGAGCGACACAAACTCTTAAATTCTCTCTCTCTCTCTCTCTCTCTCTCTCTCTCTCTCTCTCTCTCTCTCTCTCTCTCTCTCTCTCTCTCTCTCTCTCTCTCTCTCTCTCGCCCTCTCTCGCCCTCTCTCGCCCTCTCTCGCCCTCTCTCGCCCTCTCCGCGCCTGCCGTGGAGTTCAGAGTTCAGGCCGTGCACGGGCGTGTTATCAGCGGGCCGGCCCCGCAGCGGCAGCGTGGCACTGGGTATGCTACCCCCTCCAGCCTCTCTGAGTGGTCAGTGTTGAGCCGGGCGAGTTTCATTAGTTTAGGGTAATAACTAAATAAATTACTATTACGAGCATCTGAGTGATGGTTTTAATATCAATAAATTACGTCAGGTTCATCCCATTTACGCCGCTGACTCCACGCTTCCATCCCCTTTTCTTTCTTCAATTCTTTCTCTCTCTCTCTCTCTCTCTCTCTCTCTCTCTCTCTCTCTCTCTCTCTCTCTCTCTCTCTCTTTCTTTATTTCTCTCTTTCTCTCTCTCTCTTTCTTTATTTCTCTCTTTCTCTCTCTCCCCTTCTCTCTCCTTCTCTCTCTCTCTCTCTCTCTCTCTCTCTCTCTCTCTCTCTCTCTCTCTCTCTCTCTCTCTCTCTCTCTCTCTCTCTCTCCTGTCTAGAGAGTCCACTTGTGAGGAGCGAGCACGGGTATGCGGGGTGACGCCTTGGCATCCACATTCTAGAAGCGAGCAGTAGTGTCCTCTGTCGGTGTTAGGGGTCTAGCAGCGCTCAGAGGTACCGCGCCCCGCCGTGCCGTGGACATAGTAACAACGCCCATATCGCCCGCCCCGCGCCCCACCCCGCCCCGCCCCGCCGCTGCCGTTGCGTGTCGGCCAACACGTGCCGTGACGGTGCTATTTATTTTTCTCGCTCGTAAAGCAGGAGCTTCCCCGGGCCGGGGCCGGGCCGGGCCGGCGCTGCAGTGCCTGTGCCTGCCTCCAGCGGGGTGGGGTCCGGTGGGGTCCGAGGTGAGGTGGTAACAGTAATTGCCCGCCGGCGCGCGGCAGCTCAGGGCAGCGCGGTGGCCGCTCGGCTCGGCTCGCCCCCCGTGCAGCTTCCTGCGGTCATTTTCTGCCCAGAAGCGCCAAAACAGATCGCGATTACCGCCAGAGACCGCCCCACCCTTTTCCCCTTCAGCGGCCACCACTGCAGGCCATAGACGCTCACGGACTGCGCTGAGTTTGTGTTTTACTTGGCATTTTTTAGGTGTGCTTTACAAGACTATGACGCATGTTCAGAACGTCGTGTAACGCTGTGCTACAGGTGCTTCAAGGGTGGTCTACAGCGTGGTCAATAATTATTTAACACGCGCTGTTTTATTTATCAAGTTGAGCTAAGTTGGCTGAATTGGCACATCCCACCTGTCACGCCGTGTACCGGGTGTTTCTTTGTATGCGTAACAGTGTTGCGGGTTTGCCTACCCAATTCGCCCGTAAGGCGCCATGGCCCCTGTACACTGAAAATCTACGAGTCATAATTCTCGCCCCCATACGAGTGAGAATTTGAGGGCAATTTTATTACTCTCTGGAGAGTAAGAATTTTTTTCCTCACTCTTTATGAGAAAGAATTTTGAGACCTCGCCCTAATAAAGTGAGAATTCGTGCTCAAATAAAGTGAGGTTAAAAAATCCTTACTCAAATAGAGTGAGGTTAAAAAATATCTCGCTCGAAAAGAGTGAGGTTAAAAATTCTCACTCCAATTTAGTATGGAAAAGTGTCCTCTCCCATTTCGGGTGAGAAATTGGATTCCACGGTTTGCAGTGTAGCGCTGGCGAGCAAGCCATCCCGCAACGCTGTTACGCATTCAAAGAAACTCTTGGTACGCCAGCTACCCGTCCGTGCACCTCCCCAAGCGCATTCTGGGATGACTTGACAATTAAATTTAAATTTAGCTCAGCCAATCATCCGTTTGGTTTGTTCCAAAACGGGCGGCTGCTCGGCGGCGCACTCTGTTTTTATAGGTGCATCGTGCCTCGTCTCGCCCGGGGCAGCGAGTGAGTGGGGAGCTGAAAGGCAAACACACCGGCCTCTGGACCTTCGGGGTGGGGCGGGGTGGGGTGAGGTTGGGTGGGGCGGGGTGGGGCGGGAGGAGTCTAAAGAGTTTAAACTAAAAGCTACACTATGAGTTTGCCGCTGGTCCTGGCCGGGCCGGGCCGGCACTGTTTACCTCACATTCCACCATGACTGGGTCGGGGACGTGGCGCGGCGGGGCGCGGCGTGGCGGGTGTCTCCTACTAGAGAGTCGTCCCTGATTAGCAAGGCGATGAGACTGGCCGCCAGGCATGCCTGCCGGCACTGCCGGCTGCGGGGCGGGGCGGGGGGGGGGGGGGGGAGGGCGAGGTGCGGCCCATCAATGGCTGATCGTAATCGTGAGACGAAACGAGAAGAGACCGTCCTCCGCGGCGGGCGGGCGGGCGCGGGGCGGGGCGGGGCGGGGCGGCGGCGCTTGTAAACCACACGAACCCCCTGAGAGAGGTCGTGCGACGCTGTTGTGACGTCGCGGGGACGTGAAACGTGACGGGCCTGGCGGACCGTGCTCCTGGACGTGGCTGACGTGACGAACGAGTGTGGTCCTTGTTGCTTCTCGGCATTGAAAACCAAAGTCTCTAAGTATGCGAGTGTTACCTTGTACACACTTGAAAAAGTGAAGGTGTGAATTTTCCTAGAAATTAAGAACACCATAAGAAAGCGACTTCAAATTTATACATTTTAGTCTGCAGTGTGCACACTCGAATTGTTTGGCACTATGAGAAATGTTTGTTGGGTTTACGTTAAAATTATTCATGAGAAATGTCGTAAGGTAACAGTATCACATTGTAAATTTGCAAAATTGTATTGACATATGTGTGGACTTGTTTTTAAATTATCCGTCGTAAATTGACGATTTCAATCGTCCATCGACTTCAGTTGTTAATCACAAATGACGAGAAATCCCTAATAGAAAAGAAACTCCCTTTTTAATCCCAAAGTCCAAATCCCTTACGAGTCCCAAATTCCAAATGCCAGATATGTTCCAAAACGGGTCAAAACTGGGACTTGGGATTCTGGCCGGTAAACGCCCAAATCCCTGTAGAATCCGAACTGGAGTCCCATACATGTTTCGGCAGTGGCAACTGATAGGGCCTAGCTTCAAGTTCCTATACGATGACGCACCTTCCTACATGGTACTCTTCTACAGGGTACTTCCCGACCATGTGATGACGCCTGCCATGTTAAAAATCGTCTAGGAAGCTTCCTTCACCATTTTTGGAACATGCCCTAAAAATGCACGTGAGAGCAAAAAGGGACTTCGGAGGGATTTCAAAAAAGTGGGATTAAAAGGGGATTTTGCAAAATCCCGAATCCTATTTAAGTCCCTCAAAAGGCAAGGGACAGTTTTGGAACTAACCTGGGACCGATCTGGGAGTTTCGCTTCTATTAGGGAAGCGCCCCCCCCTCCCCCCCCCCTCCCCGTATTTAACTTGATTCTCTCTTTTTCCTCTTTCCCTATCGGTCACATTTCCTCCTGCCCCTGCCACGCCTCACGCGACGCCGCCCCGCCCCCGCCCCGCCCCGCCCTGCAGCCTCACCTGTCAAGTTGACAATGGTGCCGCTGATGGCGCGGGGAGAGGTGCAAAGGCCTGTCACTTTACTCCAGGATTTTTAATGACCTGTCCTGGAGCTCCGCCCAGCTCCGCCCCGGCCGGCGCCCCTCCCCGCCTCCTGCCGAGCCGGATGGGTTGCCTACCCGCCGGGCGCCGGCCGGCCTGGCCGCGAGCCGCTGCGCTGGGCCCGCGGGGCGGGCGACCTGGACGCCCGGCGCTAGAGAGCCTCGACATCGCTCGCTCTGTGCCGGTGTCGTGTGGAGAGAGAATGGAGAAGCACTTGTCACAATGAATGGGGTGTGGATGGATAACGCAACACGTCGCGTCCTCTGTGCACAGAATCACTGCAGATGGAAGAGTGAGGTGTCTTATCTGAAAAGAGCGAATTTATTTTCTCTCACCCAGATTTCGGGAACCTCGCTTATATTGAGAGAGAATTCATAACATCACTCAAATCAAGTGAGATAAAGGATAAATCCTTACTCAAAAAGGGCGGGCGGGCTTCCCAACCCTCACTCAAGTAGGGTGAGATTTTTGAGACTATCGTTCCAATCAAACGAGGAAGCCAAACCTCGCTCTCAAAGAGTGAGAGAAAATTTCTCGCTCTCCCGAGGGCGAGAATCCTCGCTCTGGTATGCTCAGTGATAACATGTTCTCTTACGACTGTGTCTGTTGTCTGCCCGCAGGACACCATGGCCGCCGTGAGCACGTGCGCGTCGGCCCCGGCCGCGCCCTGGCCGGCCCCCGCGGCCCCCGCCGCCCCCGGGGCGCCCCCCTGCCTGTCGCCGTGACGGCCATGTGCCATGGCGGACGTCGGAGCGGCGGCTGCGGCGGAGCCCCCGGGCGGGGCAGCAGCAGCAGGGGACTCGGACACCGACCCCCGGGCGGCCGGCGTCACCAGCGCCGACGACCCGTACCGGGACCTGGAGCTGTACCTGGAGAAGGTGGCGGTGAGTGTCAATCACGCCGTAGCTGAGAGCTGCGGGGGACGAGTGCCTCGGCGGGTCCCCCCCCTCCCCCCCCCCGCGCGCGGTCCCCCGCGGCCTGGTGCAGCGAGCTCCAGCCGCATGCGTTGTGCTCATGCTCGCTGCTCACCGTGTGTGCAGGTAGCTCCGCGCCGGCCCAGCGCGGCTCGGGCACCGACCCCAGGTGGAGGGGGTGGGGGGAGGGGCAGCCCGGGCCGGAAGTCCTGATAGGGCCCACGTGGAGCGCTGATATAGAGCACGCTCCTGGTTTTCTCTCTCTCACTCATTCTGTCGTTTTCTTTGCTCTCCCCCCCCCCCTTCCTTTCCTCCCTCCCTCCCTCCCGCCCTCTCGCCCGCCCTCTCAGGTTTTTATCTTTAAACTCCTTATTAGTCAGGTCCTGGCTGAAATGCTAAAAGAATAGTAAGATTCCACGAAACTGTGATCGTCAGACGTGGGAAACTTCTTTTTGACCCCAGCCATTTTCGAAAACTTCTGCGTACTTATTACAGGGTGCGTTTTTTGTTCCTGTTTTTTTTCTTCTTCTTCAAAAAGTGCAATAGTTGTCAGGGTGGTATTTCCATATTTTTCCCGCCAAGCCCGAGCCGGCACGCCCACTTGAGGAGGTTGGGCCCCTGGTGTTGCTGGCGCCGCCTGGCGGCCGCAGGGCGCACTGTGGCGCCGGGGCGCTGCGGTTCGCGCGGCGCCCGACTGGGCGCGCTGCCGGTCACGTGTGCCGCCGGGCCGTCAGCGACCCGCGAGCTGAGGACCAGCTCACCGTGTTTCATTCAACTTGAAACGATTATTGTCCTCGGTGGCGCGGGAGGAGGGTAACGTCCCCGTGGAATGACTTATTTCACATGGAAGCAGCGAAAAGTGTCTCAGCGTAGACGGGTTTTACTTGTGGTGAAACAGTACATCCACATTACATAGCAAGACAAATTGTTATGTTTAAAAATGAGTATTTTTTAGTACTTATTTTGCATGTGAACGAGCTATGCACGTAGATTCGGTGCCCGTTAATTTGGTTGTCTGTAGACACTTTGAAGCGTGCAGAAGCTCGCGCACCGAGGAAACTTTACTTTCGAGTCAAAGTGCATTTGTTTAATGATCCTAAAATCTAAAAAAAAAAATAGTTAAAACCGATAGCGTGAAACTTTTTGGATCCAAAACAATTGGTTCCAATAATCTAGAGCATGTAACGATTGATTGTGCCCAACAGGCTTTTCAGCGCGCGCGCGCTTACGCCCTCACCTGCACACCCCACCCACACGGGGAGGCGGCATCAACAGGCCCATCAGGGAGATTCATGTTGGTCGCTCAGACGCTCATTAGCTGATTTGCATCGCGTTGTGTAATTGTATCACCGCATGGTAATGACACGTGAGTCCCAGTGGAGGGAAAGCAGCGCGACATCCTCATGTGGGCGCCATGCCTCGCCACGCCCCGTGGAATCGGGCACACCGGGGTACGAATTCGTGGCGATTGATGGTGTCTCTTTCATACCTCGCAATAATAGCGTTGTGCGGTCTATTGATATCTATTGACGAGTAAGGGACACTGTCGATTCCGTATACAACGAGTATTTTTGTATTTTCCATCTATTTCCGCGTTCAAAGTTTGCTTAACAATTTGGCCAAAAAGCCTCTTAGTCCTCTCCTCTAAAGCTAATTTTGTCAGCAATTTGCAAAGATTTTTTCTTTTTTGTAGTTGGGAAGCTGCCTTGAATTGCAATATCTGAATGAAGAAATGAAGTTATTCGTATAGCGCCGCGGGCTGAGCGCCGCAGGCTGAACGCTGCATGTTGAGCGCCGCGAGCTGAACGCTGCATTCTGAGCGCCGCGGGCTGAGCGCCGCGGGCTGAGCGCCGCGGGCTGAGAGCCGCGGGCTGAGCGCCGCGGGCTGAGCGCCGCAGGTTGACCCCGCTGGCTGGGCCGCGCCGCGCTGGCCCGGCCCCTTTAGCGGCGGGTAGGGCCGCGCCTGGCCGCGCGACCCCCTCGAAAGGGAATCTTGTGACGGCTGGCCGAGGGGGAACTCACTTAAACAAAATTTGTACAATGATTTTTTTGATTTTTGATTTTTTTGATTTTTTTGATTTTTGATTTTGATTTTTCTTTTGATTTTTCAAGAGATTAAAGAAGCTATCTGTTACTTTTACAACCAAAAAAATGTGTTGTTTTCTTAATTTGTTTCAATTTTTCTCAGTTTTTGGGTCTTTTGTTCTCGATTTTTCGGATTTTTATGCAACTTTCTGATTGATTTTATTTTGATTTTTTTGATTTTTTTGATTTTTTTAAATGATATTTTTGGGGCTGTACAATGATTTTTCGAAGTGATCCCCCCCTCGCGGCTGGCGGCTGGCCCGCGGCTGGCCCGCGGCTGGCCCGCGGCTGGCCCTGTCCTGACCGGCCGCGCAGTTGCACAATCCCGTCGTAGCGCAGCGCAGCAGCGGGCTGCACGCCGCGGGACCGTCCCGCCCAGCCCCACACCACCCCGCCCCGTCCCGCCTCGCCCCGCCTCGCCCCGCCTCGCCCCGCCTCGCCCCGCCTCGCCCCGCCTCGCCCCGCCTCGCCCCGCCCAACACCCGAAGTCGAGCCCAGGGTCAGAGCGCGTTACACAGTGACAAAAAGAAACAAACACATCTGTCAGTCCATACCATGCCCGGGCAGGGGAGGGCCGTTGGGCTGTCTCCAGCGAGCTGCATATGAACGACCGTGAACGACATCGGAAAGTTCAAAGAAAAAGATTTTTCAGGCTTATCAGGTAAAAAAAAGTGAAAGGCTAACTGTCAGGAATGAAATCGTAGTTTGCCGTATATCGCCCTGTAGGCCTATTACAGAGAAAGAACTCGAAATTTTCATGAGTCGAATAAAGCGGTGTGCTGCATCCCGGTCTAGTCTAAAAAAATAATTTCACACATTGAGAGTACGTACTGCTAAGCAGAACAGCTTGACAATTAATAATCTTCGTTCTTTTTTTATAGTTTGAGGAATTTTTACCGAGATTAGAGACGGTGTCCTCGAATATCGTTAAGTCGTTTTTAGCGCGCACGTTCCGAGCAGTCTCCCTTTTTGTCTGAGCGCGCGGCGCCTGGCGTACCTGGCGAGCCCGGCTCAGCCAGCCCAGCCTGGTGCCGAACACACTGTCGCCTCGCCCCGCCCCACCCCGCCTCGCGCCCCGATGCATAAGTAATGAGCCGCTCGCGGATACACGGTGGACACCGCTTTCTATATATCGCTGGCGGAAGGACCGGACCGCGTTGCGTTTCGGACGACAATGGGCTCTAAAGTGAGTCTGATGATACAACACAATGGCGCCGCCCCGCCTGTGGGCGCCGCGCCACGCCACGCCAAGCTGGCAATCATCAGGAAAGTTTAAGCCCGCGCGTACCGGAGGGGGGTGAATGAAATCCACGCTGCCGTAAGAGTGTGTCGCGAGACTGTGGAGCGCCTGTGGAGCGCGGGGTAGGCAGCCCGCCGCGCCTGCATGACGCGCGGGACTGCGCTGCCGCCCCAGCGCCCCTGTACTGCCTGCAGGGACTGGCGTAGCCTGTGAGGTGGCGTGTCGGTGACGGGCGGGGCGGGCGGGGCGGGGCGGGGTGCGGCGGGGCATCGAGTGGCTGGCAAGGTGGATGTCATCATCGGCCGAAGGCTCTAAGCGTTCCGGGGCGGGGTGCGGGGCGCGCGGGGTGGGCTGGAGGCAAGGTGGACAGGTCCAGCCGTCATCGTCCGGCCGTTCACGCCCCAAATTTTGTTTAGTGCGTAAATAAATAACGCAATAAATTTTCACCGTAAACATGGTTTTATGTTTTCAGTTTCAGTTAAATGCGTGTATTGCGAGGGAAGGGTAAGAGTAAGGTATCCCTCGGTCTCGGTGTATTGATAACGTTATGCTTTATCTAATTTAGTGCCGAAAGGTAAATAAGAAGTGACCTGTGCTTTCTGAATAATCGTCCTAGATCCCTTCATCCCCTCTACGTGCCATCTCTCTCTCTCTCTCTCTCTCTCTCTCTCTCTCTCTCTCTCTCTCTCTCTCTCTCTCTCTCTCTCTCTCTCTCTCTCTCTCTCTCTCTCTCTCTCTCTCTCTCTCCACGGTGAAAAATATCCTCGTAAATTTACGACATTTTTCGTAATTAAATTTACGTCAGTCGATTCTTGCTCGTCGGTCAATGCCAAGTGGATAGGGAGTGCTTGTAAATTTCCCAAAGAGAAATTTTGGTGGACGTAACGTTGATTCAACGTTGAACTGTCACGTGGAATCCACGTGGATGATCCACGTGGAAGCGACGTTAATTTGACACTTCGTTCCACCACTTTTCAACGTTGATGTAACGTGGAATCAACGTGTTTGCCTAGGCTCAAATTTCACTTTCTTTTGGGTATTGTTGTCAGAAATCATAAAAATATTCCTTGACTGATAATTTTTTCCCTTGTGTGACACGGTTTTTCTTACTTACAATCTTACTCATTTATTTTATTTACCTTACTTGGAGTTGAACCCGGGATCTTAGAGTTGGAAGTCTCGTACCATACCCGTTAGCCTACGGCGCCACTGATGAGGAAGAAGCGTCAGCAACCGATCCCACTGTAAGGGTCAACCCACACAGCTCCTTCGCTTGACCTTAGCGATTTGTGCGTTAAGTACGTCGAAATTCGATTCCTTTTGTTTGCGACAAATTGTAAATAATATTTTATAAGGACAAGACAGTTTTCAGGCATCTATAAAAAATAAAGATGTGACTAAATTCTGAATGTTGAACTATGAACTTTGTACCGTGGATTCCACGTGGATTCTACGTTATTTCCACAAAGTCCCACTCAACATGGAAAAAATTCATAAATCGCCCTTCTTTCCATGAATCAGGAACAGGAAAGTCGCTAACACAGAAACAACGAGGGGATTAGTAAGTAGTTGAAATATGGTGGATGTATCCACGGTGGAGGAAAACACGTTGATTCCACGTTATTTCAACGTATGCTCATTGACTTGATAAATAAATCATAGAGCGTCTTTTATCTCATGAATCATGGAAACGTATGGAGAACAGTCGACAACACAGGAAAACCAGATGAAATAGTTGAAACATGGTGGATCAGTCAACGGTGGACAAAATAACGTCCATTCCACGTTTTTTCAACGGGATGTCACAAGTTCAGCTGCCAAGCAGTTTTTTCACTACTTACAATGTTTAAACACCCCAGTTTCTTGCAAACATAAATTTATGATGATATTTTGTAAAAGGGAAAGTAGTTGAATTTTGGTGGATTCATCCACGTCCACGATGGATCAACGCATCCACGTGGAATCCACGTTGAATCCACGTCACGCTTCTCTTTGGGTTTACAATTTCAAATTGTAATTTTACAACTTTTATCATGGAAAATTTTCCCGAAACCCTTTACGAGTATTTTTCACAGTCTCTCTCTCTCTCTCTCTCTCTCTCTCTCTCTCTCTCTCTCTCTCTCTCTCTCTCTCTCTCTCTCTCTCTCTCTCTCTCTCTCTCTCTCTCTCCCTCCCCGGGAAAAAATTCTATCTGAGCTAGAGCTGTGGAAAGTCAACCGCAGCGCAGAAAAAGCTGCACTTACATGCGACTAGCTAACATTTGCTGATTCAGCTATATTCGGTGTTTCTCGGTTCTGATTGATGCTGAGCTGGGGACAGCTGTTATCTAACCGTATTCTGAGGAATTTTTCGACATGATCTCAGTATGCATCAGCTTCATTAGATGGATGCCGAAAATAAGTGACAACAGCTGATACAGCGCGGAGTCCAAAATACAGACAAATTCAGAGAGTGACAGTATGCTGATTTTCACTGAACAGATAGCTCGTTTTCGGTAGGCAAGTGAGTAAAACTGAGCAAACCGCACGACACCGCACGTCTCAATCGTCAGATTCAAACAGTTAAAAACGGTCTCACCTCAACAACTGCGCATAGCTGACCTATACCCGAGCTTCTCCAGTCAGCTGTTATCAGTAGTCCAGGCCTGCTGAGGAGAGCTGCGGGTAACTGTGCATTCCCCCGCTCCTATATTTCAGGTTCTATCAGTTTGCCCTCAGGTGCTTTATAGTAACTGCATTGACCTGACTGGCGACCAACTTCTGTAACTCAGCTTATGTCAGATTTTCGACTGGCTGAGAATATCTGCGTGTGCCTGAGTGCGTTGCACGTCAGCTTCACACAGCAAAGAACGGTTCCACCTCAGTAACTAGTTCAGCTTCTTTCAGCATTTACACTTTGCTGAGTGGAGGCGAGAGTGACGGAATTTTCCACCCTCAGTTTACGGACAGCTTGGTGTGGTCCCCAGCTCAGTGCAGTTCGGCTTACACGCAGGTAACTTAGTTTTCGTGCCAGCAATATTTCTGTATTCTGCAGTTGCAGGTCAGGTATGCGATCAGCTCTGCAACAGCTAACCTCCGCTCCGGCTCAGATATAATTTTCTCTCGGGTCTCTCTCTCTCTTCCTCTTCCTCTCTTCCTCTCTCTGCTCTCCATCCTTTTTGTTTGTGATTTATGCTGTGCAGTAAATGGATGTCGGTTTGGCTCGGTCAGGACATCTCGTCTCGTCCTCTCCCCCTCCCCTCCCCGCTGACTTTTCCAATCTCCTGCCGCTATAGCCCCGCGGGCCCGGGGGCCAGCGGGCCAGCCTAGCGAGGCCAGCCCCGCCCGGCCCCGCCTGGCCCCGCCCGGCCCCGCCAGGCCCACTCTGCTTTTCGGAAGTATATTGGAGATGAGCCGGCCGGCTGTGCTGGGCCGCTGTGCCGCGCCCACAATGAGGCGCTGTGCCCCGCCCCGCCCCGCCCCGCTCCATCCCGTGCTGTGGTCGGCGTGCGAGACGACTGGAGGTGCCCGTGCCCGGCCTGGCCACTGTCCCGGGGAATGTGTGAGAGCTCCACTGTCACTAGACTTGTCCATTTTAAAATAATGTACGTGCAATTACACTGGCTTTAACAGAGTGTGACGTCACATTCTGTAGCATGTGGAAAGTGACACGTTCGTTGGATTATCTTACTCCTGAACGCTGAATAGTCACAGCCGAGGGATACCTTGCCTTCTCCAATCAGTGTACCGTGTACCGGGTGTTTCTTTGAATGCTTAAAAGTGTTGCGGGTTTGCACACTCACCATCGCTGCAGGGGCCATGGCGCCTTACGGGCGAATGGGGTAGGCAAACCCTCAACACTGTTACGCATTCAAAGAAACACCCGGTACACCCTCACTACCAGGAAAAACTACGGAAAGTACTGTTAATTTTTACACAGTACTCCTCCGTACTTTAAACCACAGTGATCTCCGTCTTTTGACTACGGAAGTCTTCCGTCATTTTTCTGATAAGCTCTCCGTATGGTGCCAGCTAGTTTTCATGCTGTTTTGCCTGTTTAAATTGCACGTCAATTTAGGCTGACAAATGGGATGCATTTAGAGCAGGATCTCAACCAATTTAGGGCTGAACTTTGTCGAGATTCTTGCCCATTCAAACATCATGAAAACTAACTGGCACCATACGGAGAGCTTATCAGAAAAATGACGGAAGACTTCCGTAGTCAAAAGACCGAGATCACTGTGGTTTGAAGTACGGAGGAGTACTGTGAAAAAATTAACAGTACTTTCCGTAGTTTTTTCTGGCAGTGCTGCGTTCCAGTCATTTTCCAATCACTATCAGTCACACAATTTTTCGACTAAAATCTATTTTTAGCACGTTGATATTGCAAAATACCGATTGGTGCCAAAAATTTATAGCTTTCTTCAATGTTTGGTCAAATTTCCCTCCAATCCAATCACGATACCACCCTCGAATATAAGTGTACACCCATTTTAAGAGTGAGGTTATACTCCTCGGTCACAGCCGACTCATGTTAAAACGAATATGTGTCGCAATCTCAACAACCAGGCAAGAAACACATTCGAACGAATGTGACATCACATTCCTTGAATAACAGTGCGTGGATGGAAAGTTAACAATGTAAGGAATTGTTTTAGTTACAATTTTGTTAGAATTAAAATAATCTGTGTGTTTTTTAAATACGCTTGGCCCATTGTTTCCGAAGTACGAGGCAGCCTTAGGAAATTCGAGGCAACTGATACTTTGACAGTGCGTCCATGGCACGGCTCTGAGGACATTTCGACCGGAGGCGCTCATGTCGACCCGTGGCAGTGAGTCCTAAGCCTGCTTGGTCTGGGTGCGCCTGGCAGCGCCTGGCAGTGATGTCGGTTTTGACCCGAGAGGGCTGGTGACGTTAAGGTGCGCCCCGTGGTGGTGGACATGCGACCTATAAACCTTGTTGTTTGCCATCTACGCTAATGCCGCTGCGCAACCTAACAACAGGAGCGCGCTGTTCTCGGCACGACGGCGATAATCTAGCTAGCCTGGCCGCCCTCCGCCCGCCCGGCTCTGCAGCTCTGCTCCCCGCCCCGCGGCCGGGGCGAGGCCGGGGCCACGACAAACGCTTAGCTCTCCCCGGCGCTGGAAACAGCGCGCAGGGCACGGCACGGCAGGGCACGGCAGGGCACGGCAGGGCACGGCAGGGCACGGCAGGGCACGGCAGGGCACCGGGACGTTTCCTTTCACGATTCGAAAACGTGCAGCAGCGCCTGCAGAGCCTGCATGCTGAACACTCTGTGTGTCGCCCGAACAGCGGCGCTGGTCTCTCTCTCTCTCTCTCTCTCTCTCTCTCTCTCTCTCTCTCTCTTTCTCTCTCCCTCTCCCTCTCCCTCTCTCTCTTCAGCCCACTCACTCTCAAATTCTATCTTTATCTCTATCTCTCACTAGCTCTTTTAAAATTTTAAAGCAAAAATATCTCTGTCTCTTTCCCTCTCCCGCGCGCTCGCTGCCGTACAAGGCTTATCTGGAGCCTGACTCGGCCTGGAGCTGCTTCCTGTCCCCGGCGCCTCATTACGCCCCGGGCTGTCCTGTGCATGCTGCACTCTAATGGGGTGGACCAGTGTGCACCTATGGCGTACCTTAATAGGGCGCGCGCCGCACAAAATATCCCCGTTATAAGGCGTTTACATGAAAGAATAGCGGTGTGTGCGTGCGTGCGTGCGTGTGTGTGTGTGTGTGTGTGTGTGTGTTAGGGAGGGAGGGAGGGAGGGAGGGAGGGAGGGAGGGAGGGAGGGAGCGAGAGAAAGAGAGATTTAGATTTATTTTATTTTTGCCACTGAACTTAAAAAGTTTAGGACAATTAATTTTACAAATTTTGACAATCAAGGTACTCATCTACTGAGTAAAAAGCATTATTAACAAGTAATTTTTTGATTGCTGTCTTAAAGCTAGGGTACTGTGGATTTCTTCTTTCTATTGGTAGTTTATTTTATAAGTGAGCACCTTTATTATAAACATTGTTTTTACTTAACTTAAGTGAACGTTTATGTGGCCTAAGGTTTTCTTTCCTCCTTGTATCATGACTATGGACATCTTGACTTTTGGTAAAGGCACTTTCATTAAATTAAACATATTTTAACATGTTGTACATATAGATGCATGGCAGTGTCATTTCTTTGAGAGAGAGAGAGAGAGAGAGAGAGAGAGAGAGAGAGAGAGAGAGAGAGAGAGAGAGAGAGAGAGAGAGAGAGAGAGAGAGAGAGAGAGAGAGTGTCTTTCATGTTTTACACTTGCTGTTTTTTTCCTTCCGGAGTCTCGTCTATAGTTATTTTCTTTTCTTTTTCTGAACACCATATTAGGAAGTTTTCAATGGGATTTTAGAATTGTTTTAGTTTGATCTATGAAAGTGACATCCGTTCGGAGGAAATCCAGCTCGTCGAGTGATTTTATAAGTAGCATATCAGCAGCGGATGTGTTTGATAGTTGTGTGTGTATGTAAAATAGATTTGCTTGCTGGCCGCGGAGTGCGAGTGACTTGTGTGGCTAGGCGGCTAAGCCCACTCGAGGCCACCCGAGGTACTTTTACCTTTGCGCTGTTTTCGTCCAGTCTGTAGCGGTACTCGTCTCCAGCGACTTTCTATAATATGTAAGGAGGCCTGTGCTGGAGCCGGGCTTGAGCCGGGCTGGACCACGGGGCCTGATCGATCATCATCAGATGGGCTGGGCTGGGGCCTGACCGCGCCGCGCCGCCCGCGCCGGCAGGTGCCGGGGTGACGCTCAGCGGCGCACGGAGGAGGAATAATGATGGAGACGTTATTTTCATGTTTTGTGTTGATTGTTATTTCCTGACAAAATCCTCTCGCGTTCATAGGGAATGACTCGCCCCTGTACTCCACCTCGGGTCAATGTGTTTCAGGTCCATTTGGACTTATCAAAGGTCTCGTGAGGTACGGTACGATGTTCTAAATCTCTTGAACGCGCACGAGTAACGTCAATATGGCATCTTGCTGGTGCGATCGATACACTGCGTGTTGTTTTGTCCCTCTGCGCCCGAGAGGCCATTCCGTTTTTGAGTTTTTTCTCTTTTCTTTTGTACATACCGGGGATGGCTACCCCCTCACCGCGCGCGACCCACCGCTTATATGTTCTCCTTCCGTATCCGGTCCGGTGGCGGCGGGCCGCGCTGCCCATAGGGAGGCTGACCTCCTTACTGTGCAATAATATTGTTTCTCTGCGCGGAGCGCGTGGGGGGCGGGGCGCCGCAGGCCCCCGCGGCGGGGCGGGGCGGGGCGGGGCGGGGCGGGGTAGGGCAGGGTGGGGTGGGGGAGACTGGGGGCGCACGCCGCGCACCGTGTGGCTGTGACGAATGACCGCAGCGCCAAAGCGACTCATCGCACAGCCCGCTAACCAAGTCGTGCGTTTTGTCCTCCCCCCCCCCCCTCCTCCTCTCCTCTCCCCCTCCACTGGTTTTGTTTTTCTCCATATTCCTCACTCCCGGCGCCCCGCTGACTGGCCGGTCCTCCCTCTCCCCGTCCTTCTCTCGCTGAGCACACACACTCCTCCCGCCCACGCTGTCTTCGGGTCAGCCGCGGTCATTTGACTAACCTCCAAGTGTTATTGAGTGCGACTGTACGTGGCTGGTGCTGGTGCCAACGATATCGTGAGGCGCGACGATATTAAGGCTACCGAACAGGAATCTGCTTATTGTGTTGTCGTTTGATGCATTTTATATTTCTTGAGAGTAGAGGACGTCGAAAAGTATCCTTACGATTGTGATGAGACATATGGCGGGTGGTGGTGGTTGGTGAAGTTGCGGAGACCAGTGCGAGGTGGCGGGGGCACAGCGCCTCAGCTCGTGCCTTCCCCGCCCTGCCCCGTCCCGCCCCGTCCCGCCCCGTCCCGCCCCGCCCCGTCCCGCCCCGTCCCGCCCCGCCCCGCCCCGCCAGAGCCGGCCAGCTGGCCGCGCCTCGCGGCTCGCCTCCAGTCCCAGTCCGGCCGCGCCAGGTGCGTGCGGGGCCCTGCTGGCGTTGTGCAGCGCGGCGCGTGTGGCCGCGAAGCGTCGAGCCTGCCAGTGCACGGAGCATCTCGCGGGTCGTGGTCATTGATGTGGTCCCGGCGAGCCGCGGCGAGCTCGGTGCAGACAGCGCGCTCTGAGCGCCGCGAGTGATTGTGTGGGACAGTGTTTCGCAAAGGATTAACGCCAGCGCGCCCGCGGAGGAGACTTGAACAGGTGTGTACCACGGCAGCGAGCCGCAGCTGCACCGCTTTATTGAGTGGAGCTCATTCTTCAGTCGATTTGCGAGTTACATGTGTGGCATTCGTCCTGCGTGAAAGCCTACTCATCACACTGCCTTATTCATTATTTTTGTTAAAGCATCACTTTGCAGTAACTATACACTTTAAACTTTCTACAAAGACATTTTTCGTAGAATACAAAGAATTCTGGGCAACCGTAATACAATAAATTTTCTTGCATTACCAAAAGGTTTTCTGTGTACTACAAGGAATTTTCTTTGTATTACAAAGATTTTCTCTTTGTATTACAAAGAAAATTTGGCTTACGGTTGCACAGAATTCTTTGTAATACAAGGAATTTTCTTTGTAAGAAATTAAGAGTATAAGTTCTAAGTAAACTACAATGACCCTATATATTTGTGTAGGTTAAGAGTAAAGGAGTCTCTCGGTTCACTTTGAAGAACATTGCATTAGTTCTGAAGTAAATAAGATCTGCGCTTCGAGTACGTGCGATTTAAGGGGGATGGGGATGGGGTGATCCCTCCCCCCTGTCGCAACTAGATCGCCGCATTGAAAGAAGGCAAATAACGCGACGCGACAAAGCCTTTTTGTAGGCAACCTGGAGGTCGCCACCCCCGTCTTTCAGTTAGACCTTATACCGAGGGCTACGTCACTCTTTAAGTGGGTGTACACTGATTGGAGGGTTGTATTGTGATTGGAAGGAAAATTTGAACAAACTTTAAATAAACCAAAAGAATTTGGGCACCAATTCCATATTTTGCAATTTTATAAGGTGCTAAAAATAGATTTTTGTCGAAAAGTTATGGGACTGGATAGTGATTGGAAAGTGATTGGAGCTCAGGGTGTACACTGATTGGAGAAGGTGAGGTACCCCTTGCCTTATACCGTGCCTGGCTTGGAGTGGGTTAAAAGTGCGCTTTTGGACTCTGTGTCAGACGATTGGGCATTCCTTCATGTGCGACGTGCTGCCCCCCCCCCTCCCCAAATCAAAAAGTGAAGGACATATTGTGCCCCCAAAAATGTGGGACGCTTTGGTCCTGCCCTAAAAAATTCCCACTAAATGGATTAATGTCTTTCATCTGTGCGAATCTCACAAATGTGTGCTTGATTTGGACGATTTTGCGTGGGCATGTGTCCAAAGTCAGGAATGTTTCTGCGCGCAAAAACGTTTCAGACGCGATATGTATGCTTAACGTTGGAAAAACGTTCGCACAGAAAGATGAAAAAAAAGTTGGAATGTGTGCGTTGTTGGGCTGTTCCACTCTGGTAAAACAAAGGCAGGGTATTCATCCATATCCATCCAATCTTTATAAAAGGTGCTTAAGCACCAAAGACATTGTTTCTGATTTTTCAGAAATATTTCCTTTTTATGGAATAAAATTGAACTTTAAAACTTATTTTCTGAATCATCGTAAAATTTCGGTGCAAATAAGCCTACACTGTAAAGCGAGTTGTGTACTTAGTACAAACATATTTCAGTGTACACTTGAAAAACAAAGGTGCGGTGTCCTATATTTCCTGGGGTGTTCACCCGTTTTTGGGGTGCTAAAATGTCTATTTTTAGTTTTTGTTTTCCTTTCAAAATATTCTCTTTCTGAGAAAACCAATGACATTTTAGGAGATACTATTGCATTCCTCGCAAAATTCAGCTTTATATGAGCCTACATGTGACAGGGTTCTGATTATTGCGGTCAGCAAATGAAAAGCAAGGAAAACAATACAAAAAACGTAATCAATAATTTATGCCGTTTTTGAACAGAACAGTTTTTGAACCATCACATCGACACCTTAGACTGAAAGGCACGCAGTTCAGCCGCGCGTTTCGAAAGGCACGCAGTTCAGCCGCCGATTCCAAGACTAACGCAGTTCAGCCGCGCGTTCCGAAAGACACGCAGTTTACCGCTCCAGACATAGGAACTGCGTGAGTCTCGGATTGAGCGGCTGAACTGCGTGTCTTTCGGAGCGCGCGGCTGAACTGCGTTAGTCTTGGAATGGGCGGCTGAACTGCGTGCCTTTCAGTCTAAGGTGTCGACATGTAGGCTCGTATGAAGCGGAATTTTGCGTAGACTACGAAAAGAAGTCTTAAAATGACTGTTTTTCTATTGGAAGAAAATATTTCGAAAAAACGTAAATTGTAATGCCTTTGGAGCTTTAGCGTCTTTTAGCAAGGGGCGGCCAACTCATGTATTTCTGTGTATACACTTGCCTTGTATTTCTTGTATTTCTTATATATTTTTCGGTATTTATCTCGTATTTTGTTGAGTATTTCTATGTATTTCTGTGTATTGTAGAGTATTTCCTTGTATTTTTAGTGTATTTCTAGAAATACACAGGTATTTCTGTGTACACGTTGTTTTCGAGTTGGCCGCCCCTCGCCTTTTAGAGGTTGGATTCCTACCTTTGTTTTATTACCAGTGTGCAAGCACACACCTGAAGGTTGTGCCACAATACACACATGTGTGTATCATGGGAAGTACACACCTATAGGTTGCAATTAGAAACAATTATATGTTAACTAAGTACACACTTCGGTTTGCAATGCACACGTGACTGGGTTCTGTTCAAAAGTGGCATAAAATAATCATATTTTTTGTACGTTTTTACTTGATTTTCATTTGCTGACCGCATTTCAGAACCCTTGCATGTAATCTCGTTTGACGCGGAATTTTGCGAGGAATGTGATTGTATATATCCTCAAATGTCATTGGTTTGCTCATAGAGAAAATATTATAAAAAAGAAAGAAAACAACTGAAAATGTACACTTTGGCACTCCTATAAAGGGTTAAGCACTCCTGGATAGGTAGGACATAGCATTTTTTTTTTCCCGGTGCACTCTTCCGTTTCCAGAGTGCCGGTTTAGACTTTTGGCAGTGTGGTGCGCCGAATGTCCCAGCGCTCTTGGCCCACGCGACCTCCCGTGCGTCGCCGCCGTCGCTCATTTCGGCTTGATTCTTTTCTCCGGCTGCACGTGGGTCGCGCTGGGCCTCCAGCCTGCACGGCCCGGCGCATGCGCAGCCCGACCCGACCCAGTACGAATCGGATTAAATCGGAACAGGGTAGGGTATGGGAGTGTCGTTCAGCTGCTATTCAGATTTCTCGGACGCTGTTTTGTCCGTGTGTCAGGCGCGCAGGAGCCACTGTCAGTCGTCAGACAGCCCCCATATTTTGTAAAAATAAATCGGTGATAGTTGCTTCTAAACACGTAAAATATATATATATTTTTTTAAAGATCTCGTTTACTGCGTTCGTAATTCTTACATTCACTTGAAATTAGAGAGACAAAGTTATGTTAAGTGCCTGCTGAAGTGAAATCACTATTTCCTGAGTGTAGCACGTAACTTATGCCGAAAATTTAAATTATAATCCGAGTTAGTCAAAATAACCCGAAGCTGATTGTGTCCTATTTATGGAGAACATAAACTTCCAAAAAAAGAATTGTTGAGCCAGTCTCGCGCAGTGTCGCTGATGCTGTGCCGTAAAGCTTTAAGAAAGACGAAGTGTTTAAGGAGGCGAACAGTAATAACGCTCGTAGAGGATCGCGCGGGCCGCAGTCGCGTGTGCAGCCCCGGCGGGGGCCGCCCCCGCAGCCCCGCAGCCCCTGCGCTCATCGTTCTGCGGTCCGGCGCGGGGCGGGGCGGGGTGGCGCGGCTCGTGTCGAGTCGCATCACGCTACTCCTCGATGACGTCCCGCCCACCCCGCCCCGGCGCACCCATCACCTTCTGCTCTGGTTTTGCGAATGCAGAGCGAAGGCGAGCTGCATGATCTGGCTCGGGGCGGGGCGGGGCGGGGCGGGGCGTGGCGGGCCTGGCAGGGAGAGGAGGCGGGACCAGCGAGTCTAGGCGCTCTGCATGGAGATGACTCGCGTCCCCGCGGGGGGAGTGGCGGAGCGGAGCTGCTTGGCTCTGTGATATGTATGTGACGACATTCTCTGCTCACCAGCAGCAAAGAGACTCGACACTTTCAGAGCGGAGTAAACAACGAGAGGGCTGCAGTGCCTCCGCCTTGTTCATTGTACGGGTCTTGATACAAAACCAACGACATTTTACAGTCGTAAACTAAACAGTGATCAGTGATCATACTGATGAAATGATTCGTCAAATAATCGTGTTTGATTGGGGGAAACATATTTAGATAACAGTAGTGTTATTAAAATAAAGTTAATATTAGGAATGAAATTTTGCTGTCTGTGCCCTTGAGGGATCCACCATTATTTAGTCTACTACCCGGCTGCGAACACGGTAAAAATAGTTTCTTGTATTTCAAGATCTGTCTTGGATGTCCATTGGTATTCTCCATAAGATTCAAGAAAGATCTTGAAATACAAGAAACACTTTTTACCGTGAAGGCCTTAAAAAGCCTCCCCCCCCCCCCCCCCCGTTATTTTAGAAATAAGCGCCCTTGGCAGCTCTGATGCCTTTGTGGCGTCGATCTCTGAGGTGCAAAGTAGCTCCTGTGTTTTCCCGGTGTGACCATTCTGGGTGTTCAAGGGAAAGTGCAGGTGCGGGTAGGCTTGCCTACTCAAGGGGCTATTGTGCCTTACAGGCAGAGCGAGTAGGCAAACCCGCCCGCATCTACGTCTCACTGTTAGTTTCTTACGAAGACCTGCTCTTCATAACATACGAACAGTACACATCCTTCGTATTACGAAGAATTTCTTCGTATTACGAAGAGGTCTTGTTTGTAATACTAACACGTGCTCTTCGTAATACAAACAGGGTCTTCGTAAGCTACGAACTGATTCCCTCGCAATATGGCTGCTTCAAATCCTTCGCAAGTTACGAACTGAATCCTTCGTATTATGAAGAGGTCTCTTCGTAAGGAACTAAAAGTGGCTTCTCTGATAAAATATGATAAGCTACAAAAATATACGCTAAGGTTGGTGTTACAGTATTGTAAGTTTTTATGTTGGTAACACGTGTTCAAAAGAAAAACAGAAAGAAGTAGAAGAAAGAGATACATCTGCGTTGTCAGAGACAATGGAGTGAATATTCATAAAACCTTGCCCTTCAATATCAAGTCTCATCCCACAAACAAGAAATAGTGTAACATTCTGTGAAACGCCCGGTATGGTGTAGTCCCTTCGGGACGAAATAATTAGAAATGACCTGCATAAATTATGGCAATGGTCTTTGCACTGGTTTTTAATAAGACGTGGTAGATTCACTTCATCTTCACACGGAGAGATTATCTGTAGAAAAGTTGTTTCCGTTTATCTCTACCTATGTAAGACGTTACGGCGGTGTGTGTCGGCTCCTCCGCCCCTCTCATCTTGATGAAACCGAGTGCTCATGAGACTCTCCTGCCCCCCACTCCCCGCACTGAGCCGCGCCATGCCCTTTCCTGTTCAAGGGCACCGTAATGTAGATCTAGGAGCTCAGCGCGCAATCCCAGCTGACCGTCTCACTGGACGGCTGGGCTGCAGAGTGCGGGACATGCGAGAAAAATAATCGCAAAGAAAAATACATGTCTCTCCACCTGGTTTTCGTTTCATCGCAATGTGGTACGTTGTCGTGCGTACGAGTAATAATCATTTCACTTGTAAGTGATCCTATTTGCTCTGTTGTAGATGTGCACTGAAATCGAAAGTGTTCAACTGACACACACTTCCATTTGTTGAACACAGTGTTGAAAACTTTTCGATGCTTCTTCAAAAAGCCATGCATGTTATCATTGCAGTGGGAAAACAAAGGTGGGATATCCAACCTTAGAAGCCACTAAAGCACCAAAGGCATGACAGTTTATGTTTTTTTCGAAATATTTCCTTCCTATGGAATATAATTGAAATTTGAGACATATTTTCGTAATATACACAAAATTCTGCTTCAAACAAGCCCACATGTGATAGGAGTCTGTTGAAAAATAGCTCAAATTAATTTCATTTTTCCTCCTTTTTTTACCTGCCTTTCATTTGCTGAACGCTTATCAGAACTGTCACATGCAGGTTCTTTTTACGCGAAATTTTGCGAGGAATGCGACAAAATGTCATTGGTTTGTTCGTAAAGAAAATATTTTGGAAAAACTGAAAATATACACTGTCACCTCTAAAACGCGTTTGGCTCCCGTGGAAAGGTAGGACATTACACCTTTGTTTTTCCAGTGTGGAGGAAAAAGTTTTTAGCACTGTAATTGGACACATTCTGCTGGACAACATATCGGTCTAACTCTTGATGCCGCGTATAATATTCATGGAATTTAAATCAAGCACCTAAAAGTTGCAACGCAATGTTCAACTGTGTCAGTTGAACACTTTTAATTTCAGAGTAGAAGTAGCAAAACCATTATAAGAGTCCGACCAGGAATTCACTCACGTTAAGTGTATAAATAATTTGTCACAGAACAGAAAATATGAGCCAACTATCTCTCACCTGCAAGTGTGTAAATTAAATAGCTCAACTGCATCGTTAGAAAAAGAAAAAAATATTATGACAAATTCTGAAACGTTGATTGGAGGATCGTTATTCAGTGCGCAGTTTACAAAGTTTGGTAGCTAGAAATGTAACCAATTTTCTGAAAAGTAGCAAATATTTACCCTCGAAATTTTTTTCCGTAACAAGGTGCCCTCGTTTGGTGACCGCGTTCCGATAGTTACAGAGTAAAAGTAGGCGACAGTTGTACTCCCGGCACGATGATTTTATAAACAAGTCCTTTGAACTGCAGCGGGGGGAAATCATTTGTCTGCTGCAGGGCCGTTGTGGGGCCGTGGGTGTCGGGCCGTTGGCGCCGGCCCTGCCGGGGCGGGGCGGGGCGGGGCGGGGCGGGGCTGGGCGGGAGCGGAAGCTCTTTACCTTCCCCCTCCCCTCCCTCCACTCTCTCACCCCACTCCCCTTCCCATTCCCTTGCCACACAGAAAAGTAAAGTCAGGAAAGGCTTAGGCATCCATTTAATTATTATGAAATCATGAGACTATCATGCATAGGCTGCGGCTGCGGCTCGGTGTTTGTGATGTGGCGTGCGCGAACGTCAACTGTTCAGCTGGTGCGAAGGAGCAATAAGGCTTCAGCAGCTCGATCAAGTCCAGCAACTTTAGGAACTGAAAAAGAAAACAGTGTGTCCTGTCACAATGTTAATGACACGGACTGAGGAAGGCAGCCCGGGACGTGATGGGGGTCTGCTCGGTGACGCCCATGACGGGAGAGTGGAGAAGGGCCGCCCGCCCACCCGCAGGCCGCCAGGCCGCAGGTGTCAAAGTCATACGACCCGCCCGGCCCGGCCCTGCCCGGCCCTGCCCGGCCTCACCCATTGAAAAGGAGAAATTGGAAGTGTGACTGTGAGGACGTGAGGTGTGAGGCGAGGCGAGGCGTCTGGAGGCTGGGGACGCGGGAAATATGACGATGCACTGAATACCACCAGTGCATATCTCGACTGGCGAATGCAGTGGAGGTATACGGAACGGTGTAGCGGGCCCACCTTCCTAAGGGGCCATGGCGCCTGACGGCTGGAGCGGGTAGGCATACCCATACATACTGTGATTCTATGGTGTAACACGCGCTACCACTAGTAATATAAGTGACTGTCATTCACGGACCGTTCAATGGAAAGGTTCATAGAAAATACGAGGCCTACATTGTTAAAAAATCCGTACCCCATGCCCCACAGATACTACGGTAAACCCCGTTATGTTTGGTGACGGGACGACCGTATCTGAAAAATACGGTGTTTTCCATGACCACTTTCGTAGTTTCAGTTTCTTAAAACTTCGAAAAAAGTTGAAATATAGGCCCATGTAAAATATACGGTCATAGGTAGTTCGGACGGACCGTACCCAATAAAAACGGTGTGGACCTGGTAAAAAATTTACGGGGAAAAACCGTACTAATTACCGTGGAAATTTCTGGCAGTGTATATGTTTTGCGTGCGTTGCACGGGTAAAGATCCGAGGGCGTGGAGCATAGAGCTTTTGAGACCGGGCTTCTCCCAGTCAATGTTTATTTGAAAGAAATGCTACCGAACGGCACTGCGGCCGCAAGAAAAGCAATGCGCTACAACACTGTTAAACCAAGTGTGCAACTGTTCAACACTTGTACGTGTGCAACTTCCAGTCTAATACGCACAAGTGTAAGACTCGCCGGTTGTGCAATTGCAAGTGTCAAACTCGCCAGTTGCACACTTGTAAGTGTTTAACTCGACAGTTCTGCACTTGCAAGTGTTCAACTGCCGCGTGTAACACTTCCCTTGTTGAACACGTGCAAGTTCACAACTGACGAGTTTGAACACTTAGAAGTGTACAACTGACAAGTTTGACACGTGCAATTGCACAACTGCTGAGTTACACACTTGCACGTGCAGACTGGAAGCTGCACACCCAAGTGTTGAGCAGTTGCACACTTGGTTGTGAACTACAGTGAACACAGTGAACTACGCGCGCTGTGCAAATTATCCCTTTTTTTTTTTTTTAGGTCACTGTAAAAACGATGTTTGTTTTTTTGAGGAAAAAAGGAAAACTTTGAGGAACTTCCGTAATTTGAGGGAAACTCCTCAGGTTTTGAGGAAGGCTCTTCAAAAAGTAAGGGAAATGTCCACAAATTTTGAGGAGACTTCCTCAAAATCTAAGGAGTTTTCCTCAAAGTATCCAAGGCTCGCAAGGTTTTCCCATTTTCCTCAAAAAATCAGACATCATTTTTACCGTGGTGGCTAGATCTCATCAGGGGTGGGGGACGAGGCCCCCGCGCCTGGCTTGCTTTGCCCTGTGCTCTCTGGAGCACGCCGGACAACTCCAGCGCCTCCTGCTCACCTCAACTTAACTTGGTGTCGCTGCTCGTGTAGATACGTGGATGCCGCCTTGTCGGCCGGTTCACAGTCCATGTTATGAATGGTTCTGCAACACACTCACGCGCGCGCGCGCTCACGCACACACTCACACACAGCGCTACGCCACGCCACTGCCTGACGGACAAGGCGTTGCAGTAGCCACGCGGGCCGAGAGGTCTCAAGCAGCCAAAGACGGACTGCGAGGCGGGCCGATGCGAATAGCAGAGCGTGACGAGAGATTTCTGAGGTGCCGGCCGGGCGACCTGCCCCCCGCCCCAAGCCGCTACACTTGGAAATACAACTGTACGAATGTCAGTCACTTGCTCGTGAGTGGATTTTTACATACTCTTCACTGCGAAAAAAAAGTCTTGAGTTTACGGAAAAATTTCCCACAAGACTTTTCGTACTCCTGCAAACCATGTTTGTATCTGTTCAAAATTTACTGTAATTGGACTAACGCAAAATGTCGTAGAATCGTGAGCCTTTGCCACAACTCCATTGCATAATGACAACTTTCTGTAACAAGCCACTAATTTACAAAAAGGTGTCTTACGCAAGGGTATCAGAAAACCCTTTTAACTATTGTCTTTTTTCACTCCTGACAATTAATGAATGTTTCTGATCAACTTAGTAAATTTACGAGAAGGTTCATAAATTTACGAAACAAACTCCTTTATTAACGATAAATTTCGTAGATGTACGAGAAATCTCGCAAGTTCACAAAAATCTAAAAAGTTTTCGAAAAATTGTGATTTTTTAGAAAATGTCAAACTTAAGAAAAATCTCATGATCTTTTAAATATATAAATGTTCCGTAAGTCGTGCCAGTACGATATTTTTGTTAACGATTTGAAAAAAGTTGTATTTTTACGACTTGAAGCTATACTTTGAGGTTTTGAAATTTGGCGTAAAATTACTTATTGGCATTTGTAATTTTACAAGTCCGTTGTCCGTGTTGTAAACCAAAATAATACAGCAATTTTGTCGCAAATTGACGAACTTTTTTTTTCTTTTTTTCCCCCTGGTGAATTGTAGGTGTACGGAAGATAACCATTCACGCTTATTTTATGAGGTAAATGGATGCATACCGACCTACGTAGACTTCAAAGTTCGGAAAGGTGGAAGACTTTGCAAGTATACACCTACTAGTGTACACTCTGCAAATGTTAGTGTGTACTAGATTGCCAGTTAAAACTGGGAAACTAAAGTTCTGCAGATATGACTGCAGAACTCTCTAGTTCTGCCAGTTCTGCACTTTCAACTCTCAGTCGCTGCGCGCAGTCAGTTGCGACGCGCTGTCATGACTGCAGAACTTTAGTTTCGAAGTTAAAACTGGTAAAGTTCCACCTTTGAGTTTGTTGATTATTTCTCGGACACTTACAATCTTCTGACAACATACACGCACCTGAGCGACAGTGGCTCATGTGGATGCTTGGTATGGCTGCTGCTCCGAGCCTCAGCTCCAGTGCGTGTTTGCGAGCAGTGTGCTGGGCTGGCGAAGCGCTGCACAGCCCGCATCAGAACAGAACTGCACCCTCCCCAAACACATTTCCTGTGTCCAGCGCCCGGCTAATAAACATCTACGCGCCGCAGACGAGAGAGAGAGAGAGAGAGAGAGAGAGAGAGAGAGAGAGAGAGAGACAGACAGACAGACAGACAGACAGACAGACAGAGACAGAGAGAGATGAGATAGATGGCTTTCTATACGGTCATCATAATATGGCTTTCTGGTGAGGAAAGTAAATCATGCTCTGTTATATGAATACAATTTGGAAGGAGACGCAATGAAATATTGTTTTCTGTAATTTTGCCAGTTTGTGGCATTTCGAGGATCGCTCTCTCTGTCCTTGTCAGAGCACTATCATGCCTGAAGCAGTGCACCACAGTATGTGGCACAAGCACGGAGGTGCGAGTGCGAGCTTCTGAACAGACGCCTCACATCGGATGATCAGTAGAAAGTCGAGGGTAAAGTACGGCGCCCAGTAGATAGGCGAGTCGGGATCTTCAGGGCCTCTGCTCTGCAGGGGTTTTGCATCTATTTAGAATTAGTCGAATTGGCAAATCTCAAATTTTACTGTTAAAAAATACTACGGTAAATGCCTACGGTACGCGTCGTCAATTTGTTGCCTGGTTCTGGACCGTAATTTTTGACTACGGTCTGAATCCTACGGTACACACTGCTGTAGCCTGCAAATATGTTGGGGAAGTTCAATAGAGCACATTCCACCCACAATGAAGTACAGTCCATACCGTAAGGATACGTTACGGTCTGACCGTACACGAAAACTACGGTACGGGTTGTAGGCATACCGTAACTTCTTACAGTAAACAGTGTTTGATATTTGTTCTTGACCTGCTACTTATTATCTCTCATTTTGTGGGTCTGCAAACCCTCCGCTGCCACGCGTGTCGCCTGATAAACTTTCATATGTATATACATGCCTACAACAGCCTATACGCCTACTGAAGCAATAACTTTACTGCCGTGAGGGGCGAAATTTGTCGCCAACTGTCAACTTGTCAAACCACTTTTAAGTCTGCTGAACTTAGACTGCTGTGCTCTCGGCAGGTGGGCCGTGCAGCCCAGGCCCAGCCCGTCCCTCGCTCGGGCGGAGGCACTAGGTTTGTCTCGCCTCCCCCCCTCTCTATCCATCTATCTATGTCCATCTCCCCCCCCCCCCTCCCTCTCTTTCTGTCTCTCTCTCCTTTGCCGTGGCTCTGGGGTTCATTAGCGCTATGGCTAATCCACGAGGACTGGAGCAGGGCGCCTGGAGCGGCAGCTCGGAGGCGGAGGTGTAACCGAGTTAGCCGCAGTGTGCGCGCGACAAGGGGGGAAGTAGCGAGGGGAATATGAAGCCATCTTTGTTGAAGCTGCTGCCACCCAAGACGAGCGTGTAGTATTGGCACGGCGGGGCGAGACACTCAGCAGCGGTCACAAAGCGTCCCGTTGCGTTAGGTTCTCGTTTAAAGACGAGCACTGCTGTCGTCAAGCAATAGCGTGAGAGAAGAGCAGCCTCCAATATCCATTGGCTGTGGAAGCAGATAAATATTTTGGTGTAGTTTTATCCCGAAGAGGCTTCCACTCGTGTATTTGTCGGCTCACTTGGTCATCGGTGTTAACAACTGTGCTGGGCGCGAGAGACAAGTAATATCCTGTATTTGTTGTCCAACGGACTTAAATACCAAGTATACAGTGTAAAGATCATGCGACAAATGTAAATTGTTAGTAAAATCCTCGAAATGTCTCTGTAATAGAGGTAATAGGTATTAGTCGGGCCGCACATTTTGGGAGTGGCTGTCCCCTCGTTTTAGCCTGCTCTTGCATACACTCGAGGTGAATCCTGCCAGAGGCGTCAGTAGCACGCAACAAGGGAGCCGACAGCTCGCTCGCTCCGGCAGCTCCGGGCACAGTGACCCCCGGCCAGCCGCTCATTATGATCTGTCACTCTCTGTACATGAGAGTACAATCTAGCTAATACATCAACGTGCCTTTAAGTGATGGTAATTTAAGTCTAGCATAGCTATAACTTGTTTGTGTCCTTTGCTTTAAAAGTTGTTGGTGTGGTCCAGTGGAGCAAAGAACGCCAGAGCACAGAATAGTGGACCCGGGCAGGCAGGCAGAGTTCATTCACGCAGCGAGCGGTGTGTCCGCTGTGCGCCCCGTCCGTCCCGCCTCGCATTATTCCCCGAAGGCCTAGGCGAGGGCGGCCAGCGCAGCCCCATACTGAGCGTGCGAGCGAGCAACAAGTTTCCATGAGCGGCGAGGTTCCTTGCCGACCGCACCGCGCCGCCCCACCGCGTCCTGCCCACCCCGCCCCACGCCCCGTGCAGCCGGCTACTACGCCGCGTGTAGCTGACGTACGCCGAGGAGGATGGTTTGGGTCTTGCTCCGCGGCCCCGCTTCGCGCCATCTCCCATGTGGCGGAGCAGTGACACTGGTGCACGGCATGCTGTGAGTGCGAATCTGGCATTAGCCGACTTTGCTGTTGTACATTGAATCCGTGGCATGACCTCTTTGTGGTGGTTACCCTTCCATTTTGAACTGTTGTATCTCGGTGTTTGGATGGACTTGATGATTAGAAATGACTGCGATGACAATGGATAATTATTTAGAAGGACACCAGGACTAAGAGACACCGACTCCGACGGACATTCCGATTTGACTCTTTTATTAAACTCTTTGACTCAAGACAATATAGACAGATAAACAAAAGATGCACGGACACTATGTGCAGCGAGCCACTATAGGCAGATACATCATCCACCGGGGGGAAACACAAAAGTTTCTAGGCTGACAACAATTATACAAAAGAATACAAAATACAATTAGGAATAACATAAACAATTAACTTATTACAATGGACCTGCATGAGACAACTGATTAAAATGAGCCTCTCGGATGACACCGGATGCAGAGACTAAGTATCTGGTACCACCAAGATATTTGACAATGACAGCTTCAAAACTAGGGCTTTTCTTCTTTAACTTGACAACAACTTTATCCCCATCTTTGAAAGGAATAGATTTTACTGGGACACTGTTAGAGGGATTCAAGATGGACAACTTTGTTCTAGGCTGATAAGACATTATCATTTGATTCGGGGTTTTACAAGTTGTAGTAGTCGGGGTATTTCTGTAGGTAAGGAGGAAAGAGGACACATATTGGTCTAACAACATTTCACGATTTTGAGACAATTCACCACTAACGGGAATGACATCTAGAATCATTTTCTTTAGAGCTTTTTTAGCAGTACTAACAGACTTCCCTGCAAAACCATTGCTCTGTGGATGGTATGGGGGACTATGTAGTAGGACTATATCTTTAAATGTTAAAAAGGTGACAAATTCCTCACTATCAAAAGGGGGTCCATTATCCGCAACCAATTTTTGCGGTAACCCTACCATTGCAAAAATAGAGAGAAGGACTGTGATAACATCACGAGCCTTGGTGGAAAGCATACGCACAATGTCTAGCCACTTAGAATATGAATCACAGTAGAGAAAATATTTTACAGACTGGAGCTCAAAAAAGTCAACATGGACTCTTTCAAAAGGAAACTTGGCAGAAGGCCATGGAGTGAACAAATTAGTTTCTTTAAAATTTACGATGGCACAGGAGTTACAATTATTGACAAACACTTCTATATCATTTGACATATTAGGAGAATTATCCCAACCACATCTTTGTGCAAGACTTTGTAGAGCATTAATAAAATCAAAGACAGACTCATTTTGCTGCTGGACACGGTGCTTGAAGTTAATACGATTGGTTTCTACCAATCCTGGATCGTCGAACTTCTTCAACTATAGACCATACAGTGTAGGAATGGGGCTATTCCTTGGTTGGTTTGGTGCGAGAGACGCGTACAAGAAATGCTCTGCTTGCCTGCCCACATGTGTTAGGAACAGTGAACGCCTTCTGTTGGTCTCCGGCATGTACTGATTTAGTGCATTCATGGGCTCTGACTCTACATGATTCAAATTACAATATTCTTCAAAGTGATTGAACCACTGTTCAAAAGTTTCCACGTTGGGGTCGAACTTTTCCAAGACGCCTATAGTAGACACGATCAGAACCCTTTGCACGTGTTGAGCCTCCTGATCTTCCATGGTGAGGCCATACAATGGTTTCTTCAACGACTTGCCGCCGCAAATTCTTGGCTCTTCTCGTCGCCACTTCTTCAACTACATGCACATTCTTGGTACGACACTTAAAAGATACGTGGCCATACCGATTGCACTTATAACACTGCCATTGCTTGGAGGGGCAAGTGTCAGGATTGTGCTGACGACCACACCTGTAGCATTCACCATTGGACTGAGTGGACGGATGCTGACCAGCACGTCCACCACGGGTAGCTGGGCTACCTCTGGGAGATGGAGTGCCTCTGGAGACTGGAGCACCTCTGGGTGACGGAGTGCCTCTGGGGACCCAGTGACCACGGGGACTACCACGGGCAGTACCTCTGGACTGGAAAGTGCCTCTGGAGTCTGGACGCCGACCACTTGGTGAACCTCTGGAGTACTGAGTCTTCTGTTGGACTTGGTGACCCTTCTTGACCGACACAGCATTAGCCTGGGTTTGTTGTTGTGCTAACTTCCGCATATGTTGTCGGATTGCGTCATCTTGAATGGCTAGCTCACGAGCTTGATTGTATGTGACTTCAGGGGCTAATATCTTCATTTTGATCTCATTACTTCGAAGACCTTCTATTAACTGAGTCTTCATACATTGATTATAGATATCAGGAGAAATCACAAATGGGAAAATTCTCCTCCCTTCGGGGCGGATTGTTCGCCGGCTCGCAGGGTGTTGAATGTGTCTCCTATGACTTATCACGGAACGGCGAACTTCCATGTATCATGAGACTGGCTCCACGCGGTGCGACGTCACCGCGTCACACATTTTGGAATCCCAAGTAAACGCTACGCTTAACGGGGCCGGTGGACGAATGTAGAGTGACACACATCTTTGGAAGTGCGCGACATCCACGCATGTGTGTGTCCAGCGTGAGTGATTAACTGCTGAGGGACTCGCTGAGGGCCGAGCTCCACGACTCACACTGGTGTCTCGGGCACGCCGCTGACATTTCGTCTGTCACACAATCTCGCAGAGCTTGTGGGCAATGCGTGCGTCAGTGCGCCTCTGCAGGACACCGGGCCCGCCCCGCCCGGCTCAGCTGGAGGGAGTGGCGTGGAGGGGCAGGGCGGGACAGGGCAGGGCGGGGCAGGGTGAGCGGGGCGTGGAGGGGCAGGGTGGGCGGGGCAGGGCGCGGCAGGGCGGGCTCCTTGCGCAACGCTTCCGCCGCTGTGCAACGGGACGCCTCGCTGGTAATTCAATGCCGGGCCTGGTGGAGGTATTGGCTGCTGACAGTTTTACCAGAGAAGTAGGCTATCAGTAGCCCAAACCGCCCAAATTCAGTGGAGTAAATCAGGCTGTGTGACGTTGCCTACGCTACGCACAGCATCCCGGCGCTTGGGCGGGGTCCTGCCGGACTTGTGTCATTCCCCTCCCCTGTTCTATCCTTCGAGCCCATCCTCTGTCCGCCGTGCCGCGCCGTACCACGCCACGCCACGCCACGCCCCGCCCCGCCTGCTTCCTGCTTGGTAACTGTTGGTAACTGCTCGCAACAATTTGATCAGAGTTGCGTCGCCGATAAATTTGGCGCTCGGAGAGAGGGGGCGGAGGGTCGGGCCTGTCACCCCGCTGCGACGCGGACACAATAATATCTTTACTATTAAAATCCTACGATGAACTTTGTTCGTATTATGAAAGATTTGATCAGTAGGGTACGAAGAATTTTGCGCCATCATAATACGAACAGAGATGTTAGTATATTACGGTGATGTTTCTTCGTAGAAAGACTTGTCTATATCATACGATCAAAAGGGGCATACAGTAGATAGTGAATGTAGAGTACGAAGACTTCATACATAATTAAAGATTATAAAGTTGTTCAATAGCAGACAACCGTATTCAACTCACAGAATGTAATAAGAAACAAAATATATACATTAAAAAAAAACTAGTATGAATGTAAACTATAAAGCAAAAGAAAATAAATCAGATAGCTGCCTAGCCCTCCAACCACAACCAGTACCATTCACTTATTTGTGGGAAAGCTTGCGCGGAACTTAGATTTGTAAACGGCAAAGGATTATAGATAATGTGTGAAGTGTTTGCAAAATGATTCCAATTCAAGGCGCCAGCTACAACTTTCACTCACTTAGACAACAACATCCCAGGCACCCAGGTGATGAGAAGGATGCAGAGTTCCATCAGTACAGGCAGTTCTGCATACATAACCTCTTGACCTCAACTGGAGATATTTACATGCAGTTCATATCGATGGACTTGATGCTCCACGGTGCAATATTCAACAGAGAGAGGAGCAAAACGTCAAAGAGATGGTAAAATGAGAGTATTTCAAACTGACAATGGACTAATTCACATAAAACTCATTATGAGATTTACAATAACTGCAAGTTAATCCCAGTTCTTCGTAGGATTATAAGAGTGTTAGTTTCCGTAGCTCACGTTGGAACTGATGCTGTGACAAGCAACTTTAAGTCTACAATAGCAAGAAGCTAGTGAGGGTGGGCTGGGTACAGGCTTGAGGGAAATGGAATGGAAAGTGCTTCACTTGTGCTACGCTACACTTCCCGTGCGCTGTGCGCCCCGCCCCGCCCTGCTGCTGCCGCTGATCCATCCCGGGCGGGCCGTAATGAAGCACTCTGCATAATGGACGCCAAATTGAGTTATCCGCGTGCTGGTTCGCTGCAACGCGGTGCGGCTCGGCTCGGGCCAAAGCTCAGCCGGTGCGTCGGTGTCTCCAACGCCCACCTCTGCCCGTCCTGCTCCGCCCGTCCGCGTCCAATTTACTGGAGATGAAACCCTAATGGAGCGGGTCTGGTGCGCCCCGCCCCGCCCCGCCCCGCCCCGCACCTCGCCCCACCCCGCCACCTGTCGCGCCGAACCGGCTGGTCCGCTGCAGCCCAGGCGCAGCGCAGCGGTGCCCAGCGGTGCCCAGCCCAGCGCGGTCAGTATCACTGAGTTTCCGCGTGGTCCGGGGCGCCGGGGCCTCGGCGAGGGCCTCGAGGTGGGAGGGAAGGAGGTAGCCGCATCGGCAGCACTGCCGACCCGACGCCGGCGTCAGCCAGCCGGCCATTATATTGAAATTTTCATGCGGTGCGGAGCCAAAATTGCTTTGCGATCGTCTCGTTACCGCCGCGGTGCGCCGTCGCGAGGCCAACAAGTGGGTCAGACGTTCATTCAGTGACAGTGTGTTGCCCCTCTCTGACGCGTTGTCGGTGTCGGAGTGCGTCACGGGGGCGCGCCCGGGCGGGGACTTTGTCTGACTACGCGCGGGGCTTCGCGCAAGGGTTACTGGTCCAAAAGGACCCGTTGTTCCGGGGAATACATCGCAGTAGGTGTGCCTACGCACTAGAGTGAAGCACATGAACTCTCCGTTCCGCCTGTTTAAAGGTATTCGCAGGAGTGGAGTGTTTGGCAAGCAGCGAGGGGGGAATCACTCAAACAAAATGTGTAGGAGTGATTTTTTTTACTTTTAATTTTTAAAATATTTTTATTTTTTATTCTTTTTGTTTTTATTTTTCATTTGATTTTTTAAGGAAAATTTCATTTCTGAATTTTTTTTTAAATCTTTCTTCCCCAGTTTCTGACTGTTTTCCATTTTTCTTTCAATTGTTTGTATATTAGTTCTCGGTTTTTCGGATTCTTGTAAATCTTTCTTCTTGATTTTTAGCAGATGATACCTTTACTTTCAGAACAGTACAAGACACTAAGGTGTCAGCTAGCTTGCACTCTCGAGTCCAGAAACCAATCGCGTAACCTTACAATAATACAGCGCGGCGCTGCCAGGGGGGCTGGTGTGGTGAGTGAGTGGCTGGCGCGCAGTCTGCGCGGAACAATGACACCTCCGCCCCGCGCGCAGCGTGTAACAACACTAACAGCTCCTCCCTGCCAGCGACCGCTTCGGTCCGCCACGCCGCCGGCGCCCTTTTTCCTCCCAACCCCGCAGGCGCGCGGCGCGGCGCTGCTGGCGTCGTCTACATCGTTTGCGTTCACACACAAATTGTCCCACAAAGCGCACCCCATAGCAATTTCTCTTGAGGTATCATCTGCTTTCAGTACCAATCTTGATTGATATTTTGTTATTAATTTTTAAAATGATTTTTAGCAGATGATACCGAAGGTAGCATCTGCTTTTACTCTCGATCTCGCAAAGTAAAACATGGAGACCCCTTCCCTCCTATACCAAGGGCCCCTGGTGGGACTGGTGCGGATGAAATGCGGAGGGCTGCGCGGACCTGACGCGGACGGCATTCAGGATGAAATGGATATCCGGAACATCTGGATTTGTTTCAAATCGGATGTGTTTTGGATGACCCCGCCATCCTGACCTCTCCACCGGGCGTCCAATCAATCCACATCTATCCACAATAAATCTGTGGTCCATCCGAACCCTCCGTGTAACCACACCAGCATTGCATCCGTAGTGCATCCACCGCATAAGAAGTACATCCCCAGCATATCCGCGAAACATCCACTCCATCCTAATTCGATCCGGAAGAATGCTAATACCGTCTGCAGTGCATCCAGAGTGTATCCGCAATACATCCATAGTATCCGCAACCCATCCTCAAGCATCCATAGTGCATCCCAAAACATCCGACCCACATCCGCTGCGTCCGCAACATATCCAAAAATGTGGCTCCACTGCATCCACACCCTATCCCAATGCGTCTGCAGCATCAGCAAGCCATCCCTTAGCATCCACCGCTGATACAGATTTTGTCCAGTGGTTACCTTGCCGAGAGTTGAACCTCAGACCTGTGGCTTATGGAGCAGAGCCGGGCATCGGCTCCCGAACGCTGCCCGGTCTGTCCCGCTCGGCTCTCTCTCCCGTCCCGTCCCATCCCGTCCGAGCTCACACCGTCTCGCCTCCTCCCACTCGGCGGGACCCGCACTAGCGAATGGGTCCCGTTTGCATGAGTCTGAGTGAGAGAGACATAGCCCGGCCCAGCGAGCGACAGGCAGGCGGCAGCGCAACGGCTGGTGGCTCTTGACGATTAGCTTGTGTGTGTGAGTGTGCGTGCGTTTCTGGGCGTGTGTGTGTGTTGGTGTGTGCCCAGCTCGCCACACCGGACGGAACCCGGAACTGCAAACGGGACCCATTCTTTCGGGTGCATTCGGCAAAAGTCGGCGCATCGCTAGGCTTCTTCGGCACTATCGTCCCCTCTCTCTCGCACACCTGCGCTCGGTGGGTCGGGCTCGAGACGGGACCCGAACGGGAGCGGATTCCCGGCTCTGTTATGGAGTTGCACCTTTAACCACGCGGCCACCGAGGCTACGTGCGCGGAGTGGTGCTGTCAGCATCAACAACACATCCTCATACGTCCGCAGTGTATCCGATGTGCATCCGTTGCATCCAGACCCTATCCAAACGCATCCGCATCATCCACAACACATCATCATACATCCGCAGTCCATCCGATGTGCATCCGTTGCATCCAGACCCTATCCAAATGCATCCGCATCATCCACAACACATCATCATACATCCGCAGTGCATCCGATGTGCATCCGCCGCCTCCAGACCCTATCCAAATGCATTCACAGCATCCACAACACATCCTCACACATCCGCAGTGCATCCGTTGTACTTCTGCCGCACCCAATCCCTAACTAAATGCATCCGCAGCATCCACAACACATCCTCACACATCCGCAGAGGACCCGGTGTGCATCCGGTGTTTGGATAGGGTCTGAAGGCGGCGGATGCACATCGGATGCACTGCGGATGTTTGAGGATGTGTTTTGGATGAATTTGGATAGGGTCTGGAGGCAACGGATGCACTTCGGATGATCTGCGGATGTGTGAGGATGTGTTGTGGATGCTGCGGATGCATTTGGATATGGTCTGGAGGCGGCGGATGCACATCGGATTTACTGCGGATGTATGATGATGTGTTGTGGATGATGCGGATGCATTTGGATAGGGTCTGGATGCAACGGATGCACATCGGATGCACTGCGGATGTATGAGGATGGGTTGTGGATACTCCAGATTCACGATGAATTTTCGGGGACAGTTGAGGATGTAAAGGATGCGATGTGGATGCGCTGTGGATGTACGTTGGACGAGGTGGACATTGTCCATATGCAGTGGTCTGACGAATGGTTCGGATGGCCGACGGATTCATAACGGTGGATGATATCGGACGCTGGATGGATTGGGCGGATGGTGGTGTCATCCGTAACGCATCCGATTTGAAACAAATCTGGATATGGATATCCACATCCACAGTTTAGGATGCGATCCGGATATCCAAATGAGCTCCACAGTCCCATCAGGGGCTATAGGGAAGAAAGGGGAAGGGTCTCGTTCTGTCGTCGTTCCGCCGTTCCGCCGTTCGCCTATTCGACTGACGTGTCACTGACGTGTCACTGACGTGTCACTGACGTGTCACTGACGTGTCACTGACGTGTCACTGACGTGTCACTGACGTGTCACTGACGTGTCACTGACGTGTCACTGACGTGTCACTGACGTGTCACTGACGTGTCACTGACGTGTCACTGACGTGTCACTGACGTGTCACTGACGTGTCACTGACGTGTCACTGACGTGTCACTGACGTGTCACTGACGTGTCACTGACGTGTCACTGACGTGTCACTGACGTGTCACTGACGTGTCACTGACGTGTCACTGACGTGCCACTGACGTGCCACTGACGTGTCACTGACGTGTCACTGACGTGTCACTGACGTGTCACTGACGTGTCACTGACGTGTCACTGACGTGTCACTGACGTGTCACTGACGTGTCACTGACGTGTCACTGACGTGTCACTGACGTGTCACTGACGTGTCACTGACGTGTCACTGACGTGTCACTGACGTGTCACTGACGTGTCACTGACGTGTCACTGACGTGTCACTGACGTGTCACTGACGTGTCACTGACGTGTCACTGACGTGTCACTGACGTGTCACTGACGTGTCACTGACGTGTCACTGACGTGTCACTGACGTGTCACTGACGTACATAATAGTACTCACACCTGAAAAACGAGCAATATCAGTTCTAGCAGAGTATTATTTTACACTTTTACTAAGTCTTTATCATCTGCTATCACGTTAGCGTTAGCGATAACGTTTGTTTTTTTTTGGGGGGGGGGGGGTTACGATGATTTTTTAGAAGTGAGTCCCCGCTCGGCTAGCAGGCAGGGAGGAGATACCCGTCTGCTTCGTATATCGAAGTATTCGTGGGAATTTCCGCCCGCATCTATCTGGCAAAACATTTGCTAATCATGACACCACTTTTCTTGTGTTTAAACCTGTGATAGGGTGCATTCGCAACCTCTCACCTGATCCGTTCAATCGGTTTCCCCATCATGCTAAAGGTCTTGTTGCTTTGTCGCAGGCGGAGCTCGAGATTGGCGAGGTGTTTGAGGAATGGCAGACAGCTTCTGGAGGCCCGGGCGTCGCCTGCAGCGCCGAGCCTTCCCCCCCGCCGCCGCCCCCAGCCGCGGCATGTGGCTCTCAGCAGGAGGAGCGGGCGCGCGGCCAGGCGCCACCCCCACCGCCCCCGCCGCCCCTGAGGAGCTCGTCGCGGAACAAGCTCGTGCTGAGGACACCTGAGCAGCGGCCGCCCTGCAGCACCAAGGACCGCGACGATGAGAGCGCCGAGCCCGACGTGGTGGTGCGCAGGCCGGCGCTGAACGGGGACGCCACGCCGCCCAGGGCGAGCCGGCTGAGCAGCAGCAGGCGGCGGAGCCGGCGGGGACGCGCGTCGCGCCGCTACAACACCGACACCGTGGTGCAGGACTGGGCCGACGACCCGTTCGCCGCCTTCCACGAGCTGGTGCTGCAGGAGCTCGCTGCGCTCGGGCAGCACGTCTCGGACCAGGACGCCGCCGGAGACACGATGCGGTTCCACGTGAGCGGCAGCCGGGCGTCTTGGTGCTCCTCGTCGGCGCCCGCGTCCGGCGCGGTGTCCCCCGCGCGCGCCTCGCCGACGCCGCCCGATGAGCAGCCGTGGCGCTCTCGCTGGCTGCGGCGCAAGGTGCTGGACGACGACGCGATCCTCGTCAGCATCACGCCGCTCGCCGAGGACGCCGGCGACCTTGAGGAGGATGGGGACAGCCTTGGTGGCGCGCTGCCTGACCTCCTGCCCGCCGCGAGGCGCGCGGCTACACTGCCCGGGCTGCAGCGGTCGGCGCTCCGGCGGCCCGGCTCTGGAGGGGACATCATGGAGCACCAGGACGCCGTCAAGCGCAAGGCCAGCCTCCGCCGGGCGGCCGTCAAGTCGGCGGGGCCAGACCTCATCGCCGAGGATGACGTCCCGCCCGCGCACATCCAAGGAGGGGTGCGTCAGTTCTTATCTTACCTTCTCCGTTGTTTTTCGTCTATTTTTATTTATTTTAGTTTCAAAATAATAATCTGGCTGCCTTGCAGCTCCCACTGGCTCTGCACAATCTGCTGGCTAAGCTGCGGCCCTCGGCGCGGCCGAGCCCCCCGGACCACAAGGAGGCGGCGACGCCGCACACGCCCGCCAACACCCCCACCAGTCCCCGCAGCCCGCTGGACGCGCCGCTGGACGCGCCGCGCTTCCCGGTCGCCGCCCTGGCCGCCCCCACCACCCCCCTGGCGCTCTTCCCCAGGGCGGCCTCCCCGGGGCTGACGGCCGACGCCGGCACGCAGACGTCACCCGCACTGTCCCGGAGCTCGTCCTTCACCTGGGTGTCGGACTGCTCGTCGCTGCCGCTGCCGGACACGCCGGACACCCCGGACACGCCCGGCTCCGAGGACGACCGCTGCTCGTCCTCCACGTCGTCGTCCGGCCTGGTGCTGGACGGGGAGGGGTCAGGGTCGCGGACGCGCGCCGCCTCCACGGACGACTGCCTCAGCTCGGTGGACTCGGCCGGCGGGGTGTCGCCCTCGCCGACGCCGCCCGACTCGCCGCGGCTGGAGCGCGCGCGGGCCGCCAGGGCGTCGAGGGCCTCGAGGGAGTCCTGGGGCGCCGCCGAGGAGGAGGGACACGAGTCGGGCATCGGCACCGCCTCCCCGCCGCCCTCGCACCCCAGCAAAAGTGAGTATCCGCGGCCTGGCGGGCATGGTCTGCCCGGCCCGGCTCGCTCGAAAACGACCGGTGGGAGTGAGATGCTCGAACTGCACCATAGCTCTCTTTCACTCCCACTTTGTCGTTTTCGAGCGTGCCGGGCAAGTCTGCCTGCCCGGCGCTCGGTGCCGGGATCTGCGCCGGTATCACCACCACGGTCACATTTGCCGCCGCCTTGAGTATGGGGATGGGGAGAAGGGCCAAACCATGCCCACGACGTGATGGTTTTGCCTCCGCGAAATAGTGGGGCATGAGCTCGAGGGAGAGGACGCAGGCGTGATCGCATTGCCCCAGAGGCACTGGTACCACAGCCATCGCGGGGTGAGACGCCCGGCCTGTCTGCCTGTCTCTGACGTTCATCCAGCTTGAGAAGCGCCCCGCCCCGCCCCCCGCCCCGCCCCCACCACCCTAGGTGTACCGGAGGGCAGGCCCCGGGCGCCCCGGGCCCGTGCCCGACTCGCACCTCCCGCGTTCGTGAACCTTAGCCGTGCTCATTTCGCAAACTCAGCAGAAGGGGCAGGGCGGGGTGGGGTGGGGGGCGACCATCAATCTGGTGTAGGTAGACTGCCCCCTCCCCTCCCCTAATCTCCCCTCCCTATTCCTCCCCTCCCCCTCCCCCTTGTCCCCGCTCCGTCTCTTTCGTTTCGCACTGAAGGTGTTTCGAATTCGCAAATTCGGACGTGCGGGTGGCGGCGGGAGGCGCGAGGCGGCATGACGCCGCGCCGTGCACGTGGCACGCTCATCTCTCGTCCTGGTTGCTGTTGTGCACTTTCAAAATTAGTCAGCAACTTCCAAACGCCACCCCCCTCCAACGACCCGCTCTCAGCCCCTACCGAAACTTCACTTCTTCCCTATTCCTTTTCCTGGGTGTTGGAGAACTTTTCTCAAGGCAAATTTTCACCCCCTCTCTTTCTTTCTTTCTTTCCTTCTGAAGGTCATTCATTTGTCTGCCTCTCTCTCTTTCCAATTATCATACTTAGGCCACTACTAGAGGTAGGTTGAGTTTTCAGAAGCAAAAAGAAAGGAGATGGCGGAACACGGTTGATGAATATACACGGACCAGCCTGGAAATTGTGATTATTTTTTCCCAGGAGGGCTTCCTTCAACATTTTAATAGTGCGATAGAATTTTATTTTCAATTTATCTCAAACTTTTTTGCTTTTTTTTTTCAATTTTTATTTTATTTTATTTATCTTATTTCTTCAAACTTGCTGACGTGTATGGCATGTACTAAAAACTTGGTCCGACTCAAGAATATAGCTTATACCGTTGGAATTTTTTGTTCTGGGCTGAGCCGGGGAGCGCGGGGCCGGGCCGGGTCCGGATCCCCCGCGATTAGCAGGCGGGTGGTGGCTGCTGCAGTGCTAGCCAGGCTGGTGCTGGTCACTGACTCTGCTCTTCCATGCGCCCCGCGTACATCAGTCACTGTCGCTCGCCTCGCACAGAGTGCCCATTGCGGAGGAGTGAGGGGACGGCTCCCCCCCCCCTCTCTCTCTCTCTCTCTCTCCCTCTCTCTCACACACACGCACATACTCTCATCCACTGCCTCTTCTCTCCCTCTCCTTCTCTCTCACTCACTCCACTCTTATGTCTCTCTTGATCTTGGTCTGCCTCACGGGATCGAGCACGGAAGAGACGATTCAAATGCTCACCATACCATCCTAAGGTCAAGCTCTCCGCGCTGAGGTTACACTGTAAATCGAGGAGTGAGAAATCTCGCTCTCAGGAGAGCGAGATTAGTGACCCAAATTTTGTCGCTCCTGGGGAGTGATATTATTAAATATCACTCCTTTTGAGTCGCATCGATGACTCAAAACGAGCGATATCAAGTAATCTCGCTCGATTTGAGTGAGGCTTATCACTCCAAATGAGCGATATAGAATTTCCTCACTCCTTTAGGGCGACGTTATATGCCTCGCTCAATTTCAGTCAGAAACATGACTCTCAGATTTACAGTGTAGGCTCAAGGCCACTCGCAGAATATTCTTTAACTGTAGCCGTGTTTTTTTTTCTTTTGGGCTGAATTCTATATACTCTGCACTGCACATGTTATCTAATGTGAACGTGCCATATCGAAGTATAACTTTGTTCTCACGTGTGATACAAAGACCCCATGCATCTCATTCCTCAGAACTTACAGATTTATTCCGAAGGAAGCGCCTAGTCAGTGTGTCAAGCAGAGGCACGGCTGCTGGGAACGTCCCGCCCCACCCCGCCTTACGGAGCGTTGAGATGTCCGGTTCCTCTGCGATATTTCGATCCCCCTGGCGCTTGAGGGTGAAAGGGTCGGCGGAGGGAGGAGGGGAGAGGAGGCGGGAGGGTAGTAGACACAGCAGCCCACGCAGCAGAGGCGGCGCGGGGCGTTCTGACCTTGTGGAGGGGTGGGGGGAATGAAAGGTGCAAAATGGAGCTCGGAAACGCACGCGGAGCGCCTTTAACCTGGGCACGCCCCGCCCCGCCCCGCACCCCTTGCGCCACCCTCTCGTCTGAGAGGGGCGGGGCGGGCTTTCATCTCCAGCAGGTCTTTGCTTTCGCCGACAAGCTGTCGCTATGTAGCTACGCGCCTCACCACGCACCGAGCGCCATTCCGCGCCGCCCTGCTCCGTGTGGGCGGGGCGGGGCGGGGTGGTGTGGGGCGGTTGTCCCTTGTAGCTCGGTCCCCACTCTCGTCACCTTAAACTCGAAAGGGGGTGCCAGCCGGGGCGAGCGGCTGCCCATTAAGGCCCGTCCACAAACTAGATTTTTTTCCAGCTTCATCTTCCTTTTCTTTTTTATACTTGAAATGAAGTGTGTGGGTATATAGGCCATAAAAAGGTTGTGCGATAGTATGCCGCAGCAACAACCAAGAGAACCTTTTTTTCCAAAACAACTGAGGTTTGCTTTGGTTCCAAGGAACATTTCTCCCATGTAGCGGCAACGTAACTTTTTATTTCTATATTTTCTTTAATGCAAGAAAATTTGTCTCATGTCAGTCACATTTTTTTTTATCTAAATAAAAATTGTTTTCGATAAAAACATTTTTCTATGAAATTTCTAAAATATGTTTTTATTTTTCTCAGTGAATGAATCGGAAGTTTGTTGAGAACTGCCTCCATTTGAGTCATTACTTGGGTTTATGCTACCGTAAGAAATAAAGTTTGTGCCAACCGCGAACCTCAGCGACGACTAAGATGATAATGATGATGATGGTGGTCTCTCTGTAAAAGTCTGTATTTTCCGTGGCCGCTGTCCGCGTCCGCGTAGTTAGTGCTGCGGACCCCAGCAACCCTCACCGAACCGGCACCTTGTTCCCTGGCCTTTAACTCGAGAGCCTCTGAAGGAGGGGTGGGGTGGGGCGTTCATGATGGGGCAGCCAACGGCAAACATCCGTGTTTCGTTTTTTTTTCCCCTCCTGAAGCTGGGGGCCGTCACCGGCCGCCACGCTGTTCTCTCGTAATTAATTGTTACTGTGATTTCCACCCCCCTCCCTCCCTTTCCACCTCCTGCACACTATCCTTAGCCCCCAAAGCGCCGGACGCGGCTTGAAGTACCGCGAGCACCCTGGCCTGGGGCCTGGCTCTGTCTGTTCCAGAGGAAATGGTCGTCAAAGTGCAAATATCCAACCCGACGAGCGATAGCCTGGCGAAACGACGCCTCAGAGGCCCTCCTCTGAGTCTCTGACTCCAAACGTGTGCCTCCCACATTCCTGACAGGACGACTTGTGGATGGTTTCGTGGCCACCCCGGCTCATGTCGCTTACCTTCTTCATCTTTCCCCGCAGGCCCGCGAGCAAGCGGGCGGCGCACCAGGGACTCCTGGCTGCCGCGGTGGGGTGCGCCCCGGAGTTCGCCGCCGGCCGCCGCCCAGCAGCAGCAGGGCCAGCAGCACCAGGGCCGGCGCTGCGACACCTGGGTGCGGCGCGAGTCCGTGGAGACGCAGACCAGCTCGCCGCCCCCGGGCAGCTCGGCCGCCGCCCCCGCCGCCCCGGCCGCCCCCGTGTCCGTCGCGTCGTCCAGCTCGGCGCTCGACGCCGCCGGGGACGCGGACGCAGCGGCCGACTCGGACAACCAGACGGTCGACTCGACGACGTCGAGCGGCGTGGACGAGGACACGGGGTCGGCCTCGGCGCTGTCCGTATCCTCGCTGCCGCAGGCGGCCCGGCCTCGGCCCCGGCCCCGGCCCCGGCCCCGGGACCTGCCGCTGGAGGCGCTCGCGGCCTCGACCCGCGGTGGCGCCCACGGCCTGCAGAGCCCGTCGGCCACCTCGCTGCGCCTGTCCGCGCCCGCGCTGCAGCCCGACCTCGACCTCGGACACAAGTCGTCCTCCGCGCCGCTGCTCGTCAGGGTCCCCGAGCCCCACACCGGCGCGGACCAGGGCGGCACGGCCGCCGGGCTGTGCGCTCGACCCGGGGACGACCGCAGGGTGAGTATCTGACCCTGACCCCCACGTACAAAGTTACACATTCTGTGCGCCATATGCACGGAGAAAACGACGTCTTGATTCCCAAGCAGTTTGGGAAAAAACCAAGCAGCTCTTATGGAAATAATACAGAGGGTTTCCGCGGGGCTGCTTGAAAACCATAACGAAGTTTTGCTTGGACTTTCTGGGGCTGGTAGTGCTATGCAAATCGAGGTTTTTGGGTCCGAATCGAATTTCTTCAAATCTCCTTCAAATCGAATCGAGTCCGATCAAATAATTTCGAATAATCTAATGGAATCTTTCTTAATTCGTGCGCGAATCGAATCGAATCCAATTTTGACCCGCTACAAATTAGATTTACTTAAAAAACTTAAAATTATGCTTTAAAATAAAGTCTAGTAGGCCCCCACATATTTGCAAAGGCGCGCTTCCACCCTCTTCTTGTTGAAAATCGTGTTCTTAAACTTTAAGATTTGGTGGCGAATCTTAGCTGATTCGAAATTTCGAACCTTTCGATGCCGAATCATAACCGATTCGGAACCGAATCGAATCGAATCCAGGCAGAAGGTGTTGTTCACTTTCAAAATTATAATTTTTCTCCCTCTTTTTTTTTTTTTTCTTTCTAGATGTGCCGGAAGCCGCGATCACACTCGGAGCGGCACCTGGCAGGTACGTGATAAACTCGTTGTGATTGTATGTGTCCCCCCCCCCCTCTTGCCCTCCCCATTACTCTCTGTCGAATCACCGGGCTCCTGCCATCTCTAACATGGGCCGCCGGCCTAACAGAGGTGCCGTGCGGTCTGCCTACGCGTTGTTCGCAGGGGCTCTGGTCTGGTCTGGTCCCGGGATCGCTTGGAGGTGACCTTTCGCGTGCGGGGCGGGGCGGGGTGGGGCGGGTCGGCGTTGCTTACCGTCGAGGTGCTTTACATCAAGTGGCTCAACGCCGCACCTCCTCTCACTGTTAAAACAAGTGTGCAACTGTTTAACTCTTGGAGATGTGAAACTCTCTGTTTATCTCATGCAAGTGTTAAACTCAACAGCTGCGCAACCGCAACTGCTCAATAACTCAACAGCTGTGCAGGTAAATGTTCAACGCAGAAGTATTTGTGCACTTGCCGGACAACACTTTCCTTGTTGAACACTTGCAAGTGCACAACTACCGTGTTGAGCACTTTCAAGTGCACAGCCGTTGCGTTGAACAGTTGCTATTGCACGGGTGTAGAGTTCAACACTTGCATTTTTGATAAGCAGGGAGTTGCACACCTCCAAGTGTTGAACAGTTGCACACTTTGTTTAACAGTGCTGTGCTGAACACGCTGCTCGGATCGGCGCTTCGCCGATAGAAAGACAAAGCCGCGGCAAGAACAGAACACAGTGAATCAATATTTGCGTTTCTGTCCAAACTATGATTTCGGGAATGTGAGTTTCTGGTGAGAGTGGTGTGATTAGGTGTATATGCCGCGGGGTCAGTGGGTCCCCCCGGTTGGGGTGGGGTAGGGGTGGGGTTAGGGGGACAACGACCACTACAGGAGTCGCGAGCCGAGTGGAGACCAAGCCAGACTGCGGAACTCAAACAGTTTTGTGTGACAATCAGGAAACAGGTCGGTGTATGACGTACATAAGCGGAGTGCAAATGTGTTTGCAAAGTGGACGCGGAGGCCGAGGGGGGTGTAATCGTGTACTCGACCACAGGCGAGCGCACCGGGAGGGGTTGGAGGGGGAGCGAGGCCGCTGGCGTGGCCCAGACTAAAACGTTTTCAATTAAAAGGTCGCTCGGGTAAGTGGATCTGAGCGGGGCGCTGCGGCGCTGCGCGTGGAGTAGAGTGGATGGGTACGGCGTGGAGGGGAGACGGGGTGGGAGCACCTGTTATCTTCCGTGGCAGTTTGTAGGACAACGGGGTAGAAACACTCTTTCAGATTACACCCCCAAAAGATAATCATTGTGTCAGCGACCGGCTGCAGCTAAACGCGGTCGTTGTATCCGTGCGGTGTTGCTGTTCGTGGTTGAACAAAGCGCGCGCGTCGTTTGCTTAGCAACGTATTACGTTGTTGAAGCCATTTCAACGGCAAAATGTTGCTGATGCCGAAGAATGTTATAGAAAGGCAAAATAAGGTGACAGCTAGCTCTCGATAGGTGATAAATAAGTAATACTTCACTGGTACACTGTGAAAAATAGTCGTAGGTTTACGGGAAAATTTTCCACGAAGTGCAGTTGTAACATTACAATTGCAAATCGTAAAATTACAAGCACTACGTATCGGCTTAAAATTTATTCACGAGCAAAAAAGGTCAGTCGTAAATTTACAACATATTTCATAAATCACGATTTACAAAATTTATCGTAAATCTACGAAGATATTTTTCACAGTGTAAAACTAAGGCGTTACCTTAAGCCCTTTCTCAAGCGTACTGTGATTATGCTTGAGAAAGGGCGCAATAGGTCTATCCGCTCCAATTTGCCCTATCTAAATGTATGGGAGAAATTCTGTCGTACGCTTTATTTCAAGCGTAACCTCTTCAAGCGCAACTGTATGCCTTTTTCAAGCGTACAGTTACGCCTTAGTTGTACCAGTGTTTTGAGACATGAAACTCACCTCCATATGGCAAAAAAGCGACGGCAAGAACCGATCGTGAAATCAGATACAAAATAAATTTAAGACCATAGTATCGCGTGGCAGTTTTCCTCCATATTCATAAATGCTTTGTGCAGAACCTTTGAGCTGTTCAGTTTTAAATGGGACTTCGTACACTGTAAAAATTTAGAGGCAAATGGCAGTCTATGTACGGTGTCGCCGTACATATGCCACTCTTGGACATCGCTCCTCGTGCACGGAGCGCAAACTACGGCGTCACCGTACCACCGACAAGACCAGGTTTTCCACGTTACAGTCCACCGTACCCTGTTTTGCGCACTGTTTCCTCTACGGTGGTCCCGTACATTGAGATCTGTCATAGATATGTGACATTAAAGGTACGGTATTGCCGTCTTTTCTTAGGACGGGCGCTGCCGGAAAATAATTAGCGGTTGATACTGTCACTTTGACTGTCATTATTTTTTGCAGTGTAATCACTACTTTACGTTTTGTGCGGCAACATGGCAACTTGAGCGTTTGAAAGTAGAAAGCACGTAGAAAGGCATCGTGTGGTCTGACAAAATAAGTTAAGCCCTGAAGCTTTAGTCATTTTAGACGCAAATCATTTGTAGTTTTAGCCTGGGCTCGGGGTGCATTCCGGCTGAGCGTTCCAGCACGGGAGTCAGGACTAGGCAATAGAGGTCTGGGGGCGGTGAGGCAGGGGGCCCGGGCGGAAAGGGGTCGTCAGGGTCCCGAGAGACGGAAGCTCGGCAGGCTCTGCTCGGCTTGGCTATCGGTGACGCGACACTTCGGAGCGGCCTCAGCATCACTAACGCTCGCCCCCAGCGTCCCGCCTTCAATATTTTATTTCTAGCCAAGACCTCCGAACTTCAGGCTGACCTCGCAAAGATGTAAACGATTTCTTTTCATTGCAATTGTAACGTGAAACCCTCCACCCTCCCCGTATGTGGCACAGTATACGGTTGACGTTTTCGGGGCACATGCATTTGCACGCATACGTCCCGTATTCAATCTGTATATGGTCCCTATAAGGTTCCTGTAAGTTGCTCATTAATCGCGCACCGTATGTGGACCGTAAGTCAAATACGTAACTCCTAGTAATTTTTTTTTTTTTAAATAAGATTCTAAGAAAAGAAAATTGCCGGGCTTGAGGTTGGAGTACTTCAATTTTGGCCTTATGATTTGATTCATATGTTGCTATCCTGCTGTATCCCTATTTTTTCTAACGATGCCGATGCCGCTGCCGGGATTCCTTAGTTACTAACCTGAGACGTTAACCACGCGACCACCGCTGCGCGCTCAGTTCAAGGGATGATAAGCGGCAGCTCATGCGGTTCATAAGTGGAACACAACATATGGAAAGTAAAACGTCCCGTATGGTTTCACTGGCCTACGTGTGTCGCAAACCTTATCATACGAACCCTATACGATTGCCTTATGTGGCGACTATAAAGGCGCACATACCACGGACGGCCATACATACGTTTTGTACATTGTTCCGTGTGCAATGTGCAGGACGAGGACGTACGGAACGTATGTAAAACACAACATACGAACTGTGTTCGGTGAGGGTTTCACGGGACGTAACCGCTCGTCTACACTCACACCCAGCGACAACGGGTGCGTAGGGTCGCTCTGAGCGTCTATTTCACAGCCGCTATCAGCCACATTTTTAAACTCTTGATCGCAAGCCCGCATGGAAAAAAGTACCATGGAAATGACACTTCGAAAGTCAAAGTAAATGACAGTTTAAAGTGACTTTTGAGCAGAAAATGTGTACTTGAAAGTGTCCTGTTGAGTATACATTATGTATATCTAAAGTAATTAGGTATACATAAAGTATACTTAAAGTATACTCTAACTCTAGCAGATTGGGAATAATATACTTTTGGAATACTTTGGCCGTCGAAATGTGAGTTCGAAAGTGTAACTAAAGTATTGGCAAAAGTGTCATTAAGGTGTTGAAAAAGTGTACCCAACACTGTGTTTGCAAAAGTTATTTTCAGCCCCACCCTCTTAAAATTTTTCCTTTTTTTTTCTTTTTTTTTACCTACGACCTAGGTTTCTTCGCCAGTACCGAAACTTAACATCGAAGGAACTGGGAATTAAGTTGCGACCACTGGGAGTTGAACCTCGGACCTGCGATCTGTAAACACACACGTTAGACCACGCGGCCAATCTGCCGCTATGCTCGTGCCGCGTTGGCTCGCAGTCACACGGTAGATGCTCTGAGCTCCATGCACTGTTGCGATAGTGTCGCTAAAGTATACTTAAAGAATACTTGAAGTATACTTAAGTATACTTAGGTATACTTGGGAGTAAACGTCCACTGTAGCACTGTTCCCATCTATGTTTTAGGAACTTTTATTATTCAGAGCCATTATCGTGCACAGCCGATGAGTTAAATTAAAAAGAAAGTGAAGAAAATGTAAACACGAATGTATTTTATCCCTGTATCTGTGGGTGCACGTCGTATTTCAAGGCGTGGAAAGAGTTTACTGAACAAGCGGAACTCCCAATCAGAGCAAATATTTGCTTTGGAATATAATATTTTTTTTTATCCCACTTCTAGTAGCTTCCCCTGCCCACCTATGCATGTGTGCTAGGTTGCATACTTCGACAGCGACCGTGCAGCGTTTCACATGCGCATTTACAACACAAAGACAATATTTGGTGTTTTTTATCTTCTCATTGACTCACACTTCTTAAAATATAAAGTAGTGTCTTGGAATATTCACTCAGCATGACAAAACTACGCCACTATTAAAAGTGTTCCTCGGGGCGTCTTGAGTTGTATTTTTCAATATGCACATTTTTGAGACTTACTGACACAAATTATTTGTGTCTAGTAATGTGCACATTAGATGACGAGAAAATAACAGAATATTTACACATCCGAAGTGCTCTCCCGAAGTGTCATTGAAAGCACACGTTAAAAGTATACTAAAAGTATACTTTCAAAGTGTACTTTTCGTGGAAGTATACTTTTAAGTGTCTTTAAGGTGTACTTTTTTCCATGCGGGAGATTAAAAACTCCCTCGCCGATGTATTCAGCTGCGCCTTTCCAGCGGTGGCCCCGGCCCGACCGAGCACTGGCGCATCCGCATCAAAGCTATTCGCGGGCGAGAGCCTCGCGGCGCTCTGCCCCGCCCCGCCCCGCCCCGCCCCGCCCCGCCCCGCCCGTCAGCCCTTGGCTCTGGCCGGGTCTAGGCCGCGCAGAGCAAACAAACTCTGCCGCACGCACTCGGCTCGCTCGCAGATGCACCTGTTCTGTATAGTTGTGTAGGAAGAGCAGCGAGAGCAGCAGCAGCCACTGCGACTGACTGTGCGCGTGTGCGCTCGGGTAGAGTGAAGTGGGGAGGCTGCCTGCACGGAATGTAGAGCTACCCCTCTCTCTCTTTCGCTCTATCCCCCCATCCCCCATATTCTCTCCCTCTGGCATTCTTATTCATTTCCCGCCCCTCTCCCCTCAGCACCCCCACCCTTCCCCCAAATCACGAGACGTTCCTACGAGCTGTACGCGACCCGACAGCAGGCTTCTCTCTCTCTCTCTCTCTCGCTCTCGTTGTGTTTCAAAGTTTCGCTTGTCCAAGTCCGAGCCTTTCTGCCGGACCAGACTGGGACTGTCGGACCTGGAGAAGAAAAGAAAGATAGTGAGGAGAGGCGAGTGCCGCGACGCTCCGGGCGGGGCGGGGCGGGGCGGGGCCGCCGGGCACAACTCGCTGGGAGACGGACAGAGATGAGAGAGGGAGTACGGCACAAGTAATGTCATCAGCTTCAGGCGGGGCGGAGCAAACGGGCTGGGCTGGGCGGGGCGGGGCGGGGCGGGGCGACAAGCAGACGGGCGGAAACAGCGCCTGGCATAGCTCGGCTCGGGTCAGGTGGCTCCTGGGGGAGGAGAAGTGGGTCGTTCTCGTTCATGGATGCGCTTTACATACACCCGCTCGAGTCCCGCGAGGGACCCGCTGCGCCCGCGGAATCAATATGCGAAACAAAACGCTTGCGGCAGACTTCTCCCCTGACCCGCCCCGCCCCCCGCCCCACCCCACCCCACTTCACCGCACCACACACCACCCTGCCCCACCACGGCCGACGTGACGAACCGAAACCTCAGCGGCGATAATAAATGTTGCGCGGGGCGGCGGGGCGCCCGGCTTGCGGTCCGCGTTGTTCGCAGTCACGTGATGTTGGCTAAAAGCTGGACCCCTCCCCGCCCCGCCCCGCCAGGCGCCGCTCCCCTCCATTACCGTTTCATAGGCAGTTAGCGGCCCTTTTAACGTTTTCGCACGCTCTCCTGCCTCTCCCGGCTCTATGTAGCCTCGCGCTGCGAAACCAGCCGAAATAATCCCCAACTCCGTGCACGGCTGTGGGCTGCGGCTGGCCGGCCCGGCAGGGGGAGGGTGGTGGTGGCACGGGGCGGGGCGGGGCGGGGCAAGGTCCGTCCTTATAGTCTGTGCGCTGCTGTGCGGCTTGATGAAGGGCTGATGGACACTTTGAGCAGGATCAAAGCCGCACCGTTACCAGGCAGGGCGAGCCGAGTCGTCTCCATCCATACTCGCCCCACCCAGCCACGCCCCGCCACGCCCCGCCACGCCTCACCCGCCCTCCCTGACCTCGCCCAGCCCCGCCCCCTGTCTCATCTCCCCTTCACCTCAAAGGGAATTTATATCAGGCCAACCCGAGCAAACTGTCTGCCCTGGAAGGCGTTTGGCCGGTACAGCACGGCACGTCGCTTCCACCTGTTAGCGGCTCGCACGCGGCGGGGTGGGGCAGGGTGGGGCGGGGCGGGGCGGGGCGGGGCGAAGCGATGCTATCTGTACCACATCCTTTCCGCCGCCGGCCTGCGCGCCCGGCGGGCGGCCGGAGTGTTAACGGAGAATGAATGAAAAAGGTGTTGGCCAGGTGAGCCCAGGCGTATGAACATTATGTCGGGCGAGGCGGGGCGGCCGGCGTGCAAAATAAAGAGGGATCGTGTCATGTTGTGCTCCACGCAGGCGGACGGGCAGAAACGCGATGGCGAAAAGAGTATATGGCTCGCGTATCGCCCTTCGATGCTGCCCTGCGCCCTCTCCCCTGGGGCTTACTCCGCCCCGCCCCACCTCACCCACCTCGCCGCGCCCCGGCCACGCGGACCCTTCTCCAACCCTTTTGGTTCGGACCTGCTCCGGGCTCTGGCGCCCGCTGGACCCCCCGCTGCTGGAGCGGCGTGGCGGGGCGTGGCGAGGCGGGGCGGTGGGGCGCCCACCCCCACCCACGCGGGGAGGGTGGCTGGGACCGGCGGGGGCGGCGCGGCGTGCAGTGGGGCAGTCGGGCTAGGCGCGTCTCTGCCGCCAGGCGTACGCGTGCTGCCGCTCGCCGCACGGGCCCGGGGGGGTGACGTGCCGTCACACGCCGCCGTCACGCGCCGCCGTCACGCTGTCAGTGAGTCGTCGTGACGCTCCCGTGACGACCTGGGCCGCGCCGGGAGTGCCGTCGAGTCTCGTGATCTCGGCCCCACAGGGCTGCGCGCCGCGCCCGTCACGTGACGGGGTTGTGACAAGGTGCACACCTTCATTACCCGCGATGTGAATGCTGCGCGTCAAAAGAAAAGACTTTCTAAACTTTTTGGATCAGTTTTACCATTTTACATTGAAATTGCAGAGGGTGGGGAGAAGGCGGAGTTTTACTTCGTACTGAGGGTGGAGGGGGAGGTTTGGTCACGTACGACAGACGGTCATGGGAGTATCGAAAATGTACAAAGTTAATGCACGCAGGTGACGGTCCTTGCGAATCCGGTTAGGACCGAAATTTCTATTAACGTTGCAGGAATGACGGTTCACGTTCTCAATATCCATTATTCTCTTACATTCAATCGTAACTAGAATAAATTACGGACGTAATTGGAAATTTCCACCCTGAAAGCAACCGCTGTGTGGGTCATTGTAATCATACTTGTTCTTTATAAGTGCTTGCTGTTGTATTTCCTATTCTCGCACTCAACTTCCCATCAATGTTTGTCGTCTTGGTCAAGGTGTTTCGCGTTGACTCACTGTCCTCTCATGCAATAAGACATTTCGCACGCTAGAATTTGCAATTTCACGAAATTTCACCCAACCATTCTATCGATGATTGTTTACCTTATCTTTTCGTCTACCTTGGGTGTTGGGTGTTCCTGTCTATCGACGTGCCCCCCTGCCGCTGCCTACCCCTTTCTACCCATCTACCTACGTCCCGGCCAGGCTCCAGCGCCCGCTCGTGCAGCAGCGCTGCCTGTCTCCTCCTCCCGCCCGAGAAGTTTGGCCGGTGTAATGATCTGCCCCTCATCAGCTGTCAGGCGGGCGGAGACTTGCCGATATACGTGCGGGACAATGAGCCCCCGGCCCGGCCTGGCCCGGCCCGGTGACAGTCTGAGCGATACAGACCGCGCCCCGCCCATCGCGGAGAAAAATGACATTGTTGTGATCGTCGACTCTGTTTAATGGGCGAAAAAAATTCTATTGTTGGTATCAGATACCGATACTGAACGCAGGAAACTGGTTATTGGTAATCACAACCGAAACACTTGAACGATGAGACCTAAGCTGTTGTTAAGACTTTGTTGTAAGGTCTTTAGGGCAACCAACTGATGGTTGTGGGATTTTCGATACCAGACATCGAACTATGACCATTTGACCATCGGATAGAGTTATATGATCACCAGCAGTAAAATCATTTTTTCCGCACGCCCAGCTGACCGCAAACAGAATGGCACAAACTACGCGGTGCCTCCAAAGGCAATGAAAGTACTCCCTTTTGTGGCAATACCACGCAAAGGCAATTAGGCAATATTTAGGTCCTTCAATGAACCGTCCATTGCCATTTGGCAATGAGTGGCTTTTTTTAAAATTTCTTTTTTTTAAAATTTATTCTAAGTTTCTCGAAGTTTTCGGAAACTTATAACCATTATGTCGGCAGTGATAAAATTGCTAATAAATTTGGAGTTACTTTCAGAACTTTTGATCGATTCAGTGCAATTTTCGGCTTGCAATGAACTGTTCGTTGTCTGTGAAGTGGAAAGGTCTTACTTCTGTCCTATTGCATTTGTGTCGTCCACTGCCAAAACAGCGCCATACAGCCACAGAAGGCATGCTCAGTGCCAATATTGGCAATGAGCACTACTTTTACAAAAAGAATGTAGTCCCCTTTTCATTGTCTCCATTAAAAAGCTGCGTCCCCGAAGGCTCGACGACAGGGCTTCCCTTGCTTCCAACAGTCGCGCCGATTGTACATTTATGTTCTATTTGATGTACCGTACGCCCCTGAAATTGAATTTTATATAGCCATATGTGAAAGAGCGCGTGTGTCGAGTCGATCCACTGAGTCGACCTCGCGGTAATTTTAACGACGAGTCTCCCGTGCATAATTGGTGGAGCTGGCCTGGGCTGGCTGCTCGCCTGTGATGGGATGTTCACAGGTCCACCTCACCCTCACCCTCGCCTCCACCCCCTCCCTCCCCTCTAATTAGATTACCTGGCTGGGTGCCACACCGCCCTTCCTCCGCTCCCAGGTGACTTTAATCATTGCCACCAAGGATGTTGTGTGCAGCCATGTAGATATATTTCAGAGGGTGCCAATCACGATATTTTGGGTGGACTGATCGATGACTTCTTTCTGACGACTTCTTGTATGTGGAGTGGGTAGAAAGCTCGGTAGAATGGCAACGTGCAAATTTTTTTCCTCTTCCAGTAATTTTTTTTTAAATCGTTGTCTTGTTGAGTTGTTATTGGGCGTTTTTCATAAGAAATAACTGATTTTAGAACATTAAATATTTATTTCTTCATCTCCTTAACTCCCGTAATTGCCGGTTTTTATTTCGTTTTTGTTGATGCGTGATGGGACTCTTTTGAACTCGATATCGGAAAGAATAACGCCATCCTTCTCTTGTCGGTATTAGCTAAATCTGTGTCTGCAGACTGACCACGCGGCTGAACTATCAGTTGTAAACACGTCGATCACGCAGCTTGCTCATGAACCATACATCAAGACTCTGTAGCTTAGTATAGTGCATCCTCAGCGGACGAAATTCAGTAGCATTTTAAGGACTGCATTTATGCAAAGACTGTGAGAACTGTGCGCCGGAGTTGTTTCCATAAGAAGAGGTCGGCGCCTTCGAAAAGACTCTGTGGTCGGACTCCGTGGGGCGAGCATTCGAACAGACATCTCCATCCGCAAGGGCCCGCCGACGTGAAGTGAGGTCGGTGAGCGATGCGCTGGTGCAGCCAGCCTACAGCCTACGGCTGAGCAGATGTCCCACTTCAAGGACTACAAGTTCTTTCGGAGCCTCAGCACCCGGGCGGAGCGGGCGGAGCGCTGGCCAATGCGGAAGGCGGAGCAGATCTGGCGGCGGCTGCGGGAGCGCAAGATAGCAGGTGAGGATGTCCGCGCCGAGGCCGTGCCGGGGGCCTGGGCCGTGCCGGGGCCGTGGGGCCGTGCTGGGGCCGTGTCGGGGGCCGTGCCGGGGCCGTGTCGGGGGCTGTGCCGGGGCCGTGCCATTCTGGGGCCGTCTCGGGGGCCGTGCCAGGGCCGTGCCATGCCGGGGCCGTGCCCACTGTAAAAGTTTGAGTCACTATCGTCGCCCAAAGAGAGTGACGCAAGTCTACATCGTTTCAGTGAAGCGTAATTCACGGAAACGACTCAATTTGAGTCTTACTTGCGACCGAAAATGTCCCAAAACGACTCTAAACCAACGATATTACTGAACGTCACCCGAGGGAGGAGCGACGAAATCGGTGTCAAAATGTCGTTCCCCCGAATCTTTTTACGAGACTCCTCGATTTACAGTGCTGGGGCCGTGCCATGCCGGGGCCGTACCGGGGCCGTTAGTCTTTTTCTTTTCAAGATCTTTTAAGATTTTAAAATTTTCGGGAAGGTGCCGAACTAAGGAATCGCCAGTAATGAAATTTACGGCAATTTCCGTCGCATGGCTTGTAATCCGTTCCACGTCGCCGCCAGCACAAAATTTTCCCAATGAGAGTGCGTGTGTGTTTTTGGGGGGGGGAGTGCAGTACGGAGGCCGCGCGGTCCCCACCGTGGCGTGACCCACGAGGCGCCCATGCGGGCACGGCCGGTTGCCTAAGCGGCAGGCGAACTTGTTGCGTCCTCAATGGGAGCCGCTGGGCTGGGCCAGCAGGGTCACCAGGGCGGCCTTGTTTCACCAGTCATTACTCTATTGGGGTGGATGGGCGTGTTATTCGACTTCACTGGAAATGGATGTAAGCAGCTCTCTTGCAGGTGAGAGAGTTTTCCACACTCTTAGTGCACTGTTAAAAGCTTACGGTGTTTTTCACTGTAAGCGACAGTGAACCCTGCAGAGCTTACGGTGAAAATCAGTAAAAGTTACAGTGCTGCGCGGTGGATCACTGCAGCTTACAGTGAAATTAACTGTAGCTGACGGTGAAAGTCACTGTAAGCTACAGTGCTGCAGGGTTCACTGAAAATCACTGAAAGCTTTTAAGAGTGTTTAGGCAAAATGAGGACACACACTGCAAACCGAAGTGTGTACTTAGTACACACATATTTGTGTGTACTTGCAAGCACACACGTATAGGTGTGTACGAGGGGTCGTCATCTGCCTTTACCCGTGTACGGAAGAATGTTGGTATTATCAGTAATATCAGAGTATTATAAGGGTAATATTGTAATATTGGGGTAATATTGTTGGTAATATGGGGAATATTGATGTAATATTGGCAAAAATATGGGTAATATTGATGTAATATGAAGGTAATATCGGCAATATTGAAGTAATATCAGGGTAATATCAGTTTCGTGTACGAAGGAATATCAGAGTTGACGACCTCCTGGGTGTGTACTTGTCATAGTACCCACTTATTTGCCGTGACTTGCCATAGTACACACCTACAGGTGTGTACTTGCCATAGTACACACCTATACGTGTGCACCTGTAGGTGTGTGCTTGCAAGTACACACAAATATGTGTGTACTAAGTACACACTTCGGTTTGCAGTGCATATTTGAAAGTGCGCGGGTGGTGAGAGCCCAAGTGCCCATCCGGTGACTTGCAGACTATGGCCTTTTCATTACCATTTCAACAAGTGCACTCTGGAAAACCAAATGTGTGCAATGCATTGCTTCTGCATACTTCGAAGTATTTAGCAAATTATGTGTACATGCCCATGTATCCGGTACACACTTTCACTGCGCAAACCCTACAGTGTACTTAGTACACACAAGGAAGAGTCGACTTGAGAAGCACAAATTTGCGTACTTTAGTTTTAAAATCGTTTCCGGCAGTGTGAACAAAAGTGATTCCGTGCAATGAGACGCAACTAGGGGCCCAAATATTGATCTCAATCTTCTCTGGAAACAAATCGCGCAGGCACACTCTAAATGTCAAGGGACAATTTTTGTCCATTCCTGGTGACGTCTGTGTGCACAACTTATAAAGAGACAATTTCGTAACTTGTTTGCTGGACTATTGTTCATTTTGTCCAGCAAAAGATGTAAATTTGTCATTACGTGGTCACTAAATCGCAACTTGCAAGTTGTGCACTCAGACGTCACCAGGAATGGACAAAAATTGTCCCTTGACATTTAGAGTGCACTCATTAACGACAGCAAGTGTGTGCTTCTCAGGTCGAGCTGGAAGTCGACTCTTCACTGGAAATCTAAGTGTGCGAATGTCGTACACTTGGAAGTGAGCGAATATCGTTCGCACACTTGGAAGTGTGTGAATGGATATTCGCTCACTTGGAAGTGTACGAATGATTATTCGCTCACTTGGAAGTGTGCGAATGGATATTCGTACACTTCCAAGTGTGCGAAACGGGTATATCTCACCTTGCTTATCTCAGGTGTACGAATATCTATTCGTACACTTCCAAATGTGTGAATATCTGTTCGCACACTTCCAAGTGAGCGAATACCCATTCGTACACTTCCAAGTGAGCGAATATCCATTCACACACTTCCAAGTGTGGGAACGATATTCGCTCACTTCCAAGTGTACGAATGTCGTACACTTGGATTTCCAGTGTTCCTGGTGTGTACTAAAGTATACTGTTGCTTATGCTGTGTATTAACTGAATATCTTTGCATGTACACAAGCAATTTCAGTGAGGTTTTTCGTGTGATCATGCAAAGGTATTCAGTACTCTGGGAACGCAAGTGTGTACTTGAATGCAGTATTTCCTGCATACCTACATGTGTTCAGGAAATACTGTGTACTTAGTAAAGTATGCAGGAAATAGTGTGTACTTGGACAAGTATGCAGGAAATCCTGTGTACTTGACCAGGTACACACTAAATTTCCCCCATAAATGTATGGAGGTTTTGGTGTGTACCTGGTCAAGTACACAGGATTTCCTGCATACTTGTCCAAGTACACACTATTTCCTGCAAACCTGACTAAGTACACAGTATTTCCTGAATACATGTAGGTATGCAGGAAATACTGCATTCAAGTACACACTTGCGTTTCTGGAGTAAATAGTGTTTACATAGGCATGCACTCATTATTTACTGCATACTTGGGCATGTACACATTATCTGCCGAATACTTCGAAGTATGCAGTGAATAATGGATGCCTACACACTGGATTTTCCAGAGTGCAAGGTGCTATTGGAAACGCCTTTCTCCTTAATCCGTCCACTTATCGCTTTTGCGAGGTTCTTTTTCACAATCGGCATCACCTCCATACCCATCCTTTTTCATTTATATCGGAAAATCGGAGTGGAATTGTCACAATCGCACGAGTCTATACGAGCTGGAGGCAACAGAAATAAACTCTCTGCGAAGTCGATGAGGAACTCGCCACCCATCTCTTGTGTCAGAACCAGCGAAAAAAAAAATAAAGGCTTCAAGCCATCATTCTGAGCTGGCGTAGAAAAAGGGATGTAGGATGTAGGCGTTTGAAGAACACTGGCATTTCTAATCAAAATGTTAGTAGAGGTAATCCCAGCTGTGCCAAATGCTCTTTAAGAGCGAATTAACGGCGCATGAAAATGCGCATTAAAGGCAAACACATTCATGATTTATTTAATGTGCAGTGCGTGCATAAAATGCGCCTTTAAAGTGGTAACTATCTTTATAACATCTATCTCTGTAACCACTACTCTCATGGTTTTATGTTGAGCAATGTTTTATATTTGTGAAATTTTATGTTGATTATTGAGAGCTGCCCCTTGCATCCTTAGGGCCCTTTTCCCTTTTCACTGAAACCTTAAATAGATAATTTCAATTCCCCTGTGCTTTCCCGCAAACTCTTTCCCCTTTCCCGTCTCCTTCCCGCGGCCTACCCCCAGCGACGCAGGCGCTCGTGCGACACAATGCTGGCGCGGATGGTAATCGGATCCAGGGTGTGGTTTGGGGGAGCACAACTCGGCGGGGTGAGCTGGGCTGGGCTGAACTGCGGGCGAGGGATTTTGGCGATGAGTGCCAGGGAGGGAAGTGCAAGGGGGGGGGGGGGGGGGGGGTAGGGGGAAAGGCGCTCTCTGGATGAGTCGTTTTTCCGCTCGGTGCGCCTTCCAGCGCTGCGACAGGCTAGGGTGAGCGAGTTAAGCGTATGTGCGGTGTGGCAGGTGGTGGGATGGGGGGAGGGGTAAATGATGACGTCTCTTGTGTGGGTGGGGTTCTGCAGCTGGGGCTGAAGCTGCGGTCGCGTTGTTGAGCTGAGCCACGGGCAGGGATTTTGTGTGTGTGTGCGCGCGCGCGCGTGTGTGTGTGTGAGCGTGTGCGCGGGCGCGCGCGTGCCCCGAGGGACAGGGAACTCACCATTTGATTGACAATTTAAGAATGTCTTACAACAAACGAACAAATCAACAAAAAAATGATTAGAGAAACATTCGTGGATCATGTAGATAACTTATATGCATGAACAAGTACCAGTTCTGAAATAATTGTCGAGCGGATGTTGCAATTTGTCTACAGTTCAATTTAAGCAGGTGTATGCTGTAAATCGAAGTTTTGTTGGAAATAAGAGGTTTACTTCTTTTAGGTAAGACATTTCTTTTTGTACCGAAAAAAAAAAACAACAACACTCTTTTGAAATTTCGGGTCAGGGCGTTTCCCTATACTCGTTTCCGCCATAAATAAATCATACCTGAGCCCTAATCCAAAGTTAAACTTTGCATCAAACATTTGCAAAAATTCGTCCAGATATGCATTTAGTGCGAAAGAGCAGATTTAGCTTTGTCCCAAACATTTATACACAAATACGTGGGTTATACATTTGGCACGGGTGCTGTACCGGACGACGCCCTGCCGAAGGCGGCCGCCGTATAACTTGATAAGTAGGGATCAGCGGATCGGAGGACTTCTTGCGCGTCGCCCTGCTGAGCGCTGTGCGCTGTGGCTGGCCGGGCCAGGGCGGCGCGAAACTTAAATTGAGTTATGTGTGCCTGGCCTGCTGGTGGCCCCGGTGGCCCGGCCCGGCCCGACCCAGGCTTGTACTCGCCGCGGAGTCTTAAAGGCAGAGAATGAGTCCTCGGTGGAGCCGTAGCGGCGTCTGCCACCTCCAGCCAGCCCGAACCGAGGCGAGGGCCGCGTCAACTCGAAATTTGCTCGTTTTGGGCGAAAGCAATTCCTAGCGGCGGCCTAAAGTTGTCGCGGACGACCGCAGAAAGAATTCCAAACGGCCTTTACAAAAAAAATAAAATGCTGAAATTGGTTGAAAAAAAAAAAAAAAAAAAAAAAAAAAAAAAACAGCGCACTCCGTTCGAACACTCATTTGTGTAGTCTTTTTACGTCCAGGATTTTTGTATGGTCTGAGTGGGTGCCCGCGCGCGCGTGTTTAATTGAGGTTTTCCCTTAGGAAAATATTAAGTCTCTTGGTCGTGGGAGAAATCACTTTGGGTGTAGCTCGTACATCCTGACCAATAATTATTATTTAATGTTTTAATATTAACAAAAAATAATTGTAGTAACCTACTTATGCTGTTTAGGATATCACTGGAAAAACTAATGTGACACATGTCACATGTGCTTATGTGACCAGTTAAGGTAACATTACGTAATGTTACCATATTTTCGGTAACGTTTGTAATGTGACATCCTCCATGTTATTACTATAGGCAGACATAACACGTGGCACCGGATGTAACATTACCAAACGTGACCGAGAATTTGGTAACGTTTTGAAATGTGACACAAACTGGTCACATCAATTGATGTGACTCATGTCACATTAGTTTTTCCAGTGATCATAAACACCGCAAAACAGAGAAACGTTTTCGTTATTATGCTTTTAAAAAACGCGTAATCGCGCAATAACTCGTGCTCTTGATACTGGAGTGATTCCCTTCTCGGCGCTGACGCGATGCCGACGTTGCGAACGCCGTGGAGATAGGCAGCCAAGCTCTCATCCGTGCCAGTGGGGTTGCCTATGGCGGGGAGCGCGGGCGGCCTCGACGGGAAGAGTTGATGGTTGTGAGCAGTCCTGTCATCTGAAAACGTGTCATGGTGTTACGGATGTTCTGTTCCACTTAAAATTCTGCAGTTCAATATGTCAAATACGTTGAATACGAATACTGATCACCTCAGCCACGAGTGCGTCGGACTGACGCTTTGACCCGAAGCAACAGTCCCTCGATCTTCTTTTCCAGTCGGTGGAGGCGTTAGTATTCTCCACATCTCTCTCTCTGTCTCTCTCTCTCTCTCTCTCTCTCTCTCTCTCTCTCTCTCTCTCTCTCTCTCTCGCTCTCTCTCTCGACCAGGCCCAGGCCGTAGGCCTCTAAGCGGTCAGTGCCGTGAGCGTCCGTACCGTCCGCTTGCTCCGTGGCAGAATGTCGTGAGTGCTGGAAAGCACGGTAGGGCAGGGAAGGAGGAAAGCGCTCGGCGGGACCTGGCGGGGCCGGCACGAGGTGCGCGTGGTGTTGTCCCATATCCGCCGCTGTGTGCAAATCATTGTCTCCGCCGCGCAGCGTGGGTCGTGTGTGCCCGCTTCCTGCTGCACTGGGTCATCCGTCCTCTGCACCCCACCACCGCTCCCTACCCCACCGCGCCTTACCCCGCCCTACCTCACCGTGCCCCACCACAACCTGGCGCCCCGCCCACCACCCCGCCCAGCTGCCCCGCCTGGCCCAGGGTGCTGTGGACTCTGCGCGCCCAGAGTTTCCTCGGCCCAATCTCAGCCTAGATCGTGGGCTGGCCTAGCAGTGCAGCCTGGAGTGCAGCGCCCAGGCTCCCACGGCGTGGCGCAAGACATCTGTGACACCCAGCTGTGCGAGATACGGCGGTCCACAGGTTGTCGCAGCACCGGCCCGGTGGAGCGTTGTGTATACGGGCGTATAAATATCAGTGAAACGGAACTGCTTGTGCGAAGTCAAGCGTGGCACCGCCCCGCCCCACCCCACCCGTCGCGCCCTACCCTTCCGTGCCTGCGGGCGGATAAATCACAGGAAAATGTTGCTTGCGGCGAGATGTAGCGCCCTGGACACTGCACTGTCAGCTGACAGTAAGTCTCTCTAGGCGGAGCTCTGGTCGCACACCGTCCTGCGAGATGTAGCGCCCCGGACACTGCACTGTCAGCTGACAGTAGGTCTCGCTAGAGAGGCGGAGCTCTGGTCGCACACCCTCCTGCGAGATGTAGCGCCCCGGACACTGCACTGTCAGCTGACAGTAGGTCTCTCTAGAGAGGCGGAGCTCTGGTCGCACACCCTCCTGCGAGATGTAGCGCCCCGGACACTGCACTGTCAGCTGACAGTAAGTCTCTCTAGAGAGGCGGAGCTCTGGTCGCACACCCTCCTGCGAGATGTAGCGCCCCGGACTCTGCACTGTCAGCTGACAGTAAGTCTCTCTAGAGAGACGGAGCTCTGGTCGCACATCCTACCCTCCTGCGAGGTGAGCGTCACTCTCTTCACCCGCCATTACACTGTTTACCCGCGGTGTTATCGAGGTAACGGCGGCACTCGCTACCTCGCCCGCCGTCGTCTGATATCGCCACTGCTAGCGTTACGTCAGTGCGGCTGTAACACTCGGGCGAGAGGGAGTGGAGACCCTTGCTGTTTGGTTTTGTCCAGTGTCATGTCATCCATCCCCTTTCTGCTACGCCTCCTCAACATGTGTTAAGATAACGGCTCAGACTGAATGGCTCAAGTCCACGATCGTGTAAAGTCGTGCGTCTTATCTCTGGTCAAGTGCGCACTGCAGCGGGCGGGCGCCCGTGCTGCCTACGGGAGCGCCCGTGCTGCTTTCACTGAGAGCGCTCACACGGTGCCGGGGAAACAAGGTGTGCGAGAGAGAGAGAGAAGCGATAGCAGCTGAGCCAGTGCGACAACACGAGGGCGTTTAATTGCCGCCTGGAGGGGCACTTATGTTCCAGTTGCAGCAGTGCGCCCGCTGACTACCAATTCCCTTTCCGGGAGGTGCGCCACTGACTCGTATTCCATGATAAATGTGATTTCTGAAAGTCTTGAGGAATGCTCCGCGGGTTTGTAAGTGAGTGAAGATTCCTAAGAATTGACGCGTCTATAAGTGTGCGCCGTTTGCAGGATTATTATGTTCATTGATTGTTGAGGTCAATCCAAGTCCAAGGAAGCAACCACTCGTGAAATCCTGTGTCCACTCTCACGCCCAAAATTTCTTGAAAACTGAAATCTTTGCCCTCGCCCCCCCCCTCCCCTTCCCCCTCAAGAGGCTATATGAGCTTAATTCTGCGGAATCAGAGGAAACTCGACGAAATCTCTTCCCCGAAGAAATCTTGTGTAGCACACAAGGGCGTTTAATTGCCCCCTCGAGTCAATAAAGTCCTAGGACTCGACCACTCGTCACTGACATGGGACAAGCTTTGCCGCAATTAAATAGGGGAATATGTCTGTAGTATCCTTCTGATCTAAAAAAACGATCTAATCATTTAGGGGGCAGATCTCTCCCTTCCTGAACCCCAGACATATCGCTCATATACTGCAATAACAGGAGCCTAATGATCTCCGCTGGAGTCTCTTCCTCGTCTAATCCTTTCGTTTTCTCCTCTGCCAACATGCGACATCTAGCTCTCGAAACAAGTTTCCGTTGCCGGTCTTTGTGATATTATTTTCTCCTTATTGTCCTGGCTAATATCAACAGTAAAACACCCCCTGAGCAAATAGATCGAATTTGCTGTCCACGCCGAGCCCAACACCATGAAAAATACTGTAGTCAGTTTCTGTTTGCCCACGATCCACACCGTACTTTTACACAGTACTTTGTGGCTACACGGTAAGGATTCATAAAAGTTAGTTGAATAATAAAAGGTTCCATGTAATACATGCATTCTGTAAACCGTTTCTTAACATAGTACCCGCGCTGCTCCCGACATCATCTACTGTGTGATTTTAGGCACACTCCCAGGGGACAGTTTAAGCTGTAAGTGGCAGCCTTCGGTCGCAGCAATGCTTAGTACTGTAGCAGCATGGTCACTCCATGAGCTCCGATCGGCCCGCCGCAGAAAAGCGCTGTGTGGCTTTCGGGTTAGAGTTGTCCGAGGGGGAAAAACCTCTCTAAAATCGCGACCCGACTACTCTCTATTACGGCTATTACACGTCTATTACACGTCAATTACGCGTCTATTACACAGCTATTACAGGGCTATCACGTGACCATTACACAAATATCACTGTAAATCTGAGAGTCATGTTTCCGACTGAAATTGAGCGAGGCATATAACATCACCCTAAAGGAGTAAGGAAATTCTATATCGCTCATTTGGAGTGATAAGCCTTACTCAAATCAAGCGAGATCACTAGATATCACTCGTTTTGAGTCATAGAAGCGACTCAAAAGGAGTGATATTTAATAATATGACTCCCCAGGAGTGACAAAATTTGGGTCACCAATCTCGCTCTCCTGAGAGCGAGATTTCTCACTCCTCGATTTACAGTGATTACATGTATTACGACAATATTACGGATATTACCCGCTATTACGCCTATTACGGCAATTACCTGACTATTACACATCTATTACGGCTACTCCACGTCTATTACACAGCTATTTCAGGGCAATTACGCGATTATTACGCGACCAGTACACGAATATTTCAAGTATTACGCGATATTACGCGGTATTAGGGGCCATCCATAAAGTACGTACTTGGCCGAAGGGGAGGCGGGAGGTCGTCGAAAACGGATGTTGACATACGTTTGGGGCAGCAGTTTGGACGTACGTTTTTAATCTGTTGGAGATCTGGAATGCGCACACACAAATATAAAGAAATTGAGTAAGTTTCGAGGGGCATAGGCCAAAAGAGACGTCCGCAGGAGGGGGGGAGGGGGGGGGTAGGTAGGTATCTGCAGACGGATGGTGACGTACATGGGGGTAGGAGGGGTCATTTTGGGCCCCAAAACAGCGGGCGTACTTTATGGATGGCCCCTCACGCCTATTACAGGGATATTACGGCTATTACAGCACTATTACAGGGCAGGTGACCCGACTATTACGCGAGGTTTTTCCCCCTCGGAGATGCCCTAAGGACGCTCAAACTTTGCAGGCTGATCTACCTAGTCGTGCTCTTCTAAAATAGCAAGAACCTGTGCCTTTAATTTTGTGCCCTCTCTCCTCCCCTTTCCTTTCCGAGCCACGCTCTGGCCTCGTTCTGGACTGGTGCCCGACGCAGTCTTCTTCGTTTGAGTTGGAAGTGCAGTACACTTCCTGACGCGCATTTCTTCTTCAAGATCAAGGATTTTTTGCGGATTTTTCTCGAAGAAAGGCCTTATGAGAAAGTATGGAATTTTGCGAGGAAGGCAAGTGTAACATGTATGTGGCTTGACTGCGGTGTGTTTGCGTCGGATAAACATCTCCCGACCCATGGTAACACACAAGCCACCCCGCCCAGCCGGCATTCTTGCCTTGTTCTTAGCATTGCTTGCGCGCTGGACTCTTTCACACCTTTGGCTTCTCGCCCTCTCTGAGTCCGGCCGAATGAGAAAGGGGAGCGCGGAGAGGGGAGGAGGGCTTCTACCAGGGTGTCAAGGCAGACGGAAGGACGTGTCCCATACAGAAAAGGGAAAAACAATCTTCAAACGAACTGTATTTTGAGCAAGGCTTAATCAGAGTGCGTCGGTATAGGTGTGTTCAAGGCTGGCGCAAGTGCATGCAGTCCGCGGTTCTTCTTTGCTCCCTGCGCATAACTGCACGGCAGCCCAAAATTTTGCTCATCGTCCTGCCCTTAAGACCTTCTCTCTGCGCTCCTCGAACAACTTCTCCTAAAAGCGACAACTTCCCCCAAGTTAATAATCTGACTGGCTGAGTATACATCTGCAAGCTGTCAGGGACGGAGCTGGACGCCTAACCGGCGAGCGCTCGGGGGAGCCAGCATAAATAAGGAAAACGAAATGAACTAATCAAGGAGTCCAGTTTGTTCCGCAGCTCCACCCGCCTCTCGCCAGAGATTTACTTACTCATTCATGATAACGCATAGAGGGACGCCCGGCTGAAAGAGGCAGATGCCGTGCTCAATAAGGCATCGAATGATGCGCGCCTTAGAGAGAAAGTAATTTACATTTTTGATAGTTTATTTCTTATTGAAATGAACAACAGGTGGTGTTTTTCCTTATGCCTCACCGCTCCTTCCCCATTTCCATCTTTTAGTCTTGTAACTTTTGATGAAACTCTTAGAAAATGTATTTATTTAATTTTTACCTTTTTTTTCTGTTACAGGTATGTTTTCGAAGTTCGCAATTGCTGGGAAATTGTCAATGTAAGGTAAGGCAGGAAGCATACAGATACACTTGGTGATTAGTACAGATAGGTTTCTTTGATAGAGGAAAATGTATTTTTAACGCTTAATTTCTGCCGGGAAGGTAGCAATATAAATTTCGCATTTCTAATTGGGGCTAAACTTTTAAAAAATGTGATTTGGGAGTTTTTAAAAAAATATGTTATAACCCTGCTAAACCAGAAAAAAAATCGTGTGGATTGAATAAGAAATAAATAACTGGTCAAGTCCTTAGAAGCCCAAAATCTTCATAAGAGTCAAAGCATTTTTGTGTAACATTTTCTTGTTTTCAGAACAACGTCTCTCAACCTTAAAAAATCCCTCGTGTAACAATTGTGACGTAGCCGTGTCGAGTTCTGCAGTATTGGTTTTGGTTTTGATGACTGTGCGGCCTTATGGAAATAACTCATTTCTTTCATTTTCTAAGAAAAAAGTCTTCGATTGAGAGTTTTCAAACTTTTTACAATGAAATCAGATGCACAGTGACGTCAAAGTCTGCCTTCGCCCTTTTTGATTGCAAATCACCACAGTTCAAAGTTTGCTGCATAAGTAAGTTACAGAAATATATATGCACACGTTTTGTGAGGCCTTGCAGAAGATGCTTCAAAATGCTAACTTTTAAACGTTTAACCATACAGACCTCCGATTGGTATTTGTTCTCTCTGTCTGTCTGTCTATCTGTCTGTCTGTCTGTCTGTCTCTCTCTCTCTCTCTCTCTCTCTCTCTCTCTCTCTCTCTCTCTCTCTCTCTCTCTCTCCCTTTTTTCCCCTGATTCTTACCTTCCTGAATATGAACGTTACTCCAAAACTGTCACTTTCCATTCATGGAGGTGGGCCATCTCTCGCCATTTTAAAGTAAGTGCGATAGCATATTTGATAACGCTTCGCAGTCGAGGCGACTGCCGTGTTAAAGCGTATGTCATCAAGCTAGCATGTAGCACACCCCTGCCCTGTCCAGTACCTTCTCTTCCAGGCCTTCTGCAGAGGTGTTGGGTTTCCCTCTAGGGGTCAGTATAATGGCCGTTTTGGGGAGAAACTTGATCCCTCTCTTTCCACTCAACCCGCCGCCCTCCTCTCGCCCTTTAGAGGGCGTTTTGATAGAAACTGTAATACAACATTCTGATTGATTTCCGACTACTTCCGGAGCGCTTACCATTCTCCAAGATTTCTGCTAAAGTTAAGGTGGCATGTATACGTTCGCTTAGGAGAGTCATCGGACAACGATTAAATTTAGTTTTTCGTGCCGCGTTGTGTGCCGCTCAGTACCCTGCTACAGAACGCGCGGTGTTTTGGGCAGAATCAATATTCATTCTTTTTTTGGATGAGGTGTCTAGCAGGGAAAGAGGGAGGAGGGAGTGAGAGAGTGTGAGTAGAAGGAGCGGGTGCGAGAGGACGATGGTAGGAAAGGGGGGGGGGGGGGGGGGCAGTGCCGGCCGTGGGGCTCAGTGTTCCAGACGAGCGCCCCAACTGAAGTGCTCACTCCCCCGTCGGACTCCACAAAGCGATGCCGCCCCGCGCGCTCACGGGGACCAAAATACAACGCGCCCTGTAGGGCCTGTTGAGGCGGGGCACAGCGAGCGCCACCTACCCCTCTCCTCCGCCTACCTCCCCCGACCTGCCTGCGTAAACGCGGTACACGCGATCACTGGCTGCTGGCTGGACCAAAAAGTGAGGAGAGAGTCGCGAACTCCTTCCCGCCGCATGTAAAGGCCCCGCAACTTCACTTAGCTTCTTGCTGCTAAAAATTATTTTTTGCCAGAGTGCAGCAGTGATTAGAGGAGTCATATGTCACGCCCTTATACCCTGGGGGAAAGATCGTTAGTGAGAGGAATCCGCTTAAGGTTCTAAAATTCCTCGGAAAATAAACCTTTAGCTGCGCAATTGTGTAAATGGAAAGTAACACATTCTGTAATTGTGAAGCATTAACACACTTTGGTTTCGACTGGAGATTGGCCATTGACCCTTTAAGCAGTTTATATTTCGATTTCAAGGCATTAAGGGAAAGGCGTCTATAACCTCTATCCTTTCTATTTAATTCCTATTAGTCTGAGAACATGGAATATGGGATGGCATAAATACCGAGGGCACTGGTAAAACAATAAGTGTTTAATATTGCACGTCAATTGACGTTAAAGTTCAAGTGTGCATTTTCTCAACACATTGTGACGTTTAACCATAGGTTAAACGTCTATTGGTGTTTAAATTTTAAACACTTCCGAAAAGTTACCATATGATTTCTATTGATAACATGGAACTGTGTGCGTCCAAGTGTTCAGAATTTTAAACGTTTAGCAAACGTTTAAAATGTGCACACCATGTAATGTGCAGCATCATAACTTGCAAACGTTGGTGTTTAAATTATGCACACTTGTTTTACCAGTGGGGTCCACCACTCTGGTAATCCTGTGTACACGTTGTCCGATAACTACTGGTAATCTTGTTCCCGAAACTCCACTTTTCGTCGTTTTTGTGATGTTTTGGCTTTTCCCTCGTGGGAATTTGCTAAAATTGACCTGAATGTCAACGTTTCTTTTAAAAAAATTATTGCGATCTGTAAGTATACTTACAGTGATTATAATCACTAATTACCAGTGATTACCAGTGATTATAATCACTGGTAATCGGTAATCGTGTGTACGCTTCTAAACCGACTGATGGACCCTTCTATAAATACGCATACTATACACACATGACACTTTCGAAAAACTGTTGAGTTTTAGCCCTTCTACGATTGCCTTTTTACTGCTTGCTGACTGAAACTGACTCAGAACTCTTGGAGCACTGAGCCAGCAGCTCTGCTAGCTCGTGAATGGGCAGCAGAAACACACCGAGGTGTGAACACGCAGCTGCGGCAATGTGTGCACAACGCCACACATATTTTGTAAGCTCGACGAAACGGTTGCAGTCACTCTTTCCTTTTCGTTGTTCCCCGTGGGCGCTTCCGTGTCACCTAGACGCAGCGGCCTCCTGCTGCTGAAGTAGGAAGCTTGATAATTAACACATTTCTCTAAATGAGGGCTCTTTCTTTTCCTACAAACATATTTGTTTTATATCTGTTTTAGTTCGAGTGCACTCGAAAACAGCATGCTGTTTTTCGTTTTCCTCATGCTCTTTTGTTCGTTACTTAAATTAGAATTTTTATTTGTTAGCTATGCTTGCAAAATGTTGAAGTGTGTGCGATACTGAAAGGGCTGCATTTATTTATCATGCAGTTTGCTTGTTGATCCGGGCCGGGCACGGATGCTTTTTGTCGCGTGTTACGCAAAGCAGTGCTAAAACCAATGGAACGTTTTGTGAGTGTGCGACGAAGAAAGGAATACCTGGAGTGAGCCGGGGAGGGCGAGCGAGGAGTGTGGAGGGGAGAAGATATTCTTTTCTGTCAGCAAACGGGACGTGCGTGAGGTCTGTACTTTTGCGCCGCCGACGACAACGATACATTTCTTGGAGATCCGCTTGCCATTTTCCAAGAGGGGCCGCTAGGCTCTGTCACGGCACACCATGTCACCCTGGTAATATTATCTATGGTCTTTCCTTTCTCAGCTATCCCACGCGGGATACAGAGTAGAGCTTTTTCCATTATCCGTAGCTTGTTTAATCAGCGGTAGTGCGAATGAAGCTGTTTACGTGCATATATAATTGGCTAGCATCTACCCCCTCCAGAGTTTTTCTGCTGACGAAGCATCATGCGTGGAAGGTTTTTTTTCATGATTCGTGCAGCGCACCGCCCCAGCCAGCTGCCTCTCTCCCTACCCCTCGCCTCTCCCCTGCTGCGCGTGCCTTCCCCGGGAGCGCCCCCCCCCCCCCTACCCCTTTTGTGAACCTCGCATGCTCTTCAACAAGCAATAGCCGAGCGACGGGGTGGGTCGTTAATAAAGGGCACACCTACTGACAGTTCGGCAGGAATACGAGACGACAGTTTTCACCGACGGGTACCCCACCTTTCCCAATCAGTGTTCTACACCCTGAGTTCCAATCATTGTCCATTCACATAATTTTTCAACAAAAATCTGTTTTAAGTACCATAAAATTACAAAATTGGTGCCCAAAATTTATAGTTTTCTTTAAATTTTGGTCAAATTTTCCTTCTAATCACAGTACAACCCTCCTATCAGTGTACCGTGTGTTTCTCTGAATGCGTAACAGTATTGCAGGATTGCACATTCACCAGGGCTTCAGGGGCCACGGCGCCTTACGGGCGATTGGGGTAGTCAAACCTGCAACACTATTACGCATTCAAAGAAACACCCGGTACACCCATTTAAAGAGAGATGCACCCCTCGGTTTTCACGCTTTCAGCACCACCATTAAATGTTCTAGGCAAACCATCCAATTTTGGAAAGCAGGAACATGTCCGGATGCATGACTTTGTTATGCATTTATAATATGGTGTTCCGATAAACCATAGCACAGGTCAATAAAGTATCCTCCTATACGCGTCAGAGATGTAGAGGACGCGCCCAGAACGTTTACATACCTATCGGTGCTTGTAAAATAACCTCATATCATTTCAATATAGCTGCTTGATCTATCCTTATTTTGAGTTTCTCTGATATGCGCCATGCCTTTTGCTGTGCGTCGCGGGACATTTGTTGGGTGGCTTCCCTGCCGAGAGCGAGTCGCGACTGATTGCGAATGTCGGTGGAATCTCCTGATGGGGTGGCTTCTGCGGACACAGAAGGGTTCGGCTGTCCCTCCGAGCACGGCCGGCCGAGGCGAGGCCCTCTCCGGCATCTGAGTTGGGTCAGGATGCGAACGGAGCTCAGAGCGAGGGCCTGCCGACCCGGCCCTGCCGGCCCTGCCACGCTGTCTGCCTTTGGACCATGCTGTGGACCTCGCGCGGATCATCGGATTCCTGCCGGACACTACTGGAGCTGCGGCCGGCTGCGGCCGGCTGTGGCCGGCTGCGGCCCGCACCCTGCTGTGCTCTGGAGTGGGGCGGGACCGCGTCACTTCTTACATTCATCTCCATACTGATCGCAATGCTGCTACGCAGTGCCCGCGGCCTCGTTGTGAACGACGGGAAGGAGAGTCTCGTGCCCACCACGTGTCTCAGCCACTCTTTGCTGTCGTTTTAGCAACGGAATTGCCTCCTAAAGTCGCTCGGAAACTTGTGTCAACAAAACTCCCCAAGGAATTTTGATAATATTACCTATATTTATAGTGTTTAATCTTGTAAATTCACTTTCAAAATTTTATTGAAATTTGAACTACAGATTTTCTGTAAATTTGAATCAAAATTTTGGTTGCTATGGTAATGCTCGAGGCGGAGCCGAGCCAACACGGAGCGAAAGAGAAACCTTTTAAGTCTGCTTTGAAACAAAGCTCTGCTTCACCAGACTGAGTTGACACCACATAAATTCGCACCTGACCATCGTACCGCCTTTTCGGAACCTACTTCATTTTTACCGAACAAAATAGCAGACTGTGGCGCACTTCTGCCAACCTTTCGTTGAAATATAATTTTTAGGCCTCCGGTAGGGGTGCCTATTGCTTTCGCCAGAAAGTTTTTTATTTATTCTTGACGATGGCCCCTTATGGCCGCAACCGATCCTGTCGTGGCGATATATACCAATTTTTTTTAGTTCCTATCACAGCAATAAGGACTTGACGGATTCTACTTTTCGTAGTTGGTATATCTTGTAAAACACAGAGAGTGATGTGTGAAACCAGGTAGAGTTTAACGTAACGCGTTATAAACGCCCCCATAAAACATTGAAATTCTACGTCAAAAATGCAGAAGAAGCCTTATCTCTATTTTGAAATATCATTTACAGTACATGAGGATGATGCGGCCTCTGGCCGCTGACCGTCGTCTTTGATTGTTGGCTGGGACTCTTGATTCTGCCCGCTATAACGCGCCGAAACGTTGACGAGGCGAACTGAACGCGATAAGATTAGTATTATTTCAGCGGAAATCGTTTTGCGAAGTTTGACTCCAATCTATGTAGCGCGAAGGTAAAAAAACTGATTCGTGAAATGCTGTATATTTACGTGTATCTTTACGTGTATCTTTACGTAAATCATTTAACGAATCACTTTTGTACCGTCTCGACGAACCTACACGGCGAAAACAATGTCTGATTTTTTTAGGAAAAATGGAAAACTTTGAGGACCTTGTATACTTCAAGGAAAACTCCCTAGATTTTGAGGAAGTCTCCTCAAAATTCGTGGAGATTTTCCTTATTTTTTGAGGAGTCTTCCTTAAAATCTGAGGGATTTCCCTCAAATTACGGAAATTCCTCAAAGTTTTCCCCTTTTCCTCAAAAAATCAGACATTGTTTTTACCGTGTAAGTGAAACCTTGCAAACCGATTTCCGCAAGACTAAAACTTTCATTCATCTCGGGGGTCTCACATTTTGTTCAGCTAAAATAAAGAGTTAAAGTCGCGAGGTAGACGCGTGAGGCGCTGGACCATCGGCCTTCTTTTGTCGAGTGGAAGCGTCTGCCAAATCAAAGACGGCGTTCGGCGACCAGTGGTCGCGTTTCGAAGAAGTTCTAGCTCTACATCCGTTGCAGGAACCACGCCTGTAGGTATTTAAACGTTCCCGCTTTTCCTGTGAGTTCATGTTCATCATAGTAAACTTTTGGCAATAGAGGTACAAAGCAACAGGCGATCGTTTTCATCCCGGGTCTATTTTTCACTAAATATTCCTGCTGAAGCCTCTCTCGTACAAGGAAACTCGGCTCAAAATTTCTGTTTTGTATGATGTTGCGACATGTTTCCATTACTACTCCGTTTTCTACCACGATGTGAAATTGTATTTCTTCAATTTCTAATCGCCGTCGCTCTCTTCAACCAACCCATCAGTCTCTCTCTCTCTCTCTCTCTCTCTCTCTCTCTCTCTCTCTCTCTCTCTCTCTCTCTCTCTCTCTCTCTCTCTCTCTCTCCCCCCCTCCCTCCCTCCCTCCCTCCTTCCCCTCCTTCCATCTCCCTCTTTCTCCCTCCCTCCTCCTCCCTCTCTTCCCCTCTCCGTCTTTCTCTAACGTCCCGGTCGTCTCTAGGGCAGTATATTAGCATAACGTGATTGGGACGGCAATTTCTCAGTCTCCCTCGCGTCTGCTGTTGGCACGTCTGTTTCATTCGAACTTCCGCGGATGCATAGATGTCGAGGAAATCGGTTTTCCCCGCTTTGAGGATGGCAGCGGTAGGCATTGAGCGGTCGTAGTAGAGGGGTCCATCGTTATAAAGCCGTGAACATCTCGTCGAAATGTTAAATTTGTTGTTGTAGAAAGAAATCCTCTACAAAAAGCAAAGAAGAATGCCAAGGTTGATATCACCTTTAAATAAGGTTCACACTGCAATTGCTATAGTCAGACGTCTCATCGAAAAAGAGTAATATTTCTTTTCTCTTACTCCATTTAAGTGATACCTTAGGAACCTCACGTGAGAAAGAATCTAAAATATCACTCAAATTCAGTGAGATTGAGGATATGTGATCCTCACTCAAAATAGGCGTGGTTTATTACTCTGATAATGAAAGAGTGTACAATGTACACTGATTAATCAGTGTACATGGATGCTCACTGATTAATCAGTGCACATTGGAATGCTCACTGATTAATCAGTATACATTGGAATGCTTGCTGATTAATCAGTGTACATTGCAATGTTTGCTGATTAATCAGTGTACATTGTATACTCTTTCATTATCAGAGTAGCCATCACTCAAATAGAGTGATGCTTTTGAAATTATTTCTCTAATCGAGCGATGAAACCAAACCTCGCCCTCAGGAGAGCGAGAAAATTTACAGCAAATTCTCGCTTTACAGTGTAAAACTTCCGTGGCCGGGATTAGAGCTGGACTGAATTTTTAAACAACTTTCGCTAATTAAACTAATTGTGAATTTTTACCCCTGAACTGGCGTAAACTATAGATCGAATTTTCTTGAACTTAAATGGATTGTTTCTGAAATGTTCTCCGTTCTGAACTCTTTTGAAAAGCACCTCTCTGTGAAAACACGTAACTGTCGTAAATTTACTACGAATCTATCTTTAATATTTTTAGCAACATATGTTTGAAATCAAACTCATTGCCACAGAAGGACATTTGGAAAAAAAAAAACTGTGGAATTAAAGATTCTGAAAGGAAAAAAAAACATACTTATAGGAAGTTGTTATTTTACTAAAGATTTATCTCGAAACAAAAAGTGTCGCAAAAACAAATTTACAAAAATTTCTTCAACGTAGTTTTCTACTGCGGCGGCCAACAAAGGCAAAGATATAACAAATCTCGATACTGTTGAAATAAAAACAATACTTTTGCTTGAAAACGAGATCCTCACCACGCAATGCGTGTCATAAGGTGACAAATATTGTTGGGAATGTTGAATTTCTTGAAGTGGACTGAATTACTGCTGTGCACGTTTTCTGCTCGCTAAAACACACAACAGTATTGAAAGCTATAGAAATTCACGGATGGTACTTACTACAGCTGTGCCGTTTAGTCTTACTGATACTGTTTCGTGCCGTGAGGCTCAACCTGTTGTATTTTTTATTTTTTATTATAATTGGTTTTCCTTGCTTCGCACAGTTCAATATTAGGATTTTTACTTTAAAGTTAACGCTTGACTTAGACTCCTTTTCAAACGTCATTCTAGATCATACGCACTTATTTTAGTTTCGGAGTCGCTTTTACCGTTAGAGCTGGGCCGCAGTGTAGTACGAGTGGTAAGGGCTTGGTGCCGGCTCATATCCAAAGCAGTAAAATGAAAAGTTCCCTCCGCTCGTGGAGTAGAAACTCATCAATAATCGTTGGCCCGGCTGGGGCCTGGCCGGAGCGGTGAGCGATGTGGGGCGCGCGCCCGTAGTTTTGTGGTTAGCGTCACGTTCTAATTAGTAGTGAACTTTGTCACCATCACTTTCTATTTCCAAAACTATACTTCAGGGATAACATTCCGCTCGCATTTGCCTCCTTCAAATAAAGCAGCATGTATCTATAGTGATATATTTCATTAGGACTATTAAATATTCATTGTTGTGGATTCACAATTTGCGACATAATATGTTAGCCTCGGGGGTGAAACGTCTATGAGTCTATGGCAAACGGCAAACAGGGTATAAAAAGTATAGATATTACTGAATGAATAACCGTGTCACTCTGTGGTCGTAACGGAGTTTGCTGATAAGATTACGCCCCCTTTTCGTTCACATGAGCTTACTTGTGCGGTTGTAAGGTTAAGCGGTTGACTACTTCCCACGCCCGGCTATAAACACAAAAAGTATCTAGCTCGGTGTCTGGTCCTCGATAGAGAAGTGGTGTCTCTGCTCACAAATTTTCACATCAAAATTGCTCATCCACATGCCTACCAAAAGTTGGGAATAATTACAAGACAATAAATAGGGAAGCTGTCGACTCAACTCAACTCTAAGTAAGTTTATGCGTCTTTAGCAAATTTGTAATATTGCATTCAGAGATCGTCGAGTCGAATGGGGAGGCCTGCTCAAATAATTAAAGTTGAAGAGTTAAAATGAAGTTGAATAATGAAAGTAGAGTTAAAAAATGAAATGAAAATTTCAAAATTATTGTCAGCAGCGTATATCATGGCTTACGAAAACTTCTTTATAGTGGAGCACAACATCTTTCGTGAATTGAAAGCACACTAAATATCGAAAATCTAGGAACATGTTTTTGCTGCGTGGTCACAGTGATGTAATTGTGTGACGCGCAGGAAGTGTCCGCGTGGATGCTCTGATCTACCGCCGCGTGCGGCTCCGCGCGGTGTACCGGTCCTGACCGAACCAGCCCGGCTGCAGCCAGCCCAGCCCTGCCAGCCCTGCCCTGACCGGCCCTTGATTTGATTAGCATGAAAAGTAGTTGTTGGTCCAGGCAGATCAGGTGACGGTTATGGCAACGGTCGAGGTACTCACCACGCATATACCCTATTCTGGAGAGCGAGTGTCTGTTGGCCTGTTATTCTTGCCTTCCGTCATTTGCAATGTCCTCTCTCGTGTCGTTATTTTAAAGTCATGTAATGTCCACACGTTATTAGTTGCGTTCGAGTGGCAGATATCTCCTCCAGCTCACTAGAGCAGTCAGCTTCTTCGACCTCCGGAGGTCTTAATCATTTACTGTCAACCACACCGTGTGATGTCTTACACTGTTAAATTAAGTGTTTAAACCTTTCAAACTTGCAAGTGTGCAACTCACTTTTGTGCACATGCAAGTGTGCAAATCGATAGTTGTGCACTTTTGAGTATTTAAATCCTCAATTGCACTCTTTCGCAGCTTTGTACACCCTAGGCCAAGAAAGTGTGCAAATGATGATTTAAACACTTACAGTTGCACAACTTTTTTTGCACACTTGCAAGTGCACAAGAGTGAGCTGCACACTTGCAAGCACGGTAAAAACAATGTCTGATTTTTTTAGGAAAAAGGGAAAACTTTGAGGACCTTGGATAGCTTTGAGGAAAACGCCTTAGATTTTGAGGAAGGCTCCTCAAAAAACAAGGGAAATCTCCACAAATTTTGAGGAGACTTCCTCAAAATCTAAGGCGTTTTCCTGAAAGTATCCAAGGCCCTGAAAGTTTTCCCTTTTTCCCCAAAAAATCAGACATAGTTTTTACCGTGAGTGCTTGGATGACAATTGCGCACTTTTAGGTGTGAAAGGTTTAAACACTTTATTTAACAGTGTACACGTGTACGAGGCTGCGTTGCTTGCACTATCTTCCACTTCTGTACTTCTATCCTATCCCCGTTTCTATCCCTTTTCTTCTCTTCCGGATTTAATGTGTCCCTGTTTGGGTCCATCGAAAGTAAAAGTCACCTACGAGGTCCTCCAAAGTGCAAGGGAAAGTGTTCCACATTCCTAAGTGCCATCATTCCATCCTCAGCGCCTCCACCGCCTCCAGCGCCCCTCCTTCCTCTCCGCACCACACACACATTGATCAATACAGATGAACGCGCGCTTTATCAGGTGATTGGCCGTAATGAATGGCTTAGTTTAGGGAGACTGTACCACACCAACCCGCTGTGTCGCTGTTCTCGGAGCCATAGAACGGGCCACCATATTGTACCGTAATGCTCCGATGGCTATATTCTATGTTGCTATGAATCTGGATAGCGTTGAAAAGATTGATGGAAACTGAAGAGTGTCGATCGTCGATGTCTCGTTTATTACTCGAGAAAACCTAGTGTGAACAAGTATTTATTATTCCTTGCATACATTTAAGCAACTGCTAAACACTTGTGTGTGCAACTCCCAGTTTCACATGTACAAGTTTTCAACCCAGAGTTGATCAATTGCGAGTGTTAAACTCGCTAATTTTACACTGGGAAGTGTTCAACTCGACAGTTATACACTGGGAAGTGTTCAACAAGGAAAGTGTTTTCCGGCGCAGTTAAACACTTGCAAGTGCATAACTGCCGCGTATCGAACGCTGACAAGTGCGTACGTGATAAACATAGAGCTGCACACTTACAAGTGTTAGCTTCACATTTGGTTTATCAGTGTACCATTACACAATTTGTATAATATCTTGGAATATTTGAGTGTATAGCTTTTGTGCCATTTTTAGTGGGTAAATTTCAAAGTATTTTGCAAATACTTTTGGGGCACATGAGGGCGTAACTGCCAATAGTATTTGTACTGTATTACACTGGAAATCCAAGTGTGCGAATGTCACACACTTGTAGGTGTGTGAATTTCGTACACTTGGGGGTGCAACTTTTTGGCTTCCACTTAAAATATAACTTCTGAGGTCAGCATCATCTCTGGCGTAAAATTTCCTTTCAAACGAGCTCGCATGTGATAGTTTTGAGATTGTTACTTTACCATGGACACGTCCTTAAATACAACTTCAGACATTTGATTATTTGATGAACATACCCACTTCAATATAAATCGCAACCCTATCACATGCGAGCTCGTTTGAAAGGAAACTTCACGCCAGAGATTATGCTGACCTCAGAAGATATATTTTAAGTGGTAGTGAAAAAGTTGCACCCCATTCATACACTTACAAGTGTACGACATTTGTACACTTGGATTTCCAGTGTAGTCAAGTGTTTCAGTTTGTTGCATAGACGGGCGATGTTTCAAATCAATAGGAAGGCTGTGAGATGCGTACGGCTGGAATAGGTTTAACTGGTTAGAATAAGGCCCTCCAGTGACGCAACACTACCACCGCACCTCTTACCGAACGATGGAGCCCTATCCAGCGGTGACATGGGTAACAGGACGGCTCGGGATCCTGCTTGCTGTGGTGCCTGTAAAATTCATTTGCACGGAAAAAATGGCATTGCTTACTTACTCTGTTTGATGATCAGAATGTCGATCGCTGGCGTCGAAAACCCGATAACCTAAAACCAGATTCTGGTTGTCACACCCGGACTCCGGACCCTCGCGCCACGAGATCTGAGCTATTCTTTGTTCTCATCCCACAAGTATCCAGTCGATACAACTGACTCTTGGCTGTTGGTATCGGATTTTCGATGCCAGCTATCGATTTATGCCTATCGAACAGAGTTGATAAGTTGATCAAAGTCAAGCACAGCGGCTGGCGGCTGTGTTGCCTGAAAGTAATTAGTTTCATTGAAACTGAAGTTTTTGACTTACTTTTTCAAAAAGATTTCTAGAGCAGAACAGAAAAAAAAAATCAGAATACTGGAGATAAAAACATCAGAACCGCTCGAGAAAATCGAGAATTTCTTAACCCGTTTCCTCAGGCCACGCTCTCCCTTTCACCCTGAGCGCTTATATGCAGCGCGCCCCTACTCTGCCGCTGGAAGCGTACTACGTATTGAAACGTACGACAGCAAAATAATGCCCCATTAGTATTGAATGGGCCGCACAAAGAGACACGGCAGAGCGCCTTAGGCCACCGGCAAGTGCTGCTTTCTATTTTTGCAGTGTACTCTAATCGGTTTTCTGCGTTGGTGGTTTGGTTTCAATTCGTGAGGCCGTTTTTCTCCGTAGTTTTTCCTCTCTTTTCGAGTCCACTCTCCGCTGAATTTTTGTCAGATTGCCTGCTGAGCTCGCGCAGGCCAGCACCTCCTCTGTTCCCCGGAAGGGGTGCAGCAGGCGATGGTCCTCTCCCCCGCCACGCCCATCCTGGCACGTGCCGGGCACGTGCCGGGCTCGGCCGGGGCTTCCCCTTACCGTGATGAGCCGCGGGACCCGGGCCGTCTGCCAGCGAGGACTGGAGCAGCACCTAGTCAAGTCTGTTTGGCTGGACAGCTTTTCAGGCCGAGATAAGTCGTTTCATTTCAATTTAAATAGCAAATCAGAGCAAAACACGCTCCGACTATGATCTTACTGTGCGAAAATGCCCTTTGTAAATTATTGACTAAACAAATTCATTATACAAAAATATTGTGATCAATTTTAGTACTGAACACAATAGGTAGATTTACTTGCTTGAGTGGGACTCAGTGTGACGCAACTCGCTGCTGCTACTTTCATCGCGGGAGACTTACTACTCCCGCCCAGGAGAACCTGACCCATCGGCTGGCGAGTGGAGGGACTCAAGGGCTCCTCTGGGGTCTGCTGCCGCGCCTGCCGCGCCTGCCGCGCCTGCCGCGCCTGCCGCGCCTGCCGCGCCAAGGCATTTCATTACCTACCCTTGCCGAGGGGGAAACAAGTTGGGTGATCCGGCTGACAAGGATTGGTCGGATTATTAGCAGTACAGTAATCCGGTAATCCGAGGAAATTTGGGTCAAATTTGGGGTGATTTAGGCAATTTTTGGAAGGAATAACCGATAGTTATCCGAAGGGGTATTCCGGGTAATTCGGGCTACCCGGGTAATCCGGCTCTGGCGCTTGCTTTGCTTAGCTCTTCCGAGCCCTCCTCCTGACGCAGCAGCTGAAGTTTACTTTAGTTTGGGTTGTTGTTGTTGTTGATGATGATGATGATGATGATGATGATGATGATGATGATGATGATGATGATGATGATGTTGTTGTCAATGGAAACTGATTTTTCTCAGTTCACTGTATTTTATCATGTGATAAACTTTACTGTAGGTTTCAAAGTGCGGACTGAATGAGGCGTGATGCGCTTCACATTCTGCTGCCTGACTCTTATTTCTCACACAATAAACAGTATACTGTTGAACCCTTTGAGGAGACATTTCATTATTCGCAAGCTAACTATGATACTGCAGCCGCTGGGTGACCTTGGGCGCGCGCCACGTGCGCTCACCCCCACAGGGCCCCACAGGGCCCCACAGGGCTCCAGTGAGAACCACTGGCCACGCGCCGCGCGCTGCTCTTTTGTTGGGACCAGGTATGCTCTGCCCTGTTGTTTTCTCCCGAGCGGACCCCTCTGCATTTATCGTCCTGGCCAGGCTTTCCTTTTTATTTCATTTCTACTTGCTATTGAAAATCGGAGAGCTCAAACTGGACTGCGTTTTTGCGTGTACTTATTGACCTTGTCGGAAGAAAAAAAAGTTAACAAAAATGGTGTAATAAAAAGGGTCAGCGAAGGTATGTCAGGTATGGGGGCAGACTTTTACTGCAAGGCGCACACTAAAGCCAGGCCCTTTTGTTATTTTACGGCTTGTCGCATAACATTTCACCTTCGCGAAAGGCTTGGTTTTGTGATTTTTCTTTATTCTCGCCTTGTCGAAGGGAGGTCTGGAGTCCCACGCCTGCTTACGACAGCAGCCATCAAACACGCAAAAAAATAAAAAAATAAAAAAAACCGGCCTACCGGCGGGTAGGAAGGCAGTCGGCTGATTTTGAATATGATTCTGAACGGTAATTGTCATGCACTGTTAAAAATAGTTGTCAGTTCACGACACTGCCCGTGACGACCGTGTTGTTGGTTTACAACAGCATTTGTTGCATTGGTGTCATTGGGCAAAGGCGCTCTAACGCTTCCTATTTCAATCGTAATGGCCCATTTACGGAACAAGTACCTATCAACTTGTTGTAACGCTACAACAGATTCGTAGTTAAGTTTGTTAGCAACACATGTCGTTTCAATACAACCACATTGTTGGGTTGTTTGTGAACACACAATTTTTCCAAGTGCAAAACATGTTTCATGAAATTTTATGAACATTGTTAAATTACAACATGTTCGTAAAATTACGACATATGTCGCTAACAAACTTAACTACGAATATGTCGTAAATTTACGACGTATTTTTTAACAGTGTGGGAACGAGATGCGTAGAAACAGCATGGACACTTTGATTCCAGTTTTAACGTGGCTGATTTTCTGATTTTTCTTCTTACGGGCTTGAATTTTAACTGCGTTATAGTGGATTATATTTGAACTGGCTTTTAAATTATCTGAACCGCATTCATTTTATTTGAAATTTAAATCCTGGAAGTAGGGGACCAATTGTAACTTTGTCACTTCTTTAGTGCGACAAAACTGTTGGAAATTTTTGCGTAATTTAACGACAAATTAGTCGCCAAGTTTTACAGCGACTGCAGTCATTTTGGAGCCAGGGGGTGAGAAACTGCTGGAAACAATTAGGTGCGCCGGTATAAACAATACGAAACAATATCAAAACAATACGACACAATATAAACTACAAAGTGACAATTTCGGACAGAATTAGAGTTTTTTTAAACTGAATCGTATTGTATTATCTTTTAACTGGCTTTTAAATTATTTGAACCATATTCATTATTCATTTCAAACATAAGTATTGGAACTTCGGGACCAATCGTAGCTTTGTCACTTCTTTAATGTGATACGAGCGAACGTGGTTCCCAGCCGGTCCCAGCCCGCACACACGCTCTTTTTATTTTAACTGGGCTTCATACCAAACTTAAAAGTCAGACTAATCGACTGCCTAACAAGATTCCAGTTTTACCGTGGCTGATTTCTGATTTTTATTCTTAGGGGCTTGAATTTTAACTGGGTCATACTGGATTATATTTTAACTGGCTGTTAAAATTATCTGCACCGTACTCAATTCATTTCGAACTCAAATACTGGAACTTCGGGACCAATCGTAGCTTTGTCACTTCTTTACTGCGATATGAGCGAACGCTGTCAAGAGGTGTAACGTGATGAGGGTTCAGCAGCGCGCTTGTATACAAAGGGTCCATAGATGGCTGGCACGCGGGGGCGGGGCGGGGCTAGAGGGGCGGGGGCGGCTGGGAGGGCGGTCGGGCGCGGGCTGGTGAGGCACAGCTGCATGCTGCGCGCCGCGCGTGGAGCGCCAGGCCACCTCCTCCAGCTCCTGCCGCCTGGTACAGCGTTGACGCTCTTGACGCCAGCCCGCCAGCCCGCCAGCCCGCCAGCCCGCCCGCCCGCCCGCCAGTCCGCCCATGAGCCGCACACACGCTCCTCTCCTATATAGTCTGGAAGGGGTGGGGGGCTGGGGAGTGAGCGCTGCCTGCTGGCTGCTCGCTGCCATGGCGGACTATTATAACTGGCTGGCTTTTACTGGATACTGGATCAATACGGGGCTTTTATTTTAACTGGCTGGCTTTTACTGGATACTGGCTTACATTTTAACTGGGCTTCATACCTATCGTAAAAGTCAGTCTAATCGACTGCCTAAAAATACGTTGGCCTGTTGGCTGCCATGTTGCGCTGTGGGCTCCCGATGTACTCTCCATGCGCACTATTTTCTTCTCCTCCCGACAAAAAGAGAGAGAATAATTCCCAGGTATCTGTGTCCCCGACTGGCGCCAGGCAGCGGCCGTCGCCCGGCTGGCCCGGCTGGCCCCTGGTGGCGCTGTGCGGTGGGGTAGGGCTTGTCTGACGTGCCGACAGTGAGGGCGGCCAGCACCCAATGGGATGTGGTGTAGTCAAGTCTCGCTACTTGTCATGGTTATTGTCATTCGTGTAGCAAGTGCCAAAATGTGTTCATGCGCGCACGCGCCCGACCGTGTGTGTGTTTGTGTTTGTTTGTTTGTTTGTTTGTGTGTGTGTGTGTGTGTGTGTGTGTGTGTGTGTTATCCCGTTAATTTTATCAGCACTCTATTTGGTTGTCAGGTGACAAAGTCAGACTTCGGTCAGACTGCAGGTTTTTTTCTCCCCCTTTTTTTTCTTTTTTCTTTTGCGAGAAGTGGAGGGGGTGTAACTGTGTCCTTTTCGTAACAGTTCTTTGCTGAATATTTTTTTTCTAATTAGTGTCTTGTTAATAGAGACTTGGGATATTTTATTTTTTTAAACAGTGTTGTGTGCTTATATCTTTCGCAGAATTTTCACCCGTGTAGTGCCGTGGGCTCTGTTTTGCGATGTGGCGCCAGTCCGTCCCGAATGCTCACGGGGTGTAAACAACCTGTCTGCCGGATTGCTACAATGCTAATCCCCTACTCCTCTTGCTTGCACGGACTCGAGGCATGTCTCTTCTCCCATCCTTCTCCTATTTCTGACTGCTTTCTTAAAAAAAAATAGTTGGTGCAAGGACTGTCTTTTTTCAAAGTGCTACACTCACTTAACTTACAATTACAATATGGGTTATTTTGTGTCCCTACAAATAATTTTACGTCGCAGGATTTGTTTTGACTTGTTTGGGGAAAAAAATCAAGCGCGCAGTATGGTCCGTCCATGAATTGGAACATAACGCGTTTAAACAAATTTGTTATGTTTCTCTTACTAACCTTTTGCCCTTTTTTCTGTTACAGAGATTGAAGCTGCAGAGGCTTGCAAATGGCTGAGAGCTGCGGGATTCCCCCAATATGCGCAGATGTACGAAGGTGAGTGACTTAGTTCAGAGGTGTTTTTTCCGCACCATACACCTGACGTGGACATCACCTGCTGTTGGTTATTTTTGAACTGTCAAGTTAAGTACTGTCTTGTGCTAGTCCTCGCGATTCGTTGCGAAACCTCCTGACTGTCCTCCCCTCTGCTGTGCGCACGCAACTCTTGCGGTGTATTCTCTTGTCCGACCCAATGAATCGATTGCTCTAAGCCCCCGGGCGCAGCCGCTGCTGTCCAGCCCGGCCCTGCCGGAGGAGTCCGACCCGCCCGACCCGACAGGCCGCGGGACGGGACTTGTCGGACATGCCAGGCGGCAGGCCGCGCGCCGCTGCGCTATTCACTCGAGGACGGGAATGTTTAAAAGAAGGACGGGTTGGGTGGGGGTTCGCGCTTTTTAATTTATAAGTATCGAACAGGGTCGGCTCTGATCTCATTGGCACCGCCTAAACCAAACCAATATAATCACTGTCAAAAATAAGCACACTATAAGTACAATCAGCACTGTTGTAATCCTTGCATGCTCTATGTGTACTTCGGCTAGTACGGGCTTTTGAGGTGCCAAGTACGGTAACATTTAGCATGGAGCCTTCTGGCAAGCATGGAAGGTATGCATAAAGCTATATGTTGCCCTTGAAAGTAGGCAAAAAGTGCTACCGCCCCCACCGCCCATATATCTGCCTCTAGATTTTGCCACTACCACTAAAATCTTGAATGCATTCGTTTCGATCTTTCCTTGGTGCAAAATGAAAACATTTTGCGAAACATTCGTAAAAGTCGCAAGGCCCAACTGTTCAGTCATTTTACGGTTTCCCATTTATTATGCGCCGTGTAGGCCCAGCCGATCGATAGGGCCCACGACATGTCCACGTCTTTCCGGCGGAACTCGATGGCAGTGATCCCCTGCTTTTCTTTCTCCCTCCCGGACCCTTTCCCCCGCTGCAATGCGTCTTTTGGTCCCCACTGAGCCTATTATTGTCCACGCAACGTCAGCAACGTTTATAGGGATGTCCATCACGTACCACACAGAAAACCAGCCAAGCCAAGTGCTCTTTTGGAAGGGGAGAAAGTGGACAGAGAAACAGTAACTGCACACTTTGAAGTATCGCGGTAGTTGTATGAACTTGGGCCTATACACCCTATTATTTTATGTATACTTCGAAGTATACTCTTGTTCATACTTGGTTTTCAGGACTATTTCCAAGATGTACTCACCGTTTATTTTGCTCTCGATTTTATAGAATAAACGTTCTGGATTCTAGGATGTACTACTTAGTTTTGTGTGACAGGTAAGGCAACAACGGCCGATTTTACTGAGAAGATCAATTAAAACTGTGGTAACATTGCTGATTCGTTTTATTTATTTTCTGAATACTCAGAAAGACTCGACCCAACCATCTCGGGCTGCCGTATCCAAGATCACCACGGCACGACAGATGTAATCGTGCCGCGCCTTACTTTCGCATTAGCCGAGCATGGGGAGCGCCGCTAGCCGAGCTGTCGTTGGGTCTAGGGCTTGAGTTCACAGCGTTACGACAGTGCTGCACTGTTACGCGCGCGCGAGGTTTTGACTGGGCTTCCTATATGCATAAAAGTGAGTCCCACGTCATAAACCGATTGGGCCCCGACTCCTCTTCTGAAGGATCACTAGATTGCCAAGATTTGCCAGATTGCTTGCGGAATATTGCGGATTGTTCGTCACAAAACGCCTTAAAATGGGCAAAACGTCGAACTTTCATCCTGTACGTAGGCAATAGGCATGGCATTGTCCGCGGATTTATGAAGATTGTCTTCAGATTGCCACTAGATTGCCGGGTGAACGGACACCGGATTCCAGAGTGGAGGCCCCCTCGTGATAAACAGTGTTGCCAGAAAAGTTAGGCAAAAAACCGCGCAATACACCTGTGTGCAGGTGGCGGTATATCTCTCCTACACTAGTGCACGGATGTTGCCCAGTAGGCAGGCGTATATACTGTCCCGTTACGCACAGGTGTATTGCGTGGTTTTTTGCCTAACATTAAACACAATAAACTGAGAGACCCACTTCACTTAACTGTGCATCTTATTGCCGGTCGTAGAGCATAACCAAAAGCGGAGAGTAAGACCGAATAATCGGCCAGGCGATCGCCTGCAGTAGTATTTCATAGGCATATGCCATCTGGTCCTGACGTCAACCCCAACATTATCGGCCGTGCCCGAAGGGTTCGGTGATGGCCAAAGTATGCTGATCGGGGCCTACCGCCTGCCGCCTGATCGGCCTTGCCTGGAGGAAGTCCTGCCTGACCCACCCAGCCCGGCCGGCCCTTGGGATAGAGTTTAGGACACGCTCCAGCGCAGGCCTGTACATGCTGCACATAACTGGAAATACATTAAATTGTTTCGTTGCAGAAGCATTGAAAGTTATTTTCTACTGAACGAATATGTAAATGGGTAGAATCGCCGAGAATGCCCTGATCTGTGAATACTGGAAACATCATTCAGGTGAATTAAAATAAATTTGCCACCCTAAGAGACACTTAATTTAATTTGTCATTCCTTTTAGGACACCCGGTACAAAGGTTAGAGTTATCCAATTCAGAATCACTGCTTTTCGCGACTTGTTGGCAGCAGCTTTGTGCTGAGCCGCAAGGACGATTCTGCGGTATTGTTTTGAATGATTTTTGTGACAATAAACAAAGGGCCGTGTAGCATGTTCACTGTTTGCCACACTTCCATACATTTTCAAGACAGATACCGGAATCGAAAAATTCTCTCATTAAAACTGTGTCTCGTGTCTCGTGCCTCGGAAAAATGAGGAGACTTTTGGAGCCCTGCTGCTGTACCTGGCTCCGCCCGGCTTGCAGCCGCCAGCGTCGTGTTGCGGATGATCCATCAGAGGCCCGACACTGTTCCAAGTTCGCAACAAGTTGCTGCCAAAGCTTGTCTCACAAGCCCGGCCAGCCTGCCTGCTCTGGCATTCCACAACGCTAACTTTATCAACAATGTCTGTCGGATATAACCATCAATTATTCCAGGAAATTTGGGGCGTAGTAGCTCTTCGAGGCAGACTTAAGCCGGTACTCAGCCGTTTTAAAATTTACCGAAAGCCTCTGGCGATTTTGTGTCGTTACGGTATACCAGTTTATGCAACAATAAGGTAACGTTTGAAAATTATTCAATGCAGTGCTCTTCAGGGAAATAGAAAGTCCTCTCAATGATTCCATTCGCCAATATGACGCTTTCCCGTCGTGGCTCTTGCAGTCCCCACCTTCCTTTGAAGGCCGCGTGATGGCGCGCTGAGGCAGCAGACCACACACCGCTGGGTTCTCATCGTACGGCTCTATATTTATACCTGTGCTGCTCACGCCCCGCCCCGCTACGCCCCATCACGCCCCCACCCCGACCCACCGCAGTCAACCCTTGTCCGTCCGCCCCATGTGGTGCGAAATATGAGTTTCAAACTAGCCGGTCAAAGTAGGCCACTCCATTCGAAAACAGAGTCGATTTTATTAATTTAACCTCTTTAGCTTTTGAGACAACGTATGCCCTTTGCCAGCAGTTGTGCCTAGTGTTTAGACAGTTGGTTGTTGGTTGTGCTTTATTGTTTAAGTTAAAGTTGAGGTGTTTTGTGGTGGCCAGTGGGGAGCAGTTTGTGGCCGCGGGCCTCACTTCTCTGTACGGCCCGCTGCCGCCCCCGCTGTACCGCCGGAAACCCCTTCCCCTCCCCCCGCGGGGGGCATTATCGGGCTCCTATATGAACGTCTTCATTGGAGTTAACGGCGACGCCCTGCTTTGACTAATGGAGGAGCCGGCCAGGCGGTCTGTGTGAGCGCTATAAGAGGTCTGCCCCTGCCTCACATTGGAAGAGAGGGGGGTTTGGGGTGTCGAGGGGGCGTTGGGCCCAATCGAACCGCAGGCCGTGCGAGAGTGGCCCAGCAGGGTCCCTCTGAGGGCCGCAGCCGGGCCGGGCCGGGCACGGCAGTGAGAGCGGAGCAAGCGGAGCAGGAGGAGCAGGCGGAGCAAGCGGAAAAGAGGAGCAAGAGGAGTAAGCGGAGCAAGAGGAGCAAGCGGAGCAAGAGGAGCAAGCGGAGCAGGAGCAAGGGGAGCAAAAGAAGAAAGAGGAGCAAGCGGAGCAAGAGAAGAAAGATAAAAAAGCGGAGCGAGAGGAGCAAGCGGAGCGAGAGGAGCAAGCGGAAAGAGGAGCAAGCGGAGCGACAGTCTGCCGCAGGTCTGCCCGGCCGGAGAGGACTCAACAGGGTTTAATTTCTATAGAAAATAATAGCGGCTTACTGCTGTCTTGAATGTTTCCCCGTCCCAGTCCAGAGTCCTGCCCTTCTCTCATATGGCTATGCGTCGCGCCTCGTTTCGCCGCCGGATGTTGAACGTGCCGTAATATGGGTGTGACAGGACGGCGTGGTCACCCGTCGGCCTGAGGGCACACCCTACCACGTGTCGCCAGTTCACACACACACACACACACACACACACACACACACACACACACACACACACACACACACCAGTACATATAACCTGTTTCAGCCGCGCGGGAGTTTAACAAGTCCCTCCTATGCGAGATAAATCAACACAGCCCGGTCCGGGCCCGCGGGCACTTGGTCCCCCGCGAGACTGGTCGCGACACCGCTGCCTCGGCGAGTTCATAAAGTTCGGTGACACCCACGGCGCCCCCTGCAGCTGCACCTGTCGCTTCCTTCCGGTGGGTGCCGCGGAGCCGACATATGCGGACAGAGCGTGTCTCTGCTGCTTGTGACATTGGACAGGGGTATTGATATTATTTTTGACCGCATAAACAGCTCCTTGTCGAGACAAACGAGATGTTTCTCTTTCTCTCTCAGACACAACTCCCCGACCTGCCTCGCGCCGCGCCGCAACCACCGTTACGACACGCAGAGCACACAACCTATCATTTTCCTCTCAAACGAAAATGAATCGGCCAGCACCTCCTGGGGAAGGATTTGGGTGTTGCAGGGTTCGGGATAGGCTTGGAGGGGGGGGGGGGGGGGGGCGGCACCCGGCGGCACGGCAAGCAGGGTACGTATAGCCTGCCCTGCGCGTTTAATCTTACCCTTTTCCTCCAATTTCAGTCGGTAAAATAGTACAGTGTTCACGTTCCGTCACGTTCTGTTTCACAGTGTACTTTTTGTTACAACAACATGCAATTTTTCAAGTTTTCATTTGTTTTTTATTTTTTATTTTTCTTTCGCAGATGGTACCTTTTTATACACAGTAAAACCAAGCCCAGGAATTCCCAGGGTAGTTAGAAAACCAGAACTTCAGATGCCCTGAAAATGATTTTCAGGGCATCCCCTAGGAATTCCAGGGTTAAACCGTAAGCTTCCCAGGGTGAACCCTGGATTTCCCAGAGGATCCCCTGAAAGCATTTCCAGGGATCTCCTGGTTTCCACTTACGATGGGAATCCCAGGGTTTGGTTTTACCAGTTTTACCGTGTACCAAAATATTATATATACACTGCAAACCCTGGAATCCAATTTCTCACCCAAAATGGGAGAGGACACTTTTCCATACTAAATTAGAGTGAGAATTTTTAACCTCACTCTTTTTGAGCGAGATTGTTCTGAGCCTCTCTCTATTTGAGTAAGGATTTTTTAACCTCACTTAATTTGAGCACGAATTCTCACTTTATTTGGGCGAGGTCTCAAAATTCTTTCTCAAAAAGGGCGAGGAAAAAAATTCTTACTCTCCAGAGAGTAATAAAATTGCCCTCAAATTCTCACTCGTATGGGGGCGAGAATTATGACTAGTAGATTTTCAGTGTACTATTAATTATATATTAGTATTTATATTAGTATTTAAAAATTCCCTTATCGGGTCAAAACAACTAACGTTTCAGCTGATTTTATAAGGGAGCTAGCTACGATACTCAAGGAAAGGTGTCAGTTACACTGGAAAGACAAAGCTGCTATCTAATGCCTTTTTCGAGGCGTTAGTGAAACAGTGCCTTTCCAAAGGCGCTACTGGCCTCTAAAGGCGCAATTGCAATAGTGCCTTTTAAAGGCATTATGTCGCACCTTTGTTTTTTAAGACTCTCTCGATACCCTGCAGGGGAAGTGTGAAGCCGTAGCGCGGCCCTACCGCTCCGCTCCCCCAGCCGGCACGCATTTTAGTCCGGGTTGGTTTGAGCCCTATTTTTGCCGAATGATTCGCAATTACCTATTTTCTAGAAGAAAAATTCTGTTACGCAACGAACACCACCAAATATTAAAAACCGAACAAAGCAAAAGTTACGCAAAACACAATTCTTGAAATAGAGGGAAAATTACGACACAAAACTAATCTTAACTTGTATAATCGCCAATCATCATTAATTCTTGATTGATATTTTTTTTTTTCTCTCCCTAGTGGAGGATTTTTTTAGAATATACTCCACTCGTTTGATATACGTAAGAGAAATTCGTGTATGACCGCTCCTCTCTAGCTGTGCTGGACCTGCAGAAGCTGTCCTTCAGCCCCGAAGGGAAATCTCTCGAAAAAGTGAGCTGAATAGCTTCGCTGGCCCCCAGCCCACCCCCAAGAGCTCCCCTTCCCCACCCTCTCACCATTTAAGTCCCGTCCGTCAGAGTTCAGGGGGCTTCACCAGCCGAATGCCTGGTGACATTATACTCACTGTGTCAGCAGTTCAAGATGTCTACAGCACCCGTAGAACCGCTTATTAAAAACTAAACAGGCTGTTTTATTGTTTCAAGGCAATAATGCTATTTATACTGGTACAGAAACACATTTTTGTTTTGAATCAATGTTTTTTCTTTCCAATTTGAAGAAGTGGTATTTTTTGTATAAAGAGGTGTTTTTAAGTTAAAGTTTAAAAAATATTTCTGCCTTTTGTAAAGAAACAGTTTTGTTGGTAGTGCTGCAATTAGGTGGGTACTCCTGCTCTTTGTGCTCACGCTCAGCAGAGTCAACCCATTAAATTCCTATGAACCTTTTATACGCAGCTAAAGATTTTTGTAAACATGCTCTATTTATGCATAATTTTGTGTGCAACTAAGCACAAAATTGTCCCTGGTCGGCTTATTTTGTTCATATTTCGGCACAAAGTTATGTCTAAATGGAGCATGCTTAAAGAAATCTGTAGCTGTGCATAAAAAAGTTCATAAGATTTTAGTGTGTATAGTCGATATCCTGTGTCTTGTAGTGCACTGTTATTGAAGAGGATTCGATATTTTCTTGATCGGAATCTATTTAAATCTTCATCCTTGTCGTGAATGGCTGGAATGATGACCGGCTTTTATGATCGACATGACTCCAACGCGAGCCAAGAGTCGTGGCACACCCACGTGGGAGGCCCACGGAGACGAAGTGCATAAAATATATCTTAAGAAAATACTACCTTTCAGAAAAAAAGAAGAAAAAAAAAGTTGCTTGTTGTGGAATACTTTTTGTATGAGCAGGTCCAGGATGTTTGATGACACTGACACATCTGTCTCCGACTTCCCATCTCAACACAACTTTCAATTTCCTTGGTTTTTCATACTTTCGCTCGTTTAATAAGTTTTACTTTCTGCAGGGAGAGTGCTGACGGTGGACTCAGTAAATGGGTCAAGGCTGACCCCTCCCCCCTCCCCAGGCCTGCAGATCCGCAGGTCCGCCTGTCTGTATCCGCGCGTCACGAGACGAGTGACCGTCCCTTTTCCCTTTTCGTCCGACTGTTTTATTGTCACATTGTATGGGAGGCCGTTTCACCTTTCACCACGACTACTGGCATTCAGAGGCAGCGCAAATGTGCTGTGTCCGGTTCGCCGAAGCGAATTTGGGTCGAGATGAAGTATTATCTAAATCATTTCTTCCACTATTCACTCAACTCATGTGATGGAAAGAATAACGTCTTACAGTCTATTCCAACTGTGGGTTAACTGTACCTGGCAACAAGGGATCCACCACTTCGTCACTTGTGTGCACACAAAGAAAATTACTCGCGCCCATAACTCAATATTCTCGGCATTACCCACCAATACTCGCAATCTTTTTTTCTTTTTTTTTTCAAATTACTCGCGAAATACTCGCTAATACTCGCTCATACTCACTACTCATACTCACCACTAGCTCATACTCATCAACACTCGCACATTACTCGCGAAAACTTCCCAATACTCTCGAATACTCGGCAGCACTTACCAATACTCGCTTTTACTCAAAATACTCGTGTGTACACTGCTTGAGGGAGTGGGGGACCCCGATCCTGGTAAGCGATCTCTTCGTTTCACTCATCGGAAACCTAATTTTTAATTTAATGCTATCTGAACCGTTATTGCTTCGCGATATCCATACTGACCGTGAAAGCTGTTGGGACTTCGTTTGTATCTGAGTGAGACCGCCACTTTTTCGATAGTCTTCTCAGTGCGCTGCAGCGCTGTAGGTTGACATAGGTCGGACGACGACGACGAGCATTGAATTATGAATTATCCTCTGGCCTCTGGCCTCCAGCAGGGCGGGGCAGGGTGGGGCGGGACGGGACGAGGAGGGGAGCAGTATGAAGAGGGCGGATGGGAGAAGAACGCATCGCCCGCGCGCAGAGCCCCGCCTTATTGTCCGCTGTTTATTTTACGTCACCCGGGTGGAAAAGAGTTCACTTTTAGCTTTCGTAAATGTGTACTCGGCAAAGTATACTTTGTGAATCTAAGTTTGATGTACTTTAAAAATACTTTTTCTGGACTTCCCGATTCACATTCTTTTCACTTAAGATGCACCTACATGTGTACAGAGATGTAAGATTTTTGTTGAAACATCCTTTACTCTAACATTAAATGAAGTTAAGTCGAGCCATGAACTTTAAAATGAACTCTTTTCCACCAGGGTGGGCAAACATCAGGTTCTGCTAAGGTGTGCAGAGCAAACCTTTGTGTGAACAGTTTGTCTCAAGCAGATGAAATGCACTATGTCGCACATAGAGTGCACCGCTCACCGCTCGCGGTCGATCGCCGTCGCCAGATTTCCAGAGGTACTTAGTGGCTTCCTTAGTCTCTGAGCCTGGAAGGGGGGGGGGGGAGGGGAGGTTGGCGGTGGCGGTTGTTTGACCAGTGTACTCGAGCTTCTCCCCTTTCTCCCCCCCCCCCCCCCCTCCGCGGACACTAGGCCAGACGGCGCGGTGCTGTTGTGCGTGAGTCTGAGCGCAAGCCCGACTACATCGCTTGACAGCGACAACGCCCGGGACAGCCCCCCCCCCCCCCCCCCCGGTCCGTTTCCCCCGCATGGGCGTGGTGACCGCCAGGCCGTCGTTCCCACACCGTTATCGTTGCGTTGACGTTACTGTGCGGAAGCGTCTTCGCATAGAACAACCGAAAGCCTTGAGACGGTGTGTCTGTAGGTTCTTCAAGAGAGAGGGGGGACGGACGCACGACCTGTTATTAGCTCCACTTTTCTCAATGGTGAACACAACATGGCCGCTACAATAATCTATAATGCTTTTGCCACTGCCCGAGAAAGTTGCCTAAACGGAAAGCTATTTTCCACAACTGCTCGCCATTTTGTTTAAACAAGAAAAATGAGATTACTATCGCGGGTCGGACTCAAAGCACAGCAAGAGGGACGCGTGAAGGACTGTGCGAAAGAGGGCAGCGAGCGCCCCACGATCAGGCAGCGCTATCCTCTGCATTCGGAGAGTGCGAGGTGACAACACCGTCCTGGCGTGCAGGGGCGGGGCTGGGCGGGGCACTCTCAGCAGTCTCCCTCTCATCACGCTCCTTTTCTCCCTCCCCGCGATTATTATACGCTGACGACCTCACACAGATTTAGGCGATGACAATGTTTTCCTATGCATTCGCAAACCGCCCTTCGTGTGTGGTTTCATGAATTGGACTGTTGCCCTCATTCCTCATTTTCTCTCGACTGCCCCGGTTTGAACTCGTGCATGTAGTTTGAAAATTGATTCGTCTCTTCCTCCTCTGTTCCCTCATGAGCTGGCGCTGGTGTGCGCGCCGAGGTCCATCGCGTGCCCCGCTGCGCCGCTCTGGACACGCGGAAGCACTGTGTGGGGGGCATGGCGCGGCCGCGGTGCATCGGCCCGGTAATGAGGGGGTGGGGTGGAAGTAATACGCAGAGGGCGCTGCGCGGCGCGGCGCTCGGCTCGGCGTCTCCTGTGTCCGACTCACGCGACCTACTCCCGCGGTGCGTGCGCGCGCGCCAGGAGGGTCTCCGGAGAGCAGGGCACCACAGGGCACCGAGCGAGCGAGCGAGCGAGTAGAGCGGGGGCGAGCATGCAAAGAGCATTTTATTTGCATTCGTTCGCTTGCCCGGCTATAGCACGGTCGCGGTGCTCCCGTTCGCTCGCTCACTGTGAAAAATACTCGTAAGGGTTACGGGAAAATTTTCCATGATAAAAGTCGTAAAATTACGATTTGAAATTGTAAATTTACAAGCACTCCCTATCGACTTGGAATTGACCGACGAGCAAGAATGGCGAAGAATGGGCAGTCGTAAATTTACGACATATTTTGTAAATCAAAATTACAAAAAATATCGTAAATTTACGAGGATATTTTTCACAGTGCTCCGTGTTCGCTAGCCAGTGCTGTTGGCTCGCTCGAACCCACCGCGTTCGCTCGCTCGCTTCCGTTCGCTCCTCTGCTCTCGAGAAGCCCTTCAGTAAAGGGCGGCAGCTGGGCGGAAGTAGGATTATCGCGGTAAAACTGGTGTCTTGGTTTTCAAGGTAACTTTCTTGATTTTTTAGACGTTTTGGAAATACAGAGACCTTTTCGATGACGTCCTGAAAACCAAGACGATTTCCAAGACATTCCCTTGGAATTTAAGACGTCGTCTTGAAATTATTCATGCAATTTCTTTAAACGACGTCATAATTTTTTTGGCTGTTTTTCAACACGACGTCTTGAAAACCGAGAGAAATGTCTAGGAAATCGTCCTAGTCTTGTTTTTTACAAAGCATCTTAAAAACCAGGACGCCAGTTTCAGCGTGATTTGTCCGTTTGGTAGTGGGAGGCGTGGGTGGTGCCCCCCCCCCCCTCACTCCTTTGCTTTCTCCTCCTGTCATACTCGTCGTGCGGCGGGGCGGAGCGGGGCGGGGCCACCCAGCCCGGCGCAGCCCGGTCCTATAGTCCTTTATTGGGCAGAATCTGTCGGCGGTCTCACTATGCACCCATTAGCTGCTGCAGACCCTTCCGCACGGACCGTCTTATCAACGCGGGAGGGGCTTTCCCTAACGTTTGCCCACAAAAATAGTAAAAAAATTAAAAATAAAAATATCCAAGCGCATTTCACTGTCCTGTCTTTGAAAACGTGTATACTGTATAAATGGGGGAATGATGCATGTCGATCACGAGAGGATAACGCACTTTATTTTTTTGTTTTTGTGAAATATTATTTAAGAGAACTTCTGAAATTTATTTTCGATGACACCATTAGATTCCTCGTAAAATTTCCAATTGAACGAGCATACATGTTTTGGGGTTCCAACCCTTGGTTTCGTGGCACGTCATATTACAATCATCCTTGTAAGTGTCTTTTTCCGGGCTCGAAACCTAGGGGTCGACAAATTGCGTTCTCCTGTGTCACGGTCTGACCGTATTCTGAATGTACTCCGTGTTCTCCGAGCCTTCTCTGGGTAAAATAAGGTGTGTTCTCCGATGAACTCTAGATGTACTCTGAAGTACTCTGGCTTTGAAACGCGTACTCCGACCGACTCTGACTGTACTCCAACCGAACTAACTCCGCGAACTCCAGCTGTTCTCCGTGTTCTCCGAACTCCTGTGTTCAGAACGAAGCCGAGTAGTCGACCCCTCGCTCGAAACCCCATGACATATATACTCGTATAAACGGAAATTTTACGAGGAATCTGATGGTGCCATCGAAAATATATTTCAGAAGTTTGTTTAAATGATATTTAACAAAAACCGCACAATAACGCGCGTTATCGTCTCGTGATCGACATGCATCATTCCCCCGTTTTCAGTGGTGACTATACGGTTATACCCGAGGTTATACCACTATCTAGCAGAGCAGGGTAGAACGAGCGAGCGCAGAGGCTTGTATGCGTCTGAAAACGAGAGCAGGTGAGAGGGAGAGGGAGCTACGCTTTAGTTCGAACGTCTCACTCTTGTCCGTCGTTTTCGGACGCGTACGAGCCTCTGCGCTCGCTCGCCAGCTAGTAGCTTGAAGTTGGGATCATACACTAAATGTTTATGTACATTTTTTGTGCACTTTTATGTTTAGAACTACACATGCACAATTATGTCCGAATTTGTGCACAATAGTACGTATAGTACATATTTATATGCACAAAGTTTTCTCCATATATCGTTTTCGGTACAAATTTGTGCAAAATAAGGAATACAGTCGTGCCAAACTATGTTCAAATTTGTGCTCTCTGTGCATATGAATGCACAAAAAAGTGCATTAACATTTCGTGTGTATACATGGCAGCAGTTCGTCGTCCAACTGCTTGGTAGGGTCTGTGAGGTTTGTTAGAGGATGCTGATTTAGAGAGAGAAGGGAGCGTCGCGGGAGCAAGGTAATGAAAGGAGAGATATACTTCATCTATTTGTAAAATGAATCCGGTGTACTGGAAAATTCGTATAATGGAAGGAAAGAATATCAATGCGGGTAGAAAAATTATGGTACTTCAACTTCAACTTGGGTTATAATGACGGCGCAGTTCATAGCGAAACTTGGGACACCTATAAACTTAGGCAAAGCCGAGTTGGGTAAATTCTTCCTCGGTTCGGTGTCTGTATAGGAAATTTACCTTAAAGCACTTTTCAGAGTAGGTTTCCAGGACCTAAACAAATAATGAGGTAATTTGTGAAGTGGCACCACGTCTGTCGTCTCTGAGTGCGGTAGCGTAGAATTTCGCTTTCAACTGTAGAATGTAGTCCCGCCTTCGGCTTTCGGCTCCTCAATTTGTTTGCCTCATTGTCAAAAAACTTTATTCTAAAAGTCCCTTTTTTTACAATTAATTTGGAGTTGGACTCAAGGAGGACTGTTAGTTTGCACCGTGAGTCCGGGGCGCGGGCCACGCCCGGCCCTGCCGCCTCTCACTCCTCCAGGACGTGCGGCGATGCGTGAGCTTTCCAAGTAGAAGGAGACGTCACTGGAAGGGGGAGGGGGGAGGGCAGTCGCTCCTTGAATCGTCTCGCAAGTATATCGCGTACAAACGGTGTGTGCAGCGGCGCGCACACCTCACTCACGCTCCAGTCATTGAGGCTCGTCTCTCTCCTCTCTGTCACCTGCCCGCGGCGGGGGGACTTAAAAGGGCAGAGGATAGCGGTCCGGCCCGGGGGCGTAGCACACCTACGCGCTGGGGTTGCGTGCGTGCGTGTTTCGTTTTTCACCGTCTCTAATACCCATTCTAAAGCAAAACGATTCATCAATAAACCCATGGTTCCTGTGGAGTAGCAGGAGTGAGGGCTGACACACGCAAGGACGTGGCCAAATTAGCGCGTGAAGCAGGAAACAAGTCTGTCTCGCTGAAATAATAAAGAAGGCGGAACTCTGCACGTGATCAAACAATCGACTAAACCAGTTTCTTTGCTCCCCCTCCCCCATGGTCCTCTCTCTTCGATTTTCTCTGCCATCTGTGTCCCCTTGGCAATTAACGATGTGCCCACAACATCATGACTGATACAAAATCGGAGAAATCACGAAACGGGACTCGGTATAATGTGTTTTTTCTACTGAGCCAAAATAAATGCGTATTTTGCGCGTGGTTCATACGTTGTCTTTTTTACATGCACGGCAAACATGTCAGCACATCGGGTCCAAGACTATCGAACACTTTGGCCATTAGAGGTGTAAATTTTCCCTAAGAATTTCTCTCATTTGGAAGCACCAGTGCGTGAATAGGGTATTCCGCTAAACTGAAACCGGAACCTTGAGAAGAAAATCACGCCTTGTTCTTCTGTTTCCTCCTGTCCGCTCATTGGCTGACGGCGAAAATGACATCAGCCTTGACCAATAAGATTTCGGGAGGAAACGGAACCGGCGGTCATGCTCTTCTTTCTTCTTCGGGTTCCTGCTTCCCTCTGTCGGAATATCCTATCAGTGCATGCCTCTGGTTTCGGCGTGCGGATGCGATACTCACAGCCACCTCTGGCCGCGATTAGTCGGATCGCAGCGCTGTGCGCTATGTGACTGGTGGTGCTCAGCGCCCACCTCGGCCCGGCTGGGCCCGGCCTCAGACTGTATGTGGGTTAGTTTACTCTCGACCCAGCTGTTTACCCTCTGCACCCACCCCTACCCCTACCCCGCCTCTTCCTGGGCACGCAGGAGGACTTTAACCTCGATTCCTAAACGTGGGGTGCGTGGTCGCAACAAGTTTCACATGCATTTCCGTGACTAATCTTAATGGGAAACGCTACCGCGCGGTTGGGTGGGGCTCGTGTTGAGTGCTGAAACAAACGGATGTTGTCGCGGAGAATTTTAGCATCTAATGAGGTAATGCTTAATGCCTTGTAGTGCGGGTGGGTCCAGAGAACTATGTTCTTATGTTTTTAGTGTTCTCAAAATTTTAGGAACATTATGCTTAAGAGAAGTGCGTTTTGTCATAAAACTGAATTCATTTCCTCGAATGAATTATTGATATCAGTGTTCTAAGAACTTTAAGACAATGTTCTTGAATCATGACATGAACACAATATTCTAGGGGTGCTGACGTGCAAAGGGTCGTCAACTCCGCTTGACCGTGTACGGAGGAATATGGAATATTACATGTATTATTGGTAATATTTGACCAATTTTACAGTACAGACGTCATAATCCTGGGAAAATGGGTAATATCGACGTAATATTACCTGTAATATGGGTAATTTCAATGTAATATTTGAGGTATTATCATCTCGTGTACGGAGGAATATCGGAGTTGACGACCCTTTGCTGACGTGTGTATTTGTTAAACAAAATCCTAAAAACGATTTTCCACTTTTGCTCTGGCGCAGCAGTCGGCCCGCAGATAGCCAAAGGACTACTCTACTAACCGCGGCTGACACCTGAGTCAGCTGAGAGAGAAAATGCATTGAACACCCGCAAACTGTTATCGCGCTTTTTACACTGGCTTTACCGCGCATGCCGGTCCAGGCCCGCTACTCCGCTCCACTTTGCTATGGAAGTTGTCAAAAGAATCGCGCACCCCAAAGAATTAAAACTCTTTAGAAATTGTGACGACGGCGTTAATGATTGGCGGCCCCGCTACGCGCAGGGGGTTATAGATCGTGCCAAACTTCATCGCCAAGTTTTAATGGACCTCGTGGCCTCGCGAAATAAAGCTGTGCTACCGGCCGCTGGCTGTGTTTATTTTATCAACCAAAAGAACAAGGAGATAAAACAATGACAATTCTTGTCAGCGGGGAAAAAGCTGCGGAATTGGATTAATCTGAGAAAAAATAACCTGCTCCTCGGCAACAACGCCTCTGAAAGTTGCCTTATCTCTCCAGAAACCTGCCATTTGTCCCGATAGGCACTTATTTTGGGCCTATGCACTTCCACAGGCTGCAGGTGTTGAGTGGCAAGCGAGCGCCGCTGAACACTCGAGCAACGAGCCCAAGCCTTGTCAGGCCGGGCCCGGCCGGGCAGCGCTGCAGGGCGGCAGCTCTGGTCACCCGGCTGGTTCGCACGCTCTCGGTCCGCACGGGGCCCGCACCATACACAGCTTCCGGTTTTTCATACGCGGGGAGAAATCTCTTCTCGCTGCTCGCCCTTTAGCTGTTGTTGTTGTTGTTTGTTGGGAGGGCTTTTACAATGAGGCTGCGGAATCCCGCGCAAAACACCAGACCATCCGTTTTGTTTTGTTGTGCAGCATTACGGCAGAAACTAGTTCGATTTCTCTCCCTCCAATGCGCACCGCTGCATCCGCCGATTTCTTTTTCCCTTCCTTCCTTCCTTTCTTTCTTTCTTCCTTCCTTTCTTCCTTCCTTTCTTCCTTCCTTCCTTCCCTCCTTCCTTCCTTCCTTCCTTCCCTCCTTCCTTCCCCTCCTTCCTTCCTCCCCTCCTTCCTTTCTCCCCTCCTTCCTGCCTTTCTTTCTGCCCTGCCAAAGGTGAACTGCAGGAAACAAGGTAATGGGCTCTTTCTTGTCGCGCGACAAAGAAGAAACACCATCTCCGTCATCCTTTGTTGGTTAGTCATTCAGTCTAGTGCTACAACGATCGCAAAAATCGTATCCGTACTTGACTGAGGTAACACGACGGTTCACATAAATGTTTTGACTCCACGAATTTTTTATTATTTTTATAATATAATAGTGCAAAATTTTACCCAAACCAGTTCACATAATTTTTTTTAACACAATTTCAGTTTTGTTCAAAGACTGCATATGCTTTCACACAAGTGCAGTTCTGTCTAAAGGGTGGTTTAACACATTTTTCTTCGACACACTATTCATATTATTATAAATGAGAGGCTGAAGTTTTGTCTACATCGGTAATATTTCTTGACACCGCATGCTCATATTTGGACGCACATCTTTGAGTAAAGCACTGTGAGAAATTCTTGTACCGGGTACGGGAAAATTTTTCATGAGAGGTCTTGTACAATTACAAGGAAATTACAAGGATACACCCCGTACATCTACGGAAATATTTTCCACAGTGAGTTTTGCCCTAATCGCGACAGACAGTCCAGGATCCACCCCTCTCCCTCTTGCACTCCTCGCCTGGAGTCGCTGACCGCGTCCTACTTCGCCCGGCGTGGAGCCTTGATGCGGCGGCTCAGCTGCGGCTCGGACATTTTGGCCACGGTGTCTATTTGCTCCATTCGGGTCTTTTCGTGCAGATCCAGTTTGTGGTGTGTGTTCCTCTTTCGGCCGTAAGGTATTAAAACTCTTCGTGACAAAGCACCAGCCCTCCCTCTCTGGGTCTTTATGAACTGAGCCCAGTGTGGAGCCCGTGCCATCACTCGATGTGTCCCCCACTTAAATAATCATCGTCCACGTAAAAAAACACTCGCGAGCTACTCGCGAATTCTCGCGAAAAAATTTAAGAAAAACTCGCATGATACTCGCCAATACTTGCATGACACCCCAATACTCGCCAACACTCGTGAATACTCGCGGACTCGTCAAGACTCACGAACACTCACGCAACTCTTTGTACACCCTCCTGGAGAACGGGGGACCCCTCGCCATCGCCTCCCCGACTGAGCGGATACCGTGCCACCCCCGCCGACTGTCACCCACCCACCCACCCACACCCACCCCTCCTCACCTCTTGCGTCTCCTGACAACTATTTTTTACAGAATATGCTACCCATCCTATACACTGGTAAAACAAATGTATAGTTCTAAACATCAAATGATGTTTAACTGCTAATGTTTAATACTTAAACACTATATCATGTTTAGTTCAAACTATACATCAGCAGATGTTTATTTTCTAAACACTTTGCAAGTGTTCAGTTGGCTATACACTTGGCGCAGCGTGGTGTCCCTATGCTTTTCCATGTGAAGCCTCGCCCAAGTGTATACTTCTATACATCACAAAACCTTTAAACATTTGTGAAGTGTATAGGTGTTAAACATCTTGTCATGTTTAGTTCCTGCTATACATCATGTCATGTATAGAATTGCCAACTATACACCATGATGTATAGAAACTAAACATTTGTTTTGCCAGTGTACTTCAGCATGAGCGAATGCAAGAGGTGAGGAGGGGTGGGTGGGTGATAGAGCAAATCACTCGACAACAAAGAATGATCGTCCGAAAATTGGTTCATCCACAGTGTAAAAAATGGTGAAAAGTAAACTATGTAAAAGAATTATGGATGTATAGAAAGAACATTTATGCAAAGCCGTACTTTGTGTGAATGAAAAATGTGTGAAAGGTGGTGCTAGGCAAAATGCATCATGCGAAAAATTATTGTATGAAAAAAAAAGAAGAAAAAAAAGAAGAAAAAATGCGAACCGTCGTAGAACATTGACTGTATTAACTCTAACCTAACCTTGCAATACAATTATCAGGAGAAGAGGGCAAAAGGAGACTGCTAAGGCAGAGGTCTCTAGTGAGAGTGAGGCACTGCGCTCTGCAGGGCTGAGTCCATCCTCGCGCTGCAACCTCTCTCTCTCTCTCTCTCTCTCTCTCTCTCTCTCTCTCTCTCTGCCTCTCTCTCTCTCTCTCTCTCTCTCTCTCTCTCTCTCTCTCTCTCTCTCTCTCTCTCTCTCTGCGTCGCTGGATGGACCCGGAAGTAGAACTTTTAACAATGCAATGACAGACTTTCCTCTCTTCTCGTCGTTCCTTTTGTCGGTCCAGAGCGCAGTGCAGCGCCAGGGAGTCGTCAGCCAAGCGGACGGGACCGCACCTCCATGATTTTGCAGTAATTTCATGCAGCGGTGCTGTGAACCCAGAGCTCACAGGTAGCGGAATGTTTGTTGTTCCGTCACGCTCCCAAGTTGAAGCCCGGGGTGACATCAGAATTTTCTTGAATTGTGATTTTTACTAACAATAAATTTTCTTGTATTACAAAAAGTTTGTCTTTGTACTTCAATGGATTTTCTTTGTGTAACAAAGATACAAAGAATTTTCTTTGTATTACAAAGAAAATTTTGCTTTGTATTGGCTTTGTATTTCGGTTGCACAGAATTCTTTGTAATGCAAGGAATTTTCTTTGTAAGAAGTTTAGAGTGTGGTTGATTCGATACGGTGAAAATATTGGCCATCGCAGAATACTTGGTAAATTAACGGACATTTGTTACGAATTGATTCACCGTGCGCGCGCGCGCGCGCGCGCGTGTGTGTGTGTGTGTGTGTGTTACAAGTCGTGTTTACGTCGGCTGTGGTCCACGCGGAAGGACCACCAGTCGATCCGACCCACATAGTCGTGTCTTGGCGGCTGGCGGCGGCCGGCGGCAGGCCGATGACCTATTAAATAGGCTTCTATTATCAATCAAAATTGAATAAGGCGGCCGCTGCGCACAAGTAGCAAGTAGCGCCTTGATAGACGGCCCGCGCGCCCGCGGCCACTGCAAAAAGAAAAAAAGGGGGGAAAATGCAATTCATTGGCGTGCCTGTGCGTTTCGTACGTCACGTCACCCTTGGGGTTTTGCAACCTCCCACAGCACTTTTTCTCCCTCATGAAATTTTCAGCTTCTGACGGTTACTGATCCTCGTGGCCCTCAGTATTTTCCCTTTTTTACTTTCTTGTTGTCCTTTGATATTGTGCAAATTAAGCACAATTTATTAGCTTTAGCAGTGTGATAGTGCTGCCCCCACTCAGAACCCCAAGCAGAAAACTCTTGATTAACGTAAGGCTATTTGCCTAGCTTTTTTCATTCGCACACACACCCCCCTCTCCTCACTCTGCTCTCCTACCTCGCCTCCTATATTTACGTCTCCCTTTTTCACACTGGAAAAACAAAGGTATGACTTAATGCCTTTCTAGGGGCATGAAATTTTAATGCCTTTGCAAAGGCACGAAATAGTCCAAAGGCATTAAAACTTCACACCTTTGGGGCAGTTTTAATGCCTTTGCAGGGGTGCTAATTTGTAATGCACACTAAACCCTTATGCACTTTTTTGTGCATAAGCCTTGCAGGATTTTACACAACCATAGTTATGCACAATTTTTCCTGCATAACTATGCTTAACTCAGTTCCTTATACACAAATTTTTGCAGAATTATGCACAATGTGTAACATAGTTATGCATAAAATTTTGTGCATAACTATGGTTGTATAAAATTGTGCATAAGGGTTTAGTGTGTGCCTTTGTAAAGGCATTAAATCCCTTCGAGTCCTACCTTTGTTTTCCCAGTGCAGACGCACCCGTATGTTAGAGAAATGCTCCTCGCCCTGCTATCGGCCCGGATGTGTGCCGCGAGAGAAGCGGTGCGTCCTAACGACAAAGTTCGACCTGTCACACAAAGTTCGATCTGTTTCGCTACCTTTACAGAAAGTTTGATCTCCCTCCCACCTGCACACTTCGAACTTTGTGTTACGTGCGAAAACAAGATCGAACTTGGATCTGCGACGTGAATCAGCACTGTGAGGAAAAACTATAATTTAACAAAAGTTTTAAACCGGTTTTTTTTTTTCGACGTACAATAAAAATCTGTTCAAATATTGTACCCGGTGTAGGGTAAATTATTGAGGTACGGCAACGAAACACTGTATACCAGTCATTCAAAACCGTCGTTTTGTTGTATGATGTACGGTTTTTCTCACAGTGAACGTGCATTGAGGCCTTCGCTCACCTACAGGTGTGCGAGTAATTTGTCTTACGCCTCCAAGTGAATGAGGAAACTCTCTGGCACCTGCAGGTGAGCGAGACTCGTGTGCACTTTTGCCGCTGCCGGGGGCTGCATCTCGCGGGGTGGGATCAGGTCAGGGGGCCGCGCGGGTGACTCACGTGACTCACGTGACTCACGTCCCGTCCGGCTCGCCCCGCCAGCCTGTTGATGTTGTTCCATGCGGCTCAACAACACTTCGGCCGAATTATTTTTCACGCCCTCGACCTCCGCATACCCCAGCGCAGAGCCGCACCTCCCTCCCGCAACCTTACTTCTTTTTTTCAACTAGAGGTCCCGAAAATACCTCCGTCTCCCCTCGGTACTCGCATCGGGGTCACGGCTGGGTGGCTGCGCGCGCGCCGTCCGCACGGTAGGTATATTACGTTATTTTTATTTCTTGACCCGACGACCAGCAGCAGACCTGGAAGGCGCACGGAGTCTGCACTGCGAGGGGTTTGCAGTTTATGCGTGTGCGCGCGCGTGCGCAATGAGAGTGAGCTCGCACCGAGTTTGTTTTCCTTATATTGGGGGCGGCGCGCCCGGCGCGGGCTGCGCATTGCCAAATGACCGCTCGGCTGGTGTGCCACCGGGGGCGCGAGGCGGGGCTGGGCTGGCCTGGGCATCCTCGTATGATTTTTCTCCCCGCCACACACACATACACCCTTCCTCGGTATTCAGGGTATCTGTCTTGTAAATAAGCCGGCAGCGCCCCGCGTCGCCGTCGTCGTCGAACTTTATAGTGTTTGCTTGGTTTTTCTCGGTCTCAAAACCAGGTCAGTGGGCAGTACCCGTACGAGTAGTCGTAAAGAGGTTTTATTTTTTCGGTGCGCGCGGCGGCGTACCCGACCTCTAGGGCCGCACATCTCTATCCGTGAGTGAAAACGGAAGAGAGGTGCGCGCGCGCGCGCGCGTGTGTGTGTGTGTGTGTGTGTGTGTGTGTGTGAGCGCGCGCGCGTGCGTGTGTAGGTGCGTGTGTGCGTGCGTGTGTGTGTGTGCGCGCGGGCTTAATTGTCGGTAATGCACGCTGCTGCCCGGGCCGGCGCGACCGCTTCTTGTCTGTGGTCGGGACTCATCATTGGCGTCACGCACGTCCTGCACTGTCGCTGCAAAGTGTGTCAGGGCGTGGCGGGGCGTGGCGGGGCGCGGCGGGGCGGGTCCAGAGATGTGCGAGCGGGTGTGTGTGTGTGTGTGTGCGCGCGTGTGTGACATACGCCCCGCACAACGCAGCCTCAACTGGAGCAGGGGGCCCCAGTGCTACGCCACGCCACGCCGCGGAAGTCGCGCGGCGTTGCACTGACTGACTGTTTATCACGTGTTGGCGTGGACAGCTTTACGCCCGGGCGAACACGGCAGGGCTCTGCGGGGGGCGGGGCGGGGCAGTGTGCAACGGGTTTAGTAGTTCACATCATGTTTGCCATGTGGGGCTCTCCGGAGCTCTTTGTTGTGTAAGCGGAGGGGGGGAGGCGCTCTACAGCAGCGTAGACGTAGCTTTTAGAGAGATCGGTCAACAAACCAGGGTGGCCGCGCCACATAGACTCTCCCAGGTACGCTGTGCGCGCGCGTCATCTGGGGCCGTCCCCAAGAAGGCTGTCCTGAACCTGTCTCACCCCAAGCAGGACGTTCGACGTGGACAGGAAGGCAGACCCTGTGCTGAAGCGTGTACCACGGCGCTGTGGCGAGCGCTCCTCTAAACACCCTGACACACAAACACACGCGCGCGCGCATGCACGCACACACGCACACGCACACACACACACACACACACACACACACACACACACACACTCAGCCAAGCTCTCCGACCATTGGCTTGCATTGAGTCGTTCGTGCTGCGGCGATAAGCATCTTGTTGTTGTTGTTTGTCGTGTGCCTGATTGGGCGCCAATTGTGTTGGCCATCCCCAATTCAGACGGGGGCGCGGCGTGGCGCGGCGTGCCCGTGGAGATGCTGAGGGGCTTATATTATTTTCAGAGAGCACCCTCCCCGTGCTGGTCGTGAGTGGGACGGGACGGGTGCCCTCCGCAATCCTCTCTCTCTCATGTCTCATCTCTTTCCCTGCCTCTCTCACTCTCACTCTCTTCCTGTTCGGACGCGAGCGATGTGACTGCTCTTGCTATGCTGTCGAGCGCCAGTCGAAGGGAGCAGACCAGACTCGTGGGTCATACGGACCATTCCAACTCAATTCAGTCCGGTGAGCGGGGCACGGCGGGGCGGGGCGTGGCGGGGCGCGCCTCTTGGGATAGGCAGGCAAGCCCGCTGCCCGCTGCTGTGATATAGATAAGTTACGACGACCTAATGCAAGCTACATTAGCTTACGTGTCGGCTTTCAACTTCTGCTCTGAGGGCTGATGCCGCGTTGTAGCCAACTAATGTGACATATGGTCTGTCCGAACAAAAGATTTTCAAAAATCCAGATAGGTTTCAATTTGGCCACCAAAGCTAACCTTTTGCCGTGATAGCTTTTCATTATGATCGATCCTAGACGTCAGCTATGGCTTTTCCCTTGCTTTTCTGCAGGGCGGAAACGTGATTTTCTGTTTCATCGAAAACTTCCGCCGCGGGGTGTTTCCTGTGTCGCACCTTCGGATCACGGTAAGGGGTTGCAGATGGGCGCTGAGGTGGGGCGGGCCGCGCGCGCTCGGGAGGGGCCGGCCGGGCTGACTCCACCCGGATGATTATATTGTCGCAATATAACTTTGATTTCCTCGGCGCCGCGTCGCTTGCTCAACGCTCTGCCGGTCGGAAGTGAGTGAAAAAGAAAGGGTCACGCTCCCGTCAGCGCTGCGCAGGCGCAGCGTTAACGAAGGGCTGGCGCGGGGCTGGGCGGGCAGGACGTCTGCTTTTTGTCCTGTTATCAAATAAAATGACTTGGCAACTCGTGTTTCCAAGCCCAAGTTGTCCGCGTATTGGGCCGAGTATTTCGCACTGTGAAAAATATGTACGGAAATTTCCGGCTAATTTTTTTCCGGACATTTCCGTACTTGATGAAAACGGAAACGTCCGTTCAGATGTCCGTAGTATATGGTTGTTTCTGCAGTACCGTACGAGCAAAATTAGATCACAGCTTGGAAGGATTCGTCCGTACCCATCATGGTACGGAACGTTTCCGTCATCGGTTCCGTTCTAGGATTCTCATTTCTTACAGTGCGGGCATTAAAAATTTCGAATTACAGTATCTGCTGTGCGTCTTGCGCTGGATATTTTCAGTACTTGTTTCGGAGGTTTTATTTTAATCTTTTTTCTTTTTTTTAACGTGCTTGAGGCGTTAGTTGCGTGCGGGCGAGCGTTAGAGTTATCACTTTCCTAGAAATACTCGCCCCATGTGGTGCCATGAGCTTGGTGCGAAACTGCGTCCCAATTGTGAAGAGAGGAGAGACATATAGCGCTTCTAAACGACTTGGCGAGAAAGAAAATAGGAAAATGTGGCTGACAGAGTGAAAGCGCTCGTGACACGCGGGAGGGCGGTTGGCTGGGCCGGCTGGACTTGAGCATTTCAGCAGCCAAAAAGAGTTGAAATAAAAAGAGGTTTTGGGGAGTGGCCTTTGACTGGGGGGGGGGGGGGGGTCGAAGTCCCTTCAGATTTTAAATGATTCGTTTAACAGGGCCAGGAGTGACGATATAAATGAATCCTAGATGAACTCTATCGTAAATTTCACTCAGTTCAGGTCGAAAAATTCTAGCTCCGTTGCGTCGCGGTGAATATTGTAGAACTTATTTATATTTGACCGGTAACACATTATTCATGTTTCAACGAGACTGAAAGTAACCCTAATTGAGCGTTATTGTCGTGAGAATAGCTGTTTTCTCGTTATTTTATCTTTTTAATTGCCTCGCGCTGCGGTGGGCCTGCTGCGTATAAGAGCGCGCGCGCGATTGTGTGTGTGTGTGTGTGTGTGTGTGTGTCTGTGAAGTGTAATCAACAACGAAGCAGCGCCATATGGTGTGGCTGCAAGGGCCAATGGAGTGGCAATCACAAAAGCCTAAAACCTACACTGCAAGATAAAAAAAAATTCTAAATGAAATTGAAGCCAGAACTGCGAAGTATTGGCCCGGGCCAGCCTCACTACAAATTCGAACGTTTTATAGAAAACGTGGCGATGCAAGAACCGCACCAAATGCAATACTGATAATTTCTCTTTTAGATGTGTATCGACGGCTAAATCGGGACCTCTTGGTGTGCCCCAGAATAAGATTTCTACTGAGCGGGAAACAGCCCGTAGGGTAGTCAGTCGTTTTCCCCCGCTAAACTAAAGGAAGGAGAAAGCCCAAAGAAATGCCGAAAGGCACAAAGGAAGGCGTTAAAACACACAACGAGCTCCGCCGGGGTGGAGGTGGGGGGCAGAGAGGGGGCGCGTTCCGATCAGCATGAGTTCCCCGCCTCTACTTTTACCCCGCCGCTTTGGGGAAGTGCCTTGTAGCGCCCCTCTCCCCCGCCCCCCTGTGTGATGCTGCTGTGTGTCAACTTTGTAAGAAATTCTCCACAATCAAGGGAAAGCTCTGGGGATGTCTGCTCAAGACAGGGGTGTCTTACACTACTCAATGTCCTGCTCACGGCCATACCCGTCTGCCAACCCCGTGTTTGACTTTCTGTAAACGACTGCTTTATCAATGTAATGTAATCATACAAAACTCGACATGATCCTCGCAGCAATAGCTCAGAAATTGCCGGTGCTCCGCCCCTCTACGACACAGCGGCGTGCCAAGCGTCTTTCGTTGAACGGAGCGGAGAGATAGGGGAGGGAGGGGTTGCATAAGCAATCACGACAGATTCTGGGCTCTGCAAGCTGGCAACCCTTGAACAGTACGAAACCAAGTGTGCTACTGATGAATAATTGTTAGTGTGCAACTCCCAGGTTTACATGTACAAGTGTTCAACCAAGAGTTATGAGCAATAGCGAGTGTTTCACCCACTAATCTTATTTTTGTAAATGTTAAACTCGACAGTTATACACTTAAAAGTGTTCAACAAGGAAAGTGCTGTCCGGCGCAGTTGAACAGTTGCAAATGCACAACTGTCGTGTCGAACACTAACAAGCTGTGCATAGCCGTGGAGTTGAGCAGTTGCAATCGCACGGCTGATAATTGAACACTTTCACGTGATAAACATGGAGTTGCACACTTACACACAGCAAACCGTAGTGTGTACTTAGTACACACATATTTGTGTGTACTTGCAGGCGCACACTTATAGGTGTGTACTTGTCATAGTACACACTTATGTGCCGTGTACTTGCCCTAGTACGCACATGTATAGGTGTGTACTAAGTACACTATACGTGTGTACTATGGCAAGTACACACAAAATATGTGTGTACTAAGTACACACAAACATGAGTGTACTTAGTACACACTTCAGTTTGCAGTGCAAGTGTTGAACACTGAAGGCCGCAGCGACAGCGGCGGTGTCCAACCCCCTTGCGGCGGGGCGGTGCTGCAGCAGTGCTGCAGCGCACAGGAGGCCCTATCGCCCCTGCTGGCCTACATGTGAGCCGTGTTCCTGCTGCGCCCCGCCGCCTTGGAAGAGGCGCGGCTCAACAGGAATTGCAAAATGAGGGAGCCGCGTGGTGGTGTGAGCGTGCGACCGTGCGCCTCGTGCAGACCCTGCAGGGCACGGCCTGCAGCCCTGCAGCCCTGCGGGCGGGCCGCGGCGGGTGAGCCTGAGCCGAGCCGGGCTAGTCTGGGGCGGGCGCGGCCGGCCACGGCTCTCGATACGATCGGTACGAGTAACGACCTCGTTGTGTTTCAGCGCCAATAAACAACCCAATAAACAAACAATAAGGGGGTCGTAGATCGCCTAGCGCTGCAATTCGCTGAGCGGAGCGACGCGGAGCGGCCACCGCCAGCTTTATTCTCCCATTCAGCCCAAAGCAGCCCGCGCGAGGCGGTGTCGCCGCGGTCCGCCGCGAGGCTACCAGATTTCAGCTGGATTTCTACTCGTTACGGCGTATGGCTTGCAGAAACTGCAGTGTGTGTATATATATATATATATATATATATATATATATATATATATATATATATATATATATATATATATATATATATATATATATATATATATATATATATATATATATATTACATGCGCACCTACAAACAAAATGAAGAATTTTGTACAAAATTGCGTAATAAATTGTGCGTAACGTAGCATTAGTATACTGACGGAAATCTTCACCTGAGTGTTAACTAAGCTCTTAAGAACGACCTGTCAAAGACAGATGTGCAGAGTGAATAGAACTTCTTCAATTAGGTATTTGTTCAGAGAACGGGTGAGGAAGAAAAGCACGAATAATAACAAAAGGGCCCGTGATTGGTCGATCGGCCTCGCCCACTAATCTGCACGGGTATAATAGGGGAAACCGCAAACGACCATTCAAAACCCCTTTGTTCTTCTTTACCCGTCTTTGATCTGAAATAGCTTATTATCACCTAGACGAACGTTTTGTCGGAATACATGACACGAGTATCTTCGAACCGTGCACAGTGCGCTCCGTGTAACCGAAGCTCGTCTCTCGGGATACACAGTCCATACATCAGCTGACGGCGCTTGTAGCGCCCCGTGCGTCTCGCCCTCACACCCGCGCTGCACTCGCTCCTCAGTAGCGACACGACACGACCCGCGACCCGCTGACTCGGCTCGGCTCGGCTCCGGGCAGCCAGAGCAGCGCAGTCAGTAATTTCCCCGCCCTCTCTCCTTCCCTCTCTCTCTCTCTCTCTCTCTCTCTCTCTCTCTCTCTCTCTCTCTCTCTCTCTCTCTCTCTCTCTCTCTCTCTCTCTCTCTCTCTCTCTGTCTCTCTCTCTCTCCCTCCCCTGGATGTGTTCTTGTTGACAGTCAATCGCTTGTACGTGAAGAAGTATAAACGTCATGTGACCATTATTCACAAGGCGTGTTAGCCAGAGAGGGAGAGAGAAAAGCGCGCAGCAAACGCGATGAAGAACAATGATACGGAAGCGAAGCCGGGACGTTTGTTTTTGGAAAAGGTGCCGAACCTAATCCAACCCTTCGTTTTGGGGAGGCGAGGTCGTGGCGTCAGGTTCGCTCTGCTTTTGGAGTTGCGCGCGTCACCGTTCCTGGAAACACATCAGGCAGCCGAGCCGAGCCGCCCACCGCTCCCGCAGGGATGTGCGAGACATTAGCAGGTGAGGTACTTGTCCCGAGAGGTGGACGAGTAGTGTACTCCTCTGTACAGGCCTGCGCGTACTCTGATTGTACTCCGGGTGTACTCTGCCTTTATTCCGGGTACTCTGTACTCCAGGTGTACTCCGCGTACTCCAGGTGTACTCCGCGTACTCCAGGTGTACTCCGCGTACTCCAGGTGTACTCCGCGTACTCCAGGTGTACTCCGCGTACTCCAGGTGTACTCCGCGTACTCCAGGTGTACTCCGCGTACTCCGGCAGGACTATCGGCCCAGCTGTACTCCGGGTGTACTCCGTACTCCTGTGTACACCGAAAAGCCAAGTCGTCCTCCCCTCGCGCCCCGCACGGCCTGGGGTCGGGGCTCAGGGGCCTGCGCCGAACGGGTTGACCGAATTCAAAACTTTAAAAGTTTCTCGCTTAGACGACTACATTCGCATTTGAATACGAATGTAAACGTTCGCTGACCGCCCCCTCACCCCCTCGCTGGCTCGAATCGAAAATCGGCCTACAGAGCAGTCGTCGTCAGGAGCGCTCTCGGAGAGTGGACAAGTGAGGTGGGTCTACTTATTTACTAATTGATACGAAACTATTGCATGGGTTTCCTAAGGGTTCAAACTACACACCGATGGAAAAAAAAATATGCTCATCACACCTTTATCGACCCGAAAACTGCGGTTTTCCGAAAAATGATCCATGTTTGGTACTTTTACCCTAAGCTTGCGAAGCGTTGCGAACTATTTTGTTTGTAATACCAACTTTTTCTTCGCAATGCGAAGCATCCAATTTCTTTGCAACGATTGTTCGCAAGGTTTAAACAGTGCAAGTCTCCGGCGGGTTGCCTGCCTGCCAGGGGCCGGGCCCGGCACGCACTCACACACGGCGAGTTTGGTTTGGCGGGGCCGCGCGGCTGCGCTGGGCGCTGGGCCGCGCTGGAGCCGAGCGTTGCATCACAGAGCCCCGGCCGGGCCGGGCCGCGCCGGGCCTCGTATGGCTGAAGCGGGAGTCATCTGAATGGGCCTAAGGGCGGGGCGCTCCAGTATATCCTCCAGCGCTCGTACTGCCTAGCAGCGCCGAGGATGGAGGTGGATGTCTCCCGGCAGCTCAACGGATGTGAGTGTGTGTGTGTGAGTGTGTGTGTGAGTGTGTGTGTCTTGACTATTCGTATAGGCGCCGAGTTTAGCGTAGGCCGCCCTCCGCCCTCTCCTCTCTGCGCCCAATATGATGGGACCCGACAAACGCGCGCGAGCACACACACACACACACACACACACACACACACACACACACACACGTGGACCGACCTGATGTGGCGTGTTGTTGTGATGCGATCCACCCTGGTTGCATCACGACTCTCGGCCCCCCACGCCACGCCACGCCTCGCCCGCCACTCGTTTTATATATGCGGTTGCCCTGATGTGCGGACCCAACCATGTTGCAGTCAATATCCCTTTGTCCGTCCGGCCCGACCCGGGCGGCGGGCGGCGCTGCCCCCGCCCCGCCCCGCCCTGCCCCGCCGCCACGCAGCTTGCGACCCTTCCTCGACAGGCACCACAGTCTCGATGAGGCTCTTCGTCGTTTGTCCTCCGGTTTTGTCTTTTTCTTCTTCTTTTTCATTATTTTTACCGGTCAAAATACGTGTCGACTGCGGGAGCCGAAGTGTGTGTATACGAATGTCGCTCACCAGCCGCTGAGTTACTTTCTTCATACATTGGTAGGTGTGCGTGCGACAAATGACTTCTCATTCCCACACCTCATGAGCGTACCCCCTTCGCATTCTTAAAGATGTGGACAACTTCTATGGCCTGTAAGTGTACGAGTGGGCAGAAGCTCATCTACTGGGGGCATTAATTTATCCAGCTGAATGAGTAAATTCACTCACCTACCCGTGAATGACATTCGCGCGTCCTGCGCGCCGCGCTCAAACGACCCCCTGAATGAGGGAAATGACGACGGTGTGAGATGCGATGCTGCCGCGGGGCGGGGCGCAGGCCCAGCAAGTAGGGGGAAGGGCGAACGCCCCTATTGGCGGTCTCTAGTGAACCGCCTGGAAGGTAGGCGACTTGAGTTCCAAAACTCCTGTATATATGGGGGCAACACTCAGGACTACGAGCTCCCGCTCCTCCCTCCCTGTCTAGAACATAAGTACGCCACTGGCGTCTTGACTTGAGAGAGCCAAGGCCTCGGTTTGGTCATTTTTGTGACATCGATGATTGTGGTCCTCTCAAGTCCAGTCGGCGCCTCGCTGTGCTGTGCAGCAGCGGGAGGACGGGGCAGCGGCTCACGCTGCTCACGCACAGCGCTGCACAGCGCACGCGGGCCGGAGCCTCATCCAGGCTCAAAACTAACCAGGACGTTATTATTAAGTAAATACGTTGTAGATTGTGGCGTCTGGGATTTTCCAGAATGGTGATGTGGTTCTTTTCTCCGTCCAACCCCCTTTCTCTTGAAAACAAAAATGATGGTCTACCATAGTCTCCGTGTGGAGTTTTCACGAAATACAATACTCTTTGTGACCGAGGAACATGTTGTTGATGCAACAGGCAACAGGGACGTAAAGAATCCCGATTATATCTGGATTTTTCAGGTTAAAGATTTGAGAGGGGCCAAGCTGACCTTATTCCCAAACTGGGTTTCTTTGCAGGCTTATTCGAGCAGTTGTCCTTTTTCACATTGCCCATGCCCATAACCATCGCTGGCGGTCAGATCAGCTGGACTCTCCTTCGCTCCGAATACGTTCCAAATCCTCCTCCCTGTTGTTTTCGTAGAAAGCTCGCGATACTCATCAGTATTGTGGCAGTGTAGGGGGCGGGCCGCACTGCTCCCCGCAGCGCACCCGGCCCAGCCCGGCCCGGCCCCCTGCCCTGTCCCCGCGGGGCCATCCCCTTCCGGGCGGCTGCAAGATGCACGGGGGTGTAACTGCGGCGCCCAGGGGACGGACTTGAGGTAGTCTTGCGGTGTCGCCGACGCTTTTCAAGGAGGAATGGAATGGAATGCGAGCTGGAGTCAATCGCACAAATAACCGTGCGGTCGAATTTTTCGGTCTGTTTTGTTTCCCTCACGCTGGGCGGGTCTGGTCGGGTCGGGGCCCGCGGCCCGCCGCTCAGTGACCCATGGCTCTTGACTCATGGCCATTGACTCTTCTCTGTTCCAGGTGAGCGGCACGAGGCGGACGCCATGAGTGAGTCTGGACGCGCAGCGTATGTATACTGATTGTAGAGGCGCGAGGAAAAGTTATGATACTTTCATTTGGGGCCTTCGTATTATTACTTTAATAATGGACAGGCTGAGGCCGGGTCCGTCCCTGTGCGGGGCGCGGTGTAGCCGGTAGGACGGTTGCTTCAGTGGGGTAGGGTAGGGTGGTTAGGCGCATCTGCCGCCTACTGCAGCTGCTGATTTCTACGTGTGTGTGTGTGTGTGTGTGTGTTATTAAACCAGCCACCTGGCATACTGGCATTGCCTACTTACAGGGAGCCTTTCGCGCCTTTTCGTAGCTTATCTCTCATCGCGGGACCAGCGGTGGCGGAAAAAGGGGGGGGGGGGATTAAGTATTAATAGGGCTTGAGCAGGTCAGCCATCTTAACGGCCCTGTTGACTGCAGGCTCGCAATAAGGGGGCAGGAGGGGGGGGGGGGCGATGACCCCCTGTCAGCTCCTAGATCCGTCTGAAGGTAGGCAATTTCAGCTAAAATCGCCCTCCTCGCCGTTATCACTATCGCTGGCCCTGCTGCAGGCCTGTAGGTAGGACCCTCGTGTCCGCGTCGTGCTCCCCACGCCCACGCACGCACGCACGACGCTCCGTGCTCATGACATAGAGTGTTATCACTCCTGCGGCCCTGCTGCAGGCTGCTGCAGGCCTGCTGGGCCCTACGCTGTCCGCCTGTTGCGCTGCTGCGGCGAGCAGACCGCAGCAGCACCGCATGCTCCCCTCCTCTCTGTCCGGCCGCCGGGCCGTGGCGGGGCGCGGCGGGGCGCGGCGGGCGCGCCAAGGAGGCCGGCCGGGCCGACCCGGTCGAGCAGCTCAGAGCTCAGCTCAGTCCTGTCCTCAGTCCGGCCCCGGCCCCGGCCCGTGCCGTGCTGCGCGTGTAGCCCGCAGTGCTCTCTACGATCTGCGCCCGCACCTCCTCGGTGGCGGCCCTCCACGACTCGGCGCTCGAGACACAATGCGCGTCCTGGATACTGTGCTGTGCGATGTGAGCGGTGACCGAGTGGTGACCGAAGGGTGACGAAGACGCCGTGTGCGTGTGCTCGTGAGTGAGTGTGTGTGTGTGTGAGCGACCGGGATGAGCGCCGCCACTTGTTGAATGTGCTGCTTGTGCGGCGGAGGCTGCCCGTGCGCGAGCGACATGGGACTCCAGCCCGTCTGGGTGCCGGGGCCAGGGAGGCTCCACTGGAAAGGTGAGTCGGTGTCCTGGAGCACGTCTTCATCGCCGTGTGCATCCTACACGCGGTGGCTCCACCGTGGTCCTGCAGGACGTTGAGAATGGCGTGTGTCCGGTGTGTCCTGGAGGACGTGCTCGTCTCGGAGGACGTGTCTGTCAACGTCGTGTGTCCTGAAGGATGTGTGTGTCTCGGAGGGCGTCGCCTGTGCTGCAAGACGCGTATCCTGGAGAGCGAGGTTCCAGGCGAGCGGTATCTCGTCCAGCCAGGTGGTGTGCTGAGGCGAATCTCAGTGTGGCGTACCCTGCACCCACTGTACGGTGTTTTGAATCAAATTGAATTCCCTGAGCTAGAAATGCGCGTAGTTTTGCACGGTAAAAATGTCGACCTCATCGACTATTGAAAAGTTTTCTAGGTGACTGACCTGGAACAGTTTTGTCATTCTTACCCTGAATAAATATTGTTTCAGTTGCAGTCAGATTTTATTTGATTTGGGTACCCAATAAGTCAGACTGTTTTTCTTATTTTTATTTTTTTTTTAAATTATTATTATTATTATTAGAGCTGTTCCTTGGGGTCGTGGCGGCCGAACGGCCGAATCACATCTGCGGGTGCGGCAGGGTGGGGGGCTCGTTAGGCTCGTCAATTCACTGCATTGATTGATTGCTTGGGGTGATTTTGATTTATCGCGTCGAATATGAATGGGTTGCCATGCGTACCGCGAGTGGTGGACGAGACGGGGTAAGGACGATGATGGTGAAGAATGCACAGGCGCGATCCCTGATCCCCGTCGGGGGCCGGCAGGACCCGTGGCGTACCGCTGCGCGGCGGGGCGGGGCGGGGCGGGGCGGGGCGGGGCGGGGCGAGGCGTGCTGCAAGGTCGGCAGCACGGCCCTTACAGCTATAGCAGTACGCCCCGCCACGCCAGGCCACGCCCGCTGGCTTCGACCGGGTTCGATGCCCGCTCGCTGCGCTGGCAGCAGCTGGGCGGGGCGGGGCGGGGCGGGGCGGGGCGGGGCGGGGCGCCGCTGATGCGGGGGCCTGAGGGAGGGGCCCTACGACACTAGCAGCACTAGCGCCCGCCAGTTCCAACACCCGGACCGTGGTTGGACTCTTAACGTCGTGCTCAAGTACGCGTTGCTATTGCACTGAGGAAAAAGTTTTGGTTGCAGCGATCGAACTGTAGTTCGATCCGTCGAAGTAATCTTAGGCATCGAACTTTTAGTTCTGGGAATATGGAACTTCGGTTATAGCGAATGCATATTTCAATGCCCATAACTACTCTGACGGATCGAACGACAGTTTGATGATGGGGTTTAAAGATTTGATGATACTGCTATCAAAAATTTTTCTCTGTGTGATTCGCTACATTTTGTCCAAACGACAACTCTATTCGAAGTGACCTTGCAAGCAAAAGCGTTTAAAAGCCTGTGCGTGTTTTTTTTTTTTAAATTTATTTATTTATAATTAACGCATTTGCCCATAGGCTTTGCTCTTGCAAAGGCATTTAACCTTTCACTCTCAGCTTATTACATGACTTGACTTTCGCTGGCGCCAAAAACACTTCACTTGCTTCTTTTACTGAAAAAGGCGATACTGTCGCTGGCTCTGGGTGCTTGCCAAGATCCGACTGATCACGAGGGATGTCGTTTTATGTACAATGCAGCCCTCTCTCCCCCCAGCTCGGCACCTTCATCTCTAAATGCTCGTTGCTATCTGCTCACTTTCTCGCAAAATTGAGACGATTCCTCGGAGAAAACGAAATCGGAGGGCGATCGCGATCAAGAACAAAGGATTCGTTGGGCAGAGCGGGGCCGCGCCGGTCCTGCGGGAGCAGCAGAACAGCTGATGGGGCTTGGGGCTGCAGCCAACCGCTCCCTCTCACCTCTCAACGCCCCTTTGCCTGGTGGGGTCATGTGTGCGAAATAACGTCAGGTTCGCGGAATCGATGCCGTTTCACGCCCGAGGGATCATTCTCATCACAATGCTTTGCGCCAGAGTAAAACCTCGCTGCATTTGCACTTGGGCGCAACACCGACGAAATTGCAGAATGTACGATTGTCCTACTTTTTCAGCGGTGGTATTGTGCCACTCGAGGCGGCACCACTGCTCGCTCGAGTATTCTCTGTGAAAAACGTGGAACACACCTCTATCACCCTTAAAACAGAAGGGCAAGCGTGGACCACTAACACAACAGTGCAACATTCTGTTCCAGTAGCTAAGCAATGGGACTGCCCCTCTCACATACTTTTAGATATTGTTTAGTTTTAATACATCAATGGTGTTTAGTTTCAAATGTGCAAATATTGCACACTTCAAGGTATCGGTTAACTTAACGTCATTTGGTGTGCAATGTTTCGACACTTCCGAAACGTTCAATAAACTGCACACCATTTAGTGTGCAGTTACTCGACGTCTGTTGTGGCTTCTCAATGGCTGATGCATGTATCCAAGTGTGCAAACATTCGACCACTTGCGAGACGTTTAAAGTTTAGACGTTATTAAGGTCTAGTAAAACTCGACATCATGTAATGTGCAAAGTAGTAAAAAGCACACTTTAAGTGTGCAAATAAGCTGCACATTTGTTTTACCAGTGAATTCTCCTTGAGGCAAATAACATTTCTTTCCCTTTCCTGCTTCCGTTCCATCTCTTTGTCTGGTCTTCCCTGCTCCTGCTGCCCGCCCGTCCCCTCCGTACCGTTAGCGCCCGGACCCCGGCGGACCCAGACTCACCGGACCAGACCGCCTCTTTGGACATCAAAAGTTTAATCCCGAATGTGGATCGGCTCCGCGCCGCGCCACGCCACGCCTCTTTGCCCATAAAATAGGGAAACAAATAGGCGGCCCAGCTTTGAGACGGTGGCAGCGCTGCCGCCCTGCTGCCCCGCCAGCCCCGCTCTGCGCGGCAGGGGTGCGGCGCCGCCGCGGTACGCCCTGGGTACGCCCCGGGTACGCCCCGAGCACGGCGTGGGTATGCCAGGTATGCCCTGAGCACGCCCTTGAGCGCGCCCACTGTACGCCCCAGATACGCCCTCGCGACTTTGTACCATAGAGTCCTTATTCGTAAATGGTTGAGGACGGTCCCGTCCCCCAGGGTTTGAATGTCGCCGCGCGCGCGAGAGTGCACTCATCTCTCTCTTTCTCTCTCTTTCTCTCTCTCTCCCTCTCTCCTGGTGGAAAGTCGACCTTCGGCCGGTCTGAGCGTGACCTTTGTTGAACGAGAGTCTCGCGAGGGGTGTGGTGGGTGACGGGGCGGGGCGGGGCGGGGCGGGGTGTGGCGGGGTGGGGTGCGGCGGCGTACTCAGGGCCCAGGCCCCAGGCGTTGGCGGCCTGTACACCCTCCTACTTACTCTTCCAGGCTACATATGCAAGATGGAGTGATGGAGTGCAACAGCTTTAGAAAAGGAAAGGCAAGGTACCTTTGCAGATATCGGACGAAAACTACGTGTATGCCGAGGCATTTCGGAAATAGTGTTCAGACTATCTCAGTCTCTCGGACTCTTGCTGCCACCATGCAGTGAACTCTTGTCTCGGCTCAGGCGTTCGGCTAGTGCAATTATTGTTGACATCCTTGTAATGATTCGAAGTCTAACGTTTGTTTCTTCAGTGCGTCCGGCCGGCCGGGTGGCGCTTCCTATAAAGCGCCGGGAAGTTTATCGATCGAGCGAGGTTGAATGTAAGGCCAAGGAGAAGTATGCGCCTCGCCTAGGAGAGGGTCGAGAGCACCGGTGGGCACCAGCGGGCACCTGAGAGCCGCTCGGAACACGGACACATACCGAGGAATGCGCGGGAGCTCTCGAGTGAGAGGGGGTGGGGGGGTGGGGGGGGGTGCAGACAAGATACGGACCCCGGCCGCCGGAGCCGAGCCAGCGGGGGGGCGCTACTGTCAGCGCCAGCAGGACACGGTGGGGGCCGCGGCGCCGAGATGAGGTACACTGTCACTGATGATGTATCGGAGGCACCTTTGTCCACCTCTCATCCTGAAGCTCGGGGAGTGACGATTCCTCTGGAGCGGAGAAAAGTCATATGCGTGGAACACTGCCATACTCTTGCTTACGCCTGAGTTCAGTTTCACCCGGCGTGCAAGCGCGGATAATGCGAGGTTGTATGTCTTTCATGGATTTTCGGATCATGATTTTATGTAACCGCGCCTGCATTGTAAAATTCTGAGAATGCAAAGGCTTTGCATATTGCGAATTTAACCGCTACGTGAACTTGCAAAGCACTGATTTGATATTCCGAAGGCCGCACTGCTGAAAACAACTGTATCGTCTTTTAAGCACAGCCTCGTTCCTTAGCAGAAAAGCCGTTTGAAATCCGAAATTTGCTGCTTTGAAATTCGCAATTTGCAAAGCGTTTGCTTGTAGGTTGCAAAGCGTTTGCTTTGTTGGATGCAAAGCATTCAAATGATTTTGCATGGAATCGACATTTTGATTCGCCTAAACCTTGCGGTGCTTTCGTAAAATAAAAAGAATGCATTTCGCACCCTCTCTGGCGGCGCGGCGGTGTGGCAACGCTGCAACTCGAGGTGCTAAAAGACCTCGCAATTACAGTGCTAATGCAGCAGCAGGAGTTTCCAAACCCAAACCTTTCTCTGCATCCTCAGGTCTCCTTATTCCGGCCTTGTTGTCAGGCTCGCTGGGTGCTCGTGCGTGCTCCACGGGTGACCAGTGTGTAGTATGTATATGAAGGATGCCTCCCCACCTGTGCGGGGCGGGGCGGGGCCGGGCCTGCCGCACATTGCAGCACTATAAAAATGTTGCGCCCCCCGATCATCGGGCGTGCTGCGCGGAGCCGCGCGGGGCTGCGTGGCGCGGCGTTCGCACCGAGCGTTTTACCTGCGCACTAAACCCGTCCCGTTACGATTGTAAAACGGCCGCAGTAAACCCAGTTCCGCGTGGCTCCTCTCCCGCCGCCGCCGCTCGCCAAAACCAAAACAACAACAACAACAACAACAACAGAGTTGCATCCGCTTTGCACTGCTGCCACGCTGCTAGCGTCCATTTGCATCCCCCGCGCGAATGCAGCGTGCTGCAGGGGCGGTCCTAGGCAGACGGGGCTGCGGTGGGCAAGCCCTGGCCCGGCTCGGCAAGCCTTTGCTTTTTGGCTATACTCTCGGAAAGTAGCGCCTTTTGCCAATCTAAAAGGCGTGCTCTTAAGAGCTGTAGGAAAGAAGAAAAAGGGGGGGGGGGAGGCTGTCCAAGTCTGCGCCCGGCTTGCAGTGCCAAACGAATCTCGCATCGCGACTTTCATCTGGCCTTGCGATCCTCGCGGGGCAGCAGTGCAGTGCAGCTGAGAGTACAACGCGCTCTCCAAAGGCATACTGTCTCATGATATTGGGGCAGTGCTAAGGAGACCCGGACCCCGGAGCCAGGACGGCTGGGATCCGGCCACTGCGCTCGGCTCACGAGCCACTGGAGACCCCTCGAGCCCCGGAGTGCGCTGGGGAGACTTGACTCGCTGTGTGCGCGCACCGAGCGCGTCCACTGCTGCATGGGTGTGCAAGGGAGGCTGCCCGTGTCGGGGGCCCCGCCGAGGCCTTAGAGCAGCCCGGAAATTTTTCCAGAAAAATTGGAAAAAAATCCGCTTTTTTTTTTTTCGGAAATAAATCAGAGGTTGGAAAAATTGGAAAAATTTATTAATAGCTTGAATTGTGTTAAAACGCCCGTTTTGGCACGTGTTTACTGTCCCAAAGGAAGGCAAATGCCGACTGCCGAAGAGGAAAATGTGTAGATCATTGAAATTCACCATAAAATTAGATGATTTTCTTCATCAAATTTCGATGTTTTTAACAGCAGTTATCAAAGATTGAAATTTCAATGTTCCTGCCCTGGTTTTCAATTTCTTTTACATGCCGAAGGCTACTGGAGGCTACTAGAGCGTAAATAGGCATTTTCGGGTCATTTTTGTCATCATACTAACCCAGATTTCACAGAATAAGCAATTTTTCCAATTTTTCCAAATTTTCCGAAAAAAATCGGGAAAAAATCCGCTTTTTTTCCACCGATTTTATTTTTCCGGAAAAATACGAACCCTAGTTTCAGTTTTCTTGTATCCGGTAAAATTTAAAATTGTACCTTCGAACACACCCATCACTTATCGAAGGTATACGGTCAGAACATTAAAAAAACTGTGTTTATCGATATTAGAGGGAAAAACCGGAAAAAGCACGTCCATAGGTTTCCAACCAGCAAGGAAACATATGGAGAAAATGCATTGTAGCATCTCCCCTTTTCAAAAACTGCATATAGAAACCTGAACGTCTTTTATTTTTGGTCAAGAAATCGTTAAAGTGGGGAAGTTTAGCTCGTACACCACTCGGACAATGGTCGATCAAAGCTCTGAAAGTGTTCATTTTCTTGCAGTTTCTCCCCCCTCTCCTTCCCTTCAGTTCTTGCTCGTGCGCCCGTTTTCACGCAAATTGGAACTAGAAAACGTGCTCCCGATAGTCTGATGCAGCGCGGCCGGCCGCTGGACTCTACACGGAGAGAGGCTGAGTTACTCCTAGTGGCCGCGGGGCCGCGGGCTGAACCTGGCCTTGTTCCACGCGAGAGCGGGGGTGAGCGCGCGCGGAGAGAGTGAGAGGAGAGGAGAGGAGAGGCGGAGAATGAGAGGATAAGAGAGAGGCTGCAATTACGCATGTCGAGAGTGATTAACTTGTCTGCATTTTCATTCGGAGCAAATCTCTCGCTTCTGTCTCTGTCTGTCTCTCTCCCTCTCTCTTTCTCTGTCTCCCTACCCCCCCCCCTTTCCCTCTGTCTTCCCCCCCCCCTTTCCCTCTGTCTTCCGGCTCTCTCCCTCTCCCTCTCTCCCCACTCTCGCTCTCTCACTTAAATGTGTGTTATTGCACAGTGCAGCGCGGTGTGGTATCTGCGTAGGCAAAAGTAGGGCCCTGCTCCCTCGTAATAGGCGTGTCGGAGTGGCCCCGCCCCGCCCCGCCCCGCCCCGCCCCGTCTTCCCGGAGGTGAGGTGGGCGACTATTGGCGTGTCACACCACACGACATGTTCAAGATACTGCAGTGCCAGGCGTAATTTCATGAATCAATAAACAAAACCTGCATACATCTACTTTAACACACTTCGGTTCCTAGTTCAGGTACACCGCCTGACGCGGTCGGAGCGCCGGAGCGGGGCAGGTCGTAGCGCTGCAGTGCGGATTGCGTTGGGGCCGGAGGTGTGAGCCGTGCTGTGCTGTGCTGGAGTTATGGTATGGTCCAGACCAGACCGAACCGGACGGGCTCGGGAAATATTTACCCTTTTTCCTCCCTTTCTGCTGGTCAAACAGTGAGCTGGCCGCCCGCCCCGGCACCATCGACCACCTCTCCGCCCTGAACGCGCGGCTGTTGCGCGTCTGAGTGGGTCCGGTGTCGGCATGAGCGCCCTGAGGAGGCAGAGGGGCCCAGGCAGGCAGGCCCAGGGCGCCCAGGGCCTCGCGCCAACCTGTTGCCTAAACGGCCGAACAACAATACTCGCCCCCGGACCTGTGGAACCTCTGCTCGACCCAACGGCGGCAGGGCAGGGCACAAGGGTCTACCACCTCGTACACCCCTCTAGATAATTATTGATAATCACATAGCCATAATCATGTTTCCAAATATTGACAAATTTTTGACAAATATGGAGAAATAGAGTAAAATTTGACCAAAAAGTTGCGTGATTACTGGCCAATAATCAGTAAATATGTTAAAGATAATCTCAAATAATCATTGATAATCACCATAATCGTCGTGACTGATTATAATCCTCGTACGCGATTTTTCAAAGTGGTGGACCCCTGGCCCTGGCAGGGCAGCAGGACCGGCACACCGGCACCAGGAGCCTATACCGAGGAGCGGCGGGAACAGAAGCGGAAGCGTCAAAGATCTAGGACAGTTCGAACTCCTAAAGTGATAATAGAAAAACAAAAGAGGGAAGTCTTCATTGTATTTTATACTTTTTCGGCGAACACCGACGTTAAGTCTGAAGTGTACATTTGTATCTTAACACTTCACTTTCATTTTTACGAACAAATATTTCTCCTATTTTCTTTTCTTTAAAAGTAAGGAAACTTTACCTTCTGCTGCAATTTTTAACGTTCCTGCCACCCTCCAGCTTGAACAATGTGTATACTAAAATTGAATGTCCCTGGCGACGAAAACGTGAAAAAAAGAAATATAACAAGTATATCATGTGAAACAAAGAAATATAACAAGTATATCATCTGCTTCCAATTCCAAACTGGATTGATATTTTTTTTTCTCGAGGCAGTGCCTTGCCCTGCCCTGCACATATCGATCGGCCCGCCCTGCCCCTGCCGGCCCGGCCGGCTGGCCTTCCCCAATTGTTTGATATTTATTTAGTGAGTAGGCGGGCTGCCCCCATCCCCCCCCCCCCCCCCCTGCCCATCACCAGCGCTTCCTGTTCCCTCGTGGCCCTGTCGTGCCCTGCCGCGCCCCGCTACGCCTGCTTGTTGATGTTCGCGGCAGACGCGCATCTCGACATTGCGACGCTTTGGTTTCCCGAAATGTGCTGCGGCGAGGGGACATACACGCCCAGAGTGTCTGCCGCTGCCGTGCATGGTTTCTCAAGATAGTTGTGCTGCAAAGTCTCGCTGGAAAACCAGGATACTTTTCACGCATGTAGATACGCTTCTGTAAACTGCTAGCCGTACCCTCTCCTCGAAAAAGTGCCGCATTTAATAGTTCGAGTGCACAAATGGTAATTTTCATACCAATACGCGCGTGACATTCACACCGTTGGACCACCGGAGCATGGTTTTGCCCCTCGCGGAGGATGGTGCTGCTGCTCGTCACCTGCCTAACTCCGAGTAGGCTGCACGGCGTGCACATCTGTGGGAGGGTTGCCTACTCGTGAGGCGCCGTGGCCCCCTGGCCCACACGATGGGCAGCACGGCGTGCATGTCTGTGGGAGGGTTGCCTGCTCGTGAGCCGCCGTGGCCCCTGGCCCACACGATGGGCAGCACGGCGTGCATGTCTGTGGGAGGGTTGCCTACTCGTGAGGCGCCGTGGCCCCTGGCCCACACGATGGGCAGCACGGCGTGCATGTCTGTGGGAGGGTTGCCTACTCGTGAGGCGCCGTGGCCCCTGGCCCACACGATGGGCAGCACGGCGTGCATGTCTGTGGGAGGGTTGCCTACTCGTGAGGCGCCGTGGCCCCCGGCGCACACGATGGACAGCACGGCGTGCATGTCTGTGGGAGGGCTGCCTACTCGTGAGCAGGCGCCTGGCCCACACGATGGGCTGGCAATCTGCCTGGTGTACAGCTTGGAAATTGGACTTCGTCACGATTTCTAGGCCAGGACTGCGACAAGGATGCTCTCCTCTCGCGGAAGCTTCCTTCGTGCGTCTCTCCCCGCCGGGCCCGCCGGGTTGTGGTCCAGGCCGGCGCGCTCCCTGCAGCCCTTGCGCGCATGCGCAGCTCATTATGTACCCCGGCTCGCCCGCAGTGCCCGCCTTGCCATTATGATAGGACCTGACGAAAAGGTCCCAAGTACCTCCTCCTTACATAATTGTACGAGAAGAACGCTGGCCTGCGGTTTCGCCACGCGCTGCGCTGCTGCTGCGCCTGACCCGAGCGTGAGCCGAGCCGAGCCGAGCAGAGCCGAGCCGAGCCACCCCCTGCTCGCGAATAATAGGAGCCGGCAGCGGAGCTGTACCGCCGAAAACCACACGCCTCTCCACCGCGCCCCGCGTGGCGTGGAGCCCAGTGGAGCCGCGGAGGGAATATCTTTGGTAGTTTCGTAACAATGGCACTGGCGGTGCTGGCGCAGGGCGGGGCGGGACCGAACCGAACCGACAGACAGCAGCGCGCCGCCACAGCACATCATGCTGCTATTTCGCGAACCCCTTTTCCCGATTGGAACACCGACGTCGTATACATGTTTATGTGTACTAGGCTATGATACGTCATGGGGTGCTGAGCTGCAAACCGCATGTGCACACTAAATTCTTATGAACTTATTGTTTATACGTACCTACCGATTTCTGTAAACATGCTCTATTGACACATAATTTCGTGCGCAATTATGAAAAAAATTGTTCATAGTCGGGTCATTGTGTTCATAATTGGGTACAAAATTATTCATAAATAGAGCATGTGTACAGAAATCGGTAGCTGCGTATAAAAAAAGTTCATAAGATTTAGCGTGTGAATCGAATTTAAGTAAAGTAAAAAATATGCTTCATCCATGTGTATCGGTTGGTGATTGTTCTTTTTCTCTTTATTATTTAATTTTTAAAGAAAATATTGACAACATTGTCGTAGGGCGTCTAGGACGCAGTTATACCTAGTGTAAGACGGACCCAAATCGGTACACGACGGTAAAAACGATGTCTGATTTTTTGAGGAGAAAGGGAAAACTTTGAGGACCTTGTAAACTTTGAGGAAAACTCCTTAGATTTTGAGGAAGTCTCCTCCGAGGGGGAAATAACCTCGGACTGTAGTGTACACCATTATAATTTAACAAATTCAGTCCAATTCAAACATTCAGGCCAATTCAACCCAATTCAAATCTAATTTCAAGCCAATTCAAGCCAATCCAAACCCAATTCAAGCCAATTCAAACCAAATTCAAGCCAATTCACACACTAATTCAGTCCAATTCATTGGCAATTTAAGCCAATTCACAGCCAATTCAAGGCAAGTCACATCCAATTTACGAAATTTGTACACCTAATCGCTGAGCGAAGCGAAGCTATCCCCTGCATCGGGACAAGGAGTGTAGCCGGTCGTGAGTCTGTCCGTCCGTCTGTGTGTGCGTCCTAGCCTCTTCTCCTCTGAAACTACAACAGGTGTCGTTAAAAGAGATAGTGTCCCGTGATCTACTAATTACGGCGCAACTTAATCTGACCATGATTTTCTGATCGATTGAGTTTGAAATATTGGAACGAATTATTTGAATTGGAAGTTTCAATATTAGTATGTTGGCTGCAGCTGCCGTGTTTTGGCTGGCGCCATCTAGCGGCAGAGCGCGGAACTAACATCAGCCGCCAGCCGCCCAGCCAAGCCGAATCCCACCTCAGTGTTTTACAGCATTCAAACAAGTGATTAAATGATCATTAATAGTCTTTTTCACGTAATATGCAGTCTAAAATCGCTTTTAAGGTTGCGGATGTCGCTGCACGAAGTTTAAAGTGTCGTCATTGTGTAGTGGGTTCGAGTGATTTGTTGTTTGTTTTCGTCTGTGGCTTGGGGAGGAGTGAGATGGGTAGTGCCTCAAAATACTTTTTATCGCGTTGGATATATGGAATGAACGTCACGGACTACTGACATGATAGCCAGTATCGATGCAACTTGGTTGTGTTCTTCCTACGTGAGTGAGTGACATAACCTAACAACATAGACAATTTGTCTACAGTGAAGCTGTGAAATTGTTTGGTGAACATTAGAGTATGGTCTGAGTATTGAAATCAGGTAACCCCATGGCCTGAAAAGTGAGAGTTACTAAGAGCAGAATCATTTCCTTATATTTATTTTAATTTAGTTTTGAATCCTTACTTGGTTCCCCAGCGCATTGATTTGTTATTGCGCCACCAAGTTAACCCCAGCTGAACAAATTCTTTAGTGCGGAGTGGATGTTTGATTGTATTAGTGGAAGTGTGCCCATTTTGGACATACGGCAATAGACATTTGTAATAAAAAAGAATAATAAGTTTGTAAATCGTAAACTGAATATTTGGTGTCTCATTATTCTACTAAATATGATAAATAAAAGTGTGGTTTGAGTATTTAAATCTTACTACTCTTACACCTAGCAAGAAATAAGAAAAGAGTTTGGGTTTTACGTTGGTAAATTTTGTAGCATTTGGTACCTAACACACTCCGTATTTCCCAGTGATACGATTTCTGATTGAGCTAAATCGTTTGCTTACCTAAACTTACTCATTGATCTGTTATGCCTAACAATTATGATTGAAAAGAGGTTACTCCACTAAGTTATTGATAGAGAAAAAAATGTTTTGAAAACATGGTTATTTTAATAATATTTGACTCTCACAAATATTAGGGGCTATACTGTGGAAAGGATTAGGGTGAGAGACCGTACTAGCAATATATTAGTTATGCCAGGAGTGTTTACATTAAAACAGTCTTTCTAAAACAATGAAGTACATACTTATTATTAGTATATAGCCATATAACCATTGAAATGGCTCACTTGTTTTAATTCTATCATTAATAGCTGACATTCATTTCAAAATAGATACGCCTCATCATTTAAAGGTTCTGCTGAGTCTTTGTGAATGTCTGGATTGTATTTAAAGTTGCTGGTCTCTGTTACCATATTTCTTGCAATGTCTTTTTAAATAATATTTTAAGTAATATTTTAAGTGACCCATTTCTGCCTTACCATACCATGTGAGTTGGCAAACTTACTTCAGAAGGATGAGGAATGAGAGGAGGGGGAGGGTGTACTGTCAGCATGTGATGCAGGTGCATTCTCTCTGAACATGTAAATGATACTGAGCCCCTGATCTGAGATGGGTGGGGGTAAAATGGAGGGAGGGGGGGGGGGGCACCACTCGAATTTCGACGCTACCTGGCCAGCGCCTACCTGCACACTGTCAGAAAAAACCACGGTGTTTGGTATGGTAAAGTCTGGTAGACAATTTGCCTGGTCAGTCTGTACCTGATCGAGTACGGTCTTTTAAGTACGGACCACGGTTATTTTTAACATGGAGTCTTATGGGTGCCACAGTAAATGAGGCACGGTCATCCTGTACCTTGCCCACCACAGTTTTCCGTACCCAGTCCTGTACTTTGGTACAGGATTTTTGACCGTGCAGGCCGGGGGTGGGTTGGGGGGGGGGGGGCGGCCAGCGTATGCCGTTGCTCGAATTGCGCCGCGCAAGGAGGATGTCCCTCTCCTCCCCCTCTGTCCTCTATCCCCCCTCCCCACTTGTGCCGTGATTGACTGACCGGACTGACTGGCTGACTGACTGACTGACTGACTGACTGACTGACTGACTGACTGACTGACTGACTGACTGACCGGACTGACTGACTGACTGGACTGACTGGCTGACTGACTGACTGACTGACTGACTGACTGACTGACCTTTTGGTTGCTTACCAAAACGGCGGTTGTGTACATTTCTTTTAAATCTCAATTCGCTCAGCAACTACGTGCCTGCCGCACGTACTCCTAGTTCAGCGGTTATTTCCCCCTCGGTCTCCTCAAAATTTGTGGAGGTTTCCCTTATTTTTTGAGGAGTCTTCCTAAAAATCTGAGGGGTTTTCCCTTTAATTACGGAAGTTCCTCCAAGTTTTCCCTTTTTCCTCAAAAAATCAGACATTGTTTTTAATGTGTAACTGTCACGTTATTGCCGCACACATACTGTACTGCACTGTGCTATAGTGCTATACTATAGCTCAGCCCAATAAGTGATTTTCGTATTTTGTGAAGCAAATGGGGTTCTGCGGTATGTTCGTCATCCGCATGAACTTCGTGGTTTTCTATTTGCCGGAATAAAGAAACTGCAATCAATAACGCACAGCAAAGTACACACACATCAAATATAACGCATGTCTTTTTGTTTCTTCTTCTTCTTCTTATTATTATTATTATTATTATTATTATTATTATTATTTTTAAGTTGCTGCCTGCGAGTGTGTAGAGGCGTGTAGGCCGTGAATAATATGTTCACTCAAGGCCCTCCCCTCGGCTCGTCTCCTTCCTCATCCTCCTCTCCTCCACCCTTCTCCTCCTCCTCCTCCTCCTCGGGTCACCGCCGCGCCTTGAGCCGGTGCGTCCCAAACGACCAAGGCGTGGTGCGGCGGGGCGGGGCGGGGCTGCGAGAGCCACACCCTCATGTAAAGAGACGTAAGACGAACGTTAAGAGGATGAGGGGTTGGGGGAGAGGGGGGGAGGAGGCCGCGGTAAGGCGCGGGGCCCGCCGCTCGGGCCACACCCGCCGGAGGTGGAGAGATGACGGGGCAGAGGGGCCCAATGCACTCTCAAGGCCACGCCACCAGAGAGAGAGAGAGAGAGAGAGAGAGAGAGAGAGAGAGAGAGAGAGAGAGAGAGAGAAAGAGAGAGAGAGAGAGAGAGAGAGAGTATAGTGAAAGAAAGAGACCGAGGGATAATAATGCTATGCATGCATGCAGCAGACTGCACCGCACTCGAAATAAAAAGAATTCAAGTCGCGTCGGGTCGGGATAAGATGAGAGAGAAGGGAGAGGGGGGAGGGGGGGGGGAGGGCAGACAACTACGAAACGCACCGCGGGCAAAGGCGACAGGCGGCGGGTGTCACACGAAACGCTTGGGAACCACAATAAGTATTTGCCTTCGCTCAACACAAACTGTGTATTTCGCGGCGAGCACAAATCTGGAAGGATTTTTTCGGATTTTTCTGTCTGCACGGTACATACCAGCGGGCCCGGCCACCCCACCTCTACCTCGGGGCCGACTATCAGGGCGCCCTCGGGATGGGGGGTGGGCACGCTTGCACGCCAGAATATGATGGAAATTCAATGAGTACCATACGAAACATCAAACATCGCCCGGAGAGAATAAAGTCGTCAATCGCGACGTGAATGTCCTCACTGACCGGCTGCCCATCGATCTGGCAAAGGAGGGCATAAAGCTGCACGCCAGACCGGACAGGGCAGGCCGGGCCCGTGTGGCAACGCTGTAACTCCCGGCGGCGCGCTGCCGAGTTACGGCGCTTTTGAGCTGGTCATAACGAAAGATAAGATTCATTTCGAGCTTCCCCGCTGGCGGGGTGTTTAAACTGGGTGGTCTTTTGGGCCTTGGAGAGCCAACACCCGAGAGATCTGGGCCGATAGTAGCGCCGTAGAGCGCGGCGGCAGGCGGCAGCGCCAGGGTTACAGCTGTGCCCGACCCGGCCGCCCCGGCCCCGACGAATTTATCACCAATTATTTTCTTCCCTCTGGTGAGTGGAAGTAAAAGGTTCATGATCAAGGGCGCCAGCGCCGTGTCAGGGGGGCTCAGTCTGCGCGGGGCTAGAGGAGAGGGAGAGAATGCGCGTATTATTTTTGCCGCACCTGTCCCCTCAAAAAAAAATATTTGTACATTTACAACATATTTTTTAATTGACGATTTACGAAATACTTTCTAAATTTATAACAACCTCTTCTCACTCGCGATTGAATTTTAAGTCAACACAAAGTGCTTACTATTTACTATTCGGAACAGTATTTTTAGTAATTTTACTACTCCTCTTAGTGGAAAATTTGCCCATCAACCTACAACTATTTTTCTTAGTGGTCTGACCCACATTGCCAGATTCGTTTTCAACACTGAAAGTTCATGAGGACAGCTCCACTCTTCCCACAGTGGTTCAGAATGTACCTCTGTTTCAGGATAAAAAGCCTATCCCTCTCTTTGCGCAAATCACCTCTGTTTTATCATTGTGCGAACTACTTTCCGTCGAACTTTTCGGACAGTGGGACTGTCTGTGTCACTCTGATTTTCTGTGAACGTGTATCGTCTTCGTGGTACGTACGTCCGAGGGAGCGCCCACTTTCGTTTGACGTGTACTCATAATACCCAAAATACTGGATTTCCGATGATTCTCTCCAACTTTTATTCATTCATCACGGTATACGGTTTTTACTGGCAGAAAAATATCATTTTGACTAATAGGTCTCAATCTGTGTTTCCCACTATTCATCGTTGATATTTTTATTGGCCTCTTTTGATTTTTATCCTGATGATTCCCAGGTCGGTGTACACATTATTCCCAATGCAGTTTCCCCTCGCGTACGCCCCTCGAGTCCCCGGCGGCGGGAGCAGCAGCCGCAGGAGCAGCAAAAATGCTCCTTTAGGTCCTTTAAAATCCTTACCGCCTCATTGACGACGTCTCGTTTGCTTCCTCGGCCGTGCGTAAAACGACGCAATGTAGACAGGGTTCTGCTTCTTTTTGTGGAAGGAGTGATCCTTGAGCACGCAACGGCCCGGGCCGGCGCGGTGGGGCTGGGAGGCGACGAACGTCTTGCGTGAAGAACAAACCAAAACCGCACCCAGCGCCGGCGGAGCGGGGCGGGGCGGGGCTTTTGTCGGGCTCAACCTTCTCTCTTTCGTTATTCGCATGCGTTACGATCGCTTTGCGATTTCCGCGGTGTTTGGCCGGTTGCTTGAGCTTTCGGTGCGATCTAGCTACTGGAAAGGAATCTTTGCAGAGGCGCAGCCGTCAGAGGGAAGTTCTAATGGTATGGTGGGGCGGGTGGGGCGGCTACTGCCCCTCCCGTGCGGAGCGGCGCGGAATTCATTTCCGTGTTTGAGTGTAGGAAACAACGGGTGGCCTGGCCTGCCGCCCGGCGCGAGGGAGTTCTTCTTGGAGGCGTTCCTCTCGTTCCTCGCCGAGTCGGGCGTTGCGTGCCGTGCGGTGCGGGAGCTGGCGGGGCGGGGCGAGGCGGGGCGGAGCGAGGCGGGGCGGGGCGGGGCAGACCGCGCCGCCGCGGCGTTCACACACGACCGATAGCTATCGGCTGGCTGCCCTGCAAGTCCAAAAGTGTGGTACTTTCGAGTTTTACGGCGTAAACTGCGTCGCACTTGAGTTTGCAAGTTTAAACTTTGTAGAGTGCTGCTCTACTGCTCCTCAAACTGAATCAAACTGAATTTGTGTTCTTGTTTCTCTGTGGATTTTCTTGAAAGTCACAGTGATGAACTGCTCTGGAAACCGTAATTTGAGACAATCCAAGTATTCTTGGTGTAGGAGGACTATGGTTTCAAATACCTCTTTGGGTGTTGACCATCCGGAATAAGTGTATTGTAAAACAAACCTTTCACCTTTTAGCATGCGCGGATCCAGCGACAGGCCTTTTGCCCCAAATGGCTCCTTGGTAGCCGCCTGAAAGGTAGGCAAAAAGTAATACTTTGACCCTGTAAGTAGGCAAAAAGTACTACTCCCCCCCCCCCCTCGCCCCCAAAAGGCTGGCTCTGGGTCCGCCACTGCCTTTTAGAGATATGCTTTAGATTCAATACCTTCAGGAAATCATTGATTATATTGCCAGATGCATTAATTTTCAACACACCGCACACACTTGTGACCTCAGTGGCTATATACTAGACTAAGGTTTCCAAAGCGGGGCGACGAGACGAGGCGGTCCAAAGTCCGTCTCTCGCAGGGTCCGTGCAATCTGGAAGTGCAGACGACAGAGCTAAAGTGGCAAAGGCCAGTCGGAGTCCGCCGGCGCGGCGTCGAACATCAAGGCGGATTCTTCATCCCCGGCAACAGTGGGGCGGGGTGGGGTGGGGCATAAGGCGCGATGGGGTTGCCCCGCTGCTCGAACGGACTTACGCTTCCTGGGCCCCGCCCCGCTCCGGTCCCGAGCACACTGAGAGAAATTTCTTTCTTCCTGGTAATAGACGGTTGTTTTATGCGTCTGACTATGCTTTGTTCCGGGAAAAAAAAATTCAAATCCATTTAAATTTTTGGTCTATAGCATTGAATGTTCAAATCCCGGAAGGACACTCTCGTCCCTGGTACCAAGCAGTTTAGTTTTTATTTCTCCAAAGCTTTGAGTCCTGGAAGTAAAATGTTCTGTGCCCAGGGGAAAACATTTTTCTCAGTGCACAGCTTGAGCCCGACCGGATGGCCATCGCATTGTAAACAGTGCCTCTCCATCCGTTCCTCACGCCCACTCTGTCCAAACTCTGTGATTAAGACTGGCCTCTATTTGCTGAACCGAGACCCTCGCCTCGCCCGGAGGCCCGAGGCCGGGCGCGGCCGGGTGGGGTAGGGTAGGGCCGCGCAGATTTGGCCGCCAAACGGGACAATCGTTCACCCCACTCCACCCCATCCCCGCCTCGCCGTGCCCCTCGCAGTACATCGCTCATGACTCCTGCTGCCTTGCCTTGCGCTAAACATATTTCTTTTAAATGAAGGAAATTTTCCGACAATGAGTGTAAAGACTGTAAATACATGTTCTCCTTGACATTATAAACAAAAATTTGACATAATTCAAGAGAAACTGTTTATTCTGAGAGCGGAATTCCTTTCAAACAAAACGTCTTTCGTTTGCCAAAGGAAACGCTTCTTCTGTGTCTGAGGCATATGAGTCAGCAGCGTTTCACGTTTTACCGTGCGCGTAATAAATATTTTGCAAACGGTCCATTCATTTTTCATGCGAAAATGTAACAGATATCCCTCATCCTTGGGTCAATTGTGACTCGGTTCTATCAAGTCCCACTTTCCCGCTCAAGATGATTCGAGCGACTTTTCATCATGGATCCCAAAGATTTGTGTTGTCGAGCACAGTGTGGACCGCCCGCCTCAGCGTCTTCTGTGGAACGACTGGCTCAGCAAATATATTTTAATCCTGCTGCTAATTTTTGGCTCGGGGGCTTAATTGGTCAGTTAAATGGATTAGCATGGAACTCCTTGTGTAAAATCAGTATTTTCTATACGATTTAGAAAAGGGAGGAAACTAAAACATTTATGAATTCCGTGTCTTCCAGGATTTCTTAATTATTTTTTTTTTACCAAATTTGATTTTGCCATTCCTCATTGGTCTCTCGCGAGCCTACCTGGCCCCAGCGGGTAGAAACTCCTAGGGGCCCGGCTGACACCATCCTCGTCCGCCAGATCGGGTCGAGCAGGGCCGCCCGGCGCGCTGCCATCCTCCTTTCTTTAAATTTTATCTCGCGTGTAAAACTTAGACATTCAGTTTAATAAATACCTACTTGAAGAAAAAAGAACGAGGAATCCGATGGTGTGCTTCAAAATGCCTAATTCTATTATGAAGTTTACTTAAATAAATTGCAAAGTAGAATGATGCACTCGGAAGCGGCCAAAGCTGCGTATTTCCATTTTTTTCTAGGTTGAAGAAGCTTTAAACACCCAAACATACAGCGAGCCGATTGTTCTACTTGTGAAACTGTTCAATAATTTCATGTTTTCATAGTTTTCCTCTAACCTCAAAATGAGAAAGAGCCACAAATAGTTTGGAGAGGTTAATGGCGGCCGGAGAGAGAATCATTTTCAAGCCCGAAAATAAAATACTTCTTTTTCTGATCAGAAGTGCATATATATCCTACGCCATGCATTGATGTATGAAGATTCCAAATCTGGTTTCGGATTTTTAAAATGTTGAGGGATTGCTGAGTTATAGACGGATCCAATTTACGGTGCACAGGTGGGCCGAACGCAGCGTAAATTGGATCCGTCTATTTCTCAGCAATCCCTCAACAATTTAAAAATCCGAAACCAGATTTGGAATCTTCATACATCAATGCATGGCGTAGGATGTATATGCACTTCTGATCAGAAAAAGAAGTATTTTATTTTCGGGCTTGAAAATGATTCTCTTTCCGGCCGCCATTAACCTCTCCAAACTATTTGTGGCTCTTTCTCATTTTGAGGTTAGAGGAAAACTATGAAAACATGAAATTATTGAACAGTTTCACAAGTAGAACAATCGGCTCGTTGAATGTTTGGGTGTTTAAAGCTTCTTCAACCTAGAAAAAAATGGAAATACGCAGCTTTGGCCGCTTCCGAGTGCATCATTCTACTTTGCAATTTATTTAAGTAAACTTCATAATAGAATTAGGCATTTTGAAGCACACCATCGGATTCCTCGTTCTTTTTTCTTCAAGTAAGTATTTATTAAACTGAATGTCTAAGTTTTACACACGAGATAAAATTTAAAGAAAGGAGGATGGCAGCGCGCCGGGCGGCCCTGCTCGACCCGATCTGGCGGACGAGGATGGTGTCAGCCGGGCCCCTAGGAGTTTCTACCCGCTGCTGGCCCCTTCCCCCCCAGCCGGCTCCTCCAGCTCCAGCACAATGCGGGAGCTCTGCGCACACAATGGGATGGAATGCGTTTATTGTCATAATTACCGAACACCGCGCGTCAGGATCCGCCCCCAGCGAGGCCGTCTGAATAAGATCCATACCCCAGAGTCCGATTACCTCTCTTGCCCCGCCCCGCCCCGCCCCGCCCTCTTCGAAGCCCCCGGGGCATATGTCACCCTGTTGCACAGCCGGCTGTCTGTTGTTCCCTCAAGGCTTCGGCTCCTCCCCCTGACCCGGTGTGTTTGTGTGTGTGCGTGTGCATGCGTTATGGTTATGGGTAGACGTCCTGACCGCCCGCGGCTAGCCCCACCCCCTCCAGGCGAACCAATAAGTCCCAATATATACTAACCTTATTTTGATCAAAGCGGTTCGAATCGAAAATCGCAGGCAGCGGAGCACGGGGCGGGCCGGGGCGAGGCGGTACGCTCCAAAGAGGCTCTCAAGAAAGTGCGGGGGCTGGGCGGGGCGGGGGCGTAGGCCTGGCTGCGGAGCTGAGCGGCCCCGGGCCCCGGGCCAGCCGCGGCCCAGCAGAGGCAGGGAGACGCCTTTCTATAACAACACGCGCCTCCTGTTCTGTTCCAGACCTGCAGTTTCCGGTGGATGTTGCCGCCGTGGCCAAGGACCACCCGTTCCTGGAGCAGGACTCGCTGCAGTCGCTCTTCAGGCGGCTGCACGCGCTCAACAGGACCGCCAACATGAAGGTCGACATGCAGGGCCAGGTGAGTGCCCCCCGGTGCACCGCGGTGCCGCGGTGCTCCTCTGCACGCTCAGGTAAATCCTCCCCCGGGGCGGCCGCCGTACGAGGGGGGGATCACTTCGAAAAATCATTGTACAGACCCAAAAAAATCATTTAAAAAATCAAAAAAATCAAAATAAAATCAAGTAGAAAGTTACAGAAAATACGAAAAATCGAGAAAAAATGACCCCAAAACTGAGAAACAAAACGAGAAGAAAAAAAAACATTTTTTTTTATAAAAGTTACGGACAATTTCTTTCCTCTCTTGAAAAATCAAAAGAAAAATCAAAATCAAAAATCAAAAATCAAAAAAATCAAAAAAAATCAAAAATCATTAAAAATCAAAAAATCATTGTACACATTTCATTTGACTGATCCCCCCCCTCGCCGCCGTACACCTGGATGGTGGCAATGTGTAAGGAAGCAGGAAGACCCTCCGAGGGGTGCCCAACTTGATGAAATTGTGTACACAGGATTACCGAAGAACAAAGATTACCAGGGCTTGCCAAAGATTACCAGGGATTACCATTGATTACCAAATCCGTGTACACCGGATTACCTTGTTGGGCACCCCTCAAGACTGTCAACTAGTTAATGGCTACCAATTATTTTCGGAATTTTCGGGCCACCGGGCGCTGTGAATCGTTGAGATTAAAATTTGAAGTTTCCCCACTGAATATAGGCAACCCGCGAAGCATCCCCCCCCCGTTCCTTCGTCGGCCCGAATTACGCCCCCCCCCCCCCTCTGTGTCAGTGCCGCGCTCCTGCTGTACATGAAGCTCTGTATGGTATGCCTTCGCGCATACTCTGTATACAACTGTATACGACCTTATTGGCGACGGACGCGGAGTGCACTGCAAATTTTAAGTGTAGCATAGTAGTGCAGGACAAAGTATTAGAACAACGGTCCTTTAGCAAAATTATGTGATTTCCTTTGTGTCTCACTGTAAAGAGTGGATGACCAATTTGCAGTTCGTCCTATGTTAAACTACTTTTTGTGCTGTTTTGTTAAGTACAGTAAAATCTAGATCGTAAGAATTTCTTGGAATCGAAGTCTTCATACGTCTTTCTAACAAGGTTATTTAATATAACAAATCTTACATTGGGTTGTTGTAATAGTACTTTATGACAAGTAATTCTCACTAAACAAACAGGTGTCCCTCTATTCCAAAATAAACTATTTCAAATTCTCTCTCGTAAGCTTAATCGGTGCCCTCACGCGGCCTAAACTTGACCGCAGGTAGAATCTGACCGCAGGGGCGAGCAGTATGAGCAGACTTCGGCCGTGGGCCCGCCCCGCCCCGCCCCGTGCGGCTCAAGCGGTGCCGTATCTAGGCCACTGCACGCTCCCGCCCTCGAGCACCTCGAGCGAGCAAAGGACTTGCTTCTTTTTATTTTCTCGCGCTGGAGCGCCGCCGCACTCACGGCGGTTTTAATATCTGCAGCACTGTAGGGCTAGGAACTGGAAGGCAGACCGTCTGTCTGTCTGTCTGTCTGTCTGTCTGTCTGTCTGTCTGTCTGTCTGTCTCTCTGTCTCTCTCTCTCTCTCTCTCTCTCTCTCTCTCTCTCTCTCTCTCTCTCTCTCTCTCTCTCTCTCTCTCTCTCTCTCTCTCTCTCTCTCTCTCTCTCTCTCTCTGTCCCCGCCCTCTTCCTATCCCTTTACCTATAATAACCTTCACTCCTTCAGATAATGAAAGGGACTATCATTCATGTGACGGATGAGTACCCCTTCCCCCAGCAGACGGCACTCGCTAAGCGTACCTATAGTTCCACTGAAAGCGACTCGCACGGGCGTATAAAGCTATCCCCCATTGTGAGGGAAGGCCTGGGAGAAAAGGAGAGAGAAAGAGAAAAATATAGATCGAGAGGGGAAGAGAGAGAGAGAGAGAGAGAGAGAGAGAGAGAGAGAGAGAGAGAGAGGGAGAGAGAGAGGGGGGGGGTAGAGAGGAAGACCCACGCAGAATATCCAATCGCATGCGAGGCGCGGGGAATGAACTCATCGGCCATTTGAATAGAATGACGTCTTTCCAGGTCAACCGGATTCACGGGCGTGCGACACGCGCGGGGGCCTGGCGGGGACAGGGAGAGAGGAGGAGGGGGGGGGGATGTCGGTTACCTTAAATGCGACCGATGCGACGGGGATGAAGCATACATGCACTTCCGTTTCATATGGATAGCTTCGTGCGGCTGCTAGAGAGAAAGACGAGGATGGTGGGTGGGCTTAGCTCTAATGCTCTCTCGCTCATTCCCCCTGCCTGCTCTGTCGACCAGTGGGGTCGTTCGTTAGTGGTCCAGTTCAGCCCACCCCGGAGGAGGCCCCCGGCCCCGCGACCATGAGGATGATGAGGATGTCTCCAAGATGTCGCCTTGTCGTCGGCCGGTAAGACGGAGGTGGGGCGGGCAGGGCGCGGCAGCGGACCTGGGCCCGCCCGGTGGCAGGGCGCGGGCGCGCGGGTGGCGTCACCGCGGCGCCTCGCCTCGCCCTGCCCCGCCCCGCCCCGCCCTCCCTGCCGGAGCAGCAGTCTGAGCCGCGGCGCTGCGCAGGTGCCGGCGCTGACCTGGTGCTGAATCACCAGCCGCGCCGGGCCCGGACCTGCGCGACACGTAACGCTACGCCCCCCGCCCCGCGTGCGCCACTCACTGAACGCGCTGAATCAAAAACTTGCGTGGCGCTTGTTCCGCGGTAACTCGCGGCCGCGGCTGGAAGTGAGGCTCATCCGCCGGCGAGTGGCGAGGCGAGCTGAGGCTGGTCCTCCTTCACGAGCTAGAGAAGGGCGTGCTGATGCAGAGATGGAACCGCCGATCAGGTGAGGGCGGGTCGCGCGCAGCAGAGGGCGGGAAGAAGGTGTTGTCAGAAAAGTACGCTGCAGCGTACACAGGCGTCGGCCGCGGAGCGGAAGGCGCGCCCAGATGCAGCCCAGCCCGCTTCATTCCTCTGTGTCTATTTGCTCTTTGCGCACTTTTGTGCTTGGCTACACAGGGGGCTGCGATGACAGAACAACCCTTAACTCTTTTTTGCCCGTTTGTGGGTTTGATTTCGGTTTGATTCTCCAAAGGGGCGACTGACACGCGTGATTCAGCGATGACTGGCCGGGCGGGGCGGGGTGGCCCGGGACAGACCTACACCGTTATTACGAAAGCCTGGCCGCCTCTGACCCCTCCGCCACGCAATGCACCGAGCGCACGCCGCGCACGCAGCTCGGCGGGGCGGGGCGGGGGGCGTCCTGCTGATGACGGCCCGTGATGTCTCTATTCTCCACCGACCCTTTGGCGCCCGCCCGCCCCGCCCCGCCCCGCCGCGCCCCGTTGCACTCGCACCGGTTCGGGCTATCAAGGCGCGGAGGCGATGTAACGCGTGAGCGCTGTGCTCTGCTCCTGCCTGCCTGCCTGCCTGCCTGCCCGCCTGCGGGTACACAGTTAGAGGTTGTCTTTAAATCGGATGCCGCGACAGGTGATGTCTCCCCTCAAAGGCAAAAACGAAGGGGTCTGACTGTTGAACCCTCAAAGTAGTAAATCGGGGCGTTACATCGTGGGAAGAGGGTACTGTAGCGCGCCGAGTCAAACAGCTAAAATCGGCTTTTTGCTATCTCGCAAGCCGCGAGCACCCCAACCCCACCCCGCCCCGTTGAGTCGTGTACCTCCTTAAGCCTCGTACTGCACACCGGGACCGGGTAAATTCCTTACGTTATTGTTCTACCCCCCTTTCCTCCCCGGATGTAGGGTACATCCGTCTCCGCGCAGGAGAGGGCGTCAAATGTGACCCAACTGACGAGAGCCAGGGCGCTCCGCTCCTGCCCGGCCTGGCTCCGGCCCGTGACCTCACGGCCTCCACGTCACCTAACGTCTCCCTCCGTCTTTTACAGGGCGACGAGTCGGACGAGGACGACCACTGCGCGCTGAGCGAGAACTGGACGTTCCAGCCCGAGTCGCGGCGCTGGTCCCGAGTGTGCGACGTGAGCGCGGAGCACGCAGAGCGGCTGCAGGCGCTGTCCGCGCAGGCCCAGGCCCAGGGGCAGGCCCAGGGGCACCAGCAGGACGCCGGCGGCCCGGACACGTCACCTCAGGTACGGTGGAGCTCTGCCTATATTCATGTTCCAGACAGTCCAGTGACTGTGTCGTTAAAATCAACTTACGGTAAAAGTTTTCTGTATTGAAAGAAGGTTCACTCATTGTTGCTACTTCAGCAGCTACACGGGAAAAAAATTATTAGTAGAGCGAACTAACGTTTTAGTTGGTTTTGCCCTTACTAACACTTTTCCGTTGTAATAACCAAAACTCGGTTGTGGGAACGCATGTTTGGATTGTCACAGCAAAAATGTAGTTGACACAACAAACGGTGCGTTGGCACAGCAAAGCGGTTCGTTGGTCTGACGGAATAGCGCTTTGGTCCCATTTTTGCCGAACCAACGAACCGCTTCGCTGTGCTAACGCACCGTTCGTTGTGCCAACTACATTTTCGCTGTGACAATCCAAACATGCGTTCCCACAACCGAGTTTTGGTTATCACAACGAAAAAGTGTTAGTAAGGGCAAAACCGACTCAAACGTTGGTCCACACAATTATTTTTTTTTTTTTTTTTTTTTTTTTCCGTGTATGTCGACTGGGGACTCTGCTCTACTCTACTCCAGCTCTCCGTTTGACTTGACCACAGGTGCAAAAGCCGCCCCAGCAGCTGCTGCAGGTGCCGGGCGCGGGCGGGCGGCCCGACTCGCGGCCGGAGCCTGCCGTCATCGTCCCGGACCCGCCGTCGTCGCCGGGCGGCTCGTCGCGCGTGGGCACCCTGGAGCCGCTGGCGGTGGAGCCCGTGGAGGGCGGTGACGGCGACGTGGTCATCTCGGCCGTGCGCTTCGGCAGCCTGCCGCTGGCGGGCATCGGCGGCCACGGCCTGCCCACCGAGTCCGACCTGCTGGCCGTGCGCTTCCGCCGCTCCGGCTCCGAGCGGCTCAAGGACGGCGCCAAGGCGCTGCTGCGCCGCATGGAGTCGCTCAAGACGCGGCGCCGCAAGCGGCAGCACCGCGAGGGCGTGGTCATCGGCAGCCCGCAGGTCCTGGACGTGGCCACCATGCAGCAGCGCATGCGCGACCTCAACTGCGTCGACGTGTCTCCCACCGAGCTGACGTCGCCGTCGCCGTTCCCGCCGCCGCCGTCGTCGCCGGGCGGCAGGGCGTCGCCGTCGGCGTCTCCCGACCACGGCAGCGCCACCAGCGGCAGCGGCACCTCACAGGTGGGGGCGCAAGGCGGCGCGGAGGTCACGGGGTCTTTGAGTAGGAGCGATACCACAATTAACTTGGGGATAATCGGCATGCTGTGACTTCTTGTCGGAAACTATTCTGCCAATACTGAATCCCCCTTGAGGACTTGAGGCATAGGTCAGTTAGTTTTGGAGGTCCCTCGGGAACTAGTACTTTGACTTGGATACCTGGAGCAGTGCTCGCTGTTTATCCGGGGGACGTACGGAGTCGATTTTGTCACCACAGTTGTAACGTGTACCAATACGCTTGGTGGAATTACCGCAGAATACCAAAGCCTTTAGGCGCTTCAGTTGCGCTTTCATAGAAGAATAAAAGAAATCAAAAAGCGCGATGTAAGCAGGGGTCCGTAACTTAACATACCTTTGAACATAACAAACATTACCATGTAACATAATAGTGTTATTATTTTTAAGTTGTGGAAGAACTTAACAAATAAAAAAAGAAAAGTTGATTCTAAATAATCAGGGCAGGCAGTCTAGCGCCCACACCAAATTTTAGGGGAACCTAACATTTAACATTAAAATGTATCATCATAATGTAACATTAAATAATACTTGTTAATACTTTAAAGGAGGCGGCTGATAATTTAAAAAGAAATTGTTAGAACTTTAATTGTTAGAATTTTTATATTATCTTTTATCCTCTAATTTTTGATGAGTTACCGACCCCTGGATGAATGCGCTGGTGTTGTGAAGCTCTACGAGCTGCTTTCCTTCCTCGCCTCACAGGGGTCGCTGTCGAGGTCCTCGCGCTTCACCCGCGCCACGCGCCGCCTCCTCAGCCGCGACAACACGGACCCCGGTGCCGGTCAAGCCTCGCTGTCCGACTCGGAGTGCCAGCCGACGTCGCACGCGCACAGCTGGCGCCAGTGCTACCTAAAGGACGCCAACAGCAACAACACCAAGGTGCTGGACGTGCTGGGGGCGGCCGCGGCCCGCACCGACACTGGAGAGGAGGCCGAGACCACCGCGCGCAAGAGGACGGCGAGCGAGCGCGGCTCTGGCGGCGGCCAGGGGCTCCCGGGGCCGCGGGCGCAGGGCGGCCACACCAGGACGGCCAGCCTCAGGGACAGGGAGGGCGGGGGCCAGCGCTACAAGGTGCAGCCGGGCTTCCGAAGAGGTGAGGAAAACCAAACCAATCTTGTAATTCGAATGAGTGTTATTTTGGTTGTTGCATTTTTTTTGCCTAGTGTCTAATAACTTGCAAGATCTGGTGAACTGTATCATGCTCTGCAGAGCGCAATCGAAAGTAAACTCGGTGATTTCGTGCAGGCATCTCGGTGGAGAGCGGGCACACCGTTCATCCCACGCCCCCCTCGTCGCTCGTCCCGCCTTCTCCGGTCCGGACGAGTATCATTCCCAGCACCCCGCTGGCCACCCCCGTCGGCTCCGCGCCCCTCCTGGAGGACGTGATGAGGGTCAGCACCTACGACAACGTCCCCTCCTCGCCGGGGTGCTCGCCCTCGCCGACGTTCCCCCGGCCGCTGCAGGCTCTGCAGCACGCGCAGCACGCGCAGCAGCAAGGCAGGCTGGCTCACAGCCTCACAGCGTGCCCCACCCCGGACCGCTCCCCGCAAGGTTCGTTTGAGGCATCTTCGTTGTGCTCAACTCCAGGGTGAGACAGCAATGCGTGAGCGTGACTCCATGTAGAGCACACTATGCTCTACAAAAGGCAGCTTTACTGTACCCCTCTGTTTGACATAGAGAGGTGCATAAAATAGAGCACCTATATCAGGAATGTGTTGCAGTCTTTTCACTTTATTGAAGAGTGTACGTTGGCATTTTTTGCAGATATCTGGATGGCCTCCTCAGAGCTGTCTGCTAGTCATGATTCCAATAGCACGTTGGCATCCCAACCGGACAGTGAGAGGGAGGACAGTGAGGGAAATACCACCAAACACAGGTACCTAAAGTTATTGGTTGGCTCAATCTATCACTTAAAGTTGTTCCAAGATACTTATGCTCTCATGTCGTCACTCTTCTTCTCTCTTTAGGGGAGCGGTCGTTCGCTGGCACAGCTTTCAACGAGGGTCGTCTGGTAGGCCAGACTCACTAGGTCCGATTGGTCCTTCCCCCGGCCGTGTTTCAGTTAGTGCTCTATCTTGTGGCCAACTTCTGGTGCTCAGGAAGCTAGCTCTTCTAAGACTTACAGCTTGCATGGAAAGATACTGTCCTACACACCGTACTGGTTGGAATTGGGAACTCCCAAAGTTCATCCGTAAAATTAAAGCACCAGATTACAAGGGTACATATACTATTGCAATTGTCACTGCATTTTTTTTCTTTCTTTCTTTTTTTTTGTGTATTCTTATTTAATGTACTAAATTATTCTTGACTTTACCATATACTTATGTGTTCCCTCTCTCTTATAGATAAAACGGTTTTTGGTGTACCACTTTTATTATCGCTGCAAAGGTGTGGACAAGCTTTACCACCAGCAATACAGAAAGCTCTTCGCTGGCTTAGAACAAATGCTCTGGATCAAGTTGGACTTTTCCGCAAGTCTGGGGTACGATCACGAATCCAACGTTTGAAGACTGCTGTAGAAACCCAAGGAGAAGCTGTTTCCTTTGATGGGCAACAAGCATATGATGTTGCTGACATGGTGAAGCAATTTTTCCGTGAACTTCCTGAAGCTCTTCTGACAAACAAATTGTCTGAAACCTTTATCTCTATTTTCCAACGTAAGTTTCTCTTTTTATTTTATTCTTTTCACATGGTAAGTGATCGCTCTAATTAGCCATGTTATTAATGCATTACAACTTTTATTGCAGATGTACCACAAGGTCAGAGAGCAGAGGCAGTCAGCTGTGTACTCTTGCTATTACCCGATGAGCATAGAGAGGCATTACGCGCACTCCTGGAGTTTCTAGCAACAGTTACAACAAGGGCAGATGTAAATCAGATGTCAGCTAGCAACTTAGCAGTTTGTCTGGCACCCTCCTTACTCAGACTACATCACCACTCCCCTACTTCTTCATCACCATCATCACCTGCTGGCCGGTCAACATCAGCAAGCCCCAGAAGAAGAAATAAAAGCATTGGAGCACCTGATCCAAGGGAGTTAAGCGAAAACCGTGCTGCACATGACTGTGTTCTCCACCTTATTCGGTGCCATAGAGATCTTTTTTCTGTATGTTATTCTCTTTTTTATCGTGCTGTGGCTTAAGTTATTGAACTAGTTCTCAGTGTAATACTCTCTCTTTTTTTTAATGTCTTTAAGGTAACTGAGGAAACTCTGGCTCAATGTCACTTTACTTACATGGAAGAGAGTGTGCCTGTGGCTCTGGAGGAGCTTGGTTCAGAGCTTAACCAGGATTGGCGAGGATACTTATATGCATGTGTCAATGCTCTGCTTAGAGAAGCTCGAGATCGGTAAAGTTTCTTTATGTTCCTCTCCAAATATAAAATTCAATATTCTTTGAATTTTGAAGTTGTGGTTTATTGCTAATATTTTTTTTTCAGAAGTCGTGGCTGGGTGACTGTTAGTGGTGGACCAGAACCAGCTGTTGATGTTGCATACCGTAAAGTGGGTGATGGACATCCTCTAAGATTGTGGCGTGTGTCAACTGAAGTTGAAGCTCCCCCTGGTGAGCTACTCCAAAGAGTTTTACGAGAGCGTCATTCCTGGGATCAGTCTCTCTTAAAGTGGCGAGTTGTTGCTCGACTGTCTGAACAGACTGAGGTATTTCAGTATGTGTGTGCTGATATGCCACCTCTTCCAAACAGAGACTACTGTGTTGTAAGGTAACAATTTCTTCAAATTGTGGATTATTTACTTCTTTGTTTATACACTTGCTTAAATCTTAATACTTTTCATTTCTAGATCATGGAGATCTGATTTGCCTAAAGGAGCGTGTGTAGTTGTAGAGACTTCGGTTGAACATTCAAATGCCCCTATTCTTCCTGGCGGAGTGCGTGGTATAGTGCTAGCCAGCAGATATCTGATTGAGCCTTGTGGATCAGGGAAGTCAAGAATAATGCATTTATCTAGAGTTGATACCAAGTAAGCTGCAATAATTAAAAAACTATGAATTGGTTGTAAAATTTTATTTTGAGTTTCCAACATTTTAATTTATTTTTTTTTTAACTAGGGGGCGCACACCAGAGTGGTACAACAAGAGTTACGGACATTTATGTGCCCAGCATCTAGCAAGAATTAGGGCATCCTTTCGACATAATGCAGAAGGGCCAGAGAGCAAGGTCTGACTGTTAGCCTCGGCCTTGCAGGCTCCCTCCCTATCATGGGATCGCCTGCAGGGCCACTCTCCTATCCAGTCACCTGCTCGAACCCTGACGTGCCTCCAGAGCCATTCATCAAGCCGGTCTGATCTACTGCAGGTTGATGAAGAAAACAGTGATGTGTCTGATTAAACTTTATGAAAGGACTATCACTGTATATCATACTCAACTTTAAACCTCATAAGAAGTTAAACATTGCTTACAATATTTTTTGTCCTGTGGTCAGTAAAAGATTAAAATTCATAAAATGATAAAATGACCGTCTTTGTGTATGGCACTCAACTTGAACCATAATGAGGAGTGAAACTTTGTTTACGATACTGTTCGTCACTTTGTCAGTAAACATCTTCAACATTTCTGTGATGCATTACTACAAAAAATCTATGTACAATTTTTATTTCTTTATCTTAAAAATAGAAATATTGTTTTGTAAAGTTTTGTTATTTTGCAGTTTGATTTTTAGCTTTGTGTTAATATGGCTTTGGCTGCATTGTTTGTACAAATAGTTGGTCATCATTAAGAATACTACATACCGTAATACTAATGAAAGATACAAATCTAACACATAATGTAGCAATGTATATCAGCATACTGATGAACTGTAAATCACAGTTGGACCTGTGCATAGTTAATTACATAATTCATTTTACTCTATAATATTTTGTACAGTTATATATTTCTGCTTTTCTCCATGTGATTTTAGCTTAATTTGTATGTTAATGATTGTTGTGTATTTCTAAAGTTTATGAAACATATTCTTTAAGAAAAAGTAGGGGAAAATGAATTTAAATATGTTACATGACCCAGAATAGAATTGTTTACTTACCATGTGAACTTTTAGTTTTAGGTTTAACTGATAATGATGCCTTCTCTTTCTATTCTCGAGATGCAAAACATTAGGGAATATTTATATTTTGCCTGTACCAAAACCAAGATGTTTCAAAAGTTAGTGTGTAAAATACCTCCTTTGTATGTATGTGAATAAGTCTCCTGTGGGAGAGGTAATCAGTGAGCTAGTCAGAAAGTGCAGTATCAATAGAATGTGCAGACAATTGGGAAATGTTTTCTTGTAAGTAACTCAGGGATGTGAAGATCAGAACTTAAATCATAAAAGTGTAGGGATTGTGTTGAGGGGACCATAAAAGGTTTAGCCATAAACAAATTAATTACTTCCCATTAGATGTGTGAATTAAATTTTAAGTTTGGTCAAACAGAGGGCCATGTTTACTTACTTACTTACCGCACTTCTGTTCTGAGACCACAAACATTGTTCCTTGTGTTTGTAGGAACAATAAGCAAGCTTATTACAACAAATTCAAAAGAAAGGAAACAACTTTCTTTTTAAATGTTGAATCATCTGATTAATGTTTCAAAGTCTAGAAACAAATTACCCCAAGTGTGAGCCTTTTCTGCTTACGGTGCTGATCTTATATATTTTTCGTAAGTGCATTAAAGAATGATATTTTGTATCCATAACAGCTCAATTTTATCATATCCAAGTCCTGTCTTTATACATATGCATCCAGCCGAAATATGAGTTAATTTTACTATTGCCGTGCTAGAGAAGTGCAGTGTGGAAGATGCTTGAGCCTATCACTTTAAGTCAGGTGTTTTTAGGTCCCTGTATGGGGCCTTCTTCCTTTCGCCCAAAAGTTTTATTTTTCTCGACAATGGATTATTAAGACCAAAGCAATTTCTGTCGTACAGATTCTAACGGAATTGCAATAGAAAATAATTTGTAAAATTAGAAGATTTTGAAACTGTGTCTGATTGCAAACTGTCTTACCAGATCCGAGTAATTTCAATTCTAATGAGCAAAATCAGTTGCTAAGGCAACAATAACCATGCCGAGGTTGGCGGAGCTAGCAGCAGCGGCCATGCTCCCCGCTTCATACACTGGAGCTCAAAATTAGCGGTCCACTTTTTAGCAGATGATACGTAGTATCAGCAGCTTGTACTGAAGTAAAGTTATAAGTTAAAGTTGAAACGTCCAGTTAAAGTTGTCAAGCAGTAAGCGTTGAAAAGTTAAAGTTGTTGCCTAAAGGTGTATATATGAGCGTGGCTGCAGCGGGCCGTGTGTCCGTGGTCTTCGTTCTTGCCGCTTGCCCGAAAAAAAAAGCGCGTAGATGGTGATAGCGATTCGCATGGCGGAGGGATGTGCGTCCCGCCAGCCGAGATGGTTAACGCACCTTCCCCCTGTCCCCAATCATCTCGGCTGGCGAGACGTTTTGCGGGTTCAAATCCGGGTGGAGCTTTTTCTTTTTTAGCAGATGATATCTTTACTTTCTTTACTTTCAGAACAGTACAAGACACTAAGGTGTCAGCTAGCTTGTACTCTCGAGTCCAGAAACCAATCGCAACTATACAATAATATAGGGCGGCGCTGCTAGGGGGGCCCATGGCTGCCTGACGCGCAGTCTGCGCGGAACAATGACACCTTCTCCCCGCGCGCAGCTCCTCCCCGCCAGCGACCGCGCTTCGGTCCGCCACCCCGCCGGCGGCTCCCCTTCCCCCTTTCCCATCCCAAGGGGCGGCCAACTCATGTATTTCTGTGTACAATTGCCTTGTATTTCTTGCGGTGGCGAGAAGCACTCCGTCACCGCTGCTGATGCGTCGAACTGCCTACAAGGAAAAAGACAAACCGCCCGCAAAACAGGGTGCGATGGGCGGCCTACCCACTAGGCGCTTACCGAAGCCAACTAAGGCAATCATGAAACGCGGTCATGCTGCCCGCGGGCAGAACTTGGTACTTCCCCATGTCGATAAGCGACAGCGACGGCAGCAGTGCAAATTAGTCTGAAGCGAGGAAGGCGACGAAACAATCTAATTTATATCCAATAATACCATGCATTCACACACAAATTGTCACACAAAGCGCACCCCATTGCATTTTCTCTTGCGACATCATCTGCTTTCAATACCAATCTTGATTGATATTTTTTATTGCTAATTTAAAGCGAATTTCTCGCAAACCAAGACCGGTATCGTGCTTCTGACAACTAGAACATGTTTCACAGTGCGTAAAGAAGATTCCCTGTGAATTTGGGCGTAATCGGAGACTTTCGATTTTTCGTCAAATTTCCAAAGGTTATAGCCTTTGCATTTTTAAGGATTTTGGTCCAAAATAAAATTTACTCCGATTTTGCGGGGGTTGTGCACGGGGGCTCTAGTGCACCCACAGACCATCCCCTGAGGGTGAAATCATCCGAAAATCGGCGAAAAAAAAAATCACAATCGACCGAGATTCGAACACAAGACAAAAGCGTCCCGACAGTCTAGATGGTTTGGGGCGGGGGGCTGGGACGGTAACCACTAGACTGTCGGTTCGCATACTTCACAGCGATGCGAATAGGAATCCCTATCTACCGGCCTGGACGGGCCCGGCGCGGCCGAGACGAGTTTCGCTCCGATTTCGTTCTTGCCGCTTGCCCGAGAAAATGGCCGGCGGTAGAGAGTGATAGCTATTCACATGACGCTGACTTGTGCGTCCCGCCAGCCGAGATGGTTAACGCACCTTCCCCCTGTCCCCAATCATCTCGGCTGGCGAGACGTTTTGCTGGTTCAAATCCCGTCGGATTCTTTTTCTCTTTTTTTCTTTTTCGTGTCGCTCTTTTACCGCCCTAAAGATGCATCGAGAGGAAGATGATAAGCTCTTTAAAGCATTATTCACCCCGGGGAAAACAAGATATTCTTCTCCTCCGCCAAAACAGTCGATATATTGATGGAAAAAATTAAAATTAAAATTAAGTACACCCTCCGGGCGCGAACGCGGGCCCTTCGGAGCAGATGTCCGCTGCTCTACCCACTAGACCAGCGACTCGCCCTGTCAGCGGCGCTCCAAGCACAACATAGCTTCCGAAAAGATTACGGGTACCAGGAGTCGATTTCGAAGAGGTTACCTCCTCGCCTCTGCTGAACTCCGGGTTAGATATGGCTCGGAGCGCCGCTTTTTCACCGTTTTCTCTCAAACACGCTGGCGCGGGCTGGCGTCGAATGGGTTGCCTATCCATCAGGCGCCGATTGAACAATTCCTTTTTATTGCGAATTTAAAGCGAATTTCTCGCAAACCAAGACCGGTATCGTGCTTCTGACAACTAGAACATGTTTCACAGTGCGTAAAGAAGATTCCCTGTGAATTTGGGCGTAATCGGAGACTTTCGATTTTTCGTCAAATTTCCAAAGGTTATAGCCTTTGCATTTTTAAGGATTTTGGTCCAAAATAAAATTTACTCCGATTTTGCGGGGGTTGTGCAGGGGGGCTCTAGTGCACCCACAGACCATCCCCTGAGGGTGAAATCATCCGAAAATCGGCGAAAAAAAAAAATCACAATCGACCGAGATTCGAACACAAGACAAAAGCGTCCCGACAGTCTAGATGGTTTGGGGCGGGGGGCTGGGACGGTAACCACTAGACTGTCGGTTCGCATACTTCACAGTGATGCGAATAGGAATCCCTATCTACCGGCCTGGACGGGCCCGGCGCGGCCGAGACGAGTTTCGCTCCGATTTCGTTCTTGCCGCTTGCCCGAGAAAATGGCCGGTAGAGAGTGATAGCTATTCACATGACGTTGACTTGTGCGTCCCGCCAGCCGAGATGGTTAACGCACCTTCCCCCTGTCCCCAATCATCTCGGCTGGCGAGACGTTTTGCAGGTTCAAATCCCGTCGGATTCTTTTTCTCTTTTTTTCTTTTTCGTGTCGCTCTTTTACCGCCCTAAAGATGCATCGAGAGGAAGATGATAAGCTCTTTAAAGCATTATTCACCCCGGGGAAAACAAGATATTCTTCTCCTCCGCCAAAACAGTCGATATATTGATGGAAAAAATTAAAATTAAAATTAAGTACACCCTCCGGGCGCGAACCCGGGCCCTTCGGAGCAGATGTCCGCTGCTCTACCCACTAGACCAGCGACTCGCCCTGTCAGCGGCGCTCCAAGCACAACATAGCTTCCGAAAAGATTACGGGTACCAGGAGTCGATTTCGAAGAGGTTACCTCCTCGCCTCTGCTGAACTCCGGGTTAGATATGGCTCGGAGCGCCGCTTTTTCACCGTTTTCTCTCAAACACGCTGGCGCGGGCTGGCGTCGAATGGGTTGCCTATCCATCAGGCGCCGATTGAACAATGGACAACTTGCCCAGAGTGGCGGAGCGTAGTGGGAACCAAAACAAAGCAGAAAGCACTGTCTAAATAATGCACACTACGAGCGTAAAACATTATTTTAAGTGATCCTTATGAATGTCGAGTCCTAACAGACACATGTTTTTGACCTCAGTTACTCTAGAATTGAATCTAAACCAAGATTTAAACCAGTTCTTTACGTAGGTTATGGTGCTTTGTTTTGGTTCCCACTACGCGCCGCCACTCTGGGCAAGTTGTCCATTCCTTTTTAGCAGATGATACCTTTACTTTCTTTTCTTTTAGAACAGTACAAGACTCTAAGGTGTCAGCTAGCTTGTACTTTCGAGTCCATAAACCAATCGCAACTGTACAATAACATAGGGCGGTGCTGCTAGGGGGGCCCATGGCTGCCTGACGCGCAGTCTGCGCGGAACAATGACACCTTCTCCCCGCGCGCGGCTCCTCCTCGCCAGCGACCGCTTCGGTCCGCCACCCCGCCGGCGGCTCCCCTCCCCCCTTTCCCATCCCAAGGGGCGGCCAACTCATGTATTTCTGTGTACAATTGCCTTGTATTTCTTGCGGTGGCGAGAAGCACTCCGTCACCGCTGCTGATGCGTCGAACTGCCTACAAGGAAAAAGACAAACCGCCCGCAAAACAGGGTGCGATGGGCGGCCTACCCACTAGGCGCTTACCGAAGCCAACTAAGGCAATCATGAAACGCGGTCATGCTGCCCGCGGGCAGAACTTAGTACTTCCCCATGTCGATAAGCGACAGCGACGACAGCATTGCAAATTCGTCTGAAGCGAGGAAGGCGACGAAACAATCTAATTTATATCCAATAATACTATGCATTCACACACAAATTGTCACACAAAGCGCACCCCATTGCATTTTCTCTTGCGACATCATCTGCTTTCAATACCAATCTTGATTGATATTCTCTCTCTCTCTCTCTCTCTCTCTCTCTCTCTCTCTCTCTCTCTCTCTCTCTCTCTCTCTCTCTCTCTCTCTCTCTCTCTCTCTCTCTCTCTCTTTTTGTATAGAGGCATGAAGATTATAAGCTATTTTAAGCATTATACACCTCGACAAAAACAAGGTGTTCTTCTGCTCAGCCAGCACCGTCGCGAAAATAAATGACAATAATAATAATGAAAAACAATTTGGGGGCTGAGATTTGAACCCGGGCCAACACGAGCACATCTCCGTAGCGATAACCAGTAGACCACAGGCTTGTTCCGTCAGCACAGCTGACAACACCACATAGCTTCCGAAGATTTTCTGTGACCAGGGGTCGATTTCGAGGAGGTTACCTCCTCGCCTTTGCTGACCTCCGAGTAGAATTAGGCTTGGCGAGCCGCTTTTTCAAGGTTTTCTCTCAAACGCTCTGTCGGGGGCTGGCGTCGAATGGGTTGCCTATCCATCCGGCGCCCATTGAACAATTCATTTTTCATCGCGTAAAAAGCGAACTTCTCCCAAACCAAGACCGGTAACGTGCATCTGGCGACTGATATATGTTTCTCAGTGCGAAAATAATATTCCCTATTAAGTTTGGAGTGATCTGAGACTTTCGATTTTTTGTCAAATTTCCATTTTCAATTTTTGGGAATTTTGGTCCGAAAAAAAAGTTAAGCGCATTGTGTCAATTCTGAATTTCAAAGATCAACAAAAGTTACCGCACGGTTGTCTGCTTCAAACCAAGTGAACCAACATTCCCGCCAAAAGTGCTATTTCATTACAAGCATTGCCATATTTAAAAGAAAACAGTTTTCCACCCAACATCAACCTTTGCTAGCTAAAAACATTTTCTCCTTTCGAAATACGTTAATCAAAGTTGTTATCTGATAGCAGTTCACACAGCTCTCTTATCCGTTACGTCGGCCAAACCGGGGTTGCGGCCTCGGTCGGGATCGCGACCATCGGGTGTAATTCGCGACTGGATGGAGGTGGCTTCGCTAAGTTTACGTCAAGTCTTCGGTTACGAGTACTTGAGCTGAGCCATTAAGGACCTTCAATATAAAGGAAACATTTTGCTCGAGAGGTCCTCTAAGTGGAAACATATAATAATACAATTCAGGGAGTGTTTTACAATTTATTTGTAGTAAAATAATATAAACACTCTTGTTGCATCACAATTTTTTGCTTCAGAATTATTATTTGTATCTCTAATTAAACTGCATTAAAAATAGCTCTCTGCAATTTTGCCTTTGTTTACTGAAGTAAACAAAGAATTTTGAATTAAGTGTCTTATCTACATTATCAGCAATAGTATTTAAGTATTCACATCACTTAGGATTTAATGACAGAAACAAATATGTTGAATTTACAAAAAATGTTTCTTTCATCAAAATTGCTCTATAGACATTCGATGCCTAAGGCTTTCAAGAATTCATGATGCATCAGTGCTATAAATAGTCAAGTCAAATCACTTCAGTCTCAATAAATTCATCTCACTTTTGGCATGCAAAATTATTTGTAACAATGTTCATATTTACAAAACAAATTATTCACAAATCAATCTCTGTACAAAAGTAACAATCATGTTCAATATCAAAATATATAAGTGTATACAATTGAAGAACATCAACAATAGCACATACTAAGAGACATGTTTATATTACACAATGACACAATTCATATTTTATTTATAACATACTATATACATGCAAATACAAGCAGATCTTTAGGTCTGTGTGTTGTTTTGATAGTGATGGTGAATAAAGTGCACATCCTACTCAAATTGAAAAAGTTTTCTTTGGTCTTGGGTTGTTCCACACACTATCCACACCCATCCATTAAAATACAAACAATCCAATAAAGCTTAAGTCACAAGTAGAGTAAGACAGGAACTACAAAGTAAGAGCAAGTGGATCACACCATCTTTCTTTAAACCTAAATGTGCCACAAAATTTCAAAAAATGGTTTTTGGCATGGACCACTTGCTCTTCAGTATAAAATTTTGACATCCTTAAAAAAAAAATTTAAGGTGTGATCTATATCTCATGTTTGGAAGACTTACCCTAGCTCTAAATCATTCCTACACTGAGACGATGTCATGGCAAAGCCAAATATAAAATGGAAAAACGAACAAACTAAAATTCACATTTGCGCCACTTTCCCGCATGTCCTCAGTGCCAGTGACTTTCGCCCCATCGAATGTACCAGGCTTACCGACCCCACGGGCCCCAGCCTTCAGCTTTTCGTCATACGTTGGCCTCCTCCCGGAGAGCGTTTCCCAGGGGATTGAGCAGCGCGGGTGGACTTCCTCCTCCTCCGCCACCTGCCCCTCTCCCCTCCGCCAGGCCCCCCGCGCCGCCCGCCCCGCCCCCAGCTCCGGCGCCGCTGCCAGGCTTGTTGGAGTCCATGGCGAAGCCCTCCAGGTCGACGTACGAGCCCGCCCGCACGCCGTCCTCCAGCAGGTCCGCCAGGGCGCGCCGCAGCTCGGCGAAGTCGGGCCTCTTGGCCGGGTCGGCGTGCCAGCAGCGCAGCACGATGCGGAAGAGCTCCGGGCGGCAGTGCGCCGGCCGCTCCAGGCGGTAGCCGTCGCGCACGCGCCGCAGCACCTCGCGCGCGCCCATGGTCGGGTACGGCGTGGAGCCTGCCGAGGAACACGACATACATTAGCCGCACGAGCAGAACTGCACTGGGAACTTGAAGTGAGAGACGGGTCGGGTGTCCAATACCTACTTGGAGCTTTCTCATCACCTCATTTCGAACACCTCTTATTTCTCATTACATGGTGTAGACCACACTATACTATACATTACGACAGAGCATAGCGTTAGGATGCCTTATAGTAGGTATTGTGAGGCAAGGGCGGTATTCATTACTTAAAGTGTAGCAGTCTCACGCGAGACAGTGTAAGTTTGCAATTTTTGCATCTAAAAAGTTAAAGGAACTGGCAAATATTTAGCTGTAGAGCTAAACAAACTATCCAGCTGATTTCTACCTATATGGCGACAAAAGTTATATGCCTCAGATCCTATGACCGTTATTATGCAAATACTTCGTTCGTGATTTGAAGAATGTCCACTCTGCAATAACACTACGAGAAAAAATTGTTTGGATTCCGAATCTTTTTTTTATAATCATATGAAGAAATTCTTTCAAATCAAAAAATAAACGAATTATCAATAGTATTGAAGAACTAAGTAAGTATACGACTGAAAGGAGCTTTGACTAATTGTAAATGGATACACCCACTCTTGAAAAAACAACTACAGAGTCTGCTGAAACTTGAACCTCTCCAAGAAAAAAAAAACTTCAACATACTATGCCTAAACTCGAGAAGTCTAAAAAACAAAATTGAGGAAATTGAAACAATATGTGCTCTCCTTAAAAACATTGACGTTATTGTAGTTGTTGAGACATGGCTAGAGGATAGTGTTGCACCATATATAAATATCCGAAATTTTATAGCTGAGCATGTCTGCAGGAGAGACAAGAGAGGTGGTGGTGTATCTATCTTTATTAGGAATAAACTAAAGTATGAAAAAATAAATAGCTCATGTGTCTCATGTGAAATACTTAGCATAAATTTCACCAAAGGGAGGACCAAATATAACATAGTAGGCATCTACAATCCAAATACATCTAATCTTGAAAATTGCATTGGGGAGAGTATACCAATCCTGGAAAACACTGCAAGAAATGCCTATATCATAGGGGACCTTAATGTAAATGCATTGACAACCAACGCTCAAGGCACAGTCCTCAGAGGTAATATAGAAAGCAACGGTCTCAATAGGATAAATGAGTACCCAACAAGACAAACGGACCAAACAGCAACCCTAATAGATCATGTCTACTCAAATATGCCAGGAAATGAACAAGTATGTAACATACAGCCACCGGGGTTCATGAACCTTTACCACAATATTCTGGTAATTAGCAGGCAGAATGAAACAGAGAATACACCGACAAGAAAATCTGAAGAAAAAACCAAGAAAATAAACTTCCACAAATTGAAACAATGCCTAAAAACCTACCAAGTAAACCTGGATAGAGATGTTGAAGAGGAATACAACCATTCCATGAATTTCATGCAGGAAAGCCTTGTAAGATCAACAACAGAAAACCCCGCAAAAAATCAAAAACAAATCCCTCATGCACCCTGGATCGACTATGAGTACCTGCAGCTTGTCAAAAGAAAAAGAACTATTGTACTCTATGGAAAAAAAAAATTAATAATTTTATCCTTTAGGACTACAAAGCTTGCAAAAATGCAATAACAGCCCTAAGAAGAAAGAAAAGAGTACTACTCTGAAAAAATCAAAAACTCAAACAACCTGTCAAGAAACATCTGGAATGTTGCTAAAGAAGTCCTCAAAAACCAAGAAATTAAACAAGACAGCTACAAAGAAAAGAAAACCCTTGATGATTTTATTAACTAGTACATAAATACTGTCAAAGGGCTGATAGAAAAAGAAAACAGAAGAAATAGTCCCAAAGTAACACAAAAAACAGAAAACCAGCTTACGAGTTTCAGACTGCACAGATCAACATCAGAAGAGATAGATAGATAGATAGACGAACTAAAACATAAGTCCAATCATACTCGAGACAACATTACAAATAAAATTATCAAGATTTGCAAATCAGAACTGGTAAACATAATAATGTATCTGATAAATATCTCCTTTGAGCAAGGGAAGGTGCCAATGCCTCTAAAAATCGCAAGAGTTGTTCCTGTTTATAAAAGGGGCTCCAGAGAAGACTGCGCAAACTACAGACCTGTCTCAATCCTTCCCTCCCTTTCGAAAATCTTTGAAATGGCTATGAGGGTAAGGATAACCAACTATCTGGAGACAATAAACTTTATCTCAAAAAATCAGTACGGCTTTAGAAAAAAACACAAACACCACCTATGCTGCTCTTGATATTATTGTTAAAATACAGGATTATCTTGATAAGAATATTTTATCTTCTGGACTTTTCATTGATCTTGCCAAGGCTTTGGACACTGTTGATCACAGCCTCCTCTTAGATAAATTAAAGAAGTTAGGGCTAACAAACAGGAGCTGGGAATGGTTGGCAAGCTATCTCGAGGATCGGCACCAATACGTCAGTCTAGGTGATCGCAGCAGCAAGCTAGAAAAGATTTGCTATGGTGTCCCTCAAGGGTCAATATTAGGGCCATTCCTCTTTACAATATTTATCAATGATCTAACTGAACTTAATCTAAATGGAGAGGTAACGTTATTCGCGGATGACACAAATTTTTTCCATTTTGGACACACTGAAGAAGACCTGGTATATCAGATGAAAGAAGACACGAATGCACTAATGAAATGGATGGAAAAAAATAACCTATTTATAAACCTGGAAAAAACCTAATACATCATTTTTAAAAAGCCGGCAACAACTACAACTAATATACCTTTCTTTGAATTTCAAGATATCAAAATTTACAGAACTGATTGTGCTAAATTCCTCGGATAATTAATTGACTAAAACCTACTGTGGGAGAAACATATCAATGATATGTGCAAAAAGATTGCCCCTATAATAGGGATAATCCATAGGCTGAAAAACATACTCGATCAAAAAAGTAAGAAATCAATATATCATGGCCTTATTCAATCTAAAATTTCGTATTTGTCAGCTTTTTGGGGCTATGCGACCGCCTCAAGATTATACCCACTAAAATTACTCCAGAAGCGTGCAATAAAAGCACTCTTTGGATATGCATACAGAGGAAACTAAGAAAAAATCTTCCAAGAAACCAGCATTCCTAATATAGAGGATACAGTTCGGAATGCTCAGGCTACTATCTGCCACTCAATAATCAAGGGCTACAGAATCTGCAACACCACTTTCAACCTCAACAAAGATGTTCACCATTACAGTACCCGAAACAAGGGAAATATAAGACCCCTAAATAGTAATTCAACTAAGTACGGGCTGAGAAGTGTTTATAATTGTAAAGCCAGTGCATATAACATTCCTAGATCCTTTGATGGCCTACTATTTGGCTAAAAATATTCACCCTGTACTGTCTTTCTACCTCGCTTTATATTTTTCTTATATTTATTTTTTGCTCTATTATTCACCGCTTCACCCTGAAGCGACCAAGTCATTTTCATTTTTATTGTAACAACCCCGCTTCTAGAGCCAAGGCTCTGGGGGTGTATCGTTTGCAAAAAATAATAAAAAAAAAAATAAAAAAAAATTACAATTCACTTTGCAAATAGCTATGTGATAAAGAGACCACCAGTCACAGTAATATACGTACCAAGTGTAACAATCTCCCACATAAGGATGCCAAAGCTCCACACATCACTTTTGTGGGTAAAAACGCTATAGATGAGGGACTCCGGAGCCATCCACCGGATCGGCAAAGCTCCCTGCAAACAAAAACAACAAAAATGGGTGCGATTTCGTTTAAAAAAAAAAAGAAGAGCACATGTGATGCAGTCGATAACAGCGATACTTCAGACTGAAAGACTGAAAGTATGGAGCAGAGGGGGAGAAAGGGCAGGCAGCCCCCTCCTCCTCCGCTCATCTGCCGCGCTCGCTCACCTTGGTCTCACGCTGTTCGTACACCTGGCCGCAGCCGGAGTCTCGCACGCTTCTCGACATGCCGAAGTCCGCGATCTTGCACAGCTTGTTGTGGTCAACGAGAACGTTACGCGCCGCCAGGTCTCGATGGATGATCTGAGACAGAGAGAAAGAGGGAAAATGAAACGTTTAGCGTCATCCGCGCGGGTGGGAAGACGACATCACCACGCGTCGCGGCAAGAAGGCGCTCACCCCTTTCGACGCGAGGTACTCCATGCCGCGTGCCACGCAGAAGGCGAACACCGTCAGGTCCCTGGAGGTGAGCGCATCCGAGTCCTCCGAGAAGTTGTAGTAGTCCTGGCGCGTGCGGTGGTCCCGCAGGAAGGCGAGCAGCTTGCCGTACATCACGTACTCCATGACGAGCAGGAAGGGCTCTGCGCACAGGGGAGGACAGGGCGGGAGTGAGACAGAGCCATGGCGCCGAGGGGTCCTTCACTAAAGAAATTCAAGCGTACACCGATTTTTCTAGTTTTTCGTGTTTTCTCATAACCAGGCAAAAAAGAAGCCTTAAAAAAATCAGAACTAGGGGCTGCATCGTATCGTCGCCTGGCCAGGCAATACGCAACGCACGCACCTGGGTGAAGATGGTGCCTCTGGCAGTCAGGCGCCGACGCGCGGCCTGATTCACTTTACAGTGCTCACGCCTGGCACATGAGGTAGGGTGTCCCACATAGCAAAAAGTTTAAAATGCTAATGGGCCACCTCGGATTTTGGTGTCTTTTAGCCTCAAACCCACTCTGATTTTTTGTCAGATTTTTAAAATTGAATTTAGAGGTCGCGCAAGCCAATAAACACGTTTTTATCAAAATTTCGCCAAATTTGGTCCAGTGGGCGAGGCTGTGTCGGGGATCAAGCTTCCAGGACCGGCCGGTCGGCCTTCTTAGCTCTAAAGACATCCCCCCACACCACCCTGACCCACCCTTGAGCCAGCACGGACCTCCCACTCACTCCCGTAAGGCCACGCGCAATGCCTCATATTTCCTACGAATAACCAAAAGTGCTTAAAAGATCTACTATTCGTCGCTCTGAAAGCGATCTAACGGTGTCAAGCTGTTCCGGACATCCCTCCGAGTCCCGTGGCACCCGGGCATGCGGTGCGGATGCGTGCGGCCTCCAGCCTACCTCTCAGACTTTCTACGGTGCATTAATTTGACTTTACGTATACGTATATTTACTTGTAATTTTATTCGTAACAAAAATTGACCGGGAAGTATGTAAACAAAAAACAAAATTAACAAAAAAAATTCTAACGCTAACGCGTTAAACGGCCCCCTAGATTTTAACACTTACTTGAGAATTTTTTTTTTTAAAGAAAAACTTTGATAATATTCATCGGTCGCAACGCTCTCTGAAAACCAAATTGTGAATTTTACCTGCCTTGCTTTTGCTTTCTACATCGTGCTTTTGCTACACAAAATGTCGGTGGGCCAGCTATCAACAACGGTGCCGCGCGCCGCGCCGCAAGCAATCACCATAAAAACCAAACATGCGAAACAAATTAACAATTACGAAAAAATGTTATTTTAGGAAATTCTGTTACGCTCAAAGTCAATTATAATGTTTTGGTTTCATAAGATATTTTTGCGGATGGTCTTTGTAGAAGATATTGAGCTACAAAGTTTTTACCGTTTTGGTTGAGTAACTCAATATGTTTAGACTCAGAGTTTGATCTGTGTCATTAGTTTAAGTCGCATGACAAATTTCATCCTTGACAATCAAACGACCTAGAAATTAGCTTTTCAGTTAAGACATGTCCGATCAGCTTGATTTTTGAACTGTAGGCTCATTATGCAATGTCCATTCGAACACAGAATTTAAAATTTTACTCCAACGTGTTCTTCCAAATTTTAGTTTTTGAACTACTGTGCATGAGTTGAATCAACAGGTCTTCCCCAGCCACGCCTCTCTTCCCCGGCGCGCCGAGGCGTCGAGCTCCAACAATAGCGACCCGGCTCGGCACAGGGTGCTCGGCTCGCAATTGCCATAGAAACACGTGATGCAAACATGTTTCACACAAAAACTGACAGACAGCTCGTCATCGGACATACCTCAAAAATTTTCTAATTTTTGGTAGTATTTTTCATTATAATTTGGTGTGAATTGGGTCCAGAGGATCAGCTGCGGCCATAAGGGGCCATCGTCCAGAATAATAAAAAAATTCTAACGCTAACGCGTTAAACGGCCCCCTAGGTTTTAACACTTACTTAAGAATTAAAAAGACTTAATAATATTCAGTGACAACGCTCTCTGAAAACCAAATTTTTAATTTTATCTGCCTCACTTTTGCTACACAAAATGTTGGTGGGCCACATATCAACAAAGCTGCCGCGCCACAAGCAATCACCATAAAAACCAAAGTTGGGAAACAAATTAACAATTACGAAAAAAAAATGCGATTTTAGGAAATTCTGGTATGCCCGAACTCAGAGTAAATTAATGTTTTGGTTTCATAAAATACTTTCGCGGATGGTCTTTGTAGATATTGAGCCACAAAAATTTTACATATTTGGTTTAGTAACTCAATATGTTTAGCCTCAGTGTTTGATCTGTGTCATTAGTTTAAGTCGCATGACAAATTTCATCCTTGTCGATCAAACAACTTCGAAATTAGCTTTTCAGTTAAGACATGTCCGATCAGCTTGATTTTTAAACTGTAGGCTCATTGAGCAATGGTCATTCGAACACTGAATTGACATTTTTACTCCAACTTGTTCTTCTAATTTTTAGTTTTTGAACTACTGTGCATTAGTTGAATCAACAGGTCCCCCCTCCCTCCCCAGCCACGCCTCTCTTCCCCGGCGCGCCGAGGCGTCGAGCTCCAACAATAGCGACCCGGCTCGGCACAGGGTGCTCGGCTCGCAATTGCCATAGAAACACAGGATGCAAACGCGTGTCACACAAAAACTGACAGACAGCTTGTCATCAGACATACCTCAAAAATTTTCTAATTTTTCGTAGTATTTTTCATTGTAATTTTGTACTAATCGTCTCGACACGATTGGTCGCGGCCATAAGGGGCCATCGTCAAGAATAAATAAATAAATAAAAATTCTAACGCTAACGCGTTAAACGGCCCCCTAGGTTTTAAAACTTGTCACAAAATGAGAAAAAACTAACGTCAGAACTATCAAGAGTATTGAGAACTTGCAATTAACACAGGAGATACTTTTACATTATGCCTTAAATCGCACTCATGGAGTATTATCAAACTCCCAAAACTCACCTTTAATTTATTGAGAAAATTTTAGACTACAGAAAAATAGACACACGGTCGTGCTTAGGTCATTGTTTAAAGTAAATGCTTTCCAAAGCTTTGAGTTTAGAAATGAGCGAACCAAAATAATACTGTATATATGAAGCGGGGTGCATGGCCGCTGCTGCTAGCTCCGCCCAGGCGGCGAGGGTATTGTTGCATAGCAACCGATATGCATATTCGAATGGAAATTTCTCGGATCTGGCCAGACAGTTGGAGATCAGACTTAGTGACAAAATTTTCTAATTTTTCGAACTATTTTTTCACTATAGTTTCATAAGAATCTGTTCGGTAGAATTGGCTGTGCTCTAGAGAATTCATTGTTTAAAAAAAAAAAAAAAAAAAAAAAAAAAGAAACTTTCTGGCGAAATGAAGAAGGCCCCCCTACGGGGGGCCTAAAAAACTCACGGGCGTGAGCAATAGGCACCCCTAACGGGGGCCTAAAAAACTTTCTGGCGAAAGCAATAGGCAACCCTAACGGGGGCCTAAAAACTGTCGGACTAAGCAAAAATTTATTGCAACTATAAAAATAAGACACAGGAATTATTAATAATGAATGGAGACACATCAGTATTGACGATTTTTCAGCTGGTGAAAGAAGCAATTTCTGATTTTCTGTTGAGCGTGGGTAGATTTTCCCGTTGAGAATGGATCAGCTTTACGAGCGGCTGGAGCTGCTCCTCGTCTTTGACTAAGGGATTTGTGACGCAGTCTTAAATTAGGCCAACGCCTCTCTCCGCGCAGCCGTTAACTATTTGTAGTCCTTCTACGATGGACTTCCCTTCGGTGTCCGACGCCTGTGTTTTCCATTCACTTGGATCGAAGGAAAGGAAGTCCTGGGAGATTCCTGTCACTTCAAAAAAGACAATGGACGCCGTCGTAACGAATCCTGGAAAAGGCTGGCCAGCAGGCCAGCGCCCCGAATACCCATCAGTAAGATGTAACCATTTCGAGGACGTTGGCAGGCGGAATTTGTGTGATTTTGTCACGACGGCGTCCATTGCCTTTTTCGAAGTGACAGGAATCTCCCAAGACTTCCTTTCCTTCGATCCAAGTGAATGGAAAACACAGGCGTCATACAGAAGTCCATCGTGGACAGACTACAAATAGTTAACGACTGCCCCGGTCCAAAAATCCCACGGACAGAATGGAATTCCATGATCTCTTTTCCATGGATAGAGGTCTGTTTTCCGTGTGAGATGTATCATATTCCATCTGGTGTCTGTTTCCATGGGCGTTCTACCATGGAGAAATGTTTTCCATGGAACAAGATTCCATGGAATATTGCTTTTCATGTGAGGACTCCAAAGGATATTTCTTTCCATGCGTAAAGGCTCTATGAGAAAATGCTTGCCATGCGAGAGGACTTCATGGAACGGTTGTCTTTCCATGGGATGACCTATCCCATTAGGCACTTGCCTATCTTTACCATGGAAACAATTTCCCATGAAAATTAAAACGGCTGTAGAATGTATAATTATTCGAATTTCGATCTGAAATTTGGGACGTTGCATCTATGATGAATTTTAGTAGGGCCATTTAAATTTCATTCAAATCTGAGAACAGAAAATCAGAAATTGTTTCTTTCACCAGCTGAAAAATTGTCAATGCAGATGTGTCTCTATTAATTATTAATTATTCCTGTGTATTATTTTTATAGTTGCAATAAATTTTTACTAAGTCCGACAGTTTTTTTTGTTAATTTTGTTTTTTGTTTACATACTTCCCGCTCAATTTTTGTTACGAATAAAATTACAAGTAAATATACGTATACGTAAAGTCAAATTAATGCACCGTAGAAAGTCTGAGAGGTAGGCTGGAGGCCGCACGCATCCGCGCCGCATGCCCGGGTGCCACGGGACTCGGAGGGATGTCCGGAACAGCTTGACCCCGTTAGATCGCTTTCAGAGCGACGAATAGTAGATCTTTTAAGCACTTTTGGTTATCGTAGGAAATATGAGGCATTGCGCGTGGCCTTACGGGAGTGAGTGGGAGGTCCGTGCTGGCTCAAGGGTGGGTCAGGGTGGTGGTGGGGGATGTCTTTAGAGCTAAGAAGGCCGACCGGCCGGTCCTGGAAGCTTGATCCCCGACACAGCCTCGCCCACTGGACCAAATTTGGCGAAATTTTGATAAAAACGTGTTTATTGGCTTGCGCGACCTCTAAATTCAATTTTAAAAATCTGACAAAAAATCAGAGTGGGTTTGAGGCTAAAAGACACCAAAATCCGAGGTGGCCCATTAGCATTTTAAACTTTTTGCTATGTGGGACACCCTAACATGAGGGTGTGGTGTTTCCAATCGGTCGGATACTGGCCAAGGGGTCCACCACTCCCAATTTTTGTGTACACAGGATTCGGGATTACCACAATTTCCAAGATTACCAGGATTACCAGGATTGCCATGATTACCAAATGACTACTACGATTACCAAATGATTACCGCGATTACCGACGGATTACCACGATTACCGAAGGATTACCACGGAAGGATTACTATGATTATTACTTTCGATATTTAAGATTTGAATGACCGTCACCCGCGCCAATTCAAACGAACTCCGGAAACAGTACAGACGACTGCGAATAATCAAGCAAAGTGTGTTTGCGGACCACAGCAGCCGAAACGATGAGAAGTGGCGACGTTGTGTAAAGCGTCTGGTAGAGCTCACTCGCAGTATGGGATACGATTTTGGCGTACTATGTCTGCAGGAAATCGAGGTGAGCTGCCTTGTTTTCCTATAGTAGACGTCAAAAAACGATTTTTTCTGCGCTCTCAGAAAATTTTGTTTTTTCCAGTTCTTTACATGCTTCTTAAATAATGTCCCTGGCTCACGACATAACCTCAGTATATACGTGCCCGGGCATCCCCTCATTGGGGCCGTACACAAAATACGTCACGCACTTTGGGGGGAGGGGGGGTAGTCGGTCGGATGTGATGTGAGGGTGATTTTGGGGAGGGGGGAGTCAGTGGGAGCGTGACGTCGCTTTTTCGCAAACTCAGAAAACCTGGTCTACAGCGCGCAGCGCAGCGCAGCGGCAGCGCTGTGGCAGCGCTGTGCACTGTAAAAAATACCGTAGGGAGTTACGGTACGCCTACGGTCTGTACCGTAGTTTTCGTGTACGGTCAGACCGTAGCTTATTATTACGGTACGGACTGTATTTTTCATCGTGGATAGAATGTGCCCCATTGAACTTCCCCAACACATTTGTAGGCTACAGTGTGTACCGTAAGATTCAGACCGTAGACGAAAATTACGGTCCGGGACCAGGTAACAAATTAACGGCGCGTACCGTAGGTATTTACCGTAGTATTTTCTCAGAGTGTGGCGGCCTGGGCGGCCATTTGAAGATTCTTTGTAAAAATGTCTTAGTATATAAGTAATTATGTCTTCTACACATAAATCACATATAAAAATTATTCTTTACAAGCAAAGTGTCGTTTTTTAGTTTAACAGATATTTTTCTAACCGTGTCCCATTTTTTTCCGAAAAACGTGATGTGACCGGGTGGGGGAGAGGGGGGGGGGTTTGCTCGGATGTGATGAGTGGGTGATTTAGGGGAGGGGGGAGTCAAAAATCCTGAAAAATTGCGTGACGTATTTTGTGTACGGCCCCGGTGTACTAAACTCTCGGCAGTTCCACCATAGCTCTGCTGGCTCTGCTAGTGGAAGAAAAGGGAGACAACAGAACAGCACAGGAGGCAAGGCAAGGTGCAGTGGCAAGATAGGCCACCCAATTCACACCCGCGTGCGTTGTGGAACGCACTGCGGCCTACCTAGCAGGCGTCATTCAATTGCGATTACCAGGATTACCAGAAGATTACCAGGATTACTGCATGATTACCGAGATTACTGGACGATTACCAAGATTACCGAGATTACTACACGATTACCTCGATTACCACATGATTACCACGATTTCCAATGATTACCGAGCCGGTGTACACAGGATTACCGGAGTGGTGGACCCCTTGATACTGGCTGTACCGGTCTGTCTTCCGTCTCTCTCCCTCTCACTTGACACGCATGAGAGTGAGAGAGACGGAAGACAGTCGGGTACAGCGGTGCGCGTTGCACTCCCCGCGTGGAGAGACTCACCCTTCTCCGTGCAGCAGCCCAGCAGGGTGACGACGTTGGGGTGCGCGCCCAGCTGCTGCATGATGGCCAGCTCCCGCAGCAGGTCCTCGCGCTCGCGCACCGCCGCGCCCTCCTTCACCGTCTTGACGGCGACGAGCCGCGTCAGGCCGCGGTGCCCGCTGATGTCGTCCGCCTCGGCCTTCCACACCTGGCAGGCAGACAGACAGAATTGCACGGCGCGCGCGTCACCGGGGCTGCTAGAAAAGTGCGGGGAAATTCTCTCATGCACACCCGTGAGCTGCCTACATACTAGGGCGAGCTTACAGATGCCGCGCATCGTGAACAGCACACAGGTGTGCGTGTGCAATTCTTTTTTTCCTACATTCACGTGTATAGGCGGCCAGGCCTATCACAACCCGGGCTGCCTGCCTGGCATATGGGATGGGCACCGACCGATTCCCACGGGCGGGGCGGGGCGGGGCGGGGCGGGGCGGGGCGGGGCGGGGCGGGGCGGAGCATAGCATCGCGGGCGTAGAGGTCACAGTGACATTGGCATGAGCCCGGCCCGGCCCGGCCCGGCCATCGCCACACGGTCAATCACATCCACAGTAATTTGCTTGGACGAGATGGGGAGGAGGAGCGAGAGGGCTCACATCGCACGGAGCGGAGGCTACGGGCTGGGCTGGGCCGGGCCGGGCCGGGTCGAGCGCGCTGGCCTTGGGGGAGTGCCCCGCCCCGCCCCGCCTCACCCCGCCCACCTCACAGACTATTGGACGCACCAACCGCCCCGCCCCGCGTGTCTATACTCGCTCTGGACACGGCATACAACTGAACTACATAGATCCAGGGGGAAAAAAAGTTGCATACAGGGCACTTGCATAGCAAGTGTTCGGGAGGGCTCGGCCTCGGCACACGATGTCGTCGCGCAGGTACAGTAGAACCGGCTGGAGACGAAACGAGTCCCGTCCCGTCCCGCCTGGCCGGCGCGGCCTCAGCACTCTACTGCGCAGTTCAGTCAAATCAGCAGTCTAAAACGGCTGAAATCCGCGAGCAAAGACTGATCGCCACATTTTGAGCCGTATATAACTTACTTGTTTGAGAAGAGTTCTACCGAGGGGGAAGCAGCTCTGAAATTTTTCTACACCCCGTACTTCAGAAACTAACAGTAAAAATCAGGAAAATTAAAAAAAAAATACCAAAAAAATCGCGAAATTTTGGAAAATTTTAGCAGAACTTCAGTAAAATTTGACAAAAACTCAACAAAAATCGTACACCAAAATTCAGAATTGTCTCCCCCCGAGTTCTAATGTGGGGAAAAAATTATAATACTAGGCCAACCAGTTGGGTGGAGACGTGAGGTCAGCTGGCTCACCTGTCCGAAGTTGCCCTGGCCCAGGAGGGTCTGCAGCCGCAGCTTGTCCCGGGGGAACTCCCAGCGCGTGGGCGCGGGCAGCTGCAGCACGCGGTCCCGGTCCCGCTCCCGCTCCCTCTCTCGCTGCTCACGCTGCTCGCGCTGCTCCCGGTCCAGGTCGCCGTCGTCCCAAGCCTGTCAACCAAGAGGGAGGGTGTCACGAGCAGGCTGGCGAGAGGCCGCGGCCGACGGACACGTCACCTCAAAAAGTACGGGAGTACGGGACGAAAATTAAAATGTCACATTTTAGTCACGTTCTTGTCACTTTAAGTCTTTAAAATCACCTCTTGTGCTCAGTCGCATAGTATAAAATTTTAGAGAGAAAAAAGAAAGCGTGAGTTAGATATGTGGTTCCGGCCACGACCTCATTTCTTTCCTCTCCAGACCAAGCCGAGACCGAAAGGGGTCCATTGACGTTTTAGTCATTGTACAGCCGAGGTGAGGTGCCCGAGGCATCTCTCCGGGGGCTGGAGCAGGAGCAGTACAGGCACCTTGTGCGGCGTGGGAGGCGTGGGCAGGTGCGGCAGCGGCAGGTGGGGCAGCGGCCGGGGCAGCTTGGCTGTCGGCGACACGTCGGGCCGGGTGAGCCTGGTACGCCTGTGGCAGCTCAGTTCTGAGGAGGAGTCGGACTCGTCCAGGACCTGCGGGAGAGAGGGAGCACACGAGGGATAAGCACGACGGAGAAAGTGTCCGCTGCCAAATAAAGAAGAGCAAAAGTGAAGCGGGCGGCGGGTTGCATGTGCTCCTGCCCGAGGGGGTATACACTTCTGTAATACGCCGCACACCTGACTTGGTATTACACGGTATTACGCATAATGTAATAATACCCCAAAAATATCAAAATATGCTCTAAAATTGCAAAATTTGCTTTGTAATACCGGTGTAATACCGCGTAACACAGTGTAATACGGAGTACTCTGTACAAATTTTCTCGGAGTAAAGGGGGGGGGGGTCCGGGGGGGGGGGGGATGTGTACCTAGGGCACGGTTCGGCCCCGTACGGGGATGCGCCTGGGCCCGCTAGAGAGCGTATGGAACTTACCTGTGAGCTGCCTTTGCCTCCGTTCGCTCAACCCAAAACCACCCCCGGCACTACAATACCGACCCCCCCCCAAACCTCCCCTAAAAATCCCCCAACCCGGCCCCCCATAAACCTAAAACCCTTCCCCCCCAATTCCCACCATTCTTCCCCAATAATTACCCAAAATATATCCTCACCCGCCCCCCCTACACATCTCTTGCCTACCCCTTCCCTCCCCACCCTTTCCCATCCCCCCCCCAACTTACCAGATAAGATACCGCGTTGTTTTCCCACTCAACGGTGTGTTGCCTCAACACAGCAGTCAGGGGGCCTATCTTCCTAAATAGATGCCTTGCTCCTTAATGCAGAGGCCCCTGAAAATTTAACCGCGTCTATATTCCCCCGAATAATCCACAAAACCCACTGCCGCTTCACGCTCCCTTGTAGTTCTCCGCTCCCTTTATATATTTTCCCCCCTTCCCCCCGTTTCTCGTTCTGGTCCCCTTACCTTTCACCCTTCCCCTCGCTCTCCTGCCTCTTGCTGCGCCCTCGCTCTGACTGTCCTTTATATCAACCGCCCATCTCAGCCCCCACCCATTTCACTCTCCAGATCGCCCCCCATAGCGGGTCGCACCCTCCCCTTCCCCATATCCCTTGGCGTACGCCCCAATCTTGGTAAACCCCTTACCGCCCCCGGCACTATAGTCTTATACACTGCAAGCTTCAGGTCTCCGACCTATCAGTAAGATACTATTGCATAAGTCTAGCGCGCTTCGCGCCCCCGTCGCTGACAATCTTAGTGCATTCGAGGAATGCCTGTTGAGAACCACCCCACCAAACGAATCCGTCCGCCTACCTCTCCTTGATCCCCAGTCTCCTCCTTTCGTCAGTTTTTTTTCCTGTGTGATTTACCAGACCCCCCACCGAGTTAACCACAACCCCTGCGATAACTCTAACTTGTACTACTTATAACCGCGATAACCCAACAATACATTTCTGTAATGCATCCTACCGCGCCGTGCAAACGCCAGCCAGCGCCAGCGGCACGACGCCCAGCGCGAGCAGCACGTAGGTGAGGACGCCGACGCCGGGCGCCACGACACCCAGCTCCCGCTCCGTGGGGACCCTCTTGGCGTCCTGGCCCTCCATGAGCGCGAAGTCCTGCTTGGACACGGCGCGGCCGCGGCCCTTCGCGCCGAGCAGCTGGTCCGCGTCCTGAGGACCGTCCCGATCGCGGCCACGGCCCGCGCCTCCACGCCCCAGCTGCTCCTTGCGCACGGGGGTGATGTTGGGGCGCGGCTGCTGGAACACGGGCCGGGCCGTGGAGGTCGACGTCGTGGTGGTGCCGGCGCTGGGCGCACTGGGTGCGAGGGTCGTGTCGTCGCCCTCCGCCGCCGGCCGCGACACCGAGGGGCCCACCGTGGTCATGGTCTTGAACACCTCTTTGGGCACGGGGATGGGGCGCTGTTTGTACGAACGCTGCCGGATGCTCTCGGCCGAGATGGAGACCGGTGGGTTCGAGCGCGGCGCCTGCGGGCCCGGCGGGGGCTGAGGGGCGGAGGGGGGCGCGGCGTCGATCTTGGGGGCGACTGCCGGGACTAGCACCTCCTCGTCCACCTCAGCAGCCTCGGTTGTGGATGACGCGGGGGAAGGGTACACGATGGTTGTAGTCGTGCTGGAGGGTGTTGAAAACGGAGAGGTCGTCGAAGACGTGGTCGTTGGAGAGGGTGTCGTCGTAGTTGTGGTGGTGGTGGTTGTGGTGGAGGTTGTGGTAGAGCTCGTAGTGGGTCTTGGCGTAGTCGTCGTCGTCGTAGTGGTGGTTGTAGTGGGTTTTGGAGTGGTTGTGGTGGTTGTGGTAGTTGTGGTTGGCGCGGCGGTAGTGGTGGTGGACGTGGTGGTTGAGGTACTGGTGATAGTAGAGGAGGGCGTCGAGCCGCTGGTCAGCAATGGAGATGCCACGGTCGGCGCGATGGTCGTGGTCGTGTCCCTCCAGAAGGCGCGAGGCTTTGCTTCCGCGGGGCTTTCAGGTGCCAGCACCTTGATGATGAACGGAGTGCGCGCCTCCACCTCCGGAGGCGCCGTCGGTAGAGGTGGAGGTGGGGGTGGGGTGGTGGAGGTGGACGTGGTCGTGCTGGGGGTCGTGGTGGGCGCAGCCGTCGTCGTGCTGGTGGTGGAGCGGAAGCGAACGGGCGCGATGGTCGTTGTGGTCGTCGTGGACCTGTAGCGCAGAGGGCGTGGTGATGCTGGGACGGTGGATGTGCTGGTGGTGGGGGCAGGGGTGGTGGTGGAAGTTGTTGATGCTGCTGGAGTGGTGGTGGAGGTGGTTGTGCTGGTCGAGGTGGATGTCGGCTGCGGCGTGCTGGTGGAGCTGGGCAGCACCACGCTCACTTCACTGGTGTTCCGCACGACCTCGTACGACAGCGGGAGGCCAAGGCCGGCAGGCTGCACCGCTTCCACCGGGACCTCCGTCACCGGAGCAGGCGGCGTGGGCGGGGCCGTGTTGTTGAAAAATATCTTGATGACGTCCTGCAGGTTCTCGGTGGAGACCGGCGACGCGAGAGAGACCTGCTCCTCGACCGTCACCGGCTCCGGGGTCACCACCGTCCCCGACGGCTGCTTGACGGACACGGACGTGACGACGGCCTCCACCACTTCCGGAACCCTCTGGACGACGGGCCGGGGCAGCCCGTCCTCATCCTCCCGCACGACGCCGCCCCCCGCCGAGCCCTGGGCGGCCGTCTGGTACGACAGGTGGGCGAGCCGGGGGCCCACCAGGGGCTCCAGCACGTCCACGTCGTCCGCGCTGCCGGAGCGCGCGCCTACGATGAACGAGTACGGGATCTGCGACTTGGGCGGCTTGATGAAGCCGCTGGGCGAGGGCACGACGGAGGGGTCCTCGAAGCGGCGCACCACGTACGTGTCGTTGGAGGGGCGCTCGGCCTGCGCCGCCACCGGCTCCAGAGCAGCGCCCTGCACCGTGTCGTGGTGCATACTGCCCTGCACGATCTGCTCCGTGTCGTGGCGCGTGCTGCTCTGCGCGGCCTGCTCCGCGTCGTGGTTCGTGCTGCCCTGCACGGCCTGCTCCGAGCCTTGGAGCGTGCCTCCCTGCACGGCCTGCTCCGTGTCGAGGCGAGTCTTGCCTTGCTGCGCAGGGTCCTCGGCTGCCTCTCGCAGCTCGTGAATCATCCGGTGCAGGTCGAGGAACGGCGTGCGTGGCTGCGTTCGGTTGACCGTCAGGGCCTTCTGCAGCATGGCCTCTTTGGAGGAGCTGATCTCGAGCGAGCGGCGCGGGCCGGGGCTTGGCGTGGTGGAGCCCACCCAGACGGACGTCCCCACTGGCTCGAGGAGCGTCACATTCACTACGGTCGGCTCGGGGTCCGTGCCGTTACCGAGGAGCACTTTCCGCGTCACTACAAACTTACGCCGCGCCGCCTTCTTCACCGAGCCGGGCGTCGAGCCGGCGGTCCCCAGGATCACGAGGTTTTCCATGGTCCGCGGCGAGTCCCTGCGCCGCGTGGCGACCTTGTTCTTCTCCACGACCTGCCTGTCGAACGCCAAGTCCATCTCGTCGTTGTTCTCCTCCTCCTCGCCCTTGTTCTCCGCGGGCGCGGCGCTGGGGGCGGGCGCCGATACCCTGCGCAGCACGGAGCGTCCCCAGGTTGTCGACTCTACGATCAGGTTGGTGCCCGGAGACCCCGAGACCGCGGGCGAGCGCGTCGGATCGGAGCTGATCTTGCGGCCGAACTCCAGGAACGGCGTCAGATGGTCGTTGTCGGGGACCTCACGCTGCAGCGGCCGAAAGTGGTTGTAGAGAGAGTCCGTCATGAGGACGGCTCCGGACGCGTCGTGCTCCACCTCGGGAACGTCGGGCACCTCAGTGGATGTGGTCGTCAGGCGGAACTTGCCGCGACCTCTGTACGGCACGGTGGAGGACGCTGTGGCCGGGGTCGTGGACGTGCTGGTGGAGCTGTCCGCAGTGGAGGAGGTTGGCGTCGTAGACGCGGCGGTGGATGACACCTTTGCCCTGAGGGTCGTCGGGCTGGGCAAAGGTGTCGACACCTCCGTTGAGGCGGTGGACGGCGGGCTGGTGGTGCTGGTGGTCGTCGTACTTGCGGTCGGCGCCGTGGAGTCGGCCGGCGTCGTCGTCACGGTCGTCGAGGTGGGCGTGGTCGAGGAGGCCGCGACGCCATCGCCCACGCTGGGAGTTTTCCCTGAGACGACAGCTCCCGACTCAGCGCCTTCCAGCACGTCGCCTGGGATCGTCGTCTTCCTGAGCTTGCGCACCCTCCGAGCGCGGCTGTCGGCGCGACTGTCGCTCCTAGGCAGGGGCCGACCCGGACCCAGGCCGGAGCCGCCGGAGCCCAGGTCCGGGCCCGGAGTCGAGCTGGCCGCGGGGTGGCCCCGGGCCGTCTCCGGGTCCGCGCCGGCCACCGGGGACTGCGACTCGCCGGCTGAGCTGGGGACATCTGGAACACAGGACGCGGGCAATTAGTCGGATGGGTAAAAAAAAACCACAATGACATACGATTGAAAACTAGGGCACAACAGACTGCTGCTGCGGTAGCTTTTCCCTTCTTTGGACTCGACAGAAACCCTGTACTGGGGCGCCCGCAGCGTCCCCGTTAAGGACAACCTCCCAAACCAAACGTGCAGCTCGTCCAGCGAAGCCTCACGTATTGCACAGGTATTTTCTTCCAGCAGCGGAGAAAGCTTTTTTTTTTTTTAACTTTTCTTTTTCTTTTTTTTTCGGGCTGGTCGGTCGGTATGGGGTAACAGTACGCAGCGCGACGCTGCGCCCCGCCGCGCCGTGCTAGGCTGCATACAAAACAATCACCGCGGTGTCTGCGCGCAGACGCCCTGACGTAACTGCGCCGGGCTCGGCTCAGAGATACGGCGGTCGTCCCGGCCCGCGTGTCGGGCCGCGGCGGACATCGGCTTGCGGGCCACGGCGCGCACGTGCAGCTCGAGTGTTGCACGGCGGCGGGCACGGCGCCATGCCACGCCAACAAAGGCCCACTGACGGCTAGGCCCGCCTACAGATGGAATTAAAAATAATTAAGACTATCGCTGTATTGTTCTCAGAGACAGCACAGCTATAGCTACGAGCTGGCTTAGAGGGCGGGAGGGTAGTACAGGGCGGGACATTGCAGGGCGGGCGAGGGGGAAACAACTCTGAATTTTGGTGTTCACATTTCGTGAATTTTTGTAAATTATCGTAATTTTTGTGAATTTTAAGTTTTTGTGAATATTTACTTGAATTTTTATTTTTATTTTTGTGAATTTTCCTGAATTTTTCCTGATTTTACCAGAATTTGTGAATTTTTCTAAAATTTTCTCAATTTTCCTGAATTACGATGTGTAGAAAAATGTTAGAGTTGTTTCTCCCTCGAGGGCGGGGCAGTGGGAGCGGTGCGTTGGACCGGGACAGGGCAGGATGGTTGTGGTTGAGCGGCTCGTAGGAGAATACAAGTACAACGTGCACCACCCCACCGTACGACTCTTTGTACTGCGACATATGAGGGATAGTTCAGGAAAAAAAAAGTATATTATGCACATATGAACAACAGCATTTACACTCCTCGAAACATGAGGGCGTAGGAAGGTCCTGCAAAGTGGGGGGAAGGGGGGGGGCGTAGCGTGGTTTGCCTACATTACAGGGGTTAATCGCACTGTCAACGCTGTGTCTTTGGTGTTATTTTTGAACACCGAAATTCGTCCCTTTTAAATGCCTTGGTATTTTTTCAGGTATGCCAAATTTAGGCCACATTCGATGCCAAAATTCGTCCTCTTACAACAAGAATGCGAAATAATGGCATTGAAAAGGGCGAAAGTCTGGCGTTCTTCATAGGGAGGCCATTTATTGGTTAACAGTTAAGGATTCGCTGCATGGTCCCCGCAATTTCAAATTGGACCTCGCATAGTTTTCAACTTGGGCCCAGCCTAAGGTAAGGGGACACGCCCCCCACCTCTGAAAAAAAGGGGGGGCACGTGCCCCGCCGGCCCCATAGCTTCCTACGACCCTGCCGCGAAATGCCAGAGCTTGGCTCCTGCAAAACTTCGGGTAGGCCAGCCCGCAGCACACCCGTGTACAGGAGGTGAGGAGTTGCCTACCTACAGGGCGCCCGGAGAGCTTATTGCAGGCCGAACTTTGCAGTTTCTAAAATAAAATAGTAATAACAAAAAATCTAACGCTCACGCATTAACACCCCCCTCCCCCGGGTTTTGAAACTTGCCACAGAATGAGAAAGAACTTTGGTGAGAACTTTGTAAGAATCAAATCACGAATTTAATCATGTTTTTTTTCCTCAATGATTCTTTCAGAACAATTGGTATGAGGAATATCGTAAAAATTATTTTAGAACCAGAGGAACTTTCTAGTTCAAAGGGCACTTCTAGGAAGCAGAAGCCAATATTTAAGGAAAAAGTATAAGAACTTTGAAATTTTTACGGAGGACTTTTCTGTAAGTAGATTTACGACAACCTGTTTCGTTGAGTCGCGCAATAAATCTAAATACGATTTATCAATGACCCTCTCTTAGTGCTGAGTCAAGTCAGAACAAGGACTTTTTCTCCAATTAATAACCACAGGCGCGCGCGTCAGGCTCCCTTCCACTTCACGCGCACTTTACTTTCTTGGCGAAAGTGCCATTTCGGCAGTAGTGTTCTTGTGTTCTGGGAGCTTTCTTGCGCATTGGCCTTCTTTGCCCGACAGTGTACCCTACAGCGCGGGCCGGCGCACCGTGCACGTCCTCACACAGCATCGCCTTGCACGCTCTGATAGGTTTTACTTTCATGGCCATCCATCCATCCATCCATCCATCCATCCATCCATCCATCCATCCATCCATCCATCCATCCACCCTTCCATCCATCCATCCACCCATCCACCCATCCACCCATCCATCCATCCATCCATCCATCCATCCATCCATCCATCCATCCATCCATCCATCCATCCATCCATCCATCCATCCACCATCAGTCAGTCAGTCAGTCAGTCAGTCAGTCAGTCAGTCAGTCTGTCAGTCCATCCATCCATCCATCCATCCATCCATCCATCCATCCATCGATCCACCCACCATCAGTCAATCCATCTATCCATCCATCTATCCACCCAGATTTATTGCACATCGGCTCCACACCTATCCACCTGCACACTATCCCGGCCCAGCGAGCCCCGCCCCGCCCCGCCCCGCCCGGCTCGCCTTGACCGCCTGGCCGCAAGTGACTCGCGGTCACGACGTAAGGAGACCACCTGCTCCGTAAGCCAAAAATAATAGTAAACGTTTAAGATATATTTTTGTTATCAATTTTAAGAACATTGACGCGCATTTCATCTGCAAAAATAGCTGTGCGCATCGCATACACATGCAAACCACGTGCAAGACGATGCGAAATCGAAAGGACGTATAAGAAGCAGCCTGAGCTTGTAAAGAGGAGCGCGAGCAGGGATTCCTCCTCTCTCTCTCTCTCTCTCTCTCTCTCTCTCTCTCTCTCTCTCTCTCTCTCTCTCTCTCCCCCCCCCCCCCCCCCCCTAGAGTCGATTCGCCGAGTAGCAGTGAATGCGTGGGAATGGGTCAGCATGTAGGACTCGGCAAGGACCATCAAGGACTAGATGTGTGCGCCTCACTGGAGAAAGGAATAAGAGGCATAGCGAGGCGCGGCGCGGGGCGCGGCGAGTGGAGCCGCAGGACCAGCTATCAACCGCCAGGCTATGAGAACACGATCCAAACCGCAGTATCTGCACACAGCAGGCGGTGTGTATCGCTACATCAGGATTCATATTCGATTCACAGCCACTGGGCGGTGCAGCAGCAGCGCCCGGCGGCAGAGGTGAACCTGGCCTCGCGGTGGAAAATCCGTTTGCGATGGTTATGCCCGGAGATATGAAATGTACGTACTTGCCGTAATAGCTCGACAGCGCGAAAAAAAAAAACGTCCGATTTCAGACGAAGATTTAAAATATCACGGCGATATTTTCATCTCAGATTTTTTTATAGTTTCTAGTGGTGTCACAAAGTGGCCACATCAATTATCCTTCTAATCAGTAAGACATTGAAGTGCATTAAAATCAACTACAAATTTCCTTTTTTCCAACGTGCTGTCGTTAACGAATCAAGTAAATGGGTAATTTGACCGTGTTTAGGCGCCACTCCGGGCCGGCCGGGCGTTCCCACCATTAAGGCTGTGTGGTGACTAAATGCCGTATAATGCGGTATAATGTCCCTCGGTCAGCCTATTGCATGTCTTCCTTACTGACCTCTCAAATAACTCGTCAAGTCTTTAAAATTTGAAGAAAAAAGATTAGAACGCGAAGAAGTTATCTTAATGTTCGGCCGTACGCAGGTCTGTCTTCAAATGGTGACACTTAACCCATCATTCGCAACTACTCCACCCCGCTTCCTAAGCAAACATTTCCCGAAATATTACTTCTTTACTTTTCTTCTAACACAGCAAGCTTTTTTTTTTCTCGATGCATTTATTGTTAGAGGAACAATCCAGAGGCGGATTACTGTGGATCCATCCTAATCAGCACCCAGCAGGCTGCGTTGAGATAAAATACGACACCCAGGGGCAGTTACACGGGCCTTGCACAACCAAGCCAACAGATGGCGCTAGCGACGCCCTTGGTGCCCCCTCGCGACCGCCCGGCCCGGGCTGCTTGGCCCGGGCCCGAGCCTCGCGCTTCTCAAAACGGTCAAATCAGCCGTGACAGCATAACCAAACTGGTGGTTAGGCTGACGCCCGTGAACGACGAACACCCTGCCCTGTGCCCAATCTCTTGCGAGAGAAGGGGTCACGGCACAGCGCTATAGAAAACCCCTCCTCGACTATAGCATCCGCGTAACGCGGACGTTGTCGAAAAGGGATAAAGGTCGGCGACTTGAGAAAGACAACAAGACAACACGTCGCCAGTCACCATGAAATCGGGGAAATCAGTACGCTCCATATTGAAAACGAACAACTGGCATCGGAAGATTTTACGACTATAAAAAGAATAGTAATGGAAATAAGGGTTTAAGCCGACATAATGGTTTCCGAAATAGATGATACGTTGAGGAGAGATGTCGCAGACAAGGCTCTACTGTAGTTCACATCGTATCTTTCATGCATTTAAGTCTCTTTCGCTTGCGTTGTGCATTGTTTTGACTCCACGTCGCAGGGTTCGCCACTCCCGTCAGGGCAAGTTGACTGTTGAGCAAGGCATTGGGCCATACGAGACCATGAGGTTATTGGGCGCAAAACGGCGACCAAATATTTGCCCAGAAGCCATGGTCGTGACGACTGCGTACGACCGCATAATGTCTGAGTTTCACGGAAAAAACTTCGTCTTGGTTTTCAAGCAGCCCCGGAAACCCTGTGTATTTTCTCCATAAGAGCTGCTTGGTTTTTCCAAAACTGCTTGGAAACCAGGACGCCGTTTTTTCAGTGTTAAATCGAGCACCTCGCACTGGGAACCACAGGGGTGGAGTGTTCTCTTGAAAGACATCTCATGAGCGGAGAAATACAGGCCATGAAGTTCAGAGTAGTGTAACAGCCGGAGCTGGCCCGGCCCAGATCGTGAGCCTTTGGCCGAGGTGTGTGCGTGTGCGTGCAAGAAGGGGGAGGGGTTACAACCGCTCCGCCACGCCACGCCACGCCCCGCGGGTCGGTGTGTGTAACGCGCCCGCCTGGCCCCGCGCCTGGCCCCGCGCCTGGCCCCGCGCCTGGCCCCGCCTGGCCCCGCCTGGCCCCGCCTGGCCCCGCCTGGCCCCGCCTGGCCCCGCCTGGCCCCGCCTGGCCCCGTGTTTTCCGCAATCGATGCGGTGCGAAGGGTTTTAATCGCCACTCGGTATCTGAGCAACGCGTCCTTGTTCACAGCCTAGGGTCAGTATGGTCATCGCAGAGAGTGCGGTCAAGACGAAACTGTCTCCACGCTGAAATAAAAAAATGATGCATTTTTAATCATTCAACTTTGATCGACTAGTCCCTTCGAAATTAGCTGTTTTCGAAATGAACCAGAAGATGGCGAGTTGAGTAACAGGACTTTAAAACTTACAATATATTTGTTCAGAGAGCCATGCACTGCACAGCCGGCACAGCAGCACAGGCGAAGCGATGGCACGCGGTGATACAGGGACTGGGTCGGGTACCTCACGACCCGAGAAACTTCTCCCCTCTACTCCCTGCCTGCCTGCCTGCCTGCCTGCCTGCCTGCCTGCCCGCCCCGCACTCGGGGGTTCCTATTGCAAACTCCACTGCTCTATTTCTCTGACTCGTTGACACAACATTGCACCTCGAAAACACCACGCAAACACACGGCCGATGAACGCACGAGTTAATTTTTAATCGTGACAGTCGCGTCTACGCGATCCACATGATGCTGGGCTTATTTCCATTCATTGCCTTGTCTATGAGCACTGGGCAAACAAAGGAGTGACTTGGTATTACGTTGTTAATGCCTTTGCGAATGCTTCCAAACTCACCAAAGGTATTAATGTTAACACGCAGGGGCCACTTCAAAGGCATTCCGCTCTGGAAACTGTTAAGACCCGCGTCAAAGTGTCAAGTCACGTCTTCTTTGTTTCTCTCGGTTTCTCAAGAGATCATAATTGTGTGCGAAGAGCCAAGTATTAACAAAGAATAAGAAATCAATTTCAAAAGGTCTCAGTACCTTTATAACACTATCGACGTTTCAAATTGTTCTTGGAGGATGAGAAAGATCAGCAAAGCAATGACGGCGTCTTTAACTCGACTAGAAATGCCCCCTATGTGCGATGTACCGTCGAATTAGCGTTACAGAAGCTGTATCGCCAAAACGGTTACTTCGTTTCATTGTAAGTCCGTTCGAATATTGTGTAAATATCAAGTCCACGCTTTTCTGTGTGCGTGGGGTTTCCAATATGTGGGAATTCTCAGTATTCCATAGTATTACATCGGTATTACACAAGAGGTTTAATCACTGAACGGAACATTTAAGTGTTTTCCATGATTCCAAAACGGGTATTGCCAAGGGTAATGTACCGTGTGTAGCGGACGATTGTGGATGTGGAATTCCCCCCGGGGTTTTCTTAACAGTAGGCAACAATAAGACACACGAGAATTCACAGGACGAGAGGATTGTCAATTCGCCTGAAACCTTTGCCCTGCTAGCCCCCCCTCCCCAGGCCAGCGCACAGTCCGCGTGCATCGTGCAGCCCGCCGCGCCCCGCCGCCTGCAGCCCGTTGCCGCAATGAAACAGGAGCAGGTCGGCCCGGCCCGCAGCCCAGCTGGCTCGCTGCTGCTGCTGCCGCTGCTGCCCTCTGGCTGGCCTGTCCCGGCGCGGCGCGGTTCGCACACTTTACTTTCCTCGCTTCAGAAGAGGCACGCGGCGCCGCGTGCGGCGGGTGCGGCGGTGCGGCCAGCAGACTGATTCAGAAGATCGCTCTTCTCGCTCCGTCTCTCTCACACATACGCGGCGCAAACCATGAGTGCGAGAGAGACCAGGACGCTCTTCAGAACGGCGCCTGCGAGAGATCCCCTTCTACAGCTTCTCCCTCCCCCCAGGACAGAACATACAACACAAACACAATAAAATGGCGCGTAATTATCAGTCAAACCGTTTATCACGGGCGATCAAGTCCAAGAAGTGGCCGTTGGGGAAGGCGGGCGGGGATGAGGCGGCGCCGCGCTGTGCCGCGCCGAAGGTCGTTGTGCTAGACGCGAATAACGGGGCTCCCTCTCCCGACACCTCCCGGGCGGCCTCCGCGAGGTCAACGAAGAGGCAGCCGCGCACCTGCCGCGAGCTCAAATGTAATAATACCGCTGGAAGCGTTGCGGGCAGTGAGGAACATTTTCCATTCGAGTTCTATTCCAATTTTGTCGGTCTTCACTGTAAAATCCCTACGTAGTAAAGTCTTCGTAACGTTGCAAATCGTCTGGCTGCTGCGTAATGCTTCGTCATACGAAGCATTTTCTTCGCAAGCCCTGCCTTACGAAAAAATTTGTTTGCGTATACTACGAAGAAAATACTGCTTAAGACGAGAGAGCCGAATGCTTCTCAGGTTATTGCGCTTTGCGACTGCTTACGAACCATTTTCCTCGCAAGGTTTTAAGAGCGTTAACTAGAGGGAATATATATGGCACTCGGGAGCGTTCACCACGGCCAGCAGCAGCCCGGCCGCAGAGACATAACGGAAGCGCCGCGACAAATCAAATGGGATCATGTCGAGCTATTGCACGGCAAAAGTAACCCCTGGGATTCCCAGGAGCTTTTTGGAATTTCCAGGCGCGCCAGTCATTTTTCAGGAGCACCCTGGGTTTCGCATATATTTTTCCCAGGAGCACCCTGGGTTTGCGGACCCTTTCCCAGGCGCACCCTGGGAATTTTGTGCCGAGAGTCTCTTTTCCAGGCCGCGCCTGGAAAATAATTTCCGTTTCCAGAGTTGTTCCTGGGAAAACGTGCAAAACGGCAAACCCCGAAGCTCCGACGGTACTCGACGTCCTTGACGTCATCCAGGGTGGACCTCGATGGGTTCCATCATGACCACCAATCCGGCAAGTGTTTTCCGACTGTCGGGGACCTGCTGAGGTCGGCCTCGAAAACCGTTTTGCGCTGCGGCCTGCGGTTCGCGAGATACGAGGACGTACCACGACGTACCGGGAGCTCCGCGCCAAGGATACGTTCACATTTGGGAGGCCAAAGTGACCCTGGCGCCTTTCTCGTTGGGTGTCCGGGACTTCTGACTTCAGAAATATGTTCCACAGGCTGTGGCGCTTCTGTAGACACCTCTCACACCCTTCTGTCACCTGACATTGGGGTTTGGCGGCGTCCTTAACAGTCTGATCCTGTTGAACACAACATATTTACAGGAATGCACAGTTTTAGGACGCCGCCAAACCCCAATGTCAGGTGACAGAAGGGTGTGAGAGGTGTCTACAGAAGCGCCACAGCCTGTGGAACATATTTCTGAAGTCAGAAGTCCCGGACACCCAACGAGAAAGGCGCCAGGGTCACTTTGGCCTCCCAAATGTGAACGTATCCTTGGCGCGGAGCTCCCGGTACGTCGTGGTACGTCCTCGTATCTCGCGAACCGTAGGCCGCAGCGCAAAACGGTTTTCGAGGCCGACCTCAGCAGGTCCCCGACAGTCGGAAAACACGTGCCGGATTGGTGGTCATGATGGAACCCATCGAGGTCCACCCTGGATGACGTCAAGGACGTCGAGTACCGTCGGAGCTTCGGGGTTTGCCGTTTTGCACGTTTTCCCAGGAACAACTCTGGAAACGGAAATTATTTTCCAGGCGCGGCCTGGAAAAGAGACTCTCGGCACAAAATTCCCAGGGTGCGCCTGGGAAAGGGTCCGCAAACCCAGGGTGCTCCTGGGAAAAATATATGCGAAACCCAGGGTGCTCCTGGAAAATGACTGGCGCGCCTGGAAATTCCAAAAAGCTCCTGGGAATCCCAGGGGTTACTTTTGCCGTGATTGGTTTGCAGATTAGCTCGCGCGGTGGCCAGGGGCGTGACACGTGACACGGCAGGGCGTAACGCTACATATACGTGTAGCGCATAGTATTAAAACAAAAAGCTAAAAAGGTTCAGGTAAAAGGATTCAGTCCGCTCTACCGGTTCATCTGCTTTCTGAAAAAGATGACAAAGTGTGCAAGAATACCGGGTGTTTCTGTGAATGCGTAACAGTGTTGGGGGTTTGCCTACCCCATTCGCCCGTAAGGCACCATGGCCCCTGAAGCCCTGGTGAGTACGCAATCCCGCAACACTGTTACGCATTCGAAGAAACACCCGATACACGCACCAAATGTAAAACAATTTCTTAGGTTTTTACTCCGAAAATATGAATACACTGGAACCCCAAGTGAAAGAATGTCACACACTTCTAGGTGTGTAAATACCCATTCGTGCACTTGGAGGCCAAAGAGTGAATTTCCAACAGAAAAATCACACTTTATTCGCATTCGCACACATCCAAGTGAAAGACAGTCGAACATTTGTGTTTCCAGTGGGGTGAATTATTTTAATGTAAGACCCTCACGGTAAACGAAAAACACGGATTCCGAGGCATGAAAATAGATAGGAATTTGATTTTAGGAACCTCAATTCGAATTTAGTTAGCTTTGCTCGGTTTCGAGCATTCAAACCCTGATTACGAGTCGCTGAGCTCGAATTCGGGCGATCGGTGTCAAAATCGAGGCAAGCTGTCTCGGAAACGGGAAGAGGACAACTCGGTTTTGAGAGTTAAACTCTCTGTTTCAGGAATGCATCCCTCCGATTTTAGGTGCCGCAGTTCGAAATCGAGGCAACCTCTAAAATCGAGATCGATGCCTCGGAATCCGAGATTTTTGTTTACCGTGCTAGTTAATTAAAAGCGACAGGAATCAGAAAAATTAGGATAAAATTCGACATTATTGTTCCTTTAACTCTCCACTCGCATCTTTCCCTGCCTCGCGACGTCACCGCGCGTGCGTGAGCGGGCGGCGCGTGCAACCGGAGCCAGGCGCAGAGCCGGTGACTCTATTTCCCTACCGATCGCGGTTACATATGCAGCAGCAGAGAAAGTGCCCGCTTCCTCACGACATGCACCGGGGCACAACAATAACAGAAAGAAGCCGATGCGGCTAAAGGAACGGACCGACATATCCAACACTGAATCAATAATATCTAATTTAAAAGTTTCAAGAAACTTGTTTTTAAGTCGAGGGGGAGGCAATTCTGAAATTTTTGTACACCTCGTAATTCAGGAAAACTCACAGAAATTCAAAAAATTTCAGGAAAAATTCAGAAAACAACGGGAAAAATCAGAAATAAAACAACGGGAAAATTCAGAAAAATTCAGAAAAAAATAACTAAAATTCAAGGAATTTCAGAAAAAAACTAAAGCAATAATTCACAAAAGGTTATTAAAATTCATTTTTAAAAAAATCATTGAAAATTCACGAAAAGTAGCAAAATTTGTACACCAAAATTCAGAGTTGTTTCCCCCACGTTGCCGAGTGAAGAAGTCCTGCCAATTATAGGGGAAGAACGTGTTTCCCTGGGGTTTTGCTCAGGTGGAGTCGTCACCTTCCGCCTCCAACAGCCCAGCCATAAACCGCGGCCCTCCCTCCAGCGCAGGGGAAAGCTATGGCCAAACGACAGACGGACCGCAGCACAGACACATCCGCACAGATCAAGAGCAGCTCAGAGGCCGAGATGGCTGTGAGGGAATCTCGCAAGTTCCATGTAGTATAAAACTCGAAGAGATACTAGAGACGACGATGGAGCAGCAAAACAAAAACTTGCCCTTAGCCCTTTGACTTCTTTTTTCTCTTTTCCTGTAGTCTGGAACTGCATCGTCCAGCCTTGTACCAAGCTCAATCAGTCGAACCAGACCCTTGTCTAATGTCTATTGCAAGCGACAAGAGACGTGGTCCGGAATGGCCGGGCCGGGGAGCAATAGGGTAAGCCATTGGGTTAGTGGTCTTAAAAACTAAGAGACAATTAAGAAGCGGCTATGAATCAAGAACAAGAGTCAAGCAACGTGCCGTTTGACAAATAATGACGGTTCGTTCTTTGTTGGAAAGGTACTTTTTACCATGGTAAAAATGTCAAAACAGCAGTTTTCGCTGGTTGGGCTGTTTTCGTTTCAAATAATCTCTTTGCATCCAACCGTCAGAACGAGTAATGAGCAGCTATAGGCCGAACCTTTTTTTAAGATACATATAGCGTGTGAGTTGACTCATAGAGAATCCCATGACTGAAGTGATTTTTGCGAAACGACCCCCAAAAGGCAATCAGACTTTCCACGGTGCAGTGGCTCGGCTGGTAGCGCATAGCGCCGTGGCGTGCCGCCGTGCCGGGCCGGGCTGTTATCACACATTTCATTTCAGCCGGCACGCCTGGCCTGCATTTCTGGGGCTAGGCTGGGGCAGTGGGAACGCCTGCCTGCCTGTCTGCCTGCCTGTCTGGCTGGCTGCTGCCTGCGCGGCCCGGGGCCGGGGGCGGCCCGGGGGCGCGACTGCTAGATCCACCAGTGATACGGAGAGGCTGGGCCGGTCTGGGCTGCACGGGCCGCAATTCATACGGGTCATTTCCAGAGGCGTGTGATATCGTGGCCGGCGGATAGCGGCCTATTATGGGTGCCCGGCCCTCGGCCGCCCCACCCAGCCCCGCACCAAGCGTGCGACCCGCTCAGGGAACGGCGAAAATGGCGCTTCTATACCAAAGTACATTTCGCTACATACGCGACACAAGAAAGACAAGCTGCGAATCAAACTAACGTCCTTTCGCTACACCCGAAAGTTTTGCTGACTGCAGAAAAGGGCGTCTAAAATGCTATTTTATTTTTGGCATTCTTCATAGAGAAATGCTACACGCTGGTTATACGATATAAACACATGTGCGAACACATGATTTCAGAAGTTGTTGCCCCGTCGGGGTTCACCTGCACTGCCTTGTTTTAAATTTATTTATTAATTTATTTGCCAACTAAGTCCCATGAGCACACAGCTCGTGTTAGGGGACAATCACTATCGATAACACAGCACTTTACGGGTTGATGCGGTACAGAGCAACCACACAAAAGCACGAAGTCCTAAGTTGCTGCGTTAACACAATTGTGCCCGAGGGGGAAACAACTCTAAAATTTTTGTACTCTTCCAAATTCAGGAAAATTTAGATTAGATTAGAAAAATTCAGGAAAATTCACAAAATGTGTACAGTAAAATTCAGAGTTGTTTCCCCCACGGTTGTGCTACCTGCATATTAGTAATATTTTAAGGCTTGATTTAAATAAGGGAAAGCAGTGGTGCTTATGACGGCCCGGCCCGGCAGGCGCACAAACCACTAGCTGAGCAGAGAGGTTACCCCCCAGACCTCCGCATCGTATCCAGCATACGGCCCCGGCTCGGCCCGGCCCGGCCGCGATGACCCAACACGGCCCGCCTAACGCGCCGAGCCGAGCCGCACGTTAAATATAGCCAAGTCTTCCGGTGAGCCCCCCGCGGGGCGGGGCCGCGGGACCCCCCCAGGGGTCATACTGGGGAAACAAACGGCCGGGTTGGCGCAACTTGCCTCACCCCGCGAAGCGAGTACTTGAATATCTCAATTACAAATTTTGACGCGCACGCAATTCAAGCTCATTACAGCCCTGAACGATACAGCAGATGTGTCAAATCAAGAGCGTATTCCGGGCGCAAAATAAACAAATTGTGGTTAAATTGAGCCCAAAGCACGAAAATATAATAGAACTTGAAATCATCATGCTTTTTGAACTCGATATCAGTATACTGTGCATGATAGAATTCTTAAAGACACATGATAATACATGATAGAGTTGTTAAGAAAAACACCCTCCCAAGTGCACGTCGGGAAGGGCCACGAGTGTATTTTTCTTTCTTTTACTTGCACTTATACATCGGATATGTCGGCTGGCTCAACAATTATTTGAAATTGATCTTAGAGATCGTGTGAAAGCGGGTGGGAAAAAAAATAACCTCTGACACGCAAGCAAATATAGTCCATCGGACTCGAGCGACATGGCATGGCGTGCACTTGTTAAGCCGCCAGGTCGGGCCGGGCCGGGCCGGGCCGGGCGCGCCACCTCACAACCTTGTGCTAATTTGCACCTGTAATGACAGCTTTCCTTTCCACGTGCCCTGCCCTCTGCTGCGCCTGCGCGCCGCCCTTCTAAAAGGAATGGGGAGGCGACAGCGGCCCATTACCTTAAGAGAGAAAGGAAGAGTATTGGGGAGGCGGGGGCGGAGGGGGGCAATCCACGAGGGGAAGAATGGCAAGATGGGAGGAGGAGGGAAGAGAAATGAGAAGAAATAAACTTGAAGGAGACTGCAGCTCCAATCAATGACTGCGGAACTTTCTCCGCATGCGGATGTCGATACGTATTGCGCCACGCCACGCCACGCCACGCCACGCCACGACACCTGCTGCAGCAACACTCCGCCGGTTGCATAAAGCCACGTGAGAAGATGATGCCGAACTCGAAAATACAATATGGTATACAATGGATCGAACCGAGACCGACAGCGGGAGGCTGAGATCATGGATGATCATTTTCCATCCTGCCTGGCCCGTCGGAAAACCAGGTCTGAATTTTAATGATGAGGTAATGGCGTGAATTTTCTTTATTTTTATTCTAAATTATTTATCTTCTTCGTTTTGATTGAAGGCTTTGAATTTCGCAACTGTTCGAAGGAACTCGTGTTCCATCAAAATTTCTCCGAATTTTGCTTATTCCGTTTGAAATTTTCCGGATTTTTCAAAATTTTGTTGTGTCCAAAAAATTATAGTTTTTTTTCTTCTGTCCTGTCGACTACAGGAGAAAAAAAACTGCTTCATACACCAAATCGAAAAGACAAAGTGTTAGTTTTCCAGAAATGGTCGGGGGGCTCAAAAGAAAGTTTCAATCAGCACTGGAAAAGCGAAAGTCGTTTTTCGACGCCACCTGAGTTTGGTTTTGTTCAAAGGCAATTTTCAAACGTCTCTCTTGCTGGGAAATCGGCAGTGCCAAAATTCAATTTGAGTCTGAATGTATCCAAATGACGCTCCTAAAACAGAAAATGTTCACTGCGCTTGTTTTTTCAGGTGTTTTGAAGGTGCTGTGAACAAATCCGAACCCTATATGTAGCATCGAAAAACGGCTTACGTATTTACAGTGAGCGACCGTAGAGGGTGTTGCGGCGCGTGAACGGGGGGCGTTACATCCAGCGTCCGCCCACCGCCGCCGCGCCAAGGTGTTTTTTTTTCTTCTTTTTTTTTTCTGCAAACGTCACCGGGAGCCTGAAGAACAGGAGAAAGAGTGGTCCTCTCGGACATCCGTCGATTTACTCGCGAGGCTTTGCGCGGTGCGCCGGTCCGGAGCGCCAGCCCGGAGCGGAGCGCTAACAACGCCAAATCGCTCCCGGAACACTTCAAGCCGGAGCCGCCACCGGAACCACCACACAAGCAAAAGGAACGAGAGTTAATATTCTTTTTTCCAGGCAAAGCAAATATTTTTTTTCGTTTTTTTTTCTATTTATAGATACCGCGATGAAGCAGAGATTATTTCGAAACAAAATTATCACAGCTGACTTTGTATCAACATCGCCATCACGGTAAAAACTACGTCCCAGGTTCCAATCAGTTTTGAAAATACCAAGACGTTACAATGTATTTTCACCCAGCGAAAATCCTTGGTGCTCAAAAACCTGCACGAAGGTTATTTTTTCCTTCGTAAAAAGATTGTTAAATGGATGAGCCTATCAGTATAAAGAGAAGGTCTAGTTATCTGAGTTTGTTTGACTTATTGTTCCAGAGAGATTTGGCATATAGAACAAATAATCACTTGCAAAGATGATAATCATCAGCTAGTATTGCATGCAGATCGTGTTCACCTGTGACGCACACCTTCACTGATAAAAGTGTTCAACTGGCGTGCACATTTAAGTGTTGAACTCCACGTTGCACACTTTTACGTGCTTAAGTGTTACACTTGAGGGTTTAACGTGCAGGTTTGGAAACCCATAAAGTGTTCAAATTTACTGTTCAACACTTGCAAGTACGAAAATTTCCAGTCAACACACATGAAAGTGAGCAACGTAGTGAAACACTTCAATGTGCACGCCAGTTGAACACTTTTATTATCAGTGTTTGTGCAGGACAAGACAATGTACATATTTGAAGAGAAATCGGCGCTGGCCTCCTCAGTTCTAATGAGACCAATGGAGCCGCCCCGCCCGCCCCGCCGGAGCCTACTGGATCTCGCTCCATAATGTGTAACATTATCTCTGGCTGGGTGTCATTCCCTCTCGATTTGACCTTGGTCCGGGCGAACGCTTTACTACTAACGGAGCTTTGCGCCCCGGGCGCGGCCAGGGCGGGCCGGGGGCCGAGGACCGAGCCGAGCCTAGCAGGTTGCAACAGCGAGCGCGGCGCGGCGTCAATCGGGCCATCTCCCGGGGGAAGGAGTCGACTGCCAGCGCTTTGCTGGGCTGCGCCTATCAAGGACAATATGCGACCCACATATTTTTAACACCCAGGGACACTTCAGTATTTTCGAGCGAGAGAAACTCATCAAATGGAAGAGTAGGACACTGCCCTATGTCGGTACGAAGGGAAACCTGTGAATACCTTGAAGGTTTTAGAAAAAAGTTGGGCCTTATTTGTTTTCTTTTCTTGTGAGACTACAAAGAATTCACTATTGTAACCTCGATTGTTTACCGATTGCGCACGCTCTTGGTAGCACCCACAGCCAATAACTTTTACAGTAGTCAGTACGAGTTTAAGTCCTGGAATTCAAACAAGCGGTGAGAATGTCCCCGCGTGCTGGAGCGCTCGGCTCGGCTCTCTGTCTTTCACTCGGCCCGCGCGCCGCCACGCCCCGGCCGGGAGTGGATTACTCGCGAGAACATTTTATTATGATTGCACGCATGCAGTGTCGCTAACGCGATATGTGACTCAATTACCACACGCCGAGGCAAAAAGCTCCACAGACGCACCGCGCAAAGCAGACAAGCAGGAAACTCTGCTAAGTGCACGACGGAGTGTCCTCGCGGCCGCGCGCGCCAAGAACCCGCTGAGTGCCTGCTATCCGGCTTTTCTCTTATTCGATAAAATATTTCAGAGCGAAAACGGAAACAATGTTGCAAATAAGCAGCATCACCGTCTTCCAAAGAGGCTACTGGCCGCGACTTCAGACAACCTTATATAGAGAGCCACATCGAACGCGTCACCAAAACGCGCGAGCATTCTACAAACACTGCCAAGGTTCTCGCGCATCCAGGTTAACTAGGGGTTTTAGGGGGAAGCAACAGACACTCTCGCGTAGCACTTGGCTCCGAGTGCGTGGCGGGGCGTGGCGGGGCGTGGCGGGGCGTGGCGGGGCGTGGCGCAGCTGGCTCAACAGGTGACCACTCCCTCCGCTCGGCTCGGCCCGCGCGCCCGCGGCTACCGCGCTCAGCGCTCCGCTCAGCCAACCTGACGAATGGCAAAATAAACTGCTGTCATATCTCGACCGCAAGCTTCCTGATATGGAGTCTCATTAACATTGGCATTGACTCGTTATAACAAAGCGGGCCCACATCCAGCACCGACCTGGTCAATCAAACATTGTGTGTGTGTGTCGCATTCGCCATGTGCGTTGTTTGTATCTCCCGGTATAGAGTTTGATTTACACTCCTCCGATAGTGTGACAGTTATTTCACTGATAAACCAAGTGTTCAACCCTTCAACACTTTCAAGTGTTCAAATACCTTTTACATAATAGTGTTCCACAGAGTTCCTGTGCACTTAAAATTGTTCTACTCAATAGTTGTGCCCTTAAAAGTGTTCAGCTCCCTTGTTGCACACTTCCTGAGTTTGGACACACTGTACCGGGGAAGTGTGCAACTGGGGACTTGAACACTTTTAGGGGTACAACTTCTGAGTTGAACACTGCTTTCAAGTGCACAACAACTCTGCTGAACTCTTTTAAGTGTTTAAATGGCATTTGAACACTTTAAAATGTTGAAGGGTTCAACACTTGGTTTATCAGAGTAGGAGGCCAATGAAATGCAGGTTTAATTTCAAAACCTTTACAAATTCCTCGTGTGGTTTGTGATCTAACGGGACAATATATTTAGGGCGAAGAAATGGGCTATCATCCCTTTCTCAGCCTCTAAATGGCCAGAGCAGAGGGGTCGCATACAGTTTGCATTTAGAGAAATAAGCGTGCCAAAGAAGGCGAGTGCGGGACGCGCGGGGCGGGGGCGGTGCTCAGGCAGAGCGGGCTGTTGTGTAGATCGTACAGGAATACTCGGGCAACTTGATATCCGTGTCCACAGCGCCATGGCATTCATGAGCTGGCGTTACATGAGCCACGAGCCACGCCGCGAGTCCCGAAGAGAGAGAGGGAGAGAGACGAGTGTCGACTGTTGCGTCTGCCATGGTCCATGGCGTGGGCCCATGGCTCGGCACGGGTCACAGGGGGCAGCTCTGTAGTGTTGCGCCGCTGCCCATGTCGGGGCCGCAAAGGAACCCCCAGGCCATTCAGGGGACGCCTCACCAACCCAACCTGACTTCTCAAACGGGTGCGTACGGCGCAGGTACGAGCGAGACGGAGATACTATTCAGTTACAACATCTCACTCGCGCCGGCCTACGGTCTAGGACGCGTTCCGGTCCGGGTAGCCGGACCCACCCGTTTGAGAACTCTGAACCCCACTCCGGTGAGCGCTTTACTTTTGCACGTGTAGGCTCAGGCTCCACCTCCAAGTGTGAGGCCCGCCCCGCCCGCCCGGCCCCGCCCGGCCCCGCCCGCGTCCAGTTTACATAAGGTGTCGCGCACCAGCCAGCCACACCAAGCAATCGTAAACCTGGATTCGACGCTAACGACCAGTTATAGCGGTATCCAATATGCATAAGCCGCATATAAAACAACGGCCGCGGGACCGGTTCTGTTCGACATGCGCTCACCTATGGCAAATTGAGGCCTAGGTCGGCTTGGGCCGCATTTAATTCATATATATAGTCGAGCTCCGGTATAACCTATGCGCAGCCCGTGGGGCCCGTGGGCAGCGCGCGCGGCTTGGGGCGGCAGGGCAGGGCGCGCTGACCCCCGCATCATACGCCAGTGTGTCAAGGCGATACGCTCGCGTGTGCGTGCTGCAGAGCACGGGAGCGGAGAGGCGGGGGTTCCGCTCAGCGACGATAATCTCCTTTACGCGAGGATGCTAACTTTGTAAGCTAATACGGAAAAGTCAAGAGTCAACTGCCTTATTGCTGGAAATGAAAAGTGTTAGCTCGTCACGAAGATAATGAGATAAAAAAGGAATTTATTTATCGGAATCCAAACATCCAAATACGCAGATGGACCATTGATACTTTCATAAACACTCTAGGAAGTCACAGCAATTTAAATAACAATAAACTGTCACCAAAGCTATTCCACCAAACCGTAAATTTCACGAATTATGGACTATTTTCTGCAATTTCCCGCACAGGCAGCATTGCAGCACGAGCAGTATTTCTAATAACATTTCTTTCCTTTTGCAGCAGGTGAGCTGTCTAGAGAGAAGAAGATCCTGCAGGTCTGGCGAGATGTCTGACCGGCCAAGGACGGCACCTCACGAGCGGAGGGGTGAAGAGGGGGGGGGGGGGGGGGAGACGTAGGGTACATGGCCTGTGGCTGGGTCATAATGAGAAATATTGTATAGCGCTTGCAACAACAAAATAAAACCAAGGGGTGTGGAACTGTACTGTAAACAATATGTGCACGCCGATATAACAATACGAAACAATATCAAAAGAATACGAGACAATATACACCACAGAGTGAAAATTTCGGAATAAAGAACTATGAAAAAAAAAGTTACATTTACGGCGTTTTTGAAAGTAAAATTTAACATTACGACCTGTTAGTTAGCCTACGTCGATGGCATTATTAGTCTTTTGGCGATAAAATCTCTTTCAAATTTTTCGCAGAAATTTGTTAAAATCTGTTGTGTTGCTTTTGCGTTGTCTGTATTGTCTAGCTAGAGACAATCATGTGTACACGTTTTGAGCCTGTTCCACACCCCTCGAATAAAACCAACCATTTTAACATCGATACCTCACTTGTTGTTTTTGTAATTTTTGCTGCGTTTCATTTTTTCTGTATAGATATTTCTAGCATTTTTTCATTGGTAATTTGTTGAAGATAAAAAAAAAAGAAAATGTCATTCTTTGTTCCGTGCGCCTGCCGGTGTTCGTATCGTCCTCACAACATGCTCCGGATTGAATTTACCCAAGAAAAACAAAAGTGTAACGACGTCACGCCTTTGCAGATTTTTTTTTTTAAAAGTAAAACCCTTGCAAAGGCATTAAGTTTTATATTCCCTGAAAAATTCGTTAGATCTTAACATGTTTGCAAGGCGTCAAAGTCACATCTAGTTTTATCAAGTCTTCTAATATGAGGTCGTCGATTAGCAGGAAAAAACATACGAAACGGATCGTCAGCCGCAGCATAACTGACAGGGAACCTGATCTATGTTAATAAGAACCATCGATACCGACATGCGGATCCCTGTTAATCTGTTTGGTGCTCGCGTTCTCTCCACTCCACCCTCGCGACGGTACGCGGTGCGGCGCGGCGAGGCGCCACGTCAGGCGAGATTAGCAGACGATCTGCGGCCCATTCATCACGCCCCAAACCGGAGGGCAGCAGAGTCGTGACGAGCCGAGCAGCCGAGCCGGCCGAGCCACTCATTGTCCTCACCGGCCGGGCCGGGCAGAGCAGAGCTGAGAGCATCACATCACAAAAACCAGAGAGCGAGCGTCACGACCCGACCCGTCCTCTCCGGTCCAGCATGATGGTGTGTTTAACCATTATGCCATTGCCGTCGCCGCGCCGCCGCTCCACAACAACATGGTCGTGTTTTAACACGAATCAGATAGAGAGGTTTCTGCCCGACAGATTTGGTCGACGCGTATTCAGACAGACAGACAGATGCAGACAGACAGACAGATGCAGACAGACAGACAGACAGACAGACAGACAGACAGACAGACAGACAGACAGACAGACAGACAGACAGACGGACAGACGAGCAGGACAGGTCCGAGCACCAGCTCAGCTCAGACCGCTCGAGCCCGGGTTACGCAATGCGCGTCACCCAGCGCTACGGCCACACACTCTGGAAATCAAAGAGTACGAATGTCGCTCCCTTGCTAGAGAGTTATTCTTTATTATTATTATTATTATTATTATTATTATTATTATTTTTTGTTTCCACACACTGGTAAAACAAATGTTTAGTTTTAAACATCACCTGATGTTTAACTGCTAATGTTTAATATTTAAACTCTATATCATGTTTAGTTCAAACTAAATACCACCAGATGTTTATTTTTTAAACACTTTGCAAGTGTTCAGTTGGCTATACACTTGGCGCAGCGTGGTATCCCTATGCTTCTCCATGTGGAGCCTCGCCCGAAGTGCATACTTTTATGCTCCACAAAATGTTTAACCTCTATACATTTACGAAGTGTTTAGGTGTTAAACATCTTGTCATGTTTAGTTCCTGCTATACATCATGTCATGTATAGAATAGCCAACTATACACCATGATGTATATGTATAGAAACTAAACATTTGTTTAACTAGTGCACTTGTAGGCGAGCGAATGCCCATTAAATATCTCGAAATGACTACAGCTCGCTGTGTTACTACTGAGTGACCACCGACATACTGAAAACATTGACTCACCTGAGCGGCACTCCCACATTTGGATTTCCGATGCATGCTCGCATCGGCAGGGCAATAGCTACAAAACCACTCCAACACACCGGCACTCTAAAGTTTGCCAAATATAATTTACGCCCTGACGTTTCCGACCGCAGACCGGAGCGGGCCGTAGCGGGCGGGCAGCCAGTTAGTTTGCGGTCACCACGGAGGAGATTGGCAGCTGCGGCGAAGCAGCATGTGCTGCGGGGTGCGGGGACGGCGTTTAACTCACCTACAACAGAGAGGGAAAAACAACACGGCATGAGTTGTAAGCCAAAATGTGAATCGCAAGATCGATTTACCGGCAAAAGACTAACTCCGGTAATAAAAAGATCTTTGTACGAAGCGGAAGTGGCTGAGACAGCGACCCGCCCGGTGTCGAGTGCAACTACCTCCACTTGACCCGGGGCAGCGCGCCGCGCCAAAGTTACGTCAAAGGAATGCGCCCTTTGAGGAACAAAAGACCGGGGCACAGAGGGATTGGCAGGCAATTAGAGGGAGGGAGAGAGTGAGGGCGCGAAGGAGAGGGGGAGAGAGGGAGAGAGAGTGGAGAAAGGGCGAGGGGTGAAAAGAGAAGGGGGGAGGAGACAGAATAAGGGGGAGGGGGAGAGAGACATGGTGGAGGAGAGAGAGAGAGAGAGAGAGAGAGAGAGAGAGAGAGAGAGAGAGAGAGAGAGAGAGAGAGAGAGAGAGAGAGAGAGAGAGAGAGAGAGAGAGAGAGGAGAGGGGGGAGGAGGGGTTCAGCAGGATGATGAGCTGCGCCGGTCATTGTTGTTCGAAGCCCATTCCTATGCCAATAATCCGCGGGGGTCGCGGCGAGGACAATGCGACGTGACCCGTAATTACTGGCAGTAAAGCGCGAGGAACGCCGTGCGGCGCCGCGCCCCACCCCGCCCCACCCCGCCCCGCCCTGCCACACCCCACCCCTGCCCCGCCCCGCCCCACCCCACGCCCCGCGCGGCATCCTCTGTATGCATTGCGGGGCCCCGCGCGTGCAGCGGCGTGCAGGTCAAAGAAGTTGTCCGCACTCGCCCCTTGTACGGCGCCAGGGCCGCCGCGGTGCACAGCAAACAGACAGGTTGGAGAATAAAAACTTTTGAAAACGGCCATAATGGACCGCGGCGGATTACTCGTGCTGGGCTTTGCCCCGTCAATTATATCACCGATGTCAATGTGCCAGGGAAAAATGATATAATGCCTTACAGGAAAATTAACCCATGACAAGAACACCGCCAACACTTGAATCCATATTCTCATCTAAATTGGATGGGGACACTTTTCCATGCTTAGTAGTAGTGAGAATTTTTTAACCTCACTCTCTTTCAGAGGGATATTTTTTAGCCTAGCTCCATTTGAGTGACGAGTTTTTAACCTCACGTTATTTGATCAGGAATCGTCACATTATTCGGACGAGGTTGTAAAATTATTTCTCAAATAGAGTGAGGAAAAAAAAATATCTCCAGGGAGTAATTAAATTGACCTCAAACTACTTATTTCGTACACAGACGAGTCTGCAAAACGTATCCAAACAAGCCTAAGTTTTGATCCATGTTTGGGTCAGCGTCCAAACATGGATCACAACCCCTAAAAGGGGGAAGGGGTTGTTTTGGGATAAAACAAAAAAAGTTGCCTTCCCCTAACACTGTTGTGTATCACATATGTGAAGGACAACAGTCTAGCTTGGTGATCCATGTTTGGGTACCCCCACCCAAACATGGATCAAAATTGGAGGTCATGGGAATTCCCTATAACTCCGAAAGTATTGGAGCTAGGAACTTTATTCCCTCAGGATATCTTCCCTGAGGGTTCAAACTACACACCGATGAAAAAAAATTATGCTCATCACACCTTTATCGATCCCAAAACTGTGGTTTTCCGAAAAATGATCCATGTTTGGTACTTTTACCCTACAGGGGTAAAGTCACACCACTCCCTCCCTTTGATGAATTATACGTGAGAAAACCATCGGAATCATTCACTTACACTGTACAAAAAAATTACGGTCACCCATACGGAAATTTAAAGGTGTCTCCGTACTTCCGGTTCCGTACCCTGTTCCCAAAAGAGCCCACGCAAAAAAAAAAAATGCGGGTACGGTGCTAAGTTACGGAAAAAATACCGCTAATTTATTTCCAGCGGTTTCCGTTTTAAGTACGGACTGTGTAACGGCGTTCCGTATCCCTTCCCTAGGCTAGCCCATGTAAAACTGGTAGATACGGTGGCCCGAGGCCCGAGGGGGTTTTCGTTTCCGTAATACCGTGTACACCAGATCGGGGTATTGCGCGTAATGTAATACTGAAAAATGACAAAATATGCTCTAAAACGAAAACATGTGTAATGCCGGCGTTATACCGCGTAATACCGAGAGGGAAATAACTGAAAAAATTTGTGTCAGTTGGGTTATGGATTACCCGGATTACCCGTGGAAATTTTCAAGGAAGATCCATGGATTACGCTGGATTACCAATGGATTACCGTGGATTACCTCGGATTACTTCCAGAATATGGCAAATTTGTTGGTAATCCGGATTGAGGATTACTAGCCCGATGTCAGCCGGATTACCCGAATCGTTTCCCCCTTGGTAATACACAGATTATGTAACACTGTGGACACGAAAATCCCGAGTAAAAACCCCCTCGCCGTGGCAAGGTACGGTAGGTTTCCGTATCCAACACCCGTGTCTGAAAATAAGGGGGCGTCTCAAGAGACTTTTAGTACGTTTAATGGTCTGCACTGAAACGCTCATTCATATTTAAGGTGCAAACTAATTGGCGTACAGGGAATTCCCCGACACTGACGGGTTAATCCCGCAGACGACCGCTAATTACGCGCCAAGACACAATAAGTTCTAGCTGTTTGTATCGGCTTTGTAAATAAACAACTCACGTCAGCCGCAAGTTGCGAATTCCGCGAGAGCCTCGCAGCCTGCCGCTCAGCATTGTTGCTAAGCCTGTATTCGTAACAAACTTTGTGGTGAGTATAGAGTGACTTCGATGTACTTCCAAAATGCAGAAGACGCACTGATATCTAACGTTGATATTTATTGCGTGCAAAAGGTACCATGAAGAACGCTCCTGTAAAGGGACAGTACAAGCACCAAGCGTACCTGGGTGTGGGCGCGCGCGCAGTCGAGCAATGCACAGAAGTTCACGCACTCCCCCCACATACTCCCGCAGGCTCGCGTAATGGAACCCATTCGGGCGGCGCGGCGGCAGAGCGGGGAGAAAGCATCGGGAGGATGCACACTGCACACTAGCAGCACGACACAGGAAGCAGTCAAAAGCGGAGAAAAGCGCAAACATAAGAACCTGTTTGACGCGAGACCCTAAAGAAAATTCTGTGACCCAATCCCGTGCACTTTATGCTTTGAATTTCTTTCGGAATAGTCGCACGTACCGAGGCGAGGGGGGAACAACTCTGAAGTTTGGTGAACAAATTTTGTGAATTTTTATTGAATGTTCGTGAATTTTAGCTTGAATTTGACCTAAATTTGAGAATTTTCCGGATTTTTTCCCCCCCGAATTTTGCGGAATTACTAAGTTTACAATAATTTCAGGGTTGTTTTCCCCTCGCACGTACACTGCACACATTTCCCTGAATGCTTGGAGGTATGCAGTAACTAATGAGTATTTGTACCGGGTGACCCAAGGAACACACGGCAGGGTTGCGCGTCTGCCTACCCACTCCGGCCGTAAGGCGCTTTTGCCCCTGCAGCCCTGCCGAGTACGCAATCCCGCATCGCTGACGTCTGTTCACCGAGACACCCGGTACACGTTTGGTTAATTTCTAGAAGAGAAGTGCTTGGTTCTCTTTTTGACCGGGCGCTATTTGAAGGAGCACAGGACGCTCCGCCATGCGCCGCGCTTTCACTAATGCTTATTCACTCACGGCCGCGGGCACACACGCACGGGGAGTGCCTTGGTGCGGCCGCGACAGCGACCGGCCGCCGTCCTTTTGCCTCGGCAAGGCCCCCCCTCCTCCCCCGCTTACAACACAAAAGTGAACACGCACAACCTCTGCCCCGCCCCACCACCTGCCGTGCTCTGTCTTCGAGGGGTAAAGCACTCGGATCAGGAGCGTACAGTACACACGTACCGATAATCGAAAGATCTCCATCAATGTTTTCAAGAAACTTATCGAGATTCAGCCTGTTTCAAGAAAATACATTCACGGGAGGGCAAACCTACACTGTGAGAAAAAAACTACAATTTAACTACAATTTTTTACCGTTATTTCGAAGTACAATAAAATATTGTACTAAAATTGTACCCAGTATAGGGTAAATTAGTGATGTACGGCAACGAAAACCGTAAACCGTTAATTCAAATCCGTTGTTTAGTTGTATTAGGTACGGTTTTTCTCACAGTGTATGCGAAAAACATGGAAGATATGTGGGAATTTAACCCAAGGCAAAAACGCACCATAGATTTTTTACTGATTGCGCTTTGTGAAGAAAATTTCTCCTTTCTTTTCTATTCGAACTTTTGTTAGGAGACTAGAGTGTTGACAGTCCTCGAATGCATGCGCTATGGCAGCCCCACGCCCTCTCCGCCACACATGCACAAATTCACCAAACCGCCCTCCCCACCGCCCCCCGCCCCCTCACCCCACCCCTAGCTTTGCACGCCGTCCGTCATCATTAGCCGGTTGCGAACTGGCCGACCGGGCCGCACTGGTCGCCCCAAATTGGCACTAACTCGCGGCGGCCGCGGCGTCCAGCGCAGGCCGGCGAGACCCGCGTAGCTCAACGGGTCGGGCCGCTCAGATACGGCCCGCGCACCCGCAGCTTCGTTGCGCCGAAGAAAGTGATGAAACTGACAGCTAAAGGCGCGGCGGCTCGCTTTGGAGATCGTTTCATTTCTAATTAAGGGGCGTTACACGCCCCCAACCCTTACCCCACCTGTCTGTACCTCTCCGTACGGTAGACGAAGTGCGACAGGGACAAACGAACAGGTAGATCCGATGCCTCCTATCCTTCGCGTGCAGAGGCACTATGGAACAGAAGGACGCACTCATGTTGGCACACTCGCTTCTGGCTGACACGGCGTGGCTCTCAGTCGCATTAATTCCGACATCAGATGAACACAGGCAGGAAACTGCAGCCCGAAGGACAGCCCCGCCCCGCCCAGCCCAGCCCCTCCCCGCCCGGCACGACCTGGAGCAAACAGGTGCCACAGTTCCCACGCTCACAATCGGATAATTATATTGCGTCCCGGCGGGTCGCGCTTCGGCTGCACCAAGGACTGCGAGTCGCTGATCTCCGACCCGCCGCCCAGCCCTGCTCCCGAGACCGAGTCATGGACAGGGCTCCTGTAGTTTCGCCAGGCGTCGTAACACTGTTATCAAAAGTGTTCAACTAACACACACTGAGAACCCTGTCAAAATATTTCGTTGTACTTCCGTTACTCCCATTGTGAAATATAGGCGATACCTAGGTTCACGGAGAAAATTTTGCACAAAGTATAGTCGTAAAATGACAATTACTAATCGTAAAATTAAAAGTACCATCTTTTGACTTGAAATTGAATTACGAGAAGGAACGGATTGCCGCGAATTTACAACATTTTTCTTACGTCGTAATTTATAAAATTTAATGTAAATCTAAGAAGATATTTTACACGATGTCTGCACCAATTTGCATAATATTTCAGTACCGACAGTCTTAGGCCTGTACTAAATTTTTTTCTTTGTAAACACTTACGTTTTTACGAAGCAAGATTTTATAGGAGACATAAGTGTGGTACACCTTCAATGGCCCCCATTCGGTCCGGGCTCAGGGCAAAGAAGAAAGGAATCCCGACCGGAACCAGTGCTCCAAATAAGTATTTTTTCTCTTGAAATTTTAACCATATTGCTATGCTTGGTTGTCATTAGGAACCTCCTCTACAACTTTCATTTCAGATTTGCGTTCGTATTCGCTGAGATTTTGATACTGATTACTGGCCCTGATTTCCGTATTTCTTCTCTAAATGCCAAGAACGAAAAGGGTTTATTAGTCAATATAGCAGTCCAACACTTGATGCCCCATCCTATAAACCAAGAATTTTTTGACTGCTTAGAATAGAGTCTTGTCAGTGTGTTTCTGTTTAAAAAAAAATATTGCAGAAGAGAAATCTATAAAAACAGGATGCTACGATCTTGTAACACTCGGGAAATGTACCCCTAGAGGCGCGTGCAAGTAACTAGGCCGTCGTTGTATTGAGGAAGGCATAAAGGAGTTCCCGAGGACTCCGTGCTCATCAGAGGCAGTCTTTTTTTATCGATCATACACGGACCGCAGAACACACATGGACATGGACACACACACACACACACACACACACACACCAACACACACTCGCACATTCACGCGCGCGCGCGCGGGAACAGGCACCTGACTTCCATGAATAAATTTATTAATGTATGACGACGTCCTGGCTCATATGTTCCCCACCAAAATAAACTAAGCAAGCAGTATTTTCCCTTTTTTTGTCTTTAAAAAATTCCATAAAAGCTGCATTTTCTTGGGAGTTAATACCGCGCTTTACCATCGCCGCCGTCACGTATGGGTCGCCTCTGCCGCGCGCCCGCGCCGTCCTCCGCCAAGGTCGGCAAAGCTCTCCTATTTGCGCGGATTTACCGAATCGGGTTGGTAATTGGCCATTGTGGTCCCGGCCCGGCCGACCCGGCCCGGCACGGCCTGTCCGACGGATGCACGACGCTATTGGATCCACCTGTTGGGGCGGGGCGGGGCGGGGCACGCTCATGGCGCCCATGAGGGAGAACCTGATGCAAAGCGTGATCCCGGCGGCGCCTCCCGCGCGCGCTGCGGCGGGCCGACGCGGACGTACCCCGCGCTGCTATGATTATCATTAGGTATTTCCGCGCGCGAGGCAAGGTGTGCCTATTTTTTTTCTAGACCATTCACAGCTTCTGAAACAATTTCCGCGGAAACGCCGCGCACGTTGTTTCTCATTCCCATCCACATGTTTGCAGGTTCCGCGCTGATTCCATGCCTCTTCGACGATTTCTGAACAGCACGGTTGCACGGCGTCTTTTTGAAACAAGACGCGGCAGGACCTGTCAACACATGGGACGACAAACGACAATCCTTTAGGGATCCGGGTGGGTTTTTCCAGTGCCGTTCTCTTTATAAACAATCGCGCCTTGCGAGTGCTAGACGGGACAGTGAATGAGAAACACCACACATGTAAAAACGTGAAGCGGCCCGAGGCACAAGGAGAACGCCCCGCAATACGCCATAGCCAACACTGTTAAAACCTTGCGAAGAAATGCTTCGCATTACGAAGAAAATCGTTCGTAAGCTGCGAAGCATTTGGCTGCTTTGTATTGCGAAGCATTTTCTTCGAAGTGTGCGAAGCTTCGTATTGCGAAGCCTTGCGAAGCAGCCAAATTCTTCGCAACGCTGCGAAGAATTTTCTTCGTAAGAATTTTACAGTGCAAAGACAAGTTTAAGTCAACAACCAGGAACACTAAGCACCTTACCAAAGTGGGGTAGGCCGACCCGCTACACATTTGGCACCTGATTACCGAGGACGGGTAGGCCAACCCACGGCACACAACTAAGCACCTGGCGAAGAGGGGGTAGACCGACCCGCAACACATTCAGCGCCTGAAACCAAAACGGGCTAGGCCGACCCGCGACACACTAAGCGCCTGACCGAGGTGGGGTAGGCCGACCCGCAACACACTAAGCGCATTACCAAGCCGGGTTAGGCAGACCCGCGACAGACTAAGCGCCCGACCATCGGGATAGGCCAACCCGCAACACACTAAGCGCCTTACCAAGCCGGGGTAGGCCGACCCGCGACACACTAAGCGCCTGACAAAGGTGGGGTAGGGCAACCCGCAACACACTAAGCGCCTTACCACGCTGGGTTACACTGTTAGAAAAAGTTGTTGCCTGACGACCATTTGTTTTACGGGAATCCTGTTTCTGAACAGCTCTTCTTTCATCAGTTAAAAACTTACTACATATGGATTATTTCAGCAGCACTCTCAAAGAACAGTGAATGAGTACCACTGTGTGTGCTGGTGCCCCGCGAAATTCGATTGAATATGGATTTTATTTAATTTAATACGGCCCAAATAAAAACCTAATATAATTTTAATAAGACGGTCTGGCTAAATATGATTTAATTTGGTGGGTCTTAATAAGATTTGAAAGATTATATTAGTTCTTAATTTAGTCCCAGGTCGGCATAAGTGCCTCATATTAAACCTAAATTAAGGTGGAAACCATATTAAATGCCTCATATTAAACCTAAATTAAGGTGGAAACCATATTAAATGCCTCATATTAAACCTAAATTAAGGTGGAAACCATATTAAATGCCTCATATTAAACCTAAATTAAGGTGGAAACAATATTAAGTGCCTCATATTAAACCTAAATTAAGGTGGAAACCATATTAAGTGCCTCATATTAAATCTAAATTAGGATGGAAACCATATTAAGTGCCTCATATTAAATCTGAATTAGGGTGGAAACCATATTAAAGGCATCACACTACACCCAAATTAAGGTGGAACTTATAAGACTTTTATGAAGTCCATAGGAGACTTCAGGGTTACATGAACCAGGTGCCTCGAGCAATCCTTGGACTGTTTGGTTTGCAGTTTTCCTTACATCACCGTTCTCCTTAGTCGTGTACAACGTACGCAAAAATTGACAGTAAGTTGTACGTAGCAACAAAACGTTTGTGGTTATCTCATCCGCGGTGCCCGTGATCGGAGTACACAAGACCCAAGGCGAGACTCCTAGCGTCCCGAAGCCTGCCATATCGGCTAGTTGCCAACAGTACTTGACCCCGCCGGAGAGGAACTATCAAGGTATTATTTCCGCCCTTGAAGGAAGTAGACAGGTATCGGTCATTAAGACACGCAAGTCACTGTGAGAAAATACTACGGTAAATACCTACGGTACGCGTCGTTAATTTGTCACCAGGTCCCGGACCGTAATTTTCGTCTACGGTCTGAATCTTACGGTACACACCGTAGCCTACAAATGTGTTGGGGAAGTTCCATGGGGCACATTCTATCCACAATGAAATACAGTCCGTACCGTAATAATAAGCTACGGTCTGACCGTACACGAAAACTACGGTACAGACCGTAGGCGTACCGTAACTCCCTACGGTATTTTTAACAGTGGTCTAAGTCAATAACAGAAAACACGCAAGGTGGGTAAAGGGGATGACAGATAAATCTAAATATCGCGATTGTGCAAATTAAAATTTAATAAGTGCTTTATTAAATATTAATTTGTTACCGCCCGAACATACGCGGAGACCTAGGAGGAATGGTACGGGATGCTGTGAGCAATACGGTCAGCAGTCCTCCGTAGCCGAGTTGGTAAGGTGGCGGGCTTCGGACGCAAGGGTCCGGGGTTCGAATCCAGGTAAGGTAACGGTAACTTACAAGTATGCAACTTCAGTAAAATATGTACAATACACGAAGAAAGAATGAGAGGAGGTAAACATAAAGAAAAAAAAATTACAAAAAAATTCTGTTTTTAGATTGAGACAAGGAAGTATTTATAGAAATTGCAGTACTTGTTTAGTTATATTCAGTTAAATTAATTAAATTAAACTGAGTAAAATGAAATGAATATGTTTTTATTAAATTTTATAAAGGGCTCACTCAAAAAGACAGTCAGAATTGGGGGTTTAAGCTTGTTGCTGTGCCTCCAAACGCATGAGTGCTCTCATCTCCCTCCAATATCACTTAAGCTTTCCAAAACCATGCCTTTGACAAGCACAGCTAGAGCAGGCAAACTAAAAATATACTGACTTTTTGTTTAGTTTTATTAATTTCTACATATTAACAGTAAATTAAGAACAAATATGGCGTTATATTAAGTATAAATTAAGGTTTTTTTTCGCGGGGCTTTACAGGAAATAGGCTGTTAATTTTGTTAACAGCTCTTACTGTTCGAAATACAACAATTTTGTAATATTACAGAAGAGAGATATAAGTGCAAAAAGAAGTCAATTCATTTCGACGAAAAAATTGATTCTGAGATTTTTCCCATCCTTGTAAATTTACAGTTTTTCCTGTTTTTAAACAGGATTTACTGCTAACAAAATTAACAGTACTTTTCCTGTTAATTTACAACAAAATTTTTAACAGTGTAGGCCGACCCGCAACACACCAAGCGCCTTAGCAAGCCGGGTTAGGCCGACCCGCAACACACTGAGCGCCTTACCACGCTGGGTTAGGCCGACCCGCAACACACCAAGCGCCTTACAAAGCCGGGTTAGGCCGACCCGCAACACACTAAGCGCCTTACCACGCTGGGTTAGGCCGACCCGCAACACACCAAGCGCCTTACCAAGCCGGGTTAGGCCAACCCGCTACACACTAAGCGCCTTACCACGCTGGGTTAGGCCGACCCGCAACACAATAAGCGCCTTACCAGGCTGGGTTACGCCGACCCGCAACACACCAAGCGCCTTACCAAGCCGGGTTAGGCCGACCCGCTACACACCAAGCGCCTTACCACGCTGGGTTAGGCCGACCCGCAACACAGCAAGCGCCCCAGCGAGGCCAGGTAGGCCGAGCCGACACCGCCCGGCACACACAAAGTGTCTTGACACGATATAGAGGAAAGACCGAACCGCGACACGCTGAACAATTCCTTTTCGAAAGTTTGGTGTTAAAGTTTCTAGGAAGTTTTCCAGAGTGACAGAGAAGCGCTCGGGCCGTCGAGCCTGACTGGTCGCGACGCCACACCACACGGGGGCCCCACGCCGCGCCGCGCCGCGCCGCCAGCGACACTCGACCGCAGCGCAGACACCAGGCACAGCCTCACTGCTTTTTGTTTACGATTCGCCACACTTTTTTTCTGCTCGGCCAGCGTCCGGGGCAGCTTCAGCAGCGCTCGCCGCCATGTGGCTGACTTCATGCCACAATACAGTGGAAACCGGTCCGCTAGAACTTTACGGGCCCGCAAACATACGACGCCTAGGAACGATTTAAAGCGTTTGCAAAGGGCATTCATTATGAATCAAAAGTTAGAACAATCCTCAGTAAAAAGTGTCATTTTTTCAGATATTTTATCTCACTGCAGTTTCCAGCATACCTTTTTCTATTTCTCACCGAAATAGAAACGAGCGCGAAGTTTATCAAAGGCCACCTGCCGATTAGGTGTGTCAGCCTCGAGGGGAAACCGCTCTGAAAATTTTGCACAGTACACCTCGTAATTCAGAAAACTTCATAAAAATTGTTTAAAAAATTCATAAAAATTCAGGAAAATTTCAAGGAAAAATTTAGAAAAAAAATAGGAAAAAATTTGGGAAAATTCACAAAAACTAAGGTAATAATGAAGTGAAAATTCAAAAGAGTTCTATAAAAATTCACGAAAATTCACCAAAATATTCAGAGTTGTTTCCCCCTCGGTCAACCTACGGGGTAGGGCAGGACAGGGCTTGGCTGGGCCGCGTCCCCAACAACAGCCCAAATCCAAGCTCTTTTGTGTTTATGCCGCCAACCTGAACAGCGTCGCATTCAATGGGGGGGACACAGCCGGTCCAGCCCAGCCGAGCCTAGCCCAGGCCGGTAGCGCCCGGCCCGGCGCGGCCCGCTGCAGCTGCCAGCTGAAGCAGCAGGTGCTTGACCTTGGCCACGTGTGGCGGAGCGATCCGAGCCGAGCCGCGCTGGGCCTAGCCGCGCCACGCCGTGGGAGTCGAGCCGAGCCGAGCCGAGACGGCGGGAGCGCTGCCGCAGCTTTTTGATATATCTCACCTGGAACAAACAACGGACACAAATTATCACACACGTATTGCGACGATTGGCAGCGCGCCAGAACAAGCATCTTCCCTGCTGGACCAAAACAGGAAAGAGAGGAGGGGGTGAGGGGAGGGGAGGAGAGGAGCGAGGAGAGGAGCGAGGAGAGGAGCGAGGAGAGGAGCGAGGAGAGGAGCGAGGAGAGCGAGCGAGGAGAGGAGAGGATAGACACCAAACCGGCAAGGTCCACCTCTACCCGCGGCTCGGCTCATACACTCCAGACCGGTTTATCGCGCTCGGCGAAATCTACTCCAGGAAGTGTTGTGCTCGTAGTTCTGTATTGACGCGATATTAGCACATAAACTGAGAATTAGGCCACGTTTTGGCATTAGACTAGGCGGGCATGAGATATGATATATCATATTCCAGGGAGCTTCGGGCAAGGCTTTGGGTTAGGAATATATTAAGTTAGCAACGATTAACAAATTATGTTATCCATGGTAGTTCCATATTAGTACCTCCATGATAGTTCCTCTCCATGTTCCATAGTGACGACGAACTATTACTGCACGACAATGGATTCAAAGTCGAGAAACAGTCCTTGTTACTTTACAATTTTAAAATTGCAACTTTTCGAGGCTCACCAAAGAAAAGTTCTCCAGTAAAACAAACCATTTTTTAAAAAAATATTTTTGCAGAGAATTTGAGGACCCGCCGACGAAAGTATAGGCGGACACAAAGTGGTGCGGCAAACGAGAACGACGACGCGCTGCGGCGCGCACTGCGGTGGAGCGAACACCACGACACGCGAAATAATCACAGACATCAGACTCCTCTCCTCTCCTCTCCGCGGGCGCGATGCTCTTGCGTCACGGAGCAGGGCAGGGCTGCTGCAGCTGCCGAGTAGAGGAGCCTGATGGGACGGGTTGGGGAGGGGCCACCCTGGACCCCCGCCCAGCCCTGCCATCGTCAAGAAAAATCGCGTCAATTACAGCGGCAGCAGGTAGCCTAGGCCGGGCCGCGGCCGACCTTTTGACAAATAGAGCCGCCAGCCGCCGCGTTTATGTAAACAGTCGTCTAGTCGGCTAGGCTGGGCAGGGCAGGCTGGGCGCGCGCCCGCGGCCGCAATGGGAGCCCCGGGGCCCGGCCCCACCTTGCCGCCGTTTCCGGTGCATTACTCTTCTCAGTCCCTGACATGAAGCAACAGCTCTGCGCGACGCTCCGTCCTGCGAGATGTGAAGAAAGGCGAGAAACCGTTATCTCTACGGGACGGAGGAAGGGAAAAGCAAGATACATACTGTGCTGCACACGCTATGGAGCTGGAGCAACAGCGAAATTACCGAAATTCTTTCGGTACTCGTCTCTTCAAAGATGTCTGCAGCGTCGGCAAAGGGCACGTTCACGCGCTTCATTTTGCTATGGGATTAGGCTCGTCGACTTTGCCCAAGTTTCTGGCAACATTGCTCCATGCCATTCCCCGGAGCGGACAGCTTGGCGTGGATTTGTCAGTTTGCGGCACAGAGCGGTGTGTTTGAGAGAGGCTCGCCGGGCCGGGCCGGGCACCGGCGGCACCGGGCGGCACCTGGCACCGCACCGCACCGGACGCCGCGCCCCACTTGTAGAGCGCTTTGGTCCACGCCACGCCACGCCACGCCGGGCCACCGGGACACGAGCCGAGCCGCGGGCCGCAGCGACAGTGCGCGGAATACAACTCACCTACATGTATTTGTCGAGAGAGAAAAAAAGAAAAAAAAGACTCTCGACACCGGGAGGGCAGAGCGCGTAGCTAAAAAAGAGCCTCTTTCATCCCTCTATTGATACGCTTATAAATTTTGGGAATCTTGAAAATTTTGGACGAGAGCGAAACAAGGTAAAGACAATGTCTGATTGTTTTTTAGGGAAAAGGGAAAACTTTGAGGACCTTGGATACTTTGAGGAAAACTCCTTAGATTTTGAGGAAGTCTCCTTAAAATTTGTGGAGATTTCCCTTATTTTTTGAGGAGCCTTATTCCTCAAAATCTGAGGGGTTTCCCTCAAATTACGGAAGTTCCTCAAAGTTTTCCATTTTCCCTCAAAAAATTAGACATTGCTTTTACCGTGAAAAGTAAGAGTGAAACGGAAAGAAAGGGGTGGCGGTGGTTAAAGTCCGGTGGTCATTCCGAAGGCAGGGCACCAGCAACGGCACCATAGCGCGGCGCAACGCGGAGAGATTCGCAAACCATAGCATTATTGCAATGCCCCGCCCCGCCCACCCCGCCTTCGCTTTTACTCACCGGAGGCGAAGCAGCGCGCGCGCCACGTGAGGGCGGGGCGGGGTGGGGTATAGGATGGCGGAGCAGCACTTCGGGTCCGGGTCACGCCCGGCCCGCCCCGGCCCGCCCCGGCAGGCAGGGCAGGTGAGTGAAAGCCTCTCCCACACAACAACATACTGCACGGTACGGTACAGCACGGGCGGGCAGCGGTCCCATTGGGAGGTCGTTCGCCACTCTGCTCAGGCTCAGGCAGGACGTGGTATGTTCGCAACACTTTAGTTTCACAGATGCGTGAAAAAAAGGGGAAAAGGGAAAGAACGAAAAAGGGCAATCCGAGTCCGGAAAGGAAATATTCTGAGAATCAATCGGTGCTGACTCGCGCTAACGGTGGGTGGATCCTGCCGGACCTAACAGTCTTTCAACAACTGGACTAGTTTGTAGGAATGTTTGTAGGGTCCAGGGTGGAGAAAGGGATCCCTGAATGAAATTCCCAGACTTCACCCTGGTTTCTGAGCAAAAGTTCGTGCTTTTCCCTGACCTTTTTGAATATAGCGCGGCAAGGTAATAAATGAGAGAAAAATTGATGAGTGTAAGGTCTGATTAGACTTATATACAGCGTATGCTACACGTAGGCGCACACCAGCAAGTTGCGATGTGGGCAAGCCGGGCCCTGCCGAATTTTTAACAAATATTTTCCCCAAACCTCGAATTTAAATACCCGCGTTTCAAATTTCCTGACTTTTCTCTGGTTTCCCGGACCTATAACATCTCTGCAGGGGTCAAACGAAAATGAAAAATGTAGTTAAGTTTCCGTTATACTCAATTATTGAGTAACGAAATCATCACGACACTTGGTATCGACTACACATTATTAAACGATCCGAAATGGGCCTCAGTAAGTTTGGGATTCTGGTCTTAAGTTGACATCAGATGTAAATCGCAAATTGGGAAAAAAAAATGGTAAATTTCAGATGTTTTTTAACAGTGCTCATGGTTTTTCAGATTAAGAATGTAATGAAAGTGGAAGCGTGTCGGATTGCATTTTACGAGGCATAATCGGGAGCAAAAATAAAAGGAGTAAAACAAATAAGTTTTAAAAAGGAAAAGGACTGAGGCACCCATTCATTTGCGTTGCAGTGGCCCACGCCTAAAGACTATGGTTTACGTAAACGAGCGGATCACCTCAACAGGGGGAGGGGGGGGGGGGGAGGCGAGCTGGCCACTTGCCAGTGCCAGCCCACGCTACCCTCACGAACCACCAAGCCCCTCCCCCGCTCCCCGAAAACCCTATCGCGATTTTACTCTCACTTTCCCGGATGGCGGGCATAGGCGGGGCTGGGTAGCAGCGGGAAGGGGGGTGGGGGCGTGACCGCTATGACCGAGTCACTCATATGGCAGCGCGACCAGCGCAGTCAGGTCCTCCACGGCATCCTGGCCACTATAAATTCAAGCGTACACCAATTTTTCTGTTTTCATAGTGATTTTCTTTGATTTTCACTAATTTTTTTCTGATTTTTTTCTTGATTTTTCTTTCTGATTTCTAACTGATTTTTTTCTGATTGTTTGCAGTTTGTTCTTGGGTGTACACTTATTTTTTTGAATAAAGGACCCCTAGATTCTGGCGCAGCGAGCCACTTTTCCTCCTTACGGAAACATTTAATATTCCGCCGCCTACGCGAAACGATGACCGCGCCTGCCTTCCCCAACAACAACAACAATTACAAGCTCATTACCAACATATTTCCATACGAGATTGTGGTTGCGTTCCGATTAGCATAGGGGGCGTGCGCCCCGCTCCGCTCCGGCACCAGTAGGTCACACACAATGACGACTAACGGCCATCGCCAATACTTTCATATTCCCGACAATAAAAGTATTATTTCTTTTTTTAGTGAAGCGAGGATTGGTGTCCCCGACACGAGCAGGCACTTGTGCGCCACGGGTCGGCGGCCTTCCCTTCCGCTCCCAGCCACACGCACATAAAGGCATCCGCGGCCCCCAATCCAGCCTCCGCCACACATATGTTCTTCATCTCTTTTCTTCCCACCGCCATGTACCGCACCACACCGCACTGACGCACAGGAGGAAGAGAGAGACGGGCTGAGCCAACCTTCCGAACGGCGTTACCGCAGTAGCGATGCCGCTGGCCTGGCCTGGCCTGGCGCGGCGAGGGAAGGTGACGCTTCACAAAGATTTTTTTTCCACTTTAGGTCCGTTTCGCTCCTCGGCAGTACAGCGCGGTAGCCTTCACGACACGCACGCCGCGCTGCGCCGCGCCCGTTCACACGCGCAGGAGAGGACGGGCGAGACGAGTAGCAGGGGCGTGAAGTGTGGAGGCTGCGCGCCGGCCCTGGCCGAAACTGACCACAAGAGTATGCACTCGCCATTTCCCATAAGCGGAACGTCATGCTTTCTTTCAAACATTTGGCTGGAGCATTGAGCTTCGTTCGTCAACTGTACGTGGCTGGCTGGCTGACTGACTGACTGACTGACCGAATAAATGAATTATGCAATTTGAAAAAAAAAATCGTACATTGACGACTTTGTTTTTCGGAATTTTTAATTACGACACAGAGTTGTAAATTTACGAGCGCAATTTAATCGTCAAAGAAAACTAAGTCGGACACATGGTATGAAAAAAATTATCGTAACCCTTACGAATATTCTTCACCGCAATGGATAAATGAATAAATGAATGAATGAATGAACGAATGAATGAATGAATGAATGAATGAATGAATGAATGAATGAATGAATGAATGAATGAATGGGCACATATTCAAGTTACACGCCGCATAAGCCATTTTAGATGCACTTTTAAGCTCGGCTTTACACGAGTTGAGTTGACCGTGCGACTAGCTTGTAGAGAGTGATGTCATGGAGGTTCAGTTTTAGTGTCACTGGCTCATAGACGCCGCTGCGGTCCAGCTCGGATACGACAGACACTCCCCCGCTTTCACCCGGCCATGTCATGGCGTCACAGCCACACACGCGCGCACTGTGAAAACCTTGCAAACGATTGTGGCTGCTGTTTAATTGCGATCCCAATTGCAAACGATTTTCTCCGCCGCGCAGTAAAGAAAATCCTTCGCATTACGAGCAAACTTCTTTGAGAGCCTACAAAATCCATTGCAATTAAAGCAAATATTCAGCAAGGATTTATATTAGCGCGCCTGCTGACACTCGCACGTCACCATCGGCACCGCCTGGGCAAAACCAGCGATTTCACTCGACGCGAGTTTTGAGAATCACCGCAATGGCCAGCAGGCGGGCAGTGCGGGGCGCGGGGCGGAGCGGCCAAAGGGAAGGACCGCGCTGTGCGCTGCGCCGCGGCGAGCAACAAAAGAGGGGCGGCGCGCGGCGCGCTGCTCTGAGCTGTCCGGCCCGGCGCCCGGCCGGCCGGCCGGCTCGCAGAGAAATCGCTATAGAGCTGTACAGCGCGGTCGGTGTGGTCGCGTCGACAAACGGCCGCCCCGCCTTCCCATGGTCGCATGAGCGTAAGAAAAAAAGAAAGGAAAAATGTCTGTATCACAGATACGTACGTATACGTACAACCAGAATTGTCATCAATCATTTTACACAAGAGACGCAGGAGCATAATTAAAACAATGTAACACAGTAATCATACGAAACGATTTCGTAGAAGTTACACATAATTATGAAAGAAATTTAACGCAATATAGGTTACGTTTCAGAACTTCAGGAGATGAGAAAATTATCAGAGCACAAAAAATGACTGTATACAACGCCTACTAGAGAACGGCTACTACGTACTGAGACGTTTTCTCCTCTCCAACGAACGATTTTAAGGTTCTAGCTATAGAAACTCAGTTTTCTTCTATGGTAAATTTCAGAGTAAATTTTTCTGTGTGCGGTGCAGCCTGGCCGCGCGCTGTGCGCCGAGCCTCACCTGCGCCCTGTACGTGACGCGAGTGCACTCCCAGGGCTGGCCCGGCTGGCCCGGCTGGCCCGGCTGGGCCCGCTGGGCTGCACTTAGGCGCGCGGCGCCAAGGCTCTCGCCCCGCCGCGGACACTTCCTCCCTCCCCCACCCCTCACCTCCTCTCCCATTGATCGGCGTCACGTGACTCGCACTTAGACTCGTTTCCTCAAGGATAGGAAACGCTAGGCGCACGGCGGGCGAGGCAGTATGGCGCTGTGCGGGCCGCCGGGGCGGGGCGCGGCGGGAGGCTCATTGCAGTGCCGTGACCGAGCGCCATTCACGAGGGGCTCAACATCACCACCCTAACATTTTTCGCAGATTATTATTTTAAGATTTCAAGTAAAGTCGGGTCAAAATACAAGATTTTTTGTTTAAAATTTGAGCAGTTATAAAGGTATTTTTTTCAATAAGTTTTAGTGAGAATTTTCATCGGCCTAGGAAACTTCCAAAATTTTCGGGTTTGGTCTTTGAAGATTTCAATGTGATTTCACGCACATGGCAAGCACACGGCAAATGAGAAAAAAATATGTGGGGGGGGGGGGGGATTAAGTCAACAACATGGCAATCGACAGCGATCAAAGGTTGCACAAACAAATAATACATAACTTCAGAAACCACGACGGCAAAACTTCGTCACTATACAGAGTAAACATTATAAACAATACCGCAAAAACGACACCAGGTTGTCTCTCTACGCGCTGCGATTCGTCTCCGTCTTAACGGTGGGCCAAGGCGGGGTCCACTCTGCAAGGCCCCTGCAGGCAGGGGCAGGGTAGGGGGGCGCCATCAGCCCGGGCCCGGGCCGGGCCGCACCCCGCACGGGTAGCGCGCCATGAGCTCGCTGGGGGCGGGCCGGGGGCGGGCGCGGGGGGCGGCGCAGGGGGCGGTGCAGGGCGCACACGGCGCGCAGGGGGCCGCGGCCGCGCCGGCCTCCGCCTCCGCCGCATCCGCCTCGAACAGCACCAGCGGCGGCTGCACCTCCCGGGGCCCGTCCCTACGGGGCGGAGCATAGGAGCAGGAGCACGGAGAGAAGAGGGCTTTCTGTCGCAGCCAACAGCCTGATGCTCATGTAGCGCCTACAACCTTTTCTTTCCTAGGGCAGCAAAACTTATCGCTGGCCAGCAAAAATGTTAGCAATATTGACTAGAAAGATTGTTTGCTGCCGTAGCTGCTGTTGAAATAAGTTACAGGAGCTGCTTGGGCGGCGAGTGCAGCGGCCCACCTGTCGCAGTAGTAGTTGTGCGCGAGGCGGTGGCACGGGCCCTCGGGCAGGCTCGGCTGCGGCTGCGTGCGGGCCGCCAGCGCGCAGGGGTTGCGCTTGGGCTCGGGGCCTGGAGCAGGAGCACGCGGCCGGGGTGGAGCAGAGCCCGGCAGAGCCCCACGAGTGCGACAAGGAGCTGGGTGCTGACCTGGGCGGCTGCCGGTGAGCACGTGGCGCAGCGCCCGCAGCGGCCCGCTCACGTCCCGGAAGCCCCAGCACCACCACGCCTCACCCGCTGACCTGGCCGCGGACATCCCCGGGGGCCCGCGGGGCCCGGGGGGAGGCAGCACAACAATGGCTCAACAGCGGCGCGCCCGTCGGCCGGCAGCGGCTGCAGCGGCGCCGCCGACCTCCACGCGTCAGCTTCCCATACCCCTCACCTCAGCCCCGCTCCCGCCCCCGCCCCACCTGCTCCACGCTCTTTGGTGTCCAGAGTACGCGAGTGTTTGGGCGCGTCCGCATCACCCAGACGAGCGCCATCCACCACAGCTCCCGGGCATACCGCTCTAGATAGAAAGTCGCCCATTTTTGCCGTGAACAATATAATTTGAGCGTTGAGAGCGGAGTCGGATAAGCCAAGGTCTTTCCCAGGATGGGCGGCGCGGAGGCACTTTCGTTCTATCATCATTGGTCGCCAGGCGCCGCGCGGTAGGCGCAGTAGGCGAGACCATCAGATTCAAGTCTTTCTCTCCCAGTTTTTGCCTTGGCGTGTCCCTAATTCTATTGTGTTGCGGGCGCGAACACCAAGCGGTGGACCACCTCGGCGGCCGGCCGTACAGGGTAGCCTTCTTCCTTTTTTTTTTTTATTCCTCGATTTTCACTGTTTTTCTGAAGCGATCATAGCACTTTAAAGCTTCGCATGCGCCGAACGTGCGCCTCACGCATATGCACTCGGACAACACCTCCGCCGACCAGGTTGTGCGTGCGACACATTTGCAGGAGCGCTTAACGCAGAGGCAGACCAGACTTCTTTTCCCCTGCTGACAGAATGCGAAAAAGGAACACGAGCCAGTAAACAGATTTCTGAACACCTTACAAAACATGCGCAATGCGCCGTGTACGTTAAGAGTACGCCGACTCTGAAACAGAGAGAACCCAGCACGCTGGCAGGGCAGGCGGGACTATGTACCTTGTGCAGCCGCCATCACAACATACAGCGACAGCGGGCATGCATCCGTGTTTTGCAGGCGGGGCGGGGCGGGGCGGGGCGGAGCGGGCTTTGCGGGGGCGGGGCGACCCCGGTGACCGGCGGCGTACGTGTAAAGGCTATTCACTCCTCGCACCCCTGATCGCGCAGCCCGCCCCGCCCCGCCGTCCGCCAAAGACAATGCCCATTCTCTGCAGTATTTGGCCTTCTACACTGCGCGCCACGGCGGCGAGCTCTGCCCGGCCAACATACGGCAAGTTCCAAAAGACAAGCGCCTAAAATAAAAGACAATAGACTAAGCTTGTGTCAGTCTTTGCATCATCTTGCACTCACCAAATTCACCGCACACTCATCGAACTCAGTACAACTGAACAAAACGCGAGATAGAAAGAGGGGGGTGGGGGTGGGGGGGTGAAAAACGCAGGGGCAGTTTTACAAAAAGATTTTTTTAAAATCTGACAAATTAATTGGAATTTCCATCTGCACGCATTTACAGCAAGGAGGCATGACACAGACCGTAAAAACAAATTTTCTGACAACACGACGAGACAGTCTCAGGCCGTAACAATTTTCTTTTAAACAAAACGACTGTCCCTTTTTGTCATGAAGAAGAGTGTATAGAAGGTTTGCCGTACAAAAGGCTGCTGCGGTGGCGCGGTAACCAAAGGGCTGGGTCGGGCTGAGCTGCCAGAGCCAGCCACCCACACCAGGGCCCTGTCGTGTCATTGTACTCCCTAGCAGGGGGGGAGGGGGGGGGGGTTACACACTGGCAGCACACCTGAGCCTCACCCTCCTCACACGTGGACTCTACACTGAACACCCAGGCACACAAATGTGAAGTTGTCGGTTTTGTTTTGTTTTTTGTCGCACACTTGTAAGGCGAGGGGCAGCCAACCCTGGTATTTCTGCGTACGCTTTCCGTAAATATCTTGTTTGTATGTATAATTTTCTGGATTTTTTTGGTGTTATAATGAATGATTTTGCTGTAATTTTCGTGTATTTTAAACAATAACCGTGTATCCGATTTCCTTGATACTTCCAGTGTAGGGCATGTCACGGGCGGCCGGGTGGGTGGGGCACGTAGTGGCGGGGCGCGGCACGTGACATTGGAGCTGTGACAATGACGCCCACAGCCCAGCCCCGCCCCGCCCCGCCCCGCCGATGAGGCGCTGCTCGCCCGCCTGCTCCGGGCCGGGTCCCGGGCCCCGCGACTCCCCACTTCCACACTCAAGGTGGCGAGAGCGCCACCGCCCTCGCCTCGGTACGCGGGACGTCAGCTGCCGCGCGGCGCCAGCGGGCCGGGCCGGGCCGCGGGGCGGGCCAGGCCACACGGGACGCGGGATAATTCAATACAAAAACATTTCGATTCACCACCAAAGGAAGAGCCGCGCGGACAGAAAGTGATGCGAATAGTGTGTGTATAGTCCGTATCCAATAGGTCACTCTCGACTCCACATTACGGACATGCGGAATAAAGACTTGGAGACGGCCGCGAACGACACGCGTGCACAAAGCAGAGATGTAAAAAAGCTCGATCTGTCGCTTGATGGCGCACAGGGCAGGACGACAGCCTCCTCCTACCTCACCCCGACTCCGGCCGGCGAGCGCCTGCCGCTGCCCCGGTAGGCAACAGTGCGGCCCAGCAGTGCAGCGGGTGGCCTGATCCCCCCCCCCCCCCCCACCTCTCCCGACCCCCGCCGCTCGCGCTAGCAGCCTCCAGCTCCCCCGTAGAGGATCCTTCATCCTCCATCTACGCTAAAACTACCAGAATCGTAAAACTCAAGGCGGAAGCGAAGCCGAGCCCGCTCGCTCACGCCGATATCGCCTGGTCGTCCGCCGCGCGCCGCGCGCCTCGTTAAAGCTCCACCTGGCTCCAGCACGCCGTGCCGATGAGGAGTTCCCCGCCGCGCCGCGCCCCTCCCCTCCCCGCCCCGCCCCGCCGCGCCCCGCCCCGCCCCGCAACACCCGAGCTTGACGAGCCTGCGCGCGTGCAGGTCTCCACTATCCACGGCCGGCCGCGGGGTCAGGCCGCGGGTCACTCGCCCTTATGCTGCCAGCAGGCACGTTAACTTGACAAGGTGGCGAGTGGCGAGCAAGGCACGACAGACAAGAAAAAAACCAAGCGGAAAGTTACTTAGAAAAATCCTGCCCCCCCAAAAATAATTTAAAAACTAAATAAATAAAAAATTAAATCAAGAAGAAAGCTACAGAAAAATCGAGAAAAAAATTAGCAAAAAATAGAAATAAAATAGAAACATTAGCAATGGGAGTAAAAGATCGAAATTTATCAAAAAGTGACAAAGTTTCCTTGAAAAATCAAAAAAAAAAAATCAAAACAAAAAATTAAATAAATCAAAAAATCAAAAGTGAAAAAAAATTCATGTTGCACACATTTTTTATGAAAAACTCCCCCGCGAGAAAATCAGAGCCGAAAATATCGTGCAGAGCAGAAAACAGAGGCGAGCAGGGCAGAGCAGACTCCCCACCATGCTGCAGCTCGAAGCGCACCGGAAGCGACACAACACAGCAGCACTCATATCACTCCGGACGCAGCCCACCGCGCCGGTATGGGCAGAGCGCACTGCTTCCTCCTCGAGCCCCTCCTTCTCCTCCTGCTCCTCGCGTCCATGTCGATACAAACTGCTCGCCCCACCCCAGAGAGCCCCGCCCCGCCCTTGGTTACGCAAGCGAGACCCAGATAGCAAGCCAGTAATTACTTAATGTAACATAACAGGCAGATGAAAGCTCAGCGATATGCCGGCCGGGCCGCACATGACACAGTCCCGCAGGAAAAGGGGGGGGGGAGGGCTATCACCGCACAGCCGGGCTTCTTTGAAATGAAAAAGAGTGGCAGCTATGAGGCCGGTAAGCCCCCTAACCCCACACCACCCCTCCCCCACCCTGCCTCTGTTCTCAATGTCCGTCTGTCTGTCCGTTCGTCTGGCTGTCCTCTCTCTCTCTCTCTCTCTCTCTCTCTCTCTCTCTCTCTCTCTCTTATCACCCACTCACTCGGTCTCGCGCGATCTAGGGAAGAGATAAACGAATTCCACCATAACAACCCCGCTTCTCTCTCTCTCTCTCTCTCTCTCTCTCTCTCTCTCTCTCTCTCTCTCTCTCTCTTTCTCTCTCTCCCCGCAGCCCCGGCGCGACGGCCTGGAGCCACGCACGCCACGCCGCTCCGCCCCAAGGTCGGCGTTGGCCGCGTCAATAGAGCACAGACAGGCACGGCTCCGCTCGGCTCATGCCGCGGACCGCAGACAGGCTCGTCAGCCCCGCGCCGCCCGCCTGCACCTGCCCACCCCGACCCGCGACCCGCGACCCGCCACTCCTCAGCCGCCTGCACACAGTATGGCCAAAGGGGCTATAAGTTAAAACGCACACCGACTTTCATTGATTTACACCGTTTTTATTTTAAGCAGATGATACCTGCCTTTATAGTACCAACTGTAAACATAAATCTATTTTTTCTAATTTCCGCACTATTTTTCTTATTTTGCACCATTTCCCTCCAGCCCTCGACCGCCTCCAGAGGCTGCGGGCTGCGGCTCCACTCCCGGGAGCAGCCTCCACGCGCAGCCGCGCCCCGCGCCTCGCCGCTCACCTGACAAGCCGGCCACCTTCAGCGCGGCTAGCACCGGCTGCTGGACTCGCCCGTCAAACTTTAGCCCGAGGCAGCGAGCCAGGCGAAGAGTGGTTCAAACACGTTAGGTTGCACGCAGATGTTGGGGAGGGGGGAGGGGGGTCATTAAATCCTCTGGGAAAGGTCGCGGTGCGTCGGAGCGATCGCGGGGATCGCACAAGCAGCACCGCGCCGCGCTGCCTCCTGAGCCGCGGCTCAAACTGCACTGTAAAAAGCTTGCAAACTAAATTCTTTGCCACGTTGCAAAGGATTTTAGATATTCGTATTACGAAGAATTTGTTCGCATTGCAAAGAAATTCTTTGCAAGCTACTAGAATCCTTACAAACTATTTATTGTTTGTATTGCAAAGAAATCGTTCGTAAGCTTACGAAGAATTAGTTTGTAACATGCGCGGATCCAGGGGAGGGGCGACAGGCCTTTTGCCCCTCCCATGGCTCCTCGATAGCCGCCTGAAAGGTAGGCAAAAAGTCATACTTTGCCCCTGTAAGTAGGCAAAAAGTCATACTTTGCCCCTGTAAGTAGGCAAAAAGTACTACTTTGCCCCAAAGGCTGGCTCTGGATCCGCCACTGGTTTGTAATACAATGCTTCAAAATTCTTTGCAACTTACAAAGCAAATAGTTTGCAATACGAATCAATTCTATGTGAGCGAGTCAGGGGCGTGTACTTGCTGATATGAAAACGGCTTCTGCCTGTATGTTTAGGGCGCGAGACCGCTTGTCGTGACCGGGTAAAGTCCCTTCCTCTCGTGGAAACACCTCACACGTTAAGAAAGTACGTGACGCAGCATTTACCTGAGCGAAATATCAACTCAAGACTGTGGAAGAAAATGTACGTGTTTTAGAGACCAGGACCAGGAACGGCGATTCGCTTAACAGTAACTTTCATTGTAAGATGCACAACGAAACGAATACTAATTATTAAGGCTTGGCTGCTATTTCAGAATTACATAAACCCTATAAGTGGCAAGACACCAATAATTCTTCTCCGCGCTACACGGCCTATCCTATTCCAGCACCACCGTCCATTCAGCCAGGAAAATATAGTTTAAGAACACAATGAATATCTATTGCGTAACACGCACAGAGACTAGGGGGCATAAAACACGTCGGTCCTCACAGACAGACAGCCGGGCCCGCGCAGCTGGAGACCTGGGTGGGGAGGAATATGACTTTCTACTACACCTAGAGAGGTCATAGCCATTGTGGACTAACGAGAGGGTGCGGGCCTGCAGGCGAGGAGATGCTCTTTTTATTAGCATGCATGACTCGGGAGACTCGCCCGGGTGGCCCGGCCGGGGCCCCATAACACACACAGCGAGCGCTTGCGAGCGCACGGAGCGCATGGTGAAACTCGCGCATCATGCGCACACATGCGTTACGTACGGACGTGCGTACGTGCGGGCGTGAGCGTGCGTGCGTGCGTGGGCGCCTGTGCGGGTGGCGCGAGGGGGAAGCAGCTCGGAATTTTGGTGTACAAATTTTTTGATTTGCCTGAATTTTCCTAAATTTTTCTGGATTTCTGATTATTTTTTTTTCTGAATTACGAGGTGTACAAAAATTTCAGACTTGTTTCCCCCTCGGGGCGGCACGGGCGGACACACTCAACTAGAAGCACATCAGCAGGTTGACCACGACCGTCATTGAACCGAGCAATTTCTTTGTGAAAGTGCACTGGTAAAACAAATTTTTAGTTTTTAAACATCATGGTGTATAGTTGGCAATTCTATACATGACATGATGTATAGCAGAAACTAAACATTACAATATGTTTAATATAACCAAACACTTCGTAAATGTTTTGAGGTTAGACATTTTGTGAAGCATAAAAGTATACACTTGGGCGAGGCTTCACATGGAGAAGCATTGGGATACCACGCTGCGCCAAGTGTACAGCCAACTGAACACTTGCAAAGTGTTTAAAAAATAAACATCTGCTGGTATATAGTTTGAACACTGGTAAAACAAATGTTTAGTTTCTATACATCATCGTGTAAAGTTTGCTATTCTATACATGACATGATGTATAGCAGCAACTAAACATGACAAGATGTTTAACACCTATACACTTCGCAAGTGTTTAGAGGTTAAACATTTTGTCACGTATAGAAGTATACACTTGGGTGAAGCTTCACATGCAAAAGCATAGGGATATCACGCTGCCCCAAGTGTATAGCCAACTGAACACTTGCAAAGTGTTTAGAAAATAAACATCTGCTGATGTATAGTTTGAACTAAACATGATATAGTGTTTAGGTATTAAACATTAGCACTTAAACATCATTTGATGTTTAACCAGTTGACCAGTGAACTAAACATGATATAGTGTTTAAATATTAAAGATTAGCAGTTAGACATCAGGTGATGTTTAGAACTAAAGATTTGTTTTACCAGTGTGACGATTCTGCAGACTAGATGAAATTTGAAATTAATCACACGCTACGTTCGTTAGTGCGAGAACTTTCGCGCGTTTCGAATGTTTTCATCAACGCTTGCACATTGGATTACCAGCCGCGGTCTAAGCATAAGCATAGCCTCTAGGAAATCTAGTAACAAGTTTGAACTCAGCACAGTAAAGTGAAATTGCGTAGCCGATTATGCGAGGCGTCGAGCATAGCTCGACATCGTGAACTGTGCAAAATTGCACACTGGAACTGATTTTACAAGTGAGAAGACGATTCTGAGCCGATATCATTTCCAGGGGGAGCAGGGGCACCTCAGACTCGGGCCGAAGCGCTTACACCACCTAGAACGAACGAACGGCCTGTAAAGGCAACGCGGCCTGAAGCTACGCAGAAGTGGGAGCGAGGAGAACCAGCTGAGAGGCGGAGGGGGGAGGGGGGGGGGGAAGACTCACTTTCCTTCAGACTCATCCGGTCCGGCCGCTCGAGGCAAACCAGACGGAGCGCGAGGCAGGGGGGGGGGAGGGGGCAGAGGGACAGGGAGGAGGAGGAGGAAGGGGAGGGGGAGGGGGGTCTCCCGGAGCACACCGAGCATGCCGCGGCACGCCAGGACGCGCGGCCTGTACTGGCGCTTGTGTCGCAAGGAGCGCGGGGAGTGGCGGGGAGTGGCGGGGCGGGGCGGGGCGGGGCGGGCAGCGCTGGGCCTAACAAGGCGGACAGCCGTACGGCCGCAGGGGGTGGACATGTACTCGCTAATAGCATCACGGCGCAATCGTTAAACAAAAGGTTGGAGATAGCACACTTCAAGTTTAAGCGTTATAACGCGCGCTTTTACAAAAGGCGGTAAATGACCCCGCTCCAGGTGTCCGGATGCCGCCGTCGAGTTTCTACATCCCCCCGCGCGAGCGCCCCGCCAGCACCGCGACGCGCAAAGCGGCCCCCAGGGGCAGGACGCGGCATAGAGGGTGCAACTTGTCCGCGCCGGCCGGCCGGCCGCGATTACGCAACTTTCCCGCCCCGCCCCGCCCCGCCCACCCCTCAAAACGCTTTACAGTACTCTCATCGCGCGGCGACGGCCCCAGAGGCGCGGTGCAGGGCGGGAGCGGGGCGGGCCGGCCTGCGGCGGGGCTTGCACCGTGGCGTTTTCAAGAGGCGTTTCGCGCGCGTCGTAAAATTAATACCGAGCTCTGGACAGAGAACGCAACATGACAACGTATAAGGCATCTTTTCTTCTTCCTCTTCGGCAAAACAACACCGCACAGCGTCCAAACCTCCAGCAATGTGTGCTAAACTCCTCATTTGCAGACGTCAGTGAGTCCACCTTTAAATCGTAGGTTGGATGAGGGGAAAACAACTCTGAGATTTTTGTACACCTTGTAATTCAGAAAAATTCAGCAAAAATTGAGAAAAATTCAGGGGACTGGAATTATAATACAGTCACATTTCTCGCCCGTAATGAGCGAAGCATATTTTCATCGCTTAGTAAAAGTGAGGTTCGCTAAAACGACTCAAATCGAGTCTTTTCTGGTATTTTGAAATCGCTCCAGTAGAGTGACGTTTGATGACTTGACTCAAAGAGAGTCGCCGAAGTGACTAGAGCGATGTTAATCCGTCTCGCTCTCCCAGGAGCATGAGAATTTGGTACAGAAAAGTCACTCTCCCAAGAGCGACAAAGTCGACTCCTCCATTTTCAGTGAGAATTTTAGAAAAAAACGGGCAAATTTACAAAACAAATAACTAAAATTAACAGAATTCTAGAAAAAAAAGAAAAAGAGCACAAATTTTCACAAACACACACACACACACACACACACAAATCACTAAATTTGCACACCAAAATTCAGAGTGTTTCCCTCTCGAGGTTGGAGGAGAAAGAGAGTGGCGCCCCGTCACCCGCCGGGTCAGACAGCCGCAGCCAGCACAGCCCCGCGCCACGCCACGGACGAGTCAGGCAGTAAGAGCCGTTACGCGGGGGTAAGAGACGAGGCAGCCCACAAGAACGATGATGAATTTCATAAGCAGAATACGGCGAATCAATGACCGCAAGGTAAAGCCGCCGACCGCTCACTGGGTCAATGGGACGTAACGTGCGACACGACGTTCCCCCACTCCTCTCCGCGCGCTCCACCCGCCACTCCTAACCCTTCCAGCCGCATGCAAAAAGAAAAGCCACACCACACTCAGAGAAGGAAAAAAAAACTTGAGCTGACAGCTAAAAAGCCGCTAAATATTCGTAAAAATAAGGTTTGAAGCGTTTACACCACACCACACACTCTTTAAAGCTTACGGTGAATTTCACTGTAAGCTGCGGTGAACTTGGCATCACCGTAACTTGCGGTGAATGTTTACTATAATTTACGGTGAATGTCAACGTAGATTACGGCCATACCCCCTGATTCACCGTAAGCTGCAGTGACATTCACCGTAGCTTACGGTGAAATCCACCGTAAGTTAATGTGATGCCAAGTTCACCGTGGCTTACAGTGAAATTCACCGTAAGCTTTTAAGAGTGTGTAGTTTCACAAAGAGGTATTTACTCACTAGCGACCATTTAGCTGCAAAGGTCCGCGAAACTTAGATTAATTAAGGAAATAAGAGTAGTTCATTTTTCTGAAACAGAGGTATTCTTTCCTCTTAGCAGCAGACGGTCTTGATGCGTCTCCTGCTTTGTTTGCGGCATAAAATGGTTTCTCACAGTCGTTAAATTATTTTTTTTGTGTTAGGCACCATAAAGGATAAATGCCGTGAGTTTACAAAACTTTCGTGCCTGGGACAAAAGAGTTTAGCGAATTCAAGACTTTTGGCTCGGCTTATACCGGGAAAGCTATTACCAATTTACTTTCGCGTTGCAGCAGTTCACAAAGCCACATAAAAATTTATTCACTAGAACAATAACTTCGAGTATGCATTTTCGCAGAACAACCACAGATGTTGGTCAATTTGGTCAATGTAACAAAACTATCTGCACGTTTTTTGTTTTAAAGGAGTAGCAGATGTAGCGCTTGCAAAGATGGTTATATTACTGTATCTGACTGATAATACAGCGGTCCACATGCGAAATAGTTTTAGCCAAGCGAGGGGGGCTGGCTAGCTAGCTTGGCTGTAGAGTGATGCAACAAAAAACAATGCGCTTCCAAATCATTGCGGGCGGGGCGGGTGAAGAAGACTCGCGGCCTGCCCTGCCCGGTCCGGCCCCGCTGTGCTGTGCTGGACTGGCTGGACTCTTTCCAGGCCGACCTGTAAGTCGCCGCGCCGCTCGCACGCTATACAGTCAAAACCAGCAAAGGCGTCGATTGGCGGGCACGCGGACGGAAATAGCTGCATAACCTGACGGGTATCTCTTGCGCGTCAGAGACCGTGCAAGACAACCATTCTCTCAGTTGCCGTACACCTGAAAAGTTGCAAAGCAAATTTTCTCGCACACGCAAGCGTATACACAAACGCACTTAGAACACTTGCATTTATCGTGCGCGGCTGCGCCGGCGGCGGGCGTGTCAGCAGGGACATGAAGTATATGAGCGGCGGGGCGGGGCGGGGCGGGGCGAGCAGAGCCATCGAGCCACGCGCGGCGCGGTACCTCGGGCTGGAAAAAGTGCAGCTCTCTACACCGCCCCGCCCCGCCCCGCCGCGCCCCGCCCGCGCTGCACGCCTGCACTACATGCCGCCACGCGGTCGCGACTGCAACATCAGCAGCAGACCAAGTAGAAAGCGTTGCGGCGGGGCAGCGCTCGCTGCAGCGGGGCGGGGCGGGGCCCGCCAGTGGGGCCCGTGGGGCCCCGGCTGCACTGCTGGGCGGCTCGGCCGCAGCTGGGTCCAGCTGCGCAGCTGGAGGGAGCAAGGCTCCACGGCTCCCGGCGCGTTTTAGTCAGCTTACATCCATACGACTTCTGGAAAAGTGCGCGTCGAAAAAATAACTAGCCAGGACCTTTGCTCCTATTGCTGAGCTCACGAATCATCTACAGACGCATATCCCGAAACTTAAGTTTGTCCAGTTATTAAAACATTTTGTTATCTGTAAACGCTGTAAACTTATACAACCAGCCGAACACATTTCCTATGCGGTATCTGAAGCTGGAGATATTCGTATTTGTACTGTAGTTTGTACTTTGTTGAATTTGTGAAGCAGAAGTTTTATTTTCCTAGAAGCTTTAATATTTATTTATTCTGATAGTCCATGAAAACTGAAATATCTTATGTGTTGAATTATAGAAATGCTACCAACATAGCAATTTAGACAAATTCAGAAAAACTCAGGAAAATTCAGGAGATATTCAGAAACGTGAAAAAATAAGAAAAATTTTGAATAATTCAGAAAAATCAGGAAAATTTACAAAAATTCACAGAATTCTAGAAACACTCAAGAAAAAATTCACCAAAAAAATACACAAAATGCGTACACACCAAAATTCAGAGTTATTTCCCCCTCGCTATCACCCCACTATATTCGATTATTCAAACTTCTATATTCAGCCCCAGTGTTACCTCACCTCTGAACGGTCGTCGGCTGTCGGGGACGCTGCAGCTGCACCGCTGCCCTTACGCCTCGCTCGAGTATGTGTGTTTATGTGTGAGTTCCCAACCAGCAGCCAAGCCAGCTTCCGCCGCTGCTCGCTGCCGGCCACCACGCCCCGCCACGCCCTGCCATGCCCTGCCACGCCCGGTGCACCCAGTTGTGCACCGCCGAGTATGGAGGTGCCCTGCACCAGCGCGGGGCGGGGCGGCGCCCGTACATGAGTGTGCATGGCGCCGACGGAAACAAAACGCCAAGAAACACGCGCGCCGCACACACATACACACGAAGTCCCACGTAACCGTGCATGGTGCACTACAAAAGCCCTCGCACGCCGCGGCCCCGCAGAGACGGCAGGGGAGGCGCCTCGTTAGTCCCTGCGCGGCCCAGCCGGGTGGCTGCAGGCAGACGCGCCAGCAGGTGCTATACCACAGGGTGTCTCACTTACCCAGTACGCAACCCATTGTACTTCAGCTGAGCGAGGGCAAGGGGTGAGGTGGGGAGCGTGAGGGGACCTAAAAATAGGCAGAAAGGAGCCTCAAAATCAATAGTGAGGCGGGTAGACTACACGGTAAAAACGATGTCTGATTTTTTGAGGGAAAAGGAAAAATTTTGAGGAGTACCCGTACTTTGAGGAAAAGTCCTCAGATTTTGAGGAAGTCTCCTCAAAATTTAAGGAAAAATCCCTCATTTTTTGAGGAGATTTCATCAAAATCTGAGGAAGTACGGGTGCTCCTCAAAATTTTCCTTTTTCCCTCAAAAAATCAGACATCGTTTTTACCGTGTACGTGCTAGGCAGCATTCAAAATTCTTAGCACGAGTGCGCTGCGTGCACCTTGCCTGGTGGGCAGACGCCTCAGCAGACCACCGCACTTCATACTGAGTCTGTAATAGGCTACGTCCTGCCTACCTGGGCGCGGATAGCGCCAGCCTAGCCCTCTCCACCACGTAGGTGGCCCCTGGCCGCCGCCGGCACCTCGCGAGCCCGGGCAGAGAGACCAGACTCAAGAAACGACATTTCAGATTGTCATCATAACTGTAGTTGATACAACTTCAGAATTTTCCATTGGTGCAAAACGTTCATTCTGAAATAGAATACTTTTTGAATTAAGGAACAGTTTTCTGAGTACACTTTTGTCCTGTCCGTCTCACACAGCAGTACAGGGTACCCTGCGCCTCCAGACCCAGGGTCCCTTCGGCCTTCAGTGAGACGCCGCGGCGCTACGCTGCGGACGTACAAGGAAATCTATTCACTCGAGCAGCGCAGCCGGCGCAGAGGACGTGCACAGTCAACGTCCCGACGGCTCTCGAAAAAAAAAAAATACCCTCATTTCAGCGGGATAAATATTGTGAAGCGCACACATGCAGGTGGTGCGCTTATCGCGAACAAAACGCACCGGAAAAGGTCTCGTCGCGTTGTCGTGAGGTGAGCATGACACGATCATGTCAAATTTATTGGGAACAAAAGACAACTGCACCTAGGTATTATAATCAGGACCACAGAGTAGTAAACGATTGCACATAAGCATTTAAAAAAAGAAAAAAAAAATTACACTTTTTTATTAGAACATTGATTCCATTTAACCGGCATTGATTTTCGACTAAAATTACAACAAAGGCGTTCTCTATTTCCGTAGCAACACATGTTGTTTAACAACAAAACAACATTTATATTCAGGAGAATAGCAAAAATTACTATTATTGTTGACGAGAATTTTATCCGAAATTGTCATTGGTATTGTTCAGTGATAAAAGCAAACCTGCCACAAAAATCAACACGTTCCTTGTAAATCTACGACAAAACTTTCTAACAGAGCTATGTTTAAAATTTTCATACAGTACTTTGAGTCCAACTACTTTTATGACATATGAATCATCCTCATCACATCACACACTGAATGTTCTTCAGCCTTTAAGTCTTTAGCCTTGTGCGGAGCGAGAGGTCGCCAAACGCGCGCGTATGATGCGCCGCTTCCTAGCAGCGCAGCGCTGCGCGCCCCGGAAGGGCGGAAGTGGTCTCCGCGCGGCGGGAGTGGGGTGTAATTAAAGGCGCTGAGAGTTGAGGAAAAGGGTAAACGGAAACATTAAATACGCAAAACACGGTGAATAAAAAGCATGGAAGGGGGCAAGCTGCACGTAATCCACACGTGATGACTCCAGAGTGGTTTCACGGTAAAAAAAACAACATATACCTTCGTAAATTTACAGAATTTCTCGTAGTTAATGATTTACAACTGATGTTTTCGGTCGGTTTCGTAAATTTACTAGGGAGTATTCGTGCTCGTTTAAGAATAACGAGTATATATAAAATGTATTAAAAAAATATCGCACAGTGTTTGTGCATGTCACTTGAGTGCGAATATAAACCGAATCGAGAAACATAATGGGGGTCACGTAAGCGCAGCATAGGAAACTGGCATCCTTCTTCATTTAAGTTGACAAGTAGCTGATGTGCTTTGATCTCGCCACAAAGTATCTTCTTTGAAAACAGTGAGTGGATGTCGCACACTCAATCAAGTAAAACCGTCAAGTTTTCCTTCGAGTTTTGCAGGCACAAGTGACGATCAGAATCCGAGGTGGAAACAACTCTGAATATTGGTGTACAAATTGTGAGCTTATAGTGAATTTTGGGGGTATTTTTGATTGAGTTTTCCTAGGGTTCTGTAAATTTGCCTGTTTTTATCTGATTTTTTATATATTTTTATATTTTCCTGCATTTTTCTTAATTACGAGGAGTACAAAATATTCGGAGTAGTTGTTTCCCCCTCGTCAGAATATCACACGCCGACAAGCAGTCACGAGGCGGCAATCATATAGATCTGTGTTTTCCCGTGTACTTAAAAGAGACTGGACGCGCTTAGAGCAGCGGGCAGATCCGATCTGGAAGTCGATCAGCTGTGCCCCACTGCTAAGACGTATACGGGTGACACCAGTCGCAGGATGTAAGAGGAGTTTTTTTTTTTCCCCCTTTTAAAGTGTAGCACATCACTCCTCTGCTGGCGGGCACGGTCGCCATGGGCCGCGGCCGCCGTGCGGTCAGGACAGGAGAGTCAAAGCCCTGCCGTTGTTCCCGTCCCGCGCCCCGCCCCGCCCCGCCCGCCACGCCCCGCGAGCTTTCAGCTGTCAGCGGGCGCGGCGGGCGCGGCGATCCCTTAGGCCGCAAGAGCTTCTCCTCGCCGCCCTGCTGCTGAGGCCCACGCACTGTCACAGCTGCGGCCGCCCCGCACCGCCCCGCCCGCAGCGGCCTTGATTTCACCTCCAGCCGCGCGACGCGGGACGCTCCGCGCCCGGGCCCCGCCGGCCCCGGCTGCGCTGCGGAATCATTGACGCGCGAGCCTGCGCCCCGCGCCCCGAACCGCCACGCCATGTTTTCATTACTTTTACTATTATTACTGCTGCTGGCCGCGTTTCGTTTTTTTGCTTAACTTTTTAAGCTCCCCTGCGCGCTGCGCGCGTCGCTGATGGCAGCACGTGTGCAGCGCGTGCGGTGCATGCCCCGGCCCGCGCCCGCCCCACCCCGCCCCGATGACAGCTCAGCTTGCAGTTCTGCCCCGCCCCGCGCCGCGCCCCGCCCCGCCCGGGCAGAAGTCTCGCCGGGGAGAAAGCGCCGAGCGCAGCGCGCAATTCAAGGAAAACGCAGCGCGCGCACGGCCGCCGCCACCGCGCCGTTCCGAAAACGACATATTTTGCAGCGGTCGCGTCGCTGGTGGCCAACCTCACCTCGCTGACGGTCCGACATCGGTATTCAACGCATTCAATACAAATATAGGCTGAGCTAAAATGCATTTTTCATCAAATGAAATGTGCGACACTACTTAAACACACATATTTTTGGTAAAAAGTAAGAAAAAAGAAGAAGAAGAAAAAGGGTTACAGAACACACACGAAATCTGCAAAAATATGATTCAGGAGTATTTCGGGAAGACATTTAATTCAAGTTCCGTGATTTTACAGATAATTGTAATTTTACTGGTGATTGGCACCTACGACGCCAAAATCTTGCCTGTAAAATATCTTCAAAACATTTTCACAGCATAGCTAAGTAATTGAATTGTCAATTAAGCACTTAAAAGTTGCAACAGTGCGTAAGTCTATTTCAGGTGGCGAACACTGCACATCACGCAAACATTGCAGTGATCTGCCTCGAATCGGCCTCATCCATCAGTACATGACAGGAAACAAGAATATTTGATCGGTTTTTAATGACGATCTCTTAGACGAGCTTGCCATCTGCCGCCTCTAGTGAAAATGCGACACTGAAGAATGACCGCCAAGCACACCTTTCTTTTTGTTTCCCTCTTCTTTTTCTTCTCCTGCCTTTCGCAATGCTACAAGGGCGGGGCCAGGAGAGGACGGGCGGGGCGGGGCGGGGCGGAGCGCGGCCAATCCATCGCGCGACGCTCCAACCGCGATCCGTAATGCAATAATGTCAAAAATGGCCAACGTCTCGCGAAGAGCAGACCGCATCGCTCCCGGGGGGCCTCCGCTCGGCAGTAGGGAGGGAGGAGGGGGAGAGCAAGGATTAACCAGCAGGAGAGCGGCTTCTGCTTCTGCACCTGTTGCTCAAGCAGCAGCATCCTTCAAAAAACTCTGCGCGGCAAAGACGGGAAAGGGGGAGGGGGGAGCCGGTCCAGAGCGCATCCTCCCCCAGCTGAGGTGTGGGCGGGCGCGAGGGAATTACTCACTGATGTCCCAACCGCAGCGCCGCCCCGCGCCCTGCAGCAGAGCCCGGGGCGGGGCAGGCTGGACCATGGCCGAGGACCTCGAGGGGGGGAAGCAGCTCTGAAGTATTTGTACACCTCGTAATTCAGGAAAATTCATAAAAATTCATCAAAATTCAAATCAGAAAAATTCAGAAGGAAAAAAAAAGAATTTTTTTTTTTTAAAATCACAAAATAATTAGATACAATTCAAGCAAAAATTCAGAAAAATTCAATAAAAATTCACAAAATTCCCGAAAATTCACAAAATTTGTGCACTAAAATTAAGAGTTGTTTCCCCCTCGGCGGGCTTCTTCCTTAGGCCGGGGGGACGTCCCTCTCCATCGCGTCGCCGTACTGTGCGATATTACTCTTTATTCACGAACAAACTCGTCTCGAACCCCGCGCACAGAAGTGACACAGAATGTTAGACATTTGATTCTCTAGGTCGTCACCCAAACAGTTCAAGGAAGGAGAGTACGCAGTGCGAGAGAAGCCTATTTCACGGTCGCCCTGGAAGAGGCCACAAGCCAGTTGTCACACCTCGTCAGTGGTGGAGATCCAGGCGGCCCGCGCGTGCGTGAAGGACGGCGGCGGGGAGGGGCGGGGGAGCGGGGCGGCGAGGATGTCTGCATGCATTTCTTCTTCTTCCCTTCTCTCTATTTTTTTCTTCCTTTTCTCGTTCTTTGCTGCCCCTTTTTCTCGCGCCCCTCATTCCTTTATCCCCGCCAATCTGGCCGCGTGCTCAGGACACCATAACGGCCAGCGCTACCCGCCAGCGCCGCCCCGCCGACAAACAACAACAACAAGTGTCCGTCTCATTTGCCTGCTCCAGGAAGGAGTCAAAGAGACAACAACAAACAAGGTTCTGTCGTCGTCGGAAACGAAGTGCGCTGGGGAGGGGGAGGCTATTCAAGTCAATGAGCGTCATCGTGTTCCCCGAGATGACGAGCGCAGACAGGCTCAGCCGCACCGCACCATACAATTATAGGACGACGCCAAACGCGAGAGCGTTTACGCCCCAAGGCCGGGCGCGGTGCGTGGAAGAAGAGGAGGGAAGGGAGAGAGAGAACATAGCACATGGGCCTGCGCGCGGGGCGCGCCCTAGAGAGAAAACGGTCACGTCAATTTTAACATCGGTTTAACATTTCGGACTCACTTTTAATTATACGACGCCGACTTAACTGAGCTAATTGACGATTAATTTACAATGAATTTATTCAACATACAACACAATTTGAGCGAAGCATTGGACACTTGTTTCATTAGTTCGTGGATGTTAATAACATCATATTTTTGAAGGTTACATTTAATGAATGATTTGAGTAGAGGAACTTTTTATAGGGAGAACATACAGGGTGGCCGCACAATCTGAAAAGTCAATACATACATGCCCTGACATTTCCCTGACTTTTTCCTGACAAAACTGTGTTTTTCCCTGACATAAGTGAAAGAAGTTAGGAGACTAGGGACGAGGGGGAAGGCACTCGCGTAATCACTCGTACACCCTGGCCCGTAATCAGTGCGTAATCACTTGTAATCTTGACGTAATAACCTATTATTAAGGGTTATTATCGATAAAATACGAATTGTAATAACCTTACTATGTATGTTACCCAGTAAAATAACCAAAATAACAGAAAATAAGGAGTAAACATGCGTAATAACGGGCGTAATCCCGTAATCACTCGTACACCATTTTCGAGACTGCTTCCCCCCCTTGACTAGGGACGAGGTGGAACACTGTTCAACTTCGACACAGTGGCGGATCCAGCACGGCCCGGAGGAGGGGGCAAATGTAGCGGGTTGCCTAGTTTCAGGGGAATTCGATATAAAATTTGTTTTTGATTACAATTTCGACCGATGCGTATTAGGAAATGCGTATTCATGACATAATTTTCCTTTCCCCTTCCTCCTTTTCCCTCTCTCTTTTTCCCTTTTCTCCCTTTTTTCCCCAATTTTTGACAGGGCGGCTGAGCCCCAGCAATTGACCCTTTGCCCCTGGATCCGCGCTTGCTTCGACAGCGGCACATTAAAAGAAGAAAATATTATTTTAATGAAATACGAAACAAAATACAACAAAGTCCGAAGATAAAATGGCATAGAAAATGGGGAAACAATATGCATCACGTGGCGCTAATAATCGTAAAAGGCAGCCGATTGATTGAAAACATTTCCCTGCTGACACTGACCCACTGTCTATGAAGTTCCCCTGACTTGTGGGAAGGGCACCCTGTCTTACTATACCCGCCAACGGCTGAGAGGGACTGACGACTGACGATATAACCCAACGCAACAGCACCAGCAAGTATTTACATCCACATCCCACATTATTTTTATTCACCTCTCCCTTCGCGCTGACGCAGGAAACGATTCGCAAACCACCTGATTTCCCGGGAATAATAATTGGACAAGCTTTTATACTTTGCGGCAAAGTCCTCGCTCGCCGCGGCGGCCCGGCCCTGCCCACGCCATCACCACATGTCTAAAACACCCGGCAGCTCCGTGGGGTGATGTCACGGCCCGTACCCGTACCTCTGTGGTCCGGCCAGGAACAGGTATGCCCCCGCCCCGCGCAGCGTCGCCCATAAAGTTACGTCACGCCAGCGGCGGGGCGGCGGCGTGAGGAAGCTTGTGCGTGGCCGGGCTAGGTCGGGCGTGCAACGCCAAACTGCGCGCCAAACTGTCTTGAATACGTCGTGAGCGTTACTCGGCGCAGCGCGTTACTCCGCAGCGCAAGTGTTGTAAGTGTGTCCGCTTGACGGTGGCGCGGCGGGCGGGCGGTCTCGCACCACGGCGATGACGAGGTGGGAGCCTCGAGGTGGTAGTGTACTGCTCAGCGAGAACACCCAGAAAACGGTGTTCTTGATTACAGTAGAAGTCAAACACAGTCGAGAACATCTAAAAACCATGTCTGATTTTTTGTGGAAAAAGAGAAAACTTTGAGGAACTTCCGTAATTTGAGGGAGACCCCTCGGATTTTAAGGAAGACTCCGCAAAAAGTAAGGGAAATCTCCACAAATTTTGAGGAGACTTCCTCAAAATCTAAGGAGTTCTCCTCAAAGTATACAAGGTCCTCAAAGTTTTCCCTTTTTCCTCAAAAAATCAGACATCGTTTTTACCGTGAAATGAGCATGTGGAACTTGAACCAAGTATATAATGTACTTGGTTCAAGTTCCACATGCTCATTTCAAGTAGATGTTCTCGACTGTATTTGACTTCTACTGTAATCAAGAACACCGTTTTCTGGGTGAAGTTCGTTCGGGTTCAACACTCGGCAGCTCTGTGGTGGAGCGCCACAGGGATTATCGCGGAGCTCGTATCGGACTCCCCGCGGAGTTACTCACGAAGGTTTAACACGCCGAAATGATGGTCGATTTATCTCCACGAGCGCGACGCATTTTCGAAGCGAAAATGATCACGAATCGCTGACTGACAGCGGCAGAGGACTAAAACGAGCGTCTTTAATCAGCCACTTCGTACAGAAATACTAAGGCAATCCACTGGGGGTTAAGAAAATAAGTAATATCTTTCCATGATTAGAAGGTGACGTCTTTGCTAGTGAGCGAACCGCAACGCGTGCTGCCATCGCTCACAGCCACTGGTTGCCTTTGCAAACGCGTTAAAAAGTCGTAAAGTCGTTAAACATAAATGGATTTGCTAAGGCAACAGAACCTTTGGCACTTTTAAAAGGTGCCAACTAATTGACTTGAGTCACAATTTGTTTCCCGGTGCGCTGCACAGCTACAACTTGACAGGTATTTCAGCCTGACACAGCTTTAAAAGATGCTTGATTAGGACGCAGCAAGCAGCTATGCCCAGCTCTATGCCAAAGTGCAACACATGCAGTGCGTCACGACCGCTACGTTGTCACACTACGGTGCTACTGCACACAGGGTATTATCGTTCATTATTGGAGGGGATTTAATTTACACGCCGGATTTTAAAGTGCACTCGGCTGGCGCAGGCTAACGGGCGGCTTTGGGGAGTTTGGGGAAGGGTTGTCTCTATATAGGAGGGTCACTCATACAAAATGAGTAGCAATGATTTTTTGGGGGGCTTTAGATTTGTTTGCCTTTTTTTGTGTGTGTTTGGATTTAGATTTTTATTTTAGAAGGTACATTTATGTCACGTTTTGATAAATTTTGATCTTTTCCCCCTATTACTGACTTTTGAAATTTTTTATTCCAGTTTTTCGTCCAGTGGTTCTCGATTTTTTTTCTGCATCTTTCTGCATGATTTTGGATTAATTTTGAATTGTAGGGAGTTGTTGGGGGGCCCTACATTGATTTTACGAAGTAACTCCCCTCTCGGTCTTTAGTGCTCTTTCCAGCCTCAGGAACTCAAACAAACGCGCCGGGCAGGCAGGCAGGCAGGCAGGCAGGCAGGCAGGCAGGCAGGCAGGCAGGCGGGCGAGGCCCGGGCGCTGGCCAAACGTTTAGGTCACCCGCCGTTGGCCACGCGCGTGCGAGGCGAGTAGCGAGCTGCCCTCCTTCACCACCATCGTGACGGCGGGGCGCGGCGGGGTGCTCCCCACAGCAGCAGAACCACCGCATCCTCTAATGAATATCTGGCGCGTCACACTCGGCTGGCGGGGCGGCGCTTGCCATACAGACCTCACCGCACATCTCTCTCCCGACCGCAGCGGGGCGGGGCGCGGAGGGGAGGGCGCCGCCGACCTCCACGGAGGCGCAGCACAGGAGATATCGCGCGGTACGAGCCCTCCTCCTCCTCCCCAGCTGTCTGATTCCGAAGAGCGCTCTCCTCGCTCTGTCTCTCTCGCACCTGTGCGGCGCACCCCGTGAGCGCGAGAGAGGCAGAGGACGCGACGAGAGCGCTCCTCTGAATCAGTCGGCAGCACGAGTGGAGCCGCGAGAGCGGCCGCGGCCGCCTAACCTCTCCTGCTGTTTGATTGGCGAGTCATCGCCGCGCGGCCAGCGACGCCTCGCCACATCATCGCCAACCCCCCTGCTTCCCGTTGCGGCCTGGGGGGCCCCAAGCAGCACTAGGACGACATATGGGAAGCAGTCCAGAAGGAAACAACTTGGAATTTTGATGAAAAACCTTTTCGGCTTTGTTTAAAATTTCGAAAATTTTTTGGACTTTTGATTGAATTTAACCCAAATTTTATTGATTTTTTTTTATGAAATCAACTGAATTTTTCTGAATTTTCCCGGACTTCTTTGAATTCCTCTTCATTTTCCTGAATTTCTGAATTTTTCTGGATTACGAGGGGTACAAAAATTTCACACTTGTTTTCCCCTCGGGTGCAGCCGGGTGCAGCGCGCTGCGCAGCTCAGCCGCGCGAAATGCACGTCTCTCACCAGTCCATCGAAATTTCCTCATCTTTTAAGCCTCTGCTCCAGCACAGCTCGAAGCACGGACCCCCCTCCCCCCAAACTCCTCTCCGCCCTCAGTCCCGCAGCCGCGCGGCCGTGCTCAAGCTCTAGCAGAACTGGACGACTGGACTATCGGATTGGGGAAAATCCCATGGGACCCATCTGTCGCCGCCCCTCCGCCCCGCCCCGCCCGGGAGGTCACGCCTCACGACGCGCGTGTTGACGAGTGCGGTGTGGGCCGGGGGGCGCTCCCGGGGCACATGGCGGGGAGCTTGGCGGGGCCGGGCGAGGCGAGGCGAGGTATGCTGCTGCTGACCGCACGGGTCCGGCGGCCGCGCGGCACGGACACACGGCAGATCTCCCTTGATCCCGTGCCGGTTACGATACGACTCTCCAGCAAGCACCCAGCCAAAATCCAGCATAAAAAGAAATTTAAATACACAATTAAATATGTAGAAAAAAAACATTCCTATACATCAAAATGTATCGAAGCGGTCTCAGAATCCTTAAAATGAACCAACGAAAAGGTTTACGACAAATATATTCACATACGTTATTCTAGTGGGTGTAAATTGTGGTTCGATACTTGAGACTGCCAAAGTTTAGTTAAACAGTTAAACTAACGTCAGTCAAAGTAGGTTGTACAACGTTACAAATTCTAATTATGTAAAAAGTTTTCCCCATTTAGCAGACGTAATTTTTTTTTGAAAATTGTCCGTTTCGAGTAATTGCACTTAAAAAGACGGTTCCGGAGTGGTGCGGATCGATGAGGATGGATATAGTGGAAAAGTGGACCAATTTCGGTCGGATTTTACAGTGTACTAGCGAGTTAAGCCTGTTTTCAAGGACAACGGTTCGCAGCATTGACCTGGAGTCGAAAAGGCGGTTCCGGAGAGGTGCGGGTCGATATGGTCGAATAACGTTGAAAACTGGACCAATATTGGTCGGTTTTTATAGTGTACTTGTGGTTTAGGCCCTTTTCCGAGGGAAATGGTCTGCGTCATTGAACTGCACTTGAAAATCCGGTTCCGGGCGGATCGATGGGGTTAGAGAAACTTGAAAATCGCACCAATTTCCCCCTTTTTACAGTGTACCGGCCAGTTGGGCCCCTGGAACAAAAATGGTGTGCGCCATTATTCTGGCCGCGTCCAGACGATTCCTGAGAGGTGCGGGAAGATGGGGGCGTCTCCAAAACTAAAATTACGCCAATATCGTGATTTAGGCCCTTTCCGGAGGGGCGTAACTCAGCTCCCAGAGATATTTTGGGAAATCGCTGAAAACGTTGGGCGGCATCAATGAGCCACCGTCGAGACGGTTCTGGCGATGTGCGGGTCAGCTGGGTTAGACAAAATTAGAATTGGACCGTTTTCGCCTATTTATTACACTGTACCGGCCAGTTACGCCCTTAATCGCAAAAACGGTGGGTGGCTGAGCCGACCCAAAACGGTAGAAGATACAGCAAAACGGGCAAAATTTTGACCTAGAGAAACCTAACTCGTCGACATACCCGTTACGAGCTCATGAAATTTTCCCGATAAATTTTTTTCCCATTACTGTAGAACTTTAATCAGTGCCTTAATGAGGGTTGGCAGGATTTGAAACAGGCCTTTCGGTGTCCAGGAGTGACCCTCAAAATACCCCCAAAAATTTCGACTCTCTACAGCAACTCCTTGGAGTGGAACAAACATACAGACAAACAAACAAACAAACAAACAGACACCAAAGCCCGCTCTCAAGCTTTTCCAAACCAGAAGGGAGCGCTAAAAAAATAGGCCAGATGATAACAAAATTCTAAGATACAAACGACTTGAATAGATTTTTCATGGAAAATCTAAAATTTGTCTGGTATATGTATACTTGCTAAATATGTAGACTAAAATGTCTAAAGCTGATTAATAGGCCTCAAATGCTAGACTGAAATAGGCAAGAGTATATAATATTTTGCTAAAAAAGGTTCTCTATATTACTCCTAGGATTTATAAAACATCTCAGTACAGCAGCATCAATAGTTTCAGTGAGAATATATGATATATATTAAATCCACGGTTTGCCGTCACCATGTGTATAATAAATAATACCTAACAAATGATATCAATTTAAGTAATTCTGCAGCATGCACCCAAATTTGTGTATTTAAAACAAAGGTACTTTATTATTTAGAATACAGAGAAGAAATATTAAATCCACGGTTTGCCGTCACCAAGTGTATAATAAATAATACCTATCAAATGATATCAATTTAAATAATTCTGCAGCTTGCACCCAAATTTGTGTATTTAAAACAAAGGTACTTCATTATTTAGAATACAGAGAAGAAATAAATTTGCATCAAATCAGTAATCGGACCAATATTATACAAAACACACTAGCTGACATTCGACCGAACACTGTATTCTACGCTTCACATGATCTGAATGAAATTTCAATTTGAATCTTTCAGTCCTTTAATATTGCTAAAAATGGTTCTCTATATTACCCTCAGGATTTATAAAACATCTGAGTACAGCAGCATCAATAGTTTCGGTGAGAATATATGATATATATTAAATCCACGGTTTGCCGTCACCAAGTGTATAATAAGTAATACCTATCAAATGATATCAATTTGCAGCTTGCACCCAAACTTCTGTGTTTAAAACGAAGGTACTTTTTTATTTAGAATACGGAGAAGAAATTAAAATAGTTCTCTATATTACCCTTAGGATTTATAAAACATCTCAGTACAGCAGCATCAATAGTTTCGGTAAGAGTATATGATATATATTAAATCCACGGTTTGCCGTCACCAAGTGTATAATAAATGATACCTATCAAATGATATCAGTTTCACTAATTCTGCTGCCTGCACCCAAACTTGTGTATTCTAAACAAGGTTCTTTATTATTTAAGAGATAGGGAGATGAAATAAAATTACTACAAATGAGTGATAGTGATGGGCCCAGTATTGTACAAAAACTAGCTGACATCGGACAGACCACATTAGTTTATGCTTCACATAATCTCAATACAACTTCAAAACCTACATATCAGACCTGATATTTTGTAATTTAAAATGATCCGAATGTATGTGCAGCCCTAATACACACCATTTTTTTAACAGAGTTATGCTAGAATTGAATATAAAACTAGATTTAAACTAGTTTACATTATGGGTTATGGTGCTTTGTTATGGTTCCCACTACGCTCCGCCATTCGGGGCAAGGTCCTCATTGTACAAAAACTAGCTGACATCGGACAGACCACATTAGTTTATGCGTCACATAATCTCGATACAACTTCAAAACCTACATATCAGACCTGATATTTTGTGGTTCCTGACATTTTTTTACCCGGAGCCAAGCCGGGCCGGGGGGAGCCGGGTCGGGCCGAGCCGGGCCGAGCAACGAACACGACACACGAACAGACTAGACGAGTGGGGACAGAGCGTGGAGGGGGGAGGCGTGACGTCACAGTGACGACCATTCCCGAACGACGACCACGACGACCATACGACTACGACGACACGCTCCCCGCCCCAGCCGACGTAGCGCTAGAAGCGGTGCTGAGACCGCTTAAAAATACTTAGAAAGGTCTTTCTTGACGACGACGAACTTCCTATACAAGGTAGACGCACGTTAAAACCGTGCGAAGCTGAGCTAAATGTGCGTCTACCTTGGCCAGTGGCGCGCTAAAATTAAAATATTTTCGCGATTTTGGTTGGCATGCCTGTCCACCTCACATCCAACGCCTCACGCCTGCCGCTTCACTTCACGCCACCCCATCTTCCAGGCGGTCTCACCTTGCGCTTTCTGACAGGGCTGAGCATTTAAAGTTAAAGTTAAATTTCAATTTCAATTTAGCTCAGCCAAAAAGAGAGGGGGTCGACCCTCAACTTAAAAAGCGCCAAAGTGCGATGGAATTCTGGTTAAATGGAATGTAGGGTACGGTCAGACATTGTATCTCCGCTTTTTCCCGTCGCCGTCAGGTGTGTAAGGGTTCGAAGGAGAGTCTCGACTGACAGAGATAGAAGAATAGCGGATAGAACTAAAGCTCCCTAATTGGCTGAGTGAGCGCTTCGCACCATGAGAGTGCGCTGGTGTCGTATGCTGGCAAGGGGTGGGGGGCATGAGAATGAGAAATGATGCGCTCAGTCAATCAGGACTCTTTTGTTCTATCCGCTATTCTTCTTCCTCTGTTGGTCGAAATAACACACTACGCGATTGACGGCTGACACAGGCTACCCGATTGGGTGGTCACGTTCGAGACTGTGGGTATCGTGTGCCTGCCTGGTCCTGTGATAGGTTGGCTGTGACCAGCTGACTGATTCAGAAGATCGCTCTCATCTTTCCGTCCTTGTTGCACCTACAGCGGTGCCCCATGCTGGCCATGGTAGTGCTCCATGAGTGCGACAAGGACAGAGGTATGAAAGCGATCTTCGGAATCGCTCGGCTGGGCGCGGGCGAGAGACAGCCCATCCCGAGGGATCCTTCAATAGAAATTCAAGCGCATACCGATTTTTCGGTTTTAAATGTAGTTTTCGTGGTTTTCTTTGATTTGTATTGATTTTGTTCTGATTTTTTTTATTTCTGATTATTTCTGATATTTTTACTGATTTTTTTTAAAGTGAAGGACCGCTCGGGGCACCCCCATCCCCTCCCACCCTCCTCCCCCGCTTAAGTTCTCGCTCTGAAGGATGGGCCGGGGCCAGAGCGCGGCGCGCATGTCGGGAGCGAGGTGAAGCACGTCCATACACAGCACACCTACCTGTGGGGTACGCCGTGAGGCATGCGACGCATAGCAGCAGGACGACGGCGAGGGCCTCATGCGTCATGTCGGCGGTGCGGGGGCGGCGGGGGCCGCGGGGGCGGGGGTCCCCCGCTGCTGCTGCTGCTGGGCGCGCCGACCGCTCGGCCTCCGCATGGCCGCCCCGAGCTAAACCCCCCAGCCACCGGGGCCTAGGGCGTGCCGGCGGGGGCGGGCCGGGGGCGGGCGGGCGCGCGGCGCGGGTGAGGGCGCGACCTCACAGCCGGCGGGGGGCGGGGGCGGGGCGCGCGCGCGAGCCGCCTACATGGCGAGGAGCCTCTCGACGCACAAGCACTAGTTTCACTTTGAGGGCGCCAAGCTGACGGCCGAACAGACTCACACTGGCACTGATCACTTGACGACGCACACACACACACACGCACACAAACACGTTCAGTATCCTGCGAGCAAATAATCCAGTAGCGGCGAAGGTGACTCGTGGAACAGCAGAGGGTAATCCAATCACTGACACTCGCGGGAACCGGTGCGGTGGGTCCCGGTCCCGGTCGGCCTGGTCGGGCCGGACAAATTCTTTGGCGGAACGGACGGCGCGCGGGCCTTGCCTCCTCTCTCGCCCGAGCGCGGGTTGCAACTGCCTCTCTGGCCTCACCTCCACCTCCTCACCTGTGTCGGCTCCCCTCCCCTGTACTGCAGCGCCGAGCGCCGCGCGCCGCCACGACTGTTGCTTCTGCTCGGCGGTGGTGGGGGAAAGTCCCCCCCCTCTTCACCTCTCTCTCTCTCTATCGCTCTCTCTTTCTCTCTTCATCTGTCACCCTGCTGTGCTCCATTCACGACTAGGGAGATGAGCAGCCTTGGGTGGCGCAAGCCCTCGGGCAAACTCGGGCATAAGTTTCTGCCAATGAAAGCGTTCTACTCTCAAATGTGCGAACACGCTAGCTGCATTTGTACCCTTTTGTGCAAATGTTTGTGCAAAGTTGAACCTGCTTTTCGTTTTGTACAAATAATTTCATGATTTAGTAGAGTGTTTATTGGAATGCGTAACAGTGTTGCGGGTTTGCCTACCCCATTCGCCCGTGATGCACCGTGGCCCCTGAAGACCTGGCGAGTATGCAATCCCGCAACAGTGTTACGCATTCAAAGAAACAGCCGGTACACAATTATGCACAAAATTACTCAAATGAACGCACAAATATGTGCAAAAGATTTGATTGTTAAACTTTGTACAAACAAAATATGTATGTATATATATATATATATATATATATATATATATATATATATATATATATATATATATATATATATATTTGGTGTAAAGGGCAACCGGTTCTACCACAGTTAAAATTTAAAATTCATAAGCTTAAAAAATATATTTATACAGGGTGCCCCATGCACCGCAACCGATTTTTTCGTATAGGCAACTATCATTACTGGTAGAATTAAACCGCGCATTTTCGCGAGGGGGCACCACTCCCGTTATCCTTGCGTGTAGTTGTAAGCAGTGTTGTGCAGTATCTAGATAAAAGTATCTAGATACTGTATCTAGATACTTTTCTAGTATCTAGATACTGTATCTAGATAAATTTTGTGACCTGTATCTTATCTTTATCTTAGATAATTTTTTGCTGTATCTACGGTATCTTAGATACTTTTAGTTGTCAGATACTATTTGTCCCCCGCGAAGTTCGAAAACGTCGAAATAAAACGCCCTAAATGCGAGTTCGTCCACCACGCGTTGCCGAGTTTTTTAGCGAAATTCAGGTGTCACCAATTGCTCAGAGGCAGCAGAGGAGCGAAAATTCTGCGAGGCTGGAGGCGCTGACCTATTTAGAGGACCCTGACACCTCCTATCAGATGCTCCACAAATATAAAATTGTAAAGCAAGTCTTTCTCAAATATAATGTAAGCTTGCCTTCCTCTGCTCCAGTTGAGCGGGTCTTCAGCGTGGGGGGGCAGATTTTAACTCCCCGGAGGGGGCGTCTGAGCGACGACAATTTCGAACGTCAGCTGCTTTTGAAAGCAAACAACTATTATGCTGTAATAATGTAGCCGCAATACTGTATCTGATTATATTGTATTCCCTGATAATTGCCAATTAAAGTGTTCTGTTTATTATTAAATTTTTCCACCTGTTTTTTAATTGTTTTCCTGACATTTTCTTACGAGTATCTTACGAGTATCTTAAAAAGTATCTGAGATACTTTGTACAGTATCTTTATCTTTATCTAGATACTTTCACGATGCAGTATCTTTATCTTATCTTTAGATACAAATTCGACCAGTATCTAGTATCTTTATCTAGATACATTTAGGTAGTATCTTGCACAACACTGGTTGTAAGTTAATCCCTGTGTAATCCGTGTAATAATTAACCAAATTTTGAAGATCACTAAATTCTGTCTATGTTGTTCTTTTTTTAATGGTTTTCGCACCAGGAATTCATGTGTGACATCCCACGAAGTTCACATGTAATCCATGTAATCACGTAATCTTGTGTACATCCTAAATCGAAGTGGTGGCCCCCTCGCATTTTCGGCTGAGAGCGTTGAAAAAAAAATGCTAAGTACCATTTTCTTTCTTCTTCGCCTTATTTTATTTTAGCTATGGCTATGACGTGATCTTAACCACTCTGGTATACGCTGTACATATTTTCTTTTAAACCCAAACATTAGCGAGAGTTCGTTTCTACATCTGCTACATCTCGCCCTTGAATCCATAAGGCTCCAAGGCTCCCCGCTAAAAAGACAATAAAATAATAATAAAAAAGTTTGAGAGATGTACGCGGCCTGTTCCTCGGCCTTCACTTCACACGACGGTGTTCACACGAGGCGCGGCTCCCCGAGACAGTATTCCGCGCGTGGGTCGTTACTCATTCGCCCGTCCGACACACCAGTAAACGCTTCCTATTATTCCACACAGCCGGTCTGGTCCGCGCGCGGCGGGGGGCGCTGAGCGGCGCTGAGGGAATGTGGCAAGCGTAGAGGTTAGGCAGCAGGCGGAGAACTGCACCTGTCTGTCCCGCACTGCAATCGCGGCACAGGGGAGGACTGCAAGAGTCTGCAGGAGCAGAGGCCGGGGCGGGGCGGGGCGGGGCGGGGCGGGGGTTATGATCGATCGTGGGAGCGTGGCAAGGCGGGGCGCTATCTGCATACGGATTGCAGATGTCTTCCTCGCATTGTTTGGAACCTCCCCCGCCCCACCCACACTATGGTACGAACCGTGCCGCTGGTCTTCGCGGAGTCCGAGACCCCTGGGACCTGCAACCGAGGAGAGGAGAGGAGAGGAGAGGCAGCGCGCACACCAAACACGTTATCGGGCTGTTGCCGCAACACGCGCCCTCCTCTGGCCTACCGCCCTCTTTCCAAACTATCAGCATTGTACCGCGGCGGGGCGGGGCGGGGAGCGCCAATGACTCCCACCCCCGCCCCCGCCCCGCGCTCGCATCTCGCTTGCCGGGGCCCCGGCTGGCTGGATCATCCCCCTGCCTTCTTTTGTCTTCGTCGCACTCACGTTGCTTGTGGACCAGCATCTGAGTCTTGGGAGAGCTCCTGCATCAGTGTGATAAGGATGGGTGGGGCAGCAGGCAGCGCATCGTGTTCGAGCGGCGCACTTCTCAATGCTTTTCCGGTGGACCTTCCCTTTTTACTCGTTCTTTACACTCCTCTAAATGAAAAGTCAAAGTGGAGAGAACGAGTATTGTGCTCAAAAATGACTTTTGGGGGGGTATCGTACATCTAAGAACTGACAGAATGTAGAGAAAAACCAATGGTATCATGTTAAAGAGCAGAATCCAGTCGCTAGAACGTAAATGATGTTTTTTTCGACTTACAATGTAAAATTGTGAGAAAATCTGAATGAAAGAAACTGGATTTGAGCATGTTTTGCGAAATTAACCCCCTTTCAACTCTTTATATCTTCAGAACAAGAACGTCCAGAAAGAGCTGAATATAACAAAACTGACAACCGGTTTTCAGTTAGCAAAAAAGTTGGATGGTTTTTTATTACTCACAATGTAAAATTTAGAGAAATCTGACTCAAAAGAAACACCCCCGCACGTCAAAGTCGAGGATATGTTCATTTTCCCGGGCCGACAAAATTGAACTGAAATGTTGAGTGCAGGTGCAATTTATTTCATCATATAAAGAAGTAACAATGAACTGATTTTCATTTCGTGTAATTGGGCTAAAACTATGTTTTAATAGGAGATTTCTGCCTTTGAAAGGAGGGTTATACTGAACAGAAAGCCGTACATCGGTTGTCAGTCTATGGTCGGCAAGAGGTACCAGTGTTGTACCAGGAGCTGGTTCGGAACACTTCTTGCGCGATTGTTGAAAGGCGGTAGTGGGGGCTTTCTATAGTCTACCTGAGCTAACACTCTGGGTCGAGGTACAGACGGTACGACGGCATTCCCTGGCCCGGCCCGACCCGCGCCGAAAGGCCGAAAGCCATTCCCCGCTTGCGAACGCCCGGTAGCCTACCTCTTAGGCTACATGGCCGGCCCCCAGCGGGACATGGGTGGTGCGCGGTTTTCCGCTCCTAACTCGCTTACCTTCGAGTTTAGAATGGTAGTGTAAGCGGGACACTTTTAAGTAAATGACCTGATCTTCCAGTTACCGTAGAATTTTTGTTTAGACGATCAGATGACTTTCCACCGAGTTTTTGCGAAAAATTAAAACTTCACTTTTCCAAGACATTTAAGGTGCTCTTACAATGCTGCTCATCGCTCACTCATTTTGTCCCCCTACTTCTATGTGTGTGGTCAATTCATGATGTCCTTGGACTTATTCGATAGAAAATATTGTTCGAAGAGTATTGAACACAATTTATGAACAGAAATGACTTTGATCGGGTTTATTTCTGCGAAAATGAGCCGAAACCTAGGCGATTCTCCCCTGCGGCGCGAGGAGCCGTGCCGCGCCCGCTCATTTTCGCCAAAATAAACCCGATCCAAGTCATTTCTGTTCAGAAATTGTGTTTGATACTATTCAAACAATATTTTCTATCGAATAAGTCCAAGGACATCATGTATTGACCACACACATAGAAGTAGGGGGACAAAATGAGCGAGCGATGAGCGGTGAGCGATGAGCGATGAGCAGCATTGTAAGAGCACCTTTATATGCCTGTGATTGGTAAAGAACGAGTCTGTTCCCTTTGATATCAATTTATTGATGTCTTTCCTTCTTGTTTTTCTCTTTTTTCTTTGCAATTGGTTATGTGAGTCACAAGAGTCACCGTGTCGTGCCGCGCCGGGCCGCCACGGCGGCTCGCGCCGGGGCGTGGCGCGGCGTGGCCGAGCGCGGTGCGGTAAATCGCATGACCGGCATCCGGCACTGTAGAATGACGCCGTGGTCTGGCCCGTCAGCCCCGCCCCGCCCCGCCCCACCACGGCCCGGCCCGCCCCGCCCCGCCCAGCCGGCTAATAAGGGATGGGTTAATGCGCGCGCCGCAGTCGAGTCGAGTCGCGCTAGAAAGGAATCATAATTACTACTCAGGAGCGCAGCAGGACGTTTCTTTCACTCTTCTCTTTTCATTTTCGTCTAATTAAAAACAACTCCATTTCCGCGGGCGCCTCCGGGGCCTCCGGCTGCTTCGCTGCGCCGCCGCCGCCGCAGCGAGCGTGCTGCGGGGCCGGGCCGGGCAGGCTGCCCACCTCCCCGGGGCCGGGCGGGCGCGGCCAGCAGAGGGAACTACTCGTTGAAGCGCGGCGGCGAAGTGGCGGAGCGGCGACCGGCGACCCGCCGCGATGACAGCATCCCGATGGAAATAAAACTGATTGCCGGGCCCGGGTCGGGCGGGGCGGGGCGGGGCGGGGGAGGCTGCGGCCTGCGCTGCTGCGGCTGCTCCGGTCCAGTGACGCCGCTGCCGAGTCCAGCGCGGCGCAGGCGCAGGCGGGTGTATGGCATGGAGCTTTCCCAGAACAGACGGACCAAAGGCCAGACGGGGCGAGCTTCTCCCTCTCAGCCTCCCGACGGTCCCGATCGACCGCCGCCAGGGCGCCAGGGCCGGGATGGACATGGGCTGACCACGGGGCGAGGCGGCGCGGCGGCGAGCTCATGGCCGTACCGTGCTGCTGACGCGAGGGGGGGCGCCGCCTACACCGCCGAAAAAGAGTCATTGAGAGCGTGATGCTCGCGCGACGGCAGCTGGCCGTACCGGTAGTAGTCGCGGTATTGGGTTTGCACTGTACTGAGTGTGAGCACACCGGAAAACATTTACGAGTCTAACAAACCCAAATTTTTAGATTGCGGCGGGGCGTGGACTTTATTCGGGTGTGCCGGTGGCTGTGCTTGTCCGCGTCGGTCCGAGGCGGGGCGGGCACGCACGTGCACGTGGGTCCACGGGCCACAGCGCAGCCCGGGTCGGGAAGGAGAAAACGGAACGGACAGAAACTATTATTGTTGTTAAGCCGCGGTCCGGTCAGCGGCGGAGCGCGGAATCAGTGGCGATGCGCAGCGCAGGCAGTAAGTGGCGGTGGCGGCAGGGAGGCTGCTGTTGCTGTTGCCGTGCCTGGGCTGCCCAGGGCTGCCTGCGGGCGGGTCCCGTTTGATTTGAACTGACCGCGCTGATACGTGCCTCCGCCCTGCCGGCCCTGCCCCGCCCGCTCCGCCGCGCTTTCTACCGCAGCCCAACAAGAGCGGTGCTCACCTCGGCCCAATCTATCGGAACTGAACTACCCGCCCCGCCCCGCTCAGCACGGAGGGCATCATTAACACCCGACACAAACTTACTTTCCAAAACGATCGCGCATTGTGTGTCGGCGAGGCGCCCTACGGGCAGTATCAACTTGGTTACGTTATCAGGCCGGTCCCCGGCCGCCCGCGAGCGCTGGTCCGGGCCGGGGGTGGCAGTCCTCGTGGACTCAGGTCACACATGCAGAGGAGCATTGCGCCGCCGGGTCAGACCGGGCTGGGCCGGGTCACCAGTCAGACTCTTCCGCTCGTGTGACGTCACGAGACATCCTGATCGGCACAACGAGGACGCTCCGGGCCAGGCCGGTTGGGGCCATTGTTACGTTTCGCTCCACTGCGCCTGCGGGCCCGCGGGGCGGCGCACACACACACACACACACAAACACACTCGCGGATTGGTAAAACACCTGTGTGCTTGATAGCGCCCCGTTGCATCTGCCATAGCCAGCGCGGTGTATTTCTCAGCGGCAATGTGTCAACATCGTTCCGATCCAAACAGCAGTGCCTAGCAGGTGACGTGGGGTCGGGTCGGGTCAGCGGCCCACGGCCCGGATGCCCCTCCAGGGGGTGGCGGGCGGGACGCCCAGGGCGCGCGGCGGCTCGTACACGGCGAGGCTGGGCGGGCCGCGGGGCACGGGCTCGCTGCCCCACCAGGTGGGCGCCACGCGGCGCAGGTAGCCGCGCAGCTCCTCCCGCAGCTGCAGCTGCTCGTCGCGCAGCTGCGCCACCTGCGCCCGCAGCCGCCGCCGCTCCAGCTCGGCCGCCCCCGCCCGCTGCCAGAAGGCCGCGAGGCCCTCCAGGCTGCTCACCGCCTGCGACACCAAGAAGGCCGCACCGCACAGGCGGGTCCGGGTCTAGCTCGAGGGCTACGGCTACGCTCACCTCCACACAGAGTGTGAATAAGGTCGCAAACTGCGAGCCGTGGTATCCTTTTTCTTAACCACCTCGAGGTGCGACGGGGTATACAACTCTGATATTTTAGTGCAAATCATAATTTAGGAAAATTAAGAAAAATTCTGAAAAATTTAGAGAAGTTTACAAAAATGAACAGAATTTCAGGCAAATTCGGAAAAAAAAATCAGGAAAATTCAATAAAAAAAGATAGAATTCAAGTGAAAATTCTGCAAAATTCCATAAAATTACGAAAATTCACAACAATTTACAAAATGTGTACAACAAAATTCAGAGTTGTGCCCCCTCGTCGAGGTGTCACTTTCCAGTCATACATAATTTCTAGTTAGGGTATGCCTATTTCGTCGGTTCAAACTCGGCCTGGCTACACCGCATTGCACCACGCCCCACGCCACGGACTCACCTCCTGGACCAGGTCCACCTCGGGCTCGGGCTCAGCGTCCTCCCCGGCCGCCTGGAATGCGGCGCGTAGCAGGGCCGCCCTCCTACGCTCCGCCGTCACCGCCTCCTCCTCATCGTTGTCCTCTTTCTCGTCCAGGACTTGGTCGCGTCCCAGCTCGGCGGCGAGGTCCTCGCCGTCGTTTGTGAAGCAGGTGTGACTCTCTTCGGCGGGAAGCTCGTGGCGGACGGCCCTCGGCGACCCACGGTCCAAGGCATGCAGCTCTTCGAAGCCTGGGCAGGGTAGAGGGCTCATGGTCTGCTTAGGTCTTTGACCGGGCGGGGTACTCCCTTCAATACCTTGTACACCTAGTTTAACCCGTCGTTGGAAAAAAAAGGCAAAATATGCACTAAAAGAGGCAAATTTTGCTCGTAATACCGGTGGCGTTATGCGAGTACCATGTCATAAATACCGAGCACGATGCACAAAATTTTCCTATGCGAGTACGCCCTTGTTTTTGGTCATTTCGACACTGCCGGGCGACGGCGGCGCGGCGTACCGGCGCCGGAGAACTCCGGGTAGGCGCACCGCTCCTCCGGGGTCTCCAGCGCGTTGCACAAGCACGCCATGGCCAGGATCTTCTCCCCGCACGCCGCCACCTCCCGCAGCCGCTGCGCACGCCCGGTCACGTGGTCTCAGACCCGGCCCGCCCTGGCCCCGGCCCCACCCGCGTCCTGCTCCCTCACCTTGACGCCGGCCTCGGCCTGCACCACCATGTGGTTGAGCTGCTTCCGGTCGAGCTGGCGCTGGCTGTCCATGGCGGCCCGCAGCGCGAGGTACGCGGCCCGGAACTCGTCCCGCTCGCAGCGCAGCGCGCGCAGCTCCGCCCAGGTCGCCGCCGCGGCGCCGGGCTCCGCCGCGTCCCAGGCGCGCATCAGCTCCACGCCCTCCTCGATCTGGCGCTGCGAGCCGGGCCGGGGAGGACAGGTGGGGGAGCGGGTTGACAGCACCGTCCCGCCCCGCACCACCGGCCCATACAATACATTTTACCGCCCAGGAGGCGCCTAAGTGTGGGGGAGGGGTTTGAATCCCGTGGGACATTTGTACTCCCACTCGAGCTTTCAGGCGCGGTTTCAGGTCCGACTGAAAGGGGGGACGGCGTATGCCAGGTTGCCTACATACAGGTGTTTTGTCGCGTTTTTTTCCTACTTTCCAGGCGGCTATCTACTGACGACACTGTTAAAAAGAACTACAGCAAAGCTAGTTAATTTTTATGCCAGCCTTTACCGTAGTTTATTTTACTGGATTCGCTGTACTTCCTGACAAGACTCGCCGTACTATCAGAATTTTCCCTGATTTCTCCGAGCATGTTTGAAATTTTCTGATTTTTTTTTTTCAGAATATTTCTGGATTACGAGGTGTATTAAACTTTCAGAGTTGTTTCCCCCTCGAGGCCACCTTTGCCTGGCGTATGGCCGGTACTCACGCTGAGCTGGTGCGTGCGGCGCTTCTGCTCGGCGATGACGCGGTGCACGGCCTGCTCCTTGGCGCGCAGCTTGGCGACGGCGGCCCTGCGCTCCGCGTGGCGCTCGTGGTGCCGCTCCAGCTCAGCGCCCAGCTCGGCCCACAGCCGCTCCAGCTCGGCCTCCAGCCCCGTCTGCAGCACCTGGCACCGCTCCACGCCCTGCAGGAAGGCGAACCCCGCCCCGTCAGTCATCGGAACCCCGAGTGGCTGGGTGGATGGGGACTGCACACTAACAGAGTGCTAATTTCCGTTCTTATGTTGTTTTTCGGTGCGAAATTCCTGAAAAAATTCGCACGACACGCAAAAAAATGAAGAAAAAAGCTCAGCTTAAGTGTAAGAAATTAGCACTACGGAAAAATAAATAGCAGAGTTGCTAGAAAATTAGCACCATAGCATAAAAATTAGCTGTGCCTATGCAGCTGAAAATTAGAACAGCAGCAATTTGTTTTTTCCTCGGACGCGATTTTGTTGTTGTTGTTGTTGTTGTTTTGTTGGTTTTTTTTTTGTTGGTTTTGTTTTGCGTAACCTGCTTATGTTTTTGAGTACAGAATGAAATTTTCGGAAATTTTTTACTGTGTGACTTTCACACACTTTGATTTCCAGTATATGAACGCCTTCCCCATGAAGTCCGCCCACATTCGTCGCGACATTGACTCTTCGCGAATCTACAAATCCCGCGAACTCGACATGGAATCCACGAAATCAGCGGTCTTCGCGCGTAATCTTGACGTCTTGGATTCTACGTACATTTTCCTGATTTGGATCACCCGCGGCGCCCACTTTACTCTCGTGATGAGGCACCACGTGGGGGCTGGCAGGGCTGGCTGATCCAACACGATCCTGGCACCACTGACACAAGGGGCGGGCAGCTCCGGGCCGGGCCACGGGCTCAGGCTCAGGCTCACGGATGGTAATTTGCAGTCCGGAACCGCAGCAGTGGTGGCCCGAGCCAGTCGGGTTCAAATCACACCCATCATCTTTTCCCGCAAGCGCGCGGGGGGCCAGGGCAGACAACACACATAAGCGCACTCACACACACACACACACTGACTCACACAGACGCGCGCGCAGAACGCCCAGCGTGGTGCAAGGCTCATTACGCGATACGCCTTTGCCACCTTTGCACCTTCGATTGTTTATCGCGTGCAATCTTACACACTTTGCCGAAGCGCCTCCATGCTAAGGAGGTCAACGAGTGGCGAAACACGCACGGCGCGTCGCGGCGGGGCGGGTGCAAAGGCCCACCGCGGCGAACATGCTGCCCTGGTGCGGCGCCGGGGTGCACGGTGCAGAGGCCAGGCGAGACATCCGACACTATACTGCCTGCAGCGCCTCCCCTGCGCTGGGCTCGGCCGGGCCCCGCCCCGCGACCCCACCGAGGGGCCCTGCACAATAAATTCAAGCGTACACCGATTGTTCTGCTTTTTTCCTGATTTGTACTGATTTTTAGAATTATAATTTTTATCTGATTTTTAAAATTTTTGTACTGATTTTTTCCTAGATTTTTAAAGCATTATTTTCAGTTTTTTTTTTAAGCGGTCTCAGCACCGCTTCTAGCGCTACGTCGGCTGGGGCGGGGAGCGTGTCGTCGTCATCGTCGACCGTCGTCGCTTCGGGCATGGTCGTCCTTTCGGGATGGTCGTCACTGTGACGTCACGCCTCCCCCCTCCACGCTCTGTCCCCACTCGTCTAGTCTGTTCGTGTGTCGTGTTCGTTGCTCGGCCCGGCTCGGCCCGACCCGGCTCCCCCCGGCCCGGCTTGGCTCCGGGTAAAAAAATGTCAGGAACCACAAAATATCAGGTCTGATATGTAGGTTTTGAAGTTGTATCGAGATTATGTGACGCATAAACTAATGTGGTCTGTCCGATGTCAGCTAGTTTTTGTACAATGAGGACCTTGCCCCGAATGGCGGAGCGTAGTGGGAACCATAACAAAGCACCATAACCCATAATGTAAACTAGTTTAAATCTAGTTTTATATTCAATTCTAGCATAACTCTGTTAAAAAAATGGTGTGTATTAGGGCTGCGCATACATTCGGATCATTTTAAATTACAAAATATCAGGTCTGATATGTAGGTTTTGAAGTTGTATTGAGATTATGTGAAGCATAAACTAATGTGGTCTGTCCGATGTCAGCTAGTTTTTGTACAATACTGGGCCCATCACTATCACTCATTTGTAGTAATTTTATTTCATCTCCCTATCTCTTAAATAATAAAGAACCTTGTTTAGAATACACAAGTTTGGGTGCAGGCAGCAGAATTAGTGAAACTGATATCATTTGATAGGTATCATTTATTATACACTTGGTGACGGCAAACCGTGGATTTAATATATATCATATACTCTTACCGAAACTATTGATGCTGCTGTACTGAGATGTTTTATAAATCCTAAGGGTAATATAGAGAACTATTTTAATTTCTTCTCCGTATTCTAAATAAAAAAGTACCTTCGTTTTAAACACAGAAGTTTGGGTGCAAGCTGCAAATTGATATCATTTGATAGGTATTACTTATTATACACTTGGTGACGGCAAACCGTGGATTTAATATATATCATATATTCTCACCGAAACTATTGATGCTGCTGTACTCAGATGTTTTATAAATCCTGAGGGTAATATAGAGAACCATTTTTAGCAATATTAAAGGACTGAAAGATTCAAATTGAAATTTCATTCAGATCATGTGAAGCGTAGAATACAGTGTTCGGTCGAATGTCAGCTAGTGTGTTTTGTATAATATTGGTCCGATTACTGATTTGATGCAAATTTATTTCTTCTCTGTATTCTAAATAATGAAGTACCTTTGTTTTAAATACACAAATTTGGGTGCAAGCTGCAGAATTATTTAAATTGATATCATTTGATAGGTATTATTTATTATACACTTGGTGACGGCAAACCGTGGATTTAATATTTCTTCTCTGTATTCTAAATAATAAAGTACCTTTGTTTTAAATACACAAATTTGGGTGCATGCTGCAGAATTACTTAAATTGATATCATTTGATAGGTATTATTTATTATACACATGGTGACGGCAAACCGTGGATTTAATATATATCATATATTCTCACTGAAACTATTGATGCTGCTGTACTGAGATGTTTTATAAATCCTAGGAGTAATATAGAGAACCTTTTTTAGCAAAATATTATATACTCTTGCCTATTTTAGTCTAGCATTTGAGGCCTATTAATCAGCTTTAGACATTTTAGTCTACATATTTAGCAAGTATACATATACCAGACAAATTTTAGATTTTCCATGAAAAATCTTTTCAAGTCGTTTGTATCTTAGAATTTTGTTATCATCTGGCCTATTTTTTTAGCGCTCCCTTCTGGTTTGGAAAAGCTTGAGAGCGGGCTTTGGTGTCTGTTTGTTTGTTTGTTTGTTTGTTTGTTTGTCTGTATGTTTGTTCCACTCCAAGGAGTTGCTGTAGAGAGTCGAAATTTTTGGGGGTATTTTAAGGGTCACTCCTGGACACCGAAAGGCCTGGTTCAAATCCTGCCAACCCTCATTAAGGCACTGAAAAAAAAAATAATTAAAGTTCTACAGTAATGGGAAAAAAATTTATCGGGAAAATTTCATGAGCTCGTAACGGGTATGTCGACGAGTTAGGTTTCTCTAGGTCAAAATTTTGCCCGTTTTGCTGTATCTTCTACCGTTTTGGGTCGGCTCAGCCACCCACCGTTTTTGCGATTAAGGGCGTAACTGGCCGGTACAGTGTAATAAATAGGCGAAAACGGTCCAATTCTAATTTTGTCTAACCCAGCTGACCCGCACATCGCCAGAACCGTCTCGACGGTGGCTCATTGATGCCGCCCAACGTTTTCAGCGATTTCCCAAAATATCTCTGGGAGCTGAGTTACGCCCCTCCGGAAAGGGCCTAAATCACGATATTGGCGTAATTTTAGTTTTGGAGACGCCCCCATCTTCCCGCACCTCTCAGGAATCGTCTGGACGCGGCCAGAATAATGGCGCACACCATTTTTGTTCCAGGGGCCCAACTGGCCGGTACACTGTAAAAAGGGGGAAATTGGTGCGATTTTCAAGTTTCTCTAACCCCATCGATCCGCCCGGAACCGGATTTTCAAGTGCAGTTCAATGACGCAGACCATTTCCCTCGGAAAAGGGCCTAAACCACAAGTACACTATAAAAACCGACCAATATTGGTCCAGTTTTCAACGTTATTCGACCATATCGACCCGCACCTCTCCGGAACCGCCTTTTCGACTCCAGGTCAATGCTGCGAACCGTTGTCCTTGAAAACAGGCTTAACTCGCTAGTACACTGTAAAATCCGACCGAAATTGGTCCACTTTTCCACTATATCCATCCTCATCGATCCGCACCACTCCGGAACCGTCTTTTTAAGTGCAATTACTCGAAACGGACAATTTTCAAAAAAAAATACGTCTGCTAAATGGGGAAAACTTTTTACATAATTAGAATTTGTAACGTTGTACAACCTACTTTGACTGACGTTAGTTTAACTGTTTAACTAAACTTTGGCAGTCTCAAGTATCGAACCACAATTTACACCCACTAGAATAACGTATGTGAATATATTTGTCGTAAACCTTTTCGTTGGTTCATTTTAAGGATTCTGAGACCGCTTCGATACATTTTGATGTATAGGAATGTTTTTTTTTTTTTTTTTTTTTTTTTTGCCAGGACTTTTTACTCATTTTGTTAAAGAGTGTACACTGATTTTTTTCTTCGGCCCCCACTCGTCGATACCATGACGAGAGTGGTATTTGCGCGCGGACCCCGCGAGCCCCACAACGGGTAGGGCGGCCCGGGGCCCGGTCACCTGCTCGGCCCGGTGGGCAGGTAGGTTGGTGGGAAACAGGTTCTCCTCTAGAGGGCGCGGTGCGGACCAGACCCACCCTCCCTCTGCTACCCGTCGGCCCGGGCTCGGCCGCAACCAGCGCGCACAGTATTGCCACACGTTACCTCTCTACGCGAGGCAGAGGCGGTCAGCGACGTTAATCTCACTGCCATCCTCTGCTCTAGCAGTATGGGTAAGTCCTGTGATCGTGTGTCTGTGTGCGCGCGTGACGGGCGTTCGCGATCGCGATCCTTGCTGGATTTTGCGTCCCCACTGCTGAGCTTGGCTCTGCTCTCTCTCCTTTCCCTTCGCGTCACCTCTCCTACGTGTCTTAACCAAGCCAGTGTATTTCACCGTGGCCAGTAGTAAAACCCAATTCTGTTCCCACTGTCTGCCACCTGCCACCAAGCGTTGACGCACCAAATCAAACCGTATACCCTGCTAAATCCAGCAAGGGAGACTTTTCGTAAGGCGCGCCAGTTGTAATTCGCGCAACCCGACAAGGTCCCCGCAGGACTTCACTCTCTTCACTCACTCTCTTAATTTTGGTGTACATACAGATCTTGCAAATTTTTGTGAATCTTCGTTAATTTTTCAGAATTATTGCTGATTTTGTATTCAATTTTTGCTCGATTTTCCCCCATAATTTTGTAAATTTTCCTGAATTCTCCAGGATTTTTATTAAATCGTTGCTGCGGATTCTTCTGAATTTTTCCGATTGTTTTTTTGTTGTTTTTTTTTGTTTTTGTTTTTTGAATTACGAACAAAATAATTCGGAGTTTGTTTCTCCCTCGCTTCACTCTCGTAAACCCGCATGCCTCGGCGTCCCATACGTTCTGAAGTGGGCGGGACCTCAGGCCGGCAGAAGCGACGCGACGCGACGGCACCCACCTTGGAGGCCTCGTCGTCGATCTTGGCGGTGGTCTCGGCGCGCCGCTGCACGGTGGCCTCGGCCTGGCGCTGCTCCATGGCGAACAGCAGCACCTCGAGGTGCCCCGCCCCCGCCGCGCGGCCCTCGCGCTCCTGTATGGCGGCTTTCTGCTGCGCCAGGCCCTCGCCCAGGGCGGCCAGGGCGTCGCGGTAGCCGCCGGCCGCCGCGGCCATCGCGTCGTGGTAGAACACTGCGGACAGTGGCGAATGTACGTAGTAGGCTTCAATTTCAGGAGTGCAGTTAAAGTGCCGCGTGTGACTTCCCTACCATGCGGGACGGTTATGCCCGATACGTCCTCCTTTACACTGAGATAAATGTTTCGTTGCAACCATCAAAATTTTTATACCAATCATCAAATTTTGTTCGGTCGGTCCCGGCTAGTAATAGGCATCAAAATTTTAGTTGATGTGACCGAAATTTTGGTTGCTCTAACCAAAGGTTTAGTTGCTGTGACTAAAAATTTGATGCCCATGACCAAACGGATGGATCGAACAATAATTTTTTATGGCAGCAATGAAACATTTCTCTCAGTGTACGATTAATTCAAGGCGTAAATAGATTTTTCAGATTTTTCTTGTGTTTTGTGATTTTTCCTTAATTTTACTGATTTTTACTTGATTTTTTGCCGACTTTTTTTTTATTTTTTTTGTGATTTGTTTTAGGGTCAACACTGATTTTCTGAGTGAAGGACCCCTCGGCTATGCCGCTGCATACACCGGCCCCGGCCCTCCCTGCTGCAGGACTCACTCACTCAACATCTTGTCCACGATCTCGACGTGGTGCTGCAGGTTGTCGTTGTACTGGTCGTTGGCCTGGTCCAACGCCTCCCGCAGCTCCTCAATCATGGCCCTCTTCATGTCCAGCAGGCGCTCGGTGCGCAGGCGCAGCGCCTGTATTTTCGTAGATCGGCGAGGGATTTATGAAGCCGCACTTAAACGCCTGAACAAGACTCGCGGTGTGGAGGCCGGCACGAGGTCGAGAGGCAGGCTGACGCGCGGAGCTTGAATAAAGTCGCGGATACATTTGTTGCTCCTCTCGTTATTATTCTTTTTTTTCCCCCTTCCAACTTGACAGATAAACTGCGCTCCGCGCGATTTTGACAATTTGCACGCGCGGTGCCTCCGCGAGGTTATCGTGCGGTCGGCATAAGTTTTGGAGAATCGGCGGCGGCGGCCCTGAGCGCGTCCAAGACAAATCGCGCGCGCCACTGGGGGGTCGAGGAGCGCCACTCACCACAATGTCGTCGTGCAGCTGTGGCGCGCGGAGCCCCCGCATCAAGTCCCTCCACTTCCGCTTGATGACCATCGCGTTCATCTCCGTGGCCCTGGTCTCCCTGTCCAGCCAGTCCTGTTCACAGTTACATGGAGGACAGATAAGAGTGCGGCGCGAGTCACCGAGTCGTTTGTGCGAGGCACGCTACCTTCTTGGCCTGCAGCTCTCGCTGCACCCGCCGCAGCCTCGCCGCCTCCCGGCGCGCCAGCCTCCTGGCCCTCCGCTCCTCCTTGCTCAGCTTGGGCTTCTTCTGCTTGGGCCCCATGGCGAGCCGCGCCGCGCCGCGCTCTGGGGGCGAGACGAACGCGCAACGCTGTCAGTGCGAGTGTCGGGTCGGCCGCACCGAGGGCACAACCATGAGGATTTATTTACGGTCGAGGATTGGGCTTTGGTCTGCTCTCCGCCTCGCCGGTAGGTTTTGTCGTCTCTCAAGCTTGATGTGATGACCGCTACTATCGCCCAGTGTCAGTAAGCATCCTTCTGTATTCGGTTGTTTTGGCAGTCAGAATAAAGACAGGCGTCTATTGCGATAAGTAAGCAAATACCGAAGAGAAAGCCCGGCGTGTCGTTACATTTTCATCGCGAATAGAACAGAATGCGGTCGTGTTTCTGGCATTTCTTGCCGTGCAGTGGCGCGGGGGCGCGAGGTCCCGGCGAGGCGCGAGGGGCGCGAGGCGGAAGCGATGCGAAGTTGTCTCCTCAGTGTGTTCCGGCCGCGCCGGCCGGCCTGCCAACCTCCCGGTCAATAATGGGTAACTAGGCAAGACGCAGATCACTGGGCGCAGACCGACACCGACTCGGCGGGACGGACGGGTCGGGTACAGAACGTCAAGCACTGCTGCCGATATACTGTTTCCAGGACTGCTCATAAGTAATCCCAGGAGAATATATACGTCCTCCTTTTATGGTCTATGATGAGTTGTTTTCTTGCTTCCTTCTCGCAAACACGGTCGCGGTTTGTTGTGCGCGCGCCCGTGTGTGTGTATGTGTGTGTGTGTGTGTGTGAGCGCGTGAGCGCCGGTGTCTCAACGTGAGGTCGAGTAGAGGCGGTGAGACTCATGTGTGCAATAAGCGGTCGCCACAGGCCGGGCCGGGCCTAGCGGGCCGCGGCGCGCAGCGGTCACATTCCTGCACTGCACGCCGCCCCGCCCCGGCCCCGGAGGGTCTCTCTGCCTCCTGCTGCACAAAGCCAACGGCAACTGCCCCGCCTCGCGACTCCCCAGGCCTGCCACGTTATCCTCAAGGCTTCTCTAAAACCCTCTTGCTTCTCTCAGACTCGAAATCCCCTACGCCCTTCATGCCCTCCCCAGAAAGTTTGGCAAAAGTCCGCCCAATACACCTGTGCGTAAGGGACTGTATATCCGCCAGCCTTCTAGGCAACATCTGTGCCCGAGTGCAGGGGAGTTGCCTGGTAGGCAGGCGGAGATACCGCCACCTGCACACAGGTGTATTGCGTATAACTGTATAATTGTATAACTTTTGCGGCAGCACTGGCCCCCCATTCCCTCCAGCTCTAAACGCTCTCCATACACTTCAGCCCCAACGGCTCTCCCCGCCATTCAGTCCCCATGGCTCCTCGGGCAATCTCCGTGTCGCCCAGCGCCTACACGTCTCTCCAGGGTCCCTTCTCCATACCCTCCAGCACCCTCAGGTTTTCCAGGCTCTCTAGATCGTCTTATAGGGTCTCGTCCTGCCCTGCCCTGCGCTCCTCGCCACCAGAGAAAGTCCAGGCGGGCGATAGAATACGGAGTGTGGCCCTGCGCTGCGCCGCGGCGCGGCCCGGGGCGGGGCAGGGGACAGGGGCAGGGCCGGCCGGCCGGCCGACGGCCACGCGATTACTGTAGTTATGAAGTTTGTCCCGGCCCGGCGCGGCCCGGAGCGGAGGACTCGTCTCCTCGGTCCGACGAGCAGCGGCTGCTCATAGCTGCTCAGCCGGTGACGTAACGATGCCTCAGCAGCTTACTGCCTCACATGTTACTGCCCAGTCAATTTCATATCCTAGACATCAATTACGGTCCGACAAAACAATCCGCTGCACTCTCAAACACCTCCAGCCAAGGGCCATGGCCATGATAAAGCTGTCATTTGGAAAAGAAAACACGACATTGACATTTGGTGGTATTGAAAACAAATTCCGACACTAAAGTGAGAACAGTCAAATCGATCAAGTTTGGACGTTGAAATAATTGAAATTCGATATTGGACGTCAACGAATCATTTCTACCTGGGGACTTGTAGCAGCCGGGCAGCAAAAAGTTGAAGTGTCATCAAAATAGGAGGACCTTTACTCAGAGTGGCGACGTCAAGCTGAAGATGTCGCCATCGAACGGCGCGGCGCGGCGGAGGCACGGCGGGCTGCAAGAAGATGATAATCGCTGCAACCTTCGTCTAATAAGTTGGTCGCCGCGGCGGGGCGCGGCGGGGCGCGCCGGCGGCAAGGTCTGGTCTGCCACTGCCAGCCGCGTGGCGTGGTGAGGTGCAGCGCCTCCAGCTCCAGCGTGCAGGCAGTGCAGGCGAGAATCGCTCCCGGAGCTCTGTCCTAGTCGCACTGCAGGCACTACACCAGGCTCCGCGCGAGGCACCGCAACGAGTGCGACAAGGACAGACGTGCGGGCGAAGAGCGATCCTCCACAGGCCTGTCCGCGGCCGCCGCGGGGCGGCGCGGCGGTGTTGGCGGCGAGCCGGCGAGCCTCGCGCCGGATGGGCTGCCTGCCTGCGCGGCGCACCCCGCAGAGGGGAACATCGGGATACCCTCAGAGCTGCCGGCCCGGTAGACTCCCCCCCCCCCCCGTGCGACAGGACAGGCAAGTGTCGCCGCCTGCCTACCAGGCACTAGCCGCACACGCGCGCAGGAGGGCTGCCTAGCAGGCGGGGGCGATACCGTCAGCGACACTCATGTCTGCTTCGGTGGTCCGTTTTCCAGCTGATGGCCCTGCCCTGGATACCTCCACGTGAGGAGCCCACGTGTTCCTACGCAATCATCTCTAATCTACGCACTGTACATACCGGATGTTTCTTTCAATGCGTAACAGGGCATCAGGTTTGCCTACCTTATCCGCCCGTAAGGCACCATGGCCCCCGAAGCTGAAGTCCTGGCGAGTATGCAATCACGCAACACTGCTACACATTTTCAGAAACCCCGTACTTTGAGGGTGGGTTTCGTACAAGTACGTGACGTAGCGAAAGGAACACCAAGCTGTCACAAGTAAAAAGCACGCAGAAACCGTGTGAAGCTCAGCTATAAGCTCAGCTAGGGCGCGCTTCTGTATACATACGCGCCATCGTTTCATTCATTCACCCATGTAAAGTTAGCTAATAGCTAATCTGAAACGGCCAATTTCTAACGTTGCCGCGCTTGAGCTTTCCTTTCCCATTCTCCGGCTCATTCTGAAAGGACTGAGCACGATGTAAATGTTAAACTTCAGTAAAAATGGTAAGCCAATAATGGCGATCGCATGGGCTGCGCCACCAGAGAGAGCGAAAGTGTGCCCCTCACAGAGAAGCGGGTTGCCCACTGCTGCCCCAGTGGGCTGGTTGTGCACGCGCGGTGAGCGCCCCACCGAACCAAGACATCACAGACGATGCCCAACCGACGGCATTCACAAGAGCTAAAAGTCACAAGCGCTAACGCCACAAGCGCTACGATTCACAAGCGCTAAAGGTCACAAGCGCTACGATTCACAAGAGCTAAAAGCCACAAGCGCTAAGATTCACAAGAGCTAATGTTCACAAGAGCTACAAGCCACAAGAGCTAAAAGTCACAAGCGCTACGATTCACAAGCGCTAAAAGTCACAAGCGCTACGATTCACAAGCGCTAAAAGTCACAAGAGCTACAAGCAAATCAACCGTTACCGGTAACGGACTTTACTTTTTGACACGAGTGAGAACAAGGGCGAGGATCGAGGCATCGGCTGCCGGTAATACTGGGGTGGCATAGAGTGTATAACAGCGGTCCAGCTTCCGTCCAGCCTCTCCCGAACTTTGCCTACTCTGTGCCCCACTCTGTGCCCCTCACGTGGATGGGACCGCGAGTCCACGCAACCCTTCAGCGGACAGCCACGAAGGGATGCGTGTACTTCACGAATCACCTCCGAGAACCCGCGACAGGAGGCGCGACCGCAATGGACACCAGCAGGATACGCGAACTGTTACCGCACCAAGCACGTCAAATCGCGACCCGCGGATCGCGATTCGAGAGTCCTCTATGCATCCCTTTCGCGGCTTTCCTGAGGGGTTGCGCGAACTCGCGGTCCCATCCACGTGAGGGGCACAGAGTGGGGCACAGAGTAGGCAAAGTTCGGGAGAGGCTGGACGGAAGCTGGACCGCTGTTATACACTCTATGCCACCCCAGTATTACCGGCAGCCGATGCCTCGATCCTCGCCCTTGTTCTCACTCGTGTCAAAAAGTAAAGTCCGTTACCGGTAACGGTTGATTTGCTTGTAGCTCTTGTGACTTTTAGCGCTTGTGAATCGTAGCGCTTGTGACTTTTAGCGCTTGTCAATCGTAGCGCTTGTGACTTTTAGCTCTTGTGGCTTGTAGCTCTTGTGAACATTAGCTCTTGTGAATCTTAGCGCTTGTGGCTTTTAGCTCTTGTGAATCGTAGCGCTTGTGACCTATAGCGCTTGTGAATCGTAGCGCTTGTGGCGTTAGCGCTTGTGACTTTTAGCTCTTGTGGTTCGCTCCCTGCCCAACGGGTAAAATTTATGGCTGAGCCGGCCGAGCAGCACACAACGACGGATGCACCGTAATGGGAGGCGAAGTGACCTCACAGGCTAAGAGGTTTGGGTGGAGGGGGATAGAGGGTTGGCAGGGGGGCACAAGTCTCTCGTCAGCGCCTTCCGGCGCCGCACCCCCTCCTCCCCCCGGACACCTCATACGTAACCGGTAGCTCCCCTCCGCCGCGCGGCAGGACACGTGTGACACGTCAGCGAGGCGCTTCTTCATTCCCTTTCAGTCAGATAAGCGGAGGGGGGGGGGGGAGTCACCGCTGCCCCTGGCCGTCCTGCAACAGCTTTCTCCAGCGCAACGGCAGGCATGGAGCCCGACCCAATCATGTGAGACTCAAACAAAACTCAAGAATCCATTAGCGCGCGGTTTGGCGCTCGACGGGCGTTGGCCGAGAGGTCCTTTACTCAAAAAATCCAGTGTACACCCTAAAACATAATCAATAAAAAATAAAATCAGAAAAATTAGGAAAAAATCAGAGAGGTCAAGAAAAAAAATCAGAAAAAAAAAACAGAAAAAGAGACAAATCAGAAAAATAAAACACAGGAAAAATCAAGGAAAATCACCAACAGAAAAAGATCAGTGCGAAGGCTAGAATTTTTAGTGAAGGACCCCTTGGCGATGGCAGTAGGGCAGGGGCTGCAGATATGCAAAGCAGTTAGTGAGCGCGCCTACGCGCGCCGAGCCGCACCCACTGACGGCACGGACGCGCGGCCGAGGCGAGGCGGTTGGCGAGGCGGCCGTGCGGACACTTCATGGCGCAATCGCCATCATCAGTGCCGTCAAACATTTCACTTTCTCCACGAGCGCGTTCCAATACCGGACCGGCGCGGCGCACACCGCGGTGTGAGCCTTGAGACACGACTCGACTACAAGGACCAGGAGCAGCAGGACACGATAAGGAGGCAGGTAGTTTCCGGAGAAGGCTGCGCATTTGCTGCGCGGCCCTGTGCCCTGTGCGGCCCCCCAGGCCCCAGGCCCGCCCGCGTCACGACGATGAGATGCTCGCGTTCGCGCAAACACACATTTCTCACGCTGTCTGACGTTAAGTTTACGAATACACCTGTCGCCGCGGGCTGGTGCAGGTATACCTTCGGGCGCACGCCGCAAGGCGCGGCTCACGTCAGCTACAGCAGGGCCTTCAGCAGAGCCCAAACGGGTAGGTAGGAAGCAAGCCCAGCACGCGGGGACGCAAGCTGCAGGGGACACGGGATAGTGTTGAAATATGATGACAAGACCGGCAGAGCAGGGCCGGCTTCAAGGAAGCATCCTAGACCACTTCGCAGCGTGGAGGTGCACCACGAGGGGTCCTTCACTCCAAAAAAATAATAATGATCAGTTTACACCCTAAAACTAAATTAATGAAAGAATCAGGAAAAAATTCAAGAAAAAATAATCCGAAAAAAAAACAGGAAAAAATCTGAAAAAGTCAAGAAAAAATCAGAAAAAAATCAGGGAGAATCACGAAAAACTAGAAAAAATCGGTGTGTACGCTTGAATTTATAGTGAAGGAGCCGCTCGGGTGCACCACACCCACCTGAGTGTCCAGTGTCATGCGCTGACCACGCCTGGCTCGGCCCGTAAGGCGACAGGCCAGGCCCCCCTCCCCTCTCTACCAGCTCCCCTCCAGCCACACACGGACCGGCTCGGCTCCAGCTCCAGCGCGCAGAACTGGCCCCTTTCTCCGCACAGCCCTGGCCGGGTGGGGCCGGGTGGGGCCGGGTGGGGCCGGGTGGGGCCCCACTCCCGCTCCTGGTCGCCCCGCACCACGTGACTGCAGTGCGATAGCTACGCTCGCCACCGCCGCGAGGGGGGGAACTCTTATGGAGCGGAGTGGGACGCTGTGCGAGTGAGAGGTCTATCCCATGTCGCTCCGTAGTGCCAACCTCTGGCAACTAAAACGCGCTCACCCCTCCCAGCAGCCACAAGAGCGAGCCGGTCCAGCGCCTCTTCTCATCACAGCGGTAGCGCAGTGGGCTAAGGTGCGGCGCCGCAATCGGGTGTCGCAGGTTCAATTCCACCCGGAATATTTTGGATATTCCAGTTCCGCAAATGTAGAGGTTGGCACACTAGGATAGTGTGGGATCTATCTGTCTCTCTCACCTAAGCGCCCCTCTTCTACAGCACTGAGTTCCCCACCGCGCACCGCCGCGTCCGCAGCAGCACAGCAGTAGCCGAGCCGCCGCGCAGCCTGGAGCCGCCCGAGCCGAGCCGGAGTCCAGTCGAGTGAAGAGGTTAGGTCGGTTAGGTTCGCCAGCTGTGTGCCCTCTGCCCTCCCCCACTCCCCTCGACCCCGCCCCGCGCTGCCCCACCGCGTAACGCACGGTGCGGGAGCTGGGAGCGACACGGACATACAGGTCTCTGTCCTCAGCTCAATGGCAGGTCCCCGCCAACACCACAGCGACAGCAGTCAGCACCATGCTGACTCGCACACTGTGGGGCGGGGTCCCATCCACCATGTGGCACACCACACACAACGTAAAACTGTTCACTGTCGAGTATTGAAGCTATGGGCGCACAAATGCTTGGGTTATGTTTAAAGGCGGCTCTACCCGTCTGATTGAGCCTTAACATGAGGAGTAGCCCCGTGGCGGACGAGGTACGTCTTCATTCATCCCGCTCGCCCAGCTGTAACCTGCCTGAGTAAACCGATACTTTAAACGTAACCCAGCCTATGTTTCCTTTCAGAAAAGTACACACACACACAGCTGCTAAAATTTAGCCCTGAACTTAAACTTCTGTTTGCGCGAGCTGTGCCAGGTGTTTCTTTGAATGGGTAACAGTGTTGCGGGATTGCATGCATACTCGCCAGCGCTGCAGGGGCCATGGCGCCTTATGGGCGAATGGGATAGGCAAACCCGCAACACTGTTACGTATTCAAAGAAAAACCCGGTACAGCGTGTATCAGAGAACGCGTTAGAGTATTGCGGGTCTGCCTGCCCGAGGGGCCACGGCGCTTTACGGCTGGGGCGGGTAGGCAGGTAGGCACACCCGCAATACTGTCACGTGTTCCTCTGCATCACCCAGTGCGGCGAGGCGCCCCGTCCGTCTCCACCTCTAGCGGTCTCGAGCTGCGCGTCGCGCCCGGCCGGGCCCGGTACGGGGCTCTCAGCAGCAGGGATGGAGGGCGAGCACCTGCCCGCGGCTGCGGGCGCCGCGTACGGCTCCACCACCCCAGCACCGCCGTGAGTACACGTGGTACACGCCGTGCTGCCTAGCCGTGCTGCCCAGCCCTGCCCCGAGCTCACGAGCATGGGGCACAGGGTGGCCACGCGATCGGAATTTTCGACTTCCCTGACTTCTCCCTGACTTTTCCCTGACTTTCTTGCAAATTTCCCTGACTTTTTTACCGCATTTAAGACGCTAGCCAGTAAATTTTACCGTATTTTAGGAACATCAAAAACATGTTCGTACTTTGAATTTGAGAAAATTATGCAAGCAAATAGAGAACAAGTGCCTTGTCTGTTCCGCTGCTACCGTCCCGGGAAAACAAGCGTGAGATTTGAAACGATTTGGGACTTTGCACGGATTTCCCTGACCGCCCGTCAATTTCCCTGACCACTTATTATTTCCCTGACTTTTCCCTGACTTCCAGGGTGCGTGGCCACCCTGGGGCAGCATGGGGCAGAAATGGACTCGCTAGAAAAACGTTCACACGGGTGTTCGAAATTTTTATGCCCTTGTCAAGGCGTTCAAAATCACACAAGTGTGCTCCGATGAATATCAGTTGCGAGGTTTTGTAAAACCTTTGCAAGGCCATTCAGCCGTAAACATCTATCTTTGATTTTCTATTGCTGTCCAAGGTGCACTACACCGCATCACCTAGGACACTCCTTCGAGAGCACATGTGTAATGACCTTCCCCGCGCAGCGCACACGCCGACCCCTCGGCACCCGGGTGGAGGTTCTGGCGGCGGCGGAGGTATGTGGTGGCGGCTATGGCCTTCCTCGGCTTCTTCAACGTGTACGCCCTGCGCGTCAACCTGAGCGTCGCCATCGTGGCCATGACCACGGCCACCACGACCACCCTGGGCAACGGCACCACCGTGCAGGTGAGTTGCGACGGCAGCTGCGCGCCCACCCTATTCAGTCACGTGAGTGTCTCATCTCCCCGAAACCAACAACAGGTCCCGGCGGAATTCGACTGGGACTCGCAGACGCAAGGCCTCATTCTCAGCTCGTTCTTCTACGGCTACATCGTGACGCAGGTAGGTAGGTCGTGCGCCGCGCCGCGACGCCCCGCCACTCGACTCCGCTCGCTCAGCGCCCTTGAGCTGAGGGGGACACAACTCTGAAATTTTTGTACACCTCGTAATTCAGGAAAATTCAGAATTCAGAAAAATTCAGAATAATTTTCAAAAAAAAATAGAAAAATTCACAACGGTTTAGTAAAATTAACAAAAATTTAGGTAAAATTCAAATTCACAAAAAAAATAATTATAAAATTTCACTAAAATTTCAAAATGTAAACATCAAAACTGAGAGTTGTTTCCCCCTCGCCTTGAGCTCGTATGTGCCCCCCTGCCGCAGGTGCCCGGCGGCTGGCTGGCCGCGCGGATGGGAGGCAGCCGGGTGTACGGCGCGGGGCTGGCGGCCACCGCGGTGCTCACCTTGCTCACGCCGCCCATCGCCAGGGCGGGCACCGCCTGGCTCATCGCCGTCAGGATCGTCGAGGGCCTATTTGAGGTAAGGCCGCGCGCCCCGCAGGGAAGGCAGCCCAGATGACGCAGGGGCGGGTGGGCTGCCTACCCGCCAGGCGCGCACCTGCCCGGCGGCTCCCGCCACTTCCACACACGAATGGATGGAGAGCATTTACAGGCGTAACGGGGTGGAGGGTGGAGGTGGAGGGGCGGGTACGTCGGCGCCGGCGGTTGGCACGCCACGGACTTCAGAGTTCCGTTTCCGAGTTACGATGACGTGATTAGGTCGGTCCGGTCCGGTAAGAGCTTTGCGCGGCTTTGCACTTCGCCTTTGTCGCGCCGCAAGAGACAGCGACACGGCAATTACACTGCCGGCCTGGCCATGCCCGGCCATGCCCGGACCGGCGGCAGAGCAAAGCAGAGTCTCGCCTCGTCACGGGCACCGGGAACTGACAACGGAGTGCAGTCCGTCTGGCGGGGACCCGCGACCCGCACCGGAGAACCAAGACAACAAATCAAGTCGAGGGGGAAACAACTCGGAGATTTTTGTACACCTCGTCATTCAGAATAATTCAGGAAAACTCAGAAAAAAAAATCAGGAGAACTTACAAAAATTTACGAAAATTTAGCAAAAATTCAGTAAACATCCACCTAAATTTAGAAAAATTCTAGCAAAACTTCAGTAAACATCCACAAAATTTAGAAAGATTCTAGAAAAAAATCAGTAAAAATTCACAAAAAATCACGAAATTTCACAAAATTTGAACATTAAATTCAGAGTTGTTTCCCCCTCGCATGTCGCTCATTTGCTGGTGAGAGCATTTTCTCTCGCACTGGAAGGGGTGTGACCAAAACGTTTCCCTCGCGGGGCTCGTCTCGTGCACCAGCGTGGCATACATGACCAGCGGTCGGTGCTGCTGCTGCACGCACCTGCTGCCGCGCCGCGCCGCGCTCGGGCCGTGCGGGGCTATCGGCCGTTATCAGCCCGCCGGGCCGGGCCGGGCCGGGCCAGCGGGGAGGAAGTCGACCAGCGGAACGGAGATGGTCATGGCGCAACTCCCGACTCCATCCATCCATCCATAATTTATCGCGGATCGGTTTCGGAAGGAAAAGTCACTCGGGAAAAAGTGGAGCGAGCTGCGCTGCCGCGGCGCCGCGGCAGCGGGGCAGGGCGATCGGGTAGGGGCCGCGGCGCCGTCCAGCTGGGCCCGGGCCGGGCCCCCGGCTGCAGTGAAAGGAGCGGGTCACGGGGGTCACCGGCCCGAACCGGCCAGGCCAGGCCAGGCCAGGCCAGGCCAGAGGGAATGTCCAGCGGGTCGGTCACCCAACCGAGGAGAGCCCCTCACGCTTACGTTCTTCCGCGCAGTGCCCCACCCCCCTCCACCTCCACCTTCCAAATCCAGCTTTATAGGGGAATTTGAAGAAAATTCAAAAAGTTCATCGGATTTGTACAGCAAAATTCAGGGTTGTTGCTGTCATTCCTTTTTTTTTTTTGTGGCTTACTCCCCCAGGGCGTGACTTACCCCTGCATCCACGCCGTGTGGGCGCGCTGGGCCCCGCCCGCCGAGCGCTCGCGCCTCGCCACCATCGCCTTCTCCGGCAGCTACGCCGGCACCGTGGTGTCCCTGCCCCTGAGCGGCGTCCTGGCCGCGCACCTGGGCTGGCCCTCCATCTTCTACCTGTTCGGTGAGAACTGCAACGGACTCAATTACCTCACTTACCCAGCGGGGGAAAGATGTGTCAAAATTTAGTAATCTTGACTAACGAGAGACATCATGAGGGGACATAATTTGACATCCTCCTGATGTGATTTAAATAAGTCAAGATGACTAAACTTTGTCAAGAACTCAAGAAACTGTCTAAGCTCATGGGTATGATAATTATTGGTCATAATTTAACATCTCTACACTGGAAACCCAAGTGTGTGAATATCGCACACTTGTAGGTGTGCGAGGATTCATTCGTGCACTTGGCCACTTAAACGTGTGAATATTCCTAGAATATTCACACGTTTGAGTGGCCAAGTGTACTAATGAATCCTTGCACACCTACAAGTGTGCGACATTCGTACACTTGGATTTCCAGAGTAGCACTGCCACTGTTTACTTAAAATGGCAGTTTTTGAGCAATTGATTTAAATAAAAACTTATTTTTTAACCAATCAAAATGTTTGTAAATGCACAGGTGTGGCTGCCTTGGTGTGGTATGCATTTTGGCTGTATTTGGTAAAAGAAAATCCCGAGGATGATCCACAAATTTCAGAGGAAGAGCTACATTACATTCAGAGCACACTTGCAACAGTTCCAGTTCCAAAGGTAAATACAGAATTCAAAGAGTGTTATAAATACTGTTAGTGTGTACAGCTGTGTTAAACATTAATCATATCATCATGCACAGTAACAGACCAATGAAATTATAATCATATTGCTTCCTATCAGAAAATTATGCTTGAAAAATTTCTACTTTTTTTCTTTTTAAACTGCAATTTCCTTCAACAGCTCACACAACAACCTTGGGGCAAGTTCCTGACATCAATGCCAGTATGGGCTATAGTGGCTGCACATTTTAGTGAAAACTGGGGGTTCTATACACTCTTAACACAGCTACCTACCTTCATGAAAGGTTGGCATAGACTAGTGGTATCTGTTGGGTAACAGTTGATCAGAACTTTGAAAGTCTTTTGGTTTTTTCTCTCCGCAGACGTTTTACATGTAGAAATTGAGCAGTCTGGGTTTTTATCTGCTCTTCCCTACATCTGTATGTCCGTTATTCTGCAAGCAGCTGGGCACTTGGCAGATTGGCTAAGGGCTGGCAGAATGTCCACCACAGCGGCAAGTGACTTTATCTCAGAATAAAAGCTGTGGAAAGAAAAAGTCTATTATTTCGCAGGTTTTAATGAGAGCTATAAAAAAAGCATATTAGTTCAATATTGAAAATAATTACTATTTATTTCAGGTGCGTAAGCTGTTTAACTGTGGTGCATTCCTCAGCCAGACAATATTTATGATGATAGCAGCCTACATGATGTCTTCTTGGGCTATAGTTTTATGCTTAACAGTTGCAGTTGGACTTGGTGGATTTGCATGGTCGGCATTCAGGTATGTGAAAAATTGAGAGAAACTAACCAACCAGAAACGCAATCAACTAAATTACTTGTAATTTTAAAATATCACCTATGAACTTTCTTATCCTTTATCACCAGTGTAAATCACCTTGATATTGCTCCACAATATGCCAGTATCCTCATGGGAATTTCAAACACTGTTGCAACTTTGCCCGGTATGATAAGCCCCCACATAACTGGTTACATTGTCCAAGACAAGGTATATAACTTCTTATGGCATTGAATTTAACCTTTGAAAATTACATTACCACCTCCTTTTAGGAAAAATGATATATTCAATATTTTCAGACACCAGCCCAATGGAGAATCGTCTTCATGATAAGCAGCACTATTTATTTAGTTGGAGCTTTGATATATGGAATCTTTGCATCAGGTGAAAGACAGCCATGGGCAATGGACAATCTTAGTAATCCTCAAACTACTCCAAACAAAATCAAAAATGAGGAACAACACACTTATGTTAATGAGACCCTTAATGTAACTTTAAGTGAATAAACAAATACTGTATGAGGTTCACAGTCATTGAAGAAAAATCCAATAATCTAGTCCAAAAAGTTACATTACATCAGGCTTACTCATAGCATGCCAAATCTGACTTCAGACTGAGATTTGTAAAACAACAAAACTGTACTCTGAGGCAATGTAAAGAAAATTAATTAAAACTAGGCCCTCTTTCTACAAGGTTGAACAATTTGAAAGTAACCATGAAGAATTGTTGATTGGAAGAGATAAATGCAGGTATTGACTTCATTATTGTATTTCATTACAAAGGAAAATTCACAGTAATTAATTATTGATATGATGAAACTGGCAGCACTAATAAGTACCCCAACAACCGAAATGCAGACAAGAGAAAAAAAAAGCGATAATACAAGTAAATCTTTAAGAAAATACATTGCTAAAACTAACAGTTATGACAACACTTCCAATCTTATGAAAGAACAAGTACTATTTACTTTTCCTGGCCAGCAGTCTTAAATTACTAAAATAAGAGCAGAAGTATACAAAAGTAATTAAACCTTAACAGATAACTAATGTTACACTGAATCTTATTAATTTTTGTAACTATTTTTTGTTTTTAAGTCAAGATGTTTTTAAAACAGCATTGTCTTGATAAACATGCTGTATATTGATCAAATTTCAGAAGGATTGGAATGATAATTTAAAACTAAAATTCAGTTGGATGAACTTACCATTTGTACAAAGCAATGTGTAAAAGGGAATATCACGACAGCATGCTTAACAGTTGCTGGTACCTGCTCTGATTAATCTGCTTTGTAGCTCACCACAGTAGCCATGTGATGAAGTGAAGTTGAGAAGGTTCTTAGTTGTAATTCCTGGGAATTTGCTATGATACACGGAGCAGTTTCATTCCAGTCATTCGGCACCTCACAATCATTATTAGTGTAAATATGTATATCAAAGGCACCTGAAGGCATAAAGTTAAATGAGAAAAACATAAAAGCATTCATTTTAATGAGAGCATGGCAAAAGAAGCTAATAACATACAAAGGCAGTCCAATAGTGGCAAAAAGCTAACAGTAGAGCAAATTTGTCGAAGAACATCCCTGATTTCATTTTGAATTACTTTAAGCTCTTTGCTCCCAACTTTGGATGCATCAATTTTGCCATTCCTTGCAACCTTGGTGTCCTTTAGTTGCTGAATATCTGCAGTTTCACCAGACGCAGCTTCATATTTGACATTGAAATCCCAACGCTCTAAAGCCTCTTTAGTGCTGATATTCGTTATGATCATGGAGATTTTCTGAACCTTCTCCTCTAATAACCAGTCTGCAATTGAATTGACATAAAATTAAACACTGTAACACATTGTTTCCAAAACAATGAAAATTGTTAAATTACCTTTCATTTGCTTCAGGACTGTATCCACAAAAGATATGATCTTTTCATCAGTAGACACAAAAATCGACAACCCAAAGTTTTCAACAGTTTTGAATGTTTCCGGAGGATACACTCCTCTTTGAAAAAGAATGCTGTTAATGCCATAATCTGAAATGATGAGAAAAGATGAAGTGCAGTCTAGTGGAAAGTACGGGAACAAAGGGACAGCAAAACCACAAAGAGATATTGTAATTTTTGGTACCATTTAAACGATTGACAACAAGTCTGACGCGTAATGAATTGATCAAAGAATCAAATTCGATAGAAAACATGATCAATTCATGACAGTTTTTATTGAGGTGTGGGATTTAGAATGCATTCACTTACTTAAATATTCCATCACAATTTCAGCAGAGCCCTTCAAGGTGATATTGTTCTTGGCTTTCAATTGAGTGTCAGTCATTATTGTTGGTTACAGTATCAAAATTCACAAAAGAAAAAGGGTCCTGGGTCCTGGAAGAAAGACACTGAAACTTGGCTTCAATAATGTGCTTACAACAAGCTTCAAAAGGCGCCACACCGGCCACACCACAACAACCGGCAACTGAAATTATTGAATTGAATTCAAATGAATACGTTCGGCGGGCGCTCCACACTTTTCTACAGGGCGCAACGCGATGTAGAGGGCGCAGAGTGGATCACGTCTTACCAACCGACGACAAGGGTTGGCAGCCCTGGTTTGTTTAGGTTTGTTTGTTGATTGAATGTCTGATCACAGTGGTCGAGTATCTTCCTTCAAAACCTGCAATACTCTCCAGTATGTTCACTGGAGATGTTTTCATCATGAACAGCCCTAAGCCTCTCAGGCGGAATGATCGTTGACAACTAAGGGACGTGTGCGGCTCACCCGCAAGCTGTAAGATTCCTACAACAGTAATGCGAACCACAATCTTTGGTCGTGCCAAGTGAATTCTCTTTAACGAATCTAATGGAGTGTGTCCCCTTGATATCTCATGATATGATCTCTCTGTCTTGCCCTCGTCAGACTCTTCTTCCCGGTCGCCTTCCCTGACGATGGTGTAACGGAGCAAATGGATGCAGAAGATTCCGCGTCTGACCGACCGCACTCCAGCCGTCGCAGCCGGAGGGAAAGTCCATCCCCGAAACATGAAGCGGCTCCAGGGGGAGGTGGGCAGCGGGAGCGGGAGAGGGAGAGGGAGAGGGAGAGGACCAGCTCCAGGAGGTAGGGGCTGAGCAGGACTGAGGCAGCGGCCTGGACTTCCCCTCCCTTCGCCCACATACTGATTTTATCTTTCTTCAGGAGCAGGTCAAAGAGGAGCCTCAGGAGTTCAACGGAGGAGAGGAAAAAACACACAACTACCAGTCGAAGCAGGGAAAAACAACAGCCGGAGGATTCTGACGAACCAGTGAGTCCAATCATTTCAATCAGAAAGTTTTTGTCAGCAGTATGTTAAAACCGTTGAAACAATTATTGTTATAAATTATTGTTGCTTAGAAATCAACTCATGGAACATCAGCACCAGGAAAGAGTGAGTCCAGCCGTTACCATAAAAAGAGAAGCAGACATAGAAGTAAAACCGTGGATGATTTTCTTGAGACTCCAGTCACTAGAGTCCTCAGAGAAATGCCGGATGATATCTTAGATACCCCAGCTCCAAATACATATGGATCACAGTATGCATACTATGGTAATACAATAATTACTAAAATTAGTAAAGTATCTGGTTGAGCAATAGCAAAGCCTGTTATCCAAGTGATTAAAATTTATTTTGTTCATTTCTTCCCTGAAAATCAAGTTGATGGTGATACTGAACAATACGGAATACAAAAAGGAAGAGATTGTGTGTACGTAGAGCACTATGATGGCTTTTCCTCAGTTCCCCGCTGTGCTGCTTTGGCAGAAAATGGCGGTCATTCAGACACCAGGTAGTTAAAAATGTGAAGAATTAATTTTACTTTATAAACCTTTCAAAAATTTTAATAATAATTTTTTTTTTTAATGAGATGGTTTGATTTAAGTACAGCAACTGCACTTGATGTAGCCATAGCTGTACAAAAACTGTGGCTTCCTCTAGCTGACTTTTGTCATGGACTTCTGGCAGGACTTGCTATGATGCAAGCTATTGTGGTTTGTAAACTATCACAATTAAAAATAATCAATCTTGGTTTTCTCTATCTTTGATGATCTGTGTTTGTGTTTTATTCAGGTTGATAGACTATTGGGATCTTCTCCTGAAGAAGCAATCAATTTTGTTTTATTTTACTGCCACTTTTCTTTAATTTTCACCACAACATTTTTTCTGCTAACAAGTTTGTGCCTTGTTTCCATATTTGACAGGTATGCTAATAAAATAAAATATAAGTGATGTGTCAACTATCATCTTTACAGTTTCTTCAATATTTTCTCAACTCTACTTAATTTCAGATTAGACCTGGCTCGTGGTGATTGGCCTTACCTTGTGGATCTGTTGTCTGTTCGCCCCCAAATACCCTGGCTCTTGATTCCAATTTATGCTGGAGGTCTTATATTAGCACTTGCAGCTGCAAAAGGAGATGATTTTTTACATTTATCTCAGTACAATATATCTAATGACACAGTCTTGAAGGTAAATATATAATTTATGAGTGTTGGCCATGTTTCTTGAAGTCAGTCTTGCCATTCATGCATTCTTTTTTTTCTTCTTTTTATTTTATTTCTAAAGGAGACTGATGTAGACTTGTTGCACTCATGGCACGTCCTCAACTCTCTGCGATGTGCCTGTGTGGTGGTTGGCTGGTTATTGATCTCAGTCAGCCATCCCCCTGATCTTCTCCTAAATCTTCTTGTAGAAATGTTGCCACACCAGAATACAGATGGCAAAGCAAAAACTAAAGGAAACCAATCAAATTCTCATTAAATTAATCACACACTTCATATTATATTTCACTTACATAAATTGATTTTTATCAGCCATAAAGGTAATAAAATAATTCAGAATTTTCTTGCAGTATTGCTTATTCCTTGACCTACTTTGGCTAAAGTTCTAAATTCCGAAAGTGAGCAAAAATTTTTTAAAGCTTTGCAGAGTAATAATCAGTGAGAGAATCATCAATTTTCAATAACTCATTGTGAGAAATGTGATTACAAGTCAATATTCAAAAGCTTACTCTTCAAACAATTCAACTAACACTATAAACGCTTGCGATATTGTTGTCAAACTGCGATTTGACCAATAGGATGAGATACCTTGACGCTCCCCGCGCGGGCCGAGGTGGGCCGTGCGCGACTGTGCGGGGCAAGCTGGCACTTCCCTCGCGGCTCGCGGATCTTTCACCGCACCTCAGCCATGTAGGCGTTACAGGACCGGAAGGTCACATTCTGCCTCCTCGTCGCCCGCACCATCATTGACCAGTAAATTTAAACACTGATATTTTCAAAATTAATGTTCAAATTAATTGACAAAAATGTGACATGTTCCTCACACAAAACAGGAGCGTAGGCCTCCTCTTCCTTCATCACATGATTGTAAGAAAAAGATACGAGCGAATGAGGGGGAGGAAGGCCTCTTCCCGCCGCCCTGCCGTTGGACTTGGCGACAGGCCGGGCGCGGGGCGGCGCGGGGCGGGGCGCGTGTGCGAGGCGGGGCAGGGGCGCAGAGGGGCCTGGCTGAGGGTAGAGGCGTGTCCTGGCGCCCTGGCCCAGCCCGGCCAGTCTCCTCGCAGCGCGCCTCGTCTGCTATGCTGCTGGCGCGGCTGCTGCTGCTGGTGCTGCTCGAGAGCCTGTCGTGGTGGTGCTTCGTGCTGCCCGGCGCCTTCGTTGAGCTGGGCAGCGAGGCGCACGCGCGCGCTGTCGTGTGCGGCGCCGGGCCGCCAAGGGAGACGTGGGCGGCTGGCTGAGCTGGACCACGAGTTCAAGACGTCCGAGCCGAGCCAAGCCGCTTCCTAAGGGCTCGCCTGTGACGGTCTTGAGCAGCGCGGCGCGGAGCGGCAGTAAGTACAGCGAGTCGGCGCAAAGCCACCACGCCCCTCGTGCCCTGTCGTTGACAGGGTGGTTCTCCAAGGCTCCGAGCCGAGCGGGCATTAGAGAGTCCGCGGAGTGGTGTCACCGCCGTGATAAAGGACGGCCCCTCGAAGCTGACGAGCGCGAGCCGCAAGCCGCGAGCCAGCACCCTACTGTCAGTGGAGCACCTGGACGCAGGCCAAGTAGCGCCTCTCGCCCGCCTGTAGGCCGCGGTCGGGCCAGGCCGCGGTCCTCAACGCGTTTAACTAAAAACATCCGGTTACACCCGGCCAGACCCGGGCCGGCGCGACTGGCGCTGCTGACGCGGAGGGCGTGGCCAGGCCAGGCCAGCCTCGGGCCTTGGCTCGGGTCCTGTACACAACGCTCAGCACCTTGAGCTGCGCCAGGCCCGCCAGGCCTCCTGACCCTGACCAAGGTCACGTCAGATAGCGACGCCGCACCGGCCGGCCCGACCCGCCTTGAGTTATGAATGAGGCTTTCTGTACATATGTTGTAGGCGTAGGAGCCCGGAGCGAACCGGAGGCAGAGGCAGGCAGGAGCCTTGGAGATGGCGCTGGTGCAGGTGGAGCCGCTCTGCCGGCTGGGGCTGCAGGCGCTCGCGGCACCGCTGCTCGCCGCGGTGGACGCTGTGCTCGCCGACGAGGAGGCGCCCCGGGAGACGTGCGACGGCCTGGGCGACGCCGAGGACGGCGGGGGCCGCACCGTGGTGGATGCGGTGCGGCGCTACCTGGAGGCGGCGCCGGGCGACGTGCTCGAGGCCCTGCTGCAGGCCGTGCTGGCGCGCTCCGACGTGCCCGGGGCGGCCCGCTGCGCCGCGCTGCGCCTGCTGCTGCGCGCTGACGTGCGCTCGCTGGGCGTAGGCGTGCTGGCCGCCGAGCACCACGCGCGCGCCGTGCGCTGCCTGCGCGCCCAGGGCGCCGGCCTGCGCGCGCTCGACCTCAAGGGCGCCTGGCTGCGCGGCGTCGACCTGGACGCCTTCTGCGAGGCGCTGCGCTCCCTGGGCGCGCTGCGCGTGCTGGGCGTGCCGCACGCCGCCACGGACAAGCTGCTCGAGGCCGTGGCCGAGCACTGCCCCAAGCTCACCGCCCTGGACGTGTCCGGCGAGACGGACGTCTCCCGGCGCGGGCTCGAGGCGCTGTGCCGGGGGGCGGGCGCGCCCAAGGCCCTGCAGGTGCTGGACGTGGGCAACCTGGCCGAGGCGAGCGTGTCGGCCGAGGACGCTGCGTTCCTGCTGCGCTCGCTGCCCAACCTGCGCTCGCTGGGGTCGTACGCGCGCGTGGGCGCCGCGCTCCTTGCGCTGCAGGACCAGGACGGGGAGGACGCGGAGCGCGCCGCGCTGCGCCTCGAGTACCTGCGCGACATCGGCACGACGACGCGCGCCGCCGACGCCATCCTGGCGCTGTGCCCGTCGCTGCGCGCCGTGTACCTAGACGCGCCCGAGCCCGGCGTCCTGCCCGCGCTCGCCGCGCTGCCGCTGCTGGCCGACCTCAAGCTGCACCAGTTCGACGTGCGCGAGCTGGAGCGGCTGCTGTCCACGGCGGGCGCCGGCGTGCGCGTCACCGAGCTGGAGCTGCTGTTCGGGCGGGCTGGCCCGCTGGACTTGACGCGCCTCGCCACGCTGTGTCCGGGGCTGCAGCGCCTCGAGTGCTACTTCGTGGACTGCTCGTCGAGCGGGCGCGCAGCCTGGCGCGCGCTGCAGTCGGTCGGCGTGTTCCACGCGCAGCTGGCGCGGCACGCGCTGCTCGACCTGGCGCTGGGCGCGCCGCGCCTGCAGCGCCTCGGCGTGGGCTGCGCGCTGCCGGACCTCAGCGACACTGACGTGCAGGACCTGTGCGGCGCCGAGCTGCAGGAGGTGTGGCTGGCGCAGGCCGTCCGCCTGACGCAGGCCGCCGCGCTCTGCTTCCTCACCGGCTGCCCGCGGCTCACCAGCCTAGGCGAGCTCAGCGGCTGGGACGTGACGCCCGACCAGGTGGAGGAGCTGCGCCGACACTGCGAGCTCTCCAACCTGGACGTCGGCCTCTGGTACTTCCCCCGCGACGGCGCGCTGGGAATCTTCGAAGCGTAATGCTGCTGCCCAACCGGGGGAGGGGGAGGGGGCTAAGGGGTGGGGGCGGGCGGACTCTGACTGTGATGGTAACTATGTACAAAGTAATCGGACTGTTTAGGTATGGTAGAGTTGCGTGATGGTACAGTTTATTCTAGTCCTTGGTGGTCATTAAAATAATATTTTCAGTGTCACTAGTAGTCGTACAACATGTGATATGGTATCGAGGGGTTGGTTGGGTTGTAAAACGAGAAAAAATACAAGAAATAACCTTTTGACTACCTTCTCTTCACTCTTTATTCCACCGAAATGAACCTGCCATAGTTATTTTCAAAACCCAAAATTACGTCTCTCCATCCTCCTCCTCCGAATTCTTCTCCACTGGTCGGACCCACGGGTACTCGGGGTGGTCTCGGACCCTGCAAACAAGAAGGACACTGCCAGCCGTGAGTCGCCCTGACGCTCAGCGCTGCAGAGGACCGACATGGAAGATATCCAGCTAGCGTAGAATCGTAGTTGCGCGCGGCACGAGGCGTAGCCAGGCGTAGAAGCGTGAAAGCGTGCGTAGAAGCGTGGAAGCGTAGGAGCGTAGAGGCGCTCCAACGTCTTTGTTAAAGCGATATTTTCATTCATTAAGTTTAGGAGAACGGAGTACGGAGTGGGGAAGAACGTCGGGAAGAACATTGTCAGAGGTCTGCTCAACTTACACTGTAAAAAGTACTCGTCAGGGTTACGGGAAAATTTTCCATGATAAAAGTCGTAAAATTACAATTTGAAATTGTGAATTTACAAGCACTCCCTATCGACTTGGAATTGACCGACGAGCAAGAATGGGCTGTCGTAAATTTACGACATATTTTGTAAATCAAAATTACAAAAAAATGTCGTGAATTTACGAGGATTTTTTTCACAGTGTGATCAATGAAAATATCGCTTTGACAAAGACGTTGGAGCGCCTCTACGCCGCTCTACGCTCTTATGCTTTCACGCACGCTCTAACGCTTCTACGGCTGGCTACGCCTCGCGTCGTGCGCGACCACGATTCAACGCTAACTGGATATCTTCATGGAGGACAGGCTTTGTCCAGGCCACGCACCCCTCAATGAGCAGCATGTCGATGATGCGCCCGTCCTCGCCGCGGTCCAGCGCGTCCAGCCTGCGCATCTCCTCCTCGCTCAGCTCGAAGTCGTACACCTGCAGCAGCGCGCGGTCAGAGTACAGACACGATGTACTGGTGCATCGTGGTACGGAATACGAAATACCGCTCTGACAGGGTCTGTCTGCCCAAGGTGGGTCTGCCCACAACGGAAATCCTAGTGAAATATTGTCGACCACTTACATAGTCAGTGCATTTTTTTTCACACACTTGTGGATGGGTGGGCGTGGCGAGTGCATGCAGGTCACATAGTATTTACTGGAAGTCTACGAATGAGTATTCTCTCACGCAAGTGTATGTTCAATTTTTGGTACTCCTTCAAGTGGGTGAAAGAGAAAAGATGCTCCGACCTGTGCAAATGAGGAACATTCGTATATTTGGATTTTTGTTGTTTAAAAAAAAAAAATGCACACCCGCTCCGACCGTCAAGCCTCTTTGGAGTCTCTGATCGCAACCCTAGCGCCCGTTTTCCGAATACTCCGAGGAGTACACAACACTAGTTTCAGGGGGAAGTTTTTAAAGAAAGTACTTAAAAATAATCAAAGAAAATTTGAAACAAAATTGTTAAATAACAAGAAAAATTATCGTTATTTGTATCGGGGACTTAAGAGAACACGTAACAGTAGGCGGGGCTGCCTACCCGCTCTCGCTTCAGCCGCACGGCACAGTACCTCCCATAGCAGGCAAACTCGCAATACATTTTTAATGGAAACGCCCGTTAATGAAGAGGGTCACACGCTCAAGCTCCACTTACGTCTATGTTCTGCCGCAGGCGGTCTGGGTTGGTGCTCTTGGGCACGGCGAGCAGCCCCTTCTGGATGATGTGCCGTAGCAGCACCTGCGCGGGCTTCTTGGAGTACTTGTCGGCTATCTCCCGCACCTCGGGGAGCCCAAGCAGGTCCGGCAGCTGCAACCTGCGCGGCAATAACTCGTCAGCATGTTCGATGCTCTCGCCGGCAAGAGGTGGTGTGAAGGTGCCAAACTTGTCCTCGGGCTGAGCCTGCCCGCGGCCACCACTAACCCGCCCGCGGTGTTGAGCCACGTGGAGCCGGGGCTGCCGAGCGGCGAGTAGGCCGTGACGGTCACGCCGTGCTCCAGGCAGAACGCCACCAGGGCGGGCTGTTGCAGGTAGAGGTGCAGCTCGATCTGCTGGTTGGCGGGCGGGATGGTGCAGTTGTCCAGCACCCGCGCCAGCTGCCGCTCGTTGAAGTTGGACACGCCGATGTGGCGGGTGCGGCCGGCCTCGACCTCCGCCTCCAGCGCCTGCGTCAGAAGACTCAACTGAAGCTTCCACTCGTCCGCCAGGACGTTAGCTATCGCCTTCAAAACAAACGCCAAGGGTCTACCAGTTTGAAGAATCGCGTACGAGGATTATAATCAGTCACGATTATGGTGATTATCAATGATTATTTGAGATTATCTTTAACATACTTACTGATTGTTGGCCAGTAATCACGCAACATTTTGTCAAATTTGACTCTATTTCCTACATATTCGTCAAAAATTTGTGAATATTTGGAAATTTTACATGATTATGATTAAGTGATTAAGTGATTATCAATAATCATCTAGAGGGGTGTACGAGGATTATGGAAGTGGCAGACCCTTGACAAACGCCCGCGGACGCTGTGCTTCCATCACGCACTGGGACCCCAACCGTGCGAATATGAGGACCACTGGATTTCCACTCGCACACTTGAACAAGCAAAAGAGTGAATTTCACACACCTACAAGTGTGCAAACGGAAATTCACGCTCCTCGAAGCGTGACATTCACTCAATCGGGCCTTTGGTGTGTTGCTACGCACCTTCCAGATGGCCACGTGGTCCGTGTCCATGTCCAGCGCGCCGCTGCCCACCTCACCCGCCACGATCTCCTCGATGCGCTCCATGCCGTCTCGCAGCATGCCGAACGGCACGTGGATCAGGTACAGGTCCACGTAGTCCAGCTTCAGGTTGGTCAGCGAGGCGCCCAGGAACTCAGGCACGTCCGCCGGGCGCATGCCCATCATTGGGAGCTGCAGGACGGGAGCAGGCAGCAGGCAGCCGCCCTATTCCGAAGAGTGCTTCTCTCGCCCTGTCTCTCTCGCACTCACGGGCCTCGCCGTATTGGTGCGAGAGAAACAGATACTCTTCGGAATAAGTCGGCTGAGCAACAGGGGCAAGGTAGGCAGTCCCGCCGCTCGCGCGCTTCCCGGGTCTGCCTACCCGCTGGCGCTCGGCCCGGTCCGGAGGGAGTACGGTACAGAGTTCTCAATCGGGTGGGCCCGGCTACCCGGAACGCGTCCGAATGTGCATAGGTGAGAGCGAAAGAGAGATACTATTCGGCTACAGCATCTCACTCGCACCTACGGTTTCGGGCGCGTCCCGGGTAGCCGGACCCACCCGTTTGAGAACTCTGAGGGAGTACCTTGGTGCTGATGAACAGCTCCTCCCGCGTGCCCTTGCCCTCGTCCAGCCACCGGCGCACGGCGCGGCCCACGATGGCCTCGTTGCCGTACAGGTAGGCCGTGTCGATGAAGCGGTAGCCCGCGTCCAGAGCCGCCTCCAGCGCGCGCTCCAGTTCCACCTCGTCCTGCGCCTGAGCGTGCAATACAGCGTGTCTCTCAGCGTGTCCAGCAGCTGCGCTCGTGCCTCTGTCATTGTCACACTCGCACGATGCACCATGGATGTGACAAGGACCGACGTACGGGAGCGACAGCGCGCGGAGAGAGAGAGAGAGAGAGAGAGAGAGAGAGAGAGAGAGAGAGAGAGAGAGAGAGAGAGAGAGAGAGAGAGAGAGAGAGAGAGAGAGAGAGAGAGAGAGAGAGAGAGGAGCTGCGCGGACACGGACCTGCCACGTGCCGAGGCCTATGGTGGGCATGGACGCCCCCGTGTGGAGCATCACCGTTCTCGACATACCGCCACCCTGCGAGAGCCAACAAGAACGGCGCATGTCGTCAGTAAGGACGACTGAATCGAGCAAAGTTCCACTGTTATATGGAATACAGACGGAGTGAACAGAGGGGGAAAGAACTGCGAAATTTTTGTACGCCTCATAATTCAGAGAAATTCAGGAAAAATTCAAAACATTTCAGAAAATTAAAAAAAAAAAACCTCTGGAAAAGTCTGGAAAAATCACTAAAATTCACAAAAGTCTAGGAAAAATTTAACCAAAAATTCAAAACAAATCACTAAAAATTCACAAACTTCGTACACCAAACTTAAAAGTTGTTTTCCCCTCGGAGTGAACCGTGAGCAACAACTCGCCGGGGCGGGGAGCAGGAGGAGCCGGAGGAGAGCGCGGGGCTGGGCGGCGAGGCCGGTGAGCACTGAGTGGAGCACCAGGGAGCACCCTACCTCCTGCCTCACCCTGCGGACACTTGAGCAGCTCCTAGGGCCGCGGGCGGGCCGCGGGCGGGCCGCAGGGCCACTGGAGGAACCACCGCGCACGCGACCATGATGACCACAATCAGGGTGTGATTTGGGGGCGGGGCCGGGGAGGAGTCGTGCAGCTCAGCCCGCGGCGGCGCACCAACGTGTCGGCAGGGAGAAGAAAGGGAGGGGGGAGAGGAGGTAATGAAACTTTGATACAGGAGATGGAGGGGGGAGGTCGTACGAGAAGCACACAGGGACTAACTGCGACAGTAGGCCAGGGGTCGGGTGGATGTTAATTTGTTTGTAGAGGCATTGATTGGGATGTTAGTTGTCTAAACTATAGACGCGATAGAGCCTCAGAGACAACAACCCTGAATTTATCTCTAAGACGTTTGTGATTTTTACTCGTTCTTTACCTTTTCCACATCTAGAGGTGAAAGAACGAGTATTGTTCTCAGTGCGGTGTACCCCTGCAGTAGCACGGAATAGTCGATCGACTGTCGTACGATTATCGTTCTTCCGAGTCGAGTTATCGCGAGTGGGAAAGCACTTGCGTAATCACTCGTACACCCAGGCCCGTAATCAATGCGCAATCGCTTGTAATCTAGGCGTAATAACTGTCAAAAATAACCCAATATTAAGGGTTATTATCGATAAAATACACTGTTAAAAAGTTCTTAAAATAAGAAAAGATTTTCTCTTATTTTTGAGAATATATTCACAAGTTATGAAATTTTATAAAAGTTTATCGAAATTAAGAACATTTAATTTTTGAAATATCAAATTAGGATTTAAAATATAACAAGTAAGTTCTTAAAATTAAGTAAATTTTATGTAAATGTCATTACAGCATTATTAGACTTACGATTGTCTTGTACATTTAAGAAACAGTTCAGTAAATTCAAAGTACTTCTCAAAAATTCACCCAAGTCTTGAAATTGGGACATGGAATTTTCATGTTCAATTTTTACTGGAGGAATCAATATCGAATTTTACCCGGCTGTATATAGCGACATGTATTGTTGAGTGCCTAAAGCTCAATGATAAACGTGCTCCTTGCGCACTAAACAGCTAGTCATCCCAATCGGTAAAGTTCAAACAAGAACTTAATTGGAATAGAACTGTAACTTGCAGATGCAGACCGGAAGGAAAGGTTCAGTCCATAGGAAATCTAAATATTGTAGATTTTTGCGTTTTCTTGCAAGAAAAATAACTTTTTGACTTTTCATAACATGTTCTTAATTTTCAGAAAGTATTTGTTCTTAATTTTAATGTAAAATTTTCTTTGTAAATTGCTTCCAAACACCTGTTCTTAAATTTAAGATGGATTTTTTAACAGTGTATCAATTGTAATAACCTGCATAGGCCTATGTATGTTACCCAGTAAAATAACCAAAATAACAGAAAGTAAGGATTAAACATACGTAATAACGGGCGTAATCGCGTAATCACACGTACACCATTTTCGAGACTGCTTTCCCACTCGATTGGAGGAATTCGTGAAATACTCTATGGCCCAGATTCTGACCAAGTATCAGTATCGTTGTGTAAATTTCCATCCAAGTATTATACTAGGAACGCAGTTGGTTCCAGTGAAACCTATTTTAAGATCATGGACAAGCAGCAACAACATTAATTGTTCAAGATACCAGTTTCCAATAACTGTGTGTTATGCATATGTAGTATACATAAATCACAAGGAATGACACTAGATAAGGTACTATACTTTCTATAAAACTTACAAAATGTGTTTCCTCACTATTGATACATGAAATAACATAGCATAATTGTACATACATTTCAGGCTGTTATCAACATTGGAAAAACTGATTTCTCATTCGGCTTATCGTATGTTGCTCTATCAAGAGTGAAATCATTGAAAGAACTTCTCATTGACCCCTTCGTCTACAAAAGATTACTTCTATCATCAAAAACTCTGACAACCTTGGAGACAAGGAATGACTTCTTGTCTTCCTTAATTTAATTAAATTAAAAGGTACGGATGCTTCTACATTTTTGCAATAACTAATCTCCAAATGCTTACTATAACTTTACTTACTAAACTACTATTTTTCTTAAAGCAACCAATGAACCAAAACTCAGACTTCAAAAGAATGAGGTATTTTCCGAATTAGAAGAACAGGAGGAATATCGTCTGCTCCCGGACCATCACAAGGCCTCGACCAATCAGAGAAGGGCTCTCAAGACCGGGCCACGAGAGAAGCCCTCTCTGATTGGTCGAGGCTTTGTGATGGTCCGGGAGCAGACGATATTCCTCCTGTTCTTCTAATTCGGAAAATACCTCATTGGCAAGAAAGATACATGTCAGACGTAGGATGCAAAGAAGAACATGATGCTATCTAATAATTCTTAAGGACTGACACGCTCTTATTGTGATCTATTTGGAATATTTCCTTCCTATTTTTTTTTTCATAACTTTCCTTGTGAAAAAGAATGTACAATCCACAAGTATTTTTACAATCCTCTGCCTCAATTTAACATGTCTCCTTAATAAAATGTCTCCCAAACAACATTGCAAAGGTTTCAATAAAATAACAAAATGCATTTCATGTTTAAACAATATAATTTATTTTCTTTCAAACTAACATTACAAGAAATTCAGTCTTGAACAACAACAATCACAAAATTAGGATAAATAAGAATTTCCCTCCATCATCATCATCTTCCCACTTCCTCTTCTCAGGGGTTGGCTTATTGGAGTACTTTGACATTATTTTGGTCAAATCATTAAATAACTTGCCACTGCGTCCTAAAAAAAGGACATTTACAAATAAATTAAAAATCGTGCTGAGTTTTAATTTCTTACAATAACTAAATAAAAATAATGATATAATGATAAAAATAATGATTTTTATCTTTTGCGAATCAGTTTGTGGACGATAAAAATAAAAGTTTCAGACATACAAATCCACAGCAAACGAGAAAAGGCTGCGTGACCTGAGCTAGCGTGATCAGAAGCACTTGGCAAGTCGTATTGTTCACGTATTGTACTGTCAACCACAAAACTAAAACAGTCGAAGCAATACAAATCCAGAGGAAGGCCATCTGCTGCAACAAGCTGGTTAGTTTTCTTGTTGAAAAAAATTTCAATCAAGATTGGAATTGAAAGCAGATGATACTGCAAGAGACATTATTATGGGGTGCGCTTTGAGTGACAATTTGGGTGTTTGAAGGTATGAAAGGTAAAGTCACCTGACATAGTAGTTTCTTTTTTCGCTCCTCCTCTGTTAGGCTCTCTGCTCTGCGGCGTTCCCGATCACGGTTCCGCTTCTGTTCTCTATGCTATCTTCGGTCAATTTCGTGGTTCTCGGACGGTCCCGTTTCCACCTCCTCTCCTGCTGATCCTCAGTTAATTATCGTGGTGTCATGTGTTATATTCAGTTAAGAATTCAGCCCAGCCTGGGCTTGGGGGCATGGGCGCGCCCGCGCTGTCCTGAGCGTACTTTTGACCATTGTTGTCTCACTACCACTGCTACTGCCACCACCACTGGCAGAGGAATGCGGCAGCAACAGGTGGTGGGCACGATCGGGAACCACATTTCGCCGCCCGCCTGTATAACAAATGGTCTGCATTATGCTACTCAACTCGTTCAACAGGAGAGTTAATAATAATAATAATAATAATAATAATAATAATAATAATAAAAATAATAATAATAATAATAATAATAATAATAATAATAATAATAATAATAATAATAATAATAATAAAGCTAAGTCACGGCAAGCTTAGCCAAGCGGTCTTGGGATGGAACTGTAGTGCGCTACGCGCCTGTCAAATTATATATCATACTGGTTATATAGTTGGGTGTGTATAAATATAAGTTATGTAGTATCAAAATTTTATCGTAACATCTGCTATTAAAATGTATGTATAAAATTTCATTTTGAAAGTGAAGAAATAACTATTGTCTGTTCGGGGCGTTCAGGGCAGCGGGGCAGATAGGGTGGGAGAGCCAATCGGGGGCTCTAGAGCGTCGCCTCGGGCACGTCGGCGCGTCACACAGCGTCGTAAGGCGTCGCGCATCCCCCCCCCCCACCATGATCTGCCCTGTCGGCAACCCCCACGAATTCCTAAAACAGCATATGCCATGGTATAGTCAGATTAACTGAATTTCCACATTGAAAGATACCAGCGGATACCAGCTTTATTTTTCGATTATCCTTCATTTGTTGTGAGAGTGACAAAGGGAATATGGTCTGAAAAACATATGGGGGGAGGGGGAAGGAGGCTCCGCATTGTAAACAATGCGAAGACGGGGAGACCCGGTCGCCGCACAGGGCTGTAGCAGCGTGGCAGCGCGTGGATTGAAGGCATTGCAGTGACCTAGGCTAGCGGGAAGTGGGGAAAGGAGAGAGTGGAGTGGGGTCTGGCGGGGCCGAGGACGACGACGACCAACCATGCAGCGCCATGCAGGCCCCTCACCCCCCGAGCGCGGCAGATGGATGGATGGGATGGGATGGGATGGGATGGGATGTGTGGGATGGACGGGATATGTGGGATCGGAGGGAAAAACAGAAGCGGTAGCAAGACCGCTTAATAAACAAGGGCCAAATAGAACACAAAATGAATTTTGTGATCAATATGGAACTCGCTCTTTACATAATTATGTGCTTCACAGGTAGGAGTGTAAAACGTGATGTCAGTCGAGTATAAATCCACTTTCATCAGAGGTTGTGTTAGTGTGTGCAGAGGAAGTTTTTCCCGGGACACTCGCCCTTTGCTACGCTCTGGCGCTCGGGCTCGGGCCTTGTCTCCCCCCCCCCCCCCCCCCGCTCGGGTCCGATTGTTGGGGCGCATAAAGGAGCGCGAGCCGACCGACCGAGCCGACTCAGGCTAGGGGACTTAGAATGAAAACTACCACATAATTTGTTAAGAGTTCTACCAAAAAAAACAACAAAAAACACTATTAAACGTGAAACAAGAGAAATTATAAACACGAAATGAATTCCGTGTGAAGTGGGAAACTCGTTCTTTACTTGCAAACCACTGTCCGCACTTTCATCTCAGAGTTATATATATATATATATATATATATATATATATATATATATATATATATATATATATTACGGGTATGACAGATTTTGGACGATGTCCGACATTATCCGGATAATGTGAGGTTTGGCCGATGGTACGTGACTCGGCTTGAACTTTGCCGACCCGGGGGGTGGGTAATGACCGACCGTCCGGACATTCAGAGGGCACTGGATAATGTCAACATGACCCAGCTGGTGGGAAGGAGGGTATGATGGCAGGGCAACCATGGTTATCAGTTTTTATTGTGAAAAATTTACCCAAAATTTACCAAAGTACAGAAAAAGCTACAAATTAGATGACTCTATCAAATGAGCATTAATTATTTGTTAGAGCAATTGTTACCAGAATGGCATTTAGAGTTGCAAATTTTTCCTGATCTTTTACATGAGCAGCAGTTTGTTTTGCAGCCCGAGGCGCAATGACATCGCTCAAAACCCTGCCCGCCCATGTGGGCACCAGCCGATGCCAGCGCTCGGAAACTCTCCAAAGTGGTGGACACGTCGTCTTCAGCGATGAAGTCTCCCTTGCACACCTGGAACTGGGACATTATCAGTTTTGTGTCCAGTGTGCCGTCTTTGTTGGCGAGAGTGTAGAATCCGTCGTCCTCCTCCATGATGCGCATGATAACGTTCCGCTCCCCAGCCTTAGAGCGGTTGACGTCCGGTATGGGAACAGCTACGCTGTCACCAACTTCAGCCGGGCTGAAACGATTCTTAGAGGCAAGCACCATTTTCTTGGCTTGAGCGCGGATGTTGTGCGCGTCTTTCCTCTCTGCCGCTATTCTGTCGCCTTTTTGACAGAGTAGGCACAAGACACCTTCGGCGCAATCACCATGCAGGGATACGCGACACTTTTTGCACTGGTCACTGACGCTGCAGCTCTCCCCGCAAGCAGTGCACGTAGCTGCGCTGGAGCCAGCCATGTCCAGTATAGTCTCCGCAAACTTGACACCATGTGCATCTGCTGACTTGGCTACCTGACTACTGTATACAATTTCTGGCGAACCGAAGCCGGGGAAGGGAGAGGTGATGTTTGGAGGTAGTCGTGGTGCGTTGCTCACAAGTGCAGAAGGGCGTAGAGGACGAGATGGTGTTGCAGTTGGACCAGGACGTGGAGGGGAAGTACCAGGACTCTGGGATGATGGGCCAGGACGCCGGGAGGATGGACCAGGACGTTGAAGGGAGGGACCAATGCGCTGGGAGGACAAACCAAATAATAAGATACCTAACGATTTGCCTACTGTACGTTCCATATTTTTACAGACTGTTCTTTTACTTTAGAGTATGGTAGAGAGGATGGGCCGGGACGTGAAGGGGCAGGACTAGTTCTAAACACCACCTGATGTGTGTACTTCTATGCATCACAAAATGTTTAACCTATATACATTTACGAAGTGTATAGGAGTTTAACATATTGTCATGTTATATAGAAACTAAACATTTGTTTTACCAGTGGAGGCAGGACCAGGACTCTGGGAGGATGGACCAGGACGCTGGGAGGACGGACCAGGACGTGGAGGGGGAGTACCAGGGCGCTGGAGTGCACATCTTCCTCGGCCTCTTGCTCGACCAGCTACACGACCCTGAGGGAGCGGGGGCATCACCATGTACCGGGTATTTCTCAAGATGTGTGACAGTGTTGCGGGTTTGCCCACCCCATTCTCCCGTAAGGCGCCATGGCGAGTATGTAATCACTCTAAATGGGAAAGGACATTATTGTATCTAGCTTAGTTGTGTCTTTGTGCACATCTCCAGCAAATACATATTTGTCGCTGAGAAGACGTACAAACAGCCTCTTTTGTCTTCGGATTGAAGACTATTTAGCATCCTGGTGAAGATGTGCACAAAGACACATCTAACCTGGATGCAAAAATGTCCTTTCCCATTTAGAGTGATCCCGTACCGCTGGTACGCATTCAGAGAAATTCCCGGTACGCATGTTACAAGACTTACGAAGGGAGTAGGGGTAGGTGGGGGGGATGCAGGACGGTCAGGTGAAGAGACTGGTGAAGTGAACGGAGACGGTGGCTGCCTGCCGGACCGTATTGGGCTCCCAGCATGTTCAAGCAGTTCCAGCAGTTCCTCGTTTGTCTCCAATCCTTCTACAGCATCGTTGGGGAAAGAGGAAAGGAGTCCCACCCTCATGTCCATCCCGAACATTGACTTGTAGGATGACATCTTGATCCCGGCGTGCAGAGCATTGTTCTTTTGGTGCTGAATGAATTTCAGCTCAGCTGCCGACTTAGTCGTCCGCACGGTATGTAGGTGGGTGGTCAGCATCTTCTCGACGTCCTGGTTTGCCCTTTTCTACAGAGCCCTGGGACTGAGAATGGCGAGGTGCCCCGTGCACGATCTTGAGCTGCGGCCATCTTAGCTTCAAAGCCTCTACCAGCTCGTTTGCAAATTCCCGTCCGTTGTCCGACTGCAGTATTAGCGAAGCACCAAAAAGGCAGAAGATATCGAGCACCTCATGAACCACTTCATCTGCCGACTTTCTCTTCAGGGCCCGCAGTACTACAAACTTCGTCAGATGGTCCTGGTAGACGAGGATGTGTCGGAACTCGCCGTCAGGCTTGCTCTGCATATCTATGAGATCCACTTGACAGCGTAAGTTCATTTGAGTGTGGATCATAGGCTTGAGGACAATTCCTTTCTTCTGGGCCTTGCTTTTAATCTCACACTCGAGGCACAGGCTGACAAGGAGCAGAGCAACCTGTTGGGTGATGTTCGCATACTTCTATTTCAGCTCCGCATTCATCCGGTGTCCATGCCCGGTGTTGAGGTGAGCCTCCTGCAGCGCGGCGTATACGTCCTCTGTGGCCACGTAGTACTTGGTTTCTCCGGTGGATGACGGCTTGACGAGTTTCTCCTCCCCCCCGATGGTGAACACAGCGTACCGTTGGAGTCAACGCCTGTCCCGGGAGTCGCGCTGCGACGGCTTGAGATGTTGGCCCTTCTTCACTTCTTTCATAATTTCTACTTACCTTTTCTTGTCAAAAATGGATGAATTGTCCTTTCTCTTTTTAGAGAGCAGCTCTTTCAGCTTCTCCAGAAAATGCTGCTCTGGGTCCGCCATGACTCACTGGTGCTCAGTGGCCGGCACGGCACACTCGGGGCACAGGCTCACGAAGAGAATAACAACCTGTCGAGTGATGTTTGCATTGCATACCTGTAAAATAAGTTACTTTCAATAAGAATTTTCGTTTCCACGCTCAGCACAGCGTCCGCTCACGCGGGCGAAAAATTCTTAATTCGTTGTAGCAAACTGAGGCTCGCCAAGCTCATGTCACTTGGTTTAAGCTACGTTTATAACTCACCTCTTCTTCAGCTCGACCAGTGTGTGGTAGGGACTCCTTTGCCCGGTGTTGAGGTGGGCGTGGGCCTACCTCAGCAGCGCGTATACGTCCTCCGTGGCCACGTAGATTTCGAGTTCTCCGGTTGAGGACGGCTGGACGAGTTTCTCCTCCCCCCCGATGGTCAGGACAGCATACCGTTGTAGCGGACGCCTATCTCGGATTCCGCGCTGCGCCGGCTCGACATTTTGGGCGCTCTTTACCTCCTGTATTATCTCCGCGTACCTAGCTTTCCCGAAAATTGCCGAATTCGCTGAGAGCTGCTCCTCCAGCTTACTCAGGAAACTTTGTTCGGCTGTGTCGGCTATCTGGTTCTGCGGTGCTTCCTGGTGCTTCCCTGCTTGACACCCGGTTGTCATGGTTGCCCTGGCTTCCCCCACCCCCTTCCCCCATCTTCAATGCCCACCGTTCCCCCGTTTCGACATTATCCACCGCTGGTTGAAACAAGGCGGATAATGTGCGTGAGACGGACATGAGCCAGTGTCCTCCGGCTAATGCCGTTTCCGCCGGACATTAACCGGATAATGTCGGACATAAGCCAAGCGTCGGTCATTACCCGTAACACACACACACACACACACACACACACACACACATATATATATATATATATATATATATATATATATATATATATATATATATATAGTCCTGGCTGGTGGCAGAGATGGCTGCAGCACACACTATGAAAAGCTTACAAAGCTTTGCTTCGCATTGAGATGAAAAAGAAAGCATTGTAGCATCCCTTTGTGATTGAAAAGCAATGCTTACCCGCATGGAAAAAAGTACCATGGAAATGACACTTCGGAAGTCAAAGTAAATGACAGTTTAAAGTGACTTTTGAGCAGAAAATGTGTACTTGAAAGTGTCCTGTTGAGTATACATTATGTATATCTAAAGTAATTAGGTATACATAACGTATACTTAAAGTATACTCTAACTCTAGCAGATTGGGAATAATATACTTTTGGAATGCTTTGGCCGTCGAAATGTGAGTTCGAAAGTGTAACTAAAGTATTGGCAAAAGTGTCATTAAGGTGTTGAAAAAGTGTACCCAACACTGTGTTTGCAAAAGTTATTTTCAGCCCCACCCTCTTAAAATTTTTCCTTTTTTTTTATTTTTATTTTTTTTTTATTATTTTTTTTTATTTGTTTTTTTACCTACGACCTAGGTTTCTTCGCCAGTACCGAAACTGAACATTGAAGGACCTCGGAATTAAGTTGCGACCATTGGGAGTTGAACCTCGGACCTGCGATCTGAAAACACACGCGTTAGACCACGCGGCTAATCTGCCGTTATGATCATGCCGCGTTGGCTCGCAGTCATATGGTAGATGCTCTGAGCTCCATGCACTGTTGCGATAGTGTCGCTAAAGTATGCTTAAAGAATACTTGAAGTATACTTAAGTATACTTAAGTATACTTGGGAGTAAACGTTCACTGTAGCACTGTTCCCATCTATGTTTTAGGAACTTTTCTTATTCAGAGCCATCATCGTGCACAGCCGATGAGTTACATTAAAAAGAAAGTGAAGAAAATGTAAACACGAATGTATTTTATCCCTGTATCTGTGGGTGCACGTCGTATTTCAAGGCGTGGAAAGAGTTTACTGAACAAGCGGAACTCCCAATCAGAGCAAATATTTGCTTTGGAATATAATATTTTTTTTATCCCACTTCTAGTAGCTTCCCCTGCCTACCTATGCATGTGTGCTAGGTTGCATACTTCGACAGCGACCGTGCAGCGTTTCACATGCGCATTTACAACACAAAGACAATATTTGGTGTTTTTTATCTTCTCACTGACTCACACTTCTTAAAATATAAAGTAGTGTCTTGGAATATTCACTCAGCATGACAAAACTACGCAACTATTAAAAGTTGTTGTAGATTTCTGGATTTGATGGGTGTCAATGCAGCAGGTAGATTACTTTGGTCAGAGAGGTTTATTTGATCCAAGTCACATGCTTTTATAGAAAATCTGAACCGTGACAAAAGACAGTCGAAAATGATAGTCAACAATAGACAGTCAAACGTTATACACAGATCAAAGGGTGGCGCCAAGATAGCAATTTTTTAAATTATTACAACACTTCCCCATAATTTAGAAAAATTACTGAGCACTCAAAAAAAATAAGTTAATATATCACAATACTGCAAAGGGAATTAAAATACAACATGAAAATGTACAATATAGCATCTGCAAAAGTTAATAAATAAAATAAATCACAAACAATGCATGATGCAATGTCAAAAAAGAATCATAAAAAAAAAATACACGTAATCACAGTCAAAAAATAGGAATAATAAGGACTAAGATTAGAGTGCACTAAAAAAAGACTAGTGTGATGAGATCACAGGGGTGAGATAAGACCGCAAGAAGTGCGGCACCAAACATGTTTGGGATTTGGAACAGACTTAGTAAGAAAATCGGCCACCATCTCATTTGTAGGAGAATGAACAATTTTAAACTCATTATTGTTAATAGCATCTCTAACAAAATGGTATCTGATGGAAATATGCTTCGACCTCTTGTGAAATACAGGATTCTGGGCAAGGGATATCGCCCCCTGGTTATCACAAAACATGGTCTTCTGAACAGAATGGTCCAAAAGCTCGGTCAGGAGGCGTCCAAGGTAGATGAGTTCCTTCGAGGCTTCACTCATGGCCACATACTCTGCCTCAGTGGAGCTGAGAGCTACGGACTTCTGCTTCCGAGATTCCCAGGACACAGCTGCATTCGCCAGGATAGTCACATATCCAGATTGTGACTTTCTGTCAAGGGGGCAGCTTCCCCAGTCTGCGTCGACATGGACAGCAAGGCTTTCTTCACTGGTTTGTTTCCTGTAACATAACCCAAAATTAGCCGTCTTTTTGAGATAGCGCAAAACTCTTTTTGCAGCCTTCCAATGTTCTTCTGAGTAGCAGGATGTGAACTGACTCAAGTAACTTATAGTAAAAGCCAAATCTGGCCTGGTTGCTACACTTAAGTACATCAAACCCCCAATCAAACTCTGGTAAGGCATGTTGTTAGGGCAAGTCCCACGATCAGCCTTAAAATTAGGTTCAAGAGGAGTAGAAACAGGGTTTGACTCAGCCATATTGAAGCAGGATAGCAGGATGTTGACATATTCTTCTTGGTCCAAGAAGATCTTGTCCTCAGTCCTCGTCACTCTGATGCCCAGGCAATTCTTGGTAGGTCCCAAATCATGGATTGGAAACTTCTCTCCAAGTTTCTTCGTCAAATACTGAACTTCAGAGGTACTGTTGGAAAATACAAAAAAATCATCAACATACAATGAAACGTAGGTGATTTTTCCCTTGTCCCTCTTCGTGAACAAACACTCATCATACTTTGACTTCTCATAGCCCAAACTAAGTAAGAATTCATCAGCCTTCTTGTGCCAAGAACGGGACGCTTGCTTTAAACCATAAAGGGCTTTTCTCAACAAGCAAACCTTTGAAGTGTCAACGTTGAAACCTTCAGGTTGTTCCATTAGAACTTCTTCATCTAAATCACCATGAAGAAATGCCGTGATGACATCAAGGTGGAACATCTTCAGATTCTTCTGAGCAGATATAGCACAAAGTAGCCTCAAGGATGACAATCTAGTTATAGGAGCGTAAGTCTCAGTGTAATTAATACCCCATTGCTGTGAACAGCCTCGTGCCACCAACCTTGCCTTATACCGGTCACCTTTCTTCTGGTAAACCCATTTGCACGTGATGACATTCTTCCCCTTGGGTCGGTCCACCAGGGTCCAAGTTCCATTCTTCATCAAAGCTTGATACTCTGCATCCATGGCGGTTTTCCAGGCAGCCTCCTCTGACGACTCCAGAGCCTGTTTGACAGTGGTAGGACAATCACTAACCAGCAGAACATACTCATTTTCTGGATACCTTGAAGATGGTTGTCTGCTGCGTTGCGATCTCTTCCTTTGGCCGTCCTCGTTGGTTGATTCATTGGCAGAATCTTGTTGAAGACCTTCCACTCCATTGTCTGGTTGGCTCTCGTCTCTGCACTCTGGTACCACCTCCTGGACTGGTAAATGGTAATTCAGAAAATTTACAGGATTGACACTGTCAGGCAAGTCAAGTGATTCATCAGTTGTATCAAAAATGGATAAATCTGATGCTGCGTCGATTCCCCTCTTATCTTCAATGAAAGTCACAGTGTGAGCCTTCAACACTTTTCTAGGGTTCACATAATCAATCAGCCTGTAGCCCTTCGACTCTTCTGAAAAACCTGTGAAAATGCATGGTTTAGCCTTTGGTTCAATCTTCCCCCTCTTCTCCTTAGGGATGTTGACATAAGCTAGGCAACCAAATACTTTCAGTTTAGTCAAATCTGGAGTTGCACCAGACCACTTCTCTTCTGGGCACGAACCTCCAATACTATTGGATGGGAGAACATTCCTCAAATAATTAGCCATTACAACTGCCTCCCCCCAGAAACTCTCAGGTAAACCAGCATGAAGCAGCAAACATCTAGTCTTCTCGACCAAGGTCCTATTTAGCCTTTCAGCGACACCGTTCTGTTGGGGAGAGTAGTCAATAGTAAATTGATGAATAATGCCTTCTTTTGATGTTAATTCAGCAAAATTTTCATTCTTGTACTCCTTCCCATTATCAGTTCGGATAACCTTGATCTTCCTCTCGAACTGATTTTCTACCAAACTCTTGAAAATACAGAACTTTGCAAAAACTTCACTTTTCTTACTGAGGATGTAGCAGAAAGACTTTCGACTGAAATCGTCTATGAAGGTTAGGAAATACCTTCCCTTTCCCAACGTTGCAATCCTCATGGGGCCACAGAGATCAGAATGAACCAGGTCAAGAGGCTGTTTACTTACAGTAATGCTGCGTGGAAAGGGTGATCTAGTCATCTTCCCCATGATGCAGACTTCACATGACTCAGGTGGATCTTCATGAGTCTTGTCCTTCAGTTGCTTGCTAACAGATTTTCCTGGATGACCCAGACGAGCATGCCAGAGTCCAACCTTACTCAGGAATTGTTGACTGGAAATAAAAGTCATGCTGATTATTGGGTTACATTCAAGATAGTAAAGGCTCCTCTCTCTAAAAGCATAAGCCTTGACTCCATTACCACTGATTACTGATTCCCTTTTGTTGAAAGTCACATTGTAACCTTCATCAGTTAATCTTCCAACTGACACAAGATTACATCTCAGTTCGGGAACGTACAAAGCTTGCTGCAAGGTTAGAATACCCTTCCTAACTTCCAGGCATACAGTACCTTTTCCCCGTGACTCTAGAAATTTGTCATCAGCTATGGAAACTTGTCCACTACATTCTTCAAAATCAACGAAAAACTTCTTCTGATTTACCATAGGTCCAGTAGCCCCTGAGTCTTGAACCCAAGCATTTCTATCTTCAACACTTGTAAGGAGGGCAGAAGCTATGAATGCACTTTCGTCTGAACTAGATTCATCATTCTTCTTATCTTCCTTCTCATTGATAACTAGGGCCTTTCCTTTACTCTTGGTTTTGCCCTTGCACTGGGACTTGAAATGACCATATTTCTTGCACCCAAAACACTGAACTTTAGAGTAATCTCTGGATTGAGACTTACCCTTATTCTGCTGATTCTTCTGGTTGTGCTTACTGTACATTGCTGTATCCTTGTCCTTGTTGCCTCCAGCCTGATGCCTGTTGAGACCTCGTAGTTTCTTGATGACAGCACTGCTGGTGAGCTTCGTGCAGGAGCTCTCAATCCCCATGATGAAAGCTTCGAACTCAGAAGGCAATCCACCTAATAGGATATTAGCAAACATTTCATCAGTTATTCCTTTGTTACAATCACTCAGGGTTTGATTCAATTCAAGAGCTTTACTGATGTACGACTCAACGTTATTGTAATCTTCATATCTCAGTTTAAACAAGGACCTCTGGATAGCATAAATCTGTACAGCACTACCATCAGCAAAGGCTAATTTTAACTCTTCCCAAGCTTCCTTAGCAGTTTTGCAATTTGCAAGGTATGGGTACACATTGGAGTGAACACAACTCCCAATCTTAGCCTTAGCTCTCTGATCCAAACCTGCATCTACTGGTTCATCACCAGATGGTTCAATGCATTCCCAAAATCCATCTAAAATCAAGTTATTTTTCATTGAGAACTTCCAAACAGAATAATTGCTTGAGCCTCGAAGCTTCTCGGCAGAAGTCATACTGCCAGAACCTGAACCAACAAGTACAGTCTGTGGCGCCGGCTTCGGACCCATGGCTAATTCCTAACCTCAGAAGGCACAATTTCACAAAAACGATTTCAAGCGAATCGGACGAGGTTACCACATTATCTTCTGTCCACGTGGGATCTGGGCACCATAACCTGTTGTAGATTTCTGGATTTGATGGGTGTCAATGCAGCAGGTAGATTTCTTTGGTCAGAGAGGTTTATTTGATCCAAAGTCACATGCTTTTATAGAAAATCTGAACCGTGACAAAAGACAGTCGAAAATGATAGTCAACAATAGACAGTCAAACGTTATACACAGATCAAAGGGTGGCGCCAAGATAGCAATTTTTTAAATTATTACAACAAAAGTGTCCCTCTGGGCGTCTTGAGTTGTATTTCGCAATATGCACATTTTTGAGACTTACTGACACAAATTATTTGTGTCTAGTAATGTGCACATTAGATGACGAGAAAATAACAGAATATTTACACATCCGAAGTGCTCTCCCGAAGTGTCATTGAAAGCACACGTTAAAAGTATACTAAAAGTATACTTTCAAAGTGTACTTTTCGTGGAAGTATACTTTTAAGTGTCTTTAAGGTGTACTTTTTTCCATGCGGGTAGTAGGCTACCATGCTTTAGTTTTCTTTATAGGTTACGAAGAAATGCTTTGTATACTTTTAACAGCGGAAAAAAATACTCCGAAGCCTTTACCTCTCTCACAAAAGGGGGTTCCTCGTCATGTGTGGAACTAGGTCTATGTTTACCAAGAGCTACACTCCCTTAACAGTGTATTTTGTTACTGCAGATGCCATACCGCGATTGAGACCTTGTGCTGCGCCACTTGAGCCGCGCGGTAGCTGATTTGGCTAGGATGAAAAACAAACTTTTTGACTACAACTACTTTTTCTTGCTGCCATGGTTCATTTGCGCTTTTCTCTTAACGAGCAAAAGTTCTATTACAAATGGAAAGTCATTAAATTCGTTTGCGGTATGTTTCTTTCTAGCTGCACTGTTATTCAATTACTGTGTCTTCACATTCCAGTTCATGTAAAAACTGTCACACTCTTTACTGTCACATTTTTTTGAACGTGACTGTCAAATTCAGCCCACGAAGTCCGGGCGATTCACGTTAAAACGAATGTGACATCACATTCTGGGCAATGGACAGTTTTTACGTTAAAAAGAATGTGACGTCACAGCGTCACAGTAATTGATTTACAGTGTGATTGATGGCAAAGCCAATAGAGAAAGTAGAGTTATTGTGTTTATGTTTTTACTCGTTCTTTACCTCCATCACCATCTATCTCTAATGGAGGAAGAGAACGAGTCTTGTGCTTGGTATGGTGTAATGTAGACCCCATTTTCACCACCGAAATGGCAGTACATACAGTCATGATCATGTAACCAAATTGTAGCTTTTAACCCAGCAATGAGTGCATAATAGAGGTTTTTTTCGACTTACTATGCAAAATTTTAAGAAATATTGAATCGAAATTCCCGGTATTGACGATCAGACCTTCGCCGACGAAGCCCTTTTTGCACATCTCGAGATTTTCGACAGATAACGACTAACAATACAGTACGGTATTTAATAATAAATATTATTTAGTCTCATGTATCTGAACGCTTTTAAGTGACAAATTACACGTAATTTTAACAAAAACGCTTAAAAACGAACATTCCCTAACTCTCGAGCACAACACCTCATATCTTGGTTATGCACGTGCGCGAGGAACAACGCCATCTATTGACGAAATCGCGCTCTATGCCCTTTATACTTACAGAGCTAAATTCAATTAAATGTCTTATTGCCGTTTTGGTAGTGAAGTTCGGGAGGACATTAGACCATACCGCATGAAAAGGGTAAGGAACGAGCTGCTTTTCTTTATATCAAACGAGATTGATAACTCTGTCTACTTGTTTTTACTCGTTCTTTACCTGCTTTACACAGGTGAAGAACGAGTATTGTTTTTGGTAAGACGTCACGCTTTCGGTGAGGCCTATAATCAGCGCCGAAGCTAAAGCATTTCAAGGGATTCTGATTACATATTTGTGATCAGAGTGGTTGCCTCACATCGTCATAAGAGAACTTTTTTTCAGTTCTGGGGATGAAATTTTGAGAACACTTAATAGAATGCATCATCTTTTTTCTTCTAAGTCCTCTATCTCTTCATCCTCGATGCGTTGTGAGGATAAAAACAACAAATGAATGCGGGACTACATTCTTGCCAGGCTTGCCACTACGCCAGGGGCGGATCTAGCTTGAAGCTGAGGAGGGGGCAAAACGTGCAGGTTGCCTACTTTCAGGGGACCCTTAACAAATCGACTGAAAATCTTACGCTTTAAAAATTAGTGTTCCCAATGGAACTGAAACTTTTAAAATTGTTTTTTAAAAATCAGTGCGTACCGTGTAGACCTAAATCCATAAGCTGAATTCCAGAAAGAGTTAGTTCCGAGCGAAGCAAGGAAAATTTTTTTAATTTTATGTCGTAGTAGGTGTCAAAATAGAGCGGGTCCTGTAGGAATCGTTCAAAAATAAGAATATATGAAATTGATAAAAGCTGAGAAACGATCCGGACTGGAAAAGTGTACCAAATGGGCTAAACTGTTGTATTATTAGGAAAACATCGCGAGCGGAGCGAGAGAAAAAAAATGACTTGTTTAGGAAACGCAAGCAGAAGAGAGGATTTTAAGGTATGTGCAGAGTAGAACAACGTGACTTTAAGAGTAAGAGTGAAAGAGCGCAGCGTGCTGACGTGCTAACCCGACTCGTGGCGCTGCCCGTTCGCACGGTGGCTTGGCTGGATCTGAGGAGATATTCACTTCTGTAATAAACTTTACACCTAATTCGAGAATTTCACCAAAATGAGCGTAATATTATATCACAATCAGCGAAATCTGCTTTTAAACGGCGCAACTTTAACTTTAGGCGTAATATCTACGTAGTACTGAGATCGATTTCGTAGCAGATTTTCGTGAGGTGCATCTCTCGGATGGATCGGGTGGCTTTTAACCGTCTACCACCATCTGCTTCCCTCTCCCATTCTTTCCCTTCCAGTTTTTCTCTTTTTTTTCTCCCTTTATTTTTCTCTTTTCTTCCTTTCTTTTCCTCTTTTCTCCCTCTTTTTTCCTATTTTCCCCCTCTCTTTTTCCTCTTTTCCCCTCTTTTTCGGGGGCGCCTGAGCCCTAGGGGACTTGTCCCTTTGCAAATCCGCCCCTGCACTACGCGGCGCTCGTATCGCCCAAAACTCGAACGCGTATCTAATGATGCATCACTTATAAGCGAGTTTTCAGAGAAAATAGCACAATTTTCCACCATACGAGGTTCTATAGTGGACAGAAAAGACGTAAAGAGACTCAATTGAAACAGCGAAGTCAGCGCCTCGGGTTGGTGCTACGGTGCAACGGCGCGAAACTCGAAAAGTGCATTCAAAACCTCTCATTTTCGGCTACTTAATGCTCAAATCGCGCGAAATCACCCAAATTGGCTCGAATTCACACAAAATCGCACAATTCTCGAGAAATCGTGGCATCTGGCAACCCTGAAAATTACTCATCTTTTTGTGAAGTGTTCCCAAAACTTCACCCACGCTGCAAATCTAAGTGTGATACTACATGTCAGTTTAAACTGCGAAACTTTAGTTTCGCAGTTACAAAGTTTCGCAGTTACAACTGCAAAACTCCCGAGTTCGTCAGTTTATACTGCAAAACTCCCGAGTTCGTCAGTTTAAACTGCAAAACTCCCGAGTTCGTCAGTTTAAACTGCAAAACAGTTCCACGGTTTAAACTGACGAACTCGGGAGTTCTGCAGTTTAAACTGACGAACTCGGGAGTTTTGCAGTTGTAACTGCGAAACTGAAGTTTCGCAGTTTAAACTGACATGTAGTATCACACTTAGATTTGCAGAGCACACAACTGAAAAAAAGTTTTTTTATGAAGATGTGAGGAAACTACTCAAATCTTAAATATTTAATGGGAATCCCTTGAAATGCTATCATCATGACGTCCTTACCAAACGCGATACTTGTTCGACACATTTCACCTACACAATTTAATACTCTCTCAAAAACTAACTTTCTTGACAAACATATATTTCATATCACTGCAAATGCTATAACTTCAGGAATGGAAAAGATAAAAACCAATAAAAAAACGAATAGGTAAAGAACGAGTACATTTTAGCAGTACCTTAGTGATGCTTCTCTAACTTGTTTTTTAATGTAATCGAGTCGTGGTCTGTGTGAAAAATAATCGTCAGTTTACGGGAACATTATCCACAAAGTATAGTCGTAAAGTTACAAGCACTACCTATCAAATTAAAATTTAATTACGAGGAAGAATCGTATGTCGTAAATTGACAACTTTTATTGTGAGCCGTAATTTACATATATATCAAAAATCTGCAAAGATATTTTTCATGACAGTTTCTTGCTCGCATCAAAAGCTCGAACGGCATTTGACACACACAGACTTTGAACCTCGCCTTCACTGAGGAAAATATTTCCGTAGATGTCCAATAAAGTTTTGCAATTCACTATTTACAACATATCTCGTACATGTACGACATTACGCTTTTCGACTTTGGTGCTCACCAATAGATAATTCTGAGTTGATACGTATAGTTGTGAAAATTTACAATCTGAATTGTAATTGTACAAGACCTCTCATAGAAAATTTTCCCGTACCCGGTACAAGAATTTCTCACAGTGTTGAACGGTTTTAAAAAGCGTTGCGTTACAGAAATCTTAAGTGTTTCATGCTTCGCGGATCGCCGGTCGCCATGTAATTCCATAGAAAATGTACATTTCAGGGTCCATACTACACTTATGTCACCAAAGTTTACAACTGCGATGTGCGTCGTCCAGAAAAAATAGCCTGGCGATGGTTCGCACGATTCAGTCACTTCAAACCAGCGAGGCCTTTGGAGCCGCAGCGCTTGACCGGAAATATAAGCGGAAACGCCATTTTTAACGACAGCTGCTGGGTAAGGAGTATGGGTCGGTCTGCACACTCTCAGACATGTACGGTTTTTTTTCTCCCTTTCCTCTTTCTTTTTTTTCATAATTGTCCACGTTTATATGCAGCAGAATAACTGATACACGTGTTGTCAATAGTTTTGTAAATATTAAGAAATAAAAGGAAATATTTTGCATTATTGTAAAACCTAAATACTGCTTGTGACTGATGAAAAAACTGCCAGTGCACTGAAAACTTAACAGTGAGCATTGCACGCTGTATATAAAAGGTGCACGGTATGCTCACTGTATTTAACGTGTGCATGGCCATGCTCACTGTATATAACGTGTGCATTGCATGGCCATGCTCACTGTACAAAATAGGAAGCATAATCTCCATGCAAACGTTGAGTTCAAAAATGTGTGCAATGCTTACTGTTGAAGTTTTAGTGAGCATCTCCATGCACACATTACATACAGTGAGCATGGCCATGCACACGTTATATACAGTGAGAATGGCCATGCACACGTTTTGTACAGTGTGCATATCATGCACACTTATTTATCTACAGCGTGCATGCAATGCACGCTTGACATCCCAAAGAACACGAAACAGTCACGAAGATGTCACGAGGACGTCATAATGACCATTTTTAAGTCACTTCGTGACTCCGCTAATTCAGTGACCTTCAGATGACTATGTCGTGACTCTGTCAAATTTCGAATTTAAAACCAAATTTAAACGACACTATTTGAAAACACTGGTTCTGCTGTACTTTGAAGGTGCGGAATGAATTTTAACCATTGGACTGGGATCTGCATTCGTAATTCCTCCGTGACTTAGTTGTGACCAGAGGTTTCCCTGTTTACCACAACCGCCGGTAGGGTGCGCTGCAAGCACTCGAATCCCGCTGTAGCTGTAATTTCCCTTTAAAGTAGATAAATTTCAAAAATTTAATTTATTTTATTGTGCCAGTCAAGAAAGATTAGCTGACTGCACGTGAGAGAAATCTGGATTTACAAATGCAAACACTGAATTTGATTAAAATAGCTGGAAAATGACAACATGCGGATGACATTATCCGTCTATCTGGTTGGGGTGGTCCTAGTCACCACCCAATCTGGAGCTGAAATCGGGGAAGGGAGTCAGCAGCATCACTCTGTACGGCTGCTCAATTTGTGAACTATGCTTGATATGCTATTGAACGTTTCCTGTAACTTCGTTACTCATTGGAAGAGGCCAACCTTTCGTTCCCGTCCTGCGTGTCACCATGACGTCCCCGTGATGTCAAATTTAGGTCAAAATTTTGCCAAAAACAAAAACAAAAAACACTCATATTAAGAAATCTGCGCCGAGACTAAAACTTGGCGTCACCGTGAGCTCCTCGTGAGTATTTTGTGTTCATAGGGATGCAGTGTGCAATGCTCACAGTTGGGGTTTCAGTGTGGCTTATAGAGGTTCGACGCGTCCTAAGAACAAAGTCCGATCTGTATGCGCGACGCTCAACAAGGTCCGATCGAGGGGTCGACAACTTGGGTTTTTGGGGGACACAGGAGTTTAGTCGGAGTACTCGGAGTACAGCCGGAGAAGACGGAGTACAACGAGAGAACAAAGAGCACAGCCGGAGTTCAGTCGGAGTTCTTCGGAGAACACCGGTGAACAGCCGGAGAACAGGCAAATTTTACTCGGAGAACGCTCAGAGAACGCTCAGAGAACGCTCGGAGTACACCCGGAGAACACGGAGCACACCCGGAGTACGCGGAGTTTATTCGGAGAACGTCTAGCCTGGAACACAGGAGAACACGAGTTGTCGACCCCTCGGGTCCGATCTGTTTGCGCGACGTTCAACAAAGTCCGATCTGTTTGCGTGCGTTTCAACAAAGTCCGATCTGCTTTCAGCCGCGCTCTGCAGCGCTGGCTTATTTTATTTATATGTTCGTTAATATTAGCAGAAGAGAAAAAGTAATGGATGCTACGTGATCCTAAAAGATTAAAGAAAAGCTGATACAAAAAATGATAGGCAAAGATACAGTAACAGAATTGTCACAGAGATCTTAACATCCACCACCCGAGCGCGGCCGAAAGCAGATCGGACTTTGTTGAAACGCACGAAAACAGATCGGACTTTGTTGAACGTCGCGCAAACAGATCGGACCTTGTTGAGCGTCGCGCATACAGATCGGACTTTGTTCTTAGGACACGTCGGGTTATACTACACCGCGGGAAAACTGACAAACGGGGTCGAAAGTAGAGTAACCGAGCAAAGAGTGTATCACGAAACTAGTCGAATGCTAGCGACAATTCTAAATCGACTATGTACGTCTTTACAGGGGCGACTTGTGCTTGACTCAAGGAGCAACAATCAGTGGAAGGAGAATGCGTTCGTATTCAACTTCCCGAACGGAGCTTGCACTGGACTTTTCCAGAATGCTGGCTTCATTAAACAAATGTTGGGGCACCAGTACAGAGAAAAACCCTGCGCGGTTCTCCCGGTAAGATAGTCATCCTAAGATAAAATTTGGAGGTTGCGGACCTATGGGCCTGCAGTTAAAAATGTGCAAAGGAAACACTTTGGGGTTCGACGTCAAAAGTTGCGCAAACTTTCTGCATCTAATTAAGAACATTACGCGAAAAAGGCATTATTTTTAAAATCCATGAGACGGTCACGGCAATGATAAAGACACGTAAAGTTTGAGAACTTTGCTCTTGTTTTACGAAAGGACATTTTAAAATCAAAAACAATGAAACGGCCTCCGCACTGAGGACCCAAACACGACCCATTCAATCTGTTAGGCAGATTTTGCTCTAGTGCTGTGCCACACTGAAAAACCCAACAGTGAGCATTGCACTCTGTATACAAAGCGTGCACGGTATCCTTACTGTATAAAACGTGTGCATGGCCATGCTCGCTGTACAAAATGTGAGCAATGCTCACTGTTGGGTACGCAGGAAGCATCTCCATGCACACGTTGAGTTCAAAAATGTGTGCAATGCTTACTGTTAAAGTTTAAGTGTGCATCTCTATGCACACATTACATACAGTGAGCATGTCCATGCACACATTTTATACGGTGAGCATATCATGCACACTTTATATACAGCGTTATACAGCGTGCATGAAATGCACGCTTTACATACAGAGTGCAATGCTTACTGTTGGGTCTTCAGTGCAATCGAGGTTTTTGGGTTCGAATCGAATCGAATTTCTTAAAATCTCCTTCGAATGGAATAGACATAAATCTGGCCAGTTAATTTCGAATCGAATCGAATCTTCCCAAATTCGCGCGCGAATCGAATCGAATCCAATTTCGACCCCCTCCCCCCCCCCACAAATGAGGTTTTCTGAAATAATTAAAATTATGCTTTAAAATATAGGCTAGTGGGTCGTACACATCTTTGCAAAGGCGCGCTCGCACTCTCTTTTAGTTGGAAAACATATGCTTAAACTTAATGATTCGGTGGCGAATCATAACCGATTCTGAATCGAATCGAATCCAAGCAGATTCGATTATTCGATTTCGAACCATTCGCACAGCACTACTTTTCTGGTAGAGGTGCCGGATGGGTGGGTAAAGAGCGAAATGAGACCAAACGCCGAAAACGCTTTTACCCGGCCCAACCGACCCGAACCCGAATCAGCGTTTGGGGACCCGACGAGCGATTCAGAATGGTTTTCAGGACCATACATGGTCCGGCGCATGGGTTACATTCGTCCGTGGGTCTGCGGCTGCGGACCCGCCTCGGATCTAACGAACCCGCCTTGGGCCTGCCAGACCCGCGTCGGGTCCACCAGACCCGCGTCGGATGCACCAGCTGGGTGATTCCGCACATTAGTTTCATCGCTCTTTCCTTGTCGCTCTCACGGGGCATTGCAAGAGAGACGGCACCATAAAACGGTGTGCGGAATCGCCTTGCAGACCCGAGTCGGGTGCGGCAGACCCGACTCGGGTCCGCTGGACCCGACTCGGGTCTGCCGACCCGCAACGGGTATGGTTGACGGGAGACTCAGAGGGCCGGTCCGCAGAGAACCACATGGGTCGATCGGGTCGGGGACGGGACAAGGCCAGTTTTCTCTAACACGTTAACAGAAGCGAATTCGCGTTGACCCGACTGGCCCACCCATACGGCACCCCTATTTGCTGCCTCAAAATGTTTTATCAAGATGTATTGAAATATTTTTGTTGTTGCAGGGAGCTATTACAAGAACCGACTATCCTCTAAAAGTAGCCTACCCAAACATTCCTGTCTTACCTTACGGGGAATTCCGAGGCCGTGCTATGGCAAACTACATAGGCATCCGCGACCCCGCAGCGTGTTTCGCAGTCGACTTCGTAGTAAATCCGAAGAACTGACCTCATGCCTGAACCAACATGTTTTAAGTATTGCTGCTCAAATTCTGAGAACGTTCTAGCTAAGTCCTGCTCTTCTGATCTTTTAACTTTCACTGCAACCGTACAATAACTGCGATATTCAATGTAAATAAATTCAATTCACCGGGAGCCTATACACTCTCTTTGTAGTGGCAAAAGCCATGTGAAACATGAAAAGCTTGGAACGGTTAAAAACAAACTGATGAAAGAAATACTGATGGCGGAAATACTTTTTTCTTTCCATATATTTGTAATTAAAACGAGAGAAGACACTAAATGGTAACTGCAATTACTGACTGCAGTACATAGTCTGATTACTTCAGAATAACAGGAAAAAGTTAACAGTCACGCAGATTACGGACATATTAAGACGACACAAACCACTAATTTGAGTCAATTTAACCGTTTGAATGGGTAGAGCGGGTGAGGGCTGCCCGCGCTGAGCGCTTCCAGTACTGCTTTCAGCGTGGCACGATGAGTTTGATGGGAAAAGTTATGGGCGGGCGCGGCGCTGCTGGGCGTGGCGAGGCGAGGGGTCACCAACTTCGGAATTTAGTGTACACCGAATACTTGAATATGGTTGAATATTGATGAATATCGATGAAATACACTGGTGTGCAAAATTAGCGGTCCACTTTTTTCTCCGCTTATAATTTTTTAAAAAATAGAGCTAGAAACTTGAAATTTGGAGGAAAGATGGTCCAAAGTGTTGTTGAAACGTCCCTAAAGTCACAACAATCAAATCCGACCCCTTCATTTTTTTTCCACCCCTCGCGTAAGACATTGTCAATTTTTGACACTTTCGCCGGGGCAAAAGTGTCCTTCCAGGTGTCACAGGGGTTTGAAACTCACATGGCCGACTCCTCTTTCGATTGATACCGGAGCCACCCCAGTCGGACGAACCGTTCCGGAGCCACAAAAAAAACCACCCCTAAGTAGGGGTGATTTTTTCGGATTTTTTTTCCAGAGTTAGGCGCGGTAGCAGGAGGTCCCCTGGACACGACAAAAGTGTCCCCATGTCCGTCGCACCCCCCAGGGGGTGTCCAGCCCCGAAACACTGGCACCCCAAATCTTGATTTTTCACTAAAATCACCAAAAATGACCAAAAAATGGTCAAAAATCACGTTGCACAGTTGATTTTAGCCGTCTGGATCGACACCCGGAGTGACAAATTGCAGACCAGACGGTAAAGCCGTTTTCGTGGGGGTTGCAACCCCTAACTTTCCAACCCCTAGCGCAGGGGATGGAGGGGCGGAGGCGGGTCGCCGCGGTCACGGTACGATGTGTGAGCCCCTCAGGCACCTTCACACCAATTTTGAAGTGATTCGGTCCATTCGTTACCTTCCAGGATCAAAAAAAAAAAAACGCAAAATCGTGTAAATTTCAACCCCTAAGTTTGCACCCCTTTTTCTCCTCAGCCAGGAGGGGCACATCATCCGCTCAGGTGCGCGAAGGAGCGCACATTCAACCTGTACCAGGGTGCAAACGCGCAAACCCCTGCGATCATCGTGTCGGCCGCGAGAGCCACGCGAGTGAGCAGTGTTCTTTCCCTTTTCATTGTTGAATCGTTTCTGTGGTTTCACATGAGTGCCATGAAGTGGCCTGGCTGCCACATCGGTGACCTCTCAGAGGCCTCCAGTCTTTTTTGAGACTTTCTTGGTTGCGTAGCTTCGTTTTGTTAAGTTTTTGGACTGCTATTGATGTTTTTTGAGATCGACTTTGCTTCGATGGCACATCCAAACTCACGAGCACACCGACCCCGGTCATTTTGTCTGCTCACTCGCGTGGCTCTCGCGGCCGACACGATGATCGCAGGGGTTTGCGCGTTTGCACCCTGGTGAAGGTTGAATGTGCGCTCCTTCGCGCACCTGAGCGGATGTTGTGCCCCGCCTGGCTGAGGAGAAAAAGGGGTGCAAACTTAGGGGTTGAAATTTACACGATTTTGCGTTTTTTTGATCCTGGAAGGTAACGAATGGACCGAATCACTTCAAAATTGGTGTGAAGGTGCCTGAGGGGCTCACACATCGTACCGTGACCGCGGCGACCCGCCTCCGCCCCTCCATCCCCTGCGCTAGGGGTTGGAAAGTTAGGGGTTGCAACCCCCACGAAAACGGCTTTACCGTCTAGTCTGCAATTTGTCACTCCGGGTGTCGATCCAGACGTCTAAAATCAACTGTGCAACGTGATTTTTGACCATTTTTTGGTCATTTTTTGGTGATTTTAGTGAAAAATCAAGATTTGGGGTGCCAGTGTTTCGGGGCTGGACACCCCCTGGGGGGTGCGACGGACATGGGGACACTTTTGTCGTGTCCAGGGGACCTCCTGCTACCGCGCCTAACTCTGGAAAAAAAATCCGAAAAAATCACCCCTACTTAGGGGTGGTTTTTTATTGTGGCTCCGGAACGGTTCGTCCGACTGGGGTGGCTCCGGTATCAATCGAAAGAGGAGTCAAAACTGAGTCGGCCATGTGAGTTTCAAACCCCTGTGACACCTGGAAGGACACTTTTGCCCCGGCGAAAGTGTCAAAAATTGACAGTGTCTTACGCGAGGGGTGGAAAAAAAATATGAAGGGGTCGGATTTGATTGTTGTGACTTTAGGGACGTTTCAACAACACTTTGGACCATCTCTCCTCCAAATTTCAAGTTTCTAGCTCTATTTTTTAAAAAATTATAAGCGGAGAAAAAAGTGGACCGCTAATTTTGCACACCAGTGTATTTGTAGATTTAAGTCGAGGGGTAAATAACTCCGAATTTTGATGTACACCACTAATTCAAAATTCACACTAATTCAAACTAATTCACGCGAATTCAAAACTAATTCATGCGAATTCAAAACGAATTCAAAACAAATTCAAGCGAATTTAAGGAATGACCTCAGAAAATACACGCACATCTGATCCAAATTATTCTCTCAATTACATGATTAAATAGGATTTTTAGTAAATTATTGTGAATGATTTCTATTTATTCCAAATTATTGGAAATTAACTTGCAACTGCGCAAAATAATCACAATTATTTCAATTATTTTTTTAGGCCCCCGTTAGGGGTGCCTATTGCTCACGCCCGTGAGTTTTTTATTTATTTATTCTTGACGATGGCCCCTTATGGCCGCGACCAATCGTGTCGAGACGATTAGTACAAAATTACAATGAAAAATACTACGAAAAATTAGAAAATTTTTGAGGTATGTCTGATGACAAGCTGTCTGTCAGTTTTTGTATGACACGCGTTTGCATCCCGTGTTTCTATGGCAATTGCGAGCCGAGCACCCTGTGCCGAGCCGGGTCACTATTGTTGGAGCTCGACGCCTCGGCGCGCCGGGGAAGAGAGGCGTGGCTGGGGAGGGGGGGGGGACCTGTTGATTCAACTAATGCACAGTAGTTCAAAAACTAAAAATTAGAAGGACACGTTGGAGTAAAAATGTCAATTCAGTGTTCGAATGACCATTGCACAATGAGCCTACAGTTCAAAAATCAAGCTGATCGGACATGTCTTAACTGAAAAGCTAATTTCGAAGTTGTTTGATCGACAAGGATGAAATTTGTCATGCGACTTAAATTAATGACACAGATCAAACACTGAGGCTAAACAAATTGAGTTACTTTACCAAAAATGTAAAATTTTTGTGGCTCAATATCTACATAGACCATCCGCGAAAGTATTTTATGAAACCAAAACATTAATTGACTCTGAGTTCGGGCATACCAGAATTTCCTAAAATCGTATTTTTTTTCATAATTGTTAATTTGTTTCCAAACTTTGGTTTTTATTGTGATTGCTTGTGGCGCGGCAGCTTTGTTGATATGTGGCCCACCGACATTTTGTGTAGCAAAAGTTAGGCAGATAAAATTAACAATTTTGTTTTCAGAGACCGTTGTTAATTATTAAAGTCTTTTTAATTCTTAAGTAAGTGTTAAAACCTAGGGGGCCGTTTAACGCGTTAGCGTTAGAATTTTTAAACTTTTCAGAAACAAATTTTGCTCTGCAATTGAAAGGGTGGCGTGAAAACATGGAAAATTTTTGCGGCAGTAAACCTCCCGAAGGAGGTTGCGGTTCCCGCCAGGCACAGGGCTTTAACCCCCTGTGGCAGCCAACTGCTTCGGTGTTCCATGGGAACCGGCGCTTTGCTGACTGCGATCCTATCGCGCAATTCGACAGATTTGATCCCCGTACCACCATTGGCCTACCCCTAGAGGTACGAGCGGTGTCAAGAGCGTTAGACTTCCTGATCCCAGTTTCAGAGGCCTTACCTCAGAGGGGTACGCGGGATTCGAACCCACAACCCCGAGTGCCGACACGTAGCCAGAACAGGAAGCGACCCAACGCCCAGAGCCACCGAGCCAACGGAGGTGAGACGAGTTTAATTTCTATTTGACCTGCCATCCAGCTGCGGCCAAAGGGAATTTTATTAAAGGTCGTCTTTATTTGTATGATACATTAACAGGTTATATTTACATTTACAAAGGACTGCTGCCCGTAGGCCTTGCAGTAGTTATCGCTTCATGAAGTAATGATGAGTTGTGTGCTTTTATTTATTTAATAGAATTTTATAGAATTTTATAGAAGCAGCAGGCGTGACCGGCGCCTGCTGTTCAACGAGTACAACCCCTTGGGGCGAGATAGTTCCGGTCGGGGGTTCCAGTGACCTAATGCCACCGGCCCCCTAGCGGATGAGTGAAGGAAAGAAGATGATGAGATGAAAATATACAATGTTGTGAAAATGAGTAGAATAGAGGGAACCTAACCTAACCCGCTCAGATGTGACCTCAGATGTGATGCTCACAGGCGCCCGGTGGGTAGGCCACCCATCACGCGCCGAGGTGTGACGGGCGGCCGGGGCGCTGCAGCTGCAGCTGGAGTCGCCGCTGGGCCGGGTTTTGCTGCCCGTGCCGTCGGACGAATTTTGTCCGATTGGCACGCCGTGGCGCGGCGCGGGGGCGCCGGGTGGGTAGGCCACCCATCACGCGCCGAGGTGTGACGGGCGGCCGGGGCGCTGCAGCCGCAGCTCGAGCGGTCTGCGCTGGCCGGGAATGCGGACTGGCGCAGGTTTTCGCTGGCGACCCAGCCAGGAAGGCTGCTGGGCCGGGTCCGCGCTGGGCGGAGGGCGTGGCTGCCGACCCAGCCAGGAAGAAGTGGCTGCGGGGAGGTCCATCTCAGCGTTGATGGAGCAGCAGCTGCGGAACGACATGATAGTGGTTAACTGGTTGTGTGCGGCGTACCTCCATGGGCGGTGCCGAGGGGAGTAGCCCCATCTCGACATCCGGAGGCCCAGCAGGGGGGCTTGCACCAGTGGAGCCGCGCCGACGACGATGGCGGTTCAGCGTGAAGTGGGTGGCCGCGTCACAGCAGCCGCCCAGGATGGCGAGGCCGCAGCCGACAGCGTCACGGAGCAGCATGATGTTGAGTGCGGCGCTGCCCAGCCAGCGCAGCAGGCCGAAGATGGTGGTCAGGGCTCCAAATGCGGACAGGGCAGTGATGACCCGCCATGCGTGGTCGAGCACCTTCCCCGCCGCCTGCTTCACCGTGTTGCGGATGGCAGTGGGGGAGAGGGTGCCCAGGTAGCCGTAGTCTTGCTCACCTCCGGCGCCCTGGGAGACTCGGGACAGCACGTTCGTCGCCGCGCTCCGGCCGGCGATCGGGTGGAGCATCAGCGAGGTGAACTGTCGCATCGTTGCCGGGGCGTAGAGCCCCGCGGTGGATATTGCTGGGATCAGTTCAAATCGACCCAGGGCCGGGTCGTCCGGGCATAGCTCCTCCGGCTCAGGCTCGACCTTCAAGCCGGGCCCGAACGAAATCCACCTGTCCCCGATTTTAAAAGTCGGGGCCAGGTTGGGGTCGCACGGGACCGGCTCGGCAGCCTCAACGAGCAGGCGCGACACGGGCGTCACGAACATCTCCCTGCCATCCTCCGTGGTGCAGGGGATGGCGTCCCAGCAAGTAGTTGACGTCCTTCGTCTCTCAAAGGGAATGTCAAGCGCGAAAAACACTTTCCCGAGTGGGAGTCGAACTTCGGACCACTCGGTTCGGTTTTGCGCGCTCTACCAACTGAGCCACGACGCCACGATGGCTGTACAGTGCGACGGGTTCGAGTTGTATTTGCCCTGTCCTGCAATAAATTCAAAAAATTCAAAGCTAATTCAAAACGAATTCAATTCAATTTAGACAAATTCAATTCAAATTCACGCAATTTGTACACCGAATTCAGAGTTGTTTACCCCTCGATTTAAGTTAAGCTTCAGGAATTGAGGGACTCTGAGCTTGAAATTGTTGGTAGTGGTGAGTAAGGACCGCCTGCTGCTGGAAGCAAGAGGTGAAGGTGAGGCAGACTGCCTTCCTGATGCATCCCACAAAGCCTCCATTAAGAGGAATGGAGAGTTAGATGACATCCACATCAGAGGGGAAGAAGAATGAGAAGATCTCGATGGAGAGAATGATCGCTTTTTCTTGGGAGCAGTTGGAATACTAAGAGGGGGAGAATCCAGATCGTCATCATTCTCCTTCTCGTTGTCATCCTGAAACAAATAAAAATGAAACAGGAGATAATGGTAAGGTTGTGCTGAAACGACATGGCAATATAAAAACTTTCGAGGATAAGTAATAAAATTTGCTCTTACCGCTTCAAGGAGAGCCTTTTCATCAAGGTCCCAACCTATAATGCTCATAATAGCATCAACTTCGGCAGTATTGGTACAGTATTCATCCGCAAAGAGTCGACCCGCGCAAAGAGTCGATTTCATGTGACGGTCCCTGCTTACGCAGAGGGGTCCGGGACCCGAGGAGCTCGACCCTCGAAGATGATTGACAGGGGTTCGCTGGGTCGCGCACGCCCGCATAGTGTTGTGGAGCGCCTGAGCTCTGATGCTATTGCCGGCCGGCAGGTGGAGAGGTTTCGGGCCGCACGGGCAGGCGAGGTGCCGGTCGGCACAGCGCGTCGGGCCACTCCAGCGTCGGGCACGCTACTTTGCTAATCGTTTTATAGCCCGCTCGGGCTCGGAGCTCGACCGGAGTTCGACCCTTGCAACACGTGTCTTTCGGTTTTCGTGGCCGCAAAGAGTCGAGTTTGTCCCCCGAACTCTCGACTCTTTGCGGATGATTACTGTAGTAAAGGAGTACTCTGTAAGGGAGAGTGGGGCAGGTACTGCCACTTTTTGGAATTTCAATATAACACGCTCATTTTCTGAAAATGTTAAGATGTTTGAGTGTTGGAAGCTTATTTGAACCTTCCTTTACTTTAATCGAACGAAAAAACCACCACTTTGGGACATGTTTCCCTCAAAAATGCCTCAGAGGCAACATCTGCATTTGGCAGTAGGTGCCCCGCGTAGAGGCAGGTACTGCCATCCTAGGGGCAGGTACTGCCATGAGTGTGCAATGTCTCTGATCGTGTCTACAGGTGGTTTTAGTGTTCTGAATGAAATTCCATCATCAAAAACAAAGAATTGGTCACATTTTGGATTTTTTAAAAGAATTTTCCTATTAGTCAGAAAAAGTACTTTATTATAACATAAGAAAAACATAATATTTTGCCATAAAATAAACTTAAAAATCATTGGCAATCAGCATCAATTACACAGGTACACATATGGGGAAGTTATCTTCCACTAAAAATCACAAAATGTTACATTAAATGTAAATAATCTTACTAGCAACTAGTATCACTAAGTAATCATCACAAAATTGAATAAAATAACAATCAAGTATTAAGGAACATATAAAATGACAAGCCTTGTCATTAACCAAGTTTGATATTGGAAAAATCAAAGTTAAATACTGCAAGGGACTGCTGGCGTCGGGTTGCAGAAGTGCTTTGCGGTTTTGGAAGAACCAACATTACATCACTTCTATTGACAGACTTCAGATCAGGAGTATTAGGCAAATAGAGACACTTTTGTCCTTATTAATTTTTTTTTCTGTAGTAGGAAATTTCCAGATCACCTTCAATATCTGCTTCAGACAATATCTTGCCAACAAAATAGACAACACTCTTCTTTCCTGCTTGAAATGAAACTAAAACAAAACCACCTTCCTCTGGGTCTTTTTCAAGTTGTGGGAAGGAGCGAACACAATTTGCAGCAGGGGGGACAGAATTCACATCATCAGCTTCTTCGGAATTGTCACTCTCCAGCTCCACTTGTTGATTCCTCTTCACTTTCTTGGTCTGAATTTTTGAATCTTTTGAACCTTTCTTACTAACTTGCCCCACTTCTCTCTTCCTCTTCAAATCTTCAGTCTTGTCTTGCTTCTGCTTCTGTGCTTCCTCTCTCAGTCTTATCTCTTCTTTCGCAGGAGTGTCGGTGGCAACCATGCATTTTCCCTTCCGTCTTGGCTTGCGTGTTGCTTTAGATGGTTTGGCTTTAGGAAGCCCTCTGATTAACATCGGACCAATCAATGATATTTCTTTTCCTGAGAGTGAAACATTTTCAACACTTGCAGTTCTGTTTAAATTTGGTGTTCCGGGATTTATAGCAGGAGTCAAGCTTGAGGGTTCTTGGATTTCCACTTCTTCCTCATTTAAATCTGAAACTGTGTTACCATTTACATCGGCTTCGGTCTCTTCCTGATTTAAATGGGGAGCTTCAGTTGATGGATCAGGACTTGCGGTAACACTTGCCATCATGAAGTCTTGCTCAGAAAAGATATGTCTATTATAAGGAACAACGCCAGTTGTCTCAAAACATTTGATAACATTATGGGGAGTGGCAGCTTTGCAAAGAGCGTCTTTTACAAATCCTGCAACCCTGTAAATTGTTGGGGGACGAGCTGGATTGTAAAATGTCTCGAATGGACTAAAAAATCCCACATCTAATGGTTGCATTCTGTGAGTACAATGGGGTGGAAAAGTAAAAATTGTCACACCATTATTTTTGGCAAGATTGAGAGTTTCTGTAGAAAAGCGTGTTTCTACATTGTCCAGCAACAAGAGCGTTGGATTTTCCATGGAAGAACCTGTACACTTTAAAAAGTGCTCTATGACTTGCACAAATGTCTCCTTAGTCATGTAACCTTAGGCATTTGCTAGGCAAACTGCTCCCGGATAGGCATCGATCATGAAGTCAGAGTTGAACTTTTTTCTTGGAAAAATATGAACTGGAGGCAGAATGTTTCCAAAAGCTCCAATGATCACACATGTTGTCACAGATTCACCACGCTCCGCTCCCTTAATCTGGTGAACCTGCTTGACACCCTTTGAAGATAAAATCTTTCTTGTGTTCTGTACGGCTGATGTGTTTGTCTCGTCTAAGTTATATACACGAGAACCATCAATGAAACTAGGATGCCTTTTGCGAGCTTCAGCCAGCTTGTCGAAGAAAACTTTTACATTAGTCTCATTAAAGGCCATCACTCGAGCAACACTACAACCTTCTGGTACTCTGATAGAGATGTTCGGATGCCTTTTCTGAAATCCTGGAATACAAAAGTAAAAGAATATTAGTATTCAAAGCTCCAACAAATTAAAATAGAATAAAACAAATTTGAACTTACTCACCATGGAACCAATCAATGCCAGCCTTTCTGTCTCTATCCCAATTTGGGGGAATTTTTAGTTTATCCCTGTTCTTATCTGCAACTTCAAATGCAAGGTCACGAGCTGCAGACACAGTCAAGCCGTAACCTGTCTGAGCCATAAGTATGCAGTAATCTGCGATATCATTGTCAAGTGCCTCAGGGAAAACATTGCGGCTTTTAAATGTGAGTTTCAGGTCCAGCGATTCTAATGGCACAGGGGCTTCTTTCGCTTTCTTGATTGCTGCTGTCAAAGTTTCTCTTCCAAGCTGGTGATGTGCTGCTGCCTGTCTGATTGACCAACCATCGTGGACAGCTTTGATTGCTTCCTTTATCTTTCTTGGAGTAGTTGGCTGCTTGTCAGACTTTTTCTGATATGTTCTCACCATCGTGAGAGCACTGAAACATAATAAAATAGCATTACTCACCAAGTAAATTACTCAGAAAGTATTGCTGACACTTTTTGTTGTCATTGACAGATATCTAAAAGCCATTGATAGAGATATTACACTGAACTGGCAAATTTAGGCTGGCAGTACCTGCCCCGGCAAAATTTGGCAGCACCTGCCCCGAGCACAAGCTCTCAGACAACCGGCCGTTCTAGGTTAACCCTTCGCCATTCATGATATGTCAATGTTCCAAAATATGCCTGAGACAGTACTTTATGCGAAAAAAAAAAATAACCCGGGACCGAAAACATTACAGACATAGCGTAACCACAGGACACATGAGGCTAAATTATGGAAACCTACCTCAAAATCAACTCCTCCGTATTCCAACCTGTTGTTACCGCCATACTTCACACCCAACCGTCACCGCCTTCACGCAAACGATTATTTGTGTCGATACCTCGCTTCAAGTCGGAAAAGTTGGCCATAGAACCCGACGGTCTTCTGCGGCCAGCGTTTTGGCAGTAGGTGCCCCTGGCAGTACCTGCCCCATTCTCCCTTAGAACCTGGGGGTAAAAAATGTTCTCCTCTCGCAATGGCTTGCTTCAAAGCGTAATTGCAGCAGGGTGATTCCGGAGCCCGGTTTCGAAGGGTACCCTGCCTCGCGTGCGCGGTCGGACCGCTCGGTTCGTCCGTCCCGTGCCCCCCACCACAACGCATGCGCGGCGTTGCCGATTGTCTCAAAACCCTGGCTGCAGAGTGCCGCCCGCTCCGCCCACCACCATATTTGTGTTGTGTCTTTCCCGGCAATAATGCGATGTGCCTCTAGAGTAGCTAAGTTACTGTAGTCACCAATTTGAAAATGGGTAAGTAAATGATTTCATGAATGCATTATTGATACAATTTAATGGATAATGTATCCTTCTTGTTTTCGATTATTCTAAGTTCGATGACTGTAATATACTAACTTTTACGAACAGGAAGAGAACTCCAACCTGTAGACCCATGCTTGATCTGGATATATAAACCTTTGTTCTAGTCGTGTTCAATGAGGTTCTGGCTGCATTCATTATTCTCGAGTTAATCATTATCATTTGATCTTCTTTTAGAATTGCCGCTGAACCCTGTGGTCCAAGTAGGATCCATGAACAACTTAGGTCCAAGTGATGCTCAGTGGAACAAGTTGCTTGACTTTTTGAGTTGCGACAGAGAAATGAGAACAGGCTATTTTGAAGCGCCAAATGGAAAAGTGCGTTTGGAGCGTAAGTGGCGTGAGGTGGCACTTTAAGTTAACAAACTGGGAAATGCGAAGAAATCTGGGGAAAAGTGGAAGGAGATGAGTCAGTAGTCTGTCGTAGTTTGTTTGTTTTAAATGCTGGTCTTTGAACTGCACGTTCTATGATATTTCAGGCCTGGGATGGACTGAGGACACGAGCAAAGAAATCTTACAATGCAAAGAAGGCATACATGAATGGTACTGGTGGAGGAGTGTCTGCAGAGGTGGCTCAACTCGGGCTTGGCCCAATTTACAAAAGGACCATAGAACTTATTGGTGTCACGTCCATTGTAGGTCAGACAGCTGTGCCTGATCCACTTGAGGTAAGGCACCTGCAAATGTGATTCGGTCGGAAAGCGAGCTATCCCCACCACCGCGTCTCCCACCCGCCTCCCTTCCTCAGTCCCCTCGCCTGGGGGCCAACAAATGAACGTCGTCTGCCGCGGTCTGCTCGTCGGGCAACGCGACCGGCAACAAAAATCGAAATGAAACGGGTGTTTTAGCATTATTTTGACATTGACAATTGTTTTGGATATATATTTATGCCTGGAGGGTAAACAAGGGTACTTAAAATCATATTGATAATTGAAAAGCGTCTATATATGAGGCGTAAACCACGATGAAATATTAGCTGTACCTGCGGTGAGTCCTACTAAATCGCGATGCATTTAAATATTATCACGTTTTGTCACATTTTATTTTATTTTATTCTGATGTAATTAATTCCCAACAAGATTCAGTTACAGTAAAGAAAAACACAATAAAATACTGTACCTCACTCTTCTCACTAGGGTTGGAAAAACAATAGTTTTATTCGGTTAATCGACAGTCGGTGACTAATTTGCATCAAATTATCAGTTAACTTGTTTGATTTTCCATTAGTCAAAGCACTCTTTCGGCGAGGGTTAATCGAATAATCGTTGCTTTTTTTCAAACAATCGAATAACCGATCGTCTGTTCTTCCAACCCTACTTCTCACCCAACGTCTACGACGATTCGGACTCTTCGGAAAGCGATGGAAAGAGCAACTATTTTTCCCCGACTTGTGATTGCAGTCTGGCGCGAAGCAAACTTTCATTTTTTTAAACACAAAAATTCACAAAGCAGCCGAGAATACAAGTAATCTGACGGAAAAACAGTGACGACAGCTAGGTTATTGTTGCCCTGTGCCGCCAGACGCCGACCAACGGCCTTCTGCTTGTTGGCCCCCAGGCGAGGGGGCTGAGGTACGGTGGAGGGGAGCGGTGGGGGCATACCCCGGGTGGTGGGGATAGCTCGATTTCTAACCGAATTCTGACCACCGAAAATTTTTCTTTACTTTTATTAATTTTCAATCTTCTCCCTTCATTTCCAGATTCAAGTCCCAGCACAGTATCATCAGCAACAGCACCAACAGCAGCAAGTCCTTCAACGACCACCAGTTCACCAACAGCAGCAAGTCCTGCAACAACCACCAGTTCACCAACAGCAGCAAGTCCTGCAACAACCACCAGTTCACCAACACCAGCAAGTCCTCCATCAACCACCAGTTCACCAACAGCAGCAAGTCCTGCAACAACCACCAGTTCACCAACAACAGCAAGTCCTCCATCAACCACCAGTTCACCAACAGCAGCAAGTCCTGCAACAACCACCAGTTCACCAACAGCAGCAAGTCCTGCAACAACCACCAGTTCACCAACAACAGTTAATCAACCAACAGCTGCCAATTCACCCACAGCCTCCTATCCTCCAACAGCAGCATCAACAGCCAATGTACATTCAACAGCCGCTCTTTGAGCAGCAACAAATGTACCATCAGTTGCAGCAGCAGACTACCCTGTCAGTCACATCCATTAAATCCCCAGCAAGAGCTTGCATTTCCAAAGTAGTGCACACACCTCCGCACCAGGCCAGCCCATCGGCAAGGAAGAGACTTTCCTATGGAGAACCGGTTGCAAAGTCTAATCATCTAAATTTATATGGTGAAATGAATGGAATGACCTTACAATCACCTAATGAAGGTAATAATTTTGTCATACTGTCCATTGCGAATCTTCCTCTGCTATCTGTCAGTTACGTCTCACTCTTGTTTTCGTACAGGTATGGGCAACACTGTGGAGGCCATCCAAGTCTTGGGAGCAAGCATATCTTCTGCTGTAGATATGCTTGAGGATTGGAAAGAAGATATTAAATTAAAGACTGCCACCCAACAATCATCTGATGACGCCTTGCAATGTTCATTGAACAAATTAACAGAAGAACTGAGTAATTTTTCGGGGTGAGTTGAAGAACGTGATAGCGGCTCACACCAATGCTCTGACAAGTATGCATTCCGCAATTGAAAATTTAACCAAAGAGTTGGCCAAAAGTAGGCTGTCGAATTTAGAGGGATCTGTTTCAGCATTTGCTTCATCTGTAGCTACTCTAGCTACTTTGTAAATGGAGCATTAATCATTAATATTACTCTCAGAAGTATTGTCAATTTTAGTCACTTGATTTATTTGTTGAACATTGTACCTTCATTTTAAGGAATGTGGTTCATGTGTGGACCATTCATTATTTTATGATAAATATTACTTCATTTTAAGTAAAGTTATTTATGTATTTTATTTTATTAGTTCAGTTAGTCAAGGTTATACCCGCTTTGTACACACTACTATGTTTGTAGTGTGGTGCACGATGTAGTTAATACGGTGGAGGCTCTTCGGCCGCTGGGGGTGCTAAGAGTGGGCCGCAGAACGGCGGCAGGTTTGTAGTTCAGAGAGAGTCACCAGAGCGCGCAGCCATCGACCGATTCCAAGACAAGTGACGATCGCCCGTGACGTCACGACCACTTTTGGCGGCTGCAGTAGCAGCGGCGGCTTTGTTTTTGTTTATGTCGAGTCTCGAATGTGTGTGGTTTGAGTTATCGTTAGAAATGAGTTTAGTACATGAAACGCTGTTTTAACCTACTTGGACTGAGTCATCTGCCTCACTATTACCTTCCGCGAATTTTAATGAGCTCGAGATGTTATTGAAAAGAGCAATAGAAGTCGCAGTGTTATTGGCAACTGACGAATCAAGAGGTTATAATCAAGAAGGTTTCTAACATGAGTTAGGTAAATGATATTTTATGATTAAACTGTTTGAAGATAATTCAAGATAATTCGATATACTGCATTTCCGCCGAAATGTTCAACAAATAATAAAATCTCTTTTGCAAACGAAACAGGTTAAAACATTGATTCCAACTTCCAGCGAAGTGAAACAAAATAACAATGTATAAAAATAATTGTAAAACATAGACAGTCTATATAGACTAGATTGATCAGTTCGACTAAGTGAAGGATTATTCTAGCTGGATACCAATATCTGCATCACCACCTGTGCAGAGAATGAAGTGAGTGAGGATCAAGTTGTAATCTGCGTTTTGTGATTGAGAGGTGTAAGAAGCCAACCTGTTGGTGCTAAAGTTGTCTGCAACCTTGCCATCTTTGCCATATTTTTGTTTCTTTTTTTCTCAGGGCTATTTCCTTGTTAACATCCCTACAAATAAAATGCATCCGCACAGTGAGGTAAAATGTGACAATGGCTGATATTAACGATTTGTGATGTTCATCACAGCCAGTCGCAGGAAATACAGCATGGTCCCGTATATTTTCCAAGATTGAAAATATGGTATTTTTGTGAATACTTTCTTGGCTAGTGGTATGTATAATAGCCTGCTCAACCTGCAAACATGCATTTGAATTTGAAGTAATCAAGAACATAAACAGTATAACTATAAGGAAAATTCTCCTTCGTTTCAGAGGTGGTACCTGAAGTATAATGCCATAGACCAAATCAGATGGTCGCAACAGGCCTCCGTGTGTTTTTATTTCAATCAGACGCTCTCTTTCTTTTGAAGACTCGGAGTTGGGACAAACAAGACTTTCTGCACAGGTTGCACATGTTTTTGCTGGCTTCATTATTTTTACTTTAAATGAAACATACCCTGCCATTAAAGATAGAGCTTCTTCATTTATTTTCTCTGATGTCATTTCAGGAGTGAATTGGCCCAAGGATTCAGGTGAGTCAGCTATGCATGATTCTTCAACTATACTATCAATTAATTTAATGACCTTTTCCTTATTATCTTGACTTTTATCTCTTTCTAAATCTTGCAGTTGTACAAGTGACCACCTACCTAGACCAGCTTGAACTCTCCCTGACCACGCAACAAAAATGAGAGAGGCCGGCCTCAGACTGACATTCGCGAAGCGCGAATTCGGCCTGACGGCCGTTACGTACCTGGGGCACAAAATTTCGGCCGCGGGGCTGAGCCCTTTGCCAGCCCGCGTCCAGGATTTGATGGACGCGCCGAGCCCCCACTGTCACCTACAGTTCCTCTCATTCCTGGGCAAAATGGTGTTCTATGATGTCCGTTTCATTCCCAACTGGGCCGCAAACATCACCCCCGACGGAGAGCTGGACGAGTACTTTACGGAGGACAGCGCCCGCAAGGAGGATGTCGAGGACAACGGCGCCTCTACGGACGCCGCCTCCCCCGGCTCCGAGGTCGGCCACCGGGACTCCGACGTCTGCGCCGACGACTTCGCCGGCGCCAACGGCGCGCCCCCATGTCTGCGCCCCAACCGCACCATCCGGGCAGCGGGTAGAAACTCCCTAGTGGCGAGCTGGGACAATCCTTCCGCGCGGGTGGCCGCGGGCGGCGCGCTGCAGTGCCAAAGTTAATCGCTTATTACTCTCGTTTACCTCCACCCAGGGTCGACCCCGTGGTCATTTAAACAGTAAAAAGAATGAGGAATTGAACGATGGTACTCTCGTGTCGGAAATCTCATCGGAAACGAGTTAAAAGTTAAATCGAAATAGGAAGTGCGTTTCCCTCCTAGCTCTGATCTGCTCTATTTTGATGTTTTTCTCATAGAAGGGCCTGTCCTAGGTTAAAATGTCCCGTGAACCGATTGATCCTTATGTACTCGTCTATCCATACAGTTGATAAAACAATTTCTAAAACTTACATCCTCAGAGAAAATGGCCCTTTATCGCAAGCGCGGAGAACGACTGTTCGGGCTACCTTCAAATACTATCAATAATTTTGACATAATCGACTCATCTCGAGCCGAACTACATAGCGTACGCAACAATTTATTGAATGGAGATTCTTATTCCGATCTAGCTTTTGCCTGATGGCCAGCGATTCTTCAGAGTTAAGCGGATAAAGTTTGTGATGCACAAGGGGCCCGTATCGTCGCCATCTTGGCGATCACCGCCTGAACGTATATTACAGTCTTTTGGAGCATTTCTTCGTCACCACTCATTTGATATGGACCTCTACCATGCAATAGCACTATTTTGATCTCTATAATATCGCCATAACACTATTAATTCACTATAAAATGATCCATGCGTAACAGATCCACTCAAACGGGGTGCTTCTTCGCACTGGGTATGGAAAATTCTTCGCTCACCAGCTCTCTTGTTTACTTCTCTGTCCAGTTCTCTCCGGTGGGCGTAGGCAGTGTTTGGTTTTTGTTCGAGGGTTAGGTTTTCCTCAAATCAATTCGCAGCCCACCTTTTTGCGTTGATGCGAGGCCCTGATTTTTCTTGCCAGCGAGTTGTTTTTTCAGCAGCAAATAGTTGTTCGATTTATAGGAGTCTCCTTGTTATGAATGTTTAAGATGTCTTATGTTCCAAAGCAAATACAACAGCAACAGGTTAGTGCTCAGCTCTCTGTCATTGAATTAAAGGATATTTTGTGTGTGAATGATGTCCGATAATAAACGTTTGTTTGTTATGTAGAATGACAGCACTACATCGGAGTGTGATTCTCTGGGTCCCTCAGATGTTAACAAGGAATCATCGGTGAGACCATTGGGCACATATTTTTCTAAAACTACAACAATTGAATCCCTTGCTAATTGCCTCCCTTTTATTGCAGAGTGTTTGTATTCAATCTGATTACTTCTCTGAAACTGCTTCAGAGTTCTATGAACAGTCAGAGACTGATGAGGTGAAGAACATAAAATTTAGGTCTTTATTGCTTTTTAAGACATCATAACAATTAAATTATGTTTATGATTAGGTGACTGCTGGCTCTGAACCCACACCAGCCAAACGGAGGAAGAGGGGAGCTCCAGATTTGGCACAGAGAAGGAAGGGCTTGAAGCGAAAAGATGTAAGTATTTACACTAACATATAATATCATGACTGTATTAACGTGGTCTGTGGTAAGGCTGGAAACTCGGATCTCCTGTTAACTTTAAAATCTTTTAGTTTGATTTTTATTCTCATTGCTCTGGAAGTGACAGCTGTACCATTTTATTTCAGCCCACCTGTTCTGGAGACACAGAGAAAAATATTGATGTAGATGTAGATGTAGAAAGTGGGGAAACTTCACAGGAAGAGGTACAGTAAATATTTTTTTTTCTTTTTTTTAATTACAGAAAAATAAAAATTCTTCTGTTTTTTATTCTATATCTTTCTATTTCAGATATCAACTATGCTTGGAGAAAATGAAAGTACTGCTTCCTCTTCAGACTTAGCATTTGCATTGAGTTAATTAGTGTCTTTCCCCCCCCCCCCTTTTTTTTGTGTGTGTGAGTCAAATAAATTAGATTTCTCTTTAAGGAAAGAAAATAATTTCCCTCTCTCCTTTCTAGGATGCTGCTGAACAACTTTCTAGCAATTTAAAACTGCTTTTGCCAACTACATGGATTGTGGATGTGAGGAGAACTTCTATTGTCAGACTTGTTCAACTCAACGATTCAAAGAATGCAAGTGTCGCTGCAAGCATATTCTGGGGCACCAGGACTGTTTCTTTTCGTGTTTTTGTGCATGAAAATCTGGTTCCTCCCTCAAATAAGATTTATTTATCGAAAACAATTCCTGTCAAGGAGAACTTGGGCAGTGTTGCTGACTATCTGAGTCAATTGGCTGCTAATGTTTCAAGCCAAAATATTTGTCACAATAGTACCTACAATGGCGAAAAGAAGAAGGCAGAGAGTAAGCAGCAGAACAGTATAAGAATTGATGATGATGATGATGATGATGATGATGATGATGATGATGATGATGATGATGATGAGCTACAGCATGTGAATTACGAGGGTGGTAATGAAGAAGCTGCAGCATGGGTGACGTCGTACAGGAAAGTTATTCGCAAGGAACATGAGCTGCAAGACAACTCTAAAATTCAGGTATGTGTTCAACTGCGAGCTGGGTCATAAAAGTTACTCCGCCGGCTTTCTTGATAGAATTTTCAGGGACAACATGGAATTATCTTCAGGGCTCAGGTATTTTAGAAAGAGGAAGAAGTGCAATAAAAGTCAAATGAGGACAATATAATACAATTTTGTTGTAATAATAATAATTTCATACATAAATAATGAATCAAAACCATGACATTAGAACCCATCCAATCAAAATTGTATTATTGGGTACTAAGTTGACTCTGTTAAATAGCATTACACTCACTCTTTCTAACTAAGTTGAGCCCTAATCATAGTTCAAAATTCTGTCTAGGAAGCGAGCTAACTATGTGACATTCTTCCTTACATTTGTTTAACTGTTTGTTTCAGACTGGTCTGCTGGCAATGGGTCAGCATGCAGGAGTTGACGTTTCTGGTAAAGATATGGAGGTAACGTCATTTTAATACATCACTTCGTTGCATGTTATTATCTTGATGTGTGTATGTTCTAATATGGAGATGCTCACTGACTGAAGCAGAACATCGGAACAAATTGATAGGTTCCTCCAACTTTTCAATATTGATTCTGAATTGTTTTAGGTACAGGAATCCTGTTTGAAATGTTTGCTCTATGAGTCCGATACTGAGAAAGCGAAGGAAAAGAGAAATCACCTTCAGAAAGAACTTGATGTTTCTCACTTGTAAGTCTGAATTGCATGCAGCAAAACAAACAATAAAAGACCTCAATGAAAAACTTGCTAAGGTCAAAGATGATGAGGGATTGACAAAGAGGGAAATGCTTGACCTCCTTCAGGCAAACTTGAAAAGAATGGTTGCACTTAATTTTCTAAGACGCTCCCCTTTGCAAAAATAAAACATAACACGCAGTCAATCTCTACAATTTCGACACCAGTACCAACGCCAACAAGGAGAACTACGGCGCTACGTTTATTTTTGTGAAATAGGGAGTGCGGGACCATGGTTATTAAGGTGCCCCCACAATAAACTTTGCACAATAAACATTCTGCAGGGATTATGTGGCCGGTAAGGGCTCGGGAGCTGAGAGGCTGGAGAAGCCGCGCCTGGCCCGAAAGTGCGACCAGCAAACGCTGACGGGAAAAGCCAACCGCCGCACGCCGGCTCCATGAGAGAAGGGCGCCCTTCTCTCATGCCGGCTCCATACCGCCAACCGCCAACCTCGCCGAGCCGCCGAGCCCCGCGAGCCCCGGCTGAGCTTAAGCCCGCTTCGCGGGCGAATGCTCCGGCTGCCCCCGGGGAAGGACCATCGCTGGAGGGTCATCGAGAACTCCCCGCCCCCGCGATTGAAGCGATAGCGAACGAGCTACTTTCTGCGTGGAGTCCCATTACACACACACACGACTCAAACTCGAATCGACCCGGAAGTAGCTCGATCCGTGGAGGTCTCCGATGACTCCTCCCGGGGAAGGCCTCGCCGACAGGGAAGGGGGAGGGGAGGGGGGCAACCTTCCGCGCCTTCGCCCTACCCCCACCCCCTATCTCTTATTTATTGTGCAAGTCGAACTGCGATAGATGCGATTCTTACCTGTTGTTCTGCTGGATTGGGCGCAGCAGTCGCCCTCGCAGCTCCGCCATCTCCGCGGTCATGGTCGCGATGCTCGCCCTATTATTGGCTTTCTCCTCAGCGACCCTCCGTTGAGGAGAGCGATAGCTTCCTGTACGAGCACCTCCGGGTGGCCATAGCGTCGCATCGCCAGGGACAGATCATGCGCCGCGGGCGATATCGCCTCATTTGTCCTACCAAAAAAAAAAAAAGGAGAAAAGAAAACACAAAATTAATTTTGTGCGAAAACTGGTACTCGTTCTTTACACAGCCGATGTTAATTGCCATAAAACATATACTACATGAAACTGGAAGTGCTGATAGTTTTGTCACTGATGACGCTATTCTGGGTATTCCCTAATTCCCTTCAGCAGGTCAGAAGAGCATAGTTGCGAAAGTCAACGCCTTCCGCACTTTCACAAAGACGCGCTGACGCGCTTCAGTTTTCGGGTCTTAAATCAATGTAGATATGAATCTATAGCCGCCAGTAACCAGCCATTGTTTTACAGATGGCAGCGGAAAACGGGACTGAGACTCAGAAAACTTGTGAGATCTGTTAAGAGTTCTCAAAGTATTACTATTAGACTTCAAGAATATTCCTTGCAGCCCGTAATACTAGCAGACGAAGTTTCGAATGGTATTAGTATTGTCATACGCGTACGTGCTTCGTGCTACGAGATGAAGATTCGTTGTGTGGCACGGCTCTATCGACTTAGAACGAAAACGGGCAAATTTTGTGAAGAGTTCTCAAAAAAGAAGTGTCAAACTTGGAAAAAGGTCCATTATTAGTCACGCCTACAGCATTCCCAGTTTCAAATGGTATAAATTTCATGAGTGTACGTATTCTGTTTTGCGAGAATGACTACCGTCACGCGTGACATCGCACTGAGATCAATACTCGTTCTTCTACCACCAAGTAGGAGGTGCTGGTGGTAAAGAACGAGTAAAAATTGGGAAAACCCCTTCCATTCTCAGTTGCGACTTAGATTTGTGTGCTTAGCAATAGCAATGCGTTCAACCTGCCAATACGGAGTAACTGCGGTCGGGACGGTAGGGATGGGCGAATATATTCGAAAATTCGGATATTCGAATAGTTGTCAATGTTTGCTTTCCTCCGCTCTAACTCAATGAAAGGCAAAAATAAAAGCTGAAACAGTAAATGAACATTAAAACACAGTATTTTTAGAGCAAAAGGTTAAAGAATCAGATAAAACTAATGTGAACCTTTTCAAATGGTGGAGGGATTCCAGAAATCTTAACATATCTGGGGAAAGATATTTCATCCACTTCGTAATTTGAGATGAATTGATCCAGCGACATGTCTTCATTTGCAATTGCTGACTGAATTTCCAAAATCTCATCATCCTTCTTCTTTACTGTCGCATTCTTATCAACTTCATTATAATTCAAGACAGATTGATCCGTCGACATGTCTTCATTTGCAATTGCTGACTGTATTTCCAAAATCTCATCATCTTTCTTCATTACTTTAGCATTCTTGTCATCTTTGTTCTTTAACTCCTAAAAGTACAAAACAATTTACATTACACAACCTGAAATTACGATTTGAATGTGTACACATACAATGCCAATAAACTAACCTTGTCTTTTACAGCGGATAACTGAACCCGCTCTATTACAAGTAGCTTATTGTACCATGAAATTGGCTTATTAACTAGAGCATCTGCTATAGCAATATCTTTGACCTACAGCAAAAAGATTTTTTAATTATATTATGTTGTATAAAGGCACAAACAAAAACAAGAGAGAAACTCAGTGTATGAAATTAATTTGATACATGAAGGGTAAACTCGTTCTTTACGTATTATCTCTTATGTATTGTGCTCAGTATGGTGGTATATTTCTTTATCAGAATCAGTATTAACGAATCAAACTGGTTGACGAGAAAAGTATTTCTGTAATCATATAGAATTTTGCTTGAAGGCACACAAACTTTAAACTGTGTAACTAGTATACATGGACATTCAATTATTCGCGGTTGTCTAGGAACCAAATTATTCTGTTTCTTCTTCATTTTTCGCCTTGAAGAAGTTCGCTGCTATCCCGCTAGATGGCGGCGATCTGCGCATGCGCATCGTGTATATTATGATTGTAAACACACATTGTTTACCAACACTTCTAGCTTTGTTTATTTTAGTTAAATCAATGTTAAAATTATGGTGCAAGAGAGAGGGCACTACAAAACGCTACTCGGAATCACTGCTGTCGGCTGGCAGCTGACTCCATACTGGTGTATCTTAGGACTTTCATGAAGGTGGCGGTGCCATTGTACAAAGTGCCGTCCAGGCGGACTATCACGAGGAGGCTGGAGGTCAAGTACGACCTGCAGAAGGAGCAGGTGGCTTTCTGGCCATCGAACCAGCCATGCGTAAGCATCACGTGCGACGTGTGGACGGAGACGCAGACCACGACGAGCTACCTGGGCGTCACGGCCCACGTGCTCTCGGGCACCAAGATGATGACCATCTTCATAGGGGTGAGAGCGTTATCGACCGATCATACGTCCCTCTACCTCAAGAGTGTTCTCGAGGAAGTCACGGCAGATTGGGGCATCAAACGGAGCGCCGTGCAAAGCATCACCACCGAGGGAGGCGCCAACATCAAGAAGGCGGCGAAGGACCACTTCGGGGCGGACAAACACCTGAACTGCGTCGCCCATGGGATCCAGCTCGTGCCCACGACCGCCATCAAGGCCACGCCGGGGTTGAGAAACAGGCCTCCACCAGCGCCGCCAGCCGTTGAAGAAGTTTCCGCACGGCCCCGAAATGCCGTCCGCCAGGGACTTGTCCACCATGCGCGCCGTCCACGCCATCCTCTCACCAATCAACGCCGTCACGGAGGAGCTTTGCGCGGAGAAGTACATCACCGTCAGCTAGGTACTCCCACTGCTCTTTCTGATGCGGAAGCGTCTTGCTGCCACCGAATGTCCGGACATCTCCCGGACGCTGAGGCGGGAGGTCGAGGCGCAGCTGGAGGAGAAGCTGGGCAGGAAGCCCAGCCTCGACAGGAACCTGACGTACGTCGTTGCGACTGTCCCGGGGACGACCAGCGCAGGTATGGGGGGGCCGCCCCGGCTAGCTTGACTTCCAAGCGGCCGACCGTCGACTGGGCGCAGGTGTGCGAGAGAAAAAGGTGTCGACACCCTTCTCTCTCGCATACCAGGGCCCGGTCGACGGTCGGCTGCTTGCAAGCTTAAGTCGGGGCGGCCCAGGGCGGCCCCATATCTGCGCGGGCAGTGTGGCCAGACTTGGCGATTTTTCGCCAACGTGGCGATTTTTCGTCGGTTTGGGGACACAAAAAATCGCATTTGGCGACTAGCGATTTCCTTTGCGATTTTCGAGAAAAATAGCGAATTATTTATTTATTTATTGTGATTTTGGGGGAAATTTTCGGGGAATTGGCGACAGCTGTGCCGAGCCTAGCCGGTTAGGGACCAGCCCCCGAGCAGCGCGTCGCAAGTGTTCACTTTTTTGGGTCGACTCAGGTATACGCAGGTAGTCGCATCGCAAGTGGGCATCGGCCGGTCGGACGGGGCCAACGCTGTAATCGGCAAGCGCAACTCCGTGTATAGCCGCCTGAAAGAAGAGGTACGTGGGCAGGGGGGTGAGGGAGGGGGGGCACCTGAGACACTCTTGTTGCCTGCAGATTCCCCAGCTCCAGCTTATTCGGTGTTTGTGCCACTCCTTGCACAAGGCCGCTTCGGACGCGGCCGCCGAGATACCTGCGGACCTGGAGTTCCTCGTCAGAGAGACCAGGAACTGGTTCGCGAGGAGCCTCTGAAACTGCTTCAGTACCGCGATCTATTTGGCGCCATCAACAACGGCGCCTTGCCGGCCAACCTGGTGCAGCTGTCCGCGACCAGGTGGCTGGCGTGGTCGCGCGCCATAGACGTAGTACTGGCGCAGTGGCTGGAGCTGAGGACTCATTTTGGGATAATAGCGGGGTCCCTGAAAGCCAGGGACAAGTGCACCGTAGGGCGTAAGCCCTGTGAGCTATTCAAAACGGACGACCACAAGCTCTATCTTTTATTCCTGCAGCCCATTACAAAGGCTTTGAATCAGCTGAACTTGAAATTTCAGGCAACAGATGCGGAAGTGTGCGAAATTTAAATTTTGTTCGAGTTATGAAGTGTCACCTTTCAAAGGATGATTTAGTTCTAGCCTTTACTCATTTTTAAGGTACCTGTACTGGTAAGCGAGCTGCACGAAATGTGTATCAACGTGGCTCGGATGTTCCTGGATCCGAAAGTTGTCCCTCGACTTGATGCGGGCGGAACATCCGATACCGCGGTGATGAGCGACGATGCAGTCGCTGGCTTAGAGCGCGCTTTATCAAACCCGCAAGCCCGCTTGCCTTTTAAAAGGGTCAACCACGGCGAACCCTTCCGAATAGAGCTAGGAAGGATGCAAATAAAGCCTGACGTGCTTAACGTGATAGAGAACAGGTACGCACAAAGGAGAAAAAAATACGATTTCACGAAATCCTAATAGGCACGAAGTACGTTAATGTTTTAGTTTCACAAAATAATTAGGCAAATGGTTTATGCGAAGAAATATTGACCTTAAAATTTCCAGCCTTTTGGATTATATTATTGAATTTGTTTTATCTCACGGTTTGATCAGCGTCACTAGTATATCGGATCAAATGCAAAAGGTGAGCTCTCTAGCTCAAATGATTTAGAAGTTAGTCTCTCAGTAAAATTTGTTCGATCAGCTTGATTTTTGAAGTAAGGGCGCGTAGTGCAACGAATATAAGAACACTGCTTTCATATTTTTGTTCTAACGTGTTCTTCCAAAAAAAAATTGAACTATTGTGCATGAGTTGAATCAACACGTCTTCCCCCCAGTCACGGTCCGGTCCTCCTCCCCTGCGCGCCGCGCAGAGGGGCAGCGAGGGGCCGAGCGGGCGAGCACTTGCGACAATGCCGATTCGGCTTGGCTCGCCTTCGGAACTGGCACTATTCGCAGTCAGCTGGAGGAGGCGCCGCCGCCTTATAAACAGAACCGAGCGCGTTTGAGGTGGAAGTGCGCAGTCCTCCCTTCTATGGTTCTAGGCTGGGACCGCCACTCAACAAAAGAAGGCTGGGGGAGGCGCCGCCCCCTTCGACAAAACGGAGCGCGTTTGAGGTGGGAGTGCCCAGTCCTCTCCCTTTCGTGGTTCTAGGCTGGGACCTGCACTCAACAAAAAAAGGCCGATGGATCTGCGGCTCACGGCTCACGCGTCCACCTCGCGACATAACTCGCGTCAAGGCGCCACTAACGCACCAAGCGACTTTAACTATTTAGTTTAGCTAAATGAAATGTTACACATCCGAAATGAATGTGAAAATAGCAGTTACAGACCTGCAGAAATCGTTTTGCAAAGTTTCACGGAGGTTCAATACGAAGGAACAAAAGTGATTTACGCAAAAGATACACGTAAATGTACACCATTTCAAGAATTCTGCTCACCAGATTGAAGTCAAACTTATCAAAACGTTTTCTGCAGGTATATTACAACAACTAACAACGCATTCAATTCGCCTTGTAAACGTTTATCGCTTGGGCAAGGTCGGCTGCGGCCATGAAGGGCCATCATCAAGAAATAAAATTAAAAAATTCTTACGCTAACGCGTTAAACGGCCCCCTTGGTTTGAACACTTACCTTAAAGTCAAAAAGAATTTAATAATATAAAGCCAGAACTATTGGTGATAGCCAGATCATGAATTTTATTCGCCAGACATCGGGCGCACATAATGTCGCCCAGCGGGCCAGCTGTCAACAACGCGCCTTGGCAACCACTGAATCGAACCACCAGCCAAGAATTAAAGGGTTCTAGTTTCACAATTACCACACACTTACCATTAAATGAAATAGAAATTTAAAATATTAGGTCAAAACTCTCTGTGAGAGCCCAAATCGTGAATTTTATCCGCCTCACATTTGAGACACAAACATGGCGCCGCGAGCGGGCCAGCTATAAACAACGCCGCCTTGGAGTCCACTCAAACCAACCCAAAATATATTTTGCCAGTTTTAAATTTAGTGACGACGTAAAATGATGTTGCAGGCCTTTACCAAACAATTATGGGAGCCTCTACGCATTGAAAGGGAACACAGAGGCAGACTAATTTGTATCTACGACTGAAAACATGAACTGAGGACTGACTCTGAGGTTGGCGGTCTGTTATTTTTTCGGTAAAAATGAAGAGGTTTCGAAAGGGCGGTACGGTGGTCACGTGCGAATTTCAGTGGTGTCATCTCTTTCTGGCTCAGTTAACTGAAGCAGAGCTTTGTTTGAACGCAGACTTTGGGGGTTTCTCTTTCGCTCCGCTGACGAGTCGAGCAACCAGAACTTCAAATCACATTTCCAAAATTTCTGTAAGAGCGATTTTGATAAAACTTCGAAATTGCATTTAGAATATACAATTCTATAACTGCTGTAAATTTTATCAAAATCCCTTGGGCCAGATTTTTTTGTCCCATAGGGGCAATGTAGAACAACTGACTAACGTTTCGACTGATCTTAGAAGGCAACTTCGTTGCCTAAAAAAATATCAATCAAGATTGGTATTGAAAGCAGATGATACCGCAAGAGAGATTGCTATGGGTTGCGCTTTGTGCGACAATTTGTTTGTGAACGCAATCGATGTAAACGACGCCAGCAGCGCCGCGTCGCGCGCCTGCGGGGTTGGGAGAAAAGGTAAGTCCGCCGGCGGCATGGCACCGCGCGCGGGAAGGAGGTGTCATTGTTCCGCGCAGACTGTGCGCCACTCACCCACTCACTCACCAGCCCCCCCTGGCCGCGCCATATTATTGTAAGGTTACACGATTGGTTTCTGGACTCGAGAATACAAGCAGTTGACACCTTAGTGTCTTGTACTGTTCTGAAAGTATAGGTATCATCTGCTAAAAATAAAGAATTTCAATAAAAAACTAAATAACGGTACTGTAAATATTTAATAATCAAATTATAGGTGTGTGAGCTACCTAGCGTCCTTGTTGAAGAGGTTGCTCAGAATTCTGCCTGAACAATCAGAAAGATTTTCCGCAATGAAAAACCTGATGCATGGGGCCTGGGGAATGCTTAAAACCCTACGGTGAGAGACCTCGCTTCCAGTCACTGCCCCTGTCCCTCGCTGGTACGTTTGCAAATTAGTTCTTCGTGTGCAGGTTATTGCAAAGTTAGCGGTAACGTTACTTGCATGTGCCTATTTATTGTATCTAGCAATAGAGGCAGACATGACCGTCCTCCAGAAGCAGTGGGACAGGATAGCGAACATCGATTGGCCCAAGTACTTCGACGGCATCGTACCAACATCGAGCCTGGAGCTGTGGACGGCCGTGCACGCGTATGAGATAGCTGGGGATCGGAGATTTGGCGCCATCGCCGCCTTCGCCCTCCGGGTTCTCAAGACACCGCTATCAAACGCGACCGTAGAGAGGGCTTTCAGCGTCATGAACCTGACGAAAACGAAGATCAGAAACCGCATGCAGACCAAGATGCTGGAGGCCCTCTTACGGTTTCGTTTGTGGTCGCACGGCCGCCACTGCTGTGCGGCCTTCGAGCCGTCGCCGGCCATGGACACCCTTTTCAACAAGGACATATACGACGACGACCAGGTCGCTGGTGAAAGGGGTGCAGAAGCGGGGGCAGCAGGAGATGACATGAATGAAATCATCTTAATGCTGAGCGGGAGCGAAGAAATATTTTAAAAATAGAAACTTGTGAAACGAAAAAATAAAAACTGCAAATTTATCAAATTTTAGCGGTGCTTGGCGATTTTTGCGCATGTCTGACGAATTTTTCAACATTTTTTGCTGTGCTTGGCGGTTTTTGCGTATCTCTGGCGAATTGCTTAGCTTTTTACTCGTTCTTTACGCTCCTCTAAATGAAAAGTCAAAGTGGAGAGAACGAGTATTGTGCTCAAAAATGACGTTTTTGTATCGTACATCTTAGAACTGACAGAATGTAGAGAAAAACCAATGGTATCATGTTAAAGAGCAGAATCCAGTAGCTAGAACGTAAATGAAGTTTTTTCGACTTACAATGTAAAATTGTGAGAAAATCAAAATGAAAGAAACTCGATCTGAGCATGTTTTGCGAAATTAACCCCCTTTCAACTCTTTATATCATCAGAACAAGAACATTCAGAAAAAGCTCAATATAACAAAACTGACAACCATTTTTCAGTTAACAAATAAGGTGGATGGTTTTTTATTACTCACAATGTAAAATTTAGAGAAATCTGACTCAAAAGAAACACCCACGCATGACAAAGTGGAGGATGTGTTCATTTTTTCGGGCCGACAAAAATGAACTGAAATATTGAGTGCAGGTGCAATTTATTTCATCATATAAAGAAGTAACAATGAACTAATCTTCATTTCGTGTAAGTTGGCTAAAATTATGTTTTTATGGGAGATTTCTGCCTTTAAAAGGAGGGTTATACCGAACAGAAAGTTGTTCATCGGTCGTCAGTCTATGGTCGGCAAGAGGTACCAGTGTTGCAACGGGAGCCGGTTCAGAACACTTCTGGCGTGATTGTTGAAAGGCGGTAATGGAGGCTTTCTATAGTCTACCTGAGCTAATACTCTGCGGTAGAGACGGAGACGGCACGACGGCATTCCCCGGGCCGACGGCCCGAGCCGCGCCGAAAGCCATTCCCCGCTTGTGAGCGCCCGGTAGCCTACCTCTTAGGCTACATGGCCGGCCCCCAGCGGGATATGGGTGGCGCGCGGTTTTCCGCTCCCATCTCGCTTGCCTTCGAGTTTAGAATGGTAGTGTAAGCGGGAAACTTTTAAGTAAGTCTAGTTACCGTTGAATTTTTGTTTTGACGACCCGATCACTATCCACCGAGTTTTTGCGAAAAATTAAAACTTAACTTTCCAAAACACATTCATATGCCCGTGATTGGTAAAGCACGAGTCTCTTCCCTTCGATATCAATTCATTGGTGTCTTTCCTTCTTGTTTTGTCTAAGCTTGGCGACTTTTACGCATCGCTGGCTATTTTTTGCTATTTTTAACTGTGCTTGGCGATTTTTAGGCATCCCTGGCGATTTTGTGTTGCCGCGCCAAATTCCTAGGCTGTGATTGGCGATTTTCTTCGCGATTCTAGCGCCATGGTGGCGACTTCTGGCGATTCAGGCTCGTGGCGACTTTTGGCGACTCGAGGCCGCCTGGTGGCGGCTCGGCGCGCTCGGCATCTGGCCACACTGTGCGCGGTCTGTCCCGACCGCAGTTATTCTGGACCGGCACGTTAGTACGCCTCGACTTGGAGTTAATCTAGAGACCCTCCCGTGAGAGATGCACAGAGGAGTGCGTGGTAGTATCATGGAGGCAAAGGCACCCCACGCCAGGCTAGCGGGGGGCTGAACGAGAAATCTAGTCGGCTCCACCACGTGAACACATAAAGACCACCAGTAATCACGAAAGAGGTTATAGATCACGGAGATAAGATAAGAGTAGCATGATTTTAGTGACATGGGCAATCTAAGGTGCTGTGCGAAAGGGTGCTCTAATGGGAAAGTGCACTCCGTGTTTCGTTTCCCGAGTGCATCCTATGGTGGGGCAAGATTCGTATTTCTTGTCATGGATGATTTCAGCAGGAAGATTTTCTGTTTTCCAATGAAGAACAAATCTGATGTTGCTGAGAAATTCGTTGTCTTTCAGAAATAGGTAGAGAACCAGAAGACAGGATTTACCATCAAGAAGGTTCGTTCAGACAACGGTGGAGAATTTGTTTATCAGTGCCTGGGGAAGATCTTTGCTGATTCTGGAATTATTCACCAAACTACTTCGCCTCAGACTCCAGAGCAGAATGGCTCAATTGAGAGGGCAAATCGCACTATAATTGAAATGGCTTCTTGTTTGCTTATTGACTCTGGAAGAGATTTCAGGTTGTGGTCAGAAGCTGTCTGTACTGCGGTGTATGTGAGGAACAGTTCACCATCAACTGCACTGGCTGGAAAGATACCCGAAGGAGTGTGGAGTGGTGACACTGTTAATTATGCTGAATTTAAAGTGTTTGGTTGTAACGCTGTTGTCTAACAGGAGACAGAAAGAAGATGGAAGAGAAAGGCAAAGAAATGATATTTGTTGGGTACGCAGAAGGATCGAAGGCCTATAGATTTGTTGATCCCAAGAGTCCAGGTCGGAAAGTCACCAAATCTTGTCACGCAAAATTCTACGAAGATCAAGTAGCTGAGCATCAGAATGTGAGTAATGTTTCTCACCCCTTTGTGATTGATGAGAATATTACTGTTATTGAAGAATTTGCAGAGCCAATGATTGAGGAAGAGCAACCTGCCCAGCAGCCTCCCCCAGCCAGGGTCACCCGCATCAGAATTCCAAAACGAGACCCTGACATGGTGTACTACACGGATAAAGGCAAGAAGCAGGACCAAGCTTTGGCAGCATTTGAACTCTTCTCTGATGACCCCAGCACTGTGAAGAAAGCGCTGAGCAGAGCAGACGCTGATGAATGGTCTCGTGCCATGGAAGAGGAGCTAACTTCTCTCAAGGCTAATAACACCTGGGGTGTAAGTACTCCGCCGCCTGCGTCTGGTAAGCCTATAATTTCCACCAAGTGGGTTTTTAAATTGAAAAAGAATGCTAGTGGTGAACCAATAAGGCACAAGGCCAGGTTAGTGGCTAGGGGTTACAAGTTACAACCAGGTCCAAGGAACTGATTACTTCGAGGCCTTTTTGCCTACAATCAAGCTTTTAAGCATCCGACTCTTGTTTTCCCTTGCTGCAAGAAATGGTTGGCTGATTGATCGCGTAGACATCAAAACTGCGTTTCTACAGGGAAAATACGAAGAAGATGTATTTTTTAGACTGCCAGATGGAAATGTATGCAAGCTAATAAAAACAATTTATGGTTTAAAACAGGCGTCGCGGACCTGGTACAAGACGCTGCAGAAGGCACTGGAGAAAATGGGATTCAGAAGCTGTACCAAGGAGCCCTGCCTATTCTACAAGCACGAAGGTGATACCATTATCATACTGACAGTATATGTTGATGACATCCTTCTTTTTACCAGTTCACGGAGCCATATGGAAGCCACCAAGAGCAAACTTGCTGAGGAATTCGACTGCAAAGACTTGGGGCCAGTCAGCGACTACCTTGGTGTCAGAATCAGTCGAGATGAGGTTCAAGCAAGATCACCCTTGATCAACAAGCCTACCTGGAGCAAGTCATTCAGCGTTTTGGGATGGGTGACTGTGATCCCTGCTCAACTCCACTTCCTGGTGATCAGAAGATGCCTCCAGGAGAAAAGGAAAGTACTTGCGACAAACCTTATCAGGCTCTGGTTGGAAGCCTGATGTACTTGGGCCTGATTTGATGCAGGTCGTCTCTTTACTTAGCCAATTCAACAATTGTTATGGAGATGCTCATTGGAGCCTGGCAAGGAGAGTGTTGAGGTATTTGAAGAGTGCAGAGTGCAAGTTATCTTTTTCTAAGCATGGTGATTTCTCCTGTTTCGCAGACGCAGATTGGGCTAACTCGAAGGAAGATAGAAGATCGTTTAGTGGATTTGCCATTCTTCTCGGAGGAGGAGCTGTGTCTTGGGCTTCCAAGAAGCACACTTCAGTTGCACTGAGCACTTGTGAGGCAGAAATTGTGGTGCTCACTGAGGTGGTCAAGGAAGCCATGTTCCTCGTCAATGTCATGGTGGAAGTACTGGGAGTGCCACAGGAACCTATCAAGGTGTGGTGCGATAGCCAAGGAGCTGTAAAGTGGTGCCATCAAGAGGGCACCTGCGGCAAGCTTAAACACATCGACATTAGGCTTTTCTTCAGAAAGGACCTTGTGGCTATGAAGTCGCTTGATGTGCAGCACATCTCAACAGCAGAACAACCAGCAGATATCCTTACTAAGCTCTTACCTACACCAAAACATCCGGGGGCTACTCAAAACAGTGCAGAAGTAGGGTGAAACAAGAAGCCAAGTATATACCAAAGTGCTTTGGTATATAAACATTTAACTCGTTCTTTACCAAAAGTAGGAGATAAAAATCAAGAATATAGCTTTGGTGTCACTTAATTTAGAGACTTGGATTCATTTTAATAAGCATAAAGAATAATTAGGTATGAAAAGGTGTTAATAATTTGGTAAGTATCATTTTCAGTTGAAGGTTTTCTTATGTGCAGTATCTACCGTAATGGTCTGAATGTAAGCCTCCCCCGCATCTAAGCCCCCTAACCTAACCTACCGGCGCGGCGATGGCGATTCCGCGGTCGTTCCCTGATTCATACCGCAACCCTCTAATTGTTTTTCTGAAATATTTTGAGAATGTCTTTAACAGCAAAAGAGCATTTCTTCTAAAATGCGAAGGATTTTACAGAGTTAAAACTAAGAATCCATCAACATCTGAATTCACTACACATAAGAGAATAAGATAATGATGAAGTGCACCAAAGTCCTTGCCAACACTTAGAATTTTAATTTAATGTAATGTTTCTTGTTCCTCATAACTGAAAAAAACTTCTATTATGAAATATTCAGTTCGATATGCCGTTTAAAATAAGTATATAGTCATGGATGTGTGTACTATGATTAAAGAGATGAATCCATGTTTCTAAATTAGGTGTGACCAAGCACAATACTCGTTCTTTGTACCTCACACATTACAATTAAACGGGGCGAAACGGTAAAGAACGAGTAAAAAGGAGTGAGGTGTCAACATTTCAAAGGGAAAAAGAAGAAGGAAAGACAGAAACAGAAGAGAAAAGAAAAGACAAATGGAAACAGTAAAAAACAGAAAGCCAGAGAAAGATCCAAAACATTATATGGAATAACAAAGCAAAATTTAATAATACGTAATGAGGTAAGGAATATATGAGGGTGGCAAAACAACTCCCATCCATGGTATCATTTTTATCATGCATATTTCACTGTTACCTTTTTACCAGCTGAGAACCCTGAAAGCAGTAGCGCAAGATTTAAGGAAGCAGTGTGCAAAGTTGGAAAAGAGTCAGGTGTCTGAAGCAATCAAGGACCTCCCTGCTCCTCAGCAGCATGCAGTAATGGCTTGTTTGGCAGCAGCAAAGAGAAAAGGACCTCAGGGCAACAGGTTTTTGTTGGATTGGATTTATGAGTGCCTTCTCATGCGCATTAAGGGTCCTAAATCTTATGAGCACATTAGAAGCAGGAAAATATTAGTTTTGCCAAGGAGGACAACTCTAAATCGTTATATGAGAAAACTGCATCCTGGTTATGGCTATCGGCCACAGCTTTTCCAGGTCCTAAAACAAAAAATAACAGATTTCAGTGAAGGGGCAAAACATGGTAAGTGCTGTAAGATTATACATTTGAAAAATGAAAACAAAGAAGTAAATTAATGAAAACATACCTTACAAATGTACATGTTTCATAGGAATAATAATGGTTGATGAGATGAAAACTGAATGTGGTGTGACCTTCGATCGCCATACACTGAAATATGTGGGAATGGTTGATGTGGGCACTCACACTCCTTCCAACCAAATAACAGTGATAGCTGACCATATCCTTCAGGTCATCTTTAAGCCCTTCCAAGGATGCTGGTACCAGACATTGGGCTGCTTCATCACCAAGGGGGCTGCAGCAGGACCAGTCCTCAGTAAGGTTCTCTTGGAAGGTATTGGCTTGTGTGAGGGAACTGGCCTTCAAGTCGACGCAGTGGTCACTGATGGAGCCCACTGGAATAGAAACATGTGGGACCTTTTTGGGATCGGTGAAGAGAGTTCCTCATGTGAACATCCAGTTGATGAAACCAGGAAGCTCTAGTTTTTCTCTGACTGGTGCCATCTTCTCAAGTGTATGAGAAACAATCTGTGCCCAAGTATACCAAACAAGAAAAAAAAGATTTTGAATAGTAAGAAAAACCAGCAGCAGCAAATAGATGAAGAGGAGATGGATGAAGTAGGTATTATGGACAATGATGAAGCTCCTAGTGCAAAGCAAGATAGTAGGTACCGACTTGAAACAGATAAAAAATTTGCGGAAAGAAGGGAAGCAGCTTTGAACAAAGAGGTTGAGATAATACCACTTAGATGATAAATTTTAAAAATGCAAGAACTACAGCAAATTTTACATTTGTCCATTCCCAAATTTTGATTGCAGACACCTGATGGCATAGTAAAAAGAGGCCACTGGATTGCTCTGTACAATTTGAAGACAAATCGGCACCTTAAACTAAAACACACGCAGTCAATCCGCCCGTTTCAAAACTCACGCAGTTGTCTGCTACGTCGAAAAGACACGTAGTTCCGATTCAACGCGCGCTCCGTGCACACTGGCGGGTTTCGACGCGTCGCCCGACTGATCCGCAGCGCCGCGGCCGGTAACGAACTGCGTGGGTTTTCAACGAGAACCGTAAGCAAGGGCACACTGAATTGGAAGACTCTGAGGCAACAGAGGCATTTGTTTCACGAGTTAATGCTTTGGCTGATTCCATGAACTCCTCTGATGCATCTGGTGGCTACAGAAAAGATTCAAAACATGAAACGGAAAATCTTTGAATGACATGTACAGTTAGCCAACAATTTTAGATAGTAATTTTATGAGTCTCAATCAACTTAAAATGTCCTTCATATTTTCCTGTAAAAAAAAGAATATAACTGATTTTATACCATACTTAAAAGAATGTGTGAAATTAGCAAAAAGAAATGGGAAGAAGGCTTTCATATCAGAGTCCACCGATCTTGGACTTCTTGTGTCCCTGAAATCTACTGTAGAGCTCAGCACTTACTTAATAGATGACATAGGCTTTGACTATGTTATGACTGCGAGATTCAATCAGGACACAATTGAGGTAAGGGTGGTATAAGGTGTGCTAAGTTGGCATCAAGAAGAAAATCAGCTGCCACGTTTGTAAAAGTATTATCTAATTGCTTCATTCCAGCAATTCTTTGCTAATATTAGGAGTGCAATGGGGCCCAATAACCACCCCAATGCAAAGTCATATGCTCAGATTCATCGCCTCCAATCAATTTATTCCTTGGTTCAGCCTCCTAAAGGGAGCAATGTGTCAGGTGTTGAAAACTTAAAATCACTCATGTCAGTGGATGACTTAATTGCACAAGCAGAAAAAGATAGGAAAGCATCCATAAATGAGGTGCTTGGTGAAATTGTGGAAATGGGTAACTTCCTAAACTGCCATTCCAATTATTGTGAGCGAAGCTCACTCTCCTGAGCAAGGGACCCGGGGAGGTTTTGGTCGTGTGTCTGTCTGTGAGAAGGAAGCGTAACTACAGTCTTCTCCTCTTAGACTACAGCAAGTACAGCGATAACCCAGTATGTTTTCGAAACATCAAGTCATGGACTCTCAGAAAACGAAAGGACATTGCATTTGACGGAGTTTGAAATAATTATTTGAGTGAATGAATTAAAAGTTCAGCAGTTGGCAACGCCACACTAGCTCCATCTAGCAGCAACCGCTCCGCACCGCTCCACCGCTGTGTACCACGCCAGCAGCAGCGCAGCGCCGGTCTTGTCCTCTCGTCTTACCGTCATCACTTCGGTTATTTACAGTATGAAAGTTAAAAATTTAAGCGTCTGATAGACGAATAGTGCTATTTGAAGTTGTTTTATGAGTTGCGGACGTCACCACAAGATGTTTCAAGTGTCGTCATTGTGTGGAAGTGTGCGAACGCGTAATTTGTGGAGTGGCCGACCGGGTCTCAGGGCTCGGCTCTGCTGGGCTTTTAATAAACATTCAAGTTAAATATTTTGCCGTCAGATAAACGAAGTGTGTGGTCTGCAAGTGTTTTCAGAATGACAAAAGTCCCCACACAAAGCTCCAAGTGCCTGCATTTTGTAGAAGTAAGAAACGAATGTTCTGTTGTCAGTGTTTACATCGAGGGGGAGAGGAAGGGGAGTGCTGGGTGGGTGGGTATGTCATTAGACTGTTGCTTAATACAAAAATTTTCGATTTTTTAAAAGTTCCACCCGAAAATCTCCTATTATCCATAGAGAGAACCTAGGGTTTTTTTCCGACCGATTTGCGATAAAAATTAGGGGTGCCGCAAGGGGCCTAAATGTCAAAATGTGCCATTTTCAAGCGTTTTGCACCGTTTTTTTTTTTTTAATCTGGACTCCAATATCCACCAAAAAACACAATATATTTTTTTGACACTAATACGACTAAGTAAGGGGTCGTATATGCCCTTCACAGTCGTCCGTTTAGCCGTATCCCGTCGCATTTGGCCCCTACAGTACTCGAATACGGTACCACCGCTCGTACGCGTGACTGCCGGGTCTCAGCCCAAACCGGGCTGCCCGGGTAAGAGGCAATGGAGGTGGAAGGTGACAATATATTTATTTCATGTGATATTTCAAGTGATATTTGACATCACGTAAGTATATTGTAAGTAATTAACTTATTAATTTGAGTCTTGTAAAACATTTAGAGAAATCATTTTTCCCTTTTAGCTTTGAGAATATTTTTTGACAAAAGTAGATTTTTTTCAAAAAAATCTGGGCGTGACTTTCTGTCAGTATCTACATGATCTACATTTACTACTAAATCTTGCAAACTTTCTTCCTTTTTAGTGACAGTTTTGTTGAAGTCCTTAAATAGTCTAACTCCCTGCTCAGCACAGTCATTTACGACGAGCAAGTGTTTCACTATTTCCATTCCTCTTTGGTAATCCGCTCTACACTCTAAATGACCATGGACTTTTATTGTTACCAGCCCCTGGACTTTTTTGAGCATGTCTATGCCGGATACAATATTGTGTGTAGTTAGTTAAATTTTTGAAAATTTTGTAATTAGCTAGTAACAAAATTTTTATTAATGTAACTATACACAATAATGTATCCGGCTTAGGCCTGCTCAGAAAAGTCCAGGGGCTGGTCAGAATAAAAGTCTATGGTCATTTAGAGTGTATCTTTCCACTCAAGCACTGGAGATTCCAGAAAACCAGAGTCTATCAGTAAAATATCAAGAAGTTGCTAAGCCTTAGCGTGTAGGCCCTGCGGAATGACCTTGACACCCTGAAGCAGCTCAATGACTACAAGCATGTCAATGAGCGAGTTAGTGCTGCTGCTGTTACACGTTTGATGTACAATTCATGGTACCTTAGCGAAATTTCAGAGGGCATCTCCCTTTTTGACGAGGGTTTATCAATTGCTGAAAGCGAAAAGATTGTGCATAACATGTGTTTCAAGGATGGTGCCGAGGCCGAGGACCCTGCCTGCAAAAGAACCGAACTGCAGCGTACTGAAACTGAAGTGCCATCAATGAGTGTCAGTGACCTAGTGACCAAAAATTCACGACAACTACTTGAAATTTTACTGACAGACTCTGGTTCTCTGGAATCTCCAGTGCTTGAGTGGAAAGATAGAGCCAATTACCAAAGAGGAATGGAAATAGTGAAACACTTGCTCGTCGTAAATGACTGTGCTGAGCAGGGAGTTAGACTATTTAAGGACTTCAACAAAACTGTCACTAAAAAGGAAGAAAGTTTGCAAGATTTAGTAGTAAATGTAGATCATGTAGATACTGACAGAAAGTCACGCCCAGATTTTTTTGAAAAAAATCTACTTTTGTCAAAAAATATACTCAAAGCTAAAAGGGAAAAATGATTTCTCTAAATGTTTTACAAGACTCAAATTAATAAGTTAATTACTTACAATATACTTACGTGATGTCAAATATCACTTGAAATATCACATGAAATAAATATATTGTCACCTTCCACCTCCATTGCCTCTCACCCGGGCAGCCCGGTTTGGGCTGAGACCCGGCAGTCACGCGTACGAGCGGTGGTACCGTATTCGAGTACTGTAGGGGCCAAATGCGACGGGATACGGCTAAACGGACGACTGTGAAGGGCATACGACCTCTTACTTAGTCGTATTAGTGTCAAAAAAATATATTGTGTTTTTTGGTGGATATTGGAGTCCAGATTTTAAAAAAACGGTGCAAAACGCTTGAAAATGGCACATTTTGACATTTAGGCCCCTTGCGGCACCCCTAATTTTTATCGCACATCGATCGGAAAAAAACCCTAGGTTCCCTCTAGGGATAATAGGAGATTTTCGGGTGGAACTTTTAAAAAATCGAAAATTTTTGTATCAAGCAACAGTCTAGTATGTCATGTCCCGAAGTTGTAGCTCAAGATGACATAAACTTGTTGTGCATTTGTGAAATGAACATGGATTACGGAAATGTCAGCCAGTGTCGACTCAACTTACTTTTGGACTTATTGTTTTAGTGAGAAACCTAACCTTATTAGTCAAAAATAATATTGTCTGCAAAGCAGCATCCCATGTCTCTTTTGTACAGTACTCAGGTAAGGATAGTTTCAGTATTGAAAAAGCATACTTCCTAAGTGAAAGGTGCCATCTCAGACATGGTTTCCTCAATTTAATTTAGTTTCCGTTATAAATTATTACCCCGGTCCCACAGTGTTGTTATATTCTTTGACCTATCGTATGCCACTCTCCAACGGTTGTTAGTAATAATATATACAAAGTAATAATTGGAGGCATATTTTTCTCACGAAAGGGCATTTAGGTGTAGTTTGTGGTTTATAATATCTTAACTTTTAGATTCAAAATGCTGAAAACAGTAGACATGACACTACTGGGCAAATGTGTTGTTATTACATCTTAGTGGTATGATTTCACGTCGAGCTGTCCTGTGTGTTAAACTAAAAATATTTTTGAGTAGTTTTGGATTAGAATTTATTTAAGAGAAAGTGGGCGTAATAAATATACGGTTTTAACAAAAAGTGGCAGTATGTGCCCCACCCTCCCTTACGTAAGATTGGTAGCCTAGTCCCTGTCAAGAAGAGGAAGTATTGACCAGCTCGAAGGACCCTTAAGTTTGCTATGGCTGAAATGGCTAGGTCATCAAATCTGGAAGATGCAAAAGAGATCTTTGGGTGTGTTTTTGTCATCTACAACTCGAAGCAGACAAATGGACAAGTTCAGAGAAGCCTTGCTCAACTTGCTGACAGGTAATGTTTCTTTTAAACATAATTCTATCACATGAGGTGACCAGCAGGCACCTGTCATCTCAAAGGTGTAAATAAAAGGAACCCTTTTTTACTCGTTCTTTACCTGCTTCATATATACACATGCAGGTGAAGAACGAGTATTGTTTTTTGTAAGACGTCACGCTTTCGGTGGGGCCTATGATCAGCGTCGAAGCTGAGGCATTTTAAGGGATTCTAATTACATATTTGTGATCGGAGTAGTTGCCTCACATCGTCAAAATAGAACTTTTTTCAGTTTTGGGGGTGAAAGTTTGAGAACACATCATCTCTTTTCTTCTTAGTCCTCGTGAGGCCTATAATCAGCGCCGAAGCTAAAGCATTTCAAGGGATTCTCATTTCATGTTTGTGATCAGAGTAGTTGCCTCACATCGTCTTAATAGAACTTTTTTTCAGTTCTGGGGGTGAAATTTTGAGAACACTTAATAGAATGCATCATCTTTTTTCTTCTAAGTCCTCCATCTCTTCATCCTCGATGCGTTGTGAGGATAAAAACAAGAAGCCAAGTATATACCAAAGTGCTTTGGTATATAAACATTTAACTCGTTCTTTACCAAAAGTAGGAGATAAAAATCAAGAATATGGCTGTTGTGTCACTTATGGCGCTTCTACCCACTCCTAACCTCCTAACCTACCGGCGCGGCGATGGCGATTCCGCAGTCGTTCCCTGATTCATATCGCAACCCTCTAATTGTTTTTCTGAAATATTTTGAAAATGTCTTGAACAGCAAAAGAACATTTCTTCTAAAATGCGAAGGATTTTACAGAGTTAAAACTAAGAATCCATCAACATCTGAATTCGGTATACATAAGAGAATAAGATAATGATGAAGTGCACCAAAGTCCTTGCCAACACTTAGAATTTTTATTTAATGTAATGTTTCTAGTTCCTCATAACTGAAAAAAAAAACTTCTATTATGAAATATTCAGTTCGTTATGCCGTTTAAAATAAGTATAAAGTCATGGATGTGTGTACTATGATTAAAGAGATGAATCCAAGTTTCTAAATTAGGTGTGACCAAGCACAATACTCGTTCTTTGTACCTCACACATTACAATTAAACGGGGCGAAACGGTAAAGAACGAGTAACAAATGAATGCGGGACTATAGTCCTTGCCAGGCTTGCCACTACGCGGCGCTCGTATAGCCCAAAACTCGAACGCCTATCGAACGATGCATCACTGAAGCGAGTTTTCAGAGAAAATAGCATAATTTACCACCATACGAGGTTCCGTAGTGGGCAGAAAAGATGTAAAAAGACTCGATTGAGAAAGCGAAGTCAGTGCCTCGGCTGAGAGCTCGAGGATGGTGCTACGGTGCAACGGCACGAAACTCGAAAAGTGCATTCAAAACCTCTTATTTTCGGCTACTTTAAGCTCAGATCGCGCGAAATCACCCAAATTGGCTCGAATTCGCACAAAATCGCACAATTCTCGAGAAATCGCGGGATCTGGCAACCCTGAAAATTACTCATCTTTTTGTGAAGTGTTCCCAAAACTTCACCCACACAACTAAATTGTTTTTTTTTTTTTTTTTTTTTTTTTTTTTTATGAAGATGTGAGGAAATTACTCAAATCATAAATATGTAATGGGAATCCCTTTAAATGATATCATCATGACGTCCTTACCAAACGCAATACTTGTTCGACACATTTCACCTACACAATTTAATACTCTCTGAAAAACTAATTTTCTAGACAAACATATGATTCATTACACTGCAAATGCTATAACTTCAGGGATGGAAAGGATAAACAACAGGCTCCCCTAACGGGGGCCTAAAAACAATGAAAAAAACTAATAGGTAAAGAACGAGTACATTTTAGCAGTACTTTAGTGATGCTTCTCTAACTTGTTTTATCATTGTGTCCCTTTCCAGATTTAGAACCACCCCAGAGGATCTTTGCAATGAAGAGAAATCCCATGCCTGTATGGAAGATCCTAAGGAAAATCCTGATTTTGAAATATACATTCTTGAAGATAACCGAGCTTGTTCCTCATACCGGGACTCGCCTTTCTACATGCAGTTCAGAGAAGTAGAAAGAGGAATTACTCTTGAAGGGGATGATGATAATCCTGTTGCTAATCCCTTCTATGTGCCTGAAGTGACTGATTACCTCATGAGGTATATGCTTCGTTTTTACCCATTATGGTCCAGATATCTGCAAGCTCTCCTCCTCCCAAATGAGGAAAATCCACTGACAAACTCAGTTGTAGAACTTGAATTCAAGTTGAAAAAGCAAACAACTTGGAATCGTAAAAAGCATCACAAGATATGGAGGTTCTTGGACCATTCAGTATTAGATGCTGAAACCAGAATTAAACAGTTTGGATATACAACCAATTTTAAGGGATATGCCAAGAAGAGGATATTGGCTGAGACTCAGGTTTAAGCATCAAATCAAGAAGATTCAGAGAATGAGCAAGAAAAATCATGGAAGAATCAAGAAGAGTCAGAGGAATCACGCCCGCCCATCAAGGAGGCACGTTCAGAGAAGTGGAAGAAGAGCTCCACTGTCAGACCGCCTCATGGCCATTATTCCCATAGGAATGATAGAAAATATGCCACAAAACTGGTCAAGAGGTCTCAACGCATCTTAACTTCACACAAGGTAAATGGATTCTTGTTTGTTTGACGTTTGCTAACTGCTTTAGCATTCCTTTGTCATTGAGAGTAATTACGATTTTCCGCCCCTTTCAATTTCGACTGATTGTATATTGTAATTTCTGCAACACTTCCTTTTTTACCCCAAGGTTCTAAAGAAGATAGTGTCTCATTCTCAGGCAGAATCCGGCAATGCAGACACAGAACAGCATTCAGTTGACACTACTGGAACAGGTGAGCTCTCAAATGTAATAGATGTGTTACTGTTTTTTTTTAATGACAATATCTGGATTGTTTTAATTGCTTTTAAAATTATATTGTGTATCTACTTGACATTTTTTTTTCAATGAATATTTTACAGATGCATTTGATCACTGCACCATTTCTACTGGTGTGAAAGTCAAGCAGCCCAAAGTTACCAGCAATTCATGCTAAAAACGGGTTGACTCTTGCTATATTCAATTAAGAGAAGAGTTCGTTTCCACGCCTACGCTGGTGTGGATTTTACGCCTGTCGAGGCGTGGAGGCAAGCGTCCACGCCCTCGGAGGTGTTGAGCCACGCCTCGGAAGGAGTAGAATCCATACCAGCACAGGCGTGGAAACAGACACTTCTCTTAATTGAATATAGCATCTGCATGTGCGGTGATCCGAAGGGAGAAACCACCTCAATGTTTGGACTGTTTTAGCCAGGAAGGACATCAGCCCATCAAAATTAATGTTGGTATGTGCATAAATGGAATTTGAAGGGACACCTACTTTGATATTATGCAACAAAGCAACGCAATTGATGACATGGCAATATTTATGCACAGATTCAGATGGAGCCAGGCCTGCTTGTGGGGGAGCGTCACGCCTGACTGCACTTGGACCCTTTGTGACAGTTAGAAGAAAGCAAAAGAAACCAGATGGTGTCAAAACAAAATTAGGTGGGCTCACCAGTACTTGGAGTCCAATAGGGTATTCCGGACAAGCCGAGGACCGGAAACGAAGGTGATGTCCACAGTGGTCGGACCTCAGCCTCATGGCTTCTGCATCCGGTTTGTCTGCTGTGGACCGCCACCATCTTTGTTCAGATTCACATTCGCATATATCGGCGGGTGTTCTAGGAAAACAGAACGGACGGAAAGGAGTCGTAGAGGTGACAAATCACTTGCGAAGTCCTCCGCGACCAAAACAACACGATATGCGAGTGTGAATCTGAACAAAGATGGCGGCGGTCCACAGCAGACAAACCGGATGCAGAAGACATGAGGCTGAGATCCGACCACTGTGGACGTCGTCGCCTTCGTTTCCGGTCCTCGGCTTGTCCGGAATACCCTATTACTATTTCAGTGTCAGTACCTATGAAACTATTATATTTTTTGTCCTTTGATGACACTTGTACTCCCAAGTACCCTTGGGAAGAGAAAAGAAGTTTCCCTCTGGTTTCTCCTTCGCCCTTGTTCTCTTGCAAGGGAATCACCTTAACCCATAGGGACTTTGACTGTTTGAAACCTGGCAAGTGGCTGAATGACGTTGTCATTGACAGTTTTCTACGTGTCATCAGCGATCCTGGTAATTTGAAGGAACCGGAGGCCTGTATGAACATCCTCAGCTCCGTGTCAATCGAGAATATATCCATGGGTGCAGATTTTGTTCTGAAAGCAGTAGGCAGTTCAGACAAGTTTTTTAATGACATTTGGCTGGTTCCCTCTCGTGTATACAGGGTGAGCGACTTTGTATCTGCCAGACTTCGGGAGCGGATAGGGGACATTTAGACGAGTATTTTGATATAAGACACTTGGGGTCGGAAATCAAAATTACGCCTGCTAGAGGGAAATTAAATTTCGGAACCGAGCGCCGGCAGGTAGGCAACCCAAATCGGAAATGCTCACAATTTTGCGCTTAAGTAGTGGGTTTCCAGTCTAAGACATAAAGGGTAGTTAGGGATACCTCGCGAGCTCGCGACGCACCTCTACGCCTACGCACGTTTCCCGCGAGACCGCGCGAGCCTCTCCGACGAGACTGTGGGTCTGGCCCGTGAGTTCTGCCCCGCCGTTGAGGCCCGCGGCCTCGCGGTGGAGGCCCGTGGCAACGCCAGGGAGGACCGCAGTCTCGTGGGGAAGCTGAGCTACGCCACGCCACGCCGCTCCTAGGCTGCCATCCGGGTGGGTTGCCTACCTGCCGGCGCTCGGTTCCGAAATTTAATTTCCCTCTAGCGGGCGTAATTTTGATTTCCGACCCCAAGTGTCTTATATCAAAATACTCGTCTAAATGTCCCCTATCCGCTCCCGAAGTCTGGCAGATACAAAGTCGCTCACCCTGTATAGGAACCACTGGATTCTATTTTTAGTCCTAGTCAAAACCAGGAAGATTATCATCCTAGACTCCTTGCGTGATGATAAAATATCTGCAGAAATCACTGAGCACCTCCAGGTGATGCTAAATCATGATGTTACTCTTCTTTGGTTGTACCAACCAACTGGTTCTGTGCAATATTAAAATTTAAATTATGTTTCAGATTTTGAGACCAATGCTGGCGGACAGTCACATGCACTGTTTTGGCACTGCCATTGACTGGAGTCAATGGAGTATTACCCTTCGGTCCCCTCCCAAATAAATGGCTATGATTGTGGGGTATTTGTGGGTGTATGGGCTTATGCCATATGCACAGGCCAACCCTCACAAAGCTTGTGTGACAGCATTGCAAATTGTAGGGCGTGGATGGGTGAGGTGTTGCTATCGAAAGGGATCGAGCAGCTGGCACCAATGTAAGTTTATGATCTCCTATATTGTTTCTGTGCGTCAATTTGGGTTTGAAATAATAAATAAAGCGCCTTCCTTATAAAACCAGAGGCCTCCAAGAACTCAACCGAAGAAGTTGAATTTATTCAAAAAGTCTATCGAGAATTCGACAACAACACCGATAATGAAGTGCTGATCCAGAAACCATGGAGGAAACTGCCAGTCCCTCACATACAGTACAGCATGTTTGATGGACTTCAAACTTGCCAAGTTTTGGACAGTGTCATAAGTAATTTATGGAAAGCCACAGACGAGTTCTTGTTAGATTCATAGTGTTTTGTTCATTCACTGCCTTGTGATTTTTTGCTTCATCCGTACTGTATCCTGTTTCCGCTATCAATGGATATTAAAGATGGACGATTCTTGTGACTTGTGTTCCTATTTATTATCCACATTAATCTGAAGAATAATCAAGATATAATAGGTCATGGGCCCAGATAACGCTGGGAAGATCGATGTGGATACTTGAAGATTTGTGAAAGTGAATTTTGTGGACGATTTGGACGAATTTGAGTGACAGTGAAAGTGTGTGCCGGTAAGCACGTTGTTTCGGTGTGTGGTGTTTTTGTGAATTCTATTGAAAATGACGGACGATTCAAGAAATGTGAACAAAGGATTACCCATCCTGACTGAAGAGAACTATATGTCATGGAGAGATCGTGTGAAGAGTTTGCTTCAGCAAAGAAGACTGTGGGCGGCTATAGACCCAGGTTATAATGAGAATGTGGAAGAATGGACAGCAAGAGACAATGTCGCCAATACGGATGCATTAAACTTATTAAAGCAGTGCACCAACGATACTACGTTCCATTTCATCAAGAAGTGTACTGTGGCACGTTCAGCATGGAAACTACTAGAGAAATTATTTTGCGATTTCAACGCAATGGACATCATTGATCTACTAGATCAGCTTACGTCGAACAAGAAGACAGATTCCATTTCAATGATGGATTACATTGTCCGAGCTGAAGAACTGTTTGAAATGCTAGAAGAGGCCGGAATGATCATGGGAGATATGATCAAAGGCGGTTATTTACTTTGGGGACTCAGTAGGGAACGCTATAAAGATTTTGTGTCACATTTCCGAGCTAATGAAGAAAGTATGGGAATCATCAATGTGAAGTCCAAACTGTTGAAAGAAGGAAGAAAAGAGAGCATCGATTTGAAGAAAGAAAAAGCTGAAGCTGCAAAGAAGACAGAAGAAATGAAGACTCAAGCCTTCATCGCCAGGGGAGGAAGAACCAACTTCGGTGGTGGAAGACCTAAAATTAGTTGCTATAAATGTAAGGAAGAAGGACATGTAGCCAAGTTTTGTGAGAAGTTTCATGAAGCCAAAAGAAGAGGAACTGTTGTATGCTATAATTGTGAAGAATTTGGCCACATTTCAAGAGACTGCAAGTCTGCAAGAAGCAGCGGAGGAAGAGGGGAGAAACCCAGCGGATCAGCTGGAGGATCTAGTGGCGGTGATCGAGTGAAGGTGAAAGTTGTCCATACAGAAGATGAAAACAAACTCGTGTGTTTATGTGTGACAAGTAGTAAAAATAAGAAGACTAAGGATCCCAACACTTGGATTCTGGATTGCGGATGTACTGATCATATTACTCCGCATAGAGAAATTCTAACTGATTTTGTAGAATATAGTCACTGTGAAAAATACTCGTAAGGGTTACGGGAAAATTTTCCATGATAAAAGTCGTAAAATTACGATTTGAAATTGTAAATTTACAAGCACTCCATATCGGCTTGGAACTGACCGACGAGCAAGAATGGACTGTCGTAAATTTACGACATATTTTGTAAATCAAAATTACAAAAAATGTCGTAAATTTACGAGTATATTTTTCACAGTGAGTCTTGATGTTGATGTTGCTAACCAGACAGCATCGAAAGTGAAAGGTTATGGTTATGTGGAAATGAAAGTAATAAATGAACATGGAGGTTCAGAGTTGAAACTTGAGAAAGTATTGTATGTACCTGATTTTAGTGACAATTTATTCTCTATAAGAAGATGTGATAAGAAAGGAGCCAATTTCAGTATTCATAACGGGAAACCATTGCTTACAATTAATGAAAGAAATCTCATTGAAGGTGAAGTTCATGATGAGCTGTATATATTCAAGACTGAATGGTACCATGTTGAGAGAGTACCTAAGACACTGAAAGTAGAAGTACCATCTGTTGTACCGAAGATTGAAGGAATTAGTATGAAGGTACAAGCTAGACTTGTCATTACGACAAATTTGTGGCATCAAAGGTTCGGCCATGCACAGAACCTACCAACCTGTGATATTATCAAAGAACCTAAAGTTAATGTTGAAGACTGTGATGTATGCTGTGAAGGAAAATTCAAGAGGAACCCTTTCCCTGCAAGAGATCATATATCTAAAGAAAAGCTAGAGTTAATGTATTCTGATGTTTGTTATGTGAAAGAACCATCTCTCGGTGGCTCTAATTATTTTGTAACCTTTACGGATAATTGTAGTAGATATTCTATTGTGAGTGTTATCAACAAGAAATCTGATGTACTACCTGTTTTCAAGGACATTTTGACTGAAATTGAGACTGAGCAACAACCCTTAAGACTGAAGAATTTCCAAAGTGATAATGGTGGAGAATATTTCTCTGAAGAATTCAATACCTTGCTGAAAGAGAAAGGCATTCATAGAAGATCTACTTTCCCATATACTCCACAACAAAACGGAGTGGCTGAGCGACTGAACCAAGATTTATTGTGCAAGGTGAGATGTATGCTTATTGAGTCTGGACTTGGTCATCAGTTTTGGGGAGAAGCACTGCATACTGCTTGCTATGTGAAGAACAGATGTGTATCATCAACCACAAAGAAGATCCCTTTTGAAGTATGGAACAACAGAGAGTTGACCAGCGACGACCTCAAATGCATGAAAATATTTGGCTGTAAGGCATTCGTCAGTAGAGGACATGACAGCAAAATAACCAGCAGGGGGAAGAAGTGTGTGATGTTAGGCTACGCTCAGAACAAGAAGGGATATAGATTGTGGGATATTGAAGCAAAATGTGTGATTGAATCGAGAGATGTTAGATTTGTAGAAAAATGTTTTCCTATGAATGAGTTTCATGTCAATATGTGTAGAGAGTGTGGTGGAAGAGAGAAAAACATAGTTCAAGAAGAAGTTATTGCACGTGAAGAAGAATATGAAGAGAGGAAAGAAGAAATTAATGTGAATGAGAATGAAAATAATGAAGACATAGAAGATGAAGAAATTATACCAAATAATGATGAAACTATTGATCCATTAGTTACCCGAGATGTGATACCTAACAGACCTAAGAGAACAGTGAAACCACCAAAGAGATGTCCTTGTTGCAACGCTGTTAAATGTGATATTTCCCTAGAGAATATTAATGTAGATGAAGCTCTCGAGTCAGAACATAAAGAATATTGGATTAGTGCAATGAATGAAGAAATGTTGAATTTTGCCAGTACTAATACATGGTGCTTGGTGAAGAGACCTGAAGGAGCTAAAGTTATTAAATCTAAACGGTTACTGAAGGTGAAGAAAGACCAATTTGGATTCATCAGCAGATTCAAGGCAAGACTTGTGGCTCAAGGCTGTTACCAGATAGAGGGAATCGACTACAAAGACTCATACAGCCCTGTGATCAAGAAAGCAACGATAAGACTTATGGTTAAGTGTTCAATTGGGATGGAAAAATAGACAGTTAGATGTGAAGTGTGCTTATCTGAATAGTGGTATTGAGGAAAATGTTTACATTGAGCAACCTAAATATTTTGTTGATAGTAAGCGTCCTAACTATGTATGTAAATTGCTGAAGAGCATGTATGGTTTGCCCCAATCTGGCACAAATTGGTACAATCATTTTGACACCATACTGAAAAATTTAGGTATGCAAGCATGTGTTACCGATCCTTGTCTCTATTTTTGTAAGGGTAAGACGTTGTATGTTGGTATTTATGTAGATGATGTAGCTGTGTGGGGAGAGTTGAACCATATTAATTGGTTTGTTGACGAACTGAGTAAGCATCTAGAACTCAGAGATTTAGGTAGAATTACAGATTTTGTGGGCATCCATTTTGAGTATTACAATGATGGTTCGATCAGCCTTGATCAAATTTCATACGCCCAGAGTACCTTAGCTATTTATGGTATGAGTGATGCCAAATCTTTGAGCACTACTTTAGAACCTAGAGTAAAGAATATCTCATCTGGAGTGAACTTGGAACCCTTTGACTCCACCCATTATAGGGGAGGTATAGGCCGGCTATTAAATTTAGCCAACTGCACCCGACCAGACCTAATGCACTCAGTGAGCTTTCTGAGCCGAAAGTGCAACAAACCGACCGTGTCTGATTGGAGAAACGTGGAACATCTGTTAAGATATGTTCGTGGTACAACTGACCTAGCCCTAATGTATTCTAAGTGTGATTCTGGAATAGAATCATTTGTGGATGCGGACTATGCCAATGATATCGATGATAGACATTCTTATAGTGGCTATGTAATTAAATTCGGAGCACCCATCTCTTGGAAATCCAAGAAACAAGACCGAGTGTCATCCTGTACTGTAGAGGCTGAATACAAAGCCCAGGCAATTGTCTTCAAGGAACTTACATGGCTGAGGATGTTATTAACAGAGATTAACCAGGACAAGTATGTCGTAGTACCTTGGAATGTTAAATGTGATAATAATGGTGCAATTAGCCTTGGTAAAAATAAATCTGTTTCTGATTTATCCAAGCACATTCATGTAAAATATCACCTAATTAGAGAAGCTGTTAAATTAGGGGAGGTAAAATTCACCTATGTTAAATCTGAACATAATTTAGCAGATATAATGACAAAAACCCTACCAGGCTCAAAAATGGTTCAAGTGTTATCTGAACTTAACATGCAACTGCTTTAATTTTCATAATGTGACAACTGTACTAATGTGATTTGTTCATGCCATTGTACTACTAATAATAGTATCCTATTTGATTTTTTGTTTAATTTTTTGTCGCCAGTGAATGAAGGGGAGGTGTTAGATTCATAGTGTTTTGTTCATTCACTGCCTTGTGATTTTTTGCTTCATCCGTACTGTATCCTATTTCCGCTATCAATGGATATTAAAGATGGACGATTCTTGTGACTTGTGTTCCTATTTATTATCCACATTAATCTGAAGAATAATCAAGATATAATAGTTCTGTGGTGCACCAAAAGGGTGCAAGGGTGTGGACACAGAAATTTACAGATGCGAGGCATGCCCTGAATATTATCACCTTGAATGTGTGGGAGGTTCTAAGACGAACAGTCAGAAGGCATACTTTTGCCCAGCGCACGTAGCAGGTACTTGAACAAATGAGACCAAAAGTAAGACGACAACAAAAATGATGATAAATAACAGTAATTAAAAATCTGAACTTTGGTTTCCTTTCTGTTATATTGTTCCCAGTTCGGACGAAGACCAGAATAGTGTCAAGCCCTATCCGGGAATCTCTAACCTGAAATTATGTGGTTTTAGTGGTGTTGCTGGCACCTTCATACCGTACTATGGATTCATACTTTTGCCTGGCTATTTCTGTTTTGTTTGTTTCTTTTACAAAGAAGTTTGTAATACTTTGGTATCGTTTGAAATTAAAATCTAATTGGCTGAGCCTCTCTTACTCAACCTTTAACTTAAATTTAAGCAACGAAGCCTTAGTAGTCCGTGCCCAGAACGAAGTGTGTCTTTGGCAGGGTAGGCAACTTTCTAACAGTAACTTCCGCTGGGTTTGACACCCGATTTTAGCTGTGTGTTTGATGACTAAACCAACTTTAAACAAACAAAAGAACCTTGTGAAACGTTTTATTTTTTTTTAGTGGTAAACTGGCGGTTCTTTGCAATATACTATAGATTTTTAAATAGGCAACGGTTGGCTACATGTAATGAATAAAGACGGGGTATGGTCTGAACAAGTGTAATAGCAGCATGGGCTAGAAGTAGGCTAGTTTTGAGAAAGAGCATTTAGTTTGGGTTTGAGTTAGCGGGACAGAGTCCAGCATGGCCCCTGGAATTCAAAAGTACTAGGTGGAGTCCTCACTAAAGGCCGAGCTAGTTACACTTCGCGGTGGTACTGTAAACGTGAATGAACCATCACATAACCTCATATTGCGTGAACACAAGTTGACTTTTAAAGTAAACGAAACTCAACATAGAGTGGAGGACTGTTAAAGTGACACTCAATCTTTGAAGTACTGCAATGTGAAAATTGTTCCGACTCAAAATCTTTAATCCCTTCCACTTAAAATCCAAGGAAAGAGATTGTTACTGGGATCCTGTTAGAACCTTCCGTTTCTGTCTTCCAAAGGAATTTTTTTGTGTCTGTTAATAATTTGATATGAAAGAGAAAGAAATGCTATTGACAAGTTTAATAAAAGTTTAACATAATTTTAGATCTTCTCTTCACTTAAATCATTTCAACAGGCATACAATATTAATATGATAAGCTGCATCTTCAAAGATAAATCTGTTATTGGATCTAACGGGAGAGCCAGATAGCTGAGGCTCGATCTTTAGACTGGAATATTTAATTTGATCTACATCTTAATTTTAATCTTTTTGGCTGCACAACACTGTGGGCTTAAAAGGGTGGATCTGTTGAGTTGGTATTCACTGTGTTAGGGATTCAACGTAAGGGAACCAAATAGCTGAGGCTCGATCTTAAGACTGGAATCTTAAATTTGATCTAAATATTCATTTTAATCTTCTTGGCCACACAACACTGTGGCCTTAAAGGGCGGATCTGTTGTGTCGGTATTCACCGTGCTAGGGATTCAACGTGAGGGAGCCAAATAGCTGAGGCTCGATCTTAAGACTGGAATCTTAAATTTGATCTAAATCTTCATTTTAATCTTCTTGGTCACACATCACTGTGGCCTTAAAGGGCGGATTTGTTGTGTCGGTATTCACCGTGTTAGGGATTCGACGTGAGGGAGCCAAATAGCTGAGGCTCTATCTTAAGACTGGAATCTTAAATGTGATCTTTATCTGAATTTAAATCTCTGTGGCCACAAAACACTGTAGTATCCAGAAATATGAAATTTTGTTCTCTTGTTAAAATTTGACGATGAATTTCTTGCTTCAAGGTTAAATATATAAGAATTATGCAAAATCAAAAGGGATTTGTAGTTATTTTACATTGTCGTATCTATTCCTCTTCTATTCAAACCAGATCCATCAACTTTTTTTCTTTCTGAAAAAAAAATAAATAAAAATAAAATAAATTAAAGTCAAATATATTATAATTTATTATTATTTATTTTTTTTTGCTTAAAAGTGGGATCTTTGGCTCAGCCTTAAGCTTAGGCTTTACCTAGTTTAGTATAATACGGTGCCATCGCCTGTTGTTGATCCTGACAAATGTGCCTTTAGTTTTCATATTTATTTTATTTGTTTCTTTTTTGTCATGGCATTGAGTAGATTCTAAATTATGTTAATAGTTGCTTCAGTGAGAAATCCTCTGGAATATACTTAGGGCTGTTGATGTTACCTTTCGCTTCATTCTTTGCTGTACTAAATCAGTTGTGTTTTTGAAGTATGTACAAATTCCTACCACATGCTTTACTGTAACGTCTGTGATTTAAAGTATTTATTTCATATGAAAGTATTGGGTTCAAGTGATACAAATATCCATTAGGTATTTGTTATTGATCATTTGAATAATGTCAGTTTTCTTTTGTGCGTGAACTTGCTAGTGCCCAGTAACAGATATTTTCTAAATATGTGTCTTCACGTATTGTTTGTTTTGAAAACAACAAATCTTTTTACTCGTTCTTTACCCACCTAGCCCTACTTGGAGGTAGAAGAACGAGTATTTTTCTCAGTGCAGTGGAACACAATAACATGATCCCATTTGTATCTCAGAACACAGAATACATGCACACATAACAGTTATACCATTTGAAACTGGAAATGCTGGTGTTGTTACCAACTATGAACTTTACTCGTTCTTTATAGTCCGGAGGCTAAGCGGCAACCACCTTGCAAAAAATGATTAAGCGATGCCACTTGGCATGAGTGTTGTACATACCCATACCTTACTTTTAAGATCGGTAGCCACGGTGGGAACCATTGCAGGGACCGTAGAATGGCGATTGCCTATCTTTCAGGGGTAGTTTGATGTTTTCTCTATGTTTTCACTGTGTGGCTCGAAAACAACTCGCCGGAGGTAAATTTCGACAGTGCCATCGCATTCAGCGTACCCGAAAACGTGGCGGATGGTGTTCACTTGTCAGTTGCGGACTTCCGGTGGCGTCCGAATCGTCTAAAAGGCAAGAGCAAAATAGCAATTTTCACGTTTTTCGCTGGCTTCGTTGCTTAATCGTGTTTGTGCGCGCGCGTGTGCGTGTGTGTTTGTGTGTGTGTGCTGAGGCGAGAGAGAGCGGGACGAACGTCTGAAGCTCTGTGTCACGGTACGAAGATCCGCCCTCTCCGTGCCCTGGTGCGTGCTGGTGTAAGTGTGTGTGTGTGTGTGTGTGTGTGTGTGTGTGTGTGAGAGAGAGAGAGAGAGAGAGAGAGAGAGAGAGAGAGAGAGAGAGAGAGAGAGAGAGAGAGAGAGAGAGAGAGAGAGAGAGAGAGAGAGAGAGAGAGAGAGAGAGAGAGAGAGAGAGGCATCGGAATGGCGCGATAAAATAGCCCTTAACAATAAAACTACATTCGGAGATTATACAAGCTGGCTCTGGCAACAGGTAAGACAATTTTGCGTTTTTGAAACTTTTTTCATTTGGTAACTTTCATTGGTACATTTGGTGCATTGAACTTGAATATTATTTAAGGAACATTACATTTGCAGGAGCACAGTTCACGGCACTTCAAAGCAGCTTTTTTGAAGCAGGAGCAGTTCCCAGAACAGACTGATTTGCATTTGCGTCTCACAAACGCGTTGCATGATTCTGCTGCAACTGGAATCGTTCTCTTTCGTGGTGACAAGAACGAGTATTGTCAAGAGTAAGGTGTCACACTTTTTATGAAACCATTTCGACCACAGAACATACTACACGCACAAACATGGGGATAGTACCATTCTAAAGCGGAAACGCTGGGCATGTTACCAAGTATGAACTATTTTTCGAGCTTAATTGTAAAATTTCGAGATCTCTTAACAAATTTTGCATGTTTTCATTTTAAGTCCGCGTCCTTAGCTTCTCTGACCATTCTGGAAAATGTATATCGAAGCCACGGGAATGCATCATTTTAACATATTTGAAATCGGCAGCCTTAAATGTATATGGTTTATTACGATGATTTATGTAACTTCGACAGCATTTTGAAAAGATCACTTAACAGATCTACCAGAAATATTCCAAGTCCCGTGTCGGTGGAATGGTACGTGAGGTTAGGGCGAAGCTGTGCTGCCATCTGTGGCTCCCGGTAACTACGGTAACTACTTCACGGGCCGCGCGTAGTGCAAATCGTAACTCTGAGATGAAAGTGCGGACAGTGGTTTGCAAGTAAAGAACGAGTTTCCCACTTCACACGGAATTCATTTCGTGTTTATAGTTTCTCTTGTTTTTATTTCTTTGTTACGTCTAGTTACGTCTCGCGTAACAGGCTTCGCGATCGTCACTTAGACCTCGCAATCGCTTAGCTAATTATATTTTTTGCAGGTTCATCACTCAATGTATTGTTTTGAGAATAAGTAATTAAAGTGCATCCTTATTACTATTATACGTATTCAGTGAGAGAGACGCCCCTCCCCTTCGGTGCCTATAGCGAGCGGCCGTCTGCTCCCTCCCTCACCTCCAGCGCCGCAATCGACCAAATCGACACATCCACGGTGCCGTACGCAGTCAGGAGAGAAATTTCTCTTTCTTCCCCCGGTTTTTCCGCGCCCGTGCCGCAAACGCAAATCCTGACCCTCGGCCCCGCCGCAATCGCAACTCGACCCTTCTGACCTGGGGGATTAGTGCCGCAAACGACAATATGCCGGCAGGCCGAGGTGTCTGCCTACCTGCTGCGGCGAGATCAGGGGGTAACCAGGCCCAGCCGACTCCCATGTATTCGTCTGAACCCTTATTTACTCGTTGCAAGATTCTGCCAACCTCAGAAAGAAACACAATATGTCAGGTGTACCAACTTTTGCATGATAAATCAATGAAAAAAGCTGCAACCGTGCGGGATCGAACTCACATCCCTACGAAGAACAGACTATGGCTCTTCTCACTACGCCACAGAGACGATACGGGGCAGAAGCGGTCGCACACCGTGTGGTCTGTAACAGACAGGCAAGTCCTTTAAAAATCAGAAGCGGTTGGTACCCCTCACAAATATTAGATTGGGAAGACATTGATACTAGAGAGACCGGAAACAGTATATCTCCTTGGCTGGGCCTGGGGGTAACCATCATTTACATGTTTAGAAAGAATGCACCTGCATCACAGGCTGAATTCCCCCTCCCCCCCCACCTCTCATTCCTTATCCTAGGCTACATAAAGTTAAGGAGATTAACAGTTAACAGTTAACAATTAACAGTTAACAGTTCCCGCAACTGCGTATTTCTGAGTCGTGTACACTATTTATGGACTCTATCTTAAGAAAAATACTTTTATTTTCGGAGTGACTATTTACACCATAGTGGTGAAAATAAGTAATAAGGCGTAATTTGCACCACGGTGTAAATTGTGCTGCTTTTTCCATTTTCGGAGTGACTATTTACACCATAGTGGTGAAAATAAGTAATAAGGCGTAATTTGCACCACGGTGTAAATTGTGCTGCTTTTACTATTTGCACCACACCACTTTTCAGTTATGGTGGTGTAAATATTAAAATAATAATAATTCGCACCACGGTGCAAACAACAAGGAAAACACTATTTGCACCACATGGTGAAAGCAAATCTAAGGACACTAATTGCACCACCAGTTCGAAACAAAAAGCGGGGAAGGGGTTGGGCTTCCCCAAGCGCACCTCTAGTTCACTGTTGTGTGTTTGTTGTTGGGGCTGGTCGCAACACTGGCATATGCACTGGCATATACACTGGCGTGCAAAATTAACAGTCCACTTTTCTCTCCGCTCATAGGTTGAGCTAGAAACTGGAAATTTGGAGGAGAGATGGTCCAATGTGTTGTTGAAACGTCCCTATAGTCGCAACAATCAAAATCCACCTCCTTCATTTTTTTCCACCCCTCGCGTAAGACACTATCAATTTTTGACACTTTCGTCGTGGCAAAAGTGTCCTTCAAGGTGTCGCAGAGTTTCGAAACTCACGTGGCCGACTCAGCTTTGTCTCCTCTTTTCGATTGATACCGCAGCCATCCCCGTCGGACAAAATCCGTTCCGGAGCCACAAAAATAAAATAAAACATAAGTAGGGGTGATTTTTTCGGATTTTTTTCCAGAGCTGGGCGCGGTGGCAGGAGGTCAGGTCCCCTGGACACGACAAAAGTGTCCCGATGTCCGTCGCACCCTCCAAGGGGTGTCCCGCCCCGAAACACTGACACCCCAAATCTTGTTTTTTCACTAAAATCACCACAAATGACCAAAAAAATGGTCAAAAATCACGTTGCACAATTAGTTTGAGCCGTCTGGATCGACACCCGGAGTGACAAACTGCAGATCGGACGGTAAAGCCGTTTTCGTCGGGGCTGCAACCCCTAACTTTCCAACCCCCAGCGCAGGGGATGGTGGGCCGCCGGCAGGTCACCGCGGACACGGTACGATGTGTGAGCCCCTCAGGCACCTCTACACCAATTTTGAAGTGATTCGGTCCATTCGTTACCTTCCAGGAGCAAAAAAATGCAAAATCGTGTAAATTTCAACCCCTAAGTTTGCACCCCTTTTTCTCCTCAGCCAGGAGGGGCACAACATCCGCTCAGGTGCGCGAAGGAGCGCACATTCAACCTTTACCTGGGGCTTTTCGTTTTGTGGCTTCAGCACATAGGGCGATCGGCCAGGGATTTCCCCGGGAGGATGACAGGAGGGATTACGGAAGGGACAATGAAAAGCGGGAATTCGTCGCATTTTGAAAGGTGACACCTTTTTGCCCCCTCGAAACTTTGTCCCTCCGCCCAAAAGCGCTTTTGCGGGCACTTCCTTCACAAATGACCTTTCATAGTGTGTCGTGTCGAATGGTTAATGGTTTCAAATTTGCTTCCTGCAGGCAGGAGGGGTATCACGGAGCTCCCCCAGACGCGCCTTCTATAACCAGTCTACAGAGGGTGAGTAGAAGAACGTTTCCTAGGAGCTCCGTGATACCCCACCTGGTGTTAGCGTTTTCACCGTTTTAACCAGGAAACCGAGCAAGAACCCAACAGAACCCAGTCTCCTGTGGTGCAAATAGTGAAAAAGCTTTTAGTTACACCACGGTGCAAATACTGACCATGATACTATTTCCACCAGGGAAGAAATTATAGTGGTTCAAATAGTAATAGGCGTCATAATTACACCACAGGTGTAGTGGTGTGAATACTAAACTACAGGTTGTTCGCACCACCACGTGGTACAAATAGCACCCAGCACGCAATTTGCACCACTGGTGCTACACCACCACGTGGTGCAAATAGTACCCAGCAAGCCAAAAAGCTAAAAGTGACCAAAACTGCCAGAGGAGGGAGGTTGTGGGGTGGGGTTAGGGGACGGCGGGGAAGGGGCGGGTACGGGTTGTACGGGCGACTTCGGCCTCGGCGCGCTTAGGCGCGCTCTGTCGCTGTTAAAAAATAAAACTATTTTCCTATTTTCCTTAAGAAAGAGTCCATAAATAGTGTACACGACTCAGAAATACGCAGTTGCGGGAACTGTTAACTGTTAATTGTTAACTGTTAACTGTTAATCTCCTTAACTTTATGTAGCCCTACTGAATTAAGTTTGCTCTCGAACCAACTCACATGAATCCATGGTAAGCCAGAAATGGGTCACTTAGAATATGGTTTAAAAAGACATTGCAAGAAATATTGTAACAGAGGCCAGTAACTTTAAATACGATCAAGACATTCACAAAGACTCAGGACCTTTAAATGATGAGGCGTATCTATTTTGAAATGAATGTCAGCTATTAAGGATGGAATTAAAACAATTGTGCCATTTAAATAGTTATATGGCTGTATTTTAGTAATAAGTATGTACTTCAATATTTTAGAAAGACTGTTTTAAAGTAAACACTCCTGGCACAACTAATACATTACAAGAACCGTGCCTCATCTAAATCCTATCCACAGTATCGCCCCTAATATTTGTAAGAGTCAAATCTTATTAAAATAACCATGTGATCAAAGCAATTTTTCTCTCTATCAATGTGGAGTGACCTTTTTTCAATCTGAATTCTTAGGCACAACGGATCAAGGAGTAAGTTTGGGTAAGCACATGATGTAGCTAAATCATAAATCATCTCACTGGGAAATACGGAGTAGGCTAGAAACCAAATGCCACAAAATTTAACAAAGTAATACCCAAACTCGTGTTTTGTTAGGTTTAAGAGAAGTAGGATTTAAATACTCAAACCACACTTTTATATATTATCTTTAGTAGAATAATGAGACACCAAATATTCAGTTTACGATTTACAAACTTATTATTGTTTTTTTATTGCAAATGCCTATTGTCTTATGTCAAAAATGGGCACACTTCCATTAATACAATTAACATCCACACTGCACTAAAGAAATCGTTCAGCTAGGATTAACTTGTGGTGGCTGAATAACAAATCAATACGCTGGGGAACCTTATTCAAAACTAAATTGAACGAAATGTAAGGAAATCATACTGCTGTTAGTAGCTCTTACTTGTCAGGCCATGGGGTTACCTGATTTCAATACTCAGACCATACTCCAACGTTCACCAAACAGTTTCACAGCTTCACTGTAAACAACTTTGTCTACGTTATTAGGTTATGTCACTCACTCACCTAGGAAGAACACAACCAAGTTGCATCGATACTGGCTGTCATTTCAGTAGTCCGTGACGTTCATTTCACAAATCCAACGCAACAAAAAGTATTTTGAGGCACTACCCGTCTCACTGCTCCCGTGCTCCCCAAGCCACAGACGTAAACAAACAGCACATCACTCGAACCCGCACTTCTACACAATGACAACACTTGAAACTTAGTGCAGCGACGTCCGCAACCTTTACAGCGACTTCAGACTGCATATAACGTGAAAAAGACTATTAATAATTATTTAATTTCGATAGTGTAAACAGCCGAGATAGGCCGGGCGCGCCGAGTTCGCCTCTTGCTGAGCATGAGCATATGGCTGACGCGAAGTAGTTCCAGCGCAGCCGCTAGGTGGCGCTATCTCTCAATGTCTTTAAACTACTTGCCCTGCAGGGCTATTGCTATTCCGTTTCGGTGCGTCGGTTGGCTCAGGTCGGCTCTTGCTCTTGCGTCATGGTTAACCATGTCTATAGCGCTTGGCTCCATTTGATTCTGACGAATCGACGCGCTTTCTAGTTTGGACGAACCATTAGTCGAGAGAATGCCCTCCTCGCACCGGACAGACTCACGACCAAGAGATGAGCACCTTGGTCCCTCGGCAACTTGGTCTTCGCTTCGCTCAACTGAAAATACTGTTTTTTTGGTTGGTTTTTTTTTGTTTTGTTTTTTTACATATTTTTCGGGAGGTGGGACAAAAACACACCAAAAAGTATTCAATAAAAAATACTCTTTTTAAAATACAGTAAAACCCGCATATATCGAATTTCAGGGGACCGCGGGAAAAATTCGTTATAATCGGGAATTCGATATATTCAGTGAAAAAAGCATTAAAATTGCATCTAAGGGACCGGCCGAAAAGTTCGATATAGGCGGGAATTCGATGTGTGCGGGTTCGATATATCCGGGATTTACTGTATATTTTTTAGCGAGGTATGGGGCAAACTACAGGTGGGGAAAAAAAACACCAAAAAATAGGTAAGTTACCGGTGTCAAAAAGAAATTTCGGGAGGTGGGACAGATTACAGGTGGGACATAAAACACCATAAAAAGATATTCAATAAAAAAAAATTGTTTTTCATTTATTTTTCGGGAGGTGGAACAAATTACAGGTGGGACAAATAAATCCAACTCTTGAAGGCCACTACAGTGTGCGACTTCTGCTATATTTTTATTGGTTCTTTTAGTTTATTTAAAAGTATCACAAAACAAAAGTGCATGCCTTGCGCCTATGGCACAACCAGACTTCTTGATCCTAGTGTTTGAGCAGGGCAGTCCAAGGGTACTCCGGGTGCTTTCCCGACCTGAAAACATCAGCACACACAGTCAACTCAAGAGTGAGATTGATCTACACTTGCCTTACACTCCATTTAAACCTTGCACTTTCAGAACTAGGGGGCACTTTTTTCATGCACATCTCGACGACGTGCGATTTTGAAACCTACAACACTGTGAAAAGTTTACTACAAAGAAAACGCGCCCTCTGTAATTACACAGAAAATGCTTTGTAATTACGAAGCATGCCGAGCAATTCTTTGTAATTACGAAGCATTTTCTTTGTAATTACGAAGAAATTTCGCTTTGTAATACAAAGACCCTGTTTTCTTCGTATTACAAAGCACTGTTTCGTAGACTTTTAACAGTTAACTGCACCTATCGAACAAAACCATTTTCGACAAATAGAATTTCTATTCGTTCATTTCAAAGAGATTGAATTCTGCATCGGGTAAAATGTACAAAAAAAATCCACCTTCCGTGGACGGAAAAAGTCCTTTAAAATTTAGGGTAGCAAGTGTACGGTGTACGGCAGGAGCGGGGAGTTTCATCTCACCCGCCGATGAACTTCATGTCGAAGAGCTTGCCGTCCAGGCCTTTGTCCTGCGCGTCCAGCTTCGCCATGTCACTGTCGTCCAGAGTGAAGTCGAAAATCTGCGGAAAGAAATAAATGATGAAATGAACAATTGTGGTGGTACGGCTGTCACCCTCTGAGCACGTCGTTCACGATACGTACGTCGATGTTCTGCTGGATGCGGTTGGGCTTGGAGCTCTTTGGGATGACGATGATACCTCGCTGCACCGTGTGCTTAAGCAGGACCTGTGCGCTCGTCTTGTTGTGCTTGGCGGCGATCTCCTTCACTACGGGGAGCCCCAGCAGGTCGGGCAGCTCCTTGCTGCACACAGGAAAAAAAAAAAAAGAGCGTTAGGGAGGGCTTTAACGGAAGGCTGCATTTCGCCGATATCGTGCTCAGCTCGTAACACCTCGTAATTCAGAAAAATTCAGAGAAAGTCAGAAAGATTCAGGAAAAATTAAAATACTGTCAGAAACATTTGGAAAAATTCAGGAAAACTCAAGAAACTACCTAAACATTAACAGCATTATGGCAAAAACTCAAATAAATGTTTTTTTTATGGCAAAATTTGTACACCAAAATTCAGAGTTGTGTCCCTCTCGGCTCTGCTGAACTGGAGCACACGAGGCTGTTCTATAGGAGCATAGGGGCCATCCATAAAGTACGTCCGCTGTTATTGGGCCCAAAATGCCCCCCCCCCACCCCCATGTACGTCACCGTCCGTCTGCAGATACCCCCCCCCCCCCCTATCGGACATCTTTTTTTTGACCTTTGCCCCCTCCCCCAAAAAACTTACTATTTTCTTTTTGAATTTGTGTGCGCATTCCGGTTTTCCTACAGATGAAAAACGGACGTCCGAACTGCTGCGACCCCACGTTTTCGATTACCTCCTACCTACCCTTCGGCCAAGTACGTTCTTTATGGCGCATATCGACCGGAGGACCGACGGGTGATGGCCATTGCACCGTACAGTACACACCAAACGCCGATACAATGTGCTCGACTGGACTCGACTCGACTCACCCGGAGAGAAGCGACAGCCACTTGGAGCCCGGGCTGCCGAGCGGCGAGTAGGCCGTGACCGACACGCCGTGCTGCTTGCAGAAGTCCACGAGGGGCCGCTGCTGGTGGTACAGGTGCAGCTCCACCTGCAGGTTGGACGGAGGCACGGCCTGCTTCAGCAGCCGCTCGATTTGCGTCTCATTGAAGTTGGACACGCCGAGGGCCTTGGCGCGGCCGGCCTTGTGCTCGGCCTCCATGGCCTGGAACAAAAGACAAGCAGGGGCGTGAGCGTGAGGCCTCGCGGGCGCGGCGTGTCGAAGGGGTACCCTCGACCCGGGGGATGCTGGTTTAGGAGCAGAGGATAACTTTGTGCCCCCGCGAACAAATAGCACGGGCTGTCTATCTTGGATAATGATCCAGAGATTGGTAAAGCCCGGATATGTTTACGCCCACCCTCCCAGAGCACGCGGTACACGAGCGACCCCTCAGAGTCGGGTCGGAAAGGGTAGGGAGACGCCGGCGTTGCGGCCTCCCAGGCACCATGCCCGAGCAGGCCGACCGAACGCCATGCCCACCTTCCAGATGGCGACGTGGTCCGTGGTGAGGTCGGTGCCGTTCTCGCTGATGCGACCCATGTCGTAGGCGTGGCGCTGGACGCCGACGGGCATGTGGATGAGGTACAGGTCGACGTAGTCCACCTGCAGCTTGGTCAGCGACTGCTGCAGGAAGTCGGGCACGTCCGCCGCGCGCATGCCGTACACGGGGAGCTGCGGGGACAGATCAGACCAGGCCGGCGCGCCCGGGCGGAGCGTTACGAGTTTGAAAAGCTTCATTGAAAACCCAAGCGAGTAAATGTCGTACACTTCCAGGTGGGTGCGTTTCGATTATTACCCTTGAACAAGCAGCAAGTGTCGTCAAACACACTTCAACGGACAGGTGTACGAACGGCATGTGCGTAATTCGCACATTTGGGTTTTCAGAAGCTATGCATTATGCCAGGGTTTAAGAAAAGGGCTGGCTTCATTTTCCTCAGGCCCTCCAGTTGGTAGAGTTGGTAGAGTCTCTTAGTTTCTTCCCCCTCTGCCATGAACTAAAAGTAGTCTACGATCCGTAGAATATCAGCTTTCCAATGCCGTTTCCAGATTTTAAATATCTCAAAAATTGGCCGAGATAGGTTTATTGTAGCAGTTTTCTGCATTTTGTCCGAAATTAAGGTACGAGTCCGAAATGTGGGCATCTGACGACGGTGTTCTATAACACTGGCGCCTGGCACCCTAATGGCGGGCCAACCCTGCTGGGTCGCGTGGGGCTGTCCCGTCCCGTCCCGCCCCGTCCAGTCCAATCCAGTCCCTACCTTGGTGGTGATGAACAGCTCCTCCCGCTTGACCTTGCCCTCCTTGAGCCACTTGCTGAGCACCTTGCCGATGAGATGCTCGTTCCTGTAGATGGTGGCCGTGTCAATGTGGCGGTACCCGGCCTGCAGCGCGGCGTCCAGCGCCGTTTCCAGCTCCTGGTCGTCCGTCACCTATGGGCAGCGCCGGGCAGCAGGGCAGGACAGGGATGTTTTAGACCATAAAGAAAAGTCTCTCGGAGCAGAAAGGGTTCAACACGAGGGGGAATTTTGGTGAACAAATGTTTTGAATTTTTGTGAATTTTTCTGAATTTTCAATGAATTTTTCGTTATTTTTCCTCGAATTCTGTGAACTTTAGTACATTTTTCTGAATGTTTCTGATTGCATTCAATAATTCTTTGAAGTTTTCCTGAATTTCTTTGAATTTTTCTGCTTTTTTAAAAATTACGAGGTGTACGTAAATTTTAGAATTGTTTCTCACTTGGTTCAATAATACCAGCCTTGGCCGAACAAATAATAAGCGCTCTGCAAAATAATTTTACTTCGTATGTATGCTTTCTGACCTGTCCTTAAATATTTGCACACGCAATTACCGACGTTCCAACTTAAAATCAAAAATGTACATTTCCACTCTTGCGGTGGGCAAATGTTTGTCGCTCACAAAGGTGCTGTAGACTCTGGACGGTTGTCGCCCCAGCAGACGAGTTAGTCTTTCGGGGCAGCACAACAGACAGGTAGGTGTTCGTGTACGTTACGTTGCCTAGTCGGCAGGCACAAATGCGGCTCGCTTCAAATCTCGCCGGTATTTTCGAAAACAGGTCTAAAAATTTTTGTACTGCTAGTAATTTAAAACAAAAAGAAAACTTTTCAAAAACATCTGAAAAAAAGGAAATGGAAAATTTACGACATTTATTCATCAAAATTCAGAATTTCCCCCTCGTTTTTCTGGACTCACGGTGAACAGCTGATGTTACCGTACTCACCTGCCAGGTGCCGAGGCCGACGATGGGCATGTCACCGCCCGAGCTGAGGTGCACCTTGGGGACGTCCAGGCTGCAAGCAAACCTCATTAGTCATGACGGGGACGACTACAAACAGCGCGGTGATAAGTGGGACGAGCCTTGTCCAACGAGGGGCCGGTGACACTAGAGCCACAAGGTACAGGCCGCGAGGGTCATAATAAGATGTACAGGATGTCCTTGGTGGAGGGGGGGGGGGGAGGGAACTGGTTGAGTCTGTACAAGGACCGCGGCTCACGATCCCGCAGATAGCTCAGCGCGAGCGCGAAACCACTCTAGTGTGCAACGAATTGATGACGGAAAATTAGCAAAAGTCTTGAAACGTCCAGGGTCCTCCCGTGCAGTGGAATCGGGAAGGCGCTGCGCACGCTCCCACCGCAGAGGTTCGCACACAAACCACACACGCGGCCAACGACCAGGCGAGGCGCCCACCCTGACCGGCGGACCGCCGGCTACATTGAATCTACTAGAATAAGTTGTTCTCACTCACCAAGTGCCGACGGCCAAGGCCACCGCCAGGACGAAGCACACGCGGAGAGAACCAGTCATCTTGCCCAGTGAACCTGTGGGAACAATTAGAGTGTGCCTAGGTTAAGTCTGGAACAAGCCCTGGGAGGGGATGGCTGGCACGAGGAGGGAGTAACTTCGAAAAATCATTGTACGCCCCCCCCCCTTCCTGAAAAAATCATGAAATAATTTTTAAAAAATCAAGAAGACAGATGAAGAAAAATACGAAAGAATCGAGAAAAAATGAACAATAAACCGAAGTAAAATTGATAAAAATCAGTAATAGGGTAGAAGATCAAAATTTATGAAAGAGTCGTGATAGAAATTTTCCTGGAAAAAAAGACAAATCATTCCAACAAAACATATATTAATTAAAAAGTCAAAAAAATCATGGTGCATATTTTGTATGATTTGGGGTGGCAGGCACGCCCAGGCCCTCTGGTGGCGTGTGCAGCGTAGACACGGCTTCAAGCCTAGACATCAGCTTCGCTTGGGTAATTACTCACAAACTGAGTGCGAGGGGCCCGCGTCTCCGAATGTATCAAGTTAAGGAAATTTACACTTCACACTTCACACTCTTTACAATTCACAGAGATGGGGGAAATATTGGAGCTCACAGCCACCTACACTCTCATGAAAACCGGCCACTGCAAAAAATATTCGTAAATTTACGACACTTTTTCGGAATTTGTGACTACGACACAGAGTTGTAAATTTACGTGCGCAATCGTAAAATTACGACAGCAAAATCTTACTCGTCAAAGAAAACTAAGTTGACACTCGGCGTAAAAAAAAATCATCGTAACAATACAACTGGAAGTTGTAACTTTACGACATTTATCATGGAGAATTTTCCCGTAAACCTTACGAATATTTTGCACAGTGGTGGAAACACCATCCTCACAACAAATTTCAAAATGTTTCTAGCCCAAACCGGAAAATACGAAGTTTTTGTGCCCCCGTCCTACCCTCATCCATGAAGTGTGAATTTCCTTAACTTGTTCCACCCTCATCCAAAATGTGAACTCAGATTGCATGATTGTGGTGGATTGCAAAACCTAATATCGCAATAAATTGTTAGTTGATTACTTTTATGAGCTTTGAAGACTGCGTGCCTAAAATTATGCGCCACAATCAGATGATTTCCTTCAATTATTTTTTTCCTTGATTGCAAAGGTTGCATCGATTTTATACAAATGATCGTACAAGTTGCTGACCCGTGGACTGTGCGTCGAGAGACCTAGTAAAAATAGCGTTCGGAAATTTTCAATTCCTCGCTCACAAAGACGAAATTGCCACTTTCAGCTAATCTGGTTCCGAACCACCGGAACTTTTGATGGTAACGTCGAAATTTCTGAACTAAATTATCAGGTAATTTAAAATAAAAGAGATGATCGACCTATGGACTCTTGACAGCAGCACATTGACCGCTGCCTTATATAAATAAAAAGGAAAAGTACAATAAGACACGACTTGGTCGACGGATGTGCAGCAGTGCCTTACCTTGTCCAGTCCGGTGGAGAGGTGCGTGAAGACTGCGGGCTGTGAAGGCGGAGGCGGCGGGCCTAGCCGGGCCGGGCGCGGCCGGGCGGTGAGGCTCCAGGCTCATCTTCCTCTACCCCACCCCGGCACCGCACCGCGCCGCACCGCGAACCACGCCCGGAGACAAGTGCGGGCACTCCCAGTGGAATGGTACCGCCCCCCACCCCACCCCTCTGCTCAAGACATAATCCTCCTCTCCTGTCTGTCTGTCTGTCTGTCTGTCTGTCTGTCTGTCTGTCTGTCTGTCTGTCTGTCTGTCTGTCTGTCTGTCTGTCTGTCTGTCTGTCTGCCTGCCTGCCTGTCTGTCTGTCTGAGTCCCTCCATCGGCGTCTCTGTCCCAGCAGTCAAACTGCTTCTCACTCGCTCCGTCCCAACTTTGCCTACGTCATCGCGTTCAGGTTTATCCAAGCGGGTTCCTCGCTGCGCTCTTTCTGCTATATTCATTGTTTCAGACAGGGTCCAGCCGGCGAGACGGCGGCGAAATAGTTATCGCGTCGAGATGCGGCACGTCCTATGCAATTACGGCAGGGCGAGGCGGAGCGTGGCGGAGTGTCCTTTGCGAGATGGTCGCCAAGATTCGGGGCTGCTGGCGACCCTGCCCCGCCCCGCACCTTCTTCGTTCGGGTCTTACAGACTCATTGACGGGACGTAGACATTAGGTGCGAGAGCGATGACGAGGCGAAATTACCAAACATTCTCTCGTGGGTCAGCTCAGCTTCACCACAGCCTTATCCATCCGACCCAACTTGGCCTTATCCGCGGAAGAAAACGTTGAGTCAGTAGGGTGCTCTCGAGCTCACGTAGTATTGGGCGTGCGGGAGGAGTACACGCGACTCCCCGACTCGGGTCTACATTTTATCATTGAACCGATTGGACCGGGCGACCGGGCCGGCCCGTGCCGTGCTCTGCACTGTCGTCCACCACGCGCTCCTCCTCCTCCTCCTCCACGAGTAAATACAAGCACACGAGCGCCCCGCGTGCCCCGCCCGCACCAGCCATATTTCATCTCGACGGCATGGACCAAGTTCACTTTTGGAAAAATTTGCAGAGATTTTACAGAAAATGTCTTGGAATAGTTGGTGCCACGACATTTTCTGTAAAATTACCAAAGTATGTAAAATTACAGAAACATGTAAAAGTTAATATTTCCATACTTCACCTAGAAAAATGTCTACAGACTTTTACTTGTAAAATCTGTGAAGAGAAGGAGCAGCACCAAACCCAATACATTTAAAGTGGTCCCAGCATTACTTTCGTCTTCGGATGCCCAAAGAGAGGGCGCTTCGGGCTGGGACCCAAAGACGAAAGTAATGATGGGACGACTGTAAAGACGGGCATATGCTTCCTGTCAGATCCACCCTGAAACAACTTTTTACTTCGGGCTCCCTGCCTTATTGGGTAGAAGACGGGGAGGCGGGGATTTCGTCGCATGTAGAAATTTTATGTTGAATTTTGCACATAGCTTAAATAGGTCTATGTGCAGCATGCATAGCTCACGCAAAATTTCTTACTGATAGATGTATGAATTAATTCATAACAATGCTAATATTTTGCATAAGAATGTTGTACGTAAGTTACACATATGCATATACACCGTATCTATGTTAAAAAATATCAGAAATAAAAATTCAGAGTTTTCGGAGAAGGCGCAAACGCGATTTTTCGCAGTGCAGTCACTCATTGTACGATGGTCTGACGTATCGCTTGTTCTCGCACTCCGGTCAACTGTGCGCTGGTCGGGCGTTTTCCTATCCACTGATGAAGGGTCGGTCAGCGCTTGCTGCAGACTGATTCAGGAGCGTGCTCTCCTCGGCCTGTCTCTCTCGCACTCGTGGGGCGCGCTGTGTAGGTGCGAGAGAGACAGCGTGAGGAGAGCGCTTATTTTTCTGAGTAAGTCTGGAGCTGGTCCACCAAGTTAAATTAAGCTCGTGTAATAATCTTCTTGTATTGTGACGTATTTATTTATTTGGGTTGAATTAGTATCGGTTTTCACACTGCGAAAAATATCCTCGTAAATTTACGATATTTTTTGTAATTTTGGTTTACAAAATATGTCGTAAATTTACGACTGCCCATTCTTGATCGTCAGTCAATTCCAAGTCGATAGGGAGTGCTTGTAAATTTACAATATCAAATTGTAATTTCACGACTTTTATCATGGAAAATTTTCCCGTAACCCTTACGACTATTTTTCACAGTGCATGTAACATTCATACTCGGACGCCACGCAAATAAGGAAACACCCCAAGGATAGGGAATCAGGTGATAGACTCAAAACAACAATATCGTTTAAAATAAAATTAAATAAAATTTATATCGGAGACACAAAGAACACACAACATTTTCTTTAAGCGTATTTAGCTTCCGGACATCAGCAAACACGAGGCTCACATAAAAAGTACAATAATTTATCACAATCACTACAAGTGAAAAAAAAATGCCTTAATACTTTCGGTGTTTCAGTGCAAAAGAAGTGCGGTAAGTACGATGCGTCCAGCCACAATCTCACGGGTACTCGTTGAACGGATAAGCGACGTGGTCTTTAGTAATTCTGTAGGACAAATGTCGGCAGAGATTAGAGGTCGGCAGAATGTAATAATTCAAAGCTAAGGTAGGTATCGGAAACCGTTGTATGAGACTTTACGGGCTCAGCGTCACTTGTTGGAACTATACCGACGGTTTTCATTATTTTATGAGTTAACGCACGTCATTAACATGTGCACTCACCCTAGGAACTGGAAGTCTATGATGCGGCCGTTCTTGCCCTGGTCGAGCGCGTCTAACTCGGCCATGTCCTCCGGGCTGAGAGTGAAGTCGAACAGCTGGATGTTCTGGATGATGCGCTCCTGCTTCGAGGACTTGGGGATGGCGACGATGCCACGCTGCACGATGTGCTTAAGCAGGATCTGCCCCGGCTGCTTGTTGTGCTTGTCAGCCACCTTCACCACCACAGGATTGGAGAGGAGGCTCGGGACGTTGACGCTGCAACAACGACAAGCACAGATGGCGCAAAGCCGAGGGGGAAACATCAGAATTATGGTGTACACATTTTTTAAATTTTTTGAAAATTTTGTGAATTTTTGTGAATGTTCGTGATTTCATATAGAATTTTTATGAGTTTTCCCCTCGAATTTTACCTAAACTTTTGTGAATCCTGAATGTTTTATGTTTTATGAACTTTCCTGAATTTGTGTGAATTTTTCTATTTAAAAAAAGTTGAATTTTTTCAGAATTTTCTTGATTTACGATGTGTACAAAAAGTTCAGAGTTGTTTCCTCCTCCTGTAAGCGTTTCTTGACGGCCCGTTTTCATAGCTACACTGTTAAAAATTTATTGCGATTTCCCAGCACTTCCTCGATACGGAACGATTGTGAAATCCCAACACTTCTCTGATATCAGAAAAGGATCCTTTGGCTGCCTTAAATATTTTGTCGGCCAGTCGGCCATATTGTTGAAGCCAGTCTATTTTAAATACAAAGGACAGTTGGAATTTCCTGAAGAATTGTGATTAAAATACAGAGGCCAGTTGGAATTTCCCGAAGAGTTCTGGTTAAAATACAGAGGACAGTTGGAATTTCCCGAAGAGTTTTGGTTTAAATACAGAGGACTGTTGTAATTTAACGAAGAGTTCTGGCAACTTTTTTCACAACGGAGGTGCTGTGAATTTCCAACATTTTTTTTTACAGTGTATTCTGGAGGAAACAAAACGGGGAGCTCAGCGCCTGTGATACTCGGGGTAGGCAACCACGCAGTTCACTCACGCACTGCACGCTGGATGTTGCCTACCTACTAGGCTGATTTACAGACTTCTTCCGCGTTTGAAGGATACAAATCATACAAATTCCAATGGTACTCACGACAGGCCCATCTTGGAGAAAAAGGAACCCGAGCCGGGCGTGCCGAGCGGCGAGTAGGCCGTGACCACGATGCCGTTCTTCGTGCAGAAGTCGACGAGCGGCCGCTGCTGCATGTACACGTGCAGCTCCACCTGCAGGTTGGCGGGCTTGATGCGGCACACCTTGAGGATCTCCTGGATCTGGCGCTGGTTGAAGTTGGACAGGCCGATGGCCTTAGCGCGCCCGGCGTCCACCTGCGCCTCCATCTCCTGGGGAAGAAGAAGGAGCACAGGGACAGGCACGGGCCCGGTGAAGCGGACGGCGAGCACATCACACAATTCAAATATACTCAGAGAGAGAGAGAGAGAGAGAGAGAGAGAGAGAGAGAGAGAGAGAGAGAGAGAGAGAGAGAGAGAGAGAAGGAGATAAGTTCAGCAGGAAAAAAATCAAATGAAAAGAATAAGATCAAGTCAAGGATTATGCAGCAAGAAATCGACGCGTAAACCATAATTTAGAGATGTCTCCCTCTGTTATTAGGCCCAGAGAGCCTCGCTGCCCAGGCTGCAGCCCGCAGCGCTTACCCTCCACACGGCGATGTGGTCCACGTCCGGCGACACGATCGGCTTGCCGTCCGGCCCCCTGGGGTGAAGGTTGTCGCCGTCGACCTCGAAGGCAAAGGGCACGTGCACCAGGTAGACGTCCACGTAGTCCATCTGCAGGTGCTCGAGGGAGCGCTTGAGCCACTTCTCCGGGCCACCGGGGCGGACGCCGGGCGGCGGCAGCTTGGTTACGATGAACAGCTCCTCGCGCGTCATGTTGCCCGTGTCGATCCAGCCCTCCTTGATGAGCTTGCCGATCACCCCCTCGTTCTCGTAGGCTGCCGCCGTGTCGATGTGGCGGTAGCCCGCGCACAGCGCCTCCTCCAGCGCCTCCTCGAGCTCGCCCTCCTTGGACTGCGGGCAGAGCACGTTACGAGTTACGAGGGAGACAGGCAGGCGAGGGGGAAACAGCTCTGAAATTTTTGTACACCTGGTAGTTTTAAAAAATCAGAAAAATTCAGAAAAACTCAAAAATAAATCAAAGCACTTCAAAAAAATCGGAAAACTTCAGAAAAAATCAGGAAAAACTCAAGCAAAAATTCAGAAGAAATCATTAAAATTTCACGAAAATTCACGAAATTTGTACAACAAAATTCAGAGTTGTTTTCCACTCGACCGAAATGCACGGGAGAACGGGAGGGGCTAGTCTACGACAGCTATCCAAGCGACATATCTCTCCTCTCCGTCGCACCCAGCCAGAGCGCCTAGTCGAATAGGCAACCCACCGTGCACACCAGCCAGGTGGGCCGCTGCCAGACGCGGCGCGTTTGGCTCGACACCCAAACACCCTCACCATCCCAGCGAACAAGAATTTAACGGATACCAAAAGGTATCGTGAGGGCGATTGAAACGTCCGTGTCTAAAACCCTGTGGATGTTTTATGCCAAAGTTCATGGGGAAAGGTATGATTTATCACCTGTCAAGGCGTGTCGATTTATTTATTTATTTATTTATTTATTTATTTATTTATTTATTTATTTATTTATTTACTTATTTATTTATTTATTTATTTCTTTATTTATTTATTTATTTATTTATTTTTGAGTGTAATACCTTGCGAAGGCACAAATGCCCCCTAATGCCTGTGGCGAGTTTTAATGTCATTGGGAGGGCATTGAACTTTCACACCTTGCCAAAGGAGTTGAGCCTAATTTTTTCCCCCGCGCCCGCAACCCCCACCTCAAACCACGTTATCGGCCGCATCTCCAGCAGTGTGTGGCGCCTGGGCTGGACGGGGGTGGCCCGCGGAGGGGGGGGGGTAGGTCGTCGTGGTCGGGCCGCGCGGGTGCGGGTGTATAGGGCCACCACTGTGGCCGCGGTGTCGGTGAAGTGGTGAAGTGCAAACACCTTTATCGACCGTCACCAAAACCGCACCCTCACGTCGGCCCGACTCGTAGGGGGCGTGGCGCGGGCACGTCGTGCCTACGGCAGGGTACTGACATAGGCTTCACGTTCCCCGCAACCGTAGGGCGATTCCGGACAGTGGTTTACTCTCTCTGTCCTTCGTCCTATATTCGTGGGGCACGCCCAAAAGGAGAAAGAGAGAAGACACTGCTTCTAAACGCTTTTCGGATTCACCCAGCTGAGTAGTAGAGCTTTCATGCCGCGCGGCCCGCGTCGCGACTCTGGAAAAGCTCGTCACGATTCATCCTCGCTGGGCGGGACGGAGCTGCAGGTCCCTCCAACATTGACTCGGAGGTAACAGTGTTCTAGTACTCTGAGAAACATTTCTTGATTGCAGTCATCAAATCTTCAAAGCGCAACATCAAACTGTTGTTCGATCCGGCAGAGTAGTTATGGGCATTGAAAAATTCAGTTGCTACAACCTAAAGTTCCATTCCCAGAACTAAAAGTTCGATGCCTTATACGACTACTTCGACGGATCGAACTATAGTTTGATCGCTCCAACCAAAAGTTTTTCTCAGTGTACTAAGCAATGGGATGGGTTCGAGGATGGGTTACAGCTACACCTGTCAAACAGGTCGCTATGCGAGTGTTTTCAGCGGAAATGGGTTCCCCGCAGCGGCCCCCTCTCCTCTGCCGACTTATTCCAAGGAGCGCTCTCCTCGCTCTGTCACTCACGCCCCTATGCGACGAAGCCCATGAGTGCGAGAGAGACAGGGCGAGGAAAGCGCTCCTCGCAATAAGTCAGCTGGGTGGCTGGTGCCTCTGGCGGGCGCTTTGTCGCATCCGCGCCACGCGCCGCGTCACGTTAACACGAGAACAGAACTGACACGACGAGGCGCCCCCTCCTCTCCTCCCCTCTCCAGCGATGTGTTCGTGCTCCGTGTCGTTCACGGCCTTGGATTGGAGAATTAGAGTCCGGAGAAGGCGGGGAACGGGCATGGCGACCGCCACGCTGCATAGAGTAGCACCCACCGCGACCGCGCCGAGGAGGCGGGAGAACAGGCCTATCCGCACACGGGCTCGCCCCGCGGAGAGGCTAAAGGCGAAAGCGTCTGCTCGACTTTGAATCGAATCGAAGGCGCGAGGCAGGTGCGAGGCAAGCAGCGCGGACTTCCCTTTGCACGCTCGGGCACCTGTTTCTACCCAATGAACGGTGACCGCAGTCGGCAGAAATCGAAGCAATCCTGACTTAACTTTGTTACGTAAAAAAATTGCATGAATGATTTCGCAGACATTTTCTATAAAACCGAACACTGAATAGAGTGCGTAACGACAGATTAAAAATAAAGTATGAGTAAAAAACAAGCAGGCTGATACCTTCGTATCATCTGCTAAAAATACTGGGGTAGTAAGTTAAAAACAGCATGGTATCACAAAACTTCGGAGGTGGACACAATTACATCTATTCGCTCTTAGAACTTTAAAACACATTTAAGTTCTGTGGTTTACAGCTGAGAGAAGTTTAAACAATTGTAAACCACATAGTTTATTGTCACATATTGGTAAGACTGGGCGTTGATATTTGTTGATGCTTCTCGTAAAACTGTAAAGATATTCAAATCTCCGGCCCCAGCTTACAGCAATCGCGGGGTAGGGGCGGTAGGGGGGAGGGGAGGGAGTAAGTTTGCTCGTGCACTAGACGTGACGACACCTCAGTGAACTAGAACCTAACCTCTCTCCGCGGGGCGGGGCGGGGGGCGGAGCTGACTGGGAACTCAAACACAAACGGGTGGGTGGGCGCCGGGCCGGGCGGCACACTCACCTGCCAGGTGCCGTAGCCGAGGAGAGGCATCTTGGCGCCGTTGTGGAGGGTGGCGTACTCGGGACACGCCATGTCTGCGTCGGTCCTGAGCGGAGGGACTGAACTGTCGGGTAACAGAGCCGGGACCGGGACGCGCTGAGGCTGCTGCTGCTGCTGCTGCCGCTACTACTGCTCGCGGCTGGGCCCGGCACACTGTGACTGTGTGGTCGGTGTCGGTCGGGCGAGGCGGCCAAGGCGGCCGGCGTGGCGGGGCGGGGCGGGACTGACTAGCGCTGCGGGAGTGAGAAACGCGAGTGATTGTGCTCTTCACTCTCACTCCCGCCTGCTGGGTGCCGCCGTGCCCGTGCCGGCGCCGCCACAGCAGCGCGGCCCCGCGGTCAGCCATGGAACTACGTGTACACTAACACACTCACACGCGCGGCTGCGGCTGGCTGCCGGCCGGCCCGCGCGACTCGCGGGCTGAGCGCGGGGCACATGCGGGGCTGAGGCCCATGCGGGCCACGCTCGCTGACTTTCTGCTCGCTCCTCCTCTGAGGCCTGAAGGTGAAGGGTTTTGGCGAAGGGAGACAGCGGCATGAAGACGACGCGGATAGCCGGGCTGGGCTCGGCGCGGCCGGGCGGGGCGAGCGGTGTGCGGGTGCGGGTATACGACCTCTCGACTTTGTTGCGGTCTTCCCTCCCTCTGCGCTGCGCTTCCGCCGTCCCAGCCGTCCACTTCCGAACGGCCTGCAGTCGAAACGACTCCCACAAACTTAACGTGCAGCTCAATTGCTCGAGCCGTTCGCTCCTAAGTGGCGCTCTCCCCAGACTCATAAAATTTTGCAGAGAATTTACATGTTGGCAGTATGTATTTTGGAAAATGTTATTAACTTCGTCACTGTTGTGTTGTTTACATGGTCAATGGCTTTGAGACAGCGTTGCCAGATAAGTAGGCAAAATTCTAAGGTTCGAAATCTAGAAAATTTTTCCTAGACTAACCCTGCCTACTAGGCAACCTACCATACAGCCGAATGTTGCCCATGCAGTTGTCAGGGTTTGTCTGGGGAAAATTTTCGAGATTGCGAATCCCACAAAACTCCTACGAATACACCTGTGTGAGCATACGCAGATGGCTTGCACGTGAGTGAAAAATATTTGAGCTCTTGCAGGTGTGTGAATAAAGATTCGCTCAATCGTGCTGGTGTGCGAATGAGTATGAGAGCACTTAAATTCGCTTTCCTGCAAAGTGTGTGAATTTTGATTCGCTCATCTACATGTGGGCGAAATTTTATTAGCACACTTACAAGAGAGCAAATACTTATTTACACTCACCTACAAGTGAGCGAATAAATTCACTAAGTAAGTGAGCGACATTACACTTGGACTTCCAGTGTATTGTCGGTCGAGCGCTTGAGACTATAGAAATCGCACTCGACCGCTTTCCGCATTGGCAAGGGAGATAACAATACAAATAAAATACGATGTTGAAAAAAGAATAACTATCACAGCCGTTTATTTGATAAAGAATGCGTTATTCTTGACTGCCTTCGCGGTAGCTTCCATGGCACGGTATAGTCTTGAATACTGATGCGGTTGTTTGGTTAACATGGTCGCTAGTCGACAGCCTGCTCGGAGAAAGGCTATGTCACGGGTGCGATTGCACCACCTTACGCGACATGGCGTCGCTCTAGACAAAAAAAAACGAGCAGAGCTAAATAGCCTCCCCGGATCACTTTGCTCTGGAAAGAGTCGAAAAATGATCATAGTGTGCGCTGAGACCTGCTGCCACAGGGACATAATTTTTGGCCGGGATGTGGCGCTCAGCCTCGCCGTGGTTATTGCTCACATAGGAAGCTGATGGACCCGGTCTTATCAGTCAGTGGTCAGCGGGGCGGATCGGCGCGCGAGGAGATGGGGTGGAGCGGGGAGGGTTGTAAGGCGAGGATGCGCGCAGCAGCGCTCAGCAGCGCTCAGCAGCGCTCAGCAGCGCTCAGCAGCGCTCAGCAGCGCTCAGCAGCGCTCAGCAGCGCTCAGCAGCGCTCAGCAGCGCTCAGCAGCGCTCAGCAGCGCTCAGCAGCGCTCAGCAGCGCTCAGCAGCGCTCAGCAGCGCTCAGCAGCGCTCAGCAGCGCTCAGCAGCGCTCAGCAGCGCTCAGCAGCGCTCAGCAGCGCTCAGCAGCGCTCAGCAGCGCTCAGCAGCGCTCAGCAGCGCTCAGCAGCGCTCAGCAGCGCTCAGCAGGTAAAGGCCTCGCACTGGGCGGATACGCCCTCGGCCGCGGCCCTGAATGCCTTCCACACGGGGTGTTCGGGCGCGGAGGGGTTCGGGCTGCGGAGCCACCTGTGCAAACAGAGCAAATACCTCGATCAATCGAACATCCAGACTGTAAGACCTGATTCGATCGAACCACTAGGGGGCGGGGGCGGGGGCGGGGAGGGGAGGGGAATGGGGGCGGGGTGGTGGGTAGGGGGATGGGAGAGGGGGAGGCAGACTGTTCTGCACGACCCGGGGGGAGGGGGGGGGGCTGAGAAGGGGTGAATAATGCACGCCAGCAGTCTCGTAGAGCCAACATAATGAGTGACACAATGAGAGGACGAGCTGTGGCTGACACAGAGAGGGGCCAGAAACACGGAATAATGAGTGCCTCGCCGCCTCGCCGCCAGAACGAACCTGCAAGGGCCGCGCATGGGTCGCGCGTGCACTCCAACCCACGCCGAGAAAAGGACAACCCGCGCTCCTGTTTCGGATCCTGCCCGTTTCACCTCTCCCAGCGATAGCGTCTCGCATTGAGACAGTGCGAGGCGAGTCGTAGGAAACTTTAAGCCGCCCTTCAGTCCTCAGCCGCCAAGGAACTATCACTCCAAAAGCGACTCAGCGGAGAAAAAACTGGCGAAGCGATACTGCAAGGACGTGGACTTGAACCGAGGGGGGGTGGGGGTGGGGGAATCACTTCGAAAAATCATTGTATAGACCAAAAGAAAAAAAAAAGATAATTTAAAAAAGAAAAAAAATCAAAAAATCAAATTAAAATCATGTAGAAAGTTACAAAAAAAATCCGAAAAATCGAGAACAAATGATCCAAAAACTGTGGAAAACGGAAACAGAACGAGAAACAAAACAAAATTTTTGTAAAAGTTACGGACAATTTCTGTATTCTCTTGAAAAATCAAAAGATAAATCAAAATTCAAAAAAAAAATCAAAAATAATCAAAAATCAAAAAATCATTGTACACATTTCGTTTTAGTGATTCCCCCCCCCCCCCCCTCGACTTGACCTCTTTTTTCGACGGGGTGGGGGCGGGGACGGGGGTGGGGCGTACTGACCTGAGCACTTCGGGAGTGGCCGAGTAGGTGCTGGCGTGGCTGCCCAGGAGGCAGGCGGCGCGCTCCAGGCACTGCGCGCGCGTCACGCCGTCCACGATGACCCGGGCCATGCCGGCGCGGCTCAGCCCCAGCACGTTCAGGATGATGGGCAGGTTCTGCACGACGACGCGCACCAGGCGCGCCCCCACCATCACCGCCACCGAGGCCGCGAAGTTGACCATCACCACCCGGAAGCCGGACATGATGTGGCCGAGGAGGGCGATCAGGGACCCCATCGGCATCGGCGACGCCGTCTGCGGAGGAACAGCAGAGAAGGACACATGGTGATAAGGGTACCAAACCAATGGCCGTTCACTCGCCCACAAATTGGAGTGATTAGATGCACGCAAATAAGTGTGTGATGAATTTTCCTTGCACTTGAGGTTGGTCAACATGTATTAGCAGGTCGAACTCTCCACCTCGCCGTGACGGTGCTCACCTCACTGAGGGCCGCGCTGCCGGCGGCCGCCGTGGAGCTGGTGGCGCTGGCGGCCCCGTCGGCCCCGCCCCCGTTGGCGTACGGCGCAATGGCCTGCTCCAGGGTGGCCATGGCCTGCTCCGAGACGCCCTGCTGCGCCGCAGCGGGCTGCACCTGCTGCTGGCCCTGCTGGCCCTGCTGAGCCACCAGCCCGCTGACCACGGTCGGAGGCACGAACAGCGGGCCCGTAGGGCTGGAGGGCACGGCGGGAAGCTGCTGGGAGAGCAGCCAGGGCGGGATGGGCTGCACGTACCCCATGGAGGCCATCGAGGGCATGGGGGCCAAAGCGGGCAAGGAGGCCACAGAGGGCAAGGAGGCCATAGGGCCCATGGGGCCCATGGAGGGCATGTACGCCATGGTCATGCCCGCCTGCCCGCCGGGGCCGTTGGGGCCGTTGGGGCCGTTGGGAGCCGCGATCCCCAGGGCCGACAGCAGCGCGGCGGCGGCGCTGAGCTGGCGCGGGGGCGTGGAGGAGGCGGCGGCCACGGCGGTGTACGGCAGGCCGTTGTTGGGGACGGCGGCGGACTGCAGCCCCGCCACGATGAAGGGGTTGATGAGCAGCTGCAGCAGCCGCAGCGCGCCCGCCGTCAGCACTGCGGGCGGGAAGGGTGAGGGAGGGTGAGCGAGGCGTCCCGAGGAGGAGGGTGGCGCATGCGGCACGCGCGGCACGCGGCACACAGCGGGGCTCACTCACCTGCCGGGTCCAAGTACATGCTGGTGCGAGTGGAGCGTGGCTCTTCCTGCGACAAACTGGTGGGCCTCCCTTCTCTCGCACTTGTACTTATAGCTGCGCCCGTCCCTGCCGCCCCTGCCGGGTCCCCCAGGCCCGACCCGGAGTGCAATTAGGGCACCTGTCTCCGTGCGGGGCGGGGCGCGTGCCGAGAGGGTGGCGCTTGGCCTGGCTTGGCCGGGCCTGCCCTCCCCACGTGTTGGGGCCCGGCCTGGCCGCGGCTGTCCCTTCCGACTAATTCCGAAGAGCGCTTTCCTAGCTCTGTCTCTCTCGCATACCTATACGGTGAAGCTGATGAGTGCGAGAGAGACAGGGCGAGGAAAGCGCTCTGCGGAATAAGTCGGCTGGCGTCAGCTCCAGCTCGGAGACACCTAAAGGCACCGGTACCGATCCTCCAGGCGTGGCATGCGCGGCGCTGGCGTTCTATAAGCGGCCGGTTCTGTTCTCGTCCTTTGCGAAGCTTTCAAATACTTTTCTCTGAAACCAAACGCCAATAATACCACGAAGACAGTTTTTGCTGCATTTTTTTGCTGAGACAAATACCGTGTTTGATTTTCGGGGGCATTGTAATCGGAACGATCCGAGCACAGCGGTGATGTCGAGGGAGGGGGGAGTAGGGTTTACCCCCGCTCCTCGCTGTTCTAGAGCTGGGTTTAAAATATCAATCAATAATAACCCACAGATTGGGATCACAAGTCTGAGTGAAAAGCAAACGCTGCAGGATGAAACAACACCCTATCCAACGTCTGCAATAATTTCATGAAAACTTCTCAAGTTTTTTAAATTTAATTTTTAAAAATCTTAAAAGAGATATGACGGTGCTGCTCCCCAACCCCTCGCTTCAGCATTCCATCCCCGATCGCATACATTTAGTTTTCCAGTTTGCATTATCAAATCAATAATGAAAAGTAACAATTATGAATGAAACTCGGTGTGCTAATAGGGTTTGCCGTGCGTTATGCACCCGCCCCGCCCCGTCTCGCCTCTGCAAACACCATTATTACCGCTCCCGCCCCGCCCCGCCCCGCCCACCAGTCCGCCGCCCCTGCCGCTATCCCCTCACCGCCATAGGGTACCGTTACCCCCGCTGCGCAGGGTCGCGCCGTCCAGGCGGGGCGGGGCAAGGTGAAAGTAAATAGAACAGTGGTGATCGGTAGCGCGATGAGATGCTCGTTTATTTATTTGGCTCGTCTGCCTCCCGATCAACTGTCCCACCGCGTCGTTGGGCCTTCCCCTCCCCAACCCTCGACGACCGCTTCGAACTCCTCAGAGGTTCCCCGCATCCGCCTGGTTTACATGAACGCCGCAAAAGTTATAAGAGCTTTGCTCCATTTTTTTTCAGCAGGTAGTAGCGGCCGTGATCATTGTTGAGGTTTAGGACGATTAAAATTACAGCCGACTGGCGCCTGGCTATAGCAGCCATAGTGAGTACGTCTCATTGTTTCTCATGAGACCATGCAATAAGCCTGTCATAATTCTATTTTGACGAACGAAGAGGAAAGAAATTGAATTGCCGGGGCACACTGATGGGCGGATTATCCTTCTCTCGGAAGTGGCAAATCCACATCAGAAAAGTGAGCTGCTGAAAAATTTCTCATAGACCACTTGTCTCCTTTCAGAAGTGTAGCCTCGTGCGGTCCGAAATCAGTTCCTCCACTACGGCCTATTGCGAGGCTAGTCCAGGCTAGTCGCCGTTCCGGGCAGGAGCAGACAGGCAGACATGCAGACATGCAGTTTCCGTTATAGCTTGTCACTTGAGCTCCAGTGATTAGGTGCATAGGTGTCTTTGATCTAGCGTTCCAAGTTGCCTTCCCCGAGGGAGAACTTCTGATGTGAGAAAAAGAGAAAAGAAGCTTCTTCACATCAAATCGTATCACGAATATTGTCAATTGTTGTGCGTCATTCCGATCAAAGACAAGAAATGGCATCTGCCCCCACAGGTACTGCCGACTATTATTTTTGTTGTCTTTTGTCTTCAGAGAAATATTAAACCCATTATATCAGGCTAAATGTATCACTCTCTGCCTGGTTGCATCTATGATGATTTCACACTTGTCTTGAATTGATATACGTGTGTTGTTGCAGTGCTACAAGGGAAACCGTTCAATGAAGCCATCAAACCACTTCTCTGGTTGCTTGGAAAATGGGAGTCGGTAGAAGGAAAAGGGACCTTTCCCACCATCCCGCCATTTTCATATGGTGAACAGATTGAGTTTACCTCCTTCGGTCAACCCATGGTTAACTACTCATCTTTCTCATGGCACCCAGAAAAGAAAACTGCTATGCATCTTGAGTCTGGATTCTTACGAATTAAACCGGGAACCAATCAAGTTGCTTTCTTGGTGGCTCATAATTTTGGTAAGTAAGAATTAGTGGAAGAAATGCTTGAATTATGAAATCAATCATTTATTAAAACTGTTAAAATTGATTCATTCTTCTCTCAAGGCCTTACAACAGTAGAAGAAGGAGAAGTTGTTGGAAACAAAGTATCTATGACTTCTAAAGACATTACAAGAATGTCTTGGGCCAAAGATCCAGCTGTCACAAAAGTATGAACATAAAAGCTCTTAAGACTCAAATCACTTATAAAATATTTATGACATATTATTTCTTGTGTTGCAGATTGTACGGACTTTTGAACTTTTAAATGATCATACTCTGGAACAGGTGTTGCACATGGAAACTTCAAGCACTCCTCTTTGCGAACATCTAAAGATTGTGTATAAAAGAAAGCCATAAACATCCAAGTTCAAGATACCCAAACAAGCTCAAAAAAATTGGTAACTATGTTGTCAAAATTTATTACAATAAATTATAATCTCCATAGGATAGTTATTTCATCATGTAATTCATGTATGTATTTCATCATAACGGAATTCTTATTTGATGAAAAGATGACACAAGATATAAAATAAATAATTGAACACACTTATGATTCAGTCTTATACATGTTGGCAGTACCAGTGCACTTGCATCCCAAAAAAGGAATTGAAGTTGTACTTCTTAATATATTACAAAAACAAGACTGTCTCTCATAGATTTTTGAGTGATTTGAAACGTTTCTTTTTCCAAGCGTAGCACAGGCAGTAAGATTTTTTAAAAAATTATATTTACAAATATGGAAAAGTTCATTGATAAATAGATTTTGTGACCAATGTTAACCCGATTGGAGCCAAATAGTAGAAGCAGAAATGCCATTTATCTTTACATCTTTAAAGCCTTTCAAAGTATGATGTCCTTGAAACCACAAGAAATCATTAGACTCTGAGTGAGATTCATCAACATTTTCAGGAGGGGTATCACTAATGTCATGTTTATAGTCACTGAATATGTTTGTACCTCCACAAATGCATTTTGGTAGGCCTGAGGGTGGTATTAGTCGAATAATAGCATGCTTCCCACTTGTGGGAATATTGTATCTTTCTTTAGGAGTAAATCCAGATGTTATTAGATTAGTATTATTCTTTCTCAAGAATAAAAACATATTTGTGGGTGACAAGGGTTGGTTGAATACTGTTTGCAGCTGCTCTGATGATATTAGACACCTGCAAGAATAATGAAAAATTATATACTGAGGAAAATAGATTGCTGAGGAACCTGCCAAATGATAAGATAATGCTAAGACACCTGAAAAGTTCCAGCAAACTGCTTTGATGAGGATGCTTTGAATCCACATGGCCAAAGAGCAGTGGAGGGAACTGGAATCTATACACATCTCGTGGACTAAGGGGTGTGGCACCAATTATCATTGCGACTTCCTCAATCAGTCCGCTCGCATTACAAATTTCTTCTTCAAGACACTGGTAAAACAAAGCAAGAATTGCAAGCTGATGTAAATAATACAATGTTCATGTTAAAATGTAAGAAAGCAATATTTTTCATGCAATCGCAAAAAAATACCTGAAATGCTGTCTGCATAGACTGGAATATCCCCTTCACCTTTCTAAACTCAGTCTCTGCCTGAAGAGTTTGACAACTTCGAGGATTGGTCCCAGTAGATGTGTTATTTGTGACCTGACGGAATCACAATAATATTATGCAAGGAATTCTGTAAGCCATTAATTTCAGTCCATGAGTTTGCATGTGTAGAAATCTTAAAGTACCGTGTTAGCAGCGTTCGGAAACGAACTGTCTTTTCTCCTTATAACTGACTGAAGCTGCTTGAATGGGAAAGGCAGTTGCTGTCTCTGATAGGCAATATGTTTGAAAAATTCAATGGCGAGATGAGAGCATATAGGAGCAGTTAGTGCATCTTTAAGTTCCACGTTAATTACGACCGGTGACAGCATAATTTCCGGAGAAATAACAAATATGTCGAGGCTTTACGCCAACTACATTAAAGTTTACACACGGACGGTATTTCGGCTTAACCTCAACATAAACTTGTTGACCCGACTCGCTTTGTCAACAACCTCATGCGCAATATGAATGTGTACCACCTGCACCTGATTTGACAGCAGCGAGGTGCGACAACATTCAAACCTACCCCTCCATTCAGCAGCAGCCTGTTCCGAGTTCCGAAACGAGTTGACCGACAAGCAAGACTCGACGACTTTGTTTCCTCATTTTATTTTGTTTCTCAACATTGTGTCAATTACAGTATTCGGATCCTTCAATGCTATGTTTGGCAATAAGAAGTGATTTTGTCGTAGCACAGCTGTGCGGATAGTTGAGGACTGTAATTTGTTCCGTCTTGTGTACACCCACGTTTTTGAGGGAAACATGGCGGACAGTGCAAGTGAGAGTGACTCAAGTTCGATTGATGGAGGCCCAATAATGATGCCTCCTTGTCCAGTAACGCGTGAACAGCTTCAGAAAAGGATAGAATCGTTGTCTCAACAAAATCGTGTGCTCAAAGTTGAGCTGGAAACATACAAACTGAGGGTGAAGGCACTGCAAGAGGAGAACAAGGGCCTTCGTCAGGCATCAGTCATTATTGTAAGTTTTTATTTTATTCTGGCGTTTTTTCCGGTTTCAACAATAAATTTGTGTGCTTCATTTTTAATTTTATGAAATAATACCATTTTCGACTTAATTACTTAGAGAGGATTAAGTCATGTAATCAGCTGTATCATCTTCAGAACGGTTATAACCACTGATCTGATTTGTTGACATTATTCTTTTATTGTTGCACTTTCATTCTTTAAAGTTCATTCATGAGTTCATCATGAGCTACTTTGATCCATTAAAAAAAAATAGTTATTGTTGTAGAATTATTTTGTTTTTCTATCAGTGACTGTGCATATTACACAAGATTGTGGACCTTTTGTTAATTGACTTTGTTTGCTCCATCTTCCTTTTCTCTCAGGCTATGTTGTGTGAAATTGGCGTATTATCATGTGTTTGTCCTATTAATGTTCTACTTGTCATATGCCCATGTATAGATTATTATGGTTGAAATATTTCTGTGTTTGAAACAGCAAGCCAAAGCTGAGCAAGAGGAAGAGTTTATAAGCAACACCTTAATGAAAAAGATTCAAGCTCTGAAGAAAGAAAAAGAAACATTGGCCCTTAATTATGAACAAGAGGAAGAATGCCTGACCAATGACCTGTCGAGAAAACTTAATCAGGTGAGGTTTTATCAGTTTCTTTTGTTGATTATTGTGTATTTCTGATTCCTTTGCACTGTTAACAACACTTTCGTGCTTCAATTAAAATTATTAATTTTTTCTGACAGCTCCGTCAAGAGAAGTGCAAACTAGAGCAGACATTGGAACAAGAACAAGAATGTCTAGTCAACAAATTGATGCGCAAAATAGAGAAACTTGAAGCTGAAACTTTAGCGAAACAGAGTAACCTGGAGCAATTGCGCAGAGAGAAAGTAGAGCTAGAGAATACGTTGGAGCAGGAACAAGAATTGCTTGTCAACAGACTGTGGAAACGCATGGATAAACTTGAAGCTGAAAAGCGGTTGAGTAACTTATATTAATAATATCAATGAGGTTACTGAATTCCCTTTACACAGACTTTTCTTCATCTGGCTTTGACTTTATCTTTTAGGTCATTGCAAATCAAGTTGGATCAACCTGTGTCAGACCCAACTTCTCCCAGGGAAATCAACAATGGTGATACAGCAGCAAACTTGAGCATACACATTCAGACTTTACGTAGTGAAGTTGATAAGCTGCGACGACAGTTATCCTTTGCTGAAAAGGAACGTAAGTATTTTCTCATGTTTGATGAGTTAGTTAATGACCATCCAAATCATAAACATTATGTGGAAATTTTTTGTGTTCATTTTGCATTGTTTTGTTTCAGACACTGAAAAAATGCAGCATTATGTTAATGAAGAACGTCACATTCGTGAGGAAAATTTGAGGCTCCAGAGAAAGCTCCAGCTAGAGGTTGAGCGGAGAGAGGCCCTATGCCGCCACTTGTCTGAATCTGAAAGCAGGTAATGTTCTGAAGTGTCATAAAACTTTATTCTAACATAGCAAGTAGGATTGAAAGTGGTCCCATTAACTGCTCAATGTCTGCATATTGGTAGACTAAAGAAACTAAACTTATCAACAACACAATCAAATCTTTCTTGGAAGTTTTTTGTCTCATCAATGTCATTTGTCTTAGCTTGGAAATGGAAGAAGAGCGATATTACAATGAGATGGCGGTTTCTGGTGGAAACATACGATCTCGAACATTGTCCAGTCCCATCCCTTATAATCCATCTCCAAGCTCATCTCGTCCACTTAGTCCTGGTAAGAAGTATTTCTGAATTATATGGGAATCTCTTTTGTTGTTTTTTAGCTCTATTCAAAAGTTTTGAAATACTAACTTTATCATTTGACATCTGTCATAGGCATGACATTAGTTGGATCAAATTCAAGGGACAGCTTCTCTGGTCCAATGGGACCTAATTGTGGGACGGGGCTAGGCCGATGCTTTGCATGTGGTCAGCCAACTTACCCTCATGTGCCTGGTATTGTGCCAGTCACACCCATACCACTTGCTCCATTGCCCTGCAGAGATAGTTTGGTTGGAGGCTTCTTGCCACGGTCTTCATCTCCACCTGCACCCCCTTTGGCTGTAAGCCCTGTAAGTACTTTGTAATTTTTCCTGAAGATAGCTGTTCACACAAGCGCTGTGCAAGTCCAACTGAAATCCATCCTCTCTTCTCAGGGTATGATTGGTCGAGTGTGTCAGCGCACTTCTGAAAGATTCATCAAACCTGCTATTCCATCGGGTGCTGGCTCGCTTCTCAGTGTCGTTGGAGGTGCCCCATCTCTTGCTGGCCACAATCCATCAGTCCCAGTGGCATTGGCTCCTGCCACATCTCCAGCTCCTGCGATTTCCCCAGCACCGGCCATGTCTCCTGCCTCAGCTATGTCGCCAGCTCCTGCCATGTCCCCATCATCTATGCCCATGTCCCCGGCGCCTCCTATGTCCCCAGCCTCGGCTACATCTGCATCTCTATCTCCTGCTCCAATGGATATTGGAAAGAGTTAGAGGCAACTAGTTTTTGGTCATTTTTGATCATCCTATATTCTGTGATGTTACAATCAGTAGACAAACTGTTCTTTTGATGTAGTGTTTGATTTCAAATTCTGTTATTTACAGTGTTTCTAAATCTAAATCTGTGTTAAAATTGTGAGTCAATATATATGTGCTCTGCACTAAATCTTTATTCTGATGTTTTGAACTTCAGTTCTAACAGGGTTAAGAAGTTTTCCATTGTAACTTGGAACAGTGTTTATTAATTGTGCCCAATTGTAAATTGTTATTATCTAATTTGTGAATGAATATGGTTGTTTTCTCTGACATGGTTAAATTCTCCTATTCATGGCCAAGCCAAAGTATGTGTTATTTCATCTTGAGATCTTTTCCCTCATTGATATTTACAGTTTGTGTCATCAAATGTATAGCAAATATTACTGTTAGTGCACTCTGCATACAGGTTTGCTAGACTGATACCCTCATTATAAAGTTTGCATTCTTCTGCGTAGCAGATGTGCAAATTAAATAGTCAGGGAATAAATTTCTCTTTTCTATCACATTGTAAGTGTAAATGTTGTTGCAACAAGGATTCCATTGCGGACTTTGTATGGAACTAATGTTAATTTCTTGGTACTGATTTTCCTTTCTTTTTTTTTTTTTTTTTTTTTTTTTTTACTGTAAATAAACAGTCTATTGTCATTTTCAGCTGGTGGTCAAAATCTGGTGCTGCTGGACAAATTTGTAGTAGACTGATATTTGTCTAAATGTATTTCGTGTAGTATGTGTGCCACATCCTGATTGATGATTGACAGTAATTGGTTCTTAAACCTTTTGCATGCGATGTGTGCCAAATTATATTTCATAGTAGACTTGGGTTTGTTTCATGAAAGCTTCTTTATTTTTGTAAGGGATAACATGGGAGGTCTTATCCTCGGAGAAATTAAAAGTGCTATTAAGCCCAGTGATGTGGCTCTCAAAATGGTGTATAAACAACTTCCCTAGTCCCCCAAAGGTTTTTTTTCTGTGTTTTCATCTTTGGGGAAATTGAAGTTTTAAATATGTTTAACGTTTCCAAACTCATTCAGATGTTGGTCAAAGTAATTCAAACAAATTTCACTGAATAACACAATTGGCTCATAAAGTCTTAGTTGTGTATTTACCAAAGAGGATTGCTACTGATTTAGCATATGGTAATAACATGTACTATTGACAAAAATTTCATAGGCAAAAAAAAGGCCATTGTTTTACTATGTTTTCCTCACAGGCACCCAGTAAATTATTTTTAGTTTGTTCTGTAAGACTGTGCCATGCACAACCATTCATTACCAGCTAAGACTATAAGTGGTATTGAGAATTGTAACACCTCTTTGTTATGTTTCTCTTGAAGTCTGTGACTTGCCTTATTACTTTCCTACAGACAGAAAGTAAGATTTGTATTTTTGAAGTTAAGAGTATGAAGCATATTACGTATCTGTAAATGTTGTATTTTGGGATCTCTAAGTGCTGTTCTGATATCTCATGGGGCATTTCTCATTATTATTGAAGCCTCCGTGTATATGGTGTGTAAAAGCTATTGTTTTATTTTGACTTGTTTAAGAGTGTGTAGGTTTGTAGAAACGAACTGTGAATGTTTGCTAATACTTTCTCGGCATCATGAATGTTGCAACATTTGAACCATGGTACAGTGCTTGAGTTCTTGACTGTTTTGTTTGGTATCTCATGTAGAGCTGTACAATCATGACTGAAATGTGGTGTAGGTGCTTACTCACTGCTTATCCTTTTAAAATCGAGTTATTTTTCTGACTGTTAAATTTTATCTCATGTGTTTACACTCAGGAAAGTGTTACATTTTACAAAGAGCGCTCTGTCTTATTCAGTACATCCATCAAGTTTTCCTAGTATTAGTTTCCTTCAGGATGTATGGTAGTAGCTGTACATACTGCACAATAAATGTTGTTTGTCTTTGCAATAATGGCTTTAGCAAGAAGTGTCACAATGTTTTGGAAAGAAAATGGAAACTGCTAATCAGAAGTGTGATTAAGTCAATCATGTGTCATGTGCAAGAATATTTGCAATATAATTGTGTTTGTAGGATTTTAGAAGTTCTTTTGGGAGGGGATCATAATTCTTGTTTTGAAAATATATAAGTAACATATTCATAACTAAACTCTGAATTCTATGTAAAATTTTAAGAAATTTCTGAATGAAAATTTCTGACATCAACCCATTATAAATTGTTATTGATAAAGTCAGTCAGCTAATGCCAACTTCTGACAGGAAAGAAGCCATTTGTAGTATTTCATTGTCAGCAAACAAAAAGGATAAAAATTAGTTCTTTAATTTAATCTTCTGTCTTCCGTTTGATTGTGATTGCATTTTTATATCAGCAGCTATTTACTACTTATCTTTTTTCTCATAATTTAACTTGGAAGGCAGCTATTCACAATGCTCTTATTATTATTTTCAATTTTAACTCTGGAAGAAATTCAGTTATAGTTCTTTTCAAAATACTAATTTGATTCTGAGTACTGATACAATGCAAGTCATTACACGAAGTCCTTTTCCCTTTCTTTATTATAAATTCTGTACATTGTTGGACTCGCTACCTATTTGATAATTCTCAGTCATAGTTCAATAAATTATGGAATTCCTTCATTGTACTTTAACTTTATTTCATTTCATTACACAATTTATAGTTTAAACTCTTAAAATCCATTTGCATATCACATTGTTTTAGTGTATCACTTATGTATGGTAAAGTATCTGGCGGGGGCAAACCACCAAAACATTTCATACAATTGATGTGAAGGCAGTGGGTGAGACAGCGAAAAAGAACAACCACTGTACAAAGTTCATTGCACTGCCCAGGAAGTTGCAGTCTTCCTGCCAGTCTCTACAATCTCGACATGACATACTCTGGTGAGACAAACCACCACGAGTTTGGTTTGAAAATGACTCGCGCGATGAGCCCCATGTCGGCGGTGGGCGCGATGACGTGCAGGTGGAGGTGCGACACCGAGTGGAACGGCGGCCAGTGGAAGCCCAGGCGCACGTCGCTGGCGCTGGCGCTCGGGTCGGCGCCCTGCTCCCGCAGCACCCGGTCGCCCGCGGCCAGCATCCTCTCGAGCAGGGGCTTGTGGGCGGCCGTCATGGCCCTGGCGTCCGGGATGTGCTCCCGCGACACCACCAGGTAGTGGTGCTTGGCGGCCGGCTTGATGTCTCTGAACACGACCAGCTCGTCGGTGGCGAGCAGCAGCTCGGTGCCGCTGGGGTTATCGCCGCAGATTTGGCAGAACACGCAGCTGCTGGGGGACTTCCCCGCCATGGTGTGGGCCGAGACGGACAGGCGGCGCCTCGGGGCGGGGACACCCTCGGGGCGCGGGCAGGTCACGCAGTGCCCGCCGCGGAACACGACGTTTTGCAGCCTCAAGACGTTCGCACAGAGCACTGTCAACACCACGCACCACTTCATGTCGTCCGTTGGAGCGTCCTCATTCATATTGCGTTTGGGAGCGTACTATAGTGCGGCTGGGTAACAACAGCACGTAAGAAAGGCGAAAGTGACGTTCACACAAATGTCAAGGACACGAAAGACATGAATGAAACATCGGTTGAAATCATTCGATGATGACTTTTGAGTGAGCAGCTGGCCTGTACTGAATCAGGGCAGTTGCTGAAAGAAGAGCGCTGTCCACCGTATTTTTGTTCTTCTATTGTTGGCCAGCCTGAACAGCAGACGAGCCGAGCAGAAGCAGACAGAACAACAACACAATTGGATCAAAGGTTTTTGTCTACTGTGCATCCAAGACGAATTTTAGTCAAACCTCCTTCAACTCCTATCTGCTTGCGAATCATCTTCAACTTTTGCATTCCATCCATACTTTGAGTGGCCATCATGGCTGACGAGGTGGAGACTGAAGGGGTAACTGACTCCCCTAAAAAAGGTAACCTTACATTGACATATCATTATGGCATTTCCAATGACACTCAGAGAGTAGAACCTATTTAATTTTCTGTCAATTTTACAGGCCCCACATTATCTACCAGTACCAGTAGTTTTGAAGCGCTTGACCCGCATGATCCAAACCTCAGTCGTCTCGCAACTACAATGTTTCAGAAAACTGCCGACTATTTATTTGGGGAACTAACTGCAACACAGGTGTGTTTTTTGATATATTTTTGATGTCAGTCTTCAGAACAGCACTGTGATGCTCTAATGTGTTGCTGTCTGATACAATTTATATCCTGTACCTTAGGAGGACTACCGACTTTTAGAAACTATGAATCAAGCAACTATTGCCAAGTATTCCGATATGAAACAGATATCTGGAAATGTATCACGCACCATAACAGAGCTGAATGAGAAATGTGAGTGCCTTTTACCGAATCCTACACGTTTATCTCTAATATTTGAATGTTAACACAAAGTTATTTTACTTATTCTCCTTGCAGACGTAAGCTTACAGCCATATCTGGATCAGATTGACCAAATAGAAAGTAGTGTCAACAAATTGGAGCAGGCGGCATATAAATTAGATGCTTACAGCAAGCGGTTGGAAGCAAAGTTTAAAAGCCTTGAGAAAAGGTAATATCAGCTTGATGGAGAGTATCCCTGGAGCCTATTTTGTTCCCTTCAAACTGTTTTCAAATTGTTTTTCATAATACATCACTTCTTATTGCTTCAATCAAATTATAAACCTAATTTTGTTAAAATGATAAAAATTTAAAATTTATCCAAAAAAATTAATTAATTTTAACCTCTTACCTTTTTTATTTTTCTACTTTCAATCAACATGCAATATTTTAATACCTTATACTTTACTATAAAAATTGTTAAATAATAAATGTAAGTTTTCTGATATACTTCACAAAGCTATTTAAAATGGCTGCCACACAACTCTTACACCGTCTTCTGTCATAGGCCAGACTGGTGTTCCACCAATAGATCTTTGACGGTCTTCCCTCTGTGCCTGTTGTAGGTTTTGATCACCTTGTTGATCTAATCCAAATATTTCTTCATTGGTCAGTTCTGCCTTGTGTGCATAGTTCCATGGGGTCACTGCTGCTGTGCCTCCCACTGCTGGTTCATTAGTGAAATCCTTGTAGAGCCCTGTCACCTTTTTACCCAAAACACGAGCTGGTTGGGCAGTCCTATGGGGTCTCCAGTCTTCTCTACTCAGTTTGGGATTAGACAAATGGCTATATCTGTTACCTTCCCAGTTATCATTTGTGTGGGCATCAATTACAGATATTTGGCCTATTCTTTTTTCCGGCATTTGATGGTTGCTTGTCAAATGTCGATCTTGTCGGATGGGTTGTAGTTTTGTACCTGAATATGGTACAAATTCACCTCTATTGGGCTCAACTAGATAGCGAACTGTTTCGCGACACCTAAAAGAGAACAAACTTTAGAAAGATATTTTTTGATCGTCGTCATACTAATGAAGTCACTAAGCGCGTTATTTTTCCGCACCTGTATCCTAACTCGTCCGCCGTGTATTCTGTAATTCGAAGAACCCCAGCATCCACGTAGCCGTAACTCCCATGTACTCCTCCATCTTCAGAACGGGTTTCTTCCCTGAACGACTGATGTTGAAACAAACCTAACAAGAGCTCTGTTAATTTCGGATAAGTTAATGGAGTCTTTCGCTAAGAAAACCCCGGCCGGGCAGTGATCGTGATAGGCAGACCCGCTCAACACGGGTGCACAACGGGCTTGCCTACCCACTCGATTCCACAGCCGTCATGGTAGGGAATGCAAGCCTTGCGGGCCAGTGCGTGCATCCTCAGCAGGTTCAGAACATTCAACTATTTCCTGAATGACTTCGGACGCGAAACCCTCCTCTCCGTCCCGAAAGCTAAGCGTTGAACGCCCACAACGGCGAGCAGGCAGCCGACATATTCCGTGGAGCGGTTTCCTCGCCCTGTCTCTGTCACACTCATGGGCTTCGCCGTATCGGTGCGAGCGAGAGACAGCGAGGAGAGCGCTCTTCGGAATGAGTCGGCTGGACACGACATAGCGCCTCACGGACAGAGCGGGTAGGCAGACCCGCGGAACACAGCTGCAGCCCGGGCCTGCCTGCCAGCCAATGGGCCGGGGTTTTCTTTTACTGCACCCTAAGCTGCAGATCCGACACTGAAGCAAGCATCCCCTGGGAGACTTACCGGTATCGTATCCGAACTTGTAGGCGCCGCTCTGCGGGTCCAGCGAGAAGTAGTACTCGGCCTGCCCGGTGGGGGAGGGGGACGGGGTGGGCGGGGGCGCGGCCACCACGGCCACGGTGACCATCACCTGCTGCAGCACGCGGGCCTGCATGCTGGCGCCGGAGGCTGGAGCGGCACTGGGATGGGATCGCGTCCTGGTGCGAGCCCTAAAGGCTTCCTGCTCCCTCCCCGCCCCGCCCCGCCCTGCTGCCCTAAGGGTGCGCGTCCACTACGGCTGGGAGGGGAAAGGAAAAAGTTCAAAAACAAGCCGCATCACTCAGTCAGTATCACATCGCCGCGGTCCTTACCCCCACCGCCACACACCTCTGCCGACTGATTCAGAGGATCGCTCTCCTCCCTCCGTCCTTGTCGCACCTTCGGCGGTGCCCTTATGCTAGCCGTGGTAGTGCTCCGTGAGTGCGACGAGGACAGAGGTATGAAAGCGATCTTCGGAATCGGTCGGCAGGCCTGCGGGCCTCGGCCTCGGCCTCGGCTCAACCAGAGGGTAGGGGCGGGGCAGCGGCACGGCGGCACCCTCTACCGCGGCCGAGGGCGAGGGCGAGGGGCCCGGCCGGCGCCAACCGCTCGCGGCGCGCCGACGCGTAGGGCCGACGTGGAGACAGGCGCGCTAGGCGGGGCGGGGCGGGGCGGGGCGACTGCTCCTGCTCTCGACTTGGAATGCTGTTTGTCACGGGGACGAAGCAGAGCGAAACAGCAAACATCACCTCGAGGCGGGGCGGGGCGGGGCGCGGCGCGGGGCGGGCGGGGCGAGGGAGGGCACTCCCCTCTTTGGCCCCGCAGCTGCGTCGCTCCGTCCCTGATGGTCGTAAAATGCGGCATCAGCATATCGACGACCCTCCCTCCCGCCTGCTCGCGTTTTGCTCTCCAGCTCGTTGAAATTCGGGTTGCAAAAAATAACAAAACGTTGGAAGCTGTGCGCGCGGTGCGGAGGAAACAAGAGGAGCCAAAGCAACACAGGCAGCCTCGCCCCCCCCCCCCCCCCCCCCCCCTCCTTCCTCGCGCCCTGAGATGAAACGTACATGTCGTACATGGTCCGCATGAGGGCGAGCCACAAACCTGACAGGCGTCATACATACACCTAACATGCACAGACAGCTGCGATAAGTCACTAATCACCTGGCAAAAGCGCGCATATCCCAACGCCTACGCGTGGAAGAACAATAAGACGCGTCACAACTTTTTTACAGGGATTTTTAACAATGATTGGAGTGAAATGCTTGTAAACGTGCGTTAAAGTGACCATCATACGATGTTCAGTAAAATAATACTTTCGGCCCTTTTAAGGTATCTGCGAAGGGAATAACGCTACACGCTTCACATGGCGTCACAGCCCCGAGTGACATCATGCAGTCGGGTCCGGCAGGGACGCCTATAGACGGGACGGGACGGATCAACCATCTCGATGTGACGGGGCGGGGCGGGGCGGGGCGGGGCGGGGCGGGTGTCGACGTTTTGACAAATCACGGCACGGCCGGCGCTGAGGAGGGTGTGCCCCCCGCGGCCCTGCCCTGCGCTGCGCGGGGCGGGGCGGGGCGGTGCGTGCGCCGGGACCGGCCCGGGCCGGGCCAGGTGAGTCAGGAAAACAAAACGAGGTCCGCGCCGCGCTGCGGTCACTATTGTCTGGGCTTTTTGTCTCCGGGGCGGGGCGGGGCTGGGCGGGGGAGCCCACTCCCCGTGTCGTCTTGAACGCGAGAATCATTATGATCGTTTGTAACTGACTATGGGAATTTACTCACACATGCGACGCTTTGCAGTCACAAGTTTGTCGCATGCGATGGCGTTGCCAAAGGTTTCGACTGATTTTTCCAAGGCTTTGGAAACTTTCAACGCCCTTCTCTCATGACGCCAGCAATAAAGAAATATTCCCAATCACCATAATAAGTGCCGGCTGAAACCAACAGAGACGCGATGGGCAGAGCTGTTGTGTGTGTGTGGTACGAATCATAGGGTTTGGTATATCGGCAAGTGCTCTGACCGACTCTGCACCTGCATAGCATTTTTTAAAAAAATCAGGAAAAATTAAGAAAATTTCTTAAAAATTGAAACAAAATTCAGAAAAAAATCAGAAAAAACTGGAAAATTCACAAAAAAAATCATTAAATTGCAGGGAAAACTCATCCAAACATTCACAGAAATTCACAAAAATTCACTAAAAATTTACAAAATTTGTACGTCAAATTCAGAGTTGTTTCCCCCTCGGCCTGCCTGAGGGGGGCCGGGGGCGGGCCGGGGGCGGGCCGGGGGCGGGCCGGGGGCGGGCCGGGGGCGGGCCGGGGGCGGGCCGGGGGCGGGCCGGGGGCGGGCCGGGGGCGGGCCGGGGGCGGGCCGGGGGCGGGCCGGGGGCGGGCCGGGGGCGGGCCGGGGGCGGGCCGGGGGCGGGCCGGGGGCGGGCCGGGGGCGGGCCGGGGGCGGGCCGGGGGCGGGCTGGGGGCGGGCCGGCAGTGGGCAGGGCGGCGGCACGTCCACGCGGACCCGAACACGCTCTGTCACGCTTGTTCCTGCGAACAAGTGACGATGAGCGACGCGGCGCCGGTGCTGAATGGCGGCTGCGTGGGCGCGGCGGCCACTCCATACGGCACACACGCACACACACATTCATACATTCACAAAAGCGTGCAATTTCCGCCGGTGCGTTCGCTGGGACCATCCCATCCAAGTCGGGTCCTCAGCAGGCGGGGCGGGCCGGGCCGGGCGAGAGCTCTCGATGCGTCGCGTCTTTAGACTCTGCGCACAAGTTCGCACGCGAGCGCGTGACCATGGCCTTGGGCCGGGCGGGGCGGTGCTCGGTGCTCGGCAGTGTCACTGACGTGCAGGGGCCTTTAGGGCGACAGAGAACAAAGCTCCTACTCCCTTAGAGAAGCGAACAATATTCAGTGCCTTGCTTGAGTTGTTTTTCTTTCATTTTAGCAGATGATACGAATGTATCAGCCTGCTTCTGCTTACTGTCGTACAGCGAGCAGCCTGCCGAGAGCAGTGCAGCCAGCATAGAGCAACCGGCAACCGGGAGAGCGAGCAGCCAATGTAGCATATTTTTTCTCCAAACTTGGCTGGCAGCTCAGCCGTAAACCACGACCAACAGGGAATGCCTCGGTTCGGCTCTGGTACGGGCCGTCAGTGCCTTCACTCTAGTGCGGCTCGGCTCAGCTCGGCTCGATAGCTATCCAAGATCAGCTCCAAATTGAATATTCAACATGTGCTGAAAGCCTTACATCCTCAGGGCGTAACGACTGCGCCCAACCGTCGCCCACCCCAGAGTCCGTTGTGGCGACGAAACCGCTAAAATAACTTAAAACAAGGTGGCAGAGGAGAAACAAAGCCCGTCCCGCGTCCCGCAACAGTTTGGCGTCGGGGCGGGGCGGGGCGGGGCGGGGCGGCTGCCCGGGGGACCTGAACGCTCGTGCTGTACAGTAGTGAGCTGCCTGGGATCGGGGCGGCTGAGGCGGCTGGTGGACTTATCAGGACCAATTGGTTGGGCGGGAAAGGGGGGAGGGGAGAGATACTCTCGAAGGTTTGCGAATATCGACGGAACGCGGAGCAGAGCGGAGCAGAGCGGCAGCTTGGGGCCGGGGCCGGACTGGCCGGCCGGGGAGGGACGGGCGGACGCACGGTGGACGGGCGGACCAGCCGGGCCGGGCCGGGCCGGCGCTGCCAGGGTGTTGCTGCCTCTGCCTCCCCTCCTGGACCGCCCCAGGTGGCCCCTGAGTCCGTGCGGATACCTGTGCGGCAGCGCGCCCGGCCCGCCAGTCTCCAGGAGGTGATTGCGAGCTCCAGCCCCGGCTCCAGCCCCAGCTCCAGATACGCTTCGATCCTCGTCGCCCTGCGGCTCTCGGAGCGGACTACGAGTTACTGGACAACCCAGCGTCCTCCCCCGCCAAGCCCCCAGCGCGCACACAGGTCTGGGGCAGGCCTGCCCAGCCCGACAACATGAGTGCCGTGTTCTTCCTGGTGAGTGCGGGAGCGCCCTCCCTGCCGCCGGCCAGGGCAGGGCCGGTTTGTTCCAGCCCCCCCCCCGGGCTCGGGCCGGGCCGGTCCCCAGCAGCGTTGCCAGAAAGTTAGGCAAAAAAAACGCGCAATACACCTGTGCGTAACGGGACTGTATCACCGCCTGCCTACTAGGCAACGTCTGTGCATGAGTGCAGGGGAGTTGCCTAGAAGGCAGGCGGGGATACCACAATCTGCACACAGGTGTATTACGCGTTTTTTTGCCTAACTTTTCTGGCAACACTGGTCCCCAGAGTCCTGCCTTCGGGAGTAAACTAGGCAAAAGATAAAAACGCCCAATACACCTGTTCGGAACGGAACTGTATCTCCGCCTGCCAATCAGGCAACATGCTGTGCACGAGTGCATGGTAGTAGCCTAGTGGGTAGGCCCAGATACCGCCACCTGCACTCAAGTGTATTGGGCGTTTTTTTGTTTTGTTTTGTTTCGTTTGGTTTTTTTTTTTTTTTTTCAACTTTTCTGGCAAAAAATGTCCATGTACTTTTTGCAAGGGGGCCGCGACTCATGCAATCATCTGTTCACAATCGGTGCAATCTTTGCAATCAAAGTAGAAAAACCTACGTAGTTTTAGAGAATTACTTGATTGTAGAACATATTCTGGACGCACTTAGCCTAAATAGCTCAAAAACATACTTAATACTAATTAATTCGAAAATAAAGCTGTGCAATCCAGCGCAATCGTGCAATCTGTGTTCACGCTTTGGTCGAGTCGCGCCCCCCTCGACTTTTTGTCAAGTGACGTTGTATAGAATTACAAAGTCACAAATAGGTGCAGCTTGCCAAAGAACCCCAATGAAACGAATCCGCACCGTGGGTCTGCCTAACTCTTCTGAGCCGAACTCGCAATCAACTCACGCAAACTCGCATTCAACTCGCGTTCAACTCGCAAAAACTCGAGTTAGCTCGCGAAAAAAATTGCGTTCAACTCGCGAAAATTCGCGCCCAGCTCGCGAAAATGCAGAAACTCGCCAACTCGTTGTACGCCTATTTTGGTAGTGGGGGACCCCTCGGCTGAGCCGCACACTGTTACGTGTTTCCTGTTTACAACTGGTGCATTATATCTGCTCGAGTCTTCACACGCTAAACTTCTTACCGAGAAACCTCATTGTATTACATAGGATGTTGTGCTGTCGTATTTTACAAAGAAAAAATTATTTGTAATAGAAAGACAGATCTTTGTAATACAAAGAATTTTCTTTAGTAATACAAGGAAATTTCCTGTATCCTACGACAGCACAAAATTCTTTGTAATACAATGGGTCCATATAAAGAAATTCTTTTGTAAAAAGTTTAGAGTGTAGTGAAGTGTTTAAATCCGTGCAAAATGTACTATTTGTCCAATTCTGCACTTTGATTTAATGCCCAAAAATGCAGTTCCGCATTTTGTTCGTGCTCCCTCGGCCTCCCGCAGGCAGCGACCCTCTGCCCCTGCCCCTGCCGTGCACCGGCTGGCTCCTGGCTCCCTGCTACGCACCGGTGTCATACCGCGGCCCGTCGAGCTTGCTTCACATTCAGCAGACATGCGTAGCGCTTCTTCGAACCGCGGCGCGTACGCGGCTCTATAGCTAATTTGCATTTCAACCTTAATAACTGCCTTTCCGACTCCTGCTGGGCCCGGGCCCGGGGCCTGCTGGGGCCTGCCGGCCTGCCGGGTGGCTCGTCTCGGGCCAAACCAGGGCCTCCCCCGCCTCCGCACCGCACACCGCACCCATCCCCGCCCCGGGCTGGGCTGGACCCCACTGCGAGAAAATTTTCCACGAGAAAAGTCGTGAACGTTAAATTGTTGAAGTGCAAGATTGTAATGACACTTGGTATCGACTTTTTGTCATTCTTAAACGAGCACAAATAGTAAATTTGTAAATCACAAATTTCGAAAACTGTGCGAAGAATTGTTTTACGGTGCCGCCTATAACGGCAGAGCTCGAACGCGCAGGTCGAGTTGATCTCTCTATTGTCATGGCCAGAGAAAAAGAGAGGAGCAAATATAGGGAGTCACATTCACACACACACGCAACCTCACTACGTAGGTACCAGCGTTATCTTTAACCGAGCCGGAGACAGACGCGTTGCTCCGCCAAACTGCTCTACATCACCCAGGGACAGGGCAGGGCAGGGCAGGGCAGGGCAGGCCTGGCTGGCTGGCGCCGGCGGCGACGTTAGAGCACAATGTATATAGAAGCGGCGGAGCGTCCGCCACAGGCTGGGGCGCGGCGCGGGGCAGAGCAGGGCGGAGCAGGGGCGTGTGGGGCGGCTGGCGGCCGATATCAATTTCATCGATCCGATCTATCTTTACGCAGGGAGTAAGCTAATTTCTACACATGAATCCTTACAATTGCGCAGGCCGAAGGAATTGTTTTATTTCAAACAAAGAAACAGTACCCTTCTCCCCCTGTTTGTTTTTTTCTTTTCTTTTTTTGTTGGAGCACCAGGACCGGTTGTCGTTAATTGTCTTTTTTAAGCAACGAAGTTGCTTCCTAGGGACTTCAATAACACCGCTGCCAAGAAGATAATCAGACCGAGGGGCGCGTCACTTCGAAAATCATGGTACGCACCCCCAAAACAGTCATTACAAAAGTTAAGAAATAAAATCAAGAAGAAAGCTACAGGAAAATACGGAAAATCGAGAAAAAATGAACACAACACCGGAATAAAACTGAACAAAAATCAGAAAAATGGGTAAAAGATCAAAACTTATCAAAAAGTGACAGAGATTTTCCTTGAAAAGGAAAAATCAAAATTCAAAAAATTCATTGTGCACATTTTGTATGAATGATTTCCCCCCCCCCCCCCTCGAAACAAACTCTTGGCAGTGTTTGGGTGGTCTTGTCGTCGTCTGTAAAGTGAGGCTAATGTGAGACTATAGGGCCTCATGGTGTGGCAACAGTGCACGTGCACGTGCCCCGACGTGCCCCCCGTGCGCGACATGTAAAGCACTGCCCGGGTCGCTCGCGCGCTCGCGGCGGGTCGCGCCGGACAGGCAGGTGGACCGGGCACGTCGTTTGGCGAGTTTTTATCCCGTCTCCGCGCACCGCCCTGCATCACCCCGTACGGCCCCACCCCGCCCCGCCCGAGCGCGGGGAATGACCGCCTGATATCGGCCGGTTGGGCGAGATAAAAAAAAGACCCGCTCCTTAATTCATTTCTCCGTCTCTCTCCTTCCATCCCCCTTCACATTTCTCCCCCTCTTCCTCTATTTCGCCTTCTTGTGTATCATTCCCGTTTCCCCCTTGCACGTCCATAAACTAACGCACAATGACGCACACGCACACAGACACACACAAACACACACTCAGAAACGGACGGACAGACAGACACAGTCACACACATGCCCCTGCGTACGTGCACGCGAAGCCCACAGACATGTCAAGTTTCATTTTATCGCTTGTTAACAAAGATGCAGCAGCAGACAAGAAAATACGCAGCCGATGTTATTGACAGCGTGAGGGGATACGCGGGGGAACTCGACTCTTCTCGATACTCTCCTACATTCGATTTATCCCCATTCACACCTCCTTTGCTCTTGGTCAGTTCGGAATAAATTGGCCACTCAGCTATGTGTTGAGGGTGAGGAGGAGGGAGAGGCGGGCAGTGCGAGTTGCCTAGAGGAGAGGCAATGAGGAGGGCGCAACCCACGACGCGCGCCCTCCACCCGCTCCTCATCATGCATGCACCAGTAACACGAGTAGACAAATATAATCGCTAGTTTTGAATTGATTGAATTTTTTCACTCACTTGAAGAGTGCCCACCAGACGTTCGTGCTAACAACCAGATGGCGAGTGCCTGCTGCAGGGGCGTTTTAAGGTCTGACCGACAGGGGGGCGTTGCCCGTCAGGTTGCCTATATACAGGAGTTTTGTAGCACAATTTGCCTACCTTTTAGGCGGCTGTCTAGAGGCCACAGGGGGGAGGGGGCGATCGCCCCCTCCCCCCCCCCTCCTAAATCGCGCCTGGCCTGCTGCCTGCTCGCGAGCAGCACCACTCGTTTGGTCACGCTGCGCGGGGCCGGGCCGGGCCGGGCCGGGCCAGAGTAGTAGTACTCCGCCACTGCTCAATATTTTGCACCCAAATCCTCCCGCCCGCCGCGCACTGCCCGGCTCTGCGCGGCCCGGCCCGGCGTGCCTTTGGCCACATGCCCAACGCCGCCCAGAGCCCGGACCGGCCCGGCCCCACCCGCCATGTCCCTGGCGGACGTCACTGCCTGCCTTTGAACCTGTTGCGGGCTCGGCGGGGCGGGGCGGGGCGGGGAGGGTCGGGAGAGCCAGCAGGGGGATGCACACCGCGGAGCGTGCACAGCGCGTGCAGAGATAAGTACAAGGAGATGCAAAACACGGCGGAATCGAAAAAGAACTAAAGAACAGGTGGGTGATCCTCGGCGCGCTCTGCTTTGGAGGCAGGCGCCACGCTCGGCCCGAGCCGTTGAGGATTGTATGGTGATTGCACGGGGCGCGTGCGGCGCGCGGCGCCTCGGCCGCCCCGCGCCTGGCCCTGGCCGCGCCCCGACATGTTCGACCCGAGTTATTTTTATTCCCCCTGCGAGGGCGAGCCCTGCTAATGGTGCCCGTGGATTATCCGTCTGTCAATGCGGGCCCATTGCCATGCCGGGCGGGACAGGACAGGGAGGCAGGGAGCGCTGCTGGACAAGGAGAGACCGCCCCGCCCCGCCCCGCCCCGCCATTCAAGTGGAAATGCGGTCCTGACGGTGGTGCGGAGCGGCCGGAGCGGCGTAGCTGAGCTGCCGACTTACTTCGAGGAGCGCTCTCCTCGTTCTGCATCTCTTTCGCACCTCTATACGGCGAAACCAATGAGTGCGAGAGAGACAGAGCGCGGAAAGCGCTCTTCGGAGTAAGTCGGCTGAGCGGAGTCCCCGTCGGCCCCGCCTGGTCTGCGGCGTCGCGTCGCTGGTGGGTTGGCTGCACGGAGGCGTCCGGTCCTCTCCCGCTCGGCCGGGGCCGGGCGACCTTGAGTAGGACCTTGCTCAAGGCTCCCGCCCCCGTCCCCAGCCGCTCCTGCAGCGCGGGTCCAGGGTCCAGGACCACGTCCTGCAGGCCGCAGGTGCATCCCGGGCCGGGCCCGGGGAGCAGCGCACTCGCCGTGCCGTGACCGTGGACTTGAGCGGAGCGCCCGGCCCGGCGCGGCGCGGCGCGGCACGGCACCAGCCTCAAAGAGGACGGGGCGGGCGGGGGACTGGGACTGGAGTGGTGTGGGCTGGGCACGCCGCCAGTGAACGCCAGTGAACTTGACTCTGGGCGGGAACGCCACGAAAACAGCTCGCGCGGTGGAAACACGCGCTCTGCCCTGTGGGCACGCTGTGTCGCATCAAAGTATAATCGACGGAATCGACGTCCACAACGTCGACGGTGATCCATCATAACCGACTGTCGACATGAATTCGATCGCGAAACAAAATCGATTGTCTCGAGTACTCTGTAGGGGCTAACTTTGCTTATGGGGAACGCATCACTGAGCCTGTCACCTGAACATGCGCAGTTGCGGGTTGGGGTGATGCGGTATCGGACGGGGTGCGGTGCGGTGGGCGGGGCCCCCCTTGTGTGGGTCCACGACTCTGCCCCGGAGCACCGCTTAAACGCCTGTCGCAGAGCGTAAATGATGTGGTAATCGGCTGCACATAACCGATCATCTGCATTACTCAGGGAGCTCCGGCAGCAGCGGCGCGCCGGGCTGTGCGCCAGGCTGTATCCCTTTGGACGTCCGCGCCGTGCATCTAGTTACGTTACGTCCAGCCATCCATGTTGCAGCTGGCAATTTCATCTCGCTCGACCGAATAAAAACCGATACCCGAAACGAGCGTTGGTTCGTTGACCCGCGCCTCGCCTTGCCCCGCTCCGCTCCGTTCCGCAGATGACAGGAGGGATGAGGGAGGAGGGAGAGAAAGGGTTAGTCATTGTAGTCGGTACGAACCAGGGAGCAGAGCACGGACAGGGAGCACAGACGAGAATGTGGGGTGGCGCAAACTTTTCAGTCGCACCCCACCCAAGAGGGAAACAACTCTGAATTTTGGTGTACACGTTTTTTTTTTTTTTAATTTTTTTGTAAATTTTCAATTGAATTTTACATTTTTTTGTGAATTTTCCTACTTTTCTCCAGATTTCTCCAGATGTTTTAATTACGAGGCGTACAAAAATTTCAGAGTTGTTTCTCCCTCGACCCCGCCTCACCGCGCGCCACCTCGCCTCGCCCGGGGGCCTTGTGGGTGTGGCGGGCGGGGCGTGGCGGGGTCAGTGATCGCCCCTGGCCACGACGCGCCCGACGCGGTCCCGATCAGCGGGCCGGCGCGGCGGCGCTGTGGCGCTGAGGCTCGGCGGCGTGCTCCAGCTCCACGTTCGTGTCAGATTGCGGAGATCAAATTCAGGGGAACCGGACCAGATCGGGGCGGGGCGGGTCTGCGGGTGCCTGCCTGGCTGCGGCTTGGACCGCGTCCTCTGGGCTCCTCCGACCGTGGTGTCAGCTCAGGATCTTGCGTGCTCTACGAGAAATGTGACGGTGGTATGCGAAAAACTATTTGCACATGAAAATGACTGTGGCTCGCAAGTAATAGTGTGTGAATGAGCGATGACAAACCTACAATAATTGTCTGAGAATATTTCACCCATGGGTGCTGGTGCACAAGCATTAGACAGGCGCGTATTAAGGGGGTGGGGGGGCAATCGCCCCCCCCCCCCCCACTTTGGTCCCTAGACAGCCGCCTGCCACCTGAAAGGTAGACAAATTGTGTCACAAAACCCCTGTATGTAGGTAACCTAACGGGCACCGCCCCCCCCCCCCCCCGACGGGACCTTATTACGCCCCTGGCAATAGAACACTCGATGTGTCCATTGCGACCCCGTCCGGCCCGTTGGACTGCGATGGTCGTCGGATAGTCGTCGACAGCCGACTCACCCCGCTCCCTCTTCTCGCGTCTGGTGATCTTCTTGTCCTCTGCGTTTAAATAAGAGAACCTAACGGGCCCTGGGGTTATCGTGCGGGGTGGTGCTGAGGGGTGACGTCGTGGGGCGGGGCGGGGCGAGGGGTGGGGCAAGGCGAGGGGCGTGGCGGGGCGGGGCGAGGAGCGAGGCGGGGCGTGGCGGGTGTGACAGTCATTACGCACCATCAATTTCCCGGGTGCGCGGCGGGGCGCAGGCGGCGGCGTCAGGAACACGAGGGCCATGTGCTGTGCCGCGCGCGACTCATGCTCCTCGCCGCCCAGCCCTTCAGACACCTCTCCGACCAGGTGTGGGCAGCGGCCGTATAGTGTTATGAATGGAGAGGACCGAAAGAGCAGTGCACCAAGGACGTACCGAGCCGGCGCCCGGCCCCCGGCGCCCGGCCAGGCGAACCTTGACGTGGAGTTGCAAAGCGGAGCCCAACACGTACTGCCATGCTGTCGCGCCGTAGTGGCGCTGTCCCACTCCCACCCGCGTAGATAAATAAGGGGGTTGCCTATTCGCTCGCCCCGCCGCGCAAGCACCCTCGCTGTGCGCCGGGCTGCCGAGCGATTCCGAAGATCGCTTTCATAACCCTGTCCTCGTCGCACTCACGGAGCACTACCATGGCCAGCATAGGGCACCGCTGAAGGTGCAACAAGGACGGAGGGATGGGAGCGATCTTCTGAATCAGTCGGCTGAGTCTGTACAGCCGCGCAGTGCTGGACCGGACCGGACCTGGACGAGCGACTGAGGAGGACCCGAGGCCAACTTGCTACTTGTAACGCCATGAAGAGTAAGAAATAAACGCGTCGGTGGAGGCGGCGTTCAGCCGGGGGAGGGAGACGGAGCCGGGCGGCAGGCGTTTGAGATTTTGTCGCTGATACGTCAATGTCCGTCACGGAGGAGACTAACGAGTGTGTGTGTGTGGGGGGAGGGGGGGGGCATCCTCACGGGCGGAGAAGAGAGACGACGACTGAAAATACTGCGCGGCACCTACCGGCACCCACGCCTCGACGTCAATCAAAAGTCGAACCGAACGGGCCTCTCGCCCCGGATCATTTTACGCCTTGCCTTTTCATTTCGCAGCAAACCGACCAAAATGCCGAGAGATTCAGAACGGAATGGAAGTGGTTACGAGAGGCGTGGTGCGGTAGGTAAAGCGGTGAGGGGGGGGGGGGGGGCGTGACGGCGTGACCGCGATGATCTCAGGGGGTTCGGCGGTCGGGTCAAGCGGCGCGGCGGAGAGGAGTGAGTTTGTCCGAGCAGCGACAGCGGCAGCCTCTGGGAGGAGATGAGCGGCTCCCAAATATGCAAGACTAGTCGTGTCGTGACAATGTAAGGGTAATGTAGCCACATTAAGGACAGGCTTCTCAGACACAAAACGAAAGTGTTTTCGAACCCAATGTGCCACAGCAGTGACGAGGGACCGCCTAAATGTGAGATAGGTCAGGTGGTTGGCGAGGGCTAATCTCGTTCACAAGAGGGTTGTACCCATTGACAGGTGTTCGCGTTCGCTTGCAGGTAGCGCTGGCCGCGCTGGCGGCGCCCTTCGCCTCCGCCGCCCTGTCGCTGCAGCCCCACTACTACCCCAGCGCGTACGCGGCCCGCAACCCCCCCGTGCAGCTATGGTTCCTCTCGCCGGCCGAGGTGGGTGAGCTCATCTCCAGGATCCCTCTGGCCAACTACCGGGAGGTGTCGCCCGATGCACCCGTGGCCATCCGCTACAACCCGGACACTACTCCGGCCCACGAGTAAGTCACCTGAAAGGCGTAGATTCGAGGGGGAAATAAACCTCGGACTGTAGTGTACACCACTACTTTAACAAATTCAGTCCAATTCAAACAAATTCAAGCCAATTCAACCCAATTAAAATCTAATTTCAAGCCAATTCATGCCAATCCAAACCCAATTCAAGCCAATTCAAACACTAATTCAGTCCAATTCATCGGCAATTTAAGCCAATTCACAGCCAATTCAAGGCAATTCACATCCAATTCACGAAATTTGTACACCTAATTCAGCGGTTATTTCCCCCTCGCGTGGTGTAGTCCGTCCCGATGGGCAGGGCACAGGAGACGGCTCGAATTTTGGTTGCATAAATCGCGTAAACGCTTGCCAATCACTTTAGAAACGTATTCAATTTTTTTTTCCCGGATGAATTTTTTTCCATTTTTTTTTTAAATTAAGAAATCCATGAGTGTAAATATAGCACACTTGTTGGTATGTAACTTTATATTTGTACTATAAAATTAGGAAGCGTGAGAATTTCCCATGGAAATTTCAAGCACTTGCAGGAACAAAGGTAGGAATTCAAATTCAAGTGTCTACCACTTCCATAATCCTCGTACACCTCTCTAGATGATTATTGATAATCACGTAATCATAATAATGTAAAATTTCCCAATTTTGACAAATTTTGACAAATATGGAGAAATATTATAAAATTTGACCAACAGTCGCGTGATTATAAGTAAATATGTTAAAGAAGAACTCAAATAATCACTGATAATCACCATAATCGTGACTAATTATAATCCTTGTACGCGATTTTTCAAATTGGTAGACCCTTGTTCAAATTCACACACCGACAAGTGTAGGACATGCCCAACACGCGAGTCTTCAATAACCCCTGGCGGCCTGCAGGCTGCGGCAGGAGCAGGTGGACGTGTCGCAGTTCCACACGCAGGACGGGGCGGGGCGGGCCGTGTTCGGCTACAGCTCGGCGGACCAGGCGCGCGTCGAGGCGCGCTCGGGCGATGGCCGCGTGCGGGGCTCCTACTCGTACCGGGACCCCACCGGCAAAATCGTCAAGGTGAGACTAAAACTTTCATTTCCCCTAACAGGTAAGAACAACTACGATCCGAGCTGCGGTATTCATTTCATTGCGACTGCTATTTTTTGTAATGTCAGGTAAACTACTGGGACGACGGCGACGGCTTCCACGTGGCGGGTAACTCGCTGCCCTCCGAGTCGGACGTGCCCGAGCAGGTGACGGAGACGCCCGAGGTGGCCGCGGCCAGACTTCAGCACGAGCACATGCACGCGCAGGCCCTGCAGGCCGCGCTGCTGGCCGGCAGCGGCAGCTGGTGAGTGAGTGAGTGCGCCGGGGAGGCGGGCAGCCCAACGCGCGTCGCAGTCAAGCGCGCGGCCCGCCCCGCGCCCCGCGCCCCGCGCCCGCGGGCTGGACAGGGCGCTTGTAGAGCTTGGGGCGCTCCGGGTCCTGCCGTAGCGGATCCGGGCGCCGCCGGGCCGTTTTGCATGTCACATGTCACAACCGCAGGTCCAAATGCCCTGTGGTATGTCTGTCTACCCGCGATAAAAGGGAGCAGGACATTTCGGACATGCGCACCCTTTGGAACACAGGGTGCAGCGAACCGGGCGCGAGCAGCCGACTGATTCAGAAGATCGCTCTCTTCCCCCAGTCCTTGTCGCACTCATGGCGGTGCCCCATGTCGGGGGTGGCATGGCCTCATGAGCGCGAGAAGGACGGGATTACGAGAGCGATCTTCTAAATCAGTCGGCAGGGTGCCGCAATTAGTGGAACAAGGATGGAGTGATGGCGATCTTTCGAGTCCGCCGGCATACAGTGCCCCACACTCACGTGTGAGACTGCTCTTTACTTGTGAACGCGTTCGCCGTTCCTTTCGCGTAAAAAAAAAGGGTTGTACCAGGTAGCTGACGGACGCCGTGCACTTTTTGTACTATGGAACCCGCCCGCACCGCTCCATCCGGGACTGCACACCCATCAGGCGCCGGGGACCGGCTCCAGCTCCAAGCCCGGACGCTCCGCTCCGGCACTGATGTTGCAGCCATCGTCCCGAAAGGGCCCTCTCGCGGTTCGCGCGGTCTACGGCGGGGCGTTACCGGGGGGGAGGTTCACGGTTTCTCGGGAGTAACCCGCGAGTCCGCCGGGAGAGCTTGCGGTCTGCGAGTCGCTCCGTGGGGGTATCTCGCGAACCGCGGATCCTCCGCGGGGGAAGGTCGAGGTCCGCGGATCCATCTCGTGGGTTGCTCGCAGTCCGCGAAGGACCCACAGAGGATCCGCGGTACGCGAGATTCCTGCGCGGCAGGACGCGTGGACCGCGAGCTTTCCCGGCGGACTCACGGGTTACGCTCGCGAAACCGCGAACCTCCCCCCTGTAACGCCCTACCGTAGACCGCGCGAACCGCGAGAGGGCCCTTTCGGGTTCGCTGCAACAACAGTGGCGAAACGGAGCGTCCGCGCTTGGAGCCGGTCCCCAGCGCCTGATGGGTATGCAGTCCCGGATGGAGCGGTGCGGGCGGGTTGCATAGTACATAAAGTGCACGGCGTCCGTCAGCCACCTGGCACATTTTACAGAATTGTGCGGCAGCTGCACAGCAGGTGTACTCACACTACGATGGTTCGCTCGCCCGCAGGGAGGAGAGCGACCAGCCGCGCGTGGAGGGCGGCGGCGGGGACCTCCCGCCGGTGTACGCCGAGGACGGCACGGAGCTGCGGCGCTACCCCGCGCCCCAGCACGCCTCGCTGTACGACCCCAGCCACGTGCACGACGCGGACCGCGACGCCGTCATCATCACCAACCCCGACCTGGAGCCCGACTCGTTCAACGACATCCAGCTGTTCCGCGGGCTGCGGGCGCGCGCGCGCGGCTACCACCCCCGCGGGGCCAGGGCCGGACCCGCCTCCGGGCGCGCGCGCCGCGCAGCCCAGCAGCAGCCCGAGCAGGACGAGCAGGTCGACCAGCAGGTGAGGCCCACGCCGCCACCCGAGCTCCGCAAGGCGGTTTTCGTGTTTTACTAAGGTCAAAGCCATAACGGTATAGGACAATCTAAAAAAAAATATCAACGAGTAATTTTTTGTTTTGTTTTTGTTTTTTAAAAATTTACTCATTTATATTGTTTGAATTCTATTATGAGCACGATGTAGAGAACCCTCTTCATCGTGATTATAAAGCTTTGGGTCAAGATTTTTCGCTGTTAAGAATTCTTTTTTACCTTATGCGGGAAGGTATTAGTGCTGTGCGAAAGGTTCGAAATCGAATCGAATCTGCCTGCATTCGATTCGGTTCCAAATCGATTATGATTTGGCATCGAAGGTTCGGAATTTCGAATCAGCTAAGATTCGCCACCGACTCATAAAGTTTAAGAACATGCTTTTCAACAGGAAGAGGGTCGAGCGCGCCTTTGCAAAGATGTGTGGGACCTACTAGACTTTATTTTAAAGCATATTTCTTTTCTTTTCTTTTTTTTAGTAAATCTAATTTGTAGAAGGTCAACATTGGATTCGATTCGCGAGCGAATTAAGGAAGATTCGATTCGAAATTATTTGGTCGGATTCAATTCGATTCGAAACAAAAAACCTCGATTGGCACAGCACTAGAAGGTATCGAGAGCTCTCGGGAAAGATTACCTCATTCTACGGCTGGGACTGAAGCACTGACACCGCACCACCCCCACCGTAGCCGGGCGGAGCGACGCGTCATTACGTGACAGCGAATCGTTTCCCTTCTTTATTTTCTTCCTCTCGACATATCATTTAGCATTACAGAAACGCGATTTGTAATGGAAAGAGAAGAAGCCACGTGTTCAGAAAAAGGAAGCTGTCGCGATCTCGGAGTCTTGTGTACGCACCGTGCATTTAACCTGACGGAGGGGCGAGGCTGGGCGAGGCGAGGGCGAGATCGAGGAGACGGACGAGCGAGCGTTGAGCCGCGGCATGATGTTTGTTGTTGTCCCGAGCGTCTGCTCCCTTTGCCACTGCGGGCGGAGCGGGCGGCGCGCCTGGGCGCGCCAATACAACTGCAGTGTTGCCAGAAAGTTAGGCAAAAATCCCGCCCAATTCACCTGTGCTTGACGGGTTTGTATCTCCGCCTGCCCACTAGGCAACATATGTGCACGAGTGCAGGGGAGTTGCCTAGTAGGCAGGCGGAGACACAGTCCCGTTACGCACAGGTGTATTGGGTGGGATTTTTGCCTAACTTTCTGGCAACACTGTACAACTGCATTCGGGTTGCGCCGGGCCGGGCGGCGCACTGTTCCAACTGTTCCTGTGCGTGCAGTCCCGGCCCGGCGGCCAGACCCCCGATACTCTCAAATTAAGGAACGGAAGGACGGACGGATAGATAGATTCCGTGAGAAGCTATTTCATCATCACGTTGACATTCAAACATTTAACAGAACGAAGTTTCACATTTTTGGAAAGAAGAGAGCTCAATCATTGGGTGTTGGGACTAATGAAGACACGCTCACGCTGCTGGAGAGCGCATACATCAAAATCTCTCTGCCCTACAAAAACGATTTAGTTTCCTCTTTTCTTTTCTTTCCTAAAGTAGTGCTGTTTAATGTCGTAATGACAACGCGATGAAATAACCGTTTCTTGCAGTAATCCATCTAGTAGCCACTAATGCATTCTTGAAAACCACCGGGGCATGTCTAACTTGATCTTGACTTGTCATTCAGCACGAGCACGAGCAGGTGTCTAGCAAGAGGACAAAGTTTTTGCAACGCTCATGTAACCGAAAAACCCTCCAAATCACGCTTCTCTGTTGACTTTTCTATCATATGCCCTCGGCAGGATCAGGCGAAGACGGACGGCTTCTTCTACAGCTTCCGCTACCCGGCGCCCGTGCTGGTGGGCGTGCGGCCGCCGCCCTCGTTGTCCGCCCCCGGCCCCACCCCCGGCGTCCAAGCGCCCGAAGCCTCCCGGCTGGGCGCCGTCCAGGACGAGAACCCCCTGTCGCTGTCCGAGCGCGCCGTCTACTTCGGCGCCATCCCCGTGGCCGCCGTGCACGACGCCCAGGTCGCCCCCGGGCAGGACGGCGCGCTGGCCAGCGCCCTGCAGTACGCCAGGAAGCCCGTGTACACCGAGGGCCCGTGAGGCCGTGGACTGCAGACTGACGGTGGGTCTCGGCGAGGGGTCCTTCGCTTTTAATTCAAGCGTACACCGAATTTTCTAATTTGTCAAGTGTTTCGTGATTTTTCTTGACTTTTCCTGGTTTTTTCTTGATTTTTATAATTTTTATGATTTACAAAAAATCTTGATTTTTTTTTTCTAAATTTGTAAATGACTTTGCTTTAGGGTGTACTCTGATTTGTTTTTGAGTGAAGGACCCCTCGGGTGTCGGTGCTCGGTTTGAATAGTGCCGGGGCCGAGCCAGACTCTCTTAAATGCCCTCCGTGGCGCCGCGCCATACCCAGAACAAAACAGCCGGAGCAGTTTCGTCTCTTCGGGCATCACGCCCTGCCCCGGCCAAGCCGTGTGCCATACCGTAGTAGCTGTTTCCGGTTTTCCCCGGCGACCGCGCCCCGGAGGACGCATTGCCACCGGAGTCCGTCTGGCTCGTCCCCATTCTCCCGCCCGGAACGGACCGGACCAGGAGCGGCTACTGAAGCTGCGAGCGAACCTTGCCTCGCTTGCAGGACACGAATAACCGTGAGAATCTGTGAGACAAAATTCAAACAAAAAAAAAGTAAAGTAGAAATTCACGCATTTGTCAAAGTTTGAATTAATTGTGCTGGCATTTATTTAAAAAAAAAAAACAGTAATTTTATTTAGTTTGCAGTGAATACAGCAGAGACGATTCGAGGCTTTGTTGCATACCAATCTAACTGACAAATATCTAACAATGGAGCTGTGTTGCGAAAGTTTGTGAAGTACACATGTGATATGTTACATTACAAGTACGTAAATTCATTTGTAGCCTCTGTTTGAGGATCATATCTACACACAGGGAAAAAAAAGAAAACATGGAAAAAGAATAAAAATCATTGTTGGCAAGCACGTCAATTGAATGGCAAATATTCCATTAACCTTCTTTGTAACATAAACTAATCGGTGGATGGGATAGGTGATTATACGACACATAAATACACACATAAATAATATCACAATGACTCTTCGTCGAGCGGGAGAGCAAGACCAACAAGAAGATCAAGGACTTATGATCTCTTCCCTGAGCTGAGATCCAGCCGTTCTCCTCGACGGCCTCCGCTTCTTCTTCTTCTTCTTCTTATGCACTTTGCCCGGCTCTCGCACGGGCTCCTGGACGGGCGCCGCGGGGGGCTTTTTGGACGGGCGTCTCGTGGTGGTGGTGCTGGGTCTGGGAGGAGAGGTCGAGCTGGAGGAGGGAGCAGGAGCTGGAGTGCTGGAGGCGCTGGAGACCACAGGGATCGCCGCCGTGCTGGAGGGGGCAGGGGTGGGCGGGGGGCGGCTCGGCCGCGTCGGCCTGGACGGGTTGAAGAGATTCGGGGCGCTGGGCGTGCTCGACGCGCTCGGGAAACTCGTCGGTCTGGAGGGTTTCGAGAGTCCTGGGTGACTGCTGCTGCTGGAGGCACTCGAGGTGGGCCTGATGGGCCTCGCGACGGCGGCAGCGGACGTACTGGACACACTGGGGACGGTGGCTGTCGGTCTGGGGGGTCTGGACGGCCGAGTAGGAGTGGAGTTACTCGAGGGGCTTGACGTGATGGGGGGTCTGGACGGATGCGAGGCACTAAAGGGACCGGGAGGCACGGCGGTGACCAGCGTGGTGGAGGAGGCGGGGGAGGGTCCCGGAGGAGGCCTTGGGACGCCACTGCTACCCACGGGGGGCGGGGGAGGCCTCTGGGACGAGGCCGAGAAGGGCTTGGGCGTGATGTTCACCACGGGGCTGGTTGGCCTGTTGGACGGCGGCCTTTGCGGCCCGGGTCTGGACACGCCCGCGCCGACAACTGCGCTGTGGGTCGGCCGGGTCACCGTGAACGGCGGGGGCGGGGGCAGGGGCGGGGGCAGGGGCCAGGTCAGCGGGGCGGGGGGCGGAGGGGTGGTGTTGGCTGCCGGGGGCGGCGGCGAGGCCTGCACGGTCGTCGAGCTGGCCGGGGACGGCGAGGGCGAGCTGGTCAAGAAGAGCGCGGCCGCGGTGGAGGAGGCGCCCTTCCTGCGCGGCGGGGCTGTCGTGGGCCGCACCAGCGGCTTCCTCTTGACCTTGTTGTCCTGGGGGAGCAGCTGCAGCTGCAGCGGCGCGGACTGGGGCTTCTTCTTCCGCTTCTTGTCGGGCAGGGCCGGGGGCGGTGGCGGCACCGGGGGCCGGGTGGCCGGCCTGGGCGTGGCGGGCCGGGGCCGGGGCCGGGGCCGCGCGGGGGCGGGGGGCCGCGGGGGCGGGCGCGGCCGGCGGGGCTGCGAGGCGCTCTCCGAGGGGATGACCAGCGACAGCGCCTGCCCCATCAGCGACGCCATGCCCCCCGCCACGCTGCTCAGCATGTCCGGGACGTTCAGCGTCAGCGGCAGGAAGCCCACGCCCTCGATCGCGTCGCCCAGCGCGTTGCCGAAGATCCTGGGCCGGCCCGCCATGTACCTGTGGACGTGAAGAGGGAGCGGACAGTGTTTCTGCAAGGGAGAGAGGCGAACCGTTCAGTGAATTGATGCGGGCTACAGCCTACTAGGCATCCACGCGAAGATGCTGTCCTGTAGGCAGTGCTGTCCTGTAGGCTGTGTCTATAGACACAGCAGCCCGCTTTACTGCGCTGTGTAGGTTACTTTGTTCCGTGCTTTCTGGTAAACACTTGCGCGGAGCATGCCGAAGCACTTAGGAGAGAACGCCTGGACTCGCCTGCCTGCCTGCAACTTGCACTCGAACGGCCCTCCGCACCGCACATCGCAATCCTGAGAATGCATTGTCTCTAGCCCCGCAGCCCTTGAGCCCCTGGCCTGCCGGCCCGTCCGAGCGAAAGTTTTAAAAACGGAGTGATGCGTACGGCATGCTGGACAGTGAGGCGGCCGGGCCGGGCCAGACACCGGGCAGGGCACTGGGCACCAGCCGCTATTTGGAACACTTTCGCGCGGCGCCACGCGGCATGGCGCGGCCGGGCAATTCCCTTTCTGCTAGGGCTGCGTGGCTTGGGTCCAGTGAGTACGTGCGTGTGTGTGAGTACATGTGTGCATGTGTGTGTGTGCTCGGACGGCTATATCACGACGGTCTCCTTACCTGCCTGCTGACGCTGCGGACGACACCGGCGCTGCTGCTGCTGCTGCTGCTCTCGAGGTGGCGGCGGCTGCGCGGCTCACCGGTGCGGCTGCAGCTGCGGCTATTACCGCCAGCAACAATAGCCAGGCCTGCCAACAGCCACACAATTACAGCGCATATGTTTTTGTTCGCACGGGGAAGTACTCCTGCTTGGCTCGCCTACAGCGCGCGCGCACACACACACACACACACACACACTCTCGGGGGCAGGGGTCCCTTATGGTGCCTGCTGAGGCGATGCTCGCTCTCACCACGCGGCGGGGCGGGCGCCACTGCACTATAAACGAAAGGAAAAGAATAGCGATTGCTTTCATGTTTTTCGCGCGTCAGTACAACGGACTAGCGCGCGCGGCGCAGCGCGGCGCAGCGGTGTGAGATGTGCACGCGTGTGTGTGCGAGGGCGGGGCGGGGCGGGGCAGGGCGCGGCAGGGCCGCTCTGCATATTACAAGTCCCTCTGCACCGCTCGCGGCTCTCAGGAAAACTGATTAGCAATCGAGCAGAATTAACAATAACATACCGACTAATTAGGGGAAGCGCTGTGCCTGCGCAAATTATTACATTCGAGGAAAATACCGTTGTATTTGTTGCTGTTGTTGCTAGACTCCTCTCCCCTGGAAAGTTCTGAGGCACTACTCATAATTTTCTCCCGAACCCGCCGCGGAAGCCCCCGCCGAAGTTGCTGATGGTGAACCTCCAGTCTTGTGCCATACCGAACCAGGTGACCACCTGACGTTCTTCAGTTTACACGCCGTCCAGGAGCCGTTGACACCGACCGCCGTCGTTGCAACGAAAGTAAGATTAGCGCTCACACGCGTAACCCCACCTCGGTTGTCACCACTTTTCATTTCTCAGCGCGGGAGAAAGACTTTCCTCCGCCGGGCGGGGCCGGCGGGGCGGGTCGCCGGCCGCCGCCTCCCACAAGCGGAGCGGAGCGGGGGCGCCGCTGCACGCACCTTCGCCACGCCAGGGCAGGGCAGGAGGTGGCTCCTTGGAGGTTGACTTTTGCGGCATTATTATTAGGCAGATACCTCCTGTGACTCCCTGGCGGAAGTGCGGCCAACTCTGATGTCGGAAATGAAAGTCCTGGCCCCGCCCCACCCCCGCGTGCCGGGAGATGACATCCCCGCTGGATTGGGCGTTCTGTCCTGTCCTGTCCGGACCACCGGCTCCCACACTGAGTCAGGTGCACACACACACACACACACACACACACACACACACACACACGTGCAACGCCCCGCTCCGCCCCCCACACGCACCCGCGGGCAGGGCAGGTCACCGCGGTGTAGGCAACAGTTGACACCACAATGCCAGCGGCGCGCCGGCTGGGCTGGGCGGGACTTCACAACCTGCTCCTCCATCCTCTGCTCCTGGCTTTAGACGGCGGCTCCGGCTCGGCTCAGCGCGGCGTTTCCCATAGCATCTGCTCCACCCTCCCCCGAGCATGTAAATGGGAGCGGCGCCCGCCCCGCCCCGCCCCGCCGCAATAAAGCCCTAGCGTATGCAAATAAGTGATGAATGCGCCAATCCGCAGACGTAACGACTTTCTCTGTGGCTCGTGTCAGTTCCGCGCTGCATGCGGCGCCTAGGATGAGGCCGACAGTTCGGCTTCCCCGTCTGCACACGTGTGTGAATTACGAGTTGTGATAGCCCGCGTGCACGCAGCGCTGCGCTGGGGAGGAGAGAGAAGAGTTCCACTGACACCCTTCGAGGGGCGCGATGCAGCCGACTATCCCGCCGCGAAGGGACATTCCATTCGAGCTGAGCTGGCCTGGCGCCTACCCAGCCTGGCACGGCCCCGCGCCGACCTACACGTCCTAGACGGCGAGGGGGGATGGGGCAGCCAAGCACGTATACTGCCCATTCATTGATGGCATGCCTCGGTAGTCATGCAAAAGCCACCCAATCGTCTCAAACAACGAGTGAAAGAGCTGGAAGGTCAACACTCAGGCAAAACCTTATCCATACGGCTGAAAATTAGCCATGTATGGACATCTCACATTATAATAACTATCGAGATCACTCTACCACAAAACATTCAGCTAAAAGGCAAAGCGTTAGCTATTTGAGTAAATTTTAGAGCTACATAGCTCCGAATGTTAGCCATCTATATACAAGAATATTTTTTTCTCAGCGCACTCAGAAAAAAATTATTAGCTCCCAGAGAGAATAGATTCGCTAATTGCATGACAGGTCATTGAATTGCTCATCTACACGGAAAAAAATTACTTTGTTGTCATGATCAATTTTCGTCGATAGGCAAAATTTGATGGCTGAAATCGAGAATCCGATACCCACAGCCAGGAGCTAACAAACTCCAGCTTCGTTCTCGTCGTACAAGTGTCCAGCCGTTACAACAAGCTCCTGACTGTGGGTATCGGATTTTCGATTTCAGCTATAAAAATTTTGCCTATCGACAAAAATTGATCCTCACAATGAAGCCATATTTTTCCGTGTATTCGCACTCAGAGCTAATTAATTTTTCGAGTGTGAGGAATACCGGCAAAATAAATTCAGTGGGAAAGCAGGGCCGAAGCAGGGCTTACATGGAAAACCAAAGTTTAACTGAATATGTCTGAGATGCCTCAGCAAATTTTCAGCTGTTGCAAAAAACTCTTGTGCTTTTATTGCGACTTCTATGTACCTATATCAGATAAAGATTGTTTAAGCGATGACGCAAGGACATTTTACGTATTAGAAGCTATTTCAGCTAATATTTTCTCCGTGTACCTGGAGAGCCTCCAAAGGAAGAGAAAGTAAGGTGTCAAAGAGACTTACTGAAGGGATACAAATACGAGGTGGGGGTGCTCCCTTCAACAACGATAAATGAACTGTAAGTATTCCTCCACAAAGGACAAGATTAACATCTCACTTTGATGGTCGGAACTTTATAGCTCACGTTATCGCAGGCGCCCCGCTACACCGCTGACCCTCCTATGTTCCTTGACTCGCCACCCTGACCTACTACAACGCATGGCAATCAACGTTGCGCTTTCAAAAGAACCCTTTCAGCTCGAGGGGTAAACAACTATGAAATTTTTGTACACCTCGTAATAAATGATAAAATCAGTAAAAAATCAGGAAAAAATCAGGAAAAAATCAGGAAAAAAATCAGGAAAAAATCAGACGCATTTGGAAAAATTCAGGAAAATTAGGAAAATTCACCAAAAATCGAGAAAAAAAACACAAAAATTTTCAAACTTTTACAAAAATTCACACAATTTGCTCAGCAAAATTCAGAGCTATTTCCCCCTCGCTTCAGCTGCAGTCAGTTCGTCACTTTGATTGCCGTGCCCTCTCAAGTACCTACTGCGCCGGTAATCCAGCAGACAACCCCTGCCCCTGTCTTCCCGGCCTAGCTACCTCACAGCACAGGGGCGCTCATTATAGATCTTCAGAGCATAATTAATTGCAGCAGCAGCAGCAGCAGCAGCAGCAGCAGCAGCAGCAGCAACAACAACAACAACAACAACAACAACAACAACAACAACAACAACAACAACAACAACAACAACAACAAGGTAAAAGAAGTTTGCCTCAGCGCACTGGGCTGAAGCGGGCACATAAAAGTGTTGCACACTACGTTGCGCTTTTTTAGGTGTTTTAGTGGAATTTTGCATACTAAAAAGTGTTTAACAGTAAATTTGAGCACTTTATGGTGTCCAAACCTGCACGTTTAATCCTTACGTAAAACACTTCAAAATGTTCAAATTTACTGTAAAAAACTTTTTAGTATGCAAATTTCCACCCAAACACCTACAAGTGTGCAACTTAGTGGTCAACACTTTAATGTGCACGCCAGTTGAACACCTTTGTTATCAGTGTGAGCAACACCACGCATGCCGACGCATGCCGACGCATGCACACGTGCTGCGGTAAGGCTACGTCACACCTAAGTTTCCTCGGAATCAGTAACTTGTGGGCTGTGCTGTCACCACGCAGGTGCGGATAGGCAGGGCGCTGGGCACCGCAGCCCTCCCCATCACGGAAAAAACCGTCAGCATTTTTAAATTTATTTATTTATTTATTTAAAGGCGAAAAGGGAACACTTGGGGAAAATCCCTTTGTTTGAACTTAAAATTTGAGGAGTTTCCTGGCGAAACAGAGGAAATAACCACATATTTTGAGGAAACTCCCTCAAAATCTAAGGAATTTTTTTCCTCCAAAAAAAATAAATCAGACACGTTATTTTACCGTGCAACCTCTACATGCTCTACTCACCTGTCGCCGAGCCCGCATGGTGTGAGACGCCGGCGGGGCTGCCCGAGGTCGGGGTGCTGCGGGGTCCGCGGCGTAATCCACCAGGAGGTCACCATGGGCACCACTCCGCACTCGCGCGCACGCGCACTCGTCACCTCGCGGTCGCCTCGCCAGTCTCGGACTCCTCGGCGGACAGGACGGGCTCGGGGCCGCGGCTGAGGCTGCGGCGCGCTGGACTCACTGTCGCTCTCCCCTCGCCCCGCCTCGCAGCGCCGCGCCGCGCGGGCCGAGGGCGCCGGGGGCGCCGGGGGCCAGCCGGACCGCGGGAGAGGACTCGGGTCCAGCAAGGGGGCCGGCGGGGCGGGGCGGGGTGGGGTAGACTCGCAGCCCGCAGGTGCCCGACGAACGACTGCCCTGCGAGGGGCAAGTCCTGCTGAGAGGGGGAAGGGGATGGAGAGGGCGAGAGAGAGAGAGACAGAGAGAGAGAGAGAGAGAGAGAGAGAGAGAGAGAGAGAGAGAGAGAGAGAGAGAGAGAGAGAGAGAGAGAGAGCGCAGGTGACGTGGGAGGGAGGATGATGTGGGAGCCCTCCCGCCGCAGGCTCGCACACCGGGCGCCGGGCCCCGGGCCCGCACCCAGCCCGGCGCGCGCCGTACAAAGGGAGTCGTTCCGCGGGTGAATGCCTCTGGATTAGCCTGGCATCTCCACGTATCACACTCGCTGCTGCTGCAGCAGCACGAGGGCCCGCGCGAGGCTCCTGTCATGTTTCAGCTTTATGGAATTGCTTTACTAGCAGACCAGTGAGGAGGATCCGCCCAGCTGGCGTGTGCTCGCTACTTTTTAACAAGCAGCTTGTGACCGGGGAGCATGTAGTAGCCTGAGAGAAGAACGCCGGTCTCTCATGAGCGGGCCCTTACGACAAAGAGTCGCCCCGGCCCGGCGCCGGTGTCTGCCTCCACTTCTTCTATCGCTCCCCCGACACGATGCCGTGTCGTGTCTTTTGTTGGCGAGTGTCTCGTCACCTGCGCCTCTCTGTTTTGACGCAGGTGCGGGGGAAAGGGGGCAGCCGCCTCTCCGAGTGCCGAGACGTGGCCGAGACGGCAGGACATATTCACTACTCGACTCGCCCCGGCCGAGCCTCCCTGCCAATGCGGAGATACGGGCGGGTATGGGGGACATTGGACACCTTCCAGAGGAGTGCGTATGGCGGCTAAGGTAAGAAAAGAAAGTGGGCCGGGAAAAAATAAGGCGGGCTGAGTTAAAAGGAGGATAATTTTAGGCGGATGGCGGATTAGGGGAACGCGGTTGCAGAGATGGGAGAGTGAGGGCGGGACTGGGCGGGGCTGGGCGCTGCTGGGCGAGCAGGCGGAGCGGGGTGGGCGGGCGGGGTCACGTGTGGCTGTACACTACACCACGGCGCGGGTACCACTTAATCGCAGCATCGCTAATCCTGCAGGCATACCGGTCCCCGGACACCAATATATGTACGGTATTGTCTCACGTCTCGGTGATTGGATAGCAACGGTACACGCCAAAGAGGTGAGATTTCTTATAACTCTCACTTTACCATTACGGGCTACTGCAGCCGAAGGTCCTTCACTCAAAAGCATCAGTGTTCGCACGTAAACAAAATCAGGTAAAAATCAGAAATAAAAATTAAGAAAAAAGCGGAATAAAGGAAGAAAAATAAGAAAAAAACAGTAAAAATAAAGGAAAATCACGAACAATCAGAAAAATGAGAAAAATCGGCGTTGGCTTGAATTTATAGTGAAGGACCGCTCGGCTGCGGCTTCATGTTGCAGCTGCCGGCGACACTCGGCGCACTCGCCCTCTAATGAGAGCGAAAGGGGACGAGGTGTAGTGAGTGACGGCCGGGATGACGGAGCGGACGAGTAATCTGCTTTTTCAAGCGGTGCGGCCCGGCCGGGCCTCCCGGTGCCGGTGCCTGCTGCCCGGGGCGAGGCGGGTACCGCGTGCTGCCCTGGCCGCCATGTCCATGTCTTGCCCTGCCCTGCTGTCCCCTTGGTCGCACGCACGCGGTGACGCGCGCCCCGCCCTGCCCCGCCCTGCCCCGCCCTGCTCAGCCCGAACAAGTCCAGCAGGCTGATAATGAGGTCGAATATGAGCCGGGCCGCGCAGCCCAGCGTGCGGCCGGGCGCGGCGTAGCCTACTGCCCCACCAAACGGAAAGGGAGAAGGAAGACACTCATTATGACTACTTTTGTTTCGTTTTTTATTAACAATTGCAATTTTCTCATAACAATTTGGTCGGGCGAGGCGTTGGCACGGCTGGCACCGGCGCGGCGAGGGGCGGGGATGGCGGGGAAGGGTCTCCGCTCGCCCCACCACTGTTCGCGGTGCACTAGACATTTTTCTCACACTCATATACTCGTGCGCGCCTCGCCTTTCATCAGTCTCCTGCCTCTCTCCGTCTCTCTTTCACCCCCTCCCCCCCTCCCCCGCAGGCCCCGCTCTTCTTTGTGCTCTCAGTCTGACCCGGCCGGCCCGGCCGGCGCGGCCTGCGGCGACTCCTCGTCCTCAGGGCTTTCTATAGTAGGACGCATCCCCGGGGCTGGTCCCGGGAGGTCCTGGCGGCCCCGGCGGCCCCGGCGGCCTCCTGGAGGGCCCCTTGGCTCCGTAAGGCCGAGGCGGCCTGGTGGAGGGGCGCGTGGGGGGCGGCGGCCGCTCGTCCACGGCGGCGCCGTCCTTGTTGTTGACGGGGTGGTAGCTGTCCACCTCACTCGGGCCCGGGCCGCCGTCGGGCTGGTGCACCTGCGCCGTGGCGGAGGCGAAGGCGACGGGCTGCCCCGGGCCGGCCGAGGACGAGGACACCTGCCGCTGCAGCTGCTGCAGGCGGCCGTCGAGCAGCTCCACCTCACGGGGCAGCTGGCCGGGACCGGCGGGGCCGCCCGCTCCTGGCCCCAGCAGGCGCACGTTGATGCCGCGGCCCTGTGTGCGCGCCGTGGTCGTCGTCGTGGTCGTGGTGGTGATGGCGGCTGTGGAGCCGTCGCCCGGGGCCGCGGGGGCCGTCGGGGTGCCGGTGACGGCCGCGCTGGGGGCGCCGGTGGCGGCGGGCGCGGCGGCGGCCGTGGGCCTCGGCGTGCCGAACGGCGTGTTGAAAGGGTCCACCTGCACGTACGAGGAGAAGAGGTTCTGCACGCGGTTCACGACATTCTCCAGGAACGGCGGGAACTGGTGGTGCTGGTCCGACAGGTGGTACACTCCGCTTGTCTGGGTCTGCGGCAGCAGCAGGATGGCCGGCGCGCCCGCGCGCAGCACGGGGGTCACGTGGTCGGGGACGGGCGTGGGGAGCACGACAGGCACGTCCAGGTCCAGGCCGCGGAGGTACACGGTGGGGAGCGGCGCCGGGGGCGCAGCGGGGGCGGGGGCGGGGGAGAACTGCGGCAGCACACTAAGGGCAAGGTGGCCGATAATGAGATGAAGAAAACGCCCGGGGGCTTGAGCCCAAAACAAACGAAATATCGAAGACATTTCGCAAACAAATCGTCTCATCTTACTTGGAAAGACACGCAGCTGATCGATCGGTTCAATCAATAAGCCCACGTAGTTGAGCCGTCCGATTCGAAATCTACGTCGTTCTTTCAGAATAGAATTGTGTAGGTTTCGAAACGGGGGGAACCGGGCAAGGAATCAGCTGAATGCCTTTCTAAATAAGGTGTCGAAAACTTATCGGAAAACAAAAGTCGATGAAACCAGCAAAATTCTGACAGTAGCAGTAGATATTCAACCTAGATGGTGCATTGGAAGACTTCCGCTACTCACCCGAACGATGCTGGCAGCAGCACCTCGTGCGCCGCCCCGGGCCGCGCCACTCCGAGGACGAGCAGTGCCAGCCGCAGGAGCAGCGGCAGCGCGCCGACCTGGACCTGGGGCAGCAGGGACGGGAGAGCTCACAGCAAGGAAGAAACCACCTCGAATCGGCAGCAGCCCTCCAGGCCTCCAGACAAGGGCTGAGGTTGTTTAGGGTTTTCAGGAGGCGTTCTGGGAGTGATTCAAGAGTAATAAGGCGTGAAGTGGTAAACCCGGGGATTTTGGGGAGAGTGCGGAGCGAGGGTGACACAAAACTCTAAAATTGTTGTAGACCTCGTAATTCATAAAAATTCACCAAAATTATGGAAAATTCAAAAAAAAAAAATTCAGCAAAATTGTTTTTAAAAATTAGGTAAAATTTATGTGAAAATTCAGGGGGGAAAACATGAAAATTAACAAAAATTCACGAAAATTCACAAAATCTGTACTCATCAAAATTCAGAGTTGTTTGCCCCTCGGTGCGGAGTGATCCACATGTGGTCTGTTGCTTCGCGAGGGGGCCAAACACCAAAGCGTTTGAGATACAGATATGTGGTGGACCACAACCTGCTGCGCGCGTTGCACACTGCAGGCTGTACTTGTGGACAGTCAATCAAAAATAACACTCCTCGTGTTTTGAAACGTTCCTCGAGGCTTCTGCCAGTGCCTTCTGCAACTTTTCGTCATGATTGGAGAGGGAATCCGCGATGCCGGGAAAGCGGCAAGCTGGCACAAGTTGTACGCGAGCCGCATCGGGAACGAGCGCGGCCAGGCGGTGCTGGGAGGGGCAGCGCGGACACGACACGGCACGTGTGCCAGAGCCTGGCCCGGCCCAGGCCCTCCTGGCGGATCGGATGGGTTTCCAATACGCGGTGCGGATGGCGGTGGCGATACGCCGCGCCGTGTCGCGGCCGGCCGGTCACGTCCCGCAGGGCTGATGCGACGTGACAGTTGACGTCGGCTTGGCAGCGGCCCTGACCACCTCCTCCTGCTCCTCCTGGGTGGTGGCGTCTCGTTAGGGCGAGAGGCACCCGCTCACCATACCCAGAGAAGCAGAGGGTTTTCAGACGGGTACGACTCACCGAGGGGGAGATCACTCATACAAAATGTGTACAATGATTTTTTGGCTTTTAATTTTGTTGATTGTTTCACCTTTTCTTTGTCAAGGATAATTGCTGTCACTTTTTGATAAATTTTTAGCTTTTATCCTCAATGCTGAATTTTTTTTTAAACTTATTTCGTTTTTTTTTCCTGTTAATTTTTTTCTCGCTTTTGGGGATGTTTCTGCTTCTTTTCTTTTAATTTCATTCAGATTTTTTTGATATTTTTTTTGTAATTTAAATTATTTTTTGGGGACCGTACAATGATTTTTTAGAAGCGACTTCCCCCTCGCGACGCAACGTGTACGGGTATCGGCAGTCCTAGTCATCGGTGCGATATCGACAGACCTATATGCAGGCACATCGGAAGAGAGAGAGAGAGAGAGAGAGAGCAGCCCTGAATCAAGAAAGACATTTTACACGGTATAAGTATAAGAACGATATTACCGAGTTATAACAAATAACATCTGATCTATTATTAGAGCACGTGTTACTGTTTCTCAGAATTAGACTTCAGGAATGGTACATTGATCAAGTGCACAGAGAACAGAGAGTAAAGAGCATAGAGTCCAAAGTGAATGTGAATGCCCACTTGGCGTTCGCTTCCTACTCGGGAAGCGCGAGGTGCCACCTAGAGCTCTGCAGGGAAAACGACATGTTCTAATTTGGAAGTGCAGGGGCGTATTAAGGTCCGACCGACACGGGGGAGGGGGGGGGGGCGGGGGCGAAGTGCCCTTCAGGTTGTCTACATACAACACATACAACTTTGTAACACAATTTGCCTGCCTTTCAGGAGGCTGCCTAGAGACCACAGGGGACGATCGCCCTCCCCCGCCCCCTTCTTAATACGCACCTGTGGAAGTGCCCCCCCCCCCCACCCGCCTCTATTACACACACAAAGGCATGAGCCTTACCTCCTGACAAGCAAAATGTCGGCGCACACTCAGCCCTCCTCGCCCTCCCTAGTGTGACTTACCGCCCTCTGAGCGCCACCAGTGTTGGCAGCCATGACGTTGGCGGGGTGGACTGCAGCGGGCGACGATCGGCAGGCAAGTGACCCGCTGCGGACACTGCGGCGGGTTTTATCGGGGTGCGGGGCGTGGTGGGGCGGGTCAGGGCGGGGCGGGGCGAGGGCGCAGCGGGGAGAGACACGCCGCAAGTGTCAAGGGAGCTGAGGGGCTGGGGGCGCGTGGCTGCCCTGCAGCCTGCAGGACGTATTGTATTCTTATCGGTCGGTATAGATACATACCATACCTAGAGCCGGGCAGCGCATTTTGTTAAATACATAAGTTAGCGGTGAGCCACATGTACGCAAGTTTAACTAATAGCGTAGCCACACATAAGTTGAACAAGTGCTGTAGCCGCGAAAATGCATGCGATGCTCGTTATAGTAAACGTTGCAGCTCTTTCTTGAAGCAATCGGCGTGCAAATTTTTCGATATACTCTATTTCGCTGGATAGTGCACGGTAAAAGCAATGTCTGATTTTTTGAGGAAAAAGGGAAATTTTTGATGAAGTCCCTCAGAACTCCTCAGATTATGAGGAGGAAGTCTCCTCGAAATATAAGGCACATCGCCTCATTTTTCGAGGGGACTTCCTCAAAATCTGAGGAGGTTCTCCTCAAAATGAGGGGGTCCCTCAAAATTTTTCCTTTTTCCTCAGACATTGCTTTTACCGTGTGTAATTTCTTCGCGTGTTTTAGACCAGGCGTCCATAACTGAAGAAAATTACTCCCCCCCCCCCCCCCCCGAAATAAAAAGGAAAAATTCAAGGGGGAAAAGCATTAGAAAATAAAGACAAAAAATTAAGTAAGGAAACATCAGAAAAGGCCAGTAAAATACAAGTCAAAGCACAAAGAGAAAAAGAGAAGAAAAGATAAAATTGGTGTGAGCCTGATCGAATTTCTAGGAATTCGTTAATGTTCAGCCCAGCTGTGTCTGCCTTCACAATCCTCGCCATGGAGAGATGTCGGAGAGTCGTGCTCGGGAGAGGTAGGCTACCCCCGGCAACCCCTCGGGCACCCTGATCGCGCCGCGCCGGCCAGGACCGCCCACATGGAACCCCTGTACCTTGCTGCGTGGCCGTGGGGGGGGGGCCGGGCCGGGCCGGGCCGGGCCGGGCGGGGGAGGACGTGTGCGCGCCGCCGTGGCCAAACCTTGCACCATCCATCCGGCCGCCCCGCCGGGCCGAGCCGGGCCGGGCTAAGCGATCCTCCAACTCCGCTGTCACCATCCTCGAGCCGTAAGGACCACCAGGGCGCCAACCTGATGAGCTCTGTGTATACCCCGATATACCCGCGCAGGCGGGGGTGCGGGCGGGCACACATCTAGTGCCGGCCAATAGGTGACGGCGTGCGGCAAGCGAGGGGGCGGGGGAAGGGGGGATCTTTTCGAAAAATCATTGTACGGCTCCCCAAAAAATCATTTAAAATTTAAAACAAAAACACAAGCATAATAAAATCAAGAAGAAAGATACAGTCATGGATCCTAATTTCGGACACGCGCCCAAAATTCGGAAACTTTCGCGTTTTTTCTAATTATTATTCATTTCTCGACCATAAGTGATTTGAATTTTACTTCCGTGACCTCTATGAAAAGGTAATACATGATAGAACATGATTTTGAAAAGGAAAAAAGTTAATCACTCACACTACTCTGTGCAAAAAAAATTGAACATTCTATTTCAGGTAAATTCAGATAGCTATTAGTTTAAAGTCTCGAACAAAACTTCGGGGCTCTCAGCAGTGAATGTTTGTAGGCCTACATCTTTCACTTGAACATTGAACATATGTGAAACTAGGACTCTTCACCAACAAGATGACACAAGAAAATTTATTTGTTTGTCAGTTGTGTCAAGTTTGAGAAGCGATTTCCCCTCTCACAACTGTAACATGTGTTATAAAAAATTGTTCTGGGAGTCTTCGAGTGTGTCTTGACCAAAAGATTCTAGAATCCCCACCGATTTTCTATACGATCAAAATTGCGGATAATACGCGCGTTTTTCGCTGCACACTGTCCGAAATTAGGATCCATGACTGTTCAGAAAAATCCGAGAAATTGAGAAAAAATGAACAGAAAAGCGAAAAAAAAAATGGAAAAAATTCAGAAATGGGAGTGAAAGATCAGAATTTATCAAAAAGTGGCAGAAAATCATTGTACACATTTTATGTGAGTGATCCCGGGTGATCCCCCCTCGGCGGCAAGTGACCTACATGACCAGGGATTTTGCAAATTGCGTAGACCTCAACGAGGATCTGGACTGGATTTGTTTGCCTCCCATGCACCACCGGCGTGGGCGTGGGGGGAGGGGGGGCGTGGAGGGGGAGATGAGCCAGTCGGCGCGAGGCCCGGCGGGGTGCGGGGGAACCCCATTCATACTGGACACGTGTGTCCGGCCGAAACATTGTCCGGGAATGCAAGGCGGGGGTGGGGCGTGGCGTGGCGTGGCGTGGCGTGGCGTGGCGTGGCGTGGCGTGGCGTGGCGTGGCGTGGCGTGGCGTGGCGTGGCGTGGCGTGGCGTGGCGTGGCGGGAGTGAGCGGGAGCAGGGAGGAGCCGAGCCGAGACGTTTGCCAAAAACCATCAGTCGGACGACAATGAGCGGACCTGAGCGACCGCCGCTGATGACACCAGTGGCACCATTGACGCAACGCGACTATTTCTGCAGAAGGAGACGCAGAGTGGGAGGCACTGTGTTGGGGCGCGCACGGTATCTGATCAAGGGTCTACCACTTCCAATATCCTCGTACACCCCTCTAGATGATTGTTGAAAGTCACATAATGATAATCACGTAAAATTTCCAAATTTTGACAAATATGGAGAAATATTATCAAATTTGAACAAAAGTTGCGTGATTGTTTGCCAATAATCAGTAAATATGTTAAAGATTAACTCAAATAATCATTCATAATCACCATGATCGTGACTGATTATAATCCTCGTACGCGATTTTTTAAAGTGGTAGACCCTTGTATCTGATAAGACCCGCAGTAGTAACCACCTACGGATATCAATGTTTGACTTTCAAACTTACTTTGACTTTCAAACTGACCCGGCCCCTTCCCCGCCGTAGAGAATGAGAATTTTTGACCACAGTACTTCATTTTTTTGCATAATACACTACTTCAAATATTTTATTAATTGTTTATGTTTTTATATCAGTCGAATTCTTTTACAATACAGCAGTCGTGTGCAGAGCGCGCTAGTCTCCCAGGACCTACCGGGGAGTAGGAATAACTTAATGGTAATTACAAAACAGGTCCTGGGAAAGGGGCGCGCGGTACGCACCGGATAAAGAGAGAGAGAGAGATGGAGACGCAGAGGAGAGACAACTGACCCGCCTCCGCACCATCTCATGCATAGGAGCTCGGAGCAATGGCTTAGGCGGGGTTTAAAAGCCTTAAACCCGGCGTAAGCGTGGCTGGCCACAGAGTAGGCAACAAATAAAACTATAACGCTTGGTGACGTGCGGGCGCTGGGCTGGGGACGGCGCGCATGTTGTCGGAGCAGCAGGCGGCGGCGCGGCGGCGCGGCGGTCTACAACGAGCTCGAGCCGTACTCGACGAGGAACTCGGGCACGCTGGGCGCGTCGTCAGCAGCGGCAGCGCCGGCGGCGAGCTTCTTGTTCTTGCTGAGCCACTTGCGGTAGGCGTCGGCGTTGTGCGCCGCCGTGTTGGCCGAGGGGACGGCGATGGGCGGGGTGCCTCCGGCGGGGCCCGCCACGGCGGTGGCGGAGGGCGCGGCCAGGGCCATGCCCCCGGGCCCCACCAGCGCCGTGCCCATGGGGGAGGCGGCCGCCACGCCGCCCGGGCCCGCCAGCGCGATGGCCTGGGGCTTAACCTGTGGGGCAGAGACGATGCGTCGCAGTCAGCTCCACTGGAATATTGCATCACAGAGTTAGTGTTTACTACCGGCATCGCTCACGCACTACAGGTATTTACACGACAAATTCACGCGTACTGAGGATGTTTCACGGACACATTTAACTAACTAGGAAAGAAGCTGCTCAAACCTTAAAGGTGGGCGGTGAACAAGACATCATTTGAAGAGTTATAGCGGCGAAGTGTGTTAGTTAATAAGTAACAGGGTAGTTATAGGTGCATGTCTCTTTTGAAGGTTTAGGTTATTGCTTATACGTATAAATTTTTCGGGTCTCAGCAAAACTCAGATACATGCTAGTTAAAGGTAATGAGTAACATTCCTACTCACTACTGTCTACTACATTCGAACAACTTACCGCCACAAACTTTCAACCTTTGGTCCGTCCTGCTCCTCTCGAGACCCGCGGCGCGGCGGCGCGCATGTCAACCGGAACATCAGAGAACACCGATTCAGAGTCCGCCCGCTGCGCCCGCTGCGCCCGCTGCGCCGGCTCCACTCTCCAGCCACGCACGCAGCAGCACGGCCCCCCCGCCCCCGCTAACCCAGCAGTCCGAGCCCCGCCCCGCCGAATGGCAGAGCGCCCTGGATCTGCGGTCTAATCAGCTGGTTGAACGCCAAGGTCCCCACCCGGATCACGATCCTCGACAGGATGGACAGGGGACGCCGGCGCAGGTCGCCGCCCTCGGGCTCCTGCTGCTGCTTGTCCTCGCCGACGAGGATGACGGCCACGTCGGGCCCGAAGCGCTGCTGCAGCTCGGCCCAGGACTTGTCGTCCAGGACGGCGCTGCCCCCGGGCAGCACTCCCTCCCCCAGGACGAGCGCCTGCAGCAGGACTTCGCCGTCCTTGGCGCTGTCCGCCACCACGCCGGGGATCGCGGCGCCGGCCGCCCCGGCATCTCCCGCCGGCTCACCGAGCAGAGCGATCTGCACCGGGACCAGAACAGCGGGGCCCGCTGGGAGGGCCGATGGCTCGGACACACTCACGTCAATACCGGCGCTGCCGAACCCCTCTTTCGTCCTTGTTACCCCTTCACCCCGTCCCTCCCCGTGACTCTGTCCCTCACTCTCTCCCTCCGACTGGTTGGCCACCGTCTCCTGACCCTGCCGCACGCTCTCCGCCTGCGCCCGTACCTGCGCGATGGACACGGGCTTCTCACTGTCTGAGTCTACGACCTCCTCGTCGGTGTTGGCCGGCGCCGCCGTAGTCGAGTTGGAAGAAGACTCGCCTTCGGTTGCGTTAGCGGCGTCCCTCAGAGCGTCGACGGCGATGGACTCGTCCGCCAGGGAGTGGACGACGCCGGGGTGGGGAGCGGGGTAGAAGCCTGCAGGGCCGACACAAGGACGGTTGTCATCACAGTAGTCATCACCATCAGTAACATTAAAATAACAGTCATAAACTCGTTGACAGCACTCGCCTACACGCTGGAAATCCATGTATGCGAATGTCATTTGCTTGCAGATGAGAGGAATTGCTCACATTGCTCACATTCTTGTGGGTGTGCGTCAAATTTTAACTCAGTTGAAGGTATGCATTAAATTATTCAGAAACTTGTATAAGTGTGCGTCAAATTTTTCACACACTTGTAAGTAAGAGACTGTCCATTAGGCTGTGGCACATCTACAAGCGCATGAGACAAAGAAACTATTCACCTGGGAGCGAGCTATTTTCATACACATGGATGTCCTGTGCACCATTTATCTCGAAATAAAACAGAAAACTACGAGTCGCTGTTGCTCTCGATGTCTCTCGCTGAGCTGACCTGGTGCGTGCTGACCCTGGCGCGTGAGCAGGAACCTCTGGAAGGCCAGCGCTTGGCTACCGGGCCCGGACACCTGCACGTCGTCCTGGGCGCGGATGCCCTCGCCGGACACGAGCAGGCGGGTGGGGTTCCCGGCGGGCGCCAGGCCGTACTTGTTGTCCGGAGTGCGAACCAGGATCATGGGGCCGGCCGCGGAGGGCAGCACGGCGTGCTGCACCTGCTGCACCTGCTGCAGCCGCTGCTGGTACTGCTGCTGCTGGGGCTGCTCGACGGGCTGCGCGCGGTACGCGTTCTGCAAGGAGTCATGGTCAGCGCAGGGCACAGCGCGGCCTAACCACACAGCGGCGGCGATACCCCGAGCGCACCAACTGCTCCGCAGAGTATCGCGGCCGACGCGGCGGCGAAAGGCAAACATTTTGGCGCACCTGGGCAGAGGCGGGGAGGCCGTAGAGCGGCTGGTTGCGGAGGAGCAGGTAGGTCGACACGGCGCCGTTGGACGCGCTGGGGAGGGCGGCGGGGTTGGCGACGACCTGGGGCTGCGACACCACGATGAAGCGCTGCGGGGTGGCGGCCGGGGCTTCGGGCTTCTTAGCTCCCTCGGATGAGGCGGCGGCGGCGGCCTCGGCGGGGGCCTCTGCAAGGAAAAGGCACGAGGGGAGGTCAGCAGGCGCGGGGTAGGCCACCCCGCCGGGCGCGCACGCGCAGCGGGACTGCCTACCCCACCCCCTCCAGGCGAGGAGGTCAGCAGGCGCGGGGTAGGCCACCCCGCTGGGCGCGCGCGCGCAGCGGGACTGCCTACCCCACCCCCTCCAGGCGAGGAGGTCAGCAGGCGCGGGGTAGGCCACCCTGCTGGGCGCGCGCGCGCAGCGGGACTGCCTACCCCACCCCCTCCAGGCGCTCCCGGTCACTCACCGGCTCCGGCTCCGGCTGCGGGCGCGGGGTTGGCTCCCTCCGCGGGAGGCTTGCCGCTCTGGCTGGTGGTCAGGCTCTGCCAGTAGTTCTGCAGGATGCCCAGGTACTCGGACGGGTTGAAGCCCCAGCCGCTGCCGCCGCTGCTGCCGCCGGTGCTGCCGCCGGCCTCGTCCCTCAGGGGCAAGGGCAGGAAGGAGGACGGGTACCCGTAGGCCTGGTGCTGCTGGTACACGCCGCCGGGGCTGAGGACCAGCACCCGCTGGTACTGCGGCTGGTACTGCGGGTACTGCGGCTGGTACTGAGGCTGGTACTGAGGCTGGTACTGCGGCTGGTACTGCGGCTGGTACTGCGGCTGTTGGTAGAACTGAGGCGCGGCCGACTTCACCGAAATTCTGAACAAAATCAAATTAAAGTCTGGTCATAGATTGCGTCGGTGCATACACGGGAGTCATCCTGTCGCGATAGCCCCCAGAATACTTACACCCAGAAAAAGAACAAACACAAAAATAACAGAAAAATCTAAAACAAAATTATCGAAAAAAAATTTATCTAAAACCAAATTACATCTGCAGGGAACGAATTTCGCTGATTAGAACTACGATATGGATGTTTTCAACAGGTTGCCCGAAAGCTCGCCATACGCTGGCGGGTAGAACCTTTATTTTTTCTGTATGTAGCCTGGTAGTTGTTGAAGCACGGGACGAGTGCCGAGGCCTCTGCTTCTACTCACGGCTGCTGCGGCTGCTGTGGCTGGTAGGGCTGCGCGCTGTAGAACAGAGGGCCGAGCTGGGGCTGCGCGGAGATGGGGGCGGCGCCGGGGACGGGAGCGGGGCCCGACAGGCCGCCGTAGTACCGTGGAACTTCGTGGTCTCCACTGGCGGCAACAAGAAGCGCCAGGGCCATGGCCCACCTCAACTGCAACGTGACGAAACAGGGGCGTCAATGCATAGCTCGTGGAAACAATTACTATACCGTTCAAGCCTCATTTTTCGTTGAAAGCTTAAAAAAATACACATTTAAAAAAAAAGAGAAAAAAAAACATCAGGTGTACAAATTCTTTAGCTGTGAAGCCGCAGCTAATTTTTAATAAGCTACGGTGCTTCTTTTCTAGCTACCCTGCTATTTATTTTCCCACCGTTTTAAGTGCTAAGCCATGGTGCTAATTTTTCACATCTAGTTTCAGCTGCACAATCCCTTTTTTTCTTTTTTTCTTTTTGTGCACCTTTCGGAGGACCCAGCGTATGTCATCCATGTAGATTGGCTCACCGATGACAAAAGTTTTCTCATTCCCATTCCGTATTTCAACTCTTGATGAAATTCCCGATGGGGCCACCACCCCCGTAATCCTGTGTACAGTTACAAGTGTAATCCCTGTGTAAATCCGTGTAATCCTTAACAAAATTTTGAAGAATTACCACTAAAGTCCAACTAATTATTATTTCATGGTTTTAGCCCCAGAAATTCATGTGGTAATCCTCCAAAATTATGTGTAATCCCTGTAATCACGTAATCCTGTGAACATCCTAAAACGAAGAGGTGGCCCCCTCGGAAATTTTCATCGACCACTTTCAGTAGCAGCGCGCACAATCCCTAACGCTCGCTTGGCGTGTATGGTCTAACACCTCAAATCAGAATAACTGGCACGTGACCGCGGGCAACTCCTTGAGCTGACTTATGCAGTGCCCTCTGGCGCGACTATGAGGTCTGACACAAAGAGTCGCGCTAACAGGTAGGTGTGACATGTTGCAAATCTGCTCCCCTAGCCCGTCCCTGCCCTGCCCTGCACCCTCCGGCTGCCTCTGACTGACGCGGGAGTTTCTTGACCCGTTCGCTTGTAAACGCTTCTCCACTCCTCTCCAATCCCCCTCCCCTCTTCTCTCCCACTCTCCTCCCCTCCCCTCCCCTTCTCTCCTCTCTCCTCTCCAAACGATCGCAACGCCACCCGGGATGAGACATGCCGGCAACCGGTTCGTCTCACGTCTCTTCATTCTCTTTTTTTCCCCCTTCATATTCGACTTGTTTTTCGTTTTTATTACCGTTTGCGCCGTTTGTTCGCCACCAGACTTCTTTATGCGCCCGATATGGAGACATAGCAAGAATGTGACAGACAATAAGACGCTAATTTTCAAGCGTGACCCGCCCAGGGAGCGGGTTGAGGAAGATTGGGAGGGGGTCGGTCTTCTACGAGGAGCAGACACTTACTTTCTCTTCTATGGGCTGTGACTATGAGATCAAGAATTTCGCAAGTGTATACTATCGTTTACTCAGTAAGATAAAATAAAATAAAAAAAAGGCCAGGTCATATAGTGTATAGTTGGTCTCAGTTGGGCCAGCCCCTCCCCCTCCCCCCGCCCCCCTTACTCGCAGTGCCTCGGCCCGGACGTTTGTTCTCATTAGGGCTATCGTGTTCGAAACAAATCCTGATTCGAGCACCGGTGGACCATCGGCAGCCCCGCTCTCACCCGCGGCGTTCGGCCGTGCGCGGAGGAGAACCAGTCAGATAGGCAATGTGGCCTTAGGCCAGGACGGGCGGGGCTGGGCGGGGCACTACTACTGAGCACAATGCGCGCTCATGCCTGGCTCTGGCTCTAGTCGCTCTGTCGTGGACCCGAGGGGGAAACAACTCTGAACTTTGGTGTACAAATGTAGAAAATTTTTGTGAATTCACTGGATTTTTGTTGTTGTTCATTTTCGCAAATTTTTTGTAAATTTTTATTAAATTTTAGTAAATGTTTGATTAAATTTTACCTAAATGTTTGTGCATGCCTTTTTTCCCCAATTTTCCTGAATTACTCTGAATTTTCCTGAATTTTTCTAAAGTACCCTGAATTTTTCTGAACTACCAGGCGGACAAAAAGTTCAGAGTTTTGTTTCCCCCTACGCACCTCGCAGCGCTGCACCGGGCCGAAGCGAACTATCAGGTTCGGCAGGCCCGCCGCCGCCGCCGCCGCCCGTCCTGCCCTAGAGCCGTTGGGTCAGCTGAGTCACTCTCAGCCCCATCAAGATACTGTGTACCGCTACGACAAAAAGCCGCATCCCCTCTCGCCTCCCGCTCTATTTCCCTCAAACCTGTTGGTATATATAAAGTCCGAAAGTCGATATCCCCAACCTCTTTCTGTTTGTTCTTGGTCATCTATCCTCGGCGGCCGGCTCAATGTTCAGAATTTTCCCGCATTCATTTTCTTGTCTGAATCGAAATGAACATATGTACACAGGGATACATTCAATAGAATAAAACTCGCAGATACGGTGAGACCGAAGATTGCGCTTTTCAAAGCCTCAAAAGTCTTTACGAAACATTTTCGGTGCAGAGCATATTATTTGGGGGCGCGCATAATTGATGCTCATCGGGCAACATGTCTTCGAGTATATGGGAGCCGCTCCGCCCTGACTTTGCGAACAACAACTTCTCGAGACAGACCGCGTCGAGCCCTGTCTCGAGGACTGCCCTTGCAGAGGGCTAATCGAAATCCTTCCTTCGCGAGACACAGCCGGAGTCAGGTTCCGTTGCCGTTATCTGCGGGTGGCGCGCGCTCCATCTGCCTGAGCCTGAGCCCGGCCCGGCCCGGCCGGACTTGGCGCCTCGCTGTTTTACATACTGAGTGGCCCCGCCCCGCCGTCAGCTGGTCTCTATAATGACCTCAGCATCGCGTCAGTGTCGGCTCGCCCCGCCCCGCCCCGCCCCGCCCCGCCCCGTCCTGCAGAGTTCAACGCCCTGCGAGCCTTGGCCCCACCTTGGCAACTCGTGCTATATATATACATCCCTTTTCATGTCTCTTATTCCAATTTTGAACGCGAAATTTAGCATGCTCGGCATTATAGCGTCCGCGCTCAACGAAGGCGATGGTCCTTCTCCGCGATGCAGTCTCACTTGTCAGCTGTGGGATTGGCACCCTGCTGACTAACGAGCAAAAGAGTAATCTGCCTATTTGCAACAATCACACGGGCGCCACTGCAATTTTAAGTTGGCGCGTCTCTGATCTTCCTTTTTGCCCTTTCCTCGTTGAAAGTAAACAGCCAAGCGATTCAGGAGATCGTTCAAGAGAGGCTCTCCCATACCTGCCCCATGAGTGCAACAAGGACGGAGCTATACGGTAGGTATAGGAGAGCCTCTCTTGAACGATCTCCTGAATCGCTCGGCTGTAGCGCCCCGCTGACCCGTCCTGCGCTGTTGGTGCTGGACATTGATCATTGATCCACCGCAACCACAGACGCACCTCTCCCTTTGTTGAAAAAAAAAAATTATAAAAATACAAAAATATCCTCTGCATGGCACCACGTGATCGCATTATCCAGGCGGGCGGGCGGGGTGGGGTAAGGTAGCGATCTGCTGGGACTGGTGCCAAAGAAGCGCCGCAGCAGCGCAGCAAAGGCTAGGTTATTTCGGAGGACGCGCAACCGGCGAGGCGGTGTAGGGTGAGGCGGGGCATTGAGTAGTGGGGTGGGGTAGGGTGGGGCACCGCGGGGCGGGGCGGGGCGGGGTGAGGAGCGGCGGGGAGAGGTGAGGGGCGGCGGGGTGAGGTCAGCGACCAGGCCAGCCATCGCTCTGCGCCAAATAACAAGATCGGAAATTTATCGTCCCTAATCAGGACGTCGAGTACGCTGCGGTTGCACCCGACACGCCTCCGCCAGGCGAAACGATTGGGAGGAGAACGGGAGGAAAAAAAGAAGAGATCAAAGGCAACTGCTGGAGGCGAATGAGATTCACTGATGCCACAGGGGGCTCCGTGAGAACTTGGCGCTGGCGTAAGGTAAACTAAACAGAGCTTTTTCAGTGACGCATCTATTCCTCGCATGTCGCAGTCGCGGGGCTCGCGGGGCGGAGGTATGTGGCGGGGCGGGGCGGGGCTGTCGACGCCTTGCAGCTTAGTGCGTCGAGTTCACCAGGGAGTGGCTAAGGCGGTGTCGGTAAACAGCCCGGCGCACACCAGGATCCACAAAGAGACCCCGCATGCGAGAGCGATCCGCTCGCCTCGCCTCGCCTCGGCGGCTCGGGGCAAAGAGCTGAAACACCCGTCTCACTCCGAAGAGCGCTCTCGCTCCACCATCCTTGTCGCGTGCATGGGGCTCTGCCGTAGGTGCGACAAGGACGGGGGATACGAGAGCGATCCTTGGAATCAGACGACTGGGGCCCTAACTAATGTCGAAACGATTGCGTGCCTAAGAGAACACTGCCTTTGTCTCAACCACACCGCATCAGTGAAGATGTGCAAAGACGGGTCGGGGACTAGTACTTGCTCGCCGCCGCCTGCAATTGGTGCGGGGCGGGGTGAGGCGATGCGGGGCGGGGCGGGGGATACGCTGGCAGCGGCCAGTCAGTGCCATGGCCGAGGACAATGCACTGTGTGGACTTCTGTTGGAGGCAGTGAACTGGACTGAACCAACAAGCCCTCAGTCCGAAGGGGGAAAAAATCGCTACGGAGCTGGTCATAAGACGTGCTCTGTGACGGCAACGTGGTATCTCCAAGTCCACGAGAAGACTTTGCGTCACATAAAGTGGTCGACCTGCTATTAATGTCAAACCTCTGTTGCGAAACTGTATCCGTTCTAAAGGAGCAGCGTTCTCGTTCAAAGTGCGGTGGGGACAAAAGCTGCAAGTCCGAGGGACCTCTTTTGTTTTCCCATTGGAAACCGCTTAAACGAAGATGCATGCAGTTCAATACACCTTCGGGAGGGGGGGGGGGGGGAGATTGGGAGAAACAGCCAAAACCAGGTGCATTTAAACCCGGCCGGTTGTGAGCTGAGGACTTGGCAAGTGGTCAAAACCGGTCAAAACCTTGTGTCTGGGATCCACCTCCCCTGCTCCTTGGCCTAGGCGACCTAGGCCCACCCGCTGTGCACGGAGCGCAGCGGGGCGGTCCCAGGCACGGAGCTCACTTTTGTGCCTGCTCACGGCGTGACACGGAGTGCAGCAAAGTGACATGACAAGTACATCTCAATGACTCGACTTCGTGCCCCGCAGCACACACACACACACTCACTCACTCCCGCTACCCGCGCGAGTGTGTGGGTGGCGCGCGCGAGCACGCCGGTGTCCGTTGGCCGCGAGCAGCGGGACCCTGTCGGGACCCTGCCGGGCCGGGCTGTGCGCGAGGTGAGGGACTTACCTGCCGGTGTCCGTTCATGATGTCTGCTGCGTGTCGCGGGGAGCGCCGGTCCGGAGTGGAGTGCCAGCGAGTGCGGCGCGGCGCGACGCGGCGGGTTCGTGGCGGCGGGGGCCACGGCCAGGGCCGGCAGGGGAGGGGACCCGCCCCGCCCCGCCCCACGTACCGCGCCGCGCCTTGCTCGCCACGGTCCAGTGGTGGCGCTTTGAGACGGGAGGGGAGTCGGACTCGGGGGCAGACGTTCTGGCTAAAAGCGTGGCCGGGATTGGTCGGTGCGTTCTGTGTACGTAGCCAGCTGCAACCAGTCCCATTTGATTCGGTCAAGTGAAATCTCAAGCACTTTGGCGAAGGGGAACGTTTCTTATTACCTAAAGCACAAATGGCGCCTCGTTTCTAGAACAGCTTGATGTTCACGGCTCCGCCTTGACGCTTGCTTATAGGGGCTGGCTCGTGGAGGGCCAGGAAAATAGACCCTTTCAGCATTAGCGAAGTGAAGAACAAGGCGAAGAACAGCAGACCGGAAACAGTTGCTTTTCATAACCCAAACGTTCATGAAAAGTTAAATAAAATGTAAACAATATCAAAACGATTCGACCTACATTTTATTTCAGCGTTTTGGGCACATTTGGGTGATAAAAAACAAACTGTTTCCGGTCTGTTGTTCTTCACCTTGTTCTTCACTTGGCCAATGCTGAAAGGGTTTATTCTGTGAACTCGTCTTTTCTTTTCTTTTTTTTTTGGCATGCGAGATTCGACCGCAGCCTCGCGATAGGACGCGTGCGTATGTAAATGTTGTCAAGTTAAGCCAGTTAGGCCTAAAGTACGACCGCGCCCCGCCCCGCCCCGCTCCCCGTCCCGGCGCGCCGTCTGCAAACACTGAAGTGGCCAGTGACCCTAGCACAGCACACCTCCACTCGCGGCCCAAAAGTGTCGTGAGAGGGGGACCTAAACGCAGGTAGGAGACGAGAGTGCAAACTCCCTACTGCTTCTCTAAGAACGAGGTGGAACCCGTCGAGATGTGCTTGTCGATTACAACTGTGATCGATGCGGAGCGGTGTTTGATTACTTGAGTACGTGGGAACAACCACAGCTTAAAGCTTTTAGGAATTTTGAGGAAGTCACTGTATTTTTACTGTTCGTATGATTCACCTCGAAGCTGTTTACACATATGGGTTTTTATTCTGAGTTTCAACGAATTTAAGTGACAATCATGCATAAAAATTAATTGTACGTGTCATTTCTGCATGCAACACACAGTGAACAGTGAGACAAATTCTACCCGGAAATAAAAACAACTCTGTGCAAACATGCATGACATTTCTATCATTTCTTTCACATGTGATTTAATCAATAGCAATGCCTTTTATATTTTTAAAAAAATTTATTTGATGATTTATTATGTACTACAGTTAAAACACAGAAAAATAAATTAGTTTTAAAAATAATTACACGATCACACTTTACTGGCACTACATATATGGAATGGTATATAAATAAACATAATGTCTTATCCCTACATAACACTGCACTCCAAATAAATAAAATCACAGCAGCCGTCGTCTTTTGTTTTTAATAAGGTTTATCACAACAGTAATCACCGTTACAGCATCACCATTACTCCATCCTGTCCGCGAAAAATAAAAAGGCTTAATAATTTCAATTTAAAACTATGGCCGATAAATAAGGATCTCTTGGAATTGTTAAAGGCGCCCCCGGGCCGGGCCCCGCCGGAGTTCTGCATGCCAACGCACTTGGCGAAGCCCCCCCCCCCCCCCCCCCAAGGTCCAGGCCGACCCCGGCCACTCTCTCTCTCACACCAGCGAATCACCGTTGTGTGAGAGGGAGTGAGAGAGGTGGTGCGTCCGGAGAACTGGTTGGTGCGGCGCGGCTGCGGCGCGATGCCCACCCATAACCCCCCACGTTGTCCCCGTCCTGGAGCACGTGGGCGTCGTGGACCGTCGAGGGGTCATCGCCCGGTCCGGCCCGTTCGGGACGTCACGTCGCGGGGTTGGGCCGACCAAGATAGAGCCGGCGGAATTGGCCTGCACAATCACAGAGTACGAAATACGATAATTTTATTTCCCGGGACAGGCGTCGCAAATTTGCAGCAGCCGGTTGGCGAATAAAATGTCCGCTTGTGTCGTCCCCCTCACGCGTAGGGGTACGGGGGCGGCAGGAGCAGCCACTGGCCGAGCGGCGGAGGGGCGGGCTGGAGCAGGGGCTGCAGGGGCTGCATCAGGGGCAGCACCTGCGGTCCCCACGCGGCCCCGGGCGCGGGCACGCCGGGGTACAGGAAGGAGGCGACGGGGTGCGCGGGCGCCACCTGCTGCGAGCCGCCGCCGCCGCCCATGATGGCGGCCACGAGCAGCTCGGCGCCCTGGATGCCGGCGATGGCGGTGGCGATGGGCCGCGCCACGGCGAGGCCCCCGGGCCCCACCAGCGCCGTGGCCGTGGGCCTGGAGGAGGCCACGCCACCCTCGCCCGCCACGGCGATGCCGATGGGCTTGGCCTCGGCCATGGACGCATTGGGGTTCGGCTGGCCGATCGTGACGGTGTCGCCCGAGTCGGCCGGCGGGGCGGGCGGCTTCTCGTCCGTCTCCTCGCCGACGTTCTCCTCCTCTTCCTCCTCCTCCTTGTGCCCGGGCCGGGCGGGCTTCTTCTTGTCCTTCTTCTTGGCGGCCAGCTCCGACGCCGACACGGGCTGGGTGACGATCAGGTACTGTCCCTTGGCGCCGCCGTAGTAAGGCACGAGCACAGTGCCCGAAGGGAGGTTCAGTCTGCAACACGGAGAGGAGGTGGTTGTTCTGAGAGGTGGCGGCCTGTAGTTCCTGCAGCTACACAGACGCTCCATCTCGTACTCATACAATCCCGCATGCATAAGTGCCTCGGAGGGGGAAAAACTCTGGAAATTTTGTACACCTCGTAGTTCCGAAAAAAAAATCAGAAAAAAAAATAATGAATTTTTTTTGAAATTTTAGATAAAATTTATAAAATTCAAGCAAAAATTCGGAGATATTAAATAAAAATTTACAAAAATTCAAGAAAATTCACAACATTTGTGCACCAAAACTAAGAGTTGTTCCCCCTCGGTGCCTTGGTTACTCTAGAGGCAGCCCCGCCCCCACCTGCGCCTACCCTTTATGCATCCGTCTACAGTACAAGCGAAAGAAAGACGTGGCACACCGCGCACGTAGAGATGCGCCACGCCAGAGGTGCTCGATGGTGGGTGCGTCCCGGAGATGAGGACGAAGGCCGTAAAAGTAAGAGCAGCTCGGGGAGGAACAACGCCGGTGAAAGGTCGTGTAAAAGGCCCTAAAGCTGGCGCGCCGCACGCTGGAGGCTGATAACATGGCGGCCGGGCTCGGCCCTGCTGGCCCGGTGCATACCAGCGCGGTGCGGCGCCGCGCCTTCAAGTACTAAAACGAAATCGGGTCGTGGTACAGCAATAGAAGTACCTAGTCAGCTGGCAGAGGTCAGGTCTGAACGGGCGAACCCAAAGAGTCGAAAAAGATATGTAAGTAGGTTGTGTTTGTCATCACCTAGAGCAACGTTTGAAATCTTGTTCGTGTCGTTTCAAACTTTAATCAGCTTGAAATTTAGTTAAAATGCTTTTGCAAAGAAGTATGTGTAACATATCAAGGCATTATAATAATTCTGATGTCAAGCTACGCGTTTCAAATAGTTCCTCGTTGTACAAGTTTGTCAAGGAAACGAATCACAGCACAGCACCTTATTAGTTTACTGCTTCTTTTTGGTTCCCTGCTTCTTGGCCGGAGTGGTCGGCGCCCTGGTCGTGGGCGCTCCCGCAGATGGTGCTGGGGGCGCTGAGGACGACACGGCGCTAGAGGCTTCGCTTGTCGCCAGCAAGGCCTTCGATGCGTTCGTCGTTGCAGCGGCCGGAACCGTGGCCGGGGCCGGGGCGGTGGTAGTGGTGGTGGGGGCGGCGGCCTCGGTGGGCACGGAGGGCGGAGTCGTGGACGCGGTGGATGCCAGAATGGCGGCCGGCGCGGTCACGTTTACATACGTGAGGATGAGCTCGCCCATGGCGTGCGCCATGCCGTTGGCCCCGGCCACGGCCGACACCTCCGGGTTGTAGTCCACAATGACGGGGTGGTCGCCGCGCACCACGGCGTTCGATATGGGGAGCGCGATGGCGACACCGTCCTCCCCCGCCTCAGCTTTGGCGAGGGGCTTGATGAGCAGCCTGGTGGGCTTGTCCTCGGCGGCCTTGGTGACGTCACCCGCCTTGACGGGCCCTACGGTGTCAGGGGTCGTCGGGTCCTCGACGGTCGCGGTGACCGAATCAGCTGTGATGGCCTCCTCAACATCGGCAACGGTCTGGGCCTCAGACATGTAGATGTCGGGAATGCTGTCGCTCTGGTTCTCCTCCTCCAGTGCCTCGTCCTGGTCCTCGGTCGGGTCCTCTGACAGCGGCTTGGGCTCCTCCGGGGCGGCGGGCGCACCGCTGGGCAGGCCCTGGATCTCGTCGAATGTGGGCAGCGCCTGCTCGGGCAGAGTGGTTGAGGCCGGCGCCTCCACCGGCGGCAGCGTGACGGCCTCGGCCACCGGGGAGGTGGAGCTAACCTCGGGGGACAAGGGGCGCTGCTCGGACCTCGTCTCGACGGGCACCTCGTCCTGGCGCTGCTTCTGCGTGGCCTGGCCCGCGGGCACGAAGGTCCCGAACGGCGAGGAGAGGAACGAGTCCGCGGCGGGCAGCGCGGGGTAGGGCGGCAGGGGCAGCTCGGGCAGCTCGGGCAGCGCGGGTAGCACGCCGCCGTAGCCGTAGGGGCGCGGCTCGTGCTGCGGGTCGGGCACCGCGCCGTACGCCAGCGCCGCGTCGAATTGGTCGCCCTCGAGCGTGGCGAGGATGCTCTTGTACGGCGGCAGCGCGTCCTCGTAGTCCTCATCGTGGGCGTCGAGCAGGCCGTACTGGCCGGCTGTGGCGTGCGGCGCCGGCGGCCCGGAGAACACCACCGGCCTGGACGGCTGATGCTGCCGTCTGAACGGCGAGAACGTCTCGTAGGCCTGCGGGGTCTGCGGCTGCTCGAAACCGTACCCGTCCAGGTACAACTGCTGCTGCTGCTGCTGCTGCGGGGGCTGGTACTCGTACTGGGCGTGCTGCCACGGCGACGGCCGGTGCCACTGGAGCTGCTGCGACTGCTGCTGCACCCGGACCAGCGGGGTAGTCCTCCTCTGCAGCTCCACCTTGCCTAGGTTCGTGAACGGGTAGTTATAGTAAGGGAGTTCATCGGGGAGCTCGCGTTCGGAGAAGAGCTGGTACGATGCAGAGGGCCCGGAGGTGTCGGCCGTCACGGCGGCGGCTCCCACACCGCCGAGACCCGCGAGCCCGGATGATCCCGACCAGGACCACGCCCCGGAGGAGCCGGAGCTGGAGCCGGCACCAAAACCGGAGTACGCATTACCACCATGGTAACCGAAGCCCAGTCCGGAGAAAGCGCCGCTGTGGGAGGATGCCGACGACCTCCTCGAGGGCGACTCGGACAGCTGCGCCTGCTGCAGCCCGGCCAGCACACGGCTCAGGCTGCCCAGGCCGTCCCCGTCAAGGCTGTCGGGAGTCCACTGCAGTCGCGGGGGCCTGGGGACAACATAAGCTCCGTCAGCAATGCGCCCGGACTGCACATGGTCTCGGCAGCGGACTGCCCCCTGTGTCTGTTCGTCAGGTTTTAAAATCTCAGTTCTTCGTCAGTCCAGCGGTCCAGTCTTCCTCATTTTCAACGCGAGTCATTGGTCATGCTCAAAGTTGTCGAAGTTTTAGGCGTTCGCCGTCTTAGGTCTTCTTTTCAATCACATATCGTCGCAGCTCGTTTGTCACGGTCATTTTCTCTCTTCGTCTGACAGGGAAATTGTAAAGACTGGGATAACCTAGAACAAGGCTTTTTCATAGATTTGAACCTTACCATGTTGTAAAAAACTTCCATCACTGTCATTTTTGTGGACTTTTTTTTTTTTATTATTTTTTTTAAAAAAAAGAACAAAGCTGCTCCTAAAGTTTTAACTTTTTTTTTTCAATTTATTGAGACGAATGAGAAGGCTTCTCCTGATATTACATTGGCACGATGAGTATTTACTGTCTAATATCACATTTCATCACAGGAGCTGTGCCGCGCCCGCAATGCAGTCGCGAGACGACAGGACCCACGCCCGGCACGGGCGGGCACGGGCACGGGCACGTCCTCCCAATGGCACTGGTCGCCGCCCCGGGGGGCTCCGGCTCCGGCTCCGGGCCGCGCGCAGCGCCCCGCTAGCGACGCAAGCCCAGGACACGAGTGTTGCCGAACACCCAGTGTGCGGGCCGGGCCGCCTCGTCCACCTCCTCTGGCGGGTTGCGGTAGATGGCGGGCCCGACGGCAACGAGGCGGCCGTCGTCCGGGATCGTGCCGAGCCACGCGGGGCGGAAGGCCGCCAGCCCGCGCTCGTTGGCCTGCCTGAAGGCCTTGTACATGTCGAGCAGCCGCTCGGAGGGCACGGCCACGACGCGCGCGCCCGGTCCCACCACGGCCGTGCTGTCGGGCGCCGTGTACGCGATGCCCCCGGGCCCCACGATGGCGGTGCCTCCGAAGGCGGCGGTGGCGATGCCGCCGGGCCCCGCCACGGCCACGCCCCCGCGCCGCAGCACGATGCGGGTGAGCGTCGGCCCCGCCGCCGCACCTCCGGCCCCCGGCGCAGCCTCCGCCCCGGCGACCTCGCCCCGCTGGCCCGACCCCGGCCGGTCGGCGGGGCCGTCAAGGACGCCGCTCTCGACGAGCAGCTGGTGCACCCGGGCCTCCACGCGCTTCGTCAGGCCCCCGACCTGCGCCACCACCTTGTGGACGCGCTTGTCGACCTTTTTCTTGGTTTTCCTCAGTTTCTTCTCGACCGTCACTTGCGGCGGGTCTTCTTCGACGTCGCCCTCCTCCTCGCGGTAGGCGTCCTCCTCGGCCGGCAGCCCGTGCTCGCCGTTCTCCACAGTCACCGTGTCCTCGACGCCGGAGTCGCGGCCGGCCTCTTCGGTCAAACTCTCCACCTCTGAATTCTCGGTGACAGCCTCCAGATCCGATGTGGGGAGGTCCCTGCTCGCTTCCTGCGCGCCCTCGTCCTCGGCCTGCTGTGTCGGGTTCTCTGTGACGCTCTCGTCGGCCTCCATTGCGGCCATGGTGTCCTCCACGACATCTCCCTCCCCGAGACCCTCCCGCTGCTTTTCATTCCCGGCCGCCCTCGCTCGGCGCGCCCTCTGCCGGCCTCCGCCGCCGCACACGTCCGCCTCCGGGCCGTACTCCACCAAGTTGGCCGCGAGGCCCGAGAGGCCCGCCCCGCTGAGCCACGTGCTGTACAGGCCCAGCAGCGGGTCCTGGATCACGATGGGGAAGTAGTTGGCCAGCGGCCAGGTGATGCGCGCCGACCCGTCCCCGGCGCTGGTGGTGGTGACGGCCGTCAGGGTCGGGATGAACGTCGTCACACTCACAAAGGTAGGCGGTTCGTCCTCACCCTTCGGTCCTGGTTGTTGCCGCTGGTGCTTCCACGGGCCCTGGCCCTGGTCGTGCGGACTACCTTCCGGCGCGCGAGGGACGATGTCGTTGTCGGTGTCCGGCACCAGGAGGGAGACTCTCCTCGGGTGCTCCTCGGCGTCCCCCTCATCCAGCGGGTACTCCTTCTCCACGAGCCTGCGCGCCGTGCGCCGCCCTGCCCCATCACGGAGGCGGCCCTCCCCCAGCCCCAGGCCCAGGGCGGCGCCCGGGCCGCGCTCCCCGGGCACGGGCCCGGGCCCGGGCCGCGAGCCGCCGGCCAACACCCTGGCGGCGTGCTCCGCGTGCGACAGGAACAGCTCGTGGATGTCGGTGAGCTGGCGGCCAGGACCGCGCCGCGGCGTCCTGTGGGAGACGGAGGAGTCACAGTCAGCAGGTTTGCAGGAGCCGCGAAAGCAGAAAATTCCGCAAAATAATAGAATAGTACACGAATTTAATGACAGTAGTAGAGAGGAGGCAGCGTTAGAATGTGGTGAGGTCAGAAATAATTTCCCTAACAAGAAGGGTTTTAAACCAGGGCCGTCGGAAGTGGTTTGAGCTGGGGAAACTCAGGCTTGGACGGGGGGGAGGGGATTTTTTTTCTCGATGTTCAAACATTCAATTTTTTATTAGTAAAAAAAAAATATTTGGCACTCTTTGGCACAGATATCAAATTACATAATTTAGAAATACTTTTATACTTTTATTGTCTAGTTCTCACAAAAGTGTATCAGTTAACTAGTTAACACATCCAAAAACCCTTCGTCGTTCGCTTGTTTTAGAAACAAATTCTTTGAAAACAGACTTCCTTAACAGTTTCAGAGCACGTTTTTTGTGTACATGAAGGAGCATAAAGTGTGTGCGACGTTTCTGTGACATGGTTGAGCGCAACCACGTTTTGATGCGCCTCAACACGCTAAATGATCTCTCACACGCGCCTTAGGCCTGAGGCTGAGGCCTGCCCCTGATGCCGCGTTGCGTTCCTTGTCTAAAATTCGGGGGGGGGGGGGGGGAGGCACTGCACCCCACTTCCGACGGCCCTGTTTTAAACAACTGTTAACGACAGAAACGCACTCAGAGATAAGTGTCACCAGTTCGATCACAGTTTGATGCATGGACTGACAACCGCAGAAATGCGGGTTATATCTCAAAAATGGTTTTCGAATGTAGCATCGGATGCGAGATCTAGGCATCGGTGCGAGGTTTGAGTGTAATTCTTGCATCAATGTTCGAATGCTGTGCCCAGGCATACGCTTGGGCATGCAGTAATTTGCTCGGGGGGAAAACAAGTATCACGCATGAGAGATCCACCCATCGAACGGCTAGTCAAAGCATTCTTTTTTCTGGGTGCGCCTCTACCGCATCGTAAAAGAGCAGATACAGTCGCGAGAAAGAACACAAGAAGTATGAGTACAAACTACCGCCCCAATAGCGCTCACACCGTGTTTAAAGGGCACATTATTTCTTCAAGTTAATCAGATTACAACAACGTTGTCGACTTACCTCTAGTATATTTTTAATCGAGTCACTAAAATCTTCTTTGATAATGTAGGCGTGGCAGGGCGCGCTCGTGCCAGCTCGCACCGCTGTCGCGTCCTAGTGTCTGCTTGCTCTCAACGTTAAGACGCCATTTTGTCAGGAGCACTTGGCCATGATGGCTATTAAACCGTAAACAAATTAGAGGCGTTCAGCTTTCAACAAAGTCGTTGAGATTCTGCCTGCGGAAGCGCCTGACCGGGATTTAACGGTCGTGCCATCTGCGGCGGATCACTAGAAGAGCTGTCATTAGGAGGGTTCAAACGTCTCAACACGCCAGGAACTGACCGAGATGCAAAGATTTTCCAGAAACTTTCACAACCCTCCCGAAAGTTGTGAGAGCCTTTCGTCTTTGCGTCGACATGAAATCAATAAAAAAAAAAGATAAAAAGAGATAAAACGGGTGTCGAATAAGTGGGACTTAAACCGGTTTCTTTGATATTAATTGCCCCTCGCCTCGCGCTGCTTTATGCGATCCGCGTAGCCGGTCCGGTCGCCTCTTCGCTCCGCATGATGGAAGTGTAATGGTGGAAAATTATTGCAAATTTCTCCGGCTCCGTCCTGAAACTGCACCGCGTGTTTCAGAGAACACATCACAGTATTGCGGTTCTGCCTACTAAAGGGGCCACGGCGCCTTGAGGCTCGCGCCTTACGGGTGGAGCGGGTAGGCAAACCCGCACACATGTTCTCTGAAACACCCGACACACGTAGCGGACGAGTCTCTCTTTAGCCGGCAGGCTCCCTCCCGCCCCGCTGAGGGCAGCTCGTCACAGCTGGTCACGCTGGTCACGCTGGTCACGCTAGTCCGTCGAGTCGCGTCGCGTCGGGTCGAGCGGTCCAGCAGGTCGTTCTCAGTCCAGGAGCGTCTCGTCGCTGAAGCTGGGTTAAATGTTTTAGCGAAGGCGTTACGACTAAAGGGAACAGAAGGAGTCTCGGTGGAGGGGTTTTGTGGAAAAAAATCACGCACAAGCTCACCCAACAACGGAAAGTTCCGAAACAACTCTGAATTTTGGTGTAAACATTTTGTAAAGTCTTGTAAATTTTCGAAAATTTTTGGATGGTTTTCTTTTGAATTTTAACTTGGATTTTACCAGAATTTTCGTGAATTTTCAGGAATTTGTCCAGACTTTTGTAAATTTTTGAGAGGTTTTCAAAATTTTTCTAAATTTTCCGGAATTACGAGGTGTGCAAGACTTTCAGAGTTGTTCCTAGCCCGATGAGCCAAAAAGTTAAAGCCCACAACATCAGCATTATTTTGCAGTAATTCTCTCTCTCGAAAAAAAAAAGTTATCGATAGTTAAGTCTTGCAGGAAATCTGCCTCGCGAGAGGTACAAATTTATCCCCGCAAACCACCCGCTTCGTTCCGCCCGACCTCGCCCCTTTCCCTCTCCGAGACTCCTCCGCCCCACCCCAACCCGCACCGCATCCCCCTGGCGCGACGCAGGACCCGGATGCACGCCATGCACACCCTGGCCCTGCTCGGCGAACTGCCCGTAGCTCCAGGACTACTCACTCTAAGTCGGCCTCGGCGCCCCTGGCCTCCGCCGGCAGGTAGGTCCGCGCCGTCCTGGTGCCTGGAGCCTCCTCTCGCTGGGGCCCCGGGGAGCGCAGCGAGCCCCCCTCGGGGAACACCTGGGAGTCATCGGGGGTCATGACGCCCGGCTCGATGGGGACGGGACTGGGCTTCATGGCCTCCTCCTCGATCTTGGGCTCGTCCGGGACGAGCTCGGCGGGCCTGGCGTCGGGCAGAGGCCCGGGCTGGGCTGCCGTCACTTCCACACTCGGCTGGTGGTCAGCCTGGGCCGGGGCCAGCACCGGTGCCTGCTGTGGCTGTGCCAGGGCCTCGACGACATCCTCGGGCCGCCCTTCGGGCCGTGCGATCACCGAACACGCCAGCAGCGCTGCGGCCAGCAGCCACGACCGAGTCTGAAACAAAAACAGGAGAGGTCAAGGGTCAGCTGGGGGTGAAGAGGGGTGAGGGGGGTGGGGTGCTCTCCCAGCGATAGCTGTACTTCCCCACTTTATATCAGCCGATGTGAGGGTGTTTTTTTTCTCTGCGCCGCTCCCTGCCCCCCCCCCCCTTTTTCCCCTCACGTTAAGGAGTAAGTGTGAATGCACCGCCCCGCGCCCCGCGCTTCCGAGCGCGGTTTTGCCGTCGTGGCCAGCCGGTACGCGCAGGGGCAGGAGGGGAGGGGAAATTTGGGGGGGGGGGGGACAGGGGCGCGCACACCAGCATCCAGCCAGTCCCGCCCCGGCCGGCGTCGTTTTCCACAACTCCCGACAACTCCCCTGAAGGCGCTGCAGGTAGTGGCCTTAATTACACTAAATTGGTTCTGGCAGCATCTCTCTGGCGCTCCGACCGCAGCGGAGAAGAAAAAGGAGAAGGGGAGAGGGAGTTATTGACCGGATCCAACCGGGTGGCTAACCGGTGAATCAGCTGGAGGCTGGAGAGAGGTGGGTAGGGGAGGGCAGGGGTGGGGGCAGGGCGTTCCCGGCGGGCTCCAGGACCAGCGCGGCGGGGCGGCGCGGGGCGGGGCCGCGACGGGTCAAGTTCGGCCCAACACGCCCGCTTCTCCGGAGAGCCCTTGTCCCCGGAGCCAAGAGGACGAACGGGAGGATCCGACTCTCTCCCTCATACACACAGACACTCTCACACACACACGTGCTCACGAGAGCGGACGCCTGGCTGGACGGGACGCCGTGCACGTCACTGTGACGCAGGCGAGGCGACATCGACGGCGAGTGTGCCCTGTCCGGCCCGGCCCGGCCCAGCGGCATGCCCACGCGGACTCGATCACCACTGCGCCAAACCTTGTCGTGTCGCGTCGGGTCCACAAAGCACCTGCTAACCTTTCATTTCCATTGCGGTCGAGTCGGGTCGGAAATCTTGACAAGCATCCGTTGGGGCGGGCAAGTAGGGTGGACAGACACGCAGTGTTGCCAGAAAGCTAGGGAAAATTTGGCTAAATACACCCGTGTCCAACGGGCCTGTATCTCCGCCTGCCCACTAGGCAACAACTGCACACGCGTGCATGCGGTTTGCCTAGTAGGCGGGCGGAGATGCCAACCGCAGCACAAGTGTGTATTTAGCCGAATTTTGCCTAGCTTATCTGGCAACACTGCAGACCTAGCAGTACGCGCAGGAGGTGGACGCGTATCGGTCTTCGCTTGGTCCCCAGAGGGTGGTGGGACCAGGTCCTCACAACGTCGCCACAAGTCTGTGTGTATCTCTGCAAAACGACTAGGGCAGCAGTTCGCGCAGGAGGTGGACGCGTATCGGTCGTCGCTTGGTCCCCAGAAGGTGGTGTCCTCACAACGTCGCCACAAGTCTGTGTGTATCTTTGCAAAACGACTAGGGCAGCAGTTCGCGCAGGAGGTAGACGCGTATCGGTCCTCGCTTGGGTCCTCACAACGTCGTCACAAGTCTGTGTGTATCTTTGCAAAACGACTACGGCAGCAGTGCGCGCAGGAGGTGGACGCGTATCGGTCGTCGCTTGGTCCCCAGAAGGTGGTGTTCAAGTTCAAGTTCAGGTGTCCTCACAACGTCGCCACAAGTCTGTGTGTATCTTTGCAAAACGACTAGGGCAGCAGTTCGCGCAGGAGGTAGACGCGTATCGGTCCTCGCTTGGTCCCCAGAAGGTGGTGTCCTCACAACGTCGCCACAAGTCTGTGTGTATCTCTGCAAAACGACTAGGGCAGCAGTGCGCGCAGGAGGTAGACGCGTATCGGTCCTCGCTTGGTCCCCAGAAGGTGGTGTCCTCACAACGTCGCCACAAGTCTGTGTGTATCTCTGCAAAACGACTAGGGCGGCAGGTCGGTAAAGTACTGTGATCAGCCAGCCGTCCGATTTTCCATAAAAGCTTGGCTCGGGTTCATTTTTGAGTTTCTTTAGCAAATTGAGTGTATTAAGACTGGAGCTCTCATTTGACACGAAAAATGTACCTTCGACGCTACGCTCACGGTACGCGCGGCTACGGCTACGTGCGTCGCTAACTTTACAGACCTTAAAGGACGAACGAGCGCACTCCGTTTTAAATGGCGACAGCGTTCAGGTCGGGCCGGGTATTCCGGTGTCGTCCATCCCCTTTCTCTCGACTGATGTTCCACGCAAGGCGGCCTCCTCCTCGTCGGCAGCTGCAGTTGGAGCGCGAGATTATTAAAACTAGCGTAATGAGCGGGGAGGGCTGCGGGAGAGGGGGATGCCTTCCGCACCACTTTCCCTCGCGACGACACCGGCCCACTTCTCCCCCCGCCCCGCGAGACAGGCCGAGCCGGCGCCACCTCGGGGACATGTGGGCCGCAGCCGCCTGGCCCTCCCGGTCCTCCTGGCCCTGCCTGCCCTGCGGTGCGGTCTGCGGTCCCTTATTATCAACTGACCGGTCGTTCCGCGCCTCCGGAGCCGAGCCGAGCCGGTCGGGTCGCGTGTTCCAAACGAAGCAGCGTCCATCTTCCTCAGATTCCGTCAGGACCCGGGCGTGTCCCCGTCACGGGCCCAGTGGAACTTTGTGGTGACCCCCTCCTCCCCCCTCCCCCCGTGTGACGCGCCGCCGCTGTTCTGTGCCCAGCCTAACGGGTCAGCAGGTTCACTGGGGGGGAGGGGAGGGGGGACCACCGCGGCATGTGAGTGTACGCACACAACGGGAACCGACGCGACACGGAGCCGTGCAAACTGTCCCCTCTGCCCCGCCCCGCCCTGGCTCGCCAAATGACATTTTCTATTTTTCCTCGGAAAACTTGTGGTCATGCGTGACGCGCGATTAGTGGAGCTCGTGTGAGAGATATGGGAATTCTAAATCGTGTCATTCCCACCAGCGCAAATCTACACACGTGGGGGGGGGGAGGGGGCACACATACACGTGGGGGAGGGGGGGGGGCACACCACACTCACAATTTCCTCCATCTCTCTCACTCTTTTTCTGTCTCGCAGAACCGATGAGCATCCGATGAGCCGCGACCTCAGCCCCGCCCATTCTCGGCTGTAAAGGCGTTCGGGCGAAGCCGTTAGGCGGCGGTCCTGAGGTGGGCTGGTCGAGGTGGGGCGAGGGGAGGGGGGGGGGGTCGACAGCCAAGCGAGGCGTTCCGTGGTGATGCCCGATGTGCCCCCGACCCGAACCCTGCGCGGGTCAAAGAGCAGCTACACGCACCATTCCTACTCCGTGCAGGAGCTGGGTAGCATGAGAGGGGGCAGGAGAAGGGCTAGGGGTAGGAGAAGGAGCAGGGGCGGTAGGGAGGGTGATTCCGACGCGCGTTTAGTTTAGAAGAGTCCTCTCTCTTGCGCCTTGACCCACGAGTGTGACAAGGTCAGAGAGTCGAGGCTAACACGGACAGGAGCAGGGGCCAAGGCGCCACGGTCAGGGTCAGGGTGCCAAGGGCGCCGCGGCACGGCCTCGCTTCGCCGACTGCCGAGTGATTCCGAGGATCTCTCTCTCGCGGACCCTGCCCACCGCCATGCCCAGCATGAGGCTGCGCAGCACGCTGCTACCGAAGATCGCTCTCGTGCCTCCGATCTTGTCGCGTTCATGGGGCCCCGCCATCCGAGGGGGAGGTCACTTCGAAAAATCATTGTACAGACCCCAAAAAATCATTTAAAAAATCAAAAAAAATCAAAAAAATCAAAATAAAATCAAGTAGAAAGTTGCATAAAAATCCGAAAAATCGAGAACAAATTAACTCAAAACTGAGAAAAATGGGAACAAAACAAGAAAAGACACAATTTTTTAAAAAGTAACATATTATTTCTTTTTTATTTCATGAAAAATCAACAGAAAAATCAAAATCAAAAATCAAAAAAATCAAAAAAATCAAAAATCAAAAAAAATCATTGTACAAGTTTTACATGAGTGATCCCCCCCTCGCCGCCATCCTCAACATGGGGCCAAGAGAGAAGTGTAGATGGAGATGAAGCTCCGGCTGCCTCTTCAGCCTACCTGTGACACGTTGTGACGCCCAAGGACAATATATAGGATGGACCCGGAATGGCCTATCCCCGCTGTAGTGGCTTTACAACCCCCCGTGTCATACCTCCGTTGACAGACCGACCGTCGCTTCGGCTGCATTCGGCGAGACTTCGGCGACTTCGGCAGCGGCTTCGGGCCCGCCGGGCTCCCCATCCCACTAGTCTGGGGAGGGGGGCAAGAGAGGCCCCGCTTACGGATGGCCCGAACGCCTGCCGAAGCTATCCCGAGCGCGGCCGAAGCGACGGTCGGTCTGTCAACGGGTCTCTGACGAGAGGCTTGTAAAGCCACGCGGAATCGGAGGCATTCCGGGTCCATCTTATATATTGTCCTTGGTGACGCCTAGCGTCGCCAATTTTCGAGGTGATGGCCCAAAATTTATATCACTTACTCAGGAAGGTGTACTCAACACAATCGTGTCCCCACTTTTCCTCTCAGTTCGATCTTTGGGACCCACCGGCTAAGAAACAACAGGATACAATCGCTGAGGACACCCGACGCATGGAATCCAGTGCCTACCCACAGGGGCACGACGATGAAATGGCATCTTACGAAGAAACTATTGCAGCTATTCTATCGAACTGTCTTGCATTCGGGTGTTTTTTATGCGTAGTAAAATTCTCAAGTGTAGTAGGGTGTGCAAAAGCTGTTTTTGAACTAACTGCCCCTGTAGGTAGGCACAGGATTCCATGCGTCGGGTGTCCTCAGCGATTGTATCCTGTTGTTTCTTAGCCGGTAGGTCCCAAAGATCGAACTGAGAGGAAAAGTGGGGACACGATTGTGTTGAGTACACCTTCCCGAGTAAGTGATATAAATTTTGGGCCATCACCTCGAAAATTGGCGACGCTAGGTGTCACAACGTGTCACAGGTAGGCTGAAGAGGCAGCCGGAGCTTCATCTCCATCTACATTACTCTCTTGGCCCGATGTTGGGGATGGTGGGGCCCCATGAACGCGACAAGAACGGAGGCACGAGAACGATCTTAGGAATCAGACGGCAGCGCACAGCTCTCGGCTCGGAGTAGTCAGTCCGCTGACCCAGGGCGCCACCCGCAGAGCTGGCGCAGGCCTCCAGACGCAAGCGGCCCGTCCCGTCAGTCAACCGTCCCATCCAGAGGATCGCTCTCGCGCCTCCGTCCTTGTTGCATTCATAGGGCCCTGCCATCCGCAGCGTAGGGCACCGCCATAGGTGCGACAGGGACGGAGGTAAGCACGAGAGCAATCTTCGGAATGAGGCGGCAGTTCGGCCCGCCCTGCCAGGTGATGTTCCTTGATTTTTACTGATTTTTTTGCTGATTTTTTTTTTCGAAATTTATCATATTTTTTCTTTTTCTTTTTCCTTGATTTTTCTGATTTTTTACTGATTTTTTTTAAAGGGTGTAACACTGATTTTTTTGAGTGAAGGACCCCTTGGGTGAAGGTGGGTGAGGCGGCTCGGGAGCCGGGCCGAAGGAGGACAATCAGACCCAACATCTAAAATCAATCATCTTTCGCTGGCGCCCGAGCGCAGCCGCGCAGCCCGGCCCGGCCAGGTCGTTACCCCCGCGCCGCACCCTCTGTTCCCTCGTCGCCAATCCCTTGGCGGTTCATAATTTTGCGGCATATTCAGCGGCCAGACTGCTTGGAGAACTCACGTTAGGTTATGCTCGGATAGCAAAGATTAGGTTCTCTATGCGGGGATCCGATAATTTATTACTGCAGGGTCCCCAAAAACCCTAGGCAGGCGCGGCGAGGTTCCGATGCTGCCAGCGATTAAAGTAGGCAGAAATTTCCACTTTACACCTGTGTTAGGCAGGCGCGTATCTCCGCCTGCCTTCTAGCAGGTGTCCTCGAGAACACACGGCAGCGTTGCGGGCCTGCCTACCCACCCACGCCGTAAGGCGCTATGGCCCCTGCAGCCGCCCTGCCGAGTATGCAATCCCGCAACGCTGCCGTGTGTTCTCTGGGGCGACCGGTATAGTTTTTTGCACAGTAGGCAGGCGGAGGTGCCCGTTTGCCCCACACGAAAGTGTTAGTGGTAATTTTTGCCTACTTTCATCGCAACACTGCCTACTGCTGAATTTACGGTCAAGTGCTGTCTTGCTAGGGGTTTTTAAATAAGCTGCCGGGATGTGGCTCCTCGCCACCGGACCCAGGCCATGACCCTTACCCTCAAACGTTAAAAGATGCATTCCTAACGGCCCCGTCTCGCCAGCACATCTCAGCGAACGTGCCAAAATCATCCTCTGAAACAATCCGCAGTTATGTGGAACGGGCACTGCGAGTGCTGTCCGAACCGTTCACCAGGTTGAGCTGGGTGCGGAGCGGGCGCGAGCAGTCGGACAGGGACCAACGCGTATGCAACCAGTTGCCAGTCATGCTCTTCTGTACACTGGTAAAAAAAAGTTTTGAAATTTCAAGATATAATGGAGATTAAATCACGTGTCAATAACTCCTTCTCTTGCGTGACTCTGATTCTAGCGCTACAAGGCTTGATCTTGATCTTTGATCATTTCCGTGCAAACACCTGTTTCATTTTGGAACATGACAACTGTCATACAGTGCCAAAATTTAACAGTCTCCCAGAAGTAATCTAGAGCGACATTTCTTACATCCGCGTGAGTCCTTTAATGATCCAGTGTGAACGTTACAGCGAAGTAATTTTATTGAGCACAGACAGAGCCCCGGTTCACCCAAAGATTAGGCAAACGTATGCAAAACTGGAAAACGAACTGAGCAAAGAAAAGCAAATCTTAAACGATATTTTTTTTTCTAGTTTTTGAAATTATTATTTTTAAGTGCGATATTGTTTGAGTAAAAAGGGCTGGTCCTTGCCACGAGGCGCGAAAGTGCGCGAGAGTGTGCGCTGGCTGGGTCAGGCGGCGCCAGGCCGCCGAGGCGAGGCGCGGGTCGCAGGGCACTGCAGGGTGATTTCGAGCAGCGTTTATTTGGGTCCTTTCTCTCTCTCTCTCTCTCGCTCCTGATGGCCGTGCTCCGCCAGTGCGAAAAGGACAGAGAGACGAAACCACAGTGCGGAATCAGCCTGCAGGCTGCAGGTGCCTCTGACCCGCGGTCCGCGCCGCGGAGCCTCGTGCCTCGCCTGGACCAGCAGAACTCACCTGCATGCTGAAGATGTCCCGCTGTGTGGTGCGGTGCGGAGGAGCGGAGCGGAGCGGCGGTTGTGGCGCGTGGCCTGTGACTAGCTGGAGTGGTGCGTCGCGGCGGTCGCGGCGTTGTGCCGAGCCGGGGCCGGGGCCGGGCCGAGCGATCTGCCAGCCCGCCCGGGCGGGGCGGGGCGGGGCGGGGCGAGGTAGGTAGGGCGCTGCCGCTGCGGGGGGTAGGGTAGGGCCGCGCAGCGGGGCGGGGCGGGGCGGGGCGGACGGGGCAGGCCGGCCGATCGGCCCCATGGCTTCGCCCTGCCAAAACAAGCTTGCTGACGGTCCCCTGCTACCGTTTTTATTTTTCACAGGCGTTTTCTCCGTTTCGCAGCGGGGTGGGGCGCGGCTGGGCGAGGCGGCCATCAAGGAACTTGCCACTCGCACGTGGGGCATACCCCCTCGCCCATCGCCCTCCGCACCTCTCGTGACCTGGAAAAGAAATGGCATTCAGAATATTTGCACGTGCCCTCAACGCAGGCTCCACGGCCAGGTGATAGGGAGAGATAGTAAACTATAAAAAACCAATCATTATAAATTTACAATGAGCAACAAAGAGTTTCGAAACTAGTGAGATCAAGATGGTTTTATAAGTGCAAATTTACGTTTACGGCTCGCGATATGAGGGAATCGGCCCGGGAATTCCCTCGGAACTGTCGTCTGATTCCGAAGCTCGCTCTCACGCCTCCGCCCGCTTGTCCGACTCATGAGGTCCTCACAATTCTCAACATAGGGCACTGGCACTGCCAAGGACGGAGCAGACGGAGGAACGAGAGCAATCCTCTGAATCAGACGGCTGTCTCTACGCAGCCTGAGGGATAGGCCGCCCACCCGACTCAAGCGTCAGAGGAGCTGCAGCAAGGTGATTCCGAAAACCGTTTTGTAGTGTCCTCTCTCTCGCTCCTTATGGCCGTGCCCGATGAGTGCGACAAGCAAAGAGCGACGAATCCAGTGAGCGAAATCACCCTACAGGCCACAGGAGTGTAGACAGACGAAGCGCAACAGGAGCAACAAAGAGTTGCGCGACGCACCTGGTCCTTTCTCAAGAACGAAATTTAACTCAGCTTTTGTTCAGAAATACTGGTGACTGCGGACATTTTCCGGTCAGTTTCCAGCATAACTTCAAGTTTATTGAACACCAATGAATGTTACGAATAAACCTTGCTTTATCCTTACAAGTAATTAGTCTGCTTCACATAAGTCAAACTGAGCGCTGTTGACTTTTAAAGTTCCCGCTACAACTCTTCGGAAGTAGCAGACGACAGGCTTTCAGTCCAGTAACAACATTGGTTCAAAGCTGTACGAGGGTTAGGAACATGAGTGAAAATTTTCGTGATTGTAAATTCTTCTAATGGCTATGCGTGCTTTCTCTCAAAAAACCTGTCAGAGATTTCAAAGAACTCCAAATCTCTTATCTTCGTACAATGCCACCGAAATTATATCAAGAGTTCATCCCATTACCAAGTTTAACCAAACTTGTACAACATTCTCTCACCATATTCCTTCAAGATTGTTTTCTAACAATAGTTAGTTTTATAAAGATACATTTATTTCAACTGAATTTAACATTCATTATTTTAACGTTAAGCTTGCTTAAATGTCGCTATCTTCCAACCTCTCTTTCAACTTTATGTTCTTTGATTCTCAGATTCACCACGAAAATTAAATTCAAAGAGTCTTGTACGAACAGATACTACACAGGAGTCTATTGCCCGAATTGCAGTAAGTTGTAACCAAACATAAGCTGACTTTTGCATGATTGGTAAAGTAGATACTGCTCATGTCCATAATGGAACTTCTTGTTAAATTTATCAATCATTAACTCTCGATACCTTAGTGGAAAATTGTAAACCAGCTGTGTCAAGCAATAAAGCAGCCAAGGAGAAAGGAAACTTGAAAATGTTGTATCTCTGAGTAAAACTTTTAATGCAATATAATTATTTACATTCCAGATGTTGGGTTTAACAGCAAGTGAACTGTCCAAACCTGAGCTTTACAATATGCCTCTTGGAGTTATTGAACAACGCCTGCAATATTGTTTAGAGGGTGGTTTGAAAGCTGGTAGTGCATGTGTAGTTCAGTATGTACTTTTATTTTTTGTATAGCCCAATTTTGCAAAATTTTGTAGCTAGTACTTAATACACTGTTCATATTTATATTTTTCAGATTTAATCAACTAATTGAACAATCAATTTCTGTGTTAAAGTCAGTAGGTTTTATGGACCAAAAAGTTGATGTAGCTCAGGAGATCATGAGTAGAATGAAGTTTGTTGGACCCTATCCTTCAGTTCATGAAGATTTATCGTATCGTGATTTTCACTTTAAAGTCCTTAATCACTGCATGGAGTACCAGTTTGACTATACTCTCACAAATTGGCAACGTTTTCAAGAAGCACCAGCTGTATATGCTCACCAAAATATGGTGACGATAAAACAGGCCGGCCTTAATTGGTCATGGGTAAGTAATCTTGATCTAAAAATTGTTTTGTTTGGACACATTTTTGAATGTTATTGGTTTGATTTTCTTTCAGGTGCGTAATCATCCGTCCTTAATTTGCTATGCTAACCCTCACAATTTGTTCAAAATATTTGAGCTTGACAGAAGCTACGAACTTCCGATCTCAATAGGAAATATCATGGTTAAAGATGCAGATGTTGCCTTTATTCCCTATGAAGATTTGAAAGCAACATTTTTTATTCTTAAAGCAAGTATTCCTAGTGCAATTTTTTCATCATCTAATTCCATTAGCTGCAAACAAGCTGTTAGTTGAGTTAATTTTCTTTGCCCACAGAAATATAAAGTTTGCTGCCATGACTTGTCAAAAGTGATAAAAATGGAACATTTCTTAATTAATCCAGATTATCTTCACAGACTGTTCCAAAAGATTGACACAACGCCAAACCCTAATAAAAATAATCTTTTGTTAATTTACAAGAATTGGTTAAAAACATCAGAAAAAAAGAGAAGTATCTCCCACCTAGAAAAATTAATATCTAGACAATGTAATCCTCAAACAATGTTATCAGCAGCTCCAGAAGGATCATGGCAACATGAAATGAAACTTTGGGTAGAGAGTGGAGACTCCTGTTTGGAATTCAAACCATGTGCTCACAAACCTTACCTAGAATTGTAAGTAAAGAACATAGCTTTTCACTCTATCAGTAAAGGCAATTTATGTAAAGAAAAGGTACTACTTTCTTTTCATCTTCTTTTTTTATCAGCTCTGATGTTTATTTCGAGGAACATGCTGGCATGTCTTACACAGCTAGTGAAAAAACATTGAATCGCCGAATCAGCAAGAGGACAAGTAAATTACCAGACATGCTGGCAGCGGAACTGAATTTACCCGTCAGTAAAGTCAAAGTGGAGTTAGCTCACATACCGCTGGCTCTGACTGTTACAACAAATGATTCATATGACACTTTGACATTCTTACAAGAGAGAGGTTTTACTACAGAACAAATTGCTGAATGTTTGCAACTGCTTCTTTATAACAGGTAATCATTTACTTGTTTACATTATTCTTTGGTACAATAGTAATGCTGCTTCTGTGTACAATACAAATATTGTTGTTTTACAGAAATATTGTTGAAGAAACACTCGAAAAACATATTTTTTCTGACAGAGATCTACAGTCAGAGACCTTTAAGGGTAGACAATTACATGTATGCCTGTATCACATTTTGATGAAGTACAATTTCAATTTATGTCCAGGAGGTTTGTCATCATAAAAACGGTAAAAAAATAAATCTTCAAAATTTTTCAAAATTGGGGAGCATGTAAATGATGCAAAAAAAACCATCATGGGGTGATATAGGTTCCTGCTGTTATACTGTAAAAGCATAAGCCTATTTGCACACAATAACTGTGACTGTAGTCCCAAGTGGCCCAGTTTATGTGTGCTGTGTGCTCGTATACTCCCATGCTCAAAGCCAGCAACAGGGTAATATAACTGAACAAAAAATTGTACTTCTCAGTATACTACAAAGAAAAAGTAAAAAAAAGTGTCAGAAACATATATTAAAAGATTCCCTTGTGTCAAACTTTACGTACCTTTTTAAAATTTGAAATTTTTTAAGAATTTTTGGTTGTCCTCTACATATTTAGGTGTGATCCACAAGCTGTTTTTAGAATCTATTTTCAGCATTCTCTGATTATTTCTGTTTGACTTGTATGTTCTGTAAAATGGTTTATTCTTACAAAACACCTTTGGAAATTTACCTTAAATTCCAGGCAATGGCATCATCAACTTAGTTCAAGTATACAACAGGCAGGACTTGTGTCCCTTGAAGGAAACGAGGCAGGAGGGGCGAAGGAGTTAAAGGGCCCTCAGATGGAGACCTATGTTGGCTGAGGTAGGAGGAATGACAGCATAGAGGAAGGATAGAAACTAGCCAGAGGCATGACCCGTCCCTCACAAAATTCCAGGATTCAGCCGAATCGTGCACTACAAAGTATAATTGAGCTTGAGTAAGGACTGAACTTTTTAAGTTTAAGTGATATTCTGTGGGATGGAAGTGGCAAAGATTCGCCAGCCTGCTCGCCGGCGCCAAGGTGCCAAGGTAGGCATGCACCGCGCGCGGGCGGGTGTGTCCACGAGGAGTCGAATGGGTTGCCTACCTCGCAGGTGAAGTCTGCGGGTGGACGGTGGTAGAGTCCTGGAGGGTGTGTCTGCGAGGAGTCGAATGGGTTGCCTACCTCGCAGGTGAGGTCTGCCTGCGGGCGGACGGTGGGCGTGTCTACGAGGAGTCGAATGGGTTGCCTACCTCGCAGGTGAGGTCTGCCTGCGGGCGGACGGTGGGTGTGTCTACGAGGAGTCGAATGGGTTGCCTACCTCGCAGGTGAAGTCTGCGGGTGGACGGTGGTAGAGTCCTAGAGGGTGTGTCTGCGAGGAGTCGAATGGGTTGCCTACCTTGCAGGTGAGGTCTGCGGGCGGACGGACCGCGGACCTCGAGGCGTGTCCGAGCCGAGGGGGCCACCCTCCACTCCACTCCTCATTTGGAGGAACACCGGATTGCCGAGATTGCCGGATTGCTAGCGTAAAGTTTGGGATTATTTAGCATCGAACGCCTGTAAATCGGCAAAATGTTTTACCTTGCTCCTGTATGTGGGCAAAAAGCATGACTTAAATGGTAGTTTTTTTAAGAGTTGCCGTCGGCGAGGTGAGGAACATCGAAGTGGAGGCCCGCTCGGGCGTGTCCAAGAAGGACCTGCGGTATATGCAACTTGATAACAGAGGTTCCCACATTCAATCTCTGCGCGCCAAAGCCAAGCTTAAAAGACGAAGGGTAATCGCTAGCGAAGAAGCGGAGAGTAAATCTAAAGGTGCTCACACTCCCCAGCTCGCTCATAGCCACTAGGTCCATCGATATCGGGCAAGAATTTAAATTCACTATGAAATAGTAAAACCTAAATTACCTTGAAATCATAATTGATACAGATCTCTCATTCACTGCACACGTAAGTATCAAGCATCCTGGCGGCAGCAGCAAATAACTACCATAAACCAAGTAAATAAGGAAATATTATATCAAGCCCTCGGATTAGCAGCAATACTCAATACGGTCTATCTGCATGAGCCAAACGTCAAAAACAAGAAGCCACGAAAGCCCTGAGAAGAGAGAAAGGGTGGGTTAGAATTATATATGGCTTAGTACGTATAGAACTCATATAACAAAAGACTCTATGAAATAACTGAGGTGGACACCATCAAACAACTCAGGAAACATAATACTTGACAGGTATTCTGCTTCCCAAGGTGGACACCTCAATCATCTCATAACACCGTAATCATTTTCAGCTAATAAAAATTACAACAAAAAATAAAATAAAATACTGAAAAGGTCCCAATGAATGCTCTTTGATAATTACATTCTTGTGATCCCCATTCCTTCCACTACCAAAAAATAAAAATAAAAAAAATATTTTAAAAAATGTACAACTAAATAAAATAATAATTGGAGCCTGAGACTTGGGCCCTGGGCCCTGGCCAGGACCAGGGACCACGCGGTACGGTGCGCTTCCTCCTTCCGGGCGAGTGTCTACGGCTGTTCACATCTGCATTGGACCGCGGCTGTCCAGGCGGGGCGGGGCGGGGCGGTTGTGCGGCGGCTGGAGGCTACGTGACGGGCGTGCGAGAGCATCCCCCTACGGCTGGGCGGGGCGCGGGGCCCCAGCGAGGGGTCCTCTCTTTAGCTTATAAGCCCGCGGGCCCCGCCGCGGACGAAGCAGTCGTGTCGCCCGCCGCCTCCGCCTCCCTGTGCCTCCTGAGCCTGAGCTGAAGTCGCTGGGGCGCTTTTTGCCGTCAGTGAGTCAGGTACGTTTTAGTGAAACGCTGGCGCCATTCGAACGGTTGTCAGAGGTTGTCAAGAACTGCGTCACGCATCGGGCGCCATTTAACATCCTTGTATTGCGGTGGAGCGTTTTATTTTTATGGCAACATTATGCGGTGGTCCTCATGATAATTAAAGCACCGACACCGCCCTCGCTGAACTCGCAACTCACAAACATTGTTGCGGATATGTTGTTGTCCTCTGTGCGCCACCTTAAACATTTTTTTCCCCCGCGATCTTATCTTGTCAAATGACAAACTACACCGACGTCAGAATGGATGTGTTTTGTCGCGCCAGGGTGAAATAGACATGAACTTCAGCGCACTGCAATAATTTTGCAACTTCGACGAACTTTGGTTACTTTCTGCATGCTTTTCGTCAACTCCACCTGAACCTACATAAATTCAAGTTTAGTTTAGAAAAGTCGAAATGCAATTTCTTTGAACTTCAGCATTATGGGCCCTTTACTTGGACCCTCGGTTTGTGACAGCGGCGTAAGAACGGGGGGCGGGGGCGCAGGGGCGAAAAGCTTCCCGAAGGGACGCCGATTAGAGCGCCCCGCGTCAGGGCGCAGGAGAGGGATGCCAAAAGGCCGCAACCCCCTGACCGAAAAACGTTCCCACACCTCTGGTTTGTGCATTTTTTAAACAGTGGCTCCCACACGTTTTCCCATGTACCTGGGCAAAACCATTTCTGTACCTACATTTCTAAAGACTTTTAGGTGCATTTTCTTCCTTTCTCCTTTCCCTTTCTTCTTTATCTTCCTATTTTCCTCTTCTTCTTACCCCTTTTTCTGCTACCTGTAGGCTCGGAATGTACCCGTATAGCTCAATGCGGCTCAATGTACCTGAACACCTGGACAAGTGCCACTGTTTTTCAAAGCCTTTTTCCCCCTCGACGATGGGTCGTCAACTCGTATATTACTTCGTACGCGGTGGATGAAATACCTGTATATTACCATAGTATATCACCATATATTACTTGCATATTACCACAATTTTTCCTCTATAATACCCCTATATTACTTTATATTACTAGATATTACTATAGATTTTCTTTACATTATTTTATATTACACACATATTAGCTATATAACAGGTAAAATACGTATACTATGTACCTCGTACACGGCTAAGGGAAGTTGCCGACCCCTCACCCTTCGCTTTGGCCGTTTTTTCTTTTCCCCTTTATTTTAAATTGAATTCCATATCAATCCAATTCTCAACTAAACCAAATTCTTTTTGACTCTCTGTCCGCAGCTCGTCCCAGAGTCCCAGAGGGAAGACCACGAGCCCGCTAACCTTGTCGAGGTCAGGTGAGCATCCCGTGCCGCACCACCGTCGGTACCGATTTGGAGACAAGCGTAGCACAGTGTGCGTTACTGCGCCGGCTTACACACACGCCGCCACCTGGCAGACCTGGCTGTTGCTATTGTCAGAGAAATATGTCGTATCTTGCGGTTGATCTTCCGCGTCGGTGTCGGACCGCGCGGCCCAACCCGGCTCGCGCGACTCGTCTCTCCAGTAGACGAGACGTAAAACACTCAACTGGAAGAAACATAATGTCAAGCATTGTAGGCTGGCTACTGACTGAATTGCGTCAGCTAGTTAGGCCTACTCTGCAGGGGGCCCGGCCGCGCAGCGTGCCGTCACGGCCAAAGAGGGTAGGCCAGAGGCCGCGGGGTGCGGGGGGGGGGGGGGGTCTTCTCCAATACCAATACACATATGTCATTTTAAAAATAGAAAAAAAATTCTGAAAATTTTGAAAAAAATTGGGAAATTTTCTTTTTAAATTTTCAATACTATTGCACGGTAAAATGCTCCCCGAGGAAGACTACAAACGCTTGGGTGACGTGGGTGGCGGAGGGAAGCCCGAGTGTTAATAAATCTGAAATTTTTGTACACCTCGTCATACAGGAAAAAAAATCTGGAAAATTAGGAAGAATTAGGAAAAAATTCAGTAAAATTCATAAAAATGCATAAAAATTTAGGAAAAAATCAAGCAAACGTTGCAAACAATTCTATAAAATTTCTAAACAATAATTCAAAAAAATTGTACACCGCAGCGCTTCCTACAGGCGAGCTGAGGAGGAGGCCAGCGCCTGGCGGTAATTCCCTCCCACGTGCGCAGCGCGGTGGAGTAGTTGCCCGGTTGTTGCTGCCCGTCGCCGACTCTGCGTCGCGGCGCGGCGCTCGCGGCTCCTGCCTGCAAGTCCTTCGTGGATCATCATCTCATTCTCACGACCCTGTTCCCCTCTCTGCACTGCAGACCAGACGGGCAGACCACCACCGCAACGCACCGCGGCCGCCACCGCCCCGCCCCGCACCGCCCCGCCGCGCGTCAATCGCAGAGCGCGAGAAAAACAAGCGGAGGAAAAAGAAGAAGGGAGGCGGCACCAGTCGAGCCGAGGCGAGAAGCGAGCACCGCGGCGGCAGTCTAGATCGGTCCGGCCTCAGCAGCGCACCAGGAGCGCGCCAGCCAGCACCGCAGCCAGCACCGCGCCAGCACCGCGCCAGCACCGCGCCAGCACCGCGCCAGCATCATGAACGTCCTCACCGCCTCCGCGCTGGCGGCCCTCGGCCTCGCGCTGCTCCTCGCCGCCCACGCCGAGGCCGCCGACGCGCCCGCGCTAACGCCCACCGAGGTGGAGGTCTGCGGCGGTGAGTACCGAGAGGAGAGGTCCAGGTCCATCCCAACACTGCGACGATTCGACATGACAGCCTCCGCGCGTGAACTTGGAGTTTTATAGGGTGAGCAGAGCGGAGCACTGAGAGGGTTACGAGTGATTCAGAAAAATTCAGAGAAGTAAAACAATCAGGAACATTTTTCTAAAATTCGCGAAAACACTCAGAATTATAGGGAAACGCAACCATAAATTACTAAAATCACTAAAATAATTTGCAAAAATTCACCTAATTTGTACACCAAAATTCAGAATTGTTTCCCCTCGGAGGATTATCGCATTAGTCGAAGATCATTTGGGGGAGTTTATTCTCTATATGGCCGCGCTGGTCTCGAGTATCTAACACGCGCCTCTGCCAGGTCATGGAGAGGGTCGTTATCATAGGGGCGGCGCGAGGTTGACCTAGGTGCAGGCGCCTGTACCCTTCCGATATAGGCAGGGTGACCCGCGACCCGCACCCTGACTGGCCGCCCGCGCCCCGGGAACTGCACACCGCGAGTGGTGGCCGCGGCGAGGGGTCGTCAACTGCCTTTAGCCGTGTACGGGGGAATATTGGTATTATCAGTAATATCAGAATAATATGAGGGTAATACTGGAATATTGTGGTAATATTGTAGGTAATATGGGTAATATTGATGTAATACTGGCAAAAATATGGGTAATATTGATGTAATACGAAGGTAATATCGGTAATATTGAAGTAATTTCGGGGGGTAATATCAGTTTCGTGTACGTCAGAGTTGACGACCCCTTTGGCCGCGGTCCTGCCCATCCGCGTCAGTACGACACGCCCGGTCCCCAGCGTTACGCCATGCTCTCCCCTGGGAGGGAGCGCTTTCATTTGAACAGCGAGGACCTCATGCTAAACCGGTTCGGTTACCGGTTCCTCGGCCGCGGCCGCGTGTTCGCGCCTGGCCCCGCGAGTGGTAGGAGAGCACTTGCTCGGCGTGGCGGCGGCGATACGACCACGTCAATCAAATGGAAACCTAAAATGTCGACGACAAAGCGCTCTGTATACCGGGCAGGTTTATCGACCACTTTCTCTTCGCGGAGGCTGAGCAGGCGCGGGTACTGGTTAGCGAGTAGCGGGTGGCTGGGCCGCGGGTCTGGCCGCGCTGCTCCACGCCCTGACTGCAGAGAAGCGCAAGGAGGAGGCTCCTCATGACCGCCACGACGTGAGGGTCCTACGTCCCCCGCCCCGTCCCGGTGCTGCACGCGTAAGGGTATGCGACACCGCTGGGCGCACGCAAAACCAGTTTGGTGTTGATCCGATCCGGGATAATTTAGCACCCGAGCTAAAAACTTGGTTGTAGGAACAAAAAATTAGCAGTACATCTAATTGAGATTAGTTGTTTAGAAGGCAGTTAGCTGTACAGCTAAAAATTTACACCGGTGCTAAATAAATTGGCTTTGTCTATTTAGGTAATTTTTTTGCTCGAGAGCTAAAACCTTTGCTGGGAGGCAAATTTTTTTTTTTGCGTGCGAGCCCGGCGCTGGGCAGGGCAGGCAAGTAGGCCTCACTACAGCAACGGATGAACCCTGACTTACGTCAAAAGACTAAATATGACTGGATGTGATTGGAAAATGACTGGAAGTGACTTTAAAATGACGAAATATGACAAGAGATAAGAGATGTTACTGGATTAGGGGCGATTTTTCCAACGACACCAAGCACCAACTCATTAGTGGTTTCCGCGCTATTTCTGATCATTTCAAGGCAACACGTGACTATTTTGACTCCATTCCTCTCGACTGGATGTGACTGGAAAGTGACTTGATGTGGCTAGAAAAGTGACTGGTCGGCGGCGCGCACACTGACTGGTCGAGGTGAAGCCCCCCTCGAGGGCAGGGCATAAGGAAGGGTGGCCTTACACTAGCTCAGCGTTTTCGTCATAACCGCCTATGTCCGATTTCTATTTTTGGACAATTTTGTTGTCACTAAAGTTCCAAAGGTTGTGTTGAAATGTAGAACAGTACTTATGTTCTACTCTTTCAGACAAAAAATATCAACGAAAATCGACAAATAGACATAGGCGGATATATATCGCAAATATTGAGTGCAAGGCCACCTTAAGCCGTCCCGCACGTCCCGTCCCCGTCCCGTCAGCCCACAGGAGGAGGACTTTGGCCGCGACCGCCGGCGAGCCCGCCGCGCCGCGCCTCGCCTCGCCGCGCCGCGCCGCGCCCGTCCCGCAGCGCGCCCAGCCCACCTGCCGACTGATTCAGAAGATCGCTCTCATCTCTCCGTCCTTGTTGCACCTACAGCGGTGCCCTATGCTGTCCATAGCAGTGTTCCATGAGTGCGACGAGGACAGAGGTATGAAAACGATCTTCGGAATCGCTCGGCTGCTGAGCGCGCGCTGCAGCAGAGGCAACCAGCCTACACGTGTGTGCGGCGTGCTGCGGGCCGGCGCGGAGCTGCATCTCAGGGCTGAAGTAGTAGTAGTTGTAGGGGCGGAGGAACGGTCGACACCCTGTCGGGCGCTTCGCTATAGTGAACCGCCGCCTGAGAGGGAGGCAACTTGAGCTCCAAAACCCCCGTATGTCGGTAACACACAAGGCACCGCGCGCACCCCACCTCCAGGACCTTACTGGACCCCCTGCCTGTACCGGAGAAGTGCGCCCCGCTGGCCCCGCCCCACCCTGCCCCGCCTCACAGAAGGAGCCGAAGACCTGGTGACCGACCGCGGTAACTGTGACCATCGAGCCCATTCAGCTGCCGCCTTGCGGCGAGAATCCGCTGGAGAGAGATGTGGTGGCGCATTTTTGAACGGAAAAAAGTCACCCCCTGCCTCCGATCGACTCGGCCGCGAGCCGGTACCCGCCGGACCACTACACCACGTCCACTACTTGCACTTTCTAGCCGTCTGTTTCTTCGGCGCGGGGCGGGCGGGGCAGGCGGGGCGGGCGGGGCGAGACGGGGCGAGGCAATGACGGTCTGTCTGGAGGAGGCCGACGGGGCGGCGTGACCGTGGGAGCAGCAGGGAGAGCCCACTTGCTCTGGCGCACGCAGGGGCGGTCCGGGCCGCGCTCACCTGTCTCCGTCGCCTTGCCGCTACTTGCACTGCAACTTGACTGTGATTCAGCACATTGCAGCTGCAGCTCGGGCTGCCTCTGGCTCTGGCCTTACCTGACTGACTTGGTCATTCCCGCCATTGTTTTCTCGGCTCCCGCTCACCCCCGCGCACGGCCGCATTTCGACACCGACAGTCTCCGAGCTGTACGCAGTGCCCGCGCCCCCAGGCTGAGGCCCGGTACACAACGACGTCCTCGAGGGCGTCCTCGAGGTGGCCGGCGGGCCTCCCAGTCATCTTCACGCACCCCCACCTCCCACCCCACGCGCTGCCCTGCCCTAACGGCCCCAGCCCCGCTGTGAAAATTGGGGCTACAAAATTACGATTATGATCGTAACATTACAAGCACCACGTATGTATGTATCGAACACGGTTTGACGTGAACTTACAACATATTTCAAAAATTGTAAATTTACAAAAAAAATAAAAAAAATCGTAAATCTACAAAGATATTTTTTACATTGTCCGGGGGTTCAGTCAGCTGTTCGCTGGACGTTCTCGAGGACGTCCTGCAGTCAGCCACACCGTCACCGTCATCCAGACTCGCTTTTATTGGGGAGCTGTATTATCATACGTGTCCCTCGAGTGTATACGCTGACTTCTGATTCGGTCAGCGGTCAGGTTTAAGGTGAATGATGTTGATGAGTGTCAGACTCGCCATCCTGACCTTGTTCACGCCAGAGCTCGCGGAGGGGATGAGGTGACGGCGAGTTCCGGAGGTTTGAACCCATATGAGGTCTGTCCTTCACTTCCACTGAGACATGTTCACTTCCCTCCACGCCAGAATGTGTTGCTCTTGCTCGCGCTCCGCACGCAGGCTTGCATGTCTGGAGACATATGTCTGCCGAGCCGAGGCGGCCGGACCGGGCCAGCCAGGCCGGGCCGGGTCCGCGCCATGTCTTGCCTCTTCCCCTTCCCCCGTCCACTGCGAGCTGGTGGAAAGATATTTTCGGCACGAGCAATTGTATGAAAGGTTTATACCTAAAACTAGCCACAGCTTGACACAAATCAGTTCCTTAAAAAAAATATATATGTAAAAAAAAACAACTTCTAGTCCCGCGGAGGGGCCCCCTCCGTAGGTATAAGAAGATACTTTAAAAAAAAACGTGATGACTGTCGAGCATTTATCACTCCAGCGAGACTGGACGAGGCGGGTCACGCCAAGCCCGTCAAGGAAAAATCTAGAAGACTCGAGGTCTTCTCTGTTCTTTTCCACCCGCGCGAGAGAGAATCCCGGCCCGGAGGCTAGGCGCGCTAGGCGCCCATACTAGTTTCGATCTTTTGCGAATGTAGCGTGGCAAATATATTTGGCGCTAAAGGCGCCAGATAGAGGAGGGGTGGTGGAGGGGGAGGTTCTGAGCCGAGCTGTCCCCCGAGCCGCTCGGAGGGGCGGGAGGAAGAGCATGAGAGCTCCTAGGAACCGGCCACCACTTTCCCCGGCCTCACTGCAAAAATCTGTCGTAAAATTACGACAAACTTTGTCACAAATAACTCGTATAAGATAGAGCATGAATGTTTTGTAATTTTACGAAAATACTACAACATAAATGATTAATTATTCTACAAAGCCAAAAATTTAAGAATACGAGCTGCTGATAACAGAGACCAATAATTCATATGGCTACAACATTTTAGATCATGAATGATTCCTAATTGAACGCATGATTCGTTATGGTACGGAATTACAATGGATGGTTTTAACAATCATCTGTGTTATTTAAAGGAAGGAATTTGCCCGATTCAAGCAGGTTTGTGAGTGAGAAATGTTTTACAAATAATTCATTAATTTACGAGTTGTTTGTACAATCAGTTTTACAATTAATTCGTGAAAGAAATTCTCACAGAGTTGATTCGTAACTTAACGACAAAATTTTTTCAGTGTTGTTCCCTATACGACGGCGAGCTATTAGCCAGTGTTGCCAGAAAAGTTAGGCAAAAAACCGCGCAATACTCCTGTGTGCAGATGGCGGTATCTCCGCCTGCCTACTAGGCAACTCCCCCGCACTCATGTACAAACGTTGCCTATAGTAGGCAGGCGGAGATACAGTCCCGTTACGCACAGGTGTATTGCGCGTTTTTTGCCTTTCTGGCAACACTGCTATGAGTGCGTCAGGAAGTCTTCACTCGCGAAATGCGGCTCACCTAGTCTTAAACATAATCTACGCGTACTGAAATAGATTTCCAATTTCAATAAAAAATATATTCCAATGCCCGTGGCGATGGCGGTTTACAACCCCCATGAGTATCGGCTGTTGCATGACAAGGTTTAAAAGCCAAGATTTCATGAGACGACTGCATTAAATTAATTGTAAGAGGTTTTGAAAAATACCTGAACGATTCATTCTGGCGTTCTCGGCGTAGTGCACTGAAATGTGTCATGTCTATACGAGATGAACCATGTGAACAACCCTGTACCGCAAACCTGCAGCAGCCAGCAGGGCTGCTGAAACAGGACCAGGACACCGACCTCTCGCATCCTCCTCCTCCTCCTTATCCTCCTCGCCCTTGGCCAGTCCTGTTCGGTCGCCGATATAGCCCGCGACCAGCCCCCCCCCCCCTCCACCCGGCCCAATGACCCGTATATCTTTCCTCTTCTGCTTCCGCAAAGGTTAAACGACGTGGTCAAGGTCGCTCGACCGGCTCCGGAGGGGCCCGGCTGGCCGGAGCCGGAGCCGGAGGCGCTAAACAACGCCCGCGAGGAGACGTCCTGGCGGAGGAGGAGGGAAGGCCGCGCGGAGAGGCGTGAGACCGTCTGGGCGAGCGCGGCGCAATCAGAGCACCTCACCTCACCTCACAGCACAGCGCGCTGCTGATCAGCATGTACGGGGGCTGGCTGCGAGGATCGCTCTCACGCCTCTGTCCTCGTCGCACTTGTGGGGGCCCCGCCATCCCCAACAGAGGACACCGCTATAGGTGCGACAAGGACGGAGGTGCAAGAGCGATCCTCTGAATCAGCCGGCCGGCAGCCGGTCAGAAGTGAGACCAGGAGCAGCCCGCGGGCGAGGTAGAATGGCTGGGCGCTGGGGCGGTGTGCCTATCACACATATATTCATGGGGAAAAAATGATTGCTCAGTCGTTATAAATATATTTACTCAGCCCAAGTAATTTTCCCTTGATCCCGGTTAAATTTTTCTAGCCTCACGTGTGTGCCAAAAAGGTGCTTTTTTATGAGCGGGGAAAAAAGAGGTAGACGACGACGACAGAAATATATACATCGGCAACACGACGCGAAGAATATCTCTTGTCATTTAGTTTCCTAACCCGCTTGACGAGACCACGACACGGGCCGAACGTTTCAGTAGTAACGATTATAGTTTCCGGTCCGTGACCAGTTTGGTTTCGACCCTGCCCATACTACGTCAAGGTATTGATACACGATAGTACACCCAATATAGAAACCCAATTTCCCTCAATCTACACTCTATTAACAGCACATTTTTAGTGTTTAAGGCTGTTAAAAATTGTTTGTGAGTTGATAAGTTTTTTCTAACTCGGTGACTCTATGCCGCACGCAGTGCCCGCCGCCAAGAAGAGGGCCGCGGCCGGGGACGACGATGAGGCCGACCTCAAGGACAAGGAGCACATCAGCATCAGCAACTGCCTCCAGCCACCCTGCCGCCTGAAGCGCAAGACCACCATCTTTGCCGAGTTCAAGTTCACCCCAGGTATGAACCCCGCCAAGCAACTGGCCAGGTCCACTCGGCTTAAGCACTGTAAGAACAATGCCTTAATTTTGAGGCAAAATTTCAGTTTTCAAGCATCTTTGAGAGGAATCTGCTTTGAAATGAAGACATCGTTTCTACCGTGTGCCCTGCCTGACCCACCGATCGAACCCGACCAGACAGACTCCACTGAGATGCGTCTCTGGGGACCGGTCCGGACGGGCGTTTGTCCGCTAAACTATTCACTCAACAATTTCGGTTTGTTCAAGTCATTTGCTAGTTTGGTTTCTCTCTCTCTTTTTTCTGCCGGCCACGCGCGCGACCCGTCTGTCTCGCCCGCGCTGCGCCGCGAGCATTGACTCCCGCGCCTGCTAACGCGCTTGACGCGCCGCCCTTGCCCCTGGGAGTTATCCACTTAGCGTATCGCGTATCGCGTCTGGCGTATTTTGCGCCTCGCGTATGGCGTTTTTTACGCCTCGCGTATCGCGTTTGGCGTATTTTACGCCTCGCGTATGGCGTTTTTTACGCCTCGCGTATCGCGTTTGGCGTATTTTACGCCTCGCGTATGGCGTTTTTTACGCCTCTCGCGTTTTTTGCGTAAAAAACGCCATACGCGAGGCGCAAAATACGCCAGACGCGATACGCGATACGCTAAGTGGATAACTCCCTGCCGTGCCGTCCGCGAGTGCGCGCCGCGCCGCCCGAGTGCGTTGGGTGGCCTACCGCCCCGGCGCGGCGCTCGGCTGCTGGGGCCCAGCATGGGTCCGGGCAGTGCTGCCAGAGAGCTAGGCCGAACTCCCCCCAAATGTCACCTGTGCGTAACGGGCCTGTATCCGAGGGGCTCTCCACTCCACTCGAAAATATCAGTGTACTCCCCACAACAAAATTAATATTTAAAAAAATAAAAATAAAATTAAGAAGTCAGAAAAAAATCAGTAAAAATCAAGCAACATCAGATAAAAAACGAAAAGTTAGAAAAAATCAGGAAAATGAGTAAAAATCGAGGGAAATAAAAACAGAAAAATCAAGAAAGTCGGAGTACGCTTGAGTTTTTAGTGAAGTACCTCTCCACTGTACCTCCGCATGCCTTCTAGGAAACATCTAGGCACGAGTGCAGGGGAGTTGCCCAGTGGGAACATGTGGGAAGGTGGAGACGCCGGATATGGCTATCTGCACACAAATGAATTGGGCGCTTCTTTCTTTTTCTTTTTTTTTTTTTTACCTAACTTTTCTAGCAACAACACCAGCCCCCGGCCCGGCCCGCACTGTTAAAATCTTGCGGCGCTGGCTTAAAACGGACACATTTCTTAACTTGATATATAGCTAAACCACTTTATTCGTAGAGTGCCAAGAAATTTCTTCGCAAGGCGGGGCTTGCGTAGAAAATACTTCCTATTGCGAAGCAGCCAAATTCTTCGTAAGAATTTTACAGTGCGGCCCCGCGGTCGCGCGTATCACACTGAATGAAATCGTCTGTCTTCACCCTTCTTTTCATCACGATTGCAGACAAGGACGTCAAGACTTTGAAAAACGAGGTGAACGCCAAGATCCTGGGCATTCCCTTCCCCTTCCTCGGTGTGGACAACACAAACGCTTGCGGGCAGATTTTCAACACGGACGGGTCTAAGGCGCCCTGCCCCCTAAAGGGTGGCACGGAGTACGTCTACAAGAACAAGTTCGACATCCTGGACATCTACCCTAAGGTGAGAGCAAAGCCCGTTGCGCGCACCGCCCCAGCATCCGAGGGGGGAATCACTAATACAAAATGTGTACAATTAATAATTTATTGTTTTTTACTTCATCTTTTAAATTTTTATTTTTATTGTTCAAGGAAAATTTCTGCCACTTTTTGATAAATTCTGGTCTTTTACACCCATTTCTGAGGTTTTCCAACTTTCGCTTTCTTATAATTTTTTTCTCGATCTTTCGAATTTTTCTGTATCTTTTTTCCTGATTTGATTTTGATTTTTTTTCTCTTGAAATGATTTTGTGGGGGCCGTGCACTGATTTTTTTTTTCTGAATGAATGACCCCTCGGCCCCTTCCCCGTGCCGCACTCATCACTGTGTTCGTTGCAGGTCAAGGTGAACGTGCACTGGGCGCTGGTCACCCAGGACAACGAGAGGGTTCTCTGCTTCAACGTCCCCGCCCGGATCGTCGGTTGATGTCGTTGGTCTACGAGCTGTTCGAGCATCTCGAAGTTTGTGATATTTTCTCCTCCTACATTTCGCCCATCTCCATAACTTAATTCACCATGTTTTTATATAGATTAAACGCTTGTTTTCTTTATTACTTCGGAATAGATTAGTTCAATAGTGCCCACAAGACCAGACACCAAATACAGCTTTGACAATGTCATGCACATCGGATACACCGTTAAAAATATTCAATCTTTTCCAAAGGTATTTCCATCTAAAAATAAAATCCATAAATTCCACTCAAACCATGGATTCCAAATATCCAAATTGTTTGGCGTCCAACCCGAGAACGTAGTGCGATCGCCTACACTGTGAGCAAAAACTACAATTTAACAACAGTTCTAAACCGTTTTTTCGAAGTACAATAAAAATACTGTTCAAAAATTGTACCCGGTATGGGGTAAATAAGTGAGGTACGGTAACGAAAACCGTAAACCGTTAATTCAAAACCGTTGTTTTGTTGTATGATGTACAGTTTTTTCTCACAGTGTAGCGTCAGCAGAAGGCCCTGTACATTTCTGCTGGGCGCTCTACTCGACGCTCCACCAGCGGAAGCTGCCTGCCGGCACCCTTGCGGTCCACATATTGTTGGAAAACATTCTGTATCGCCCTCGACAGATAGATGATAAGCGGTATGCTTTGTGCGAAGAATACGTCGTTGCGTAGCGTTTGTGAAATAAAAAAAATCCTGCGAAAATGCTGAATAGCAGAAATTGACGGGCCTGCACAGGGTTAACGATTACCAGTGTTTACCAACACTCTCAGACCTGTAGTGATGTTTTTCTTAGTAAATACCAACGTTTTTACGTAACCTACAACTGATGAAGAAATCTCAATCAAGATTGGAATTGAAAGCAGATGATACTGCAAGAGACTCGGCAAGAGACATTGTTATGGGGTGCGCTTTGTGTGACAATTTGGGTGTTTGAAGGTATGAAAGGTAAAGTAACATGACATGGTAGTTTTTCCTTTTTTCGCACGACAGTAAAAGCAAGATGACACATTTATTTTAATGAAATTATAGACTGCTGAAGTGTCTAAAATGTATCATCTGCTAAAAAGTTGTCAGTAGCCTATAAAGCGCTATAAAGGTTCTTAAACAGCAGGAATACTGACAAAGGGGTCAGAAAAAATCAGTAACGGGCTGAGAGTGAACAGTGTTTGGTAAAAATTTTCTCAGAAACTTTGCAAATGCTGCAATTTTTTTCAGATTTGCACGAGGGAAAACCGAGGGGGGGGATCACTTCAAAAAATCATTGAACAGACCAAAAAAATCATTTAAAAAATAAAAAAAATAAAAATAAAATCAAGTAGAAAGTTACAAAAAAATCCGAAAAATCGAGAAAAACTACCCAAAAACTGAGAACAAAAATAATTTTTTGTAAAAGTTACGGACAATTTCTTTCCTCTCTTGAAAAATCAAAAGAAAAATCAAAGTCGAAAATCAAAAAAATCAAAAATCAATAAAAATCAAAAAATCATTGTACACATTTCGTTTGACTGATCCCCCCCTCGGGGAAAACCCAAAACAGCGTGAAAATCAAAGAAAAGATGAGGTTTTGGATTGCTATCACCAGTAATTATCGGACACAGTGTACACAAGAGTACCATTGTGGTGGACGTGGTGGACCCCTCGGAGGAGGTAGATCCACCACAGCCCACAGCAGCACAACAAATTCGGGTGCTATGGTTACTGAGGCGCGCGCGGCGCGTGGCCCGCCTGGACAGGCCTCAGGGGCCTCAGCGACTCAGCGGAGCCCAATAATGCCAGGCCGCGGCCGGGGCGGGGCGGGCGGCAGTGCCGTAACCGTAGCAATTAGACTCGGTCCGGTGTCAGGCCCGAGAGCGCCCTGACTCGCGATCCGCTCGGCTCCTGGTCGCGCCACCCACCGCCCGCTCGGCAGCTGCACCAGGTAAGCGAGGACCACCCCATCCTGCTCCCCACCCACACGCCGCCACACAAGGAGGACCGCCGGGACCACGTCCCCGAGGGTCACGTGGACTTTGGCGCACGGCTCCACCCTCGCGGAACACCACTCTGCCGCGGCCTTGCCTGTGGACTGATTCCGCACGGGACTTTCGTCCCTCCGTCCTTGTCGCACTCGTGAGGCACTGCCATTGGGTGGGAGAGAGAGGACCGCGTCTACCTCCCCTTAACCGATGTGCAGAATCAGCCTACTGGCTGGTAAACGCCCCCTTAACCTAGGACACCTCCGCAGGGGAGGGGTCAGGGGGTCGTTCTTTCCGACGGATCGCAGCGTTGCGCCCGCGGTCGCACAGGCTAGCAGGGCCCTCTGCCTCCTCCCCGAGGCCGAGCGCCTTACGTCCCGACGTAGCGCTCCGCGCTCCGCCCCACCCCGCGGCCGTGTCAACAACCTGTCCAAGCCGAGCGCTCGCCTTGGGCGCGGCAGCCGGCGGCAGCGGCAGTGCCACTTACTTAGCGCCGCGACTACGCCACTTTTCAGCTGCACACGCGACGCTACGCGCGAGGTGGGGCGGGGCGTACCGGTGCGGAGCGTAGCAGTGCGGCGGGGCGGGGCGGGGCGGGGCGGGGCGGGGCGGGGCGGGGTGGGGCGGGCTCGCGGGCCGCGACGCAACGCCGAGCAAAGCAGCGCTACGTAAGCAGAAGCAGGCAGTACTCGTCGGCGCGGTGGGGCTGGCCCCGGCCCGGCCGTAGTCATAGTCCATGCCAGGCAAGCAGCGCGGCGGGGCAGCGTAGCGCCACCGCGCACCGCACCGCGCGCCAGGGCAGGAGCAGCAGGAGCAGGCAGCCACGGCCCCGTAGCGGGGCGGGGCGCGGCGGGGCGGGGCGGGGCGCGGCCGGGCGCACCGCAGCCGCCGTAGTGCTGTGCTGCAGCCTTTAGTGATACTGCGGCGGCCGTCCAGGAGGGACCCGGAGGGCCAGGGCCGCGCGCCATGGACGTGGAGCCGCGGCAGCACCGGGACAAGGACCAGGACGCCGCCGACAGCGTGCCCTACTCGGACGAGCTGCTGGTCGACATGGTGCGCGCCCGGGAGAACCTCTTCGACAAGGGCCGCGTGGACTACAAGGACGAGCAGGCCAAGGCCCAGGCCTGGGACGGCATCGCGGTGGCCTTCGGTATGAGGGGTGAGTGGTGCGGACATGTACGGGCAGCGCGTGTCCGGGGCGGGGGCGCGGACGGACACGGACACACATACGCACGCACACACACGCGCGCGCGCACACACACACACAAATATGCACATGCACACGCACCGCCACCGTCGTGAGGGCGGCAGGCGGGTGGTGAGGTCCGGGCCCGCGTGCGCGCCCCGTGGTGCAGCCAGCGTCGCGCAGCGCATACAACGTCGTGTGGCTGCGAGCAGTGAGAATGCACCGGCGTCAGCAGTGCGGCCCGGCCCGGGCTCAGTGCAGTGTGCATATGTGCCCGGGGCCCGGGCTGCTGCGGCGCCCCGTCCCCGTCCGAACCACGTCAGGGCGGGGCGGGGCGGGGCGGGGCGGGCAGTGTTCGTTAGCGTTAGGGCCACACCGCACTGCCCCTAGTAGCGCGACGCAACGTGACGGCGGTGAGGTCCACCTCGGCCGGCCGAGTGACTCACCGAACCGACCACCGCGGCGTGACGCGCGGCCGCGCTACCGCGCGCCGACACTCGATGTCACGCTATCGTGACGCAGCGTGACACGCTGGTGCGTGGCGTCTCAGGCGGTGCGGCCCCGTTACGTCACGTTACGCCGCGTTACGTCACGCCTCGGCGCCTGTGCTGCGGTGCAGCGCCTCTGCCTCTGCCTCGGGCCCGTGCAGCAGGCCTCGGACCGGACCGGAGCCGGAGGAGGTCCCTCACTGCCTGCTGCTGACTGTGCTCTGCCTACCCTCTGCAGTGGAGGAGTGCCAGACGCGCTGGGTGCGGCTCCGGGAGCGCTTCGGCAGGGAGCTGCGGCTGCACAAGCGGGGCGTGCCTCCGGGCAAGGAGTGGCCGCTCTTCTCCAGGATGCGCTGGCTCGAGCGCTTCATCCAGCCCCGCAAGTAAGTCAGGCTCCGGACGGGGATCCGGAGTTCCGGCCAAAGCTAATGGATGCTCCCACCTTCCGGAAGCTCAGGCAGGCCCACCCGCGCCTCGCACAACCTGACCCTCACCTCACGTCCCTGTCCTCTCCCTCAGCCGGGTCGGCGGCGCCAAGGCGCACGTGGCCGCCCTGCACGCAGCCATGGCGCGCGAGCGCCACGGCCTGGGCCACGGCCTGGGCCTGGGCCTCGCCGCCCTGGGGGTGGCGCCCGCCCCCGCGCCCGGCCCGGGGACCGCGGCGGCCGCGCCCGCCAGTAGCACCGCGTCCGACTCCGGCGACGGCATGGTGGCTGCCGGCGAGGAGGCCGCGCCCGGCCCCGGGGCCACATCGGGACCCCTCTGGCCGCACACGTACAAGCTGTGGGCGACGGCCGCCGGCGACCACCTCCAGCACCACAGCGCGCACCACGCCATGGAGGACGAAGACTCTCAGCAAGACATGGCCGTGGACCTCGCGACGCACGCGTCGCACTCGTCCACGACGCCCTCAGGTACGTAGCCTGCGTCCCCACGGCGCCCAAAGGGGGCCCGCTAGAATCCACACTCACCCCGCGCCCCGTGTCTCCCGCCCGCAGACGACTTCCACCACGGCCCCGCCGACGGCGCTTTGCGGGTGCCGCTCGGGGGTCTGATACCGGCGGGGCCGCTGTCCTCGCCCAACGCCCACGACCCCCAGGACTTCCAGGACGCGGTGCGCCAGTCCCTGGCCGCGGTGGCCGCCTCCCTCGAGAGCATGGAGCGCCACCTGTCACAGGGCGGGGGCGGGCGCCCCGCTCACCCCGAGGACCAGGACCCCGACGAGCTGTTCGCCCGCAGCCTGGCCGCCACGCTCCGCCATCTGCCCAAGCCCCGACGCTCCCAGGCCAAGATGAGGCTCATCGCCGTGCTGGCTGAGTTCGAGGACGAGTCCTGACTAGGGCCGGCCCCGGCCCGGGGCTGCGCGCCCGACCCCCGCCGCGAGCCATGACTGGCACCAGGCGCCACCAGGGACGGCCGGGCCGCATCTCTTCAACAAGGCTGTGCTGCGCAAGACAGGCTGTGTTGATCTATTCTCTCTGCGAAGCAGATTATTGACTACTTTTTGCTCAAGTGCGCAAAACCAAAGAAACCTGTGTTGTACATGAATGTTTCTTGTCATCCTCTTCGGGGGAGTGGTTATTACCTACTCGAACGATGCGGGGGAGTTGTTGCTGTAAGTTATCCTTAAGGGAACGTTGTGATCTCTTTCTGCTGTTATCATTTAAGGCACCCTCTGATGTACTGTGTGTATTAAGAAGCACTCCGAGTAGATAGTTTTTTTCTCGGTTATCTATCAAATTGTTTCTCCCCTGTATTCTTAATTTGTACTGTAAGTAAACTGTTGTCCTCGTCGTACCAAAGACAATAGTGTTCAATCTAAGATTTTACTCCTGATAAGCAAGAGAAACTAAAATTATCGAGTAAATATGTGCAGCTGTTTTTTTTTTTCTTTTTCCCCTATCAATAAACGCTTTCATTTGTACAACGTTGCCCACCCAGCTTGCTGCCGCGTTACAGTGAAAACACTCGACATTTGCGGTAGGAGTAAGTCGCCCCATACGTCAAGCCCAGCACAGGCCTCTGCGCTCTGCGTCTGGAGCGCAGGCCTTGTCACTCACCGCCAACAGCGCGCGTACAGGGATCATCCTGCGTCAGCTCAGCGCCGGCGCGTAGCAAGTTGTCCACGACCGGCTTCACCACGGGCCGCACACGGTCCAAGCCAGCTAGCTGCAACAGCCATGGCATGTGCCAGGCCAGGCCAAGTGCGCAGAGCTACGTGAGAAAAGAAGAATAGCGTGAGAAGGGCGTAAGAAGGGGGTGAGCAGAGCAGGTCATGAGCAGAAGGGGGCGGGCGGCAGAGCGCGAGCAGAGCGTAAGAAAGGGGGGTGAGCAGGTCATGAGCAGAAGGGCGCGAGCGGCAGAGCGTGAGCAGAGCGTAAGAGGGGGGTGAGCAGGTCATGAGCAGCAGGGGGCGGGCGGCAGAGCGTGAGCAGAGCGTAAGAGGTGCGTGAGCAGGTCATGAGCAGACAGAAGGGCGCGAGCAAAGAGTATAAGAAAAGGGGGGGGGGAAGTGAGCAGGACATGAGCAGCAGGGGGCGGGCGGCAGAGCGTGAGCAGAGCGTAAGAAAGGGGGGGTGAGCAGCAGGCCATGAGTAGAAGAGCCCGAGCGGCAGAGCGCGAGCAGAGCGTAAGAAAGGAGGGATAAGCAGGTCATGAGCAGCCGTCTGATTCCGAAGATCGCTCTCGTACCTCCATCCTCGTCGCACTCATGGCAGTGCGCTATGTTTGGGGTGGCAAGGTCCCATGAGTGCGACAAAGAAGGACGGAGGCGCGAGAGCGATCTTCGGAATCAGCCTGCAGAAGGGCGCAAGCTGCAGAGCGCGAGACGACGACGTGCGGCGAAGCGCCGCCGACGTAGGCAGGCCCGCCGCGCGTGCCGCCGAGGAGGGCGGCCCGCCCCGCCCCTGCACGGCCTTCAGTACTTCAGTTGCCACTGTCGTAGGCAAAATTTTATCGGATATACCTGTCTGAGGGAGACGGGTATCACCGCCTGCTTACCAGGCAGGCCTTCACACATGGGTCTTACCTCTGGCCTGGTACGCAGCCGAAGATACTCGTCTGCTTTACAGTTTTTCTGGCAATAAGACTGGATATTGAAGAGCGGCAGGCAGTCATCACGGAGTTCGCCCCCTCCCCCCTCCCCCACTGGTGCAGGAGGTACCCTCTTGCAAAAACCTTTGAATTTCGCGCTTACCAGTTTACTTTTTGGTCCAACGGTGAGGCCTCTAGTCGAGCAGATCTGTGCCGTGGCAGTTGGCGGTCCGGGGAGTGTCGAGCTCCGCTGCTCGGATGCGATGCATATATGGCTGTTCTGTTCTGGTAGACCCCAGGCGCAAAACAAAAGGAAGAATGAAAGGGCGAGCCGTGGATGGCTGGTAGTCTTCTGATCGCGCCGACAGCGCCAGTATTAGACGGCTCCGTTACGTCTTCGTCTGTCCGGGCGGGAGTTCTCTTGGGGACTAACTGAAGAAGAGGGTGGTGTGGTGGATGTGAGAGTGAGTCTCACTGCACTGACCGCGACCGCGCACCACTGGCACCTCACACAACTCAACGACGCGGACCGCGGACCGCCCTGAGCACCCGGCTCGTAATATTTTCAGGTTAGTTGGCCAAGCAGAAAGCGACAGAAAATAGGAATCACAGTTAACTCGTGTCATAAATTCGTCTCTGAGCTTCATATGTAGCTTCCCGAAAATTTTCCTTTTTCGTCAACAAATCTATACGTTGTTCTCGGTTCTCGGTGTTTGGACTTGGACCCTCAGCCCGGGTCCGCAAAAGTTCACCTCAGACCTCTGACTGCTTTGCTGTAATTTGCTTAGTTTCAGGTGGTGGGGGAAAGTTTAAACTTCTATATTTTTTTTTACAAAGCACCTTCACCCATTCAATGTAATTGTACAAGAATATGTATCGGTTCTTTTGCATTCAAGCCTGCTGAAAGAGTTCTAGTCTCAGCTAATGGTTTTTGCATTCAGGTGCCTCTATTAAATGGTAGGCCTAATATTTGTGTTTTATTTCATAGTTTGCCTATTGGTCACTGTTATCAACTTCTGACATAATTGCAGCAACATTACGTCTGGAAGTAGATCATTTTGAAAAAGTTCTGGCATCTTATTACTGTAAAACTTTGCCCATACTCTCAAAAGGGAGGAATACTAGCTAGACAAGTTTTACAGATGGATGACCCCAAATCAAATCACCACTTTGATCCTCAATCTTGTGGTATGATATTACTTGTCGATTTGAAGTGTATAAACTCTTTGATTTTGAACAGCCTTTTAATTTTTTACTTACAGATTGGGTACATTGTAGGTTTTTATTGTTTCCTGAAATAATCACTGATGAGTTGAAAAGTGCTCTAAAAAGAACATCAATTTTCAGTAAAATGGATAGTACAGTGGCTCATGACATACTACTGAGAAGTTTGCCCAAATCTTCACCACCTGAGTCATGGAAGATCTGCCCCTGAACTTGATGTGATGCCGGCTCTCCTTACTTCTCCCTGCCTGATCAAAAGTATTCCGACAGGAGGGGATGAAGACAAACAGGCCAGTGCGGCAAGTGCTCCCAGTGCTCCCCCAGTACTCCCCCCAAAAGCCATGTGGCACACCGTACCTCCAGAGCCGGTGCCGGACGCAAAGGTGCAGCAGGACCCCGTGCAGTGCCATGGGCGTCGACCCCTCGACCCTGTCTACTACCCTCACCCTCACGCCTCCGCCAGGTACAGTAGACCCCGCTGCAGCAGCCCGGGGCGCTCCGGGGCACTCCCCACCCCATCTGGTCAGTCCACTCTTTCCTCTCGCAGGTGACTCCAGTCGCGCTGTTCCGCTGCGGGTGGCGCCTCCGCCGCCTCCGCCAGGTACAGTAGACCCCGCTGCAGCAGCCCTACCGACTGATTCAGAAGATCGCTCTCGTAACCCCGTCCTTCTCGCACTCATGAGGCCATGCCACCCCCAACATGGGGCACCGCCATGAGTGCGACAAGGACTGGGGGAAGAGAGCGGTCCTCTGAACCAGTCGGCTGTGCGCGCCGGGGGACTCCCCATCTGATCAGTCGACTCTTCCCTCTCGCAGGTGACTCCAGCCGCAGTCGCGCTGTTCCGCTGGTTCCGCTGCGGGTGGCGCCGCCGCCGCCCTCCGCCGCCCCCCAGGACGCTCGGGGCTTCCAGGACGCGGTGTGCCAGGCACTGGCCGCGGTGGCCGGGTCCCTGGAGAGCATGGCCTGCCAGTGCAGTGCCTCGACCCCGGCCTCGGCCCCTCAGCTCGAGCACCAGGACCCCGAAGAGCTGTTCGCCCGCAGCCTGGCCGCCTCGCTGCGGCGCCTGCCCAAGCCCCGGCGCTCCCAGGCCAAGATGAGGCTCATCGCCGTGCTGGACGAGTGCGAGGGCGACTGAACCCGTGCGGTGTGGAACCTTGATCTGCAGGCCCCTAAGCTTGGTGACGACCTACAACCACAAGCTGTTATTATGCGCCGCAGGGTCTTCGATTATTGATCATGTCTAATGCCACTTTCAGGACTGAAAATTGCTTGCAAATAGATATTGATCTCATTGTTGCTGCAGTGATAGCAGAAGCTACTTTTTATTATTTTTGTCGTTTAGTTAATTTTTTGAAGCTTTCATTTTAATGCACAAGTACATCATCCAATTTTCGACATAGTTTATTTTTCTTAACTCGCATTTTAACGCACACGAACGAACATCATCCTATGTTCAACATATTTTACTGTTTGTGCATGAAGATGTGATTGTATTTGATTTTTAATTGTTTTTTTTTAAATACATGCTCTGTGTTCTTTGAATGCCTGTTTGTGCATGAAGATGTGATTGTATTTGATTTTTACTTTTTTTTAAATACATGCTCTGTGTTCTTTGAATGCTTGACTGCTGCGCCCCCTGGGCGCCACCCGCCACCCCCTGACATTGAATAAAACTGAGCGACCTCGTGGTTCGTTGTCGAACGGAAAGGGAAGTGGAACTCGGCACGGCACGGCACGGCACGGCAAGAAGTCACTGACCTTCGCATCCCGCGCGTAACACGCCTTTGGGCCCGACAGCCGATCGGAAGCGAGCTGCTGGATAAGCCTCCCGGGCAGGGCGGGGCGAGGATAAGGGAGCCAGGGCGGTGCTGCGCGCCCGGCCCAGCACGGGCCCGGCACACTGCGACCAGCATGGCGAGCTCGAGGACCACCACCGGGACCACGGCCTTGGTCGCCGTCCTGACCGCCCTCCTGCGCCTCACCGCCGGCCGCACGGTGCACCGCGTCCACGGGGTCGACCCCGACGTGGCGGAGGTGGTGGACAACTACCAGCACGTTGTGCCGTACTTCGAGACCGTGTTTCAGCCGTGCCCGAAGCTGCCGCCCGCGGACCAGCTCGACGTGGATCAGGTGAGGGGAGGGCGGGGTGGGTGGTGCACCGCGGTGCGGGGTGGGCCCGCCCACCTAGCCGGTGGCAGGTGCTCTGACCCTCCACGCCGAGCACCCTGCAGATACGGTCCCCGCGATCCAAAGTGCTTTAGTAATCCGGCAGGGCACGAGAGGACAAGCCTCCCCCTCTCCTCCGGCCATGAAGCCCCGACGTGTAGGAAGGTCACTTCGATGCGTGCATAGGGGTCTGGACGAGATCCAGCGGGTCTGACTTGCACATCCTGGTGTTATAAGAAAATGTGACGACACTCAGATTAGTACATGCGCTACCAAATTTGTCGTTATCCTTTAATTTTGGCAATTTATTGTCCGTCGCATTGCGCGGGCGCCCCTTTTTCCTCACTAATGCCGTCCGGTAGAGTCGCAGATTGGTCCCTCTGGGACGAACAGTAGCCTGACCGCGTGCCCAGGGGCGATGCATGGCGGGCCTGCCTCATTCCGAAGCATCATGCAAGGCGCTCCGCTAGGCTAGCTCCATGATCCTAGCACCGCCCACTGCCAAAGTAACTTTCTGCTCTGCTCCCACCGCAGCAGCCAAGGGGAAGACCTCGGGGAAGACAACGGATTGCCCGCCGACGGGTCACCCCCTCCTCATTACCCACCCCTGAACGCGAATTACCAATGGAGCCTGGATTGCTCCTAAAACTACCCTCGGAGTACCTCGGATCATCCTGAAGTTTAGCCCCTTGCCCCTTTCACCGATGACACCGTATTGATTTTCGGCCGCAAAGAGGGTTGCCCAATGAGTTTTTCTCCATGCGCAGCTGCTGGGGACCTGGCACCTGTCGCTGCTGCTGCTGGCGGACCGCGCGCAGCCCGCCGGCGCCGGGCCCGGGCTGGAGACGCTCCTGGACGACTCGCTGTGCGCCGGCGTGGAGCTGACGCGCGCCAACGCCTCCCTGCTGCGCATGGACTGGCAGCTGCACCAGCTGGGGCTGCCGGCCGGACTGGCGGACATGCGCCTGCAGCTGGCGGCCGCCGAGCTGGGGCAGCCGGGCCTGTGGGCGCTCGCCACACCCCTCGGAGGTGAGCAGGACACACCCTGTTACCCTTGCCATAATATTGCCACTCACTTTCTAAATATACACCTTCCTGATGCAAAGGGCATGGCAAAACGAATGCAGGACATCCCACCCGCAGGGGAAACAGCTCTGAATTTTGGTGAACACATTTTCTGAATTTTTGTGAGTTTTCTCTTGAATTTTTACCTAATTTTTTGTAAATTTTCCACAATTTCCCTGAATTTTTCTGCATTACGAGGAGTACAAAAATTTCAGAGTTGTTTCTCCCTCGATTCCACCTCTCCCGGTGAAACGCTATTCGAAATCAACCTGATCGAATTTCTTAGAATTCTTTTCCTAAAAAATTCTAAGTTTTTACCCACATTTGTACTGTCCTGCGCCGTTAACAAAGGTGTGGGATAATGTATTGCACCGTGCTTCAGACTGCTTAATTGGAGAAGATCCTCGTCTCCCCCTTGCCCTCCGCCCATCCCCTAATGAATAATGGACCACGCCAACATTACAAATTAAAGAGCAGCCCCTCCTTCCTCCATCCCCGTCTCAAGTGATCCAATAACGAACACTACAAGTCCTTCCGCTTAACCTGACGAATAAGCATCGGGTGCAATCACATTTAGGCCATATGAGACCACCTCCTACCTCACGCTAGGTACCGTGAGGCTGGAGCTGGGTCTGCTTTACGTTAGGTGAGGAGAAGCACTGTGCTCTACATCACGTACACGTTCCTCCCTCCCTTGTGAACAGGAGAGCTGCTGGGCACGGTGACCAGCGCGGCGCCGCGCTCCCACCTGGTGCTGACGGTGTGCGGGGCGGGCGCGCGGGACCAGGATCGCGTCGAGCACGTCCTCACGGCCCTCCTCACGCGGCGCGCGCCCAGCGTCCTCGGCTCCCTCGAGCTGCTGCGCCTCTCCAGCCTCATGATGCCGGCCAACGGCTTCCGGCGGCTGGACGAGCGCCTCCTCAGCTGGGGGCAGTGCTGACCCGGAGCAAAGCGGAGAGAAGACAGAAATAAACAAAGAGGACCAAGTATTTTGATATTTATTTACAAAATATGATACAGGACTCCACTCCAATATTCTTAACATTGCAGTTTGCTGGAAATCTAGTAATCAAAAAAATTTATGTACAACCTAAAATAATTTACATGTGCAAAAGTAATTCACTTACTTATTGCTGAACTTTATTGGGAGAGTGTAAAAAACCCAGTTTTCAATTTCAAAATCTCAGTCAGTCAGTCAGCTTTCACTACACAAAGGTAGATTCCAACTTCACAAATTCAAGAATCAAAACTCTAGGATGCTTCCACGCTAGCTAAAAGCAGAGAGGTTGCTTCCCATGTTATCACAGACATAATATTAAAAGCCTTAGAAATAGTCTGAAAGCGGGATTTGCCTTGCAAACTGGCAGTTCATGATCAAGTAAAGAAAAGGAGGAAGATATGATTTAATGTGATATTGATGAAAAATGTACCTTAAAGTGTCTTGTCTAATTTTTAAGGCAGGAGACTTTGAGTAAAACACAATTTCAGGTGTACAAATACAGAAGAAAACCAAAACTGTGGAGGACACAATATTGGAGAAAAATTAAGAAGATTGAAAGGCATGACAAAATACATATTCTAAATAAAAGGTACATATACAAATACAACTGCATTGAAGAGGGAATGAACCACCCAAAACAAAGCATTACCATGACATGTGAATCACATCCAGAAATATCTTTCACTTTGAATTGCCTAGGTAATTTCGCACATATATAGGGAATAAATTTGTCAGGCAATCAGACATTAGTAAGACAACTTTCGTGAAAGAAGCATTTCAAAGATATCAAGCCAGTTTACTGGACAGGCAGTCTTGTAGCTTGAATGAAACCCCTCCCCTTGAAGTTTGCTCCAATCAGAAATTGGCTCAAATGTGTCACTTTGTTCAAATTACATTTTTATAAAAACACACCTTTAGGATCACTTTATTTTACTCTAAAGAAATAAATGAGGTAGTTTACCCACCATAAAAGTACTAATACATGGATTGAGAGGCAGGTAGACTGAAGAATATAAATTCAGAGAGGCAATGCTAAATTTCCTGCTACTCCAACAAACTGACCTACAAGGTAGTGAGAGGGAAATGAAAGAAAGAAATTGAATAACCAAATAAAAATAAAATATTGGCAATGATGAGAATGATGATGACAATGATCATTGGATGACAAGCTATGTGAGAAACACTTTACAAAAATCTTTTACACATCAACGTTTCATAAAAAATAAATAACAATTAGTCGCCTTTTTTCAGTTTCTTCCTTTCAATGACTTCTTCTGAGTCACTTTGAGTGCGTTTCACAAGGGAAGTATCACTGCTACTGTCATTTGATGAGTCAGGATAGTCAACAAGAGGTTGGCTTTGATTGAGAGAACTAGGCTGCTCTGAGATTTTCTTGTTGATTACAGCACCACAATCTACATTTTCAGTCTTCAAACTGCTATCTTCTGAAGTTGAGTGAGGGAGAGTAACTTCATTTTCACAACTCACATTTTCTTCCATTGGCGTCACCTGAGAAGTCCAGAGAGAGCACAAGAGTAATTCATGTATCAGAGGTGGAAAAGACATTTGTATTTACTTCATTCATGACAATAATTTAGTTACCTGATTAACTTTTGCATCTGCTTCAGAATCTGCATCAGCTTCGGAATCTGCTGCTGCTAGGCGTGCGAGAGCCTCTTCATCTTCAGCTAGCTGTTGGGCTTTTAAATGGCTGTTGAAAGTGAGTATGGGAAGATTGATAGAGTTAGGGTCAATATTTTGCTCCTTCATTAGGTCTTTTAGAAGAAGAGCAATATCCTCTCTCTTTCTTGACACAACTTCCTCAGGAAACCAGTTCACAAGTTGTTTGATGGGCGCATGGTAATCCCTAATAGGATCCTATACATTTGAAGAAAATGTAATGATATGTAACATTGTTGAATAAAATGAGACATTGATAAATTTTTGTTAATCATAAACTAACCTTGAAAAACATTTCTGCATACTGCAGCAAGTACAGACCACAGTCAGTGAAGTTTGTTTGTTGAGGCACTTTTGGAAGCATACCCTTTATTGTATCCTTGGAAAATTCTTTATCTTTCTTCTCTTTAACTTTATACTCAATACTTAGATATTCTCTGAGGGTAGCAGCCACTCTATAACGAGGAGCGCCAACTAAAGAATCAAAGATGAGAATACACGGCCTGAAATTTGTTAAGGAAAATAGTTAGAGATAGCAAGGACAGAAACCTAAAAAGTTTCATTTAACAAATGCATTTCAATTTTATTTGTTTCAAAAGACACATACTGCTTGATTCCCTCCCTCACATATGACTTTCCCTTTTTTGTTGGCACAGGATTTGGATTTGAATTATCTACAGGGATGGTAGTTGAAGGATTTGTGCTACCCTCCTCATTTCCTCCTGAGTCTTTGGGGCCATTACTTTCTTCAGAACCTTGACCAGAATCCTGCAAAGAATTGTTAGTAATATAGTTGAAGCAAACAAAAAATGCAGTGTCTTTTTATTTTTACTCGTTCTTTACACAGTAACTCTTTGCAGGTACTGTGTTCAGAACGAGTATTGTGCTCACTGCTGTAACGGTGTGACCAGGTTCATCTCCAAATATACAATACACACACAAAAACCAAAGTTATATTTCGAAAGATCATAAATTTCTTAGTTGAATTACTATGAGTTTTTTTTTTGTAACTTAATGTTTAAAATCTTGAGAAAATAGTACTTGTAGGTTATAGGTTCGAAAATTTGGACTTTAAAGCTTAAAACTTTTTATATGCGTTTAAATTTTAATTATTTGAACAATTATAAGCAATTTTATAAATAGGACTGAATCTCTTTATGATAGAAGTTGTAAGAAAATCAAAATTGAAAATGGCAGAGCACAAACTCACTGCTCATATCAACTGTAATCTGAACTCATTTATTTTGATTGTAAAACCATGACTGCGTCTTAAAACTTATTCATGAAAAGGAATAATAATTTTTTTCACCAAATCAGTGGATTTATCATTTTCTGAAAGTCTTTTACACTTTCTTAAAGAACTCATAACTGGGTAACATTGTATAGGTTAGAATACATGTGTCACAAACGAAATTTCACAGAACCCAAACCAAATACATACCGTAATGGTCTGAATGTAAGCCTCCCCCGCATATAAGCCCCCTCCACTTTTAGACCCCATTTGGGAGACAAAGGTCCATATAAACCCATACAAAAAGGGCCTTGCATCTAAGCCCCATCCTTGTTTCAATAGAGTTAATTTTGGTGAAAATTGGGGGCTTATATTCAGACCATTACGGTAATACACTCAAATATCACAAGTAAATTATTGCCAATATATATGTATGATATATTTGATGATGAACTTTTGGTGTATTGTATATTTGGCGATTAACCTAAGTGTAAAGAACGAGTTTTAGTCTTAATATCAAACAAGTTGATATTAGTGATGGTTTATGCCTTTTCCTCACACCTTTGCTTATTTTTTATATTTACAAACCTCATCTTCAGAATTTGCATTCATCTCTTCCTCATCCCCTTCAGCTTCATCCCTGTCAGATCCCTCTTCCCCATTATGATCTAGTGTGATGGTTGCAGCAGGAGTAGCTTTGACAGGTGTTATTGTTGTTGAGCCAATAGACATAACATTATCCTTCACTAAAATTTGACAAAGAGGAGAAAAAAATAATAATAACAACAATTATGTAAACACATACGGTATTCAGTTTGAGATAGAATAATATTTTAGTTTACAGCAAATATACAAATTCACATTCCAAACCTTTTAGTTTTGAATGCGTAGTTGCAGCAGCAGCAGCTGCAGCAACAGCTGCAGCAACTGTTGTTGGCTGAGGCTTTGGTATGTCAATAGGAGTGTTATCACTCATTCTTAAACATCCATCTTGACCAGGATAGCAGATAATTGCCAAAAACCAGTGGGAGCTGATTGATAGTTTTAAAAGAGAGAGAAAAAAAAAATGCATCAAATTAGCATTGGTTACAACAATCCTCGGATAAGAAAACTACCAGCACTCCCTAAATTACAAGTCAGCATTAAAATGTCTCCAAAAGATTTAAGATGTTGAGAGAAGTATGTAAATAATTAGCACCATTCAGTTTGTAATGTTTTAGAATGGGGGTAAACCTATCCAAGCCTTTACAGAGGATATCTAGACCACTACCAACTCCTGAAAAAAGTTCTCCCATTATGTCCTTGTAAATCTGGACATATATTGCCAAGTGTGTGAATAACAACAGCGGGGTTTACAGAACAGACATACACAGGGGTCTACCCACAATGTTCTGATGTTAATTGCTGGAAACTTACTTTTCATTGATTGGTATAATGATAAAGTCTTTGGAAAAAAGATTCACACTTTTGGTCCAGCCTTTAACACGGTCATGCCTCTTCTGGGCAGGCGTTAGACTTGGATTGTCCTCAACTGGATGACGTCTTCCCTTTTTAGGCTTAGAGGTCAATCTTTTGTAAAAGAAAGTTGAGAAAACATGTGTTCGCTCTCTATCTTCATCAGAAAGAACACTTTGCATTAGGTACCTGAAATGAATTAGACAAAGTAATATAATACGCAATCAATCTTGAAAGGATTTAAAACAAACAAAATCCTATTACAAGGTCTGATATGAACTTAAAGCACACTTACTTTAGATAAAAATCAATGATAACATCATTGAGGAACATATCTTCCCCAAGACAAGCATAATCTTCTGTATTTATAGGAATTCCACCTCTGGCAGGGGGCGGAGGGTAAACTAATATCCTAGAACAAGAGATAAAATTCATCAGTTTTGCCTGCCAAAACTTGCTCATAAACTACGAGAAGTTATCAAGACATCAATAATTTTGTGATATGAAGAACATAGAGACACTCACGTCTGGATTTCAGTGCCAGGCAAGTGTAACTTTAACTTTATTTCACTTGGTGAAGACTTGACAAGGATATCATTAGCCAGTTTATTGTCAATTTCTGTTAAGAACAAAGTCCCTTCAAATATTCTTTTCAGCGCTATCTTCTGATCTTCACTAAATTTTTCAGGTAGTAAGGTGATTCTTTTTTGAGCGTCATCTATAAAAAAGAGCAACAGAATATAAAGCAACAGTTAACCTGAAAAAAAAAAAAAAAAAAAAAAAAGAAGAAGAAGAAGAAGAAGAAAAAAAATCTACAAGTCGTCAAGTAAAATCTTACCAGAGGAATGAGGGTCAAAATAATATGAGGATTTAGGATCCTTCATATTCAATACTTGTCTAACTAAAACACCTCCTTCTTTTTTGAGATAAAAGAATAGTACAGGCATAGAGCGGCAAAAGGAAGCCAAAACTTTCTCTATATAATTCAGCCCCACACTGATAACAACCTCAGGGCCTATGAGCAAAGAGATTGTCATTACAAAACAACATAATGAAAAAGAGATAAAAACATTGTTATTAATATAAGCTCACCTCCAGGTAAGGGCAACTTCATTTCCACTCCCTGGGTGGATATGACAACTCTTTCAGACGGCTTCACTCTGAAGGTACCAATGCGCAATGTTCTGCACGTTAAAAGAATAAATGAAGCTGACATGGAACCCTCTACTGCCTGTTCCAAAAGTCCACCACCTGTGATTGCCAGCAAATAAATCACTTGAGGTCATTAATGTTAATTTATAACAATATCACACAAAATGTTAATCTATTTGATAGAAACACCATTCAAATACTGATTAATGATAACATCACACCTTGAACAGCAGCTGAGTTTTGCCTGGTTTCCTCTGCACTGTCGGCTTCGTCCATGGTAGCAGCGTCTTCTGTTTTAGGTTCCAAGCTTAAACTACTGAAAGACCCATTTGCCAGAAGCTGACTCTCTCGATCAGGTTTCTTTTCTGGTTTCGCTTCCTGTTTGTCCTCATCATCGGATGACAGGGTAAGAATTTCTGGTAATGCAGAAGGTAGTTTAGAACAATTACTCAAGGGAATAAACTGCAAATGTCAAAACTTCCTCTCTATGATGACACTGACCTGGTTCCTCCGGAACTTTCACTTTAGGCTTTCGATGTGCAGGGGCCCGTTTTCGCTTGGGATCCACACTTGGCAAACTTGGCAAGGTATGTAAAGCTCGCGGTAATGGCTGAAGGAGTCTTGCCTTACCAGAAGGTTTCTGTAATCATAAAAATGTAGACATTTGAGTTACTCAACTGGCCAAGGAAAGTGGCAAAGAGACGATGGACAAATGTACCCGTATATGAATGGTCAAAACCATTGAAAATTTGGGTCATAATTTGAAATAAATTAATCAGCAGACATTGCATTGTCAAGAGATACACAAGCACCTTAGTATCATGAAATAAACAGGAGCATAATAATTGCGGATGCATAAGTGAGAAATCCACTACACACGGATGTTTGGGATTCCACAAATCTAAATTTCCTTACCCATATTTGCTTGACTGTAACTAAGGAATGTCGAGAAACGAACTATGATTTCTTCCGTGACGACTAACCTCAAACGGCAGATTTGGACTAATTGAGGGATTTAAGAGGCCAGTCGGTCGTGAAACAATGGGAAGCGAATACTTCCGATCATAGATATTTCACAAAACGTTTTCAAATCTACGACTCACAGATTCATCCTGCTGCAGCCGAAACCTGCGTCCAGCAGAAGTGGTCGTGCTACCATAGAATTTTTTAACACCCACAGGCTCCATAATAAAAACTTGTCACAAGAGACATAATTGCAAACGTAGAAATAAATTTCTTCCCACCGAAAATTTAAAACAGAACTTGACTAATTGAACCAAAAGAAAAAATATTACACAAAACACACTACCGACGGTCGACGGTCGCAAGTGTAACCACTGTTGCCACACTGCCTGCTAGACCCATGAGGCCGAGCCGGCCCGAGGCCCGAGCCCGATTCGGGTGGTCTCGGTCTCGGTCCCGGCGACCATGCCTTCCTTTCCTCGCTGTTGTTGGTGGAAGGGGGTGGTGTTGGGCGACGAGTAGCCAATCGGCGTCCAGCAATCACCACCACCTTCCATCATGGGCAAAGAGAGGAAGGCAGAAAGGCAAAAGGCGGGCAATGCTTCAAAGGAAAATGCAAGCGCTGAATCAGACAGGAGGGTGAGGGGTCATCATCAGAGAGCAGAGATAGCAGATTCTCGAATGTTCGAGTTCGAAATCCCTCACTTAGGGTCGCTAAGCTGAGTCCAGATACGTAGGTGTATTGGGTGTCTGGCCCTATGCTATTCGCAGGTGCTCAGACACTCAAGACACCCACTTATCTGGACGCAGCTCCAGAGATGCGTCCAGATACGTGGGTGTCATGGGTGCCTTGGATGTCTGACCCTATGCTGTTAGCATGGGTCAGACACCCAAGACACCCACGTATCTGGACGCATCTTGGCTTAAGGAGCGGCTACCTAAGTCGCCTCTTCCACCTCTCGAGAGCTCGACGGCCACGGCAGTTTCAATGGCGCTACGGCACGGCGAACAGAAATCGACCCGCTGTGACCATAAGGAACGCCTGGGAAGCCAAAATCATCTACCAGGAGCCACTTGTTGAAGGCATCCTACTATTACAGTGACTATTTCGAAAAAGTTGTGAACTTGCCCGTGCTTACACAAAAATTTAGTGAACAGGCCAGTTTCAAATGATCCTGGGATCAGTCTGGTGGGGGAAGTTCCTACCGTACACATGCTGCTGTTCATGGCAATGTTTCAGCTGACTTCACATAACATGTTCCCCCATCCCAGATGAAAAACAGCAGTCTTTTTATCTGTATTCTAAGAACTTTCAGTTTAATCATGAACTAAAAGTGCTCAGAAAATGCTGCTCATTGATCAATTCTCACTAATTCCCACTAATTGTTGGGATTCTTATCAAATAAGCCCAATGATATAATGCTTTGACCTCGCATATAGAAGTAGGGGACAAAATAAGTGAGCAGTGAGCAGCATTGTAGGAGCACCGCAAATCTTAAGTACGGCCAACTCACCTCTGTTACGGCTGCTGTTCTTTTGACAAATACATTAGTGCCAGCAGAGGTTGTTGCTTGTGGTTGAGAGGTACTTGGGAATGGCATTAATTTCACATGTTCTGACAAGTTGCGTTGACAGCGCTGACACTTGTTTATTATTGTTGAGAGAAAACCACAGAATCCACACAGGGCTGCCTTTCCAGGTATTATCTTAAACTACAAGAAGAAGCAAAGTCAACTCAAATTCTCAAAGAGGAACCCAAACTTAGTTTCATATTTTCCTTTGAATTGATAAAATTTAACAGTAAATTGAGAGAGATTGAATTACAGCTTGCTTACCTCTGTTTCCACATATTTTGTGCCAAGAGGGATCGAAGATATGGTCTCACACGGTTCACCAGATCTGCAGGGAGTAGCAAAAATGGATGTTAGAAAGATAGATAGAAATTAAAAACAAAAAGAATAAAAGAAAAAAGATAGATTTTTAGTTGAAACTTGAAACAATAGTGTAAGAGTGAAATAAGAAGAAATCAGTAAAGATGTGTAGCCTTGTCAGTTGAAATTTTTTAAGGTTTTCTGAGGCATCTGATTCTGGGTAAATTCTAATACATCAAAAAAACACCTTGCAAAGTAAAACTTCTGGTCAAGTAACACTTTGCTCCATTGAATGTTTTAGAAGAACAAAACTGGTGAGCTCATGGTAACAGGAAATACTCAAAATTCAGTAAAACCCGATTATAGCATTGACCCTTGGGGGCGCAATTTCGCGGCCTTATAAGCAGAATTCGTTGTAATGGAGAAATGAACCCCCTGAAAATTAATTCGGTGACTTAGTCTGTCAATGCTTCGAGCGGGAAAACACTATGAACAGATTTCACTGTATTTTAACATCACATCACAATAGTGATGACGCCTAGGGTTAAAAATTTAAATAAGGCTTTTTTATTGAACAACAGCTGCAATAAAACGCTACATGAGCATCACAAACCTGATCACTTACATGGATTTTTCTGAAGTGCTAATATTTGCTGCGTTGATGTTGATGTCTTTGCCATCAGTACTGAAAATTTAAAGCAGAATTTAAACCAAATTAATAAATGTATTCTTTGTTTTTAATTTTAAAAACTCTAATTAAATGTACTTACATTGGCTCAAGTTGCACGTTTGTGTTATCAGCAAACAAGAGTTCACCGGATTCAGAGACCACACATTCTTGAGTTACTCCAGTGGGAAATGAATCCTCCACATCAACCCTACAAGGCACAGAGCAATTAAAGTTCATAATAGAGAAGGAAAAACTGTCAACATAACTCTTCTAAATATATATGCTTAAGTACATACCCATCAAAAATAGCTACTTGCTCCTCTTCCTGAACAGTAGAGGTCTCAGGGGCCGGCTAAAAATCAATTAGGATTTCAAGCAATTTACAGTCAAGTAAAACTACAATTCAAAAAAGTCAAAAGTATATCTTAAAACAAACCGATTGAATTTGTGGAGCCTGAGGCAGTTTTTGAAGAACCAGCTTGGTGGTTCCCCCTTCAGTATATTGCACAATTCTTGCTTCCTTTGAACTACCGAACTGAATAAACATGGAAAAAAAAAAATTACCACCAATTTGAACTATGTTGGTAAAAGTATGTGAATAGATGACTTACCGTTTTTATAATTGAATTTAGGTGTGTTTGCGTAAGTGACCTGAAAGGAGAAAAAAAAATTATAAATAGCAACTCATTTGTATTCTACAAGGAAAGTGTACATTTTAAGATGAACTTCATTATCTAGTCAAAGAAAGCAATAATCACAAAAAAAATCAATGATCATCCAAACCAATTATAGGGTGCTTGTAAGTGGCATGATTAGAACTGGATTCAGATGACTATTTCAGAAAGCATCAAATTTTTCTATTAAAGCCCTTTTACACCCGGACACAATGGTGCTGCTGAGGCAAGTTCTACATGTGTAATAGAAAAAGGCAAATATCCTGAATGATATTAGAGTTGACTGAAAAAACAACCAATGCTTACGCTCCAACTTGACACTTGTTTTCCTTTAATACTTGATCTCGCTCAATTTACTCCTTTGAAAGATTTAAAAAAATCTAAACTTGCAAGATATGTTACTAGATTTACAAAAAATGACTGATACAGTTTGTTAGCTACAGTGAAATCTGGGTGGTAAGAATCGCTTGGGACCCAGGTTCCAACGTGTTGCATCCAGGTCTTCCTTAGGGAACAGGAACATTAATACATATAACATATCACACTTTGGTTCTTCCAAGGAGATATTGTTACAAGCCAAATTATACTTTTCAGGTTTCACTCAACGACCAAGTCGAACTGGCTGATGATTAGTTTGATACCAAATTGGTTGGGATGGTTTTAGATTTGATTTGTATCCTCAGGTTTAGAAAAGTACTAGAGTTTTATCATAAAATCTAATAAAATATTATTACATTGGTTGTAATCCGGGTGCATTACAAGGTAAAAGACGAATGTCTGGCTTCTTAGGTCCTGGTCCAGAGTAAGTATTTGGCAATCTTGATTTTTTCTGACTTGAAGGATTTGGTGGCCTGCTGTCCAAATGAAAATAAAATTCAATTAGATAAAACAATTGGAACAAAATCTTCAAGTTTAAATAAACAGAAAGAGACATAAACTATAAAAATATCGACTTACCTAACGCCCATGGGTTGAACTTTGACTGCACTTGGAGGTAAATTCACTCCAGAACTCAGTCCATTAACTGCTGTTGGGGTCAGTGTGGCCTGAGACAACTGATTAATTACGGGAGGGTGTTGCTGAGCACTTTGCTTAGGCTGCACAATTTTAGATTGAACAGGCTGCTGAACTTTCTGGGGAATTTGTTGATCAGGTTGAACTTGGCTCTTCCGCAACTGCACTAATTGCTGTTGGGCTACTGAAAGTTGAGTCAGCTGTTGTGGGGATTGTTGAACTTGGTGATGCTGAGATTGTTGGGATTGCAATACTTCTACTTTTTGCTGATGCTGCTGCTGCTGCTGCTGCTGCTGCTGCTGCTGCTGCTGCTGCTGCTGCTGCTGCAGCTGTTGTTGTTGTTGCTGCTGTTGTTGTTGTTGCTGCTGCAGCTGTTGCGGTTGCTGTTGCTGAAGATATTGTTGCTTTGCTAATTGAAGCTGACGCTGCGCCTGAAGCTGAATTTGATGCTGTTGGGTCTGAAGTGGACTTTGCTGTTGGTGTATCAGCTGATGGGACAAAAGTTGACTTTGCTGCTGAACAGTCTGCTGCTGAGGCTGAGGCAGACTTTGCTGATGTTGAGGCTGAGGGGTACTTTGTTGCTGGAGCTGAGGTTGATTTTGCGGCTGTTGCGACTGAATCTGTATCAGTTGCTGCTGGACTTGTACTTGAATGGGCTGCTGTTCAGACTGTGCCTCCCCTTCAGGTTGCTTAATATCAGGCTGGAGGAGTTGTGGTTGTTGAATTTGTTGCTGTATGGTATTAGTATGCAATTGCAAAATCTGAGGTTGGACATGCATTTGCATGTTGTGCGGAACCTGAAACTGAAGTATCGGCTGAGTCTGGCCAGATAATTGCTGAGAGACTGAGAGACCTTGAAGCTGTTGGAGCTGTGCTGGGTTCAGTCGAACAATCCTATAATGTGTTGGTAGGGATTGTATTTGCGATGAATTTTGTTGAGGAACTAGAGAGACTTGATTGCAATTAGCTTGCTTCATAACATACTGAACATTTACACCCTTTGAGATGGGCGAATTTAGGTTTGATCTCTGACCAACCTTGCTTTGCACCACAGTCTGAGGAGATGTTACAATTATTTTGGGCTCTTCTTTCCGTGTAGATATTTCCTGAGATTTAGTTGATGTTACAGATACTGTTCTTGGAGAGGCAGCTTTAGTTATTTCTCTTTCACCACATGAAGCTTCTACCACCTCGGTTTCAGAAATGACATTCCCATTTTGGTGGTTTGACGGCTCATGACCTGTGGTTTGTCCACTTTGTACTTGACTACTCTGCACCTGTTGCATTTGCAGCAGTGGTGGCCCTACACCTTGAAGTGTTTGATGAGAATCTTGAACTTGTTGCATAGGTAAAACTGGCTGCTTTGATTGGACTGACAAAACTGGTAGAGCTTGAGTCAATGGTTGGCTTGATGACAAACTAGAAGTTGGAGGTGTTGGTTGAACTGTCTGTAATGATTGAACCGCCTGAGCAGATTGCACAGCAGACAATCCTGACATATTTTGTTGATTTACTACACCCTGCTCATTTTTCTTCAGATGAACATTTGGAGAATTCTTCTGCCTCAGTAATACGGGTTGTCTTTGAGTCTTTGCAGCAAGCACTTGCTGCTGAGTCACTTGACCTTGTCCAGAGCGAATATTCGACAACATGGGTCGCTGAGGGGAAGGAGTACATGGTAATAAATGGCTCGGTGTAGTTTTCAAATGAGACCCTTGTGAATGTTGAAGGAGTCGTGGAGGAGTTTGCAGCGGGCTTCTCTGAATGACAGTCTGACTTTCAGCCTGGAGGGTAGACACAACTTGTGCGCCTGACAAAACTGTCTGACTATCTGTCATTTTAGGAAGAGCTATGGAGGGCATTTGAACCTGCTTCGGTTGCTTGGTTTGAATAGCCACTTGTTGGCTAGGAGTGATGGTTCTTATGATGATTCCTGGTATCATCTGTTGCAGCTGCTGCGCATTTAAGATCTGAGGTTGCTCTTGCTGCACAGACTGCATTTGCATTGTTGATGGAGCTTTGTTAACACCAATATTAGGTTCACCGTCAACTGTAATGTAAGAAAAACAAGATTAAAATTGATTTAAGTATGAGGAAAACCAGAATTTCACAAGGATTAGGCTACTTTGAGAAGCAGACCATACCTGAATTAGGACTGGTGACAAGGACATACCTGGGCAAAAATAAAACCATTTTGAGTTTTTCTTTTTTTTTTTCTTTTCTGACAAGTAAATCTTAACTACCACAAGTATTTAAACAAAATTGGATGAAAAAATACAAGATCCTCATAATCAAAACATTCTTACTTTAATTTAGTATTGAGGCCTCTAATACACTGCAGGATTTGTGACAGTTGAATACAATACTTATACTTACTGCTGTTGGTGAAAACCCGTCTTGTGTACAACATGCTGTAGGGGAGGCGGCTGCTGTTGAGAATAAGATTGTCCAACTGCAGCCGCCTCCTCCGGTGACATAACCACCATTTGTTGCACATCAGTTAAATTTGCATTAATAAAATTGGCCATAATGATATTATTTGGTAGAGCTTAAGAGTTCTGCATGGTATGCAAGCCCGGGCTAACTCAGCCTACAGCTTGCAGTTAATTAAGAGCATACATGACATTCATCATGAACTGATGCATCTGTAAGTTGGTAACAGCTGTGTCAAACAGTGTACATCATTTTGATTACAACTGCACGAAATGAAAATGGTAATCACAAAGTTAGTCCCTCAGAGGTACTACCAAATCACTCTGGTTACAAACATAACCTCATGATTGGTAGCAATATTGACAGAACAAAATCGTTTCACAATATTCAGATTCAAAATATATTTGTTGCTTGGACTTTGAGATATATTTAAGACTTGCAAAAGTCAAACATATAAAATTATGGAGAAAAAAATAAGTAATTAAAAACCTATTCTGGCCACAACTCAAAATAGGAAAATGTGACAGGTACATCCAGTGAATTGTGTGAGGCAACAGAAATGAAAATTTGTGATGTTCGGACTCAGTAACAGTCAATCGAAACTCATGTGCTTGCGAGAAAGAATATGGATTTACATTGCCCCGCCAATAAAGTAAGGTTAGGAGCAACTCATTGCAATCCAGCGGCACAACAGCAATTAATGCGAGTGTGGAGGAATTGATGTTTTTGAAATGCTGATTATTGAGTACAAAGAGAATCTGTGAGAAATGAGGTGAGAAATTTCAGTGTTGTTGCCACAGATTCTTTTCAGTTCCAAAACAAAATATACCACTGTGTACGGTGGGAGGATTTAAGGGCTACGATTAGACCTCTACAAGTGACGGACTGCGTCGTGAAAAAGAAATCGACCAGCTAGTCATAATGACACGTACTTACTTTCACCATCAATTTGATGTGTTCGATTATTTTCCTTGTCTGAATAGCCCAAAATACTGAAACTCAACAAAGACGGGACACTGTGGCCATCTTGGTTCTATTCCACACGCTTCTTGTTGCTTGTGGTTCGCCAAAGAACATGTTGAACTTCCAGCTCGGGGGAATGTAAAGGACGGTCTCCTACGAATGTCAGATCCATTCACAGTATTAGTTTGGCTTTGTACAGTTTTTACAAATTTCTTGTCGGTTAAAAAATGTCTTCAATCCAGCAAAACAAATTTTGTGACAAATGTGCGGTCAATGGGCACGAATGTAGTATCTTCACTATAGTCTTTGGAAAAAGCTCCAGTCAAAGGCAAAGATGAAAGACATAACTAGTCACTATATGTAAATAGACTTCATGCACTGCCCTGCTTGTCCAGTTTATCGGCAGTTATAGATTGCTCATTTTGAAATCAGATTACCAGCTAACCATTTGTGGTATGTATCAGATATATTACTTTCTAACGGCTTGATCTCAGTTTACCTATCGCGTAGCGGAGTGTGTTTTATCTGAGAGGTATATCATCACTGGGATTCTCGTCCAATCATCTTTCGCGTTTCTTTCATTGATTATTGGCGCGAAGTACAAACGTCGTCGCGGTATCGAACGAGAGGCGTTGACCTCTTTCAGCAATGAAATAATGTCGTATGTTATTGTGTGTAATCCGCTACTGTCGTTTCTGTTTTCAGGTCGAAGTTTTGCGCGCAATGGCCACGGGGTTGTTTCAGCATTAAGCCTCAAAGGATAACTATAGAGCCGAAAATCTACCATCACTTTGAATTTAATTTAACATTCAATTGGTAGATATTCGAAGAATCTGAAACAGGACTTTAGCACATACTGCAGTAAATTTTGTTAATTTGTCGTTTTGTCACGTTATCGTCTGACCCAGACTCGAAACCTTGCTTCGCCACACAGACGTACCCCCGCCTCCTCTCTTTTTGGCCGCTTGCTCCTCCTCCCCGCCCTTTCTCCTCACCCATTTCTTGCCGGAGCAACGCTGTTCGACTGATCGAGGTTAGGTTGCCTGTGATTTCAACGTAAACATAGTAAATAAATAATCTGTTTGGAAAAAACAATGCCTCCCAAAAAGGGCGGCGACAAGGGCAAGGGAGCTGCCAAGTCGGCGAAAGACGATGGGGATAAAAGTGGATCCGCTGGCAAGGAAAAGAAAGGTGGAAATGCTGTTAAGGTTTGATCCGACTCTGCATACGGCATTCTATTTTTCTCGTCTAACCGTATTTGCGGGCGTAATGAATCAGTCTGGATTCGCTCATCTCCTCCAGGTTCGGCACATTTTATGCGAGAAGCAGTCCAAAATTCTTGAAGCCATGGAGAAGCTGAAAGGAGGCATGAAGTTTCCAGAAGTTGCTGCCCAGTACAGTGAAGATAAAGCAAGACAAGGGGTGTGTTTCAGGATATTTGGAATATTTGATCTCAAAAATTGAACTAGCTTTTCTCTTACTAAAACTTTTATCCTTGCAGGGTGATTTAGGATGGCAAATACGTGGTGCCATGGTGGGTCCTTTCCAAGATGCAGCCTTTGCACTTCCAATATCTAACGTAAACAATCCTGTCTATACAGATCCGCCTATTAAGACTAAATTTGGATATCATATAATTATGGTTGAGGGTAAGAAATAAATGTATAAACCTGCTGCTTCCTGTAAATTTTGTTACTTTTTTCTTCTTAATATTAATTTTCTGAAAGCTGTTGCTTTCGGTGCCTGCTATTGGTACAACTTTTTCCATCATTTTAATATTTGAGCTAAACTGTTCATCTGTGAATTAATTTGAAATATATTTATGAATTAGAGGCTTATGTAACATGTTTTGTCTAAGTTTTAGTCAGTCCTACCATGCATTACATTAGGTTTTTTGACATGTATCAGTCTCTAATTGGCTAATATTCCAACTTTTTAATTCACAAGTTTAAAGAGTTGGATAAATATTTTTGCCACATCAATCTTTATTATATTCAACATATTTCTTCTCAGTTTAATCCTTATTGGAGTAAATACTATTTAAAACAGACATTTTTTTCCATTTCCCATCTTTTTAAGTGTCTGTATTGAGGCTCTTTCTCTATCCCTACTTTTTTCCTCTTTTTTTTCATGTCCACTGAAGACTGGTGATGCTAAGGCACCCTGCTTCTCTGGGGACTCCTAATGACCATTTCTTGTTCCAGTTATCTCTCTGTTCTGTCCCATGCCTCAATTGTCATTTTATCTCTCTCTCTCTTTTTTTTTCTTTCCCTTCTTTATTTATTTCTCCCCCCCCCCCCCTTCTCCTTTACCCATGGGCCTTAAAGTCTCTTCTTATCATTGAAGGGTCAATAACTGGAGGAAGTATTTCAATACCAAGGTCTTGGTCGCTTATCAACGCCTGTCCAGAACTTTTGTTAGAGTGTAGCTGTCTAGCCTTGGTCTACAGATGGCTGATGTCATTACACACATCCACTCAGAATAAAGCACCATTAGTTGTTGTCAGCAAAGCTGATATATAGAGCAAAGTTTAGGAGTCTGCCTTCTCAGTGCTGGTCAAGCCACCATGCTGTCCCCATTGGTTCTAGTTGGCTGTGTATTAGCTGCTCTTGCTGCTCCTCAAGTCAGCATTTACTCATCAAAGTCACCCAGTCCAGCAAGATGTGCTCATAGTAAGTGGTTTGTTTGAAGTGTTTGGTCTGTCCATGAAATCTGTTTCCTTTTTTTGAAAAGAAGTAACATTGCAAGTATGGTTCTACAGGAAAGATACATGAAACATATAATGGCCATGGTTATTTGTTTACTTGGGAGGAGCCAAAAACAGTGGGTCTTCAGCTTGGCTGGACAGAAGCCCGTGAATTTTGTCGGGCTCGGTGTATGGATCTTGTGAGTCTTGAGAGTCAGGAAGAAAATGATTTTATCAAGGAGCGCATAGTGAAAGGTATATTTTAATCAATTAAATAAGTGTTTGTTTCTTGGAGTTTTTTGCCATGACAAAATGGGCTTTTTCCTTTTCTCTCCTAGGTAATCAAAATTATGCTTGGACTAGCGGGCGCAAGTGTAACTTCAAAGGATGTGAGCGACCTGACTTACAACCAGTTAGTGTCTATGGATGGTTTTGGACTGGATCTTTAACAAGGATGCCAGCTACAACAGATCGTCTTGACAGTGATTGGAGCGACAATGGCGGGTGAGTTAGTGGAAAAAACATTGGAAGGGGAAAAAAATACTGTTATGGTCTTAAGGTCATAATTTTCTTTGTATACAGGTTTGGGAGACCTCAGCCAGATGACAGAGAACACTTTCAAGGTGGACCTGAGGAAGAATGCCTTGCAATATTGAATAATCTCTATGACGATGGCATTCATTGGCATGATATTGCCTGCAAGCATCGAATGCCTTTCATCTGTGAGGATAGTGACGAACTACTTCAAATTCTTCAACGTAATGCAGAAAACAGTTCTAGCATTGATATGCTAGCCCCTGAAAAATTGGCAGTTTTTGATGACAAATCTCAGAGACTTATTCCACCTGTTCCTTTGGATATGCGTGAAAATGTAATTGAAATAAGCCTCCTGTAAATACATTATCTTAGTCGGAATATGTACTCATTCTACTTATACATGTTGTAGGAAGAAAGTGGACTCCGCTCTGCCCAAGGCTCATTAGTCCCTGCAACCAGTGATGCAGTAGCCAATGCTGTGCCTGTTGGAAAGGAAGCAAGTGTTTCGCGTTCTTCATTTGCCCCAGTTGTGCCAGCTACTCAACACACTGTAATGATGGTCTCTGAAATGCCAGCTATCCCTATCATTTCAGAGGATGGAAGATCTGAAGACTTGGCTGATGGTGAAAATTTTGGATTACTTGATAGAAATAAGCCTAAGTGACATATGCAGTAGTTGCAAATAGCTGGAAAGTCATTTGAACCTAGATTTAGAGCCTTTGATCAAAAAATTAACGTATTAAACAAGGTAAGGTTTTTAAGTGCTGTAAATTATGTTGTGTTTATTGGAGAAAATTTATGCCAAACTTCTTATTAATACCTCTTGTGACTGACAAAATTGAATGATTACTATATAAATTAATTTTATTTATTCACATTTTTACATTTGAACATAGCTTAGCCTTAATTAAATATCACTGCTCCAATTAGTTTTGACTAACAGTGTAATTGACCAAAACAATCAAACACCAATGTTAGGATTAGTGAAACGTACATAATTAAGGAGGGATTCACTCTCCTCACACACCCAAGGCTTCTTGTGGTGGCAAGCAACATCATGCCAGTGCACTCCATCATTGTAGAATTGGTTGAGTATGGCCAAGCAGTTCTCAGGAGCGCCACCCTGGATCAGCTCTCTGTTGTCTGGCTGAGGCTTGTTGATACTGTTGATGAGAAGACATTTGTTAAAAACTGACTATATCAAAATTTTCATGTTACATCTTTATGTTCTCTAGATCTTACCCGCCAGAGTATCCCCAGTCGTTCTGAACACGGTCAGTTGTTGGGGCAAGCTTCTTCAGCTCAGAAGTCCAGAACCAGCCATTGATGTTTAGAGGCTTCAGATCAGGACGATCTTCACATGACTTAAAGTCGCAGAGACGACCACTGGTCCAAATATACTTCACTTTATCTGAGAAGTAAAAGTCAGTTTAGAATCAGTTAAGAAAATCAGTAAGAACCCGTTCTAAAAATTTCTAAAACAACATTTCTGGAAGTATACTTACCGTTAACAAGGTGACTCTTTATGTACTCATTCTCTACACTTGTTTCAAGTGAGACTGAGTCCATGCAACGCTGGCGGCACCAGTTACGCACCCCCAGCCAATCCATCTCGGTGTTGGCAGTTGAAGCATCTTTCCAAGAGAAGTAATAGCCCTTGCCGTTGAATTTCTCATGGATTTTCCCTGCAAAGTAGACAATCCACTTGTTAGATCATCAAACCATGAAGAGGGTTACATTGGACCTTTTTGTAAGAGCCCTTATTTCAACAAGCACTCCTCACAACTCACTTTGCGCGCACAGGGAGGGCACTGGCGGCTCCAGGATGCGGCCTGCAGGCTGCAGCTGGGACTGCGCCGAGGCCAGGGTGGCAACGCATGCCACGAGGGCGAGGGACAACACCGGTCGAAGCATCATCACCTGTCACGTCACACACACAGAATACCGTTAGCTTGAGAAACACCGCGGACACAACGTGGCACACGGTGGGAGGGAATGCTCCCCTGAGGTACTCACAGAACGCTGCTCCCCGCCGGACTGTGGCGGCTCACTCCCCGCCGTGCATTTTATACTTCGGCCCACTGTTTACAGCCCATTGCTTCATTCCAGCCCTACGAAGAAACTTTCCGGAGCCGGGCTGCTCGACCTTGGAGAAAGTGCTGGTGGTAGGGGTGGTGGCGGCCGCCGGGCCCGGGCGGGGCGGGGCCCCACCCCTCTGGGGCGGGTCGGCCTGCTGGCCCAACGGGGCCCTAGGCTAGATTCGGAAGTGGTGTGCGATGCGGGCGGCGAGTGCTATCTGGCGCCTCAACATGCGTACTCAGCAAAAAAAGATAAAGAAAATATCATAGCTTTGTCAAAGTATCGCAGGGGCCAGTGACATGCCGGCGCTCTGTCGCCCGGGTGTTAATGATAAATCGTTTCCCGACATCTGCAATGAAGAGCGGCTTAACAAACAGGAGTCAACACTCGGGAATCGATAATTTTTCAATGCAAAATGGAAAAAAATAAGAAAACTTTTTTGGGGATCTGGGGAAGGATGCCGAAAGTATGAATAGTATTATGTTCTTAAATTTATAGCCGATTTGCATTCGTCTCTCTTTACTCATTCTTTGCATATTTCTAAACCTCGGTAGATCACTCGCGACAAGTTAGGATACAAAGGGAGGTGCGCTGTCGGGCCGGAGATGCAGCAGGTATGGTGTCCTTCACCCCGACTCTTTCAACCGCGCCCTCCGCATCCCGCCCGCGTTACGCGGCCGGAGCCTTACCGGACTTTCTCAGGATGCATGCCATGACTACCACTGTGACTGCAATGAAAGGATAGTGATCCTTTGTAGCGAGTCCTCGGGGAGTGCGACACTCAAAACGCGCGGCCACCTCATTAGAAAACCTTGAATCGCTATCTTTTCCGAATGTACCTTTCGTTCTTCCTTCTTTCTATCACACTTATCGAATATTTTGACAACGTCTACTTTTGGTTGGCAACTCTTGCCGCTTCAAAGCTGTTTTTGTGATGGAAACAAAACAAAAACACAGACAATCAAGATCAAAAGAAAAGTTCAAACAAAGTCTGTTTTGTTTGTGTTGGATTTTCAGATCAAGCGATGGTTTGTCTGCTTGTATCTGATTTCAATAATTTCCTCGTATTCAGATTTTGTGCCCCTCCATTGCCTGTCTTGGCAGTGTAATGGATAGCAAAGAGCTTTGTCGTTTGTGTGCAACTGAAAAGGACACTTTCGTCGATGGATTTGTTAGGATTTATAGTGACGAGGGCCAGAAGTTTGGCTTAGAGAAGAAAATCATACGCTGTCTCCAAATCGAGGTGAGACGAAAGTTTTTGAATCTTGCCTATGAACGCATAATATTTAGGTTTTGTCTATTCCGTACTTGTAGCACTTTTGCCGCTCTTGGCACATGCCTAACCTAGGTCAAGGCAATGTTTATAATCGTGAGATCAAGCCGACCCTAAATGGAATTGGGTATTTTAGGATATTGTATTCCCTTTTCTTCTGTAACCATTTTTCGAATTCATGCAGATTCTATTCCTTTTGCAAGTAATGGTCATATTGCTAGAGTTCCCATTTTATTTTTCACCTGATAAAATGAATTTATTCTCCTTGTGACAGTTGTCCAGAATGTGATTTTCAAAAACTTTTCTTACAGCGACCTTAAATTATACTTTTGTAGAGATTATGGGAATAAGTTTTCCAAATGCCACGGTCCAGCTGTCAAAATGATTTTCTTAAATTTTATTCAATTTGAGTCTTCTTCATATTCATATTGTACAATGACCTTTCCCTTTTCCCCTCAGTTATGTTCTGCTGATGCTCTTCCAAAATCAGTGTGTCTCGAGTGCTGTAGCAAGCTACACCAGTGTGCTGACTTTGTTGAAAGTAGTGCAAGAGCCCAAAATCGGCTCAAAATATTGGTTGAACACACTGCAAAGCTAAATGAACTTTCTGCATCTGCATCAAAAGAAGGGGCAAAGGAAGAAATTGCGGACAAAGATGCTGAAACAATAATTCCAGATAAAGTTGAGGAGTTAGACAATGCCAAACAAAATGATAAAAATAACGAAGAGAAGCAGCATTTGGAGCACCAGCAACTAAAACCACAAGTAAGTATTAATTTATTTTCTAGGAGGTGTTAATTATAGTTTTTAGCACTTTCCATAATATTTTTGGATAGACTTCTGCAGAAAAAGTTGTTTGTTCCTCAAAGTTTTTGAAGTGTGTTGTCAATGAAGAAAATTCACGGGTTGAATCATCTCCTAAAGAGCAAGGTAATGCCCTACTTTTTATCCTACTTTTCTTCCTCTACTACTGAAACTTGTTATCTTGAAATGTGTAATGAATTTTGCATAGTTGCTGTACCGGAAATTCCACGCTCACGTGCCTCTAAAAGAAAATGCAGGCTTCCGGTCAGAGTCAGTAGAGTTTGTTTGGAGGATGAAATAGATCTGGAAAATGTGGGCCTGGATGCAGCTGAAATTTCAAAAATATTTGCTGATGATGATTCTGATGATGAAATTCGACGCAAGAAAAAAAGTAGAAAGAAGCGTGCTTCTGTCAAAGTAAAAACTCGAGCCAAACCTAAACCAAAGTCAAAGAAATGTGTGGAGAGACATGACAAAAGGAATGAAGACAGTCATGTATTAGAGGATAATGGAAAGGAGAACTCAAAAAAGACCAGTGAAAATGGATCTAAAAACACAGATAGTGATTATGTTGATGATAACGGCTTTGGTGATGATGATAATGGCGATGATGATGATGTTACTAATGAGAAATCTAGGAACAAAGGAAATTCAAAAGAGAAAAGAAAAGGAAGTGATATTGATCTCAGTTATTATGCATGGACATGTTCAGATTGCTCACAAGTAAGAGATGGTTTTCTGTTTGAAGTACTGTACTTATTACATTTTTCAGTACCTTAAACCGTTTTTTAAATTTTAACATTTAGGAGCTAGGCAGCATTGATGAGTTGCGTTTGCACCATTCTGACGTCCACAAGCAAAGTCCTAGATATATGTGCAATGTGTGCTCCAAAGTTGTTACTCTTTACTCAGGGTTTCTATCTCATATTCGCCGCCATCAAGAGAACGACCGCTATTGGTATGTACAGGCCCACTTGTAGGAATATTTTTAATAGTGTTGAGAAATTACCTACTTTGTCAAACTTTCTAGCACTTGTGAAACATGTGGGAAATGTTTCTCTAGTAAGAAAGGGCTGGATTCACATCGTGTAATTCATTCTGACAAGAGGCCTCATGTGTGTTCTGTTTGTGGAAAGGCATTTAGACAACAGAGTGCTTTGCAAGTACATTCTCGTTGCCATCTGCCTGATGAACTCAAAAATAAGTATGCTTGTGATGAGTGTGACAAAAGGTAAGTTCTCACTAAAATTTATGAACAATAACCAATTCTTTTTGGTGTATTGGCATGTTTGCTCGTTTCTCACCGTCCAACCTTTCTCTTTATGTAAGAGGGTGTTATAGCGTTTGTTTTTTTTTCCCCCATCATGGAGAGAAAAAATTTTACCCTTTAAAAACTTTCTCAGTGTTTTCATCTTGCCTGAGGTTGAGGGTGAAGTGACTTCTTATGTCATTGACAACAGTGACTAGAGGTATGATTGTGTGTTCATTTGAAAGGGAGCTTAGGATGGCATAGTTCATATCTGACCTTTTTTTTTAAAAAAAAATTTTATGTGGAAAACATTCACCTTTTGAGCAGAATTGTAGTTAAAAACTGGTGGAAATAATGTCCATCTGTAAGAAAAAATTATTACGAAATGCCTCATCCCTCCACTTTGAACATATCAATTATTTTTGAAGCCTCTGTTTTTCGAGTTTTTATTTTGGATCAACAGAAGTATCTATACAATGATGTGAAAGAAGGGGGAAGAACGAGTATAATTTCTAAAACCAAACTACTTTGATGTTTCCTTGGCCTTTTTTTTTATAACAACATTACACAATTGCAGGTTTTCAACCAAACCAAACTTAGTAACCCACAAACGTATTCACACTGGTATTCGTAACTATACTTGTGATCAATGTGGAAAATCATTTGTACAAAAAGGGAATCTTGATGCTCATCTGCTTACTCACAGCACTGCTAAACCTTTTTCATGCCAATCATGTGAAAAGAGGTTTGTAAGAATGTTCATGCAATGTTCATTCTCAAATGGCAAAAAAGTTTCATAATCATGGGAATTTTCCTTACAGTTTTAAGACTGAATTACAGCTTAGAAAACATGGAAGTATTCATACTGGTGTGAAACCCCACCAATGCGATGTTTGTGGACGACAATTTCGAGAAAGAGGAACCTTAAGAGAACATCATCGAATTCACACTGGTGCCATGCCTTTTACATGTGAATTTTGTGGGAAAACTTTCAGATTTAAGGGTGTTTTGACTGTTAGTAGTTAATACTATTTCTTTTTGTGTTTTTCTCTTTTATTTCTGAGGCATTAATTTTACACTTATTTTACAGACTCACAGACGTCAACACACTGGAGAGAGACCTTATTCATGTGTTGAATGTCAGCACCACTTCACAAATTGGCCTAATTATAATAAACATATGAAGAGAAGACATGGAGTGAATACAAGTCGACAAAGCCGACCAACTGTAGTGGAACATCAACAGCCTGCTACTGAGATTGTTCCCAATCCTTTACCTATACAACCACCTTGTCTATCTCCTGATCCTCTTGAGGCCCATCCTCCTCAACCCGAAATTACTATTGTACAAAGTTCTGAGTCTCAGCTGCAACAACAACCTACTGCTTTGATTCAGAAAGCTGATATTGATCATCCTCAGCCCCATCCAATCTATATTCATGAAAATACCATGAGTCAACACTCTGTTCACTCTCAAGAGGAAGACTCAATGTCATCCCATCATGAGGTATAACTATTGCTACCAACCTAAAATGTGGATTAGATTTTGTTATTACTATTGTCATGCCCCCTAATTGGCGTTATTATGTCACAGATGTATTCAGCTCCTGCTGTTCATTCCCCTCATTCTACTCACCATGCAGTCAGCCATGCTCTTCATTTGGGCCACTCAAGTCTTCCAGTCCATGCACATATTGGTCTTGATGAAGAGCGTGAATCAAAGTATGCTACTGAGAGAGAGGTTGGTTCTTTTAATTTTTCTCATAACATTTGTTACATTTCTATTTGTCTTCCTTTCTTAGATGTCTCGTTGTTGCCTGTTTTCTCAGATTCTTCTTGGTCAGATGGCACGTGAAAGAGAACGCACACATTTTTATAATCCAGCTCCAGGATCATCAGTGAATACAAATCCTTATCTACACCAGTCCTTACATCAATCTTTGCATCATTCGTTACAACAAACTCAAATTCCTATACCAGGGCTTTACGGGATTCCTCAACTTTCATTGGATCCATCTCATTTAGAGATTCTTCACTCTTCTGCATCTCAACATCGATGATGACTTTATATCATTTAAATGTTAGTGAAAAAAGTTATGTTTTAATTTGAACACTTATAGGTTTATTTATCTTGTTCTAGTTTTGTTTTAAAGTTGCAACTAAATTTGCATGCTAATATCTTTCTAAGAAAGAATGTGAGTGTTGTCTTTTGACTTCAATACGTGTACCTGTAATGGCTTCCCTTTCTTGGATTTTCCTAACTCTAACGAACAAACCGAAAATTAACTTGAAACATTGTGATCTACCTAATTTTAGAGCTAGAGTTATTTTTTCAATTTTTGAATGGCTGAAAAGGAGAATCATTTATCAAAATAAATTTTCATATATTATGAGCTGCTTCTAAGGTCGATCTAAAAGTGCCTTAAATATAAAATATTGTGTTTTATTTTAAATACTGTAAGATAAGTATTTTAATCTTGCAACATCTTCCTTTATACATGTAGTTGTTAGCAATAGCAACTTTGTGATTCCCTTCACATGAAATTTTTGTGCCATATACAATAAACCTTGATTCGTGATCAAACTATACGTATTGGTCATGTTTTACCGACTGTATGAGTGTATCAGCCTCTGACAAATTATCATGCGGTGTTTTAATATCTACTAAGCCTTGCAGATGCAGTGAAGGATTACATCATTCCATTTTTGTTACATCATCAGGAAGTCAGTGAAACATTGTACATAACTGCTGTTATGCAGGCACTCCTTTATGCCTAAAGTTTCGGTATTGTTCCACTGTGCCTCAGAAGTCGTAGTGTGTATTTTTCCCACAACAAGTAAGCCAGGCACACCAAATAAAGAAAATTGCTGTTGAAAATACTTTTAATATTTTCTATGGGAGGCAAAGAAATTTTTTTTAATGCCTCTTCCAAAAGGAATATGACCTGTTTTTGTTTATTTATTTATGATTCTCTTTTTAAATTTGTAGAGTATGAGAACTAAGTGCCATTATTTCAGTGGTGCAGCCTCGATCTCAGGTGAGACGGCTATAGTAGTTGCGCCCGTCCCCATGTATGGTTATGAGAAAAAAAGCTGGCATTGTAATGCCAAGAAGTAAAGATGGCATTGTAATGCCAAGAAGTAAGGAGCCACAACATGTTTTTTGTTTGACTTAACTGTAATAGTCCACTGGAATTTTAGAAAGTTAAGTTCATGGTTAATATTGCAGTTTACTGAAGATGAAAAAGTAATTTTGCAAATTTCGCTATGCTTCTTGACCACAGACGAAACGAAATGGCCTCTAAATATTATGCTTACCATATTATTTTTACCATTTTAATTTTTCCTCAACCTGTGAAGATCTCATTATATACTCACTAGTATAGTTACTATTTTACTCTTAACATGGCTGTTAATTGCAGTTTTCCTATGAGTGAAGCTCTGAAAAACAGTAGTCTTCCAACTTTATTGTTGAATCGTCTTCAAGACTTGAGAGAGAATTGTTTACTTCACCAAACAAATATTGGTTCCCATTGTGCTTCTTTTGTTTCTCTGTTTTTTTGCTGTGTATATTCTGCTGACTTGTTTTAAGTTATGTTTCAAATGGATACCAACTATTTATTACCTTCATGAATGATTTTTACAGTTATTTATATCAAACTTGATCTTTGTGTTACTTCTACTTTAAATTGTAGTTTTATCAAACATTCGTTTCTTTTAATTGTCTGAGATATTAAATTAAAACTGATTTCCTGAATAATTTGACGTTTCCCAACTACTTGCTTGTGAATAGAGTGCAGGGTGGTCTTGGTCTGGGCTCTCACACTTCAAGTTATTCGTCGCTGCGGGCCGCGGCGGCTGTCCGTGTCTGTCTAGTTTGAGAGCCCTGGTTGGTGATATAGGAAGTGTTCGGAACCCTAACAACATAATAAATAAGTAAATATAAAAAGTATACAAAGATTTAATGTGACTCGATATAGACAATAAAGATAATAAATAAATATCAGATGCAGCACCGGGTCGACTCGATTGGCTGAGCGCTGTCAGGCGATGCACACGAGGGTGTGCCCCTGGTAGATGCGCTCCTGCACCTTGTCGCTGCGCGCGGCGCGGTCCGCCGGGGCCGAGAGCACAGCCACCACCAGCGTGAGGAGCGCGCCCGCCGCCGCGCTGTAGGACGCCCAGCCTGCAGCAGGAGCAGAAACACGACCATGTAGCGGAGCGAGAGCGCCAGAGTCTACGCTGCGGCGGTCCTTTTCCCTCACCCAGCGAGCACGAGTCGAGATAGAAAGGCGCCGCGTCGGGGCCGCAGAGCCGGCGGACGCGATCCGCGCCCCAGCCGGCCGCGAACAGCGCGAGCCCCAGCAGGTAGAGCACGCCGGCCGCCGCCTGCGCCGCGCCGCACACCCCCAGGATGCTCTTGCCGCACACGGCGTGCACGCAGCAGCCCAGCAGGCCGGCGAGCGCGGCCAGCGCGGCCAGCGCCGCCCCCGCGCCCAGCAGCACCAGCGCGCCCGTCCACGCGCCCGGGGACACCCCCGCGGGCAGCGGGCCGCAGTGCGCGCGAGGCACCGGCGCGGGGGCGGGGGCGGCTGTAGGCTGCGGGCCGGGCTGTCTGGACATGAGGCGGCAGCGCATGGACAGACCCAGGGAGTCGGCGCCGGAGTCACCTGGAACATGGAGAGGCGCAGTGTCAGGTCGGTGAGAGCGGCCAGCGGCCAGCCGGGCCCGGCCGGGGTGGGATGCCATCCCGGTGACAAGGCGAGGCGGGGCCGGCTCAAGATAACGGCCCTAGTGCGCCCGGCCCGGCCCGGGGTGGATTATGGCGCGGTCCAGATGTGTCCCGATACTGGTCCGGCGCGGAATCCACCCCGGATGCAGCGAGCGGGGCAGGCAGGACGGGGCGGGGCTGGTTACCTGGTGATGCCACGACCCAGCGCGGTGAGACCAGCGCGCCCAGGACGGCCATCAGGGCGACGACGGAGAGCAGCAGCCAGCCGAGGGAGCGCGCGGTGACGATCACGTGGCCCATGTCCAGTCCGGGGAGGCCGGGGTCGGCGTCGGACCCGTGGCGCCTACATGGTGCGGCTCAGCCCGCCGTGGAGGTGGTGGCCAGCAGGCCCTGGCCTGGCCCTGTGCGAGCAGACAAGCACACGCGCTGTAGGCAGCTGCACCCCTGCTCCGCCTGCTAATCGCTTACACACCCTCAGGTTGAAGTTTTTGGTCGCGCCCGGCCCGGGCCGTCTAGGCCGTCTAGGTTGGACTTATCGACCGAGCCGGGCCGGCCGCCGGGCCAGCAGTGTTGCCAGAGAAGTTGTCAGAGAGCAACTTCAACACAGTCAAATGCAGCGTGCTTCATCAACACCTTCGTACAAGGCATTGAATTTTGGCTTGAATTATGGTGAATATTTGCTTTATTTTACTTTTACTTTGTTTTTAAGTTTCCTAATTTTTTCTATTTTTTTTTTAATTACGAGGTGTACAAAATTTTCAGAGTTGTTTCCCCCTCGTCTAATGCTCACTGTGGTGCAGGACCTAGATCGAAGGGCCCCGCCCCGGAGTCCGCACGGTAATGATTCCGATCAATAATCCTCGATCACCATCTGCGGAGGCGTTTCGAGAAAACGCACGAGTAGACTTTACTGAGGAAAATCGTCTGGCGCTGAGGCGGGCACGTTAGTCTGTTGTGGCGGGCCGGGCCGGCCGGCCTAGCGTGACGGAGGGGAGGGGAGGGGCGGCAGGCTCGCGCGGGGCGCCACGAGGGGAGGACAACGGCGGCAGCGGCAGCGTGGCGCCAGGGCCGCCGGGCCGGGCCGCCGACGCGACGCTACGCGACGCTACGCCAAGCACCCCGCCGCGGGACTGATGCCACCAGAAAGCCGCCCTCTCGAAGGGCAGGGCGGAGTGGGAGCGAGGCGGGGGCGGGGGCAGGTGTGCGGTGGGGTGGAGGGAGCGTCTCCGGTCGGCCTGCCTGCCTGGCCCCGCACCGCCGTGCTGCACGCGTCATAAGCTGCAGAAGCATCGGTCCGACCAAAGGGCGTGCGGCGGCCGGTGCGGGCGGGGGCGGAGCAGGGCGGGGCGGGGCGGCCAGAGCACTGCGGTGGACTAGCGGACGCGACGAGCCGCGCGGGGCTGGGATGTGAATCAGGGAGGTCGCCGAACTATATACACTGCCCCCCCCCCGCCCTGCCCCGCCACCCGCAGCCGTCAGGTCGAGGGGGCAACAACTCTGAATTTTGAAGTGGAAATTCAGTTTATTATTGATATTATTGCTATTATTGTTATTGATTTTTTTTTGAATTTATACTTGAATTTTACCAATTTCACGAGAATATTCCTGATTTGTTGTCGAATTTTTCTAAAATTTTCTTAGGTTTTTTTTTAAATATTTTTTTTTTTCAAATTTCTTCAAACTTTTCTGAATTTTTAAAAATTTCTCTGAATTTTCCTGATTTCTTGAAATTACGAGGTGTACATAAATTTTAGAGTTGTTTACCCCTCACCTCAGGCACACTCAGCAAGCCTGTGGCGCCCTGAGGACCCGATGCAGCGGTCCGCCCACTCTCTCACTCGCGGTGGCGGTTCCTCACGAGTGCAACGACACAAATACACCGCCCACCGATGACGCGCCCGCGGTTCCGACTCCGACCCGACGACCCCCACCCTCCCAAAACGTCAGCATTTCCCAGACAGCCGACTAGTTCCGGGTAAATGTCATGACAAAGATAGCGCGGACGGCGGCAGGTACGAGAGCGATCTTTTGAATCGGTCGGCTGGGCGGGCCGGGCAGCCCCTGGCTGCACTACGCACTGGTGGCCTCCACCCCCACCCCTCCCGCTTGCCGCCACGCCCCACCAGAGATGTGCCTCGACGCACCACGGGAGGCAGTCCAAATGCGTCATTCGGGTCGCTTTTGGTCTCCGCCCTGCCCCACTCCGCTTCACCCGCACCCCGTTGCACAACCTGCGGCGGCGCAGATTATCGGCCCCAGCCCGCCCCGCCCCGCTCCGGCTGGGCCCGGTCTGGTTCGGCACTTACGTAACAAAGATCACCCCATGTGTCCGGCCGGGCCACCCCGCCTGTGTTCATGTCATTCCGGTCCCCGTCACGGACACCACACACCCTGGGTACCGAGTTCCATCCCTACCCGCGGTCGGGCCGGCCGGGCCGGGTGGCGGAGGCAATAACAACCACGACTCGTGCCCGCGGTCGCGGCTCGGCACCCATCCACTGCAGTGCGAGAGACAACCCGAGGGACTGAAACTCGAAACCCACCCGGGGGCCGCTGCCCGTCATGAAGGCCACCTACTGTTAACTAATGGCAGGGCGAACATGTCATTCATTTCCATTCATGGGTGCCCCCTGCCCTGCGCTAGAGCTGCGCGTCTTCCACGAAAAGAAAGTGGCGGGTGTTGAGAGGTGTGAAGTAGTAACACTGGTGGGCGTTGGCGTGGTGGCTGCCAGCGGGTATGGTGCGGTGCGGGGAGCTGGGGCCCGAGCAGCCGCCGCCGCGACCCGCCCCATCGCAAGCCCGGCTCTGGGTCTGGGTACGTCGGGGATATGAGGCGGCGCGACCCCAAGAGCCTCCGCGGCTCCGCGATCGTCTCGCCCCCCGGCCCGGTCCCGGTCCCCTCCCCTCCGCGGCACCGCGGCACAGCCTACACGCTGCACTTGGTCGAGAAGTGCGTTAGCTCTGCGCGTTATCAACGTCATGAGCCGCCCCGCCCCGCCCCGCCATAGCCGGCACATACGCCCGTTCGCGACGCGATAGGAAACACCCACCCAATCCCATCCCCCCCACCCCCCACCCCCGTGCTGCAAAGACATTACCAAACTACTCAACGCTAAGCACCCTGTGCATATCACGGCCAGAGTTACAAGCAAAGTTTTGGCAAAGAAACCATTTAGAAAAAAGGAAAAAAAGAAAAACGCACACGCATAAACCGGTGTGCTGCTGACGGTATCGGCCCCTGAGTCCTGGACTGGACAGCCCCTCGGCTCGCGCGCACAGGTATTGCCTAGAGTCAGCAGCACGCAGGTGGTGTGCGGGTGCGTTACTTGCCCTTCTTTGCTGGCAGCACGGGTCACATCACGGCGTGCTATTTACCTTCCTGCGGCTGCCGTCCTGCGCCTCGCGTCCTGTCCTCGGGTAGGTCCGGCGAGGCGGGCGTCCTGCCCCGTCCTCTCCCCGCCTCGCCCCGCCTCGCGCTCCGTGTCTCGTGTGTCTAGCGGAGCCTAGTTGCGATGCGCGCGCCCCGGCCCTCCCGCCCTGCCGCTCAGTCACCAGCCCGGGCCCGGGTGTGAGGCGGTGTGCGCGCCGGGGTGAGGGTGGCCCTCGCCGCCGAGCTGCTGGTGGTGGAGGTGGAGATGGTGGTGGTGGTGGTGGAGGTGCGCCAGGTGGTGCGGCTCGAGGTGGTGACCCTCCACATGGTGGCCGGCGCCGTCGGCGGGGTGCTGGCCTGGCCCGGGCCCGGCCCCGGCCTCCACCTTGACGTGGCGCACGTCGATGTGATGGCCCTCGAGGCGGTGTCCGTGGAGGCCCTGGCCGTGCTCCAGGTGCGGCGCGTCCGCAAGGGTGACGGTCTGGCCCGCCTCGCCCTCCGTCAGGCTGAGGCTGAGCGCCGCCGAGGCCGCGGCGTTGGCGGCCAGCCGGCGCCTCCTCTCACGCTCGCGCTCGCGCTTCCGCTCCAGCACCGAGGGGTCCGTGCCGAGCTTGCGGCGGCGCTCGCGCTCCCGCTCCCGCTTGCGCTCCAGAACGGCCGGGTTGGACTCGAACAGGCGCCTCTTGAGCTTCATGAGTTCCATGGCGGCGGGGTCCTGCTCCAGGCGGCGGCGGCGCTCTCGCTCGCGCTCCCGCTTGCGCTCCAGCGCCTCGGCGCTCGTGCCCAGGCGCCGCCGGCGCTCGCGCTCCTTCTCACGCTTGCGCTCGAGCGCGGCGGGGTCCTGCTCCAGGCGGCGGCGCCGCTCCCGCTCCAGGTCGCGCTTCCTCGCGAGCGCCGCCGGGTCCGCCTCGATGCGGCGGCGGCGCTCTCGCTCGCGCAGCCGCTTCCTCTCGAGCGCCTCGGGGTCCGTGCCGTGGAGGCGGCGGCGCTCGCGCTCGCGCTCCCGCTTGCGCTGCATGGCCGCCGGGTCCATGACGAGGCGGCGGCGGCGCTCGCGCTCGCGCTCCCGCTTGACGGCGAGCGCCACGGGGTCCCTGGCGAGGCGGCGCCGGCGCTCTCGCTCGCGCTCGCGCTTCACGCGCAGCATGGCCTCGCGCCGCGACTCGGGCGAGCCGTCATCCAGGTGCTGCTGCCCGTCCAGCGAGCTCCCGTCCCCGGCGCCGTCTCCGCTCAGCGGGTCCAGGTGGTGGCCGTGCGCGGCCTCGTGCTCCACGTGCTGAGCGCCGTGGGCGGGGCCGGCCGGGTGGCCGTGGACGTGCAGGCCGTGGAGGCCGTGCAGGCCGTGCAGGCCGTGCGCCAGGCCTGCAGGGTGCGGGTAAGGATAGGGCTCGCCGCTGGGCATGCCGTTCATGTTCCCCCTCAGACACACAGAGACACAGAGCGCTGAGCTGAGCGCACAGCCTGAGCTCCTCTTCTACGCCGCGGTTCGAGCGGTTTGAGCGTCTCGACTGGAAGTGAAATAATAGTAGTACGTGATTACACTTGGCATGGAGAGCGACAGAAGCCAACAGCAGAAGACATCAAAGTACTTGTGAGAGTCACGTCCCGCCCAACCCCGCCCTGCCTCCAGCACTGCCGCGCCGCGGCGAGACGGCCACCGTACAACCTCACCACCGCAACCCTCAACCCCCTGAACCTCATGCCACGCCCCTCCCCTTCCCTCGAGCACGTGCACACCCTACACCACAAGAACCCCGCGAGAACTAGCACCACGTGCCCCCTCCCCTACCCCCACCCCCTCGTCCATCGCCACTGCGCCCCCAAACCTCCACACACCAAACCAACTCAATGAAGCAGCGTTCACGGGGCTACTGTAGGCGTATATACCCAGAGCGCCCACCCCGCCCCACCGCGCCAGCCATGCGGGCGATGTATGTGTGTATGTGTGTGTGTGTGTGTGTGAGCGCGCGCCCAGCATGCTGCGCCCTGGCCACTTGGTAAGAGGGTGGGGGGAGAGGTCAAGAGGAAATGGAAAAGGAAGTTCAGCTAGATCGCAACTTGAAAACTAATAGCTGATTTGCAACTCCTGCTTGTCTGCTACAGGCGGTGCGAGAGGATCCAGCGCGGCGCGAAGCAAGTGGCGTAGAGCGACAGAGCAGTGGCTTCCAGCTTAGCAGTGCACTGTGTGCCGCCCATGTAAGGACCAAAAGTATATTTTCTGTTCCTTTTTAGCAGATGATACGTTGTATCAGCAGCTTGTACTGAAGTAAAGTTAGCATGGAGCGTAAGGCGTAGTCAGTAAAGCGTAGTCAGTAAAGCGTTGTAAAGTTAGCGTAAGCAGCGTCAAACGTAGTCTGTAAGGCGTCGAGATCTAAAGTATATATATGTCGAGAGGGCGGCTGAGCGTGATTCCTTCCCGAGCGTGCGTGCGTGCTTGCTTCGCTAGTCATAAAACAGTATGGCGCTTTTTAAAAAATCGACAAAAAATCGTAGGGATATTGAAATGCTCCCGCCGGCACCCACCTCCGCCCTCCGTAGCTCTACATTCTGACCGCCGTTTAACGACCTATAATAAAAACACTAGGCCGTCGCTGCACACACGCACACACACACCTACACTCTCTCTCTCTCTCTCTCTCTCTCTCTCTCTCTCTCTCTCTCTCTCTCTCTCTCTCTCTCTCTCTCTCACTCTCTCTCTCTCTCTCGCTCTCTCTCTCAAACACACACACAGAGGCGCGCGCTGCTCACACTGCGCCCCGCGCCCTACGCCCCGCGCCCTACGCCCCGCGCCCTACGCCCCGCGCCCTACGCCCCGCGCCCTACGCCCCACGCTCTACGCCCCATGCTCCACGCACCGCGCCACACACGCTCCGCGCCCAATGCCCCGCGCTCAACGCTCCACGCTAAACGCCCAACTCCAAACGCCCCACGTTAAACGCCTTGCGTAAAACTTTTTTTATGCTGATGATACGTAGTATCAGCAGCTTGTACTGAAGTAAAGTTAGCGTGGTTAGCGTAAAACTTTGTTAAGTTAGCGTGATCAGCGTCAAAAGTAAAACGTTAAAGTTGTCAAAGTGAAAGTTGTCCAGCGATAAGCGTTGAAAAGTTTAAGTTATTTCCTAAAGGTATAAATAGAGGCAAGGCTACAGTGGGCTTTGGCGTGCCCCCGTGCCGCGTAATCCGTGGTCCGTGCCCCTTTCTGACTAGCATTGTCCATATTCAGAATGTTTATATAAACATTGAAACGTCGTCGGTTAAAGTTGTCAAAGTAAAAGTTGTCCAGTGTTTGATCGTTGAAAAGTTAAAGTTGAAAACAGAGTTCTGAATTTCAAAGCAAAAGTAGAAGTCATCTGCTCTCACGTTAGCATTAACGTTTTTTATTTATTTTTATTTTTTGGGGGGGTGGGGTGGGGGTGGGGGGGTGGGGGGGGGGTGGGGGGGGTGAACCCTTCTCGAAAAGAACGTGTGCGTGCGTGTCTGTGCATGTGTGCGTGCTTGCTCGAGCGCCTGTGTGAGTGAGAGAGAGAGAGGGAGGGAGAGGGAGAGCGCGTCTGTGTGTACAGTCCGTCTGTGTGTGCGTGTCTGCCTGTGTGTGAGCGGCAGTAGGGGGAGGGAGGTTGCGTGTGTGCCTGGTGCGTTCGTGCGTGCGTGCGCGCGTGGGCCCAGCCCTGCCATGCTCGGCCATGCCCAGCCCGGCCCGAGGGGATCGAAATAAGAGAAAGAAAAGCAAAGGCGGAGTGGAAGTGCCCGGCCCGGCCCTGCCAGCTGCGGGGATAGGGGGTGTAATGAGGGGCGGGGCGGGCCGGGCCGTACGCGGGCCGTACGCGATGCGATGCGGCCGATCCGAGAACTAATTAAGGCATATTAAGCAGCCAGTGCGGCACTGGTCCTCCGCCCTCCGCCCCGGCCGGGCCGGGCTCCGAGGTGAGGCGCGCGCTGGAGAATAATGTCCTCGAGGACTGCTATCGCGGGCTGGAGGAGGCCGACGATAACTCCGGGAAGTGATCGCCCCCAGGTGGCCCCCGGGTCGGGTCGAGCCCGCTCCGGCGCGCCGTCAGGGTCGGTCGGGGCGAGGTGGATAGCGCCGCCAGCAAAACCCTGAACTGCAGGAAAGGGAGGGGCCGCGTGTGCGTGCGTGCGTGTGTGTACGTGCGTGTGAGCGGAGCCGGGACGTGCGTGCGCGTCTGCTGTGCGTGCGTGCGTGTCGTGCCTGGCGGGGCGGGGCCGCGTGGGGCCGGCGGCTATTCCCCTCCCTCCCTCTCGGGACGGTGGAGCACTCTTAGTGTACATACCAGCCTGCCTACCGAGAGGGACAGAGACAGCCGACACAAGCGCTGAGCCGCTGGGCCGGGCAGTCGTGACGCTCAGCGCGGCACGTTTACTGCCTACGGGCTGCAGGCTGATTCCGGACGTCTAGCGTCTAGTAGTGTCCTCTCTCTATCTTTATCTCGCTCCTTTTGGCCGAGCCCCATGAGTACGACAAGGATAGAGAGAAGACCTCTGAGCGGAATCGCCCCTACTGCTGCGCCGTCCCCGCCCTCCCACCCGACAAAGCCCTTGTGACACCAAGCATTAACGCTGCTCTGCGACCTGCACTCCTGCACTGCGCACCAGCCGAGCGATTCCAAAGATCGCTTTCATACCTCGGTCTTCGTCGCACTTATGAGACACGACCACCATGGCCAGCATAGGGCACCGCTGTAGGTGCAACAAGGACGGAGAGATGAGAGCGATCTTCTAAAACTAGTCGGCAGACAGTCGGGTCATCTGAGTCTGTCTCTCTCTCTCTCCCTCCTAGTAGCGGTGCTCCTCGAGTGCGACAAGGGTGGAGATGACTGGAAGTCGTCGCACCCCGCTGCTCCCCTGCCGCTGCACACACAGCTGCGCCGCCGAGGCCGAGGCGCCCGCGCGGCGAGCCGGCGGAGACCCGCTGGACAGGGCGGAGGAGCGGGTTGCCTATCTCACCGAGAGCACGGCGCGCGGGTCCCCTGCCGGTCCCGGAGCAGGGAGCCGAGCCGAGCAGAGCCGAGCCGTTCCCTCTCTTTGTTCGCTATGGGCGGGAGCAGGCGCGGGACGAGACGGGGCCGGGGCCGGGGCCGGGCTCACGTCCGACGTGAGTGAGGTGTGGTGTGGTGTGGAGTCGGAGGTGACACATAGCGGCCGCAGCACGGCGCAGCACAGTAGGGTGATTCCGAACAGTGGTTTCGTCGCTCTTTCCTTGTCGCACGCATGTGACACGACCATTAGGAGCAAGAGAGAGGACACCTCAAAACGGTGTTCGGAATCGCTCTGCAGCACCCCTCCCTCCCCGGTGCCGGGGCGGGGCGTGGCGGCAGGGGAGTGTGTCCATTCAAGCGCTTCATTGATTTGCGCAATGTCTCGGAGCCACGGTAACGCTTCCAGCTTCCTTCAAGTCGCCCGCAACCTTTCCTATCCTATGAGTCAAGTTTTCTTCAACCGACGCGTTTTTTGGGTTCGACCGAGAGAAAAAAAACGTCCGCCTGGATTATAGGACGGCTGAGCAACACCTGTCGGGCCGTGGGACCTACACGGCGGCCTGGCCTGCAGTGGTGCCGGCCACCGGGGAGGTAGCGCAACGTACTCGCGAAAGCTCTCATGCGGCCCCCACCGGCTGTCGTTAATGAAGGGGAAAGAGGAAGTCCTGCTTTCTGGAGGAATTGTGTGTGTGTGTGTGTGTGCGAGAGTGTTCGAGCGAGCGAGCGTGCGTGCGTACCCGTATGGAAGCGTACAGCTGAAAATGGGGTGAATATGGATTTTATTTCGTCTTACGGCCAAGACGTAATTGAGACGGTATCGAGACCACTGGAAGACGAACTCATGTCGATTTTAAGACGACATGGGGACGACAAACTATTTGAGAATCGTCGTCGGTTTCTCCTCGCGATGTGGTCATCCTGCGGTCTGAATGTCGTCTTAATTTGTTCCGTTTTAAGACGAGAAAATGACCAGATCGGGACCAACTGTCGGGGACGCGATTGAAAAAAGGGAAAATAGGGGAGCGGGCCGCCTGGCCCGGTCCCGAACAGCCGACCTGCCGGTCACGAAGCCAGCTCGATGCGCGCTTGGCCAGAGCGCTCATCTACCGGCGGCGGGGCGAGCGGCGACCAGAGTCCAGCCGGTCCAGCCCCGGGCAGCATAGGAGTTTGCAGGGGAGAAGGGCTGAGGAAACGGCCGACCTTAGGCTGGCCTCAGTATAGCGGTGCGGTGAACAGAACTGATAACGCGCGCACGCCCGTTGATTTGCTGAGCAGAGCCAAGCTGCTGGTCCAGCCAGTCCCAATTGATTGGAAGCTAGTACGAGCAGACGGCGCAGAGATCACATGGCGTGGCTGGACCGGCTGGACTCTGGTCGCCGCTCGCCCCGCCGCCGGTAGATGAGCGCTCTGGCCAAGCGCGCATCGAGCTGGCTTCGTAACCGGCAGGTCGGCTGTTCGGGACCGGGCCAGGCGGCCCGCTCCCCTATTTTCCCTTTTTTCAATCGCGTCCCCGACAGTTGGTCCCGATCTGGTCATTTTCTCGTCTTAAAACGGAACAAATTAAGACGACATTGAGACCGCAGGATGACCACATCGCGAGGAGAAACCGACGACGATTCTCAAATAGTTTGTCGTCCCCATGTCGTCTTAAAATCGACATGAGTTCGTCTTCCAGTGGTCTCGATACCGTCTCAATTACGTCTTGGCCGTAAGACGAAATAAAATCCATATTCACCCCATTTTCAGCTGTACGCTTCCATACGGGTAGGGGAGAGAGGGAGGAGGGAGAGAGGAAAGGGTTACGGAGCGGATGGGATAGAACTAGCAATACACCCAACACACCGGCTTTGCACTACTCCACTCCACCAAGCCCCACCGCCCCCGGCACCGCCCCCGCCTCCAGAAGGAGAACACGAGCGCTGTGTGCTCGGACTCACCGCGGAGCCTGGAGCAGCTGCTGCACGTCGGGATCCTGGCCCTGCGGTGCGGGCCTCTCCTCTCCCCGCGGAGCCTCAGCCGCGCCGCGGCGTAACCAGGCGGCGTCGCGTCGCGTCAGCTCAGCGCGGGGCGGCGTCGTTCACTAACAGCCGAGCCGAGCCGAGAGCCGAGCCGAGGGGCGCCGAGCCGAGGGCAGCGCCGCCGCGGCCGCGCAGGCCGAGCAGAGCAAAGCGCCGGGTCGTGGCGAGCCGAGCCGAGCACGCCGCGGGGCGGGGCAGGGTGACCCCCTGCCTGGCCCATCCGTTCGCTCCCTCTCTGTCTGATCCTGCAGGAGGGCTAAGCCGCGGCTGCGCGGGCCAGAAGGGTTGTGTCTCACTGTCCTTGTCTCACTCATGGGGCACGGCCATCAGGAGCGAGAGAGAGGACGCTACTCAACGCTGTTCGGAATCACCCTGCTGGCCCGGCCGCCTCTGACTGACGGTCCTGTCCGTGTCCTCTGAGAGGAGCTCAAGACCCACCGGGAACTGGCTCCGGTCCACCGGTCTCGCACCCGAGCCGAGCAGTGCCGGAGCCGAGAGCAAGAGGTGCCCCTAAAATTTTACATTACTAGCGTTCTGATTGGTTGACATACCGCGCGCCTGCATCCAGCGGCACCTGTGCCCCTAGCTTACACTTGCGCCCCTCGCTTACGCCCCACAAACAAGCCAACGACAAAACGCGTGAAAGGTATTTGCAAGCGGAGACGATATTGAAGTAGAAAACTGGTCCTTTCGAATGGTCTAATGTAGCTCTTAGATACGAACCTTGCAGCGCGAAGCAGAGCAGCTGGAACAAAACAGAGAATCTCTAACTTTCCCGATTTTCGACTTCACTTTTAAATAATTTTGACAAAACGTTTCAAATTATCACTTTCACACACTTGCATTCAAGGCTAATTTTCTAAATCAGACATTCCAAAGCGATTTTCTCGACAAAATTTGTCTGCACAGATCGCGTCACAGATCGCAGAGGAGTAGTCCTTACGTCACTCTAACTCCGATTCCCGATCCCTTGACTCCTCCTGTTCAGCGCTCGGGCGCGGGATCGGGATCGGAGCCGATTCCCCGTAGGTCCCTACCAGTCCCTACCACGCGAGGCGCAGCCCGCCAGCGCAAGCCCCGCCCTCTCCCTCGTGCGTGCGAGCCCTGCGTGCTCGGCGCGAGGAGAGAGAGAGGCAGTCGTCTCTCTCCTCTTTACAACTTATCTGGAGAACGACAGTGCGAAGCAGGGGAAATTCGAACGAGTACCGTACTAGCACTCCGGTCCAGATTTGATGCTCTGCGTTTTCAAAGTGGAGTAACCTAGGATGTAGGAATGGCCAAACTGGGCGTGCAAAAACTCTTGATTCACATAGATAAGGCAACTGCATGAGAAAGAAAAGAGAATTACAAGGAACAAAAAAATTTATTGAAAGGATTTTGTACTCTCAAAATAGCTACTTATTTCATAATCACATGCTGGAGGAGCAGAAACAAAGAATAACAACCAATGCTGCAAGAGCACAATTTACATCTAATGAATTTTCATTTTGATGCACACCTATTACAGTAAAAGATCTTGTTAAAACGAATACTAATTAGGTTCAGAGAGATTTGTAAGAAACATTAACCATGGGGCTTTCATTCCTACACTTGTGAGCTTAAAACAATAACCATTATAGTTTGATAAATCAATGAGATTAATAAATTACATGACATACAATGATCTATTTCACAAGATGAATACCTCTCCTGAGTGCCACAGGGTAATGGCACATTTGTAGTAAGTTTCTAAACTCAATGTGTCAAGTATAAAAGAAACACGTGAACTTAAGTGGGCAGGAGCTACACTCCTCGGTAGATAAAATAAACTAAATGGAATAAAGAAGCAAAGAGAAAATAAACTAATAACAGGATGTCAGTTCATATTTGAAAGAAGAATCAGATCAGGCATGAGGAAATGTAAGAGGGGAAAAAGTCAAATTGTGCCAGCTTTTTCACGTGTATCCATTCTACCTTTAAGAATCTTCTTTAAAATTTCATCATTGTAGTCTGCCAGTACAGTGGACCACATTGTCAATCAATACTTCAGGGAATAGTAACAGTTAGCTCGGGTATTTTAATGAGCTGCAGTCTTTCTCGAAGTTCTCATGTTGCTGAAATTTAGAACAAATGCCTTAATAATGTTGATCAACCACACTTGCTTTGACAAAAAACTTTTATGGCCTCACCTGTATCAGCTGACTCATCTCTCTTTATAGATGACTCAACATGGACAGAAGTTTTCTTCCCCCGAGGACTTTTATGGGCTTTTTCTTTACTTGATGAATCATCTTTGTCATCATCCTCTGACTCATCCAAATTGTTCAGTTCTAAAATAAATTATTAAATTTAAAAAAAAAAAAAATCAATAATTTATTATAACACATTGCACATTACATAAGCTAATACATTGCATCCCTACACTTACTTTCTGGATCTACAACAAGGGCATAAACCTGATCCCTTGGCAAATGTTTGACAGCCTCATTGAATCTTTCAACTTCCTGATGGAAAATCTCCCAAAATGATGTGTTGTTTGGAACAGCAAATAATTTCTGAAAAACAAGCACAGAGCACAACATACAACACATAAGTAAAGAACATTGAAGTGTAGCCTGTAAGTTCACAGGTTGTAAGGTTTAATTTTTCACCAATGATACATAATAAAATTACAAACCTTAAATTTGTGGTACATGTGGTTAGCTTTAAGCCTTATCTGATCACAACTTGCATTAAACTTTTCCTACAACAAAATTTTTATTTTAAGTATTATGGAAGAACATTAGGTCCATGTAAATGTAAGGGATAGTATCTTACTGTTTCTTCCTCTGAAAGACCCCACTTTGAAGTATTGCCAATGTATCTCTGCAACTGTTGAAACAGTAATTGATTGATTATTCTTGGGCTTCAATAGATGATTAAGATAAGAAAAATTATGTGAGTTACCTTCTTCACAGTTTCAACAATGTTAGGATGTTTCTTCAACATTAAAGGATCAATATTCACAATCAGCATTTCATCCATGAGTTTCAAACATCGCCTGGCATCAGCATTGGCCAAACTGAGAGACGATCTGATATGAGCATCTAATTCCAACAAATGTGCTTCTTGCTTCAACCACCTAAATTAAGGTTTACACATATTCATTGAGTTTTCAAGGCCACCAAACATGTAAAAAAATAAAAAATAAAATAAAATACGATAGATAAATCAATCAAAAGACGGAAATTTCTTGCCTGAGCTTTCCCCTTTTACGGGCTAGTTCGCTTTCTTTCTTTAACTCTTTCTTTTGAGCATCTGTCAACTCCGCCTTCCCTTCCAACTGTTTCTTAATTGTGTCCGGTAGATATTCTCCTAACTCAATTTGAGTCCTGAGACGTTCAGCATTACGAGCTGTAGCAGCATCCCACAATCTCCTTGCTTCTTCGCTCTAAATTTGAGATAAAAAGCATTAATACCAATTTCTAATGCAATTCACCAAGAAAAAGGAAAGTATTTTTGACAACAGTGTTACTAAATTGGCTTGCCTCAAAAGATGCAGGTCTTTCATCATCCAATCTGATCTGGACCCAGTGACCAGAAAGTGCTTTGGCCATTATAGCTCTACCAGGATTGTCACTGGGAATGCCACCTTGAGTGTCACTTGGTGTTTTTGCACTTTCATCTTAAAAATGCCAAAAAGACATGTTAGAAAAATGTTATCCAGTAGTGTAGCATAACTATATCAAGGAAATATTCAAGAGAAATGTTACCTGGAGAATTTTGGGTGGGTGGATTACTTTGTCTCACAGTTCCCTAAATATAATAAAAAATTTAAAATTAAATTAAACATCCTTTGAAAAGTTACACAGCTACCAAATGTGCAAGCAATAAGTAATACCTGTAACTTGCGAGCTCTATTTGCAGTTGGATCGGGGGAGCTTGCTAAAGTTACTGGAGAAATAGCAGAAACATCTTGTTTTTCTGTTGGGATACCAGTGAGGGACACAGATCCATTTTCATATGTGTCATATGTTCCATCTTCATCATCAGCAAATTTCTTTGGTTTAATTTTCCTCCCAGAGCGACTAACAGCTTTCACCTTGTTAGTAGGAGAGTCCCCATCAACAGATGATCTTCCACTTGGGGTTGATCCGACGGGGGTTCCTGCTGACATGCGGGCTTGCTTGCTCTTTGAAGCGTAGTCCTTATCACAAAAAAACAAGAAATGATTAAAAAAACATGACAAGCCAAACTATTTGGAAAATGATAAAGTAAAAAACAATATTTACCTCTGAAACACTATCTAAACTCTCTCGCTTCCGTTTCAAAACTGTAGTTAGTTTCTTCTTTTTCTCTGGTAAAACAGCTGTTGGGTTATTAGCTGATAAGTTTTCATCAATAACAAGAGAACCCTCGTTTTCAGGTTCATCAGTGTCTGGAGCAGTATCAGTGTAAGTGGGATAAGATGGAGCAAAACCATTCTGAAAAACCAAGTAAAATTAAAAACTGCACAGACACTACCCTCTGCTGTGGAAAATTAGGAACTGATGAAAAGAAACCACATCTTCTTACAATTTCCATCTCTATTTGTTGCAGACCTTCGTTGAAGCCCTTTCGTTTAAGTGGTTTTCCATATTTATCTTTATTTGGTGCATAAGGTATAACCTCTTCTGCTTTGCATATAGCCCTAATCAAAAATAAAATACATTAAAATAACCTTTAGAAAACTTCATAATATTAGCAGCTTCCAAATTAAACAGATCAGCATAATGTTTGGAGTAATCGCACAGGTTGAAAGTTCTTTATTCAGCCCTGTCGGCTAAAACCAAAACTTTAATCTAGGGCATATGTTGTACATAACTCTGGCATTCGAAGAGTCACGTGTTTAACATATCCCTTGTCTAAACAACCATCACAAGAGGCAAAAAAATTACAGACAAGACAAATATTTTTCTCCATATTACAATTACGTGCATGCAGAAAGTAAAAAAATAAGAGTTCGCTTACGTTTCTGCAGTCCCATAAAAGTAGACATGGTATTTCATTTTATTAGGAGTTTCATCAGCGCATGCTTCAATCTGTTATTAAAAGAAGGATGTTTTTAAAAAAAAATGAAGCTACAGTAACCTTGGTTACAAGCCTAAAACTATAAGTGAAAGTAAGAAACCAAAATTTCAAAAAGGAAAGAAAAGGGATTAAATCATGGGTAAAATATTTCAGAGGCATAGCATTGGAACTATATTTAAGAACATGAACAGAATAGGCCACTTAGACCTTCAGAACACATACCCTTGCAGGCCAGTAGGGATAACCTCGGACCTTTGCAAAAACTTTATCACCAGATTTATATTTTAAGGCCATCTTGCCTTCAAAACAGGTAAAATATTAAACCTGGAAAGAATGGAGGACAATAAATAACAATGGACACAGGACAATTGGTTAGAGGTGAGATATAAATGCCACAAAACCGACTCTGGGCTGCAGGCTTATATGAGAGATAGCGTAAAAATTTACTTCTTTAGAAAATATGCCAACAATCTCTATAAAATCCACTATGGAGAACAGACCCTTAGAATTATGATTTAATTTCAGTTATAAAGGTGCACAAAGTTTAGGCGCGGAGGGAGAGAGTCATTTAGTACTTTTAACAATAAAGAGATGTGTGCTAACATCTCCAGAGCACTTACAGATTTAATTCACTGACGCAGCAGGAACGCCACTAACATTAAACCGACAAGAGAATTAAAATACCCTCACTGAAATACATAAATGAGGAGAATAATCCTGTCGGTAAGTTCCAGTGCATTTGATCATCCACCAACAGTTGTGTATTTGGCATGAGAAATTCGAATGCTGCCTGTGCTACGTGTAATTTCTCATAACGTGGTTTTTCGGTGATCGCAAAACGCTAAATTAGTTCGTTTCAGAAAAGTGTGTGATTTTTATTTTAGTATTTTTTTATTTTTATTGCGTTGAAAGAATGCACCCCACGTTGACGAATCTCTTCCGACAAATATATTTGTCTTACTCTAATGGCAGAACTGCTCCCGCTGTTTCCCGCCACAGTGTCGGGAACTCCTGAGCCTCCTGAGATTTCTCATTATGAAAAGCTATTCGCCTCGGTAATTTAAGCCTGTCTAATTTTCACGATATGTATTTGGCACAGGCGTGTCATAGCGTTTTATATCAGAGGGGTCAGTTTGGAAAAATTAACCCTCCACCGACCACACCACTGACCACTGCACCACACGGTACAGCGCCGACATCTGTTGGACGAAGACGAAACTAAGCACCACGCCTGCCGCTAGGGCTGCTACTTCGCTGGAGATCTCACAGATCGCGCTGGCGGTGCTGCTACAGGAAACGTGCCGCGAATCGTAAGTTCGTCTTTTTCGAAAAGTTCAAATCCTACGTCAGGAAGACAATATTTCCGCCAATTTTGTTCCCTACACCTGAATGTTTAGGTGGCTCAGTGCTCAAACACACTCGCCCAGTGAGTGAGAGTCAGAGGGTGAGGGTGGAATGGGGAGCGGCCGACCGGCCGGCAGGGGTGCGTCGTGCGACCATGACAACACGTAAACAGCACCAGGGCAGGCACTGGGCACTGCACCGGCCCAGGCCCAGGCACCCACTTTTGACATGGTACGCATAAATAATCGGCGACTGATTTCCTGTAAATAGATTGCGGTGCGTTGGCCACGGCTGCTTTGTCGCTCTCTTGCAGACCTCGCGGCCCACAACCATCAAGGAGGCCCTCAAGCGCTGGGAAGAGAAGCACCCCGGAGAGAACATCTCAGAGGTCAAGGAAGTCAACCTGCAGTGGCAATGGCCTCCCATCGAAAAGATGGACAACTCTTTATCCGTGTTATCGGCGTGCGAGTGAGTTTTTGACCACATCTGTGTGGCTCGTTTTAGGTTACGGTACGGTTCTTGTGACGGCTCGCGAACACCTACACCCCTCCCCCCGCCCTACCCCACCCCGTCCAGTGATGTTAGAAAAGTAGGCAAATTATCGTACGCATGCACCTGTGTGTGGCAGACGGGTATCTCCGCCTGCCTACTAGGCAAACTCTTCACACATGAGAATACATTTTGCCTAGTAGGCAGGCGGAGATACCCGTCTGCGACACACAGGTGCATGGTGCATGCGTACGATAATTTGCCTACTTTTCTAACGTCACTGCCCCGTCAGCCCTGCAGCGCTCATTCTTGTAGCCGTTGGTTTTCGTCTGCTCGAGCTGTTTCAAAACCAATATCGGTGTTCGAATAGGGTATTCCTGGACTCGGCCAGGCCGGAAGGAGAATAACAAAAATCCCGCTCATCCCCGCTGCTCCTCCCCATGCCCGAAGATTTTTTGTTCTTCTACTTCCGGCCAGGCCGATCCCCGGAGCACCCTATGGTTTTCTATTTTGCAGGAAGCTCTCGCTGTCAACAAACATGATAGAGAAGATAGCCGGCATCAGCTCGCTGAAAAATCTGAAAATTCTATCATTGGGCAGGAACTACATCAAAAATTTTGCTGGACTTGTACGTTTGCAGTGATACGAAGTATCGTGTCCCGTGACACTTCGTCTTAAAGAAAAGTATTATGTTTGTTCACTAGGAGGCCGTTGGTGAAACATTGGAGCAGCTGTGGATCTCTTACAATCTGATCGAAAAGATCAAAGGGGTGAACGTTCTGCGGAAGCTGAAGGTGTTGTACATGTCGAACAACCTCGTCAAGGACTGGGTGGAGTTCAACAGGTTGTCGGAGATACCACTTCTGGAGGACCTTTTGTTCGTGGGTAAGTTACGCGCATGTGTAGTTGTGGTGGTGGGTGAACAGTTGGCCTGCCGGTTGACCGATAGAGGTGCCCGAACGGGCGGGTAAAGAACGAAATGAGACCCGAACGCCGAAAACGCTTTTACCCGGCCCACCCGACCCGAATCAGCGTTTGGGGACCGACCCGACGAGCGAGTCAGAATGGTTTTCAGGCCCATGCACGGTCCGGCGTATGGGTTCGAACAGTGCGTCCGCAGGTCTGCGGACCCACCTCGGATCTAACGGAGCCGCCTCGGGCCTGCAAGACCCGCGTCAGGTCCACCGGGAATCGCCTTGCAGACCCGAGTCGCGGGCCCGCTGGCCCGCTGGCCCCGACTGGGGTCTGCCGCACCCGCAACGGGTATGGTTGACGGGAGACCGGGAGACTCAGAGGGCCGGTCCGCAGAGAACCGCAATGGTCAATCGGGTCGGGGACGCTACAAGGCGAGTTTTCTCTACACGTTATCATGAGCGAATTCGCGTGGAGCCGACTGGCCCGCCCGTCCAGCACCTCTATTCTATTGCCCGATGCGTCCTCATTTATGTCCGTCTGGCTTCCGTGAGAAGTTTTGAAAAATAGAACTGACGCGTCCAAGTCGAAATGTCTTTGTAGAGAGAGAAAAACAAATTAATGAATTTTGTTAACGATCAGTGATCGTGATCAAGTCAAATATGTCGGCAGGGCGGTGTCACCCGAGGGCCGTGTTCTGGGCAAGGCCTCCTGACGTAGTTTGCGCTTGTTATAGGCAACCCACTGCACGAGAACTCGGACGAGGCCGTGTACCGCGCCGAGGTAGTCAAGAGACTCCCGAATCTCACCAAGCTGGACGGCGAACCGGTCATCCGCGAGATGTGAACGCCACCGCGCCATAGCACTCCGTGCTGGACATCAACGCGTTGTAACCGCCCCCGCAGCTCTCCGTGCCGATCGTGCACGGTATCTGACCTCCGCCGCAGCACTCCCTGCCGGTCATCAACGGGTTGTGACCGCCCCCCGCAACACAGTGCCGGTCATTCGTGGGTTGTGACCGCCCCCGCGTTACTCTGTGGCGGTCATGCTCGGGATGTGACCGCCCCGCAGCACACGGTGCTGGCCATCTGAGTCGTCCCACAAGGACGTACGATAAAGGACCTTTTTATCATTTAATTTTACTTTTAGAAGTCTGGGCGATTGTCTATGCTCAACGCTCGCACATGTCGCGTGCACGTGGGTAATATCATGGCATGTCCGAAATAAAGTGCTTCCCTGTGTTCACCGTGGCGTTTCCATGCGGCCGAATGGCGAATTCAGCGATGCCGGACATCATAGAACCGCCCCATCCCCATCCTCCCCCCCCCCCCCTTTTCCCCCTATTTTCTCTTTTCGCGAAGTACCGCTGGAATGCGGTCCGCAGTATGGCGATGCGCCCCTCCCGGCCCCTCCCCTCCCTCACTCCTGGGCGCGGCCCGTGATATAATGGGGCGCAGTGGACTTCAATAACTCATGGCGGACGATTGTGTGGGGCGTGTGCGGGGCGGGGCGGGGCGGGGCGGTTGCACCCCCGGCCGGTGCACTGCGCTGCTCTGCATGGCGGTCCGGGCGGGTCCGGGGTCCGGGGCCGGGCTGCGTGCGAGGTGGCGCAGTGGTGGAGGGCCAGACCCGCCAGGCCACGCCAGGGCTGGGGTAGCCGACGACGAGCACGGGCTGCTTCCTGACGCGGCCCGTCGCAGGGGTGGTGGTGGTGGCGGTGGCGTAGCGTGGCTCGTCGTAGTGCGACGTGCCACACATGTGCTTTGAAATTTACGAGGTAGGCAAATCGTAAATGGGTTGCCATCAAACGACACTGCACTGCTGTTGCGAGAAACGTTCCAAACACGAGACTGGCGCACGGACGTTCAAAGGCGGGATCACTACTGCCCTGCGTTCTGTTCCAAAATCCTCAAAGAAACCGGTTCCCAACCCCGGGGTCACATGAAAATTTGTTGGGGTCACCGCTGTACCCTACCAAACGAGTCTTCTTGTGCGTAATTGTGGGAAAATCACGGGTTGTTTCGCACTGCCGGAGGAAAAGGAAGCTTGTCGCAAGCGGGCATGGGCCTCAGGCAGAAAGGGTCGGATTGTCACTAGCGGGCATCGGGGGAAAAAAAGGGAAATTGTCGCCAGCGGGCATCTCCGAAACAACTCTGAAATTTTTGTAGGCTACAGCTTGTAATGCAGAAAAAAAATCAGTAAAATTCAAAAAAAATCAGAACAATTTTTTAAAAAAATCAAGAAATTCACAAGAAGTCACAAAAAAATGGGTAAAATTCAAGCAAAAGCTCACCGAAAAATTTGATAAAATTTCACAAAAATTCACGATACTTTATGAAAGTTTTCTAAACTTGTACATCAAATTCATAGTTGTTTTCCCCTCGGTTTCTCTACCACTGCGCCGCAAGTCCTGAGTCCGGTTCGGCCGTCGTCCTCAGGAGAATCCCTCCCTCCTGCAGCTCTCGGCGCCGCGCCCCGCCCCGCCCCGCCCCGCCCCGCCCCGCCCCGCCCCGCCCCGCCCCGCCCCGCCCCGCCCTGCCCCGCCCCCGACACATCGTACTTCAACCTGAACTAGCTACCCTGCTCCTGCCGAGGCTCCTGCTCAGGACTGAGGGGGGACGGGGACCCAACCAACCCTTCCTCGCAGCACTGAGCGAGCAGGGGGCGGGCGTCTCGCCTGACAATACGGTCGGGTTACCCTTCACCCCGGCGGCGGGCGTATGCGTAATGTTATAGCCCGGCCTCGGCCTCCTCCGGCCTCCGGGCCGCCACCCCCAGCCCAGGCCCAGGACTCCCCGCGGTGCAGCTCTCCGGACCGATGCGATCAGCTCAAGCTTTGGAGTGTTTGCCGCGCCAAAGCTGAGGGCTGACGGCGGCGGCGCGGCCAAGGTGTCGACGCAACGCCGCGAGGCGGGGCGGGGTGGGGCGGGGCGGAGGGCGTCATCGGCCCGCAGCGCGAAGCACGTCACACATCTCGAGCATTTTCCTAAGCGACAAACGACAACGCCAGGCTGCTGCAGCGCGCCACGTATTTGCGACAAAAAGGCGCTAAAAGGCGCGGCCGGGCGTGGCGGGTGGCGGGGCGTATGGCTCACGTGTCCCGAATGGGAGATGATTGCATATCAAGCAGCAGTGCGCGCACGCGCGGGCCTGGAGAGCGAGCGGCGCAAAAACAATGTGTGTGTGTGTGTGTGTTTCAAAGAAAGTCGAGGCGGACACGGGGCGGGGCGGCGCGGCGCGCGCACGTGGACGGACAACAAGTGGCCAATAACACTGATGCAGGCGTGTCGCGGTGCCGCGCGGCGCGTGCTGCCACTCAGACTCGTTTTATTAGTTTTATTCAATACAAAGGAGGCCCTGCCCTGCCCTGCCCGGCCCGGCCGGGTGGCGAGGCGAGTCATATGAGCTGAGGGGAGGGGTTGTCGGACTCGACCACTTCATGTGCGTTTCATTTTCACCGCGCGCGCACAGACTGCGTGCGTGCGTGCGTGCGTGCGTGCGTGCGTGCGTGCGTGCGTGTGTGTGTGTGTGTGTGTGTGCGTGTGTGTGTGTGCGCGCGCGCTTACGTGTGCGTCAGGGCTTTGGCCGCGCTACCTGACCCTCCTCCCCTCCCCCTCTGAGCACGCTCACAACCCCTTGTTTCGCTCTTGTCCGAGTGTAGAGGCATTTTTATTTTCATTCCGTTTATGTAATTATGGTTTTATGTATGTATTTTCTGTCCTCCGCGCTCTTTACTCCGCGCTTACTTTGTGTTTGCCTCTCTGTTTCTCTCTCCCCGCATCTTTCCCCTCTCTCATTTTCCATATTTTCCGTGCCTCCCCGTCCCTTATATTTTTCCGTCCACTGGCTGTTGTACGTAATTTTCTAGCCGGTCCGGCAGGGACGGAAGCAATGTAAACGGGAGTCTTGTGCGCCCCCGGGGTTCTATGCTGCCTAGCCCCACCCCACCCCTACCGCCCGATGCTGCGGCTGCGCTATGTTCGGGTCGGGAAGGGACGCGTGTAAACGTGTAACGTCGTGTAACCTTCCGGACCTTATTGCTTGTGCGCCGTTTTCACGCTACGCGCCCTCAGCGCCCAGCCCTTCCTCCTCTCCGCACCCTCCTCTTCATCCCATCCCATCCCTTCGCCTCCTCGCCCTGCCTCCCGTCTCTCTCTCTCTCTCTCTCTCTCTCTCTCTCTCTCTCTCTCTCTCTCTCTCTCTCTCTCTCTCTCTCTCTCTCTCTCTCTCTCTCTCCCTCCCTCCCTCTCTCCCCGCTCCGCATGACCTGTCCGGTCAGGCCGGCTGCATACGGAACGAAACCCAATATATTTCGCATTAAAACGCTTGAAGGAGCCCATTGTGGGCGGCGTTGTGGAGCGACGCGGCGCCACCCCCGCACCGCACTGCCCCGTGGTCCGCGCGGCCCGGCCCGGCCCAGCCCGGACGCTCCTCAAGCAGGCCTCACCTCTCGTCTCGTATTGCGGGTTGTCTTCGCGTCTGCGTCCCCGCGGCAGGCAGCACCACAGCATGTATATTAAGATCACCTTATTGTTATTGTTTCTTTTCTTCTTCTTTGTTTTTCGTACGCCGACGCCAAAGTACAAATATTTCTCGACGTGAAAGAGCCTTTAGATGTCGGCAGACAATCGTTATGCTGGATTTCTCCTGTTTACTTGTTTTGATATAAAAAAATGTTCAGAAGAATCTAAGACGAGGAGCTTGTAGACTAAAATAATCTATTGATATTGATCCAGCAGTACAGTAGGTCGGCTTTGCAGATGTCACAACGGCGTTTGAAGGCTCACGAGGGGTGTGGAACACGCCCAAAAAGTGTACACATGATTGTCTCTAGTCAATACAGACAATACAAGACAATACAGCAGATTTGAACAAATTTATGCGAAAAATGTGCCCTTGAATGAGATTTTGTCACCAATAACACTATTAATGACATCAGGTGTGGGCTAACAGGTCGTAATGTTTAATTTTTCTTTGAAAATGCTGAAAATGTAAACTTTTTTTTCCTATCTGTCTGAAATTGTCACTTTGTAGTGTATATTGTCTCGTATTGTTTTGATATTGTTTCGTATTGTTTATACCGGCGTACACATTTTGTTTCCAAGTTCACATTTCTTGAAGGCTCCCTATAAGTCCAAATACAGGAAACGCTTCTCTTAAACATGAATATTTTACCAATATTTTTAAGTTTTGTCCAAATGGTTGCGGAAGTACCTCTGAAGCTTTTTTTTTATTATTTTTTTTTTAAATCGATGCATTCACTTTCAAATACTTGCAAACATTTCTTTGCAATACAGATTTTGAAAGTGAAGGCAAAACCCACAGATCTTCGTGAATCCAGCAGCGAAGCGCTTTCCGGATGAACTGTTGTGGGTGTTCAGTGTCAGCCGTTGACCCGATATCATTTCCGCCTCGCCCTGCGCGGGGAGCCGGTATAGGCCGCACGGGCTCAGCGCGTCGTGCGGGACTGCCTACCTGCCCGGAGCCCACCTCGCAGGCGGCGCGGCGCGGGTTCTCAACTGATGTGGCCGGTATTGGACGGGGACGGGGACGGGTGCTTGCCGACTTATTCCGAAGAGCACTTTCCTCGCCCTGTCTCTCTCGCACTCATGGGCCTCGTCGTAGCGGTGTGACAAAGCGAGGAGAGGCGCTATTCGGAACAAGTCGCGGCTGCGCGGTGCAGGAGAATCGGACCCAGGCCGGCCCGCTCCCACCAGGGGAAGAGGAGAGAGACAAGGTCGCAAGAAATCGATTGTTTCTAAGGGGAGTGCGGGGAGAGGAAAATAATAACAAAGAGTAAAAGCTGCCGATCAGGCGATCGGACGAAACAAAACAGAAAGGCATCGGAAATAATTCGACCTTGGCGGGACGGGGACGGGGACGGCCGCAATGCTATGCTGCTCCTCTCGCACCGGAGCGGAGGAGGGAAAGGAGTTTGTTCTCAATTTCGGGGAGCCGTTTCCCACGGCGCGGACAAGGCCTTGGCGGGGCGGGGCGGGGAGCACCTGGAGGCAGTCGCTGCAGTGCAGCCTGCAGCCGCTGGGCTGCGCTGGACTCGCGCTTGGAGCAGAGCGAGGTGTCGTCAGGTGAGGGGAGCAGGTGCTGCACTTTCTCCCTCACTGCGCCACGCCGCTCTTCTTTATGACTTGCAGTAGAAACGGCCCGAAACGGCCTATCACGGATAAAGTTCTATTTAATAATTACAAAAATCTTAAAAAATCTTGTTTCCCCACAAGTTTTTTCCCACACGACGTGACTCATTTTTATTGCCTTTATACAGGGTGATTCTCCTCGTGAGGCGGCAGGCAACCCATCGAGCATGATACGCCTCGCCGACCACTGTCACCCCTTCCCACCTCCTTCTTTCCCGTGGAAATGAATTTTCACGGTATTGGTTTGTCAATTTTAATTGATGTAACTTCAGTTTTGGCGATGAGTTGCCTACCGCCCAGGCGCACAGTGGGCTAAAGTTACACCCCTGTAACTCCGTAACGTGACATTTGCGCCATGGGTTCCTTTGCGAAAAATGCTTCTCTAGGTGCCCCCTATCCACCCTGAAGTGGATGACCTCACGAGGAGAATCACCCTGTAGAGTGACATGGTTGAGAAACTTTGCACCTTTTGGGCAAGGATTGCTCAACTTTAGTTTCACAAAACCTAAATGATATATTTTATAATCCTGCTCGATAAGAGCGAGTTCTTGGAAATTATCACTTAAATAGGGTAAGGGAGGGGCGGGGTGGGGGGGTGGGGGTGTTGTCTCGCTCTTTTCAGAGAGACATTGCAGGAGTCTTACGTTTTCAATAGTTTTTTGACAGTAGAAGATATTTTCGGGAACAGTGACGATAGAGGAAACCCCTTGTTAACAATACTGTACTTGGCGAGTACGAGTCGCACACTACAAAGAGACGGGGTCCCGTTCGGCCCCGGGCCGGGCCGGGGACACTGGGCGAGGCGGGGCGGGGCGAAGCTGCCTGCCCAGGCACATATTGAAGGAGGGGACCAGACCGGCCGGGGCGAGGCGAGGCGAGCCCGGCCCTGTGGGAACGCCCGCGCAGGCCCCCGCCCCGCCCCACCCCGCCCCACCCCCGTCGCTTCCCTTACCCACCCCCTTTGCCAAGACCCAACTCTCCGGCCCAAAGTCAGTCGTTTGGCGTTCATTACGTTGCGTCTCTCTCTCGGAATCGAGTTGGGCCCCAGTTGGACCGACCTGCGGCATGGTATGGTCTGCTCCCCGGCAGAATCGAGCCGGGGCGGGGCGGGGCGGGGCGGGGCGGGGCGGGGCGGGACGGGACGAGAGAACGGCGGCTCAGTCCTGTCCAGCCCGGCGGCTCCTTTGAGCCGGAGCAGGGCAGGGCCGGCACACTGGTAGCCCTGCTGGAGAGGAGCGGCGGGGATAAGAGGGAGGGGGGGGGGAGAGCGAGAGAGAGAGAGAAAGAGGGAGAGGGAAGGGAGACAGGACGGGCGCCCGTTTTTCTGTCTTATCTTATTTATTTAGGTGGTGATGTTTGATTTGAGATTTATTTCATTAAAAGCACATTCCTGCTCGCGGTCGCCCCGTCCCTTTGGGCCTCACGGTGGAGCCGCCCGCCACAGCGCTGACGTGAGTCACCGCGGCTCGGCTACCGTGCTGCGCTCCAGGCTGAGCGCGGCGGGCGCAGCGCGAGTGTTCACCCGCGACACCTGCTTTCGAACGGAATCAAAATGAAAGTTCCGTCTTGTTTGCGAGGGCGCCGCATATTTTCAACTGCTCATCATTAGACGAAATGTGGCGCAATATTTTTCCAGTATTCACTCGCACTATGCGGGCTCTGACGTAAGCGTGCAAAGTGCAGCAGAATTTCTGACGACGACGACGATGAGTTGGACAGCAGATGCAATGCACACACAGCCCAACCGGCCCGGTAGCGCGGCGCGCGCACCCACCCATATCTCCACACTTGAACATCAGTCTCAAAACTAGTCTTTTCTGATATTTTGAAATCGCTCCAGTAGAGTGATGTTTGATGACTTGACTCAAAAAGATTCTGATAGCACATCGCCGAAAACGTCATCAAAATGATTGTAACAGAGCGATTGTTAATCCATTAAAATTTGATCCAGAAATATCTCTTTCTCAAGAGCGTGAAATTCGACGTCTCCTTTTATAGTGTGGTGAGCGGACAAAACATCACACTCCTACAAGTGTGATCGAACTTTGCACGGTGTGCAAAGAAAATAAGAAATATTCGCGTCTGAGCCAAAAATTTAGCAGGTGTACAAATTTTTAAGCTGTATAGGCGTAGAAAGAACGGTGCTTATTTTCTAGTTAGCCTGATTTTTAATTTTCCGCTGTTTTGAGTTTTTTAGCGGTACTGTATTGCTAAATTTTAACATCTAATTTCAACCAGATAGTTTTTTGTTGCTTGTGCTCGCCCCTGCCGGCCCCGTTGTTAGGCAGTCCCGCCACACTCTCGCGCCGGGCGGGTCGGCCCGGGTGAGGCGCTGTGCTCCGCCCCTCGCGCCTCGCGCCTCGCCAGACATTTGTAGCGAAGCTGCATCTTCGTTACCTGCGGTGCGGTGGGCTGCTGTGGAGCTATCGGACCTTATCTCGAGAGTGACAGTGGCCGGAATCCGTTCTCACAGCCCGGCGGGGCGGGGCGGGGTGGGGCGGGGCGGGGCGAGCGCCCCTCATCACTAAGTTATGGGCCACGTGGTCGCATTTATCTCTGGTGGGGAGGGGAGGGAACGGCGAGATTGATTTCAGATTAGTCGATGCTTTATTGGCCCTCTTGTCTTGTCGCCGCCGTAATTAACATTGTCGTTAGGACACAACGCCACCGCGGCCTGCGGGGCCTGCGGGGCAAGGCCGCCATCCGTCATGCGCGGCGGGGCGGGGCAAGCCTGCAGGTCAGGCGCGGCCAGAGCGGCCAGAGCGGGCAGCCCGGCGTACCCCGTAACCCCGATACAAACAACCTCGGGCGTCTGCACACCCTCTGTTTGGAGGGTGCAACTCTCCTGGTGAAATTATTGTACCCGCAAACTCGACCCCCAGGGTAAAAATCTCTGCGGAAATTTTGTACCCCCCGGTACACGGGGCTTCAAGTTCAACCCGGGTATTTGTTCCCCCCTTTCGAAATCACCGATATGACGAGTAATATTTCATATTTCTCCACACACGGCAAAATTGGTTGATGATCTCTCGCTGTGTGCGTTTGAACTCGTCGATTTTCACAATCCCTCTCAAAACCTATAGCTTTCGTCGCCGAGAATAGGCTGGACCCAAGTACTCCGCGTATACTGCGACTGCTGTACTCAGGCTGTACTACTGGTGTACTCCGCGTACTCTGTTCTCCTGTGTACACCGAGACGGACCACCCCTGTGTCCTGGCCGGTCCTGGCCCCGTGGCCTGATGCCCCACCCCAGCCGTGCCCCAGCAGTGCCACGCGCTGGACGGCTGCGCCGGCTCCACCGCCCTCTGACCCGTGAGCCACAGTGTACCGCACGGCTCCGCCCCGCGGCGTGCTCGTCCACCTCAGGGCGCACGGCCAGGGCCGCCGGGCCGCCGGGCCGCCCACGGCGACCCCCAGTGGACTTGTTACCTGCATTCCCCACATAGCAGCGCGTTTTCCAGAGCCCAACCACCGAGACATCGCCGGCCCCGCCCCACCACTCCCCGCCACCCCTTCCAACTTCCCGTTTTCCTTCTTGTCCCTGACGGTCGGGTCCCTCCGCTCCCCTCGCCGGTGGTCAGCCTCCCCTAGAGCTGGCCGGGCGCGGGGCTGCTGGGCGGAGTGGAGCAAAGGAGCGTATTTATATCCGTGCACCCCATTATGTTCAAGGAACCTGAGGAGTTAGCAACCCCTCTGTCCAGGAGGTACAAGTCCTCTGGGGCTGATGTACCCTCCGAATCGACCTAGAAGCAGGGATAATGCCCCAGCAGGAGATTTGTATACCCCTGGTACAGGGAGGTACAAGCGAGGAGACATGCACTCGCGTATTAGTCGGGTCGCTCTATCCGTAATAAAGGCGTAATAGTGAGCGCGTAATAGAAGCGTAATGGCCCAAATTCTCCATGTTCTACTGATTTTTGGGTCGTTTTAGCGAGGGGGCCTCAACTCAACCAAAAATTTGTACACATGATTTCAAGATTTCACATGATTTCACATGATTACACCTCTTATAATTGAAAGAAAAAATTCGCCAAGTAAGTACAAGCGTATTTTGAGCTTTATGGGCCCAAAATACGCACGCAAGTCATTTTTTTTTTCGGCAAGAGATCCACATTTTTTGACAATGATTTCGAAGATATCAGTGATTGTGTACACATGATTTCAGGAGTCGAGGCCCCCTCGCGTTTTAGGCTGTTTTTGCCCGTTTTTGCCTGACGTTGGCCAAATCTGTAAATGTGAATGCCCCCTCGGGTACAAGATCTACTCGGGCATTTGTGTACCACCTCGGCAAAAAGCCCCGAGGATATAGCTGGTGGATGCAGCATTTAATTTGCCTACATTTAGACTCGGTTTTCTATTCCTCCCTCCCCCCCCCTCCCTCCGCTCAGTCAGTCGAAATCGACCGCCAAAAGAGGAGAAATTTCTGTATTTTCTTGCCCGCAGCCAAACTGAGACAGGATGAACAGAAAAATGGACTGGCCGGGCCGAGTCGGGGCCTTCGCATAGATTTCTGGCCAAGGTGGCGTCTGCGTCTCCGGGAGGGCCGCGGCGAGCTTCGTCGACTTCACGGTAAAAACAATGTCTGATTCTTTGAGGAAAAAGGGAAAACTTTGAGGACCTTTGACACTTTGAGGAAAACGCCTTAAAATTTGAGGAAGACTCCTCAAAAAATAAGGTAAATCTCTTCAAATTTTGAGGAAATTTCCTCAAAATCTGAGGCTTTTCCTCAAAGTATCCAAGGCCCTGAAAGTCTTCCCTTTTTCCTCAAAAAATCAGACATCGTTATTACCGTGTTCCAGGGTCTTTGAAACGGGTGGCAGTGCTGAAATCCGCGCGGCGCTGCCTGCCACCTGCCACCCCGTGGACACGCACGGCTTAAGGGCTCCCACCTACACACCCAACCCGGCCAGGCACCATAGGTGCGCGGCCGAGCCTGTTTTTGTTTCCGGTGCGCTCGGGCGGGAGGTTCGAAATCCTCACTCCTCTTCATAGTCCCGCCCGGCCCGGCACCGTGTGCCACCCTTGCGACCCCGCCCGCCTCAGGCCTTTCCAGCATCGCTCTCCAATCAAACTAGCTAAATCAAGAGGAGGCGCTCTGGCCTGCCGGCCCCGCCCCGCCCCGCCCCGCCCGGCCGGGCCGCTCGCGCCCTTGTCTCCCCGGGACGGAGACGCCCGGCCCTTTGCCTCCATCCGCCGCGCTAGGGCGGAGTCGCAGCCCCACAAGTTGGCGGGGTGGGGCGGGGTGTTGTCGTGGAAGTTGCAACATTCCCGCGCGTATTCTCCCCTCCACGCATCGCGCGTTATTGCTGAGGGTGCTACCTTCATTATAACCACAGTAGTAGAGTACAATACTTACTTCCGTTCAGCAAGCATGTGTGTAGTATATTCATTGTATACCTTGGAGTGTTCCCTGTGAAATGTTCGAGGGCAAAATGGTGGCAAGCAGCACAAGAACTGCCTACGCGTAGCGGGCGTGCGCGCTGCGCGTTCTTGTGCAGACCACCACGATAAAACCGTAGACTTCCCGTAACGACGCCTAACAGAGCCTACCATGTTCGCATCATCAGATTAGCCAGCTTTCTGTGGCTGAAAAGGCGCTTACTAAGATTAAACGCGACGATAGTCGCTAAAACATAATTCGCGTCCGATCCAAGAAAAAAATAAGAAAGAAAATTTTGCAGGCATATTAATTTTTTTGCTGTTTAGGCCAGTTTAGGCACAGCTAATTTTTAAGCTGCCGTGCTAATTTTCTAGCTTACCTGCAATTTAGCTACACCGCTGTTTAAAGGGTCCCGCATGGAAAAAAGTACCATGGAAATGACACTTCGAAAGTCAAAGTAAATGACAGTTTAAAGTGACTTTTGAGCAGAAAATGTGTACTTGAAAGTGTCCTGTTGAGTGTACATTATGTATATCTAAAGTAATTAGGTATACATAAAGTATACTTAAATAAGTATACTCTAACTCTAGCAGATTGGGAATAATATACTTTTGGAATACTTTGGCCGTCGAAATGTGAGTTCGAAAGTGTAACTAAAGTATTGGCAAAAGTGTCATTAAGGTGTTGAAAAAGTGTACCCAACACTGTGTTTGCGAAAGTTATTTTCAGCCCCACCCTCTTAAAATTTTTCCTCTTTTTTTTTTCTTTTTTACCCACGACCTAGGTTTCTTCGCCAGTACCGAAACTGAACATCGAAGGACCTGGGAATGAAGTTGCGACCACTGGGAGTTGAATCTCGGATCTGCGATCTGAAAACACACACGTTAGACCACGCGGCCAATCTGCCGTTATGATCGTGCCGCGTTGGCTCGCAGTCACATGGTAGATGCTCTGAGCTCCATGCACTGTTGCGATAGTGTCGCTAAAGTATACTTAAAGAATACTTGAAGTATACTTAAGTATACTTAAGTATACTTGGGAGTAAACGTTCACTGTAGCACTGTTCCCATCTATGTTTTAGGAACTTTTATTATTCAGAGCCATTATCGTGCACAGCCGATGAGTTAAATTAAAAAGAAAGTGAAGAAAATGTAAACACGAATGAATTTTATCCCTGTATCTGTGGGTGCACGTCGTATTTCAAGGCGTGGAAAGAGTTTACTGAACAAGCGGAACTCCCAATCAGAGCAAATATTTGCTTTGGAATATAATTTTTTTTTAATCCCACTTCTAGTAGCTTCCCCTGCCTACCTATGCATGTGTGCTACACGCTAAATCTTATGAACTTTTTTTATACGCAGCTAGCGATTTCTGTAAACATGCTCTATTTATGAATAATTTGGTACCCAATTATGAACAAAATGAGCCGACTATGAACAATTTTTTTCATAATTGCGCACGAAATTATGCGTAAATAGAGCATGTTTACAGAAATCGGTAGCTACGTATAAAAAAAGTTCCTAAGAATTTAGTGTGTAGGTTGCATACTTCGACAGCGACCGTGCAGCGTTTCACATGCGCATTTACAACACAAAGACAATATTTGGTGTTTTTTATCTTCTCATTGACTCACACTTCTTAAAATATAAGGTAGTGTCTTGGAATATTCACTCAGCATGACAAAACTACGCCACTATTAAAAGTGTTCCTCGGGCGTCTTGAGTTGTATTTCGCAATATGCACATTTTTGAGACTTACTGACACAAAGTATTTGTGTCTAGTAATGTGCACATTAGATGACGAGAAAATAACAGAATATTTACACATCCGAAGTGCTCTCCCGAAGTGTCATTGAAAGCACACGTTAAAAGTATACTAAAAGTATACTTTCAAAGTGTACTTTTCGTGGAAGTATACTTTTAAGTGTCTTTTAGGTGTACTTTTTTCCATGCGGGGTTTTGCCCCCTTGTTTTTTTTTTTACAATTTTAGCTTATCTTTTTTTTTTTCCTGTCCTCGCACTTTAAGCTCAAGTTGAACACGGTCTTCCTGTGTGTCGACCTTGTAGTTACGAACGTATCGATCATGCGATGGCGCTTCCGTTGTAGCTCGCAACGTGTGCTCACAGAGTATCCTCATGAACAGGAGGGCTCCGCCACCCCGCACCCCACGGCGGGGCTGGGCGGGGCCGAGGCGCGCCGCGGCGGCCAGAACGAGTTATTGGACGATTCAGAGGGCGGTGGGGGAGACCATACATCATAGCGGCGTGTGCCCTCCCCCGCGCCTGATGGGGCGGGCCGTACCGCACCGCACCGGGGAGGTCTTCTGTCATCGAGCCACTAATTATCCGCCTCATATCTGCACCTAACGCGCAAGGGGTAAGGGGGTGGGGGGGGTGGGGGGAGGGCACCGCGCCTCACTCTCACTTTCTAGCCTCCAGTCTCCGCTTCACCATACCCCGCCCCAGGCCAGCCCGAGACCCTCTTCCTTCCCTCTCTCTCTCTCTCTCTCTCTCTCTCTCTCTCTCTCTCTCTCTCTCTCTCTCTCTCTCTCTCTCTCTCGTTCTCTCTCTCTTAACCCCCATCCGTTCCTCGTCTTCCTTCCCCTCGACGCTTGCTTGGCGTCCCCAATTCCTTGCTTGGTTTCCATTTCCAATTTTCCGCTTTGTGTTGTGTCAGCGCCCCATAACTTCCCAAGGCGCAGGGCGTATCGTGCGGCGGGGCGTTGCGGGGGCGGGGCGGGGCGGGGTGGGGCAGCGTGCGCGCGGTCGTCGGGTGTTGAGGACAAAAGGGGCGCATTGGCGTCTATCAGACGCCTTTTGAATCGGGGAGATGGAGAGGAGAATGGCCAGGACTGTGTGGCGGCGTCAGGGGACTTCGAGGCTTTCTGCGGAAGCTGAGACTAAGCCTCGATGGCACTGTAAATCGGATAGTTTAACACCTTGAACCTGAAGAGATGATGTTTCGCTGCAAAAGTTTTGCCTCCGGTGTGGGACCTAGTCTTGTTTTGCAATCGTTGGCTTTCAATGCGCCGCAGCTTGGCGTCACAGATATAGGCTGGAGACGAGATGAGTAACGTTTGATCTCAAGATGAATAACGCTAAAGAAAACTACCGGCATGCCGTCACATACCGCGCCGCACCTTTTGTTTGCCTTGTTTCCACGAATGAATGACGTTGGAGAAAGAAAAAGAAGGGAAGGAGAAAGGATAAAATGTTGGATGAAGGGGAGAAGGGGTATTTAGCTGAGTGCTTGAGGTCCGTGCAGCCGCGCGCGGAATGCTCTCGTAACGTTTTTTCGATATGTTGCAGTCTCGCTGCATGTCGCCTGGAGACATGACGGGTTCGCTTTCCTCTTCACCAAGGCTTCCCTTCCCGTACAGCTGGTCAGTTTGATTTCTCGAATTGAGCCTGTGTCGTCGTTTGTGACGATAACTTAGTTAGGTAATTCATCCCCTTACCTTTACACTTTTCGAATCGAAACATAAACAACTCATCAGAAACCCTTCATGATAATTGCCACGACATAATGATGTGTATAAAAAAGAAATCAAGACATTTTTTTAAGAAAAAAGAAAGAAAACGGTGACACGGTGTGGCGGCTTTCCTGTTTCGCCATGAGGCTGCTGATATGACTCGGTGTCACTAACGAGGCGCTTAACGAGCCCGCCCCGCCCCTCTGTGTATAACCCTGACGTATGCCGCGTGGCGCAGGGCCTCCTCTCCTCTCCTCTCCTCTCCTCTCCTCTCCTCTCCTCTCCTCTCCTCTCCTCTCCTCTCCTCTCCTCTCCTCTCCTCTCCTCTCCTCTCCTCTCCTCTCCAGTGCTGTGCGAATGGTTCGAAATCGAATCGAATCGAATCTGCCCCGATTCGATTCGATTCGGTACCGAATCAGTTATGATTCGGCATCGAAAAGTTCGAAATTTCGAATCATCTAAGATTCGCCTCACAGGAAAAACAAAGGTGCGAATACCTACCTTTAAAAGGCACTAATAAAGTTTAGTGCCTTTGAAAAGGCACTAAAGCTTAGTGCCTTTGGAAAGGCACTAAATGAGACCTTTCACACCTTTGGCTGGCTAGCTTCATATGAGTTCCGTACAAGTTTAGTGCCTTTGGAAAGGCACTAAACTTTAGTGCCCCAGGAAAGGCACTAAACCGTGCCCTTGACTTTAGTGCCCCAGGAAAGGTGTTGTTTAGTGCCTTTGTTTTTCCAGTGCTCCGAATCTTAAAGTTTAAGAATATGAGACCACAAAATCTTATTTGAAAAGATGGAAGCACATGGTATCAGAGGCATAGTTCTAGAATGGTTCAAATCTTACCTTAATAATAGACAACAGATTGTTGAAATTAGTTTTACTGAAAATAATACTATAACAAAATTTAGATCTTCTCTTTGTAATGTTATGTATGGAGTCCCTCAAGGGTCAATACTAGGGCCATTACTATATATTATTTTTTTTAATGATTTATCATCATACTTAAAAATTGGCAAAGTCGTTAAACTTTGCTGATGATGCAAATGTTTTAATAAGCAGTCCCACGCTCGAAGAACATGAGGAATTATTATGTCAAGCCTTTCAGCAAATGAAAGACTGTTGTATGTTGAACAACCTTGTTCTTAATGATGGAAAAACTAATATAATTCAGTTTAGGACCAATGAAAGAATACTAAAAAATGCAAATTCTAATTTTCAAAAGTGCAAAATTTTTGGGAATTAATTTAGACCAACATCTTAAATGGGACATCCACCTTCAGGAATTAAGATCAAATCTTTGTAAATCAATTTTTGGCATAAAACGAATTAAATCTCTTGCAGATCAGCAAACAGCTCTCTTAACTTATTGTGGCATGTTTCATTCTAAATTGTCATATGGTACACTACTGTGGGGAAACTCAACAACAATAGAAGAAATTTTTAAAACTCAAAAGAAAGCCATAAGAGCTGTATTTTCTGTTAATCAGTTAACTAGTTGTAAACCATATTTTGTTAACTTTAAAATAATGACTGTGTACTCCATATATATATACAGCAACTTCTAAACTATGTTAAAAAACATGAATCTAATTATAAAAAATGTAAAGATGTACATAACTTCACTACCAGACATAATACTAAAATTTATAATGACTTTGTACACCTTTCGGTGAGCCAAAATGATGTTCAGTACATTGGTCCAAAGCTATACAACACCCTGCCTTCTACAGTAAGAGACCTATCTTTTAAAAGGTTTAAAAGGGTAATTAAAAAAGAACTACTTAGATGTGCATTCTATAGTGTTGAAGATTTTCTAAAATATGGCTTTTCATTCAAGCATAAATAATAATGTTTTTCTTTTGTAAATTAATATACCAATTGTTCATAGCTGTAGACAGCTCAGTGACAATAAACAAATCTCAAATCTCTCCTCTCCTCTCCTCTCCTCTCCTCTCCTCTCCTCTCCTCTCCTCTCCTCTCCTCTCCTCTCCTCTCCTCTCCTCTCCTCTCCTCTCCTCTCCTTTCCTCTCCTCTCCTCTCATCTCCTCCTCTCCTCTCCTCTCCTCTCCTCCCCCTCTCCCTCTCCCTCCGCCCCTCACAGTAACGCAGTCCGTTGCGACACGGCTGTGTGCTGCGCTCTGCAGCAGCTTCACCTGCCAATTTTGAAGAAAAGCACCGCGTGGAAGTTTCCTTGAGCCGCCTGGTCGCTAAGGTCAGGGGTCGCCGGGCTGGGCTGGGCTTCACTGTGCCAGTCCTTACACCGGAGCGGGGCGGCTCACTACCGCGCACTCGGCGCCCAGGCGCACTGGAGCCAGCTGTGTGATAAACCCTTTAATATACCACCAACGTAAAAAAAAAGAGTGATTTTTAAAAACATTATGTTTTATATGAAACTTTTTTAAAAATAAAAATCTGTTGGTTTTAGCCACGGTAATTCCTCAAGATTTGCAATCACTATCATGTAATCCTGTGCACGTCCCATATCTAAGTAAGCCTGTCAGTCTCTGCAAATCTAAGTGTGTAGTAGTTTGCCACTTTAAAGTGCAAAACTAAAGTTCTGCAGTTATAAGTGCGGAACTTTTTTGTTCTGCAGTTACAAGTGCAGAACTCTTTAGTTCTGCACTTGTAAGTGCAGGACTCTCTAGTTCTGCACTAAAAACTGGATAGAGAGTCCTGCACTTGTAACTGTAGAACAAAAAAGTTCTGCAGTTATAACTGCAGAACTTTAGTTTTGCAGTTTAAAGTGGCAAACTACT